>JAJKFL010000039.1:13567303-14815874 GCA_021186555.1 Reticulitermes speratus | reverse complement strand
CCTGGAGGTAGGTGGCCTCTACGGATATGGGAACGGCAGAAGAGTGAGACGAGACAGAGCAGGATCTGCTTTGAAGATGAAAGCAGCAGCCTACCCCAAAAGGTCGGCATTTATATTTCGAACTACACGGCGTCACTTTCCGCAAGATACGGATGTTCGTCGTCACCTCCGCGAGATCTCAAACCTCACATCCTGTTCACGCCCTAATTTATTTATACATTTTGCGACTCTTTTCACCAGCAAATTGGACCTAAATTTAAGGAAGAAACTGGTGAAGTGCTACATTTGGAGCATAGCTTTGTGTGGTGCTGAAACGTGGACAGTTCGGAAAGTAGATCAGAAGTATCTGGAAAGTTTTGAAATGTGGTGCTGGAGAAGAATGGAGAAGATCAGTTGGACCGATCGTGTGAAAAATGAAGAAGTACCACATAGAGTCAAGGAGGAAAGGAATATCCTACATGCAATAAAAAGAATGAGGGCTAACGGAATTGGCCATATCTTGCGTAGAAACTGCCTTCTAAAAGACATTATTGAAGGAAAGTTAGAGGGAAGGCTAGAAATGACTGGAAGACGAGGAAGAAGAGGTAAGCAGCTACTGTATGGCCTTAAGGAAAGAGAGGATACTGGAAACTGAAAGAGCAAGCACTAGTTCGCCCTCTGTTGAAAACTTGCTGTGGAATAAGTTATGGACCTGTCGTAAGGCAGACTACAGTATGAATGAATTCTGTGGCCCCATGGGACGATACAATGTATTCGTAGTCTGGTAAGTGGGTACCAACATTTCGGGGAAGACATTGCTTCCATCTTCAGGGTCGAATTGATCTCCACCCCGAAGAGGAAGCAAGCAGGCCTATGTTTATATAAAACTTTAGTACACACATGCGACATTTCATGGGGGTATGACGCTTTCGAGGAACATAATGGCTTCTTCTTCAGGTCGAAATCATTTCTAGATGGAGACTATGCTCACTTGAAAGGTTGGCGCATACTTGCAAAATCGCCTAACGTCATAACATTTCGGACCAACAATACCTCCATCCTCAAGGTCGAAGAGAATTACAGGTAAGCCAGTATATATCTTCGAAACGTCGGCACACACACTACCAGACTACACGATGTCATAAACTCGAGGACCACAATATCCTGACGGCCGTAAAAACAAATTAAATTTATAGGGTTTCGGGTATTCACGGGGGGGGGGGGGGGTTGGGATCTTGGTCTTCCAACGTGTTTCTGCGGCGTGTAGTGGTTGAATATTCCGACGTTTCGGAGGAACGTACTGTACTGTCGCCATGTCCAGGGTGACTACTCCCACTGCTGTCCCCAGAAAGGGCCATCCTGGAACTCTCGGTTCTCATTGGCTCGGTACAAGCACTTATCATCTCCTCCACATTTTTGGCCGAAATTTCCTCCAGCCTTCACATATAACCGACATATTCCTTCTTGCTAACCACTGCAACGTCCACCTGAACCAGATTCAATCCCCTAAATATGGGGACAATACCTTCCTTCGAAACGCCGTAAATTCAACCACTACACTGCACAGAAACCCAAAAGAAGAAAGGCAAATTAAATTTCTTTAATGCCCAAGCTGTCCTTAGCCCCCTGTAGATATGTAGATGTTTTGTCATTGTGTGTGCGTGTGTATGTCAGAAGTCAACAAGAGACGTGATAATATTGTACTGTCCCCGTAATTATTCGATAAGTACATGAGCAATAATAACTACGAGCTGGCGCGAAGTATTTAACACTTGTGATGGGATATTAACTTTATATTGGTCTATAAACGGCAGACATTCTGTGTAGCCCTAACAGTTCTGCTTGGTAATAAACTCCTCTGTTACCCGCTAAATAGAAAAATTTGCATGTTTATAGCTCCATACAAATATGATATCCAAAAATATCACAGAACTCGCAAAACGAAGCGTACTCCAGCATAAAATTTTGTTGAAATCTTATTGCTGCGCGTACGACTTTCTTACAGGAATTTACGACGCGGACTTCCCTTGAGATAGTCTGCGTGCTGAGGCTAGAATAAATATCATAATTACAAAAACTTAGTGACCTGTTTTATATCTCAGACTACAGCAGAGTCTTACTCTGACCTGACTCTGTCAGATGTAAAATTAAAAGAAATGTTGCAAAGTCGCCATGTCTGCCCACTGAAATTCACGAAATTAAGAACACGTCTTATTCTCTGTTTTAAAGATGAATAACTTGCGAAAATTTCGCTCAGAATAATAATTCTGGTCCCTTGGCTCCCTTCTGCTTAATAATTACTCGCAACACTTTCTACATATGTCTCCAAAACTTAAGTCTATTTAATGTTAAAGCGAATGTTCACAGATGGGCATATCGATTGAAGTCTAAAGAATTTAAATTACGTAAACGAATAGCATAAATCTAATGTGGTTAACTACAGTTTAAATTTTTCAGAACCTGTGCCTATGTAGCAACATACCCCGAACTCGCGGCAAGTTGCTTCAGCACTTGGGGTAATTTGCAAATATTACCCCCCCATTTCTCAGAAACATAGGTTTCGCAATTTATACACACATACAGGGGATCTCTTCTTGCACACTCCCAGTGCGCCCACATGGCACATTCTGCACACTGGGCCCATTCGTCATTTGTGGCATATTTTTCACATCACACCAGACACAACGTGTTTGATTTCCTCAACCAATGACATGTCATTAAATTTAAAGTTCTTCCAACAAGCTTTCGCTCACTTAACTTTTTCCTTTCCACCTGTTTTCCATACAGTTGACTTTCTTGGTGTTTGTTTATTACTGGCATTTACTTCATCTTGTTTAATTATCTCCAAAACTGTACGGCGATCGGCAAAATTGTGTTGGATGTGATGTGTCTGTTTTAGTTTCGTTTACAACTTTGTCTGGCATGCTGTTCACTGAGATAAATCCAGCGATTTACTCGAGGGTCGCGAAGAAACCCATGTACAGTGTCCCTTACTTTAGTTAAACTTTAATTTAAATTAAAATATGTAGACAAGATTGATTAAAACTCCCTAACACAATATTAAATTAAAAAGTTTCAACGATTGTAGATTTTAAAGAGTATAGATGCGAGAAACGATGGAGCGACTTAACAAACACTCAGCAGGGAAGCTTATGCCCAGAACAATGTGATGAATGTATGCTATCAAAGAAAATATGGAAAATAAACTTAAAGAAAGATGCTAAACATACTCGTACAATAAAAATTTATCTCGATATTTCAAGATATAAACAGTTATAATGAAGGTTGTGATGGACGATTTATATAGTACCTTCCTTATAAGTGTCGCAATGGGATGTCTAAAATAAATTCCATATCATTTATTGCATGCATTCTGATGAATATTGGCAGCTAAAGGCATATATAAATATAAATGTTATGTTGTTTACATATTTATAGTTAAAATTTCTTCATTGTGTCGTTGTTTAGGAAATATGTACGAGAGATTGTATGTACTGTAAAATAACTTGTAACAAGGCAAATATTTTATGTGCGTTTGTTGGTATATACACTTATAAGTTTTAAATAAAATTTACTAAAATCATTTCGCAGGCCCTCTTGCATCACCTTAATTTCGAATGTTCATGTGGGTGATTATTGTGACGTCACCATAAAGTAAAGGCAGTACTGTTTGTATCGTAAATAGCCATATTTAGGCAAGCGAAACAATAATTAATTTGTGAACCTCGCTGCAGTTTCGCTGATCCATGGATTTGAACATGTTGAAACTCAGGGACGTGTAAAGTCCTGTTTCAATTACACTGAGAAGCACAGAGTAGGTATATATGACAACATTCGCCTTGCCCATAGGAAACGGAGACTTTGCTCGTTTATGACAAGGACCGATTCATCAAAGGGAGCCGCGCATCATTTTCCGCGCAACCAGTATCAAAGGAGGCCCTTTCATTGGCTCGCTCTAATCTACTTTAGTGATTGGCTGAGTACTGTAACACTGTTCATATCTGGAATGATAGCAGATAGCAGGCAAGTAAATATTGTCCATAGAGGTTTGTAAGGCCGGCAGATCAAACACGGTCCGTCCTTACCTCAAATCTGGAAAGTCCTCCACGCTGATTCGTCCTTCGACATTAAAGAAATCATTACGAACTTCTGAGGGAGATGGTTACGGAACGTTTGATCGAAGGTGTGTGATATTGCTATACGAAATATGAAGTCCTCATGTCAGTGCTGATGAACATTCCTCTCTTGTGTAGATTATATATATATATATATATATATTTATTTATTTATTTATTTAAGCATCAGTAGTTTGGAGAAAATTATTTCCTCCATCTTCCGGGTAATACAATATTACATTCGGTAACTGATGCTGTAGTCAAGGAACTGCCCAGTTAGTACTAAAATGATCAAGCAAACACAAAAACAGATTTCTTGGTCTACCCTTAAGAGGGGGGCAACAAGCTTCTCCGATATGGAGGTACCTATTTACCGTTGCCGTATCCCGTAGACTGAAGTATCAAATGTATTGCAAATCAGCTGCTAATATTCAAGACGTCAAAAGAGAACACGCATAAAATTTTAACATTTCTGATTGTACAGATTAAGGGGGTTTTAAGTAGTTCAACATGAAGTTTCAAATATTTTAAAATTCTAAAATATGACCATTGCGTTGGCATTAAAACGGAAAGCGAAGGAAACTTGCTTTGCGGAATTCTAGACTCTTTCGGAATCACTACAATACAGTTCAGTATGAAAATGTCGTGGATTTAGAATGCTACCTTCAGGTCGACTGTTTGGCACTAAAAAACCTAGTCAAGAACTATGGACCCAATTCGCTAGGTGTTTTGGCTTTTCGAAATTTTAGCTGTCTTTTCCAGCGCAATAATGCAAACAACAAGGTCCCAAAAAGGCAAAATCAAAGAAATATGACCTACTACAAAAATAAGGATCAAGATTATTGCACTGCGGTTTAGCCCATACTCTCACCCTCTACTGATACACAGACTACTGACTGTATGTTTCGTGTTGCTGTAGTTAGAAAGAAAATAAATGAGTAGCGGGAATTCAGTGGTTGCATGTGATGTATGTCACAACAGATACGTCACAGGTATTAGTAGACGGTCGTTATTTCATGTGACCATGACACCTTCTTTGACTTATCGTGTAAAACGTATCCCCCTTAGTGCTCGGCCACGCGCACTTGGATTAACTGCGGGAAGTGTCAAGTATATTGGTCAGATAAAACAACGGCCTTGTAAAGTCGGATATAAAAATTAAAACGCATAAAATATAAAACATATTGATATGATTACAGGTAATATATAATTATTTTATAGTCTGTAATACTGCTGTGATAACCATCTGACGATATTAATGCTATCCGTGAAGATTGCTGTTAACACGGAACATGTAAAATTATAAATATTTCATAAACTTTGTACCTTGTTGGTCATATTTTTTCGTAGGATAAGTTTACGTGTGCTGATGAGGATGGTGTCAGGTTTCTCGGAAGTGTCGGCACACACCTACATTACACTCCGTTGAACTCAGAATACAATAATCCTCACCCACAATATTTGTGGCTCCTTTACTGTGGGGGTAACAGGTCTAACGAGTCTTAGAGAAGCGTATGTTCCTTGTTTGCTTTAGTGGTGCGGGAAGATGAAGAATAAGTGACTTCAGCTGACTGAGATCATGTGAACTAGGCTTTGTATCGATGTTCAACTAGGGCGTACTCATTTTTCGTGAGTTTCGTACATAAAACGTCACACCACCGACAGATAACATCACAAAGCTACAATGTGTACGTTGTTCCTTGTTTTCATTCCATTTTCTAATGTCTCTGCGTTACTGTTTTATTGATTTCAGTTGTAAACCAAGTGCCAACATGTGAAAGACATCATGCTATTGTATTTATGTATAACACACAAACACAAAAAAAAAAAAATGAAACACGACGACGAAAGAAAAACATTTCCATGACGTTTGTATGTCGGGGTGCAGTTGTTTCTCCTCCGATGCTACATGCAGTAATACTGGACCACATATAATACAACAGACAAGTCAGTAACAATTGTTTGTCTCCGTGTTGAAGGGCAGTCGATGACTGATTGGTACACAACTCGAGTTTCAGAGATGGGGGCACTCAGTTTCATTAATAGTTTATTCATATTGAACACTCTGTATTCGGGTGCTTTCTGGGACTTTTTTTTTTAGTCGTCCTCTTCTACCTACTACGGATTTCCCGTTTCAGTGTCGAGGTTGTAAGTTCTTTTGATCACACAGATAGACACAGGTAGGACTCCACTGGACGAGGGATCGGCTCGACGCAGAGACCTCTACCTGACAACACACAACACTCAAAAGAGACAGACATCCATGCCCCCGGTGGGATTCGAACCCACGATCCTAGTAAGCGAGCGGCCGAAGACCCACGCCTTAGACCGCACGGCCACTGGAATCGGCTTTCTAGGACTTAAAAGACACGAATTAAACCGAATCCTAGCGCCAACTACGCCGTCTTCCCATACACACTTATAGGTAGGCCACAATATATGGAAATAGAAATGCGTGCATCAGGGACTCGACATGTATGCTACTTTACAAAAAGTACGGCTTTTATTTATTTATTTGCGTATTATGACCATATTACTTTCTAAATACTACGGTATGTAAGGCCTACTAAATATTTATATGCGACCATAATAAGTATCTCAGACTACTGGTTCCTAACAAGTGGACCGCGGAACCTACGGGGGACACAAATTAATCCAAAAGTGAAAACTGTCCTTATTCCATAGTCCCCAAGAAATCACGTAACATCAGAAGTCTTGCTTCTCCATTCAGCGTTTGGTTTCCTCTGCAATTATTATTATTATTATTATTATTATTCAATTCAATAATTCCAAATCAACTCACCCGTAAGCGGCTAGCGTAGGATCGTACGGGTAGTAGCCGGTTGTAGGTTGCAGACCTGCGCTTGTCCACGCCGACATGTCTGCCGAGGAACTGCCGTCTTTCAGCGCATACGGGTTACTCTGTAAGCAGAACAAAACAAATCAGATCACCCTGTATATGCATCCAAAATAAACTCCCAAGTTAAGGGTACTTTTAGCAGATTGTAATTTCTCAGCTCATTACGAAATTCCCTACTTTTACGGAACACACAGAAAAGAGGGTTCACTGGACTCGGATGAGATGAATTAATCCTGTTTCCTTCCTCACAATGTATTTGTTATAATCTTCCCACCTATATATTTTGAACCTCTGTGAGTTTCTGGCCTATGAAAGCTTTTCTAATCACAATTCTACATGGGTAAACGTCTTACAGAGCGACCCACCCGCTTCTCCAGAACTCTGCGTTTAACTAATTCAAAATGCTTGGCTTCCTTCACACTCACTTCTCCTTCTTCTGTAGTCACCAAGGGAAATGGGGTTTGGTGTTATGGTAAAGAGCACTTATGTGAATCCAATGATTTCCGAATCAGCTGACAGATTTTTCCAATCACAAAGGGATGCCTGTCCTAAAGGATGGTATAGACATCACCCCATTGAAATCACCCGTTTTTCATATGTTATTTTTTATACTAGCAATCATAATTACGCAAAGGCAACGCAAACGTCTGAGGTGGAAGCAACATCAGGACTATTTAAGTTGAGAGTAAACATGTATGCCAAAGAAAAAAAGCAAATTTTCTGAATATGTTCTTGGTAAGATATTCGGAAGAAGGACAGCCTTTGTGAAGATGCTTTATAGAATTTCGGTTAATGAACTGTTTCAGCTAGGACGTCGCATTTGTAATGGACAATTTACCTCGAACTTTTTCATGGAAAATAATATAATCTACATTTTGAAAAATTGAGAAAATGTTTTAAATTATTCATTATAACTTTCAGGCAGTTTATATCAGTATAAGTGTAGATTTGGTAGACATATGTCAAGATCTTGTTTAATAAACACTAGTAACTTCTACATTTTAAATGGGAGGGCCCTTTAGAATACTTAAAATTAATGTAATTTACATTTAAACTTTCATTTCCTATCTCGCCGAGGACAGGCTATATCTATATTACAGAGACCGATCACAGAACGTTGTTTCGATGAGAACACTGCTTATTCTCAAAACCATGCGAAATAATTTCTGTGAGAAAATTCTGAACTTCTAAATGTTAAACCTCAAAGGGTGGAAAAGAAGCAGGGATATATCATAAAATGTTAAGTTTTCTTCCCTTTTTCTTTTACTAATAACCGCCAAATTACGGAATAAGGAGACCAACGAGAAAGGATAGACACACGCATTTCAATTGACAATAAATCTAAGGTGATTGGCTGGAAAACGGATCCAGCTTTATGAGATGAAGCCACACGTTAAAGGCCAAACTGGCGACCGTTATTACTACGATATTCGTGTTATGTTCGCCTTACACTTGTTTCCTTAAGTCCACAATCTCACGACATTCGTATGTAAATGCAGTAATTATTATTGTGCTCTCGGTATGTCTAAATTGCTTTACGCATTGATTACTTCTCATGTGCCGTAACACCTGTAGTTGCATCCACAACAATTGAAGCTTTGACTGATTCTCCATTGTTGCTAGATTTATACCACTAAAAGTATATTCTACAAACTAAGGCAGCATGAACAAATAACACAACTTAGAGATGGAAGATCTATTCCTCCTCCCCATGGCTTAAGAGCCCTTAGCGCGCCGGGGCCTCCTCATTATACAGGCTTCACGATCACACTCAGACACACCACCCTCGGTAGGACTACTCTGGACGAGTGATCAGCCCGTCGCAGAGACCTCTACCTGCAACACACACACTAAAAAGAGACAGACAGACATCCATGCCGCCGGCGAGATTCGAACCCACAATCCCAGCAAGCGAGCTGCTGCAGACCCACACCTTAGACCGCACGGCCACTGGGATCGGCGAAAGGTCTATGGGATAACAATATATTTATATTCATGTTATATTAAACGATATTTAAAGGAAGTTAGGACATGCAAGGGACGCGAAGTAGGCAATTGGGGCGTGTAATGTTGTGATTTGCTGGAAAGCACAGCCTGAGCGTTGGTCTGTCCAATGATCGTTTACTGTGTTTTCTGTGAGGTACATCTTGAATTTTTATATGTAATGCAGATTCAGTTTGTGAGTTCCGCGCTCTTCTGGGAAGAAGAGCAGAAGCCTGAAATCACAGATTCAGTTTATCTATCAAGGACCAATCCCGGTGGTAGATTATTTTACCACTGGGCTATGAAGTGTTAATCAACAAGGGAAAAAAAGGAACAGCAGCAGCTTTCTTTGACGTGCATTAAGAAACGTATCGTGCGCATGTGCAGGCCGCCTCTCACAAGTTCTGCATTTTTAATCTGCTTTATACTGAATCTTACGTTATCACTCCGACAATACAATCGATGAGTGAGCAGTTTCTCGCTCCGGCTGCTTTACTAACATGATAAAGATGCACATAAAGCAAATATTTTCGGTAAAATATATATATCTTTTGTCTTTTAACGTTGCTCTCTATTTTAATCCGTTTTCTTCTCCCATGTGTAAGTAACAGACGATGCAGAATATCAATGGAGGAATCTCAAAACCCGCTGCCAATAGAATGGGTTCTGAGAAGAGCAACATGGGAAAGAGTAACAAGAAGGTAACTCTAGGCCAATACCACCCAGCCATCTAGAAACCCACTCCATTAGTATTCTTGTCAGCCATTTCCTCATCCTAAAAAAGAGGAAAACATCGAAACTTGAGTGAAACTTGAGAAAGATAGTTTTTAAGGAAAACACACTAGGATAGACGTGATGTAGTCAGTAGGGAGTGAATTTCATCCCTTCGTTTCTGAAATAAGTTGTGACAACGTTTCCACCCCCCTGTGTTACAAGCACACCAATGCCTCCTTTTATAGCTTCTTATTCTTCCATTCTTTTCAAAACACGCTATTTCAGGGATGCACAAAATTTTTCCAACTTCTGATGTAAGTAAGGTAAAGTTCTCCCTAGAACGGGCCATGAAGGCCCAGAGGGGGAGTAGAGGTATAGGTCTACTCTTTCTTTAACCCTGGCACTAGATGAGGGTGGGTGGTCAACTCCACGCCCCGGCCGCTTTACCCCCGGGAAAGAGACCCGGTACCCATTGTATAGGAGGCTGGGTGGGCCCCAGGGCCGGTCTGGACGGGCGTGGAAAATCTCGCCCCCACCGGGATTCGATCCCCGGGCCGTCCAGCCCGTAGCGAGTCGCTGTACCGACTAGACGTAAGTACCATAACCAATAGCTGGCGGTAGTACTTCAATCTGGACTCTCTGGTCAGCTCTTTCACTCTGAAAGTTGTACACTGCTGAAGATTCAAGACTTCCATGTCGTTCGATAAGTATTTTTTGACGTTTCGGAGGAACTGTCTTTCTTCCTGTCCTCACGGTACGGAAGTGTTGTACCCTGAAGATGGAAGCATAAAGCTCCTCCGAAACGTCGAAAACTATTTACTAATCGACACGGTATTGTATCTCAGAAGACTCACCTAGTAGAACCTCAAATCTCGGGTTTATAGTGTCGAACTCTACTTATGGTGATTATCAGACAGCGACATTCAAGGCAGCACACGCTAGCTTAAGCATACAGACCTACGGGCACTTCAGGCAGATTATTTTATTACGTGAGCATGCGCACTAGCCTGGATTTCACAAACGTTACATTTTTTTCGCATTTAACACAAAGTTTGCAGTTTTGGTCAGCATAATAATCAACAAATATATGTCACTCACGACAATTCGACATGAGTCATTTGTTCTCCTGAGACGCTAAGATTTCACCTAGTGTCCCCAATTTCAATAATACAAACAAATTATCACATAACGCAGTGACACCATTTAAATACATGTTGAGGCGTCTCCTTCACCAAGTAAGTAGCCTAAAATGAAAACATAATTGCCAGGTAGTGTTTGTTCGTCCGCATTTACCATCGCCGAAACCACAACCAGACTTTAGAGTCATGTGGTATTTATACCCACATTGAAGGGTGTCAAAGAAATGTAACTTTCTTTCGCAGTAGCAGACTTACATTATGAATCCTAGTCGTGCATAAAGCTCAAACCGGTGTCATAATTTTCAGCATTACAGAAAACTGCGCCTATGCACAAAAAAAAAGTGTACATAACATAAAATATAGCCATTATTATTAAGATCTGTAAACTTTATGTGAACTACTGCGCCCTGATGCAAATCTTAAATACTCAACACAGTGCGAACTAGTGCTTCCTCTTTCAACTTCCTATAGCATCCCGTTTCCTTAAGGTCATCCAACAGCTGCCTACGTCTTCGTCCTCATCTTTCCGTCATTTATATCCTTCTTTCTATCTTTCTTTCAATAACGTGTTTTGAAAGACAGCTGCTACGCAAGATGTAACCAATCCAATTAGCCCTTACTGCCTTTTTATTGTATGTAGGACATTTCTCTCCTCCTTGACTCTATGTAATGCTTCTTCATTTCTCACACGATCGGTCCAACTGACCTAAAGAACAAAGGTAATTAAAATGACAAAATTAAATACGTTGTAATAGCATATGTCCTTATATTTCTGAGCGTGCTTTAGTGTATATTTTGATCCTGTGGTACGTGTGTTAGCATCATGTAAAAGCGAGCTGTGTTGCAGACATTTCAGAGGAATATGCTACTTCAATGTTGAGGGTCGTGATACGCTGCCATACAGACAGGCGATATCTGAGATAACTGAGTGACGAGAGAGGAACTAGGGCGCTCCCTGGGCTAATAAGAATTCTGAAAAGGGACGGTTCACCCTTTTAATACCCCGGACGGCATCCTAGCTACTCTTAACCCTCCGTGCTTCTCTAAGGGACAGCCTGCGTATACATAAACCCGACAAATTTTATATTAGTCTCGCCATGCATTTTTACGATTCAATGTTTAAGAAGACCAACACAATGCACTTCACTGTCACTTTAATATGTATTAATTAACCCCTACATATGTTTAGGTTTACACAAAACCATCCTCAGGGGGTTCAAACCACGTTTTATCACATCCGAAGTTAAAACAGGTTTTGATATTGTGCAATGTCTTGCATGTTATTTACAATCACTATAAAATCAAATTTAAAACATACGAAATATTGGATAAAATCCTTAAAATTCGTCGAATTTTGTGTCGAGATAATAAAATGTGGCAGTCTGGATCACTTCGTTATCCCGTATTAACTTCGGATGCGATAAAACGTAGTTTGAACCCCCTGAGGATGGTTTTAGTGTAAACCGAAACATATGTAGGGGTTAATTAATACATATTAAAGTGACAGTGAAGTGCATTGTGTTGGTCTTCTTAAACATTGATAACCCGACAGTTTACACATTTCAAACCTGAAAACGGAGGCAGGGTATTCTTCCGAATCTTTGTCAAAATAGACCTCTTCCAGGCGATGCCAGCACCCAAGAACAGACTCATCACTCTTGTCTGCAGTCTTCGAGACCCGTAATACAAGCAAAATCGTATAGAAATATCGACAGAAAGCGTCCTACACACTCAAAGTGTGACATTCCTCAAGCACTCTGTACAGCTCAGACACTGCTACGTAGAACTTTCCCAGACATAATCGTTTGTGTTGTAAAAACATCACGTGCGAAGGAGGTCTAACTCTATGGAGAAGTCCTGCATGAGGAGCTGAGCTAGTCAAGATTTGCCTCGCCTTTCGTGTCACCCGGTGTTTCGTAACAGCCCGCAGCCGTAATTCATTTTACAAAGTCACGCCTTATTCACTTGAGGTTTATCTGTATATGACCCTCCCACCTACTCTTAGGTCTGACAAGTGGTAACTTCTGCCTTGTGGTTTTCCGAATAAAATTTTGTATTAATTTCTTATCTCTCCGATGTCTACTACATGCCGCATTTAGTAAGATTTGATGAAGAGTGTACGTTAAAAACAACCTCAATAAGTAGAGTTCTCCGGCCTCCTTTTCCTTCCTGTCTCATCAATCCAAATAAACTCGGCTTTTTCCAAAACTGTCCGGCTGTCTTCTCTTCTCCGCGTGACAAAGTTTCAGACTTACACAGGCAGACAGCATTAAAGTTGTAAGTCGCACAAATAATATTACGAAGATTATGCCTATATTTTCGTGTCAATATTAGGCATATTTCTTTTGTTCACCCCTGTATAGCAGTCAGGAATTCTTCTTGGGAGCGAGAGATTGATTTGTTGGAGGCAAGAAGAAGGAGTTATATGTCGAAAGCCCTACATATTCAGAGGAGTCATGAACATTCACACTATAGGTCAGCCCATATATCATTTTTGGGCTGAACTCACGCAAAACGTTCAAATATTTGGAAATGTTATAAAGACGAAATAAAAACGTAGTTTAATAGAATTCATCCCGTTGTGTCTTCAGACAATTATTCAAAACAATATTAAATAGTCCAATACAACTGCGTTTTTACTTAAAGCTACGTGTTTCGTTCTAGATATCTACCATCATCAAGCTAAAAAATATACAATCATTAAAAGGCATGTAAAAATGCAATGATGTTTGGTATATCGCATTTGTACCTGCGTTTTAATGTATGAGGATGGTCGTCTTCTAGGATGTGACGCGGTGTAGTCTGGTAGCTAGTTACTATTCGCAGAAAATTTCTGCCTCCAAGATAGAAGAAGAAGTTTTCTGCCCTGAAACCGCTACAAAAGAACATTTTGGAATACTAGTTATGTCTCTAATCGTAAGTATTATTTCCCTCCCCAAACAACATTTTTATTTCATTTGTTATCCTGGAAACGTTCAGACTGTACTTTGCCCTTGAACCTTTTATCCACACAATTCCATGAACGCCGATCCCACTGGTCCGCGCGGTCCAAGGCGTGGGTCTTGCTTGTATTGCGGGTTCGTATCCGGCCGGGGGCATGGATATCTGTTGTGAGTGTTGTGTGTTGTTAGATAGAGGTCTCTGCAACGGGCCGATCCCTAGTCCAGGGGTCGTACCGAGTGTGTGTGTGTGTCGTTGAGTGTGATCAGACGCAATAGTAACGCTGTACACCTACAATGAGGGTACGCGGTGGCGCAGTTGGTTGAGGCACTGCGCTACACACCGGAAGGTCGCGGGTTTGAATCCCGATGGGATCATTGGGATTTTTAATTGACTTAATTCTTCCGGCCGCAGTATGGCCCTGGGGTCGACTCAGTCTCTAAGAGAAATGAGTACCAGGAATATTTCTTGGGGGAGGGTAAAGGCGGCCGGTGCCTTGGGCTGACAACCTTGACACCTTCATGTGCCGACTATCTTGAAATCTGGGAGCCTCAACCTCCTGGAGCCCAAAGGGCCTGTCCAGGCTTGTAATTGGATAGTTTACACCTACAGTAAGTAGGTAGAAGAGGTCAGACTAAGAAATAGAAAAAGATATAATTCCATTAACAGTTTTTCAGAATAATAATATTAATAATTAAAATAAAAAATTACCATTTTTATCAACATAGTCCCACCCTGCAAAGCAAACACGTTATAGAGTTACGGAAATATTAGTGAAGCATCTTAAGGACATGAGTTTTTATAATTGGACTGACTGTAAATGGCTGAAGAAACGTTAGAATCCTACAATGTTGCCATTTTCTGACGTTTTCTTTTCTGCTGCGAGTCCGTATGCTTGTCAGCAGGTCATGCACGTGTCGGGAACACGGACGTTCGCTTCATGCAATGTCTCACTGACCGGACCCATTGGGACTGTCATAGACTTCCTTCCTGTCACCCACCCGACAACGTTTTATACGTCACTTCCTCTTTACTACTCTTCTTTCTTCTCGCTTGCCACTAACACGCTCTTCTTCAATAGCAACAAAATGGGACTGGGCACAGACTTGGGAAACAACACATAATAATAATAATAATAATAATAATAATAATAATAATAATAATAGGAGGCACGCGGTGGCGCAGTTGGTTGAGGCACTGCGCTACAAACCGGAACGTCGCGGGTTCGATTCCCGATGGTGTCAATGGAGCTTTTCATTGACATAATCGTTTCGGTCGCACTATGGCCCTGGGGCGACTCAGCCTCTAACAGAAATGAGTACCAGGAATCTTTCCTGGGGGGTAAAGGCGGCCGGTGCGTAGGGCTGACAACCTTACCACCTTCATGTGCCGATTGTCTAAAAACCTGGGAGCCTCGACCTCCTGGATCCCTAAGGGCTGTCAAGGCCTGTAATGGGGTTGCTTTACCTTTAATAATAATAATAATAATAATAATAATAATAATAATACCCTTCGCGAGGTTAACTTGCAAAGAAACCTGCCACATTTATTAAACTCCTGTCCCTTAGGTACCAAATTTTCCTCAGCACCCTCTTCTCACAGAGCGCCTCATCATATGTTCCTTCCCTTTGGCCGAGAGACCAAGTGCAAAGCCCGTGTAAACTACAGAGAAATTCGTATTTTCCTAGCCTGTATGTAAATTTTAGTTTTTGTTAGGGGCGGTAAAATTATAGAGTCTGAACTCAATGGTACCAAGCATTCCCTGGATAGAATGGGCAGTGAAAGTTCCTAGCGAAAATAGAGTTAACTGAGGTTTGTTACGGTCGTTATCAGATACTCGCTTGTTAACCCACAGCACTTTCGAACATTCAGCTGTCTCTATATTACGACTTTAGAGACAGCAAGTAGTAATTGTTTTTACCAGAATAAGAAAATAGCTGGACGTACAAGCATGATCACTGCTTTATCTCCACTGCTCATTTTGTTCACACTTTGCAGAACATGTCTTCGTGTTTTACGTAAAATCAGAACACTTCGAACACATGCTGCGGTGTAATAACAAAGTTATCAGCCCAACGCTGAAGGATACGATATTGTGAATCACTGCGAGATAAGAAATAACAGTGTAATTACTGGAAAACATCGAGTGCACAGGGCTTATCTACCGCCATTTTGTGGTGCCAGCACTCAACTCTTCTCTTAATCAAGCTATAGTTTGTGTGAATTACACCAGATGGAGCTGATATTTAAGCAACCATGTCCTAGAACTTATTTTTGCAAAAACTGCATACAACGCTGTGAAATGAAGGTATAATAAAGTACAGATGTAATTTCTTCTTTCATTTGAGTGCTTTTATAATGATGATGGGGATGGTGATGATAATCAGGCTTAATTCGCGATAAAACAGGATCTGATAGCTATTTGGTGTCTATATACAACCTGGAAAAACCGTTTTGAACAAGGTAAAGATAAAGTTAGCCCTAGAACAGACCACGAAGGCCCAGAGGGGGAGTAGAGGTATAGTTCTACTCTTTCTTTAACCTTGGCGCTAGATGGGGGTGGGTGGTCAACTCCACGCCCCGGCCGCTTTACCCCCGGGAAAGAGACCCGGTACCCATTGTATAGGAGGCTGGGTGGGCCTCAGGGCCGGTCTGGACGGCTGCGGAAAATCTCGCCCCCACCGGATTCGATCCCCGGACCGTCCAGCCCGTAGAACCGTTTTGAACAAACATTAAAAAAGTACTGAAATACGAATATGTAATGGTAAAAGTAGAGCACTTGCAGAATTTGAAAAAGACGGCAATACCAGAAATCCAAGTACGACTGGAAGCCTTTCAACATAATGTCAGAAGCATTCAGAAGGCATCACCGGTAAACTCTGCACGGCGGAATTCAAGGAGACCGTCAATCTTGGAACAACAAATAATTATAGGCATATACTGAGCTTCATTTTGATTTCTAATCAATTTCCCACACGTTATAAGCTTATGGACAAGACGTGACTCTGGTTCATGGTCAAGATAGCCTGCAATGTGGTGCTAAGTTAACATAACACAATGTGGGCTGTGTGGAAATGAACGAGACATACTTTCAGAGCATTCGGATGATTTAATTCTTCATGAAAAATTGAAAAGAAGTATGAATAATAAAAGAGAAAGAGATGTGTACTGTCGTGTTCTGTCTCACATTACACAGATTGATAAGGCTCCAGCACGGCTATCATTTAGCAGGACACGCAACTTACGTCTGTCTGTAGCTGTGGTCTACTAACGCGCGGACCGTAACACACAAGGCACTTGGAATGCTCTTACACTCAGCACAAACATTTTATTTGTCAATAAAAGCTAATAGAAAATCAAGTAACGTCTGGATTCTTTAATTGGAGTTAAGCCTAATATATATATATATATATATATATATATATAAACACAGATTAATGCACACAGAGTTTATGATTAGCTGTATGTGTTATTTATGAATACAAATCATTGGAGTAGTTACGGACAGGACCATGAGGTACTAGCAATAAACTGCAGTGAGAGATGTATATACATCAACACGTATTGCAGCCTGAATCTTTAAAGAGGAATGTTACAAGGCTTGCACATTACGTGAAATCGTGTTTTTTTAAAATATCTCTCAAAGGCTATAAGGCAGAGTAGTGAAAGAAGGGTTGATCTGTGGAAAGAGTAGCTACAGAGAGGAAGTGTGTTTTTCCTTTAAAATTTCATTGGCACTTGGGTTACTTTAGTAGAGTGCGTCCAGTTAATTGCTGCTATTTATATTCACGTGTTGCAATGCCATATAGTGCCAAGCCTCTGCGACGTGTTTTCTCCTAGATTGTCTCATATTTACAAAAATTCACAAAAATCCTATTCCTACCTCAAAACTTCCGAGTTAAAATCGCCGTAATAGATGTAACGTTTGCCGGAACTGTATATCCTTTTTCTCCTTTACATGGCTTTCGTTTCAACAGTGAAACTATAAAAAATGTTAAATTCTGTCATGACATATGGACATGGTGTGAGAGGCAAAATACGAATATAATTGGCAATAAGAAGAACTTTTTGACTTTCAGCTGGATGTACTCTGGTGGTAGGCCCCGTTAATCTCATTGTACGGTCGGGGGTTCTGGCAACACAACTGCTGTATATAGTTAACGCATGAAGAGCTTTTTCTAACAGACTTCAAGTAAACCAGTCTGTGGCCTACAAAAATGTGTATAGTAATGGTTTATGAGCATACGTACTTTCCTAGCAACTCTCCGATTTTTCTGCAAAAAGCAAATAATTCCCAACTCATCTTCTGCAGTTTAAATGTTTAAAAAAGAACATGTCATTAGTATAGACGAAAAAGGTTGGCGTCATCTGTTTCCTGCTTTTTGAGGTCACATATTTCTGCTCTTCGTTAATTAGAGAAATCACTTATTACAGAGACATATTTTTCCATGTTTACGTAAGCTTCAAGTCCTCACAAAACCAATCATTCATGACGGAATTCGACTGTTGTCAAAATTACTCAGTAAATCTCCACCCCCCCCCCCCCCCCCGCCATACGCTGCCTCCTTATATTAAAACATTTTGCCTGTTTTTCTCGTCATCCTCAGAGGATCAGTAAATATTGACACATGCATCTGTGTCGACATATTAACACATGCACCATCTTTCCGCAGTACACATAATCTATCATCATTACACATATGAATAAAAAGAGCAAACACTGATAATTGTCTAGAACACTTAGTACCAATATGAGGCCATATGAAAGCACGATGGTAAATGTGGTGACATCCTAATGGTCTGCAAAGCAGGCCATTACACAAGTCCTCCTTATGTAACCATCACGTCTCCAGGAAAAATCAAACAATTTTCTCGGACCACTGAATATCTTGGACGGTTTCCATTTTGTTTCTCAAAAGGAGTAAGTTTGCCATATTGAGTAGGCGTACAACTCTGTAACAGCCGCTTAATTTGGACCTAACAGCGTATTAGTAACAGACGGATATAGGTAACGTTATGGCATAGTTAGAAGCGTCGTAACTTATACGCTTCATGTAATATTGGTGCTTAAATCATGAGCTGAGAGGGAACAGACGAGCAGCATGCATGGGGAAAATAACTGCACACAAAATTTAATCAAGACCTGACGTGTGAGAGTGTGTACTTAATTCAGATGTCAAGCTATTGTAAACTCTGTGATGAAATTCCGGTGGGTTCGAAAGTCGGTCTGAACCAATGGCAACGAACTTAAAATTTCCTCTCCCTGAGAGGGATTGAACCCCAGACTTTACTGAAATATCTCCCTTCCACCGCGGTTAACTTTAAACGTTAAATGAAAACAAATTTTTCGTGTTTCTATGTAACAGCTTGATAAATCTCAATGTAATTCATTGCAGCTGAATCGTATAATGATATATCCTCTGCTTGCAGTGAATTAAAGCAGAATGGGGTGTAACCCCAGATGTCTGTGTTGACGGAGTGTGAACTGGAGGATATAGCCATAGCAATTCATCTTTTTCCACTCCCTAACACTTATCCTTTCATTTTTTCCCCACTAGTCTCTCATTTTTTTCTTACCGGTATAAGGACACCCTCTTCAATCTCTCACCCTCAAAGAAAGATTTACACGCCCCTTCCTAGGGGCTGCGAGTGGAGAAATAGCTCGCACGCAGAGATTGCGTAGAGCCGGACAGTGGTGCGCAAACCGAGACACAGGGCCAAATGAGACCGCTTTGAAAGTATGATTTCCATACTCCATATCAAAGGACGTTCTTTGCAGATGATGTTAGCGCAGTGTGTCAAAAGGTGCCTCCTTTTGTGAAAGCCCAAAGTTTATTACAGTGCTCACAAAGGCACGTCACAGGATCCTATCCTGGTACAGCTGAATTTAGTTCACAGTCGTAATTGGTCTAACTCAGTCAGTATGATGCCATCCGTGCTGGAGGAAGTACATCGTGACCTGTGGCTTCATTCCGTATAAGTAACAGGCCTGTCGTTATAAGCTGAACGTCCTGAATTTCACGTTATATTCACCGTGCATTTTTGTAAAATTGATCAACTCACACCAACAAATGCACCAAAACAAACTTGTTTTGGTGCATTTGTTGGTGTGAGTTGATCAACTGAACGTCCTGTTCAATGACACTATACATGCCTACAGATTCTGACATTACGTAATTTTTCACGCCTAAGACCTTAAAAATTCACAGCGTTAAGATGTGTGTAATTTTAACATTCAAAAATAAATTCTTCATGAAAATTATTGGTATAATAATGTTCTAGCTTCACATAAAATACCATATACCCGCTTCAATGTGCTTCATCCATCGCCATTAAAAGTGTATCTTAAATAGAGTAATGTTGTTGTGTATTTTACAAAAACATGACTTCGCCAACCGGTTGCATTTTCCTAATAACATCTGTTACAAATTCGACACATTTTATGATCCTATGCCATAAGCGACGTTAGAGCACATTCGTTTCAGAAGCTCTGTCGATCTTCACACAGTGTTAGCATTTTTTATTTTAGGCCCACACAATTAAAGCCACACAACGCTTAGGCGAGACTGCTTTTAGTGTCATATTTACACCAAATTTCACAAAAGTATTTTACGTCCTTCAGCAGTATATTACAGTCTCAGTCGCACGAAAATGACACTCAGAAGTACAAGTTGCAGCAAATAAATCTGTCGCGAGACAGAGCACGGAAAGGTGATCAGTTATTGTTGCCACATTGTCAGTCTGCTCTTAGCCACTGTGCTTTAACATTATTTGGCTACATGAATGCGAGGGTAGTGCTTCGTCTCACGTCGTGGTGAGATGGACAGTGCTGCCCTGAAGGACTGCACCATCCAAAGAGATATTTTGAGGAAGCTTGGTCCCGCTACGTGTAAATCATGTGGAAAGTACGGAGACTAGAGACAAAACTGTGTGGCACAGAAGTGGTGGTTGTGTCGAGCTATGTTGGCAAACAGCGGAAATCCTTCCTCGAACAGAGCCATTGTGGTCTTACCTTTCAGGAACATTGATATGTGTGGACATCGTCTCTCATATTATGGTTTTACGATGCCTAGTACCTTCCCTTGCTTCCTTTGACATAAACTTTCTCTCTCGCTGCACATTTATCTGGCTCGGCCTACACTATCATGATCCCATGTTTCTAAAATAAAGAAAGTAGGCTAGAAGTGATAATTTCAGACATGTTAGAAACGAATTTTGCACGCTTTACTATAAGATGAAAGTTCCATATTTTGAGAGCGAAGTGATGTAAATGTTTCAGTATTTAAGAAAGTGTCACGTCTAGTTTGCTTATTGTTAGTTGAAGAAGAAGCTAACGTCTGAGTGAAGGCAAAAGCAGGAATGGGTCCTCATGTACGAGTACAGTGAAAGCAATGAAGAGATTTTGTCACTCATAAGCTAAACGGACTCGACTCGACAACTTTACACTGATGCTTAAAGTACAACAGCACAACAAGCCTATAATCGATGGAACACAGAACAACGGGTAAACGGGTACGGCTAATTTTATGGCCCATCATGCCCAGGCGATTTACATTGCACCCCGAGATGGATGGAGGAATGCCATGCCATGCCTGCTGTAATACTGGGTAATGCTGACTGATCGCCTGCTACGGATTAGTTCATTCCGTTTCGTAGTTTGACTTGTATTGCCTTCATCTTAAGTGACCTAAAAACCCACATATTCAACTATATAATATTTAATTTCTTCTGCAAGTGTTATATTTTTCCTCCCCTTAGGCCTAAGCCTCCATAGCGCGATGAAAGGACCAAATTTGCTTTCGTTTTTAAGTTACACAGTTCCGTGTGACCAGTTGCACGCGATTGACAAAACACCTCACTTATCCTTATGAATTCATTTGGTTCCTATACGTTAACTTATATCTTTCCCTTAAGAATTTGAAACTAACCATCTGAGAAGTCTCAGCAGCAGGAATTGCACCTCATTAAATAGTATGAACCACTGAAAACTTTAAATAAACCATACATGCCGGGTATATCGTGATCAATTCCACTATCAAAGGGCTAGAGGGATAAATTTCTCAGTAGGTTCTTACGTCACTTCCTAATGTTCTTCTGCTTAATAAGAAGGCAATAAAAATAAATTTGACAGAAAATGTGAGTTGTCATGGAAACACAGTGACAGAGGTAATGCCTAAACGAAGGCCACCGCAGGGTTAACACTTCCTATTCGGTCCTTACGCCCATATCCTTTATCTGTCCTCCATAGATCATACTCAAATGTTCCAATTTCGTGAGAATATTTAAACTTAAATCCCATATTTAAATTTACAGTTTCAAATCCCCTATTTATGCGAAGTGACATCTGATGTACATATGTGTGTACATTATTATTTTTTAAACGAATAAAGAGTTTTCAAAATTTCTTTTTTAATTCCTTATAAATTCGGGGATAAGTTATATGAAGGAAATAGCCTAATATTAGTTGCTCTAGCAAACATTCAGGTCTGAAAGAGTTATAGTTGTTTTTCGACTTTACAGTTGCATTCTATATCTATGTTATTTGAGTTTATGCTGAAGAATTCAACGCAGGTAGCAGCTAGGCTACGGGCTGTGAAAACCGAGTACTCGTGGTTCAATCCCAGGCATCAGAGAAGAGATCTTTCTCTTCTGCAGTTCTGAGCTCACAAAGTCTCCTGTTTAATAGTTACTGATTGCTCTTTCCTAGGGTTTAAGTAGACAAGGCTTGAAGCTAACCACTTATTTCAATCTAAAGCCAAGTTTTCGAATGGAACCATAGCTGCACTTCCCCACATGGTGCTTAATTAAGTACACGGACAATTTTAATTTACTGACATGCAAGTTCTGGCAGTCAGTCACTGTCAGTTCTATTCGCGTGGGTTAATTATTTTCTTTGTAACGAAGTACGCTTTCATTCTTTGCTTTAATTTTTAGTCTTTCAGAAGATCAGTTGAGCCAGTGCAGTCAAATGCATCTTACTGACACATATTAAACATTTGTTTTCCACTGCGTGAAGGCTACTAGTGTTTTTAACACCAAATTTATTTTCCATATGAAATTATATAAAATTTTATAAAATTTCAGCTTTGTCTCTTTCCTCACGTACTCGTCTTTCTGGGTTCCTTCTAGGGTCCAACACGTTCTGATACCAAAACATTTTATTGTTCACAATGTTAACTCGGCTTCATAAGGAATGTTAATTCCCAGGTACTTAAATTTTAACTTGTTCCGTATTTAATTTAAAAGACCACTTCGTTATCTGTACCAATCTTAGGCTTAATTGGTCGTTTTCTTAAGAACGGAATAAAACAAGGAATGCTTAGAGACTTTTGGAGGGAATGGTTCTTTGATTTTTATTTATGCTTCATTTAACGACGCTGTAAAATTTATATAATGTCAAATGGTAAGGTTATTTTAGAATGGTGAAATGGCAGTGACGTGGAATGAAGCGGTCGTGGCCGAATTAAGGCACTATCTCAGCCTACCTGAACGAACTGAGGAAATCCACGAACAACGATAAGAACATAATGTGTTTCGACCGTGATTCAAGCCGGTACATGCCGAATATAATTCTGGCGGCTTGAGCCAACTCTTTCAGTAAGGCTATTTTAAAATATCTACTTGGAAGAACGTGGTGGTGGGAGCAGAATGTCAAGATGGGGTACTCGGAGATTTTTATGGGAGATGAAAGGACTGTGTGAAGCGTCAGGCGTTGGCGGTAACAGCGTTGAACTGCGCACTGTTACCTAAATGTTAGCGAATGAGTAGGGAGCAGAAGTGGGGCAAATAGAAAGACGTAATCATAAAGGTTAACGAACTCATACCAAAATTTCAAGCATGAAACGCATTACACTATTTCGCTGTATTTTCCACCCCTGGGCATGCGCAATGTATCACACCCTCTGAATGATTTGTTGTGGTAGGAACTAAATGGGGATTGCTACCACCAAGATGCGGTGGTTACACGGAGGCTGAGGCGGAAGGGTGCAGTTTTTACTTCTCCTGATTGAGTGACTGACTTGTTAAATGGGCCAACAGTGTAGCAATCACCCCCACTCCTCCCCAATTTAATCAAATGTACAACCCTAATGATGTTACTGAGTCACAACAAAAGCACAATACATGTACCGTGTAACGACGGTTTGGGGGAACATTACATAAAAACCTCTGATAATATTTTGAGAGAATACACAGTTTTATTCCTATACGCCTATTGAACATCTGTCCGTAGATTTAAGGGGTGCACACTGCCATCCTGTCATAAGCGGATTGTGCAAAATGACCTGTCCGTGACAGAATTGGGGAAACACAGTCTTTGATATACAAGTGACTACTCGTTTCTTATAGCACATTGAACTTGCATGTGTGTGTGTGTCAGAGAAAGGCGGCCGAACACCCTGCTGGAGGAAATTAAAATTAATACACAACTAAACTAACTCAAATCTATTACTTTCTTCAGAATTTGCTAATGCTCATCTGGTCAAGAAATTCTCTGACTTTTCTGGATATGGAGAATTCAGTACCGAATTTGGAAGGTCATGCTTCATGTTCATCAGCCACAGTCCTAATTTTTTTCAAGTGGTGTCTTCTGGTTTTTGGTCAAATTTGTGTACTGTTAATCGGCCAGCATATGCGAGCTCACGCATTTTATCTCTCTGATAATATTATGCGATAAGTGGACAAACACATTGTATAGCTTCTCTTAATGAGTTTCTGCTAAGCCTACTGTGTTTTTACCTTCGCTTTCCGATACTCATTTTATTTCCTATGGCTCAACAGCCCCTTTTCGGGTGCCTGGGCCTTCTCATTTCGAGGTTTCATGATCACACTTTAGACACACCACAGTCGGTAGGACTCCTCTGGACGAGTGACCAGCCCGTCGCAGAGACCTCTACCTGACAAGACACAACACTTACAAGAGACAGACATCTATGTCCCCGGTGGGATACGAACCCACGATCCTAGTAAGCGAGCGGCCGCAGACCCACGCCTTAGACCGCACGGCCACTGGGATCGGCTCTCCGATACTCATATGGCAAGAAAAAAAAAAGGACATGGCCCCACAAATACTCCTCAAATTAAATGACAATAATTAACATTTTTTCTTAAAAAAGTACTTTGCTTTAACTTGGCTGATTCCATGACTTGTGAGTAACGTGTACACAGATTCTAACTGGTGCCTTTATTATCAGTGGGGGGACAATAACAGGCCTGTTCATTACAATAAGAGGCCTGTTCATTACATGAAGTGAAATAAAATATTCGAAGAGAAAATGCCAGTGTTTCAAGACAAGAGCTCCATCGCGTGTCGGGAAATATCTTCAGCATGTACGAGGCGTTCTTAGAATTGGACGCGTGCACTTTGAGATCAGTCTCTGAAGTACGGTATTTTTAATTACAGGGAAAAAACTTCTAAATTCATAGCTCATGCAGGCTTCGTATGCACATGCAGCTCCCAAGCGACAGCTGCCGTGCTCAGGAATGTGATTAGTGGAATGCTCTGTACATACATACATATATATATATATATATATAAGGCTAAACCTGAAGATAAACGGCAGTGTAAGTAGGCTTCTATGAAGTTACGACAACGTTTGCTCTTTAGTTCCCACCCACGAACAATATTCAAAATTTCGGTTTCTACTTCCAAGAAACTACAACATAATATTTGTTCAAGACTAGCCAAATAATTGCTGTGGGCCTATATAACAATGTACAAGCAGGTGGAAAACATTTTTAAGAATGTTCTTTACAATTTGTATTCATTCATTCCGTCCATGGCCTCTTACCAAGCGAGTTCTCCACTGAGTACGATCTATTGCTTCCTCCTTCAACTTCCAGTATCCTCTCATTTTCTTAAGGTTATCTAGTAGCTGCTTACGTCTTATTCCTCGTCTTCCCGTCACTCTTATTCTTCCTTCTAGCTTTCTTTCAATAACGTGTTTTAGAAGGCAGTTCCTACGCCTGATGTGAGCAATCCAGTTAGCCTTTCTTCGTTTTACAGAGCTGTATGGAGTAACTAATAGATTTAATGAAATTTTTCGGCTCAGGATAAGGCAGCAGAGCACTGGAAAATGGTGCCGTTAATTCCTCTTGCACGTTTTGTGTTCACAGTTAATTTACGGACGCTGTTAACTGTAACTGTACGAGTATATTCGGTTTATTTGAGTCGAATCTAGTAATTGGGGTTCTGCAGATATGCTTTAAGGGCCCTCAAGATGTAAGCAAACATATCGTATCTTCGAATGGCAGTATTAACCGATACAAATAATGTGTTTGCACTCATTAACACTGATGTATAGCACTTAAACGCAAAAAAAAAGAAGAGCTGGATATGAAAACAAAGATCGATCAGCCGATATGGCATTTGGAAAATATTATCTCTGCTTTGATCAGTAACGTTTTTCCCAACATTATTGCAACTCCTGCCGATCCCAGTGGCCGTGCGGTCTAAGGCGTGGGTCTGCGGCCGCTCGCTTACTAGGATCGTGGGTTCGAATCCCACCGAGGGCATGGATGTCTGTCTCTTATGAGTGTTGTGTGTTGTCAGGTAGAGGTCTCTGCGACGGGCTGGTCCCTCGTCCAGAGGAGTCCTACCGAGTGTGGTGTGTCTGAGTGTGATCGTGAAGCGTCGTAAAATGACGAGGCCTAGGCCCCCAAGGGGCTGTCGAGACATAGGAAAAAAAAATTGCAACTCCTGCTAACCATGTGAGACAGGCCACCCGCCACAAAGAAAAATAGAAGGTAGAAAGTAACTGTGACTAAATAGTGGACTAGTGGAATATGTTAACTTAAGTGGTACATCCATTAAATTAGGTATGCGGTTTGTTACCGGCAATGCAAAATGCTGCCATAATTTTTGCCGTGCAATACCGGCAACCTCATCCACAAAGGTTCCAGACCTGACGCATGTGTTGTCCTTCAGCTGTACTTATGTAGCACTAATAAGTTTATTGTGTTCTATGGTGAATGAATAAACAAAACAGGACTGGGGCTGTCCGCTGTGTGTTTTCACTTCAAAACTACGGAAATAATTCCGTTTAAATTCGGTACTTGCAAGAGACAAAATCGTGAAGCAAATTTAAATTTGGTTCCTACCAATTCGATAAAATCTTAGTTGAGTCGAATTTTAAAAAGTTAACCAAACCGTTTACCATGGTGTAAGCATTACCCAGAGGTAATAACTTCACAACTAGGGAATATCACCGGTTGACAATGGCTGTCAGCAGTCAGGAAAATGAGGTATAGGCCTTAGGGATGGGCCAGACAAATTTGGTGTTGACTTAAAGAATAAGAAGTTTGTTGAGGTTTCTTTCTCCAAGGTAAATTGTGCGGTACGTGAAGTTGAATACTTACCTGTCCATTTAGTGTTGAGGTTAAGCAAATATACACATGTACTACCACTACACGCATCGGAAATTTATCTTTCCACACATTTGCAGCCAGGCTACTTATGGTTCAAAATATCTATTGAACAATTATTATTCCTGCTTCGTATTTAGAAGCTACCAGGTTTGACTCACGGTTTAACGGCAGGCAAATATAATATACTATAAAACAGGGGTGTCCATTTTTTTGGCGAAGGGCCGCAAAGGTAAAAGTGGGGTGATATGCAGGCGGCGGTATAAAAATTACAATAATTGATTTATCTAGCCTCCTAAATTATTGTGTAATTTTTGTAATATACATAAACATTACCAACGTGGCCACCGGCCGCATAACACAACCCGGCGGGCCGCGGCTTTAATAACCCTACTGTGACAAATAGCCTATATGAGCATTATCAGTTCAACAATTTCGGCAGTGATAGCGAACAAATGGCACTGACGGATTTTCGGCTGGCACTGGTGATCACAACTCTGTCTGGCTTTGCTTGACAAGACAGTATTTCGCTAAGCTGTAATTTACTGTGTAAAATGTAGCCTATTTATGTTACTGATACGTTTCCACCACGAATAAAAAAAGTGTGATAATTATTTAGGTTCTCATGGTGATTTTTAGTTCAAATGACGAACGCCCTTCCATTTTTGCATCGTATCGTGCATGTGATTTGGCCCGAATTTTCAGAGGAATGTACTGTCTCCATCTTCAGGGTAAATTAATTTTGTTCAAGTGCTTGGAAGAAGACAAAATATCGGTTATAAAACCACATAAACTACACAACGTAAGAATGGCAAAGACAACCATCATGTGACCAAACAGTGCTGTAAGCCAGACAAGGACAGTTACAAAGAACATGACATTTTTTTTTTCAAAATTAACTTAATAGTTTCTCTATTATTTTCAGCCCCCCCCCCCCCCCCCCACAATGAGTGAACGCTGTTTGCACTTTCTACAAAAGCGCCACACACAAACCACGAAGAACAGCGTAACCTGCAATAGACTTCTCATTATGCTCACCAGGTGATACTGGAGCAGCACCACTTCTTATTGGTAAGTAACATTTCGTATAGGCCTAAACTGGCACCAGTCGGCGAGCATGTACGCCATCATCACGTGCCGTCAACAGTTGGCTTTGCAGAATTTGTTTTCAGTCACTTCGAATTCCTGAGGAAGAAACAGATGGAGTGAAAGTATCTTAGGATCTATGTCTGAGTTATCGTAATGTGTCTCTGGTTTTCTGCAGGCCTTCGAGAACCGAAGTCTAAAAAAAATGATCCCGAAGGAAACAAAGTTACCCATTCTTCCTTTCGCACGCGTATCTCTGTTAAATATGGTATTTGGGCTTTTTATTAGGAATTTGCTTACTGGTTAAAAATGAAGAATCTGAGACAGTATATCCGGTCTCCAAGTCGAGAATGGGACTATGTGCTGTGGTCCGTGGACCACAGTTTGAGAGGCCATTCAGACGCTGATGACCGGATGTGCCACGTTCGTGACACAGACACACATCCCCGGGTGGAAGCAGACACACCTGTACTTATCTTACGAATTTTGTTATTTTGTATTAACTTCTGTCCTATCCCGAAGGACTAGATCATTTCAGTGTGCTGTAAGAGTTGGAATATTGTACAAGTGTAATGTTGTTACAACCCGCGGCGTTACTTCTCGTGACATATATTTGTGCCTCACGGAAACGGTTCGCGTGTTGAATTTCATGACTAGCAATGAATGTCGACGTAGGAGCTACCGTCAGCCTCCCGGACACCTGCTCACTGCACAGTGGCGAACTGGTCCGCATTAATAGTCCGCGACCCACTTGGATTTCAACAGTATCCTACGGAATTTTTAAAATACTACGACTATTTTGGGAGCCGGGATAGCGTAGTCGACAGAGCGACTAGGTTATGCGCTGAACGATCAGGGGTTCGAATCCCGGTAAGGACAAGACACATTTTTCTTCTCCTCAACTGCCAGACCGGCTTTGAGTCCCACCCAGCCTCCTATTCAATGGGTACCGGTTTCTTTTTCCGGGGGGTAAAGCGGCCGGAGCGTGAAGTTGACCACTTACCTTATTCTAGTGTGGAGGTTAAGAATAAGTGGAGCTATACCTGTGTTCCCTGTATTTGCCTTCACGGCGTGGATAGGGAAAGCTTTTAAATTTCACTATAAATATCTTCCTTTTGCATTTAGTCCATGCAGGACTAACTGCGTAATATATAGCGCATGTTCTACTCTGTTGTTTGTACGACGGAAAAATTATTATTATTTAATTAGTATTATGATAAAACCAGTCATTGTTCTATTACTTTCAACTACGTGTTTCAGCCTAAAAGGTTGAACAAAAGAATGAAAGAATACATATACAATTATTTAATTATATCAATAACCCTAATATGATATTTATTTATGTAGCCACATCTGCGACAGTAATAAACAGTTTTCAAAACTACTTATTTTTCATACACTTTCGCTATTTTACTGCATTAGACACTATGTAATACATTTTATATTAGGATGTCTTTAGAGCAATCTCTGTTTAACCTGTAAGCACTGGGGACCGCAGTGCTTAACTCCATTACTACCCAATTCAAAATAACGCATCACACATCCAAACAAAACATATTCAGGGCATTTCGCTCGAATCACGGCTAATAAAACTGGCTATTTCTCATCATGTGCCCCGTGTTAGTCATCTAAGTCAGATATAAATAGTTAAGACCTCCATGCATCCCTGAAGTCACCATACAACAGTGCAGGTTTTTATATTCACCCGGGATCAGGTTTATAACTGTAACAAGGGGAGACAGGAACCTTCCATGTGGTACAAAAACCCGTTTATATCAGCTCGTTGGATCTCGCCTTACAATTTATCACTTCCGTAACATAACGAAGACTGACTTCTCGTGAATTCTGGTCCACGATAATGCCTCATTTACAGTCACTTGTCTTGAAAACTGGACTTAATGAACCTGTATATAAACTTCTTTATCACTCCTGAATTTTGAGCAACTTTGTAATTTTTAGTTTACCTAAACAAAAACGTATGATTTAAAAATATTACAATGATGAAATCAACTGATGCGAAAGTTCTAATTTAGGAGCAATGCCTAAACATTATTACTTAATTGAACACAATTATTATCTAATATCCGTGTTAGTTGATTGCATGTGTAAGCAGGCTATACAGGCCCACAAACGCTCTGCTGTAAGCAATCTTATCTCACATTTTAATTTTTTTACATATATATTTTCAGGGAACACTCGCGTGGGGGCTGCAACCCAAGAAAGTTAGGCCTTGTGATTAAAATTGCGTTATAGAGTCACTGAACTTCTAATTATAATTATATGTATATAAATGCAGTTGCAAAAATGGTCTGTTATAATTATAATTTTTATAAAAAAAATTGTAATTAAAAATATTATATGTACACTCAGGGTTAGCCCCCTCCAAAGAAAAATTCTGGGTGCGCGCCTATATATATTTTGCTAACGTATATTGCAGCAGGCGTTGCAATTCTTATTATATTATATTTATGAAATTCTTTATTTATATTTTCAAAATTTATATACGCATAAAGGTTGGGATGTAGATAATACTACTGCACCTACGCACATTTTCAAAATTAAACATTGCACTTTATTTTTGCAAAAAAAAAATCGAATTGACTTGCATTTTGATGTTAATGCAGCAGGAACATTGAAGAAGGAACACAGGAACAACATGTTATTTAAAAATGTCTTGTTCACCTGTTACTGAGAAAAAGTAACACCAAACACGACACAAATTATATTCGGTTCTACGAAATATAAACACAAAACAATCGAAATTTAAAGTTTTAAGGGGTTAAAGCGACTCTGTGTGGACCAGATCCATATTGCTTATCATATGCCCCAACGGCACCTCTTGTGATGAAAACGGATATAAAGTTTTGGTTTCGGTGAAAGCCTGGAAATTTCTCGATTAGCTCAGCTGAATTATCTGCTTCACAAGTGGCAGACGGTTAACAGTAATGCAACAAAACGAAGGCTGTATTTGCACAGTAAATTATCGCACAATGAGTTTTACATGACGTGTGTTACGTCATATTCACTGTGGAATAATGAGGGGGCCCCAGCTAGCGGTCATCATGCGGCAGGGACAGGGACACAAAGCTCAGACCCTGCTAGTCTCAACTGTTTGTTCTTTGACAGGTGTCCACGAAACAGGGCAATATTATGAAACACCCACGCACCTTATCAGTGGAACAATTAAAATGATTGCCAGTTCCATACACATCAAGCTGCTAACTAAAATGTTTCTAATCTCCCTATTATACCAGTTATAGCCTACGTGATTACGGAGGTTTTATCTCTTCGGTTTTTTATAACATTTTTCGGCGCCGTCTAGATGGGAAGACACGAGAATAGAACGTGAAAGACGCAGTGTGTAAGAGTGTGAAATGGATTCAACTGGCTTAAGATAAGATCCGGTGGCAGGCTCTTATTTACACAGTAATCAGCCTTTATATAAATGTGATTGGTCCTGATTGTATTTCTTAATGAATTTATAATGAATTTAAATTCACAGAGCTGTTAAACACTGACATATTTTACTTATTTCGATGCGGAGAGAAGTTTGAGGCAGTAATTAGTCATTTATCTAATTTTGTGGGCTCCTACTGATCTAAAATGCGCAAGCCTTTCTTTCCAAAAAAAATTCTTTTAATTGTAAATACTCAAAGCACTCTTAATGAGGAGCGCTGATTGCATTTAGTTTTAACATTCAGGCTACAGTCTACTTTGTCGTCAGAGATTACCTGTGCAGTTTCTTTGACGCTCAGATCAAAAGGTGATTATTTCCTAAACGTTAATTTTTGTAATGGAGGTGCCGTTTGTTTTCTGGATAGTAGAAAGGACTCTTAGAATAAATCTTATAATTTAAATAGCTTCGAATTTAAAGTATTATGTTCTTTGTAAAACTATGGAATAGTTGATTTCTGTCATTAGAAGAAGTCACAATCCAATTGTTCACTGTAAAAACCATTTAAATTCAAAACTGAGAAGAAAGAGATAAATTATAGTAAATATATGAACTTAGTGTAAATACAAAATATGCACATTAGTATCACTAAACAGAGGCCCTACAGTTGTACAACACGGAAGAAAGAAAATAGGGGGGAAAAGCTAAGAGATAAAAAATTTAATAATGATGACCTATGTTCTGGATTTGTCAAATGTGACTGTTATAAAGCAAGAACAATAGTTGTAATAATATGTAATTAATAAAAGACGTTATCTTATATCAGTCAGCAGGAAATTATCTGTGCAGAAGAAAATCTGTGTGTCTTTGCGTAACAGTGATTTTTTTTTCAAATAACATAATGTGCCCTCCTGTCTTAAACGTACAGGGTACCACCGGCTTTTTATAAGCAGGAGATTATAATGTACATAATTCAACCATGGGGTCCTAAACCATGAAAAGAGGGTGAATATGATCTGTCTTATAAAAACGGCGGCAAACACTGTGTAATGATTTGGTAACCCGAAAAACTGAACGTGGTTAATTCATGAATAATGATGGTGTCGGAACAGCTGTCTTATACAGCGCGGATTCAATTATCCTATTGCAACCGTTGGACATGAGAAATAATTCACTCTGCCACTCATTCCTGAAGAGAGGGAGCGATTGAAAAACACAGCAGAAGACATGAGTGGCTGGATGCAAAACAGGCATGAAGGCCACGTACTTACGCAGTAACTGCCAGCAACGGAGATTCCGTTGCTTATTCAAGGAATTGTCTTCGACGTACGGAATATGATAATACGAGAATGTTATTACGGCGCCCACCGCAACGCAGTAACGTGCCTCACGGGTGGGACACTTCACTGAGTTAGTGACTGAAATCTTATTACTACCGCAAACGTGAATTTTTAAACTCCACAAAGTCTGGCGTACACTAAACGCCCACAAAGTTAAATTATATTAAATTTTATTAATGAAGTTATTATTGCAAATACTCTTTGTTTGTTGTAGTGTCTCAGTTTCAAAGAATCATCGTCGTCCTTATCATATCAGCTAGGGCTCTATCACAATTTTATCTTCTTGAGGCAGGCCTTCTAAATTTTAATTACTAAGTAACTAGATACTTACATGATTCGCCCTAGCAATTTTTTTAGGAATATATGTCCCGCCGACATATAAGTATATATATATATATATATATATATATATATATATATATCCTTAATATGAAACCGTTTTCCATAGGCCATATCGTAAGTACTCGTACTTGGCGAAATGCAATAAATTTCTAATTAAACATTATATTATTTATTTATTTATTTATGTTTTCATTTGTGACTTTCTTTCATATGGGGTAAGGTTACCATCGATGGACCAGTTAAGCATTATCGACAAAAATAAATGAATGTGTTGGGCATAGAGAAACAAATATTACTTCAAATAGCTCACTCTGATCTCTACCACACTGTTTCCATCAATGGACCGTAAGAATGATATAGGAAAATACACGTTTTTACATGCAGTAGTGTATTATATTTTATTGAAATTATTTTCTTTGCTGACGTAACTGTTCTCTGAGTTGAATGCAAAAAAAAAAAAATCTGGCGGTGCCCCACGTTTTAAGTCTTCACATGCTCTTGCCATTTTGTACATCATCACACGAGGTGCACAGCAGCCAGCAGCGCTGACACATCAGACAGTTGTTGTAATGGTTCTGTCTTGGCACTTCAAATTGACCACATTGTGATGTTCCATTTCTCTATATCACTTTCCGGTTTTTTAAAAATGTTGTTAAGGCAGTTTCATCTACTTTATACGCATAAATTCTAATTACATTAACTTTGTGTTCAACAGTTCTTTCAAACAGACTGAAGACTTCACATACTTTGTCCTTGCTAAAACCTGTTACCCTGGACTTCATTTAGCATGTGGCTGCCTCAGGCTTAGTTGTGGGTGTCGTCTCGTGAACCCATAGTACCATTTCCTTCCAGCGATATCTGTCTTTATTGGGTATGTGAGGAAAATTATTTAGTTTAGGAACTTTAAATGCCAGGCTTCTTAAATCATTAGTGGTTGCCGGAAGAGTTTGTACGGTACCGGCAATCTGTAACAGAATGCACGGTTCCATGAATGGTCCACCTGTCCATTCGCGGAGCCCTGTGATAGTTCATCGGTAACAACTCCGCCAGTTTTTGTTTTCGGAGCTCTGAAGTGCCATGAAAACTAAAAACTAAGAAAACCGGTACAGTAAATTATACAGCAGAGAACACACTTTCACCACGTGTATAGAAAAAATGCAGCCCTTACTTCCTGTGATGATAAAGAAACTTTGAGGCGTAAGCCCAAAATAAGAACAGAAAGGTCGAAAATGTTTGTATCCTATTTTCTCAATGGCCTTCTCACGTACCAGACTCAGAAAACTGAACAAGATGACACGTCAGTGTTTGCTGCTCCCCGCAACCCTACACGCGCCTGTGCTATCAACAGTATTTGAAATGTCGCCGGTGGTCCATCTGTTGCGCCGGTTCAACGATATGTAATGCCGAACGGTGATTGGCCACTAAGGGACAGGCAAACATGTCGAAAAGGCGGCCATCACCTAATTTAAGATGCTATCCCGGCGTTTACCTGGTTGTACTGCGTAAACCGAGACTAACCTCAAGATATTTAATGTTGTTGCCGAGATTCGAAAACGGACCCCTCCCGAATAATAAGGCATTAATTCTGCACCCACGTGCTCGGTCGATGTGATTAAGTAAAGTGATTACTTTTGTTATAAAACAATACCAGGCCAGTGAGGTATACAACGGAACAAAAACAGAGGCCTTTCAGCTTTTGTCTGTACAAAAGAAGGCTTAGAAACTACGTCACCCAACTGACCGACCTCGAATGAAATGCTTGTTCTCACCCCACCACCTGTTTATTGTTTGTCGATATGTATACCTAATGTTGACACGAGTTAAGTCAGGAATTCAATGGAACAGGGCACAAAACAAAAAAGGAAACAACGCTAACATGAAATTATAATAAGGAATTACCATCCAGGCACAAGGCAGTAGTAAATTAATACTATGATAATAAGATCAGAAGGAATATGATTGGCAGTGTTCAGCTCTCTTTGTATTAAATTAACTACATATAGAATGCCTGCCATGGCGGGCGGAAAAACGTGATCCAACAGGAAAATTGGGCCTTCAAAACACCACAGCAGAAACCGTAGGTAACATGCTCTATAAGAGCTGAAAATGGTATGTAATAGACTTTTATGAACCCAAAAACATCCGGACGTCGTAAAAATTTAGGGTTCCATTCAGTGGTATTTCAGAAATAAAAATTTCAGTTGTACTGTTTATCTACTGCCGAAGGTAAGGGCGGATAAAGGTAAAGCTGTCCCATTACAGGACTGGACAGGCCCTTAGGGTTCCAGGAGGTTGAGGCTCCCAGATTTCCAGACAATCGGCACATGAAGGTGGTAAGGTTAACAGTCCTACACACCGGTTAGGGCAGATGGGAATGATAAATTGGAGACGTGAAGGAGTGGGTGGTTTTATTTGTCAGGACGGAGCATGGGGAATCACGAAAACCGTCATTTAGCATTGCCAGCATAAGGACTGGCCCCTGCCGACACGAAGCAGGACACCTAACGACTCGACCGCGATAGTCTGTAGTAAATTTAGGTTGATGGTGATTATAATAAATAATAATAATTTAAAATATGCCGTCACCCACTTGTCTCGAGCGAAATGACTTTGCGAAATGGAGAGCGTTTATTCTTATTACTTACTTTAACGAAATATTTCTCATTTTCGATCATTTTGAGGCGCGTTCTCATTGTGCAGAGCGCGTGTTGGTGTCAGTCTGTCTGCCCATCCTTCTGTACACGTGGTGTAACAACACGTGAAACGCCGAAAAGTTCATTACATCTTGTATTGAAGATTACTATGAAAATAGCACGGAAGGTTTCTTTTGGATAATTTTAAAGGACGAATTCATATGAAAAATTACCAGCGTTTCTGCATGCAGGGAAGTTCGCATCTCTGTTCTGCGCATGCACTGACCGTTGGGCATTCCTTTCCTGCGCACGTGCAGTTTCTTTACCGTTTTTGATCCATACGCAAGTTAGGAAAATAAAATTAGACTTTTTGTTATTTAAATTCTGTATTTCTAAATTGGAAACATGTTGCTGCATATAGCTTTTTCTCTTTTTTGAAGTCAGACATCCCGTTGTGTTTTCATATAATTAAAGGCGAAAAATCGCCTAACAAACGTTATTTGTAATATTTATTGCAACATGTTTCGACCCTAATGGTTCATCATGAGGCTAAATACTAATTAAAACACATAAAAGGCTATGAAACTTTGTCTTCGCCCCATAATATTCAGGCCATACATATATTTTTTACCTACATTTCCAAGTAAGTTTTTCTTTTTCAACCTTAAAGTGATTTGAAAGAAAGAAGTAAGAAGCAAATAACTGCGCACATCTAAATAAAATGGCAGATTAGCCTGGGTAAACTTCATTTCAAGCTCAGTTATCTTCCGAGTACGTCATCTCTTGATAAATTATCTTAATGTCACGTTACTGGTCTGTAATGACACTTCTTGTTGCGTGAAAGAAAATGCGTTAATCCCGTATTTGGAATCGTAACAATACGTTCTAAAAATAGCAGAATTTAAACAATACTGTCCCCAAAATCATCAGCCTTTTTTTATCTTCTTTAAACAAGCAAGACAAAGGAAAAACTGAATGAATGAAATAAAGTACAAACTTCGCAGCACAGCAATACATATGGATCACTGTTGCTCGCACTATTTGGCGTCCTGTAGTTATCGTGACGTCACAAGTCACGCACGGCGAGGAGTGTCCGATTCTGCTGTTGGTATTACTAAATGGCATTGTTGTAGCACGGTGTTATAGAGTCATTGTTGTAGCACGGTGTTCTGCAGGGAGGGTCACATGTTTGTAGCCACCCGAAATGAAAGACACGTTTTCTAAAAGGAACAGTCTCACTGCTTGGCCTGAAATTTCATTTCCTGTCCCCCGCATTTTAGAAGTTTTGTCTCCCGTGTCCATTGGCGTGCTTCTCTTCTTAAGGCCGACATATTCCTTGATATAACTTCTTACGAAATAAATATCACAACTTAGAAGTCGTTACAATAAGGTGATTTACGTCTATTTACATTTAAAATAAGCTTTTCACAGCGACTTAAGTTGTAGGCCGGGATAGCTCAGTCGGTATAGCGACTCGCTACGGGCTGGACGGTCCGGAGATCGAATCCCGGTGGGTACGAGAATTTCCGCACCCGTCCAGGCCGACCCTCGTCCTACCCAGCCTCCTGTACAATGGGTACCGGGTTATTCCCGCGGGTCAAACGGCCAGGGCGTGACATTAACCACCCAGCCCCATCTAGTGCCGAGGTTAAAGAAAGAGTAGAGCTATACCTCTACTCCCCTTCTAGACCTTCACGGTCTGTTCTAGGGTGACCTTTACTTTACTTTACCTTTTAGACTTAATTTGGCTAAATTGTATCAGCATTCCTGCTTAAATGTCATGGAAAACGTCACCTGCAGTGCCGCGAGAATAGAAGAATAACATTAGGAGGTGAGATTTGAGGTTCTCAATACGATGAATATAAATACTACTGCCTTATGAGAAGTGACGCCATGTAACCTGGTAGAAATATATCGACTTTGCTCAGAAACGTGGGTAAATTTCCACCAGACTACATGACGTCACACCTCAGAAGCCACGAGTCCGTCGACATTAAAATGAATCTTATGGAAATGCTTGTGACATTTGAAGGTAGATCGAACTGATTCAGAATCGTGTCCAGTGGTAGGCTGATGTGTTGTAAGCTAGCAGCGCAGAGTTTTAAGTAAATATCATGTAATGCATTCTGACCTCGATGGGAGGAGCAACACAGGGTCCCAGTATGGCTGCCTGCCATCCATCAGCAGCCTGAGTCCTCTACACATGTCCGGCTGTTCTCAGGCACGCTATTAGATAAATAATTTAAGAGCAGACTAATAAATATTATCTTTCTTTTCGTATACCTGAAGTTGCTGTGCACAAGGAAAACGTGTACAGGTGAGGATTCATTTATAATCACGTATCGTGATACAGCCGTACACGTGTAAACGTATGCAGGTGAGCGTCCAGAAACTTACATTTTGTGGCATATACCACGACGTGATAAACACGTTAAAGTGTGCAAGTGAGCGTCCAGAAAGTATATATTTACAGGCATATAACGTGATGTGATAAACACGTTAAAGTGTGCAAGTGAGCGTCCAGAAAGTATATATTTACAGGCATATAACGTGATGTGATAAACACGTTAAAGTGTGCAAGTGAGCGTCCAGAAAGTCTATATTTACAGGCATATAACGTGATGTGATAAACACGTTAAAGTGTGCAAGTGAGCGTCCAGAAAGTCTATATTTACAGGCATATAACGTGATGTGATAAACACGTTAAAGTGTGCAAGTGAGCGTCCAGAAAGTATATATTTACAGGCATATAACGTGATGTGATAAACACGTTAAAGTGTGCAAGTGAGCGTCCGGAAAGTATATATTTACAGGCATATAACATGATGTGATAAACACACCCAGGTGTGCAAGTGAGCGTCCAGAAAGTCTATATTTACAGGCATATAACGTGATGTGATAAACACACCCAGGTGTGCAAGTGAGCGTCCAGAAAGTCTATATTTACAGGCATATAACGTGATGTGATAAACACGTTAAAGTGTGCAAGTGAGCGTCCGGAAAGTATATATTTACAGGCATATAACATGATGTGATAAACACACCCAGGTGTGCAAGTGAGCGTCCAGAAAGTCTATATTTACAGGCATATAACGTGATGTGATAAACACACCCAGGTGTGCAAGTGAGCGTCCAGAAAGTCTATATTTACAGGCATATAACGTGATGTGATAAACACACCCAGGTGTGCAAGTGAGCGTCCAGAAAGTCTATATTTACAGGCATATAACGTGATGTGATAAACACACCCAGGTGTGCAAGTGAGCGTCCAGAAAGTCTATATTTACAGGCATATAACGTGATGTGATAAACACACCCAGGTGTGCAAGTGAGCGTCCAGAAAGTCTATATTTACAGGCATATAACGTGATGTGATAAACACACCCAGGTGTGCAAGTGAGCGTCAAGTATTGTTACCTTTATAGGCATAAAACACGTTAGAAATGGCCTACAGAGTGCCCATCAGTGTTAACTTAACTAAACTGAAAAATATTGCTGAACGTTTCTACACACAATAAATTTTAAAAAATGTTTTTGTTAATAAAACATTCTGTAGAAAAATTGATGTAAGTCTGTTAAAAATAACGTAAATACTTGAATAATGTTACTATATCTTATCAGTTATTTTGGGCCGCTCGTCTGTGCAATTTTCAGCAGTGTGCAAACAAGCAGGCTTCTATTCCCAGCAAAGTTTTGTTCCCTTTTCTGCTTTTCTGCAACAAAACACTCACACTGACGTTAACACCGCGGACCGTACAATTATGTTCTCATAATAATACTCATATGACTGTATGTAATTATTACAATGATGAAGCCTAGTCACGCAGTACTTATTTACATAATTACACATTTATTAAAGTTCTTAAATCGTGCTCCGTGATCCGCATTAGCCCGTGCCGACGAATGTGGAGTAAATGGTAGAGTTTATTTTAATTTAGTAAACTGCCAGTCGGTAGTGAATCAGATAAAGTACAAAAGCCTAACAGTGGAGCCAAACTCCAGGTAGAAGACGAACTTTGAGTCTCCGATATGCAATACAGGATTGCCAACAACTACAGCAAACGTGGTAAGAGAAAATGGTTACGTTATCAAAATGCTGAATTTAGAGGGGCGCAAGGTCAATATACAATTATTCATCTCCAAACCCCCCATATATGTATAGAATGGAAGTTTTTTAAATCAAAATTAAAACGTCTGTTGGTATTATCGTGTGAGTGTGTCTGTTCATATCGATTTGAAGCTCCATTTGTAACACAATTCTAATAAGATACTACATTTCAATTCTTGGTAACATTTATTCCATGCTTCTTCGAAGAGTAGGGACTGCTATTGCATACGTAAGCCGATTTAAATGTATATCGTTTAATATTCATGTTGGGGCCGATCCACTGTCCAGGGAGTCCTACCAAATTTCCATATAGAAAATTCTGGACATGTGAAAGAGGAGGCCTTGTGCCATACTGACCTCTGACGCCTTGGAGGTATATTGAGCACACAAAATGATAAATTTTAAGGCCGACATTTATTTCAACTGTAGACAACAATTCATTTCCTACCGCAGACAGAACAGAATCTGCCTCATCAAAGAACAATTAGTTAATGCTCAGTAAATGCTGTATAGGGAAATGATCGGTACGTATTATTATATCATGTAAAAGCCTAAATACACCACGTGGGAAAAGTTAGAGTAGATGATAAATATGGTTACCGCTGGGCCTTAAATGATTAACAAAAGCTTGCAATTTTCACATAATTTCTTTGCAAGCTTTCACTGTTCTTGGACCTTAACTTTTCTTGTATATGTCTCATGTGACTCAAATAGCAGGGTATATATATATATATATATATTACGGTATCGCTTGTCACTCTGACAATTTACTAAACAGACGGTTTCGAGGATAATTTTATTTAAGTTACGAATGTGTGGGCCTAATAACAACACTAACTTGTGTCTTATTTGTCCTGGATCTGATATTTAATTTAATTATCATGTTCATATTAGTGAAAAGCACAATTAAGTACGGGTATAAATAAAAATAATAATAAACGTACACAACATACATATATACATACATACATACTTAGGTACATACGTGTATATATAAAGTACGTGCCCACACTCACACAAAATTACAGTAGTGTGTGACTACATGTATTGGGATTCTGTCAACGGTCAGGGTACCCTTGTACCCTGCAGAACGTAGCATGTTGGTAATCACGTATCAGACCACGTAACATCATATTTCAGAAGACCACAGCAAATACGTAACAAATGTTCGCGGTGCGGTGCGCCAGCCACTGGACCTACTTTGCTTGACGTAGGTATGTCTAACAGCCCGGTGCTGTACTTGCGGTGGCCTGTCTGAAAGAGCAAGACCTTAATTTATACGACTAATGACATAAGTCGCCACTGGCACACCGAATTCCAGACCGAATTTGAATTTACATGTAGATAACCTCAACCAAGGCTTCAAGAGTAAGACTATGGTAAATGTACGTGTACTAACAACATAGCCAGACTTACGTGCCTTGTAACAGCACTCTCAGGCCTGCATGCTGCAAACATTTTTGAATTGAAACGCGTTCATACACACACTGAAGGGTAGTTCACAAAATTCGATAATAGCAGAACGCCGTGTCCAGCATAGTTACGTCATCTCGTGTTTCCTATATTTTTGGATCTCCAAGTGTTTGATACTTCCTGATAAACGTACATACAGCGCTGTATCACAACAGACCGTAGTAATATTAATGCTTCATTTGTCTGTCAGTCATGTAATTTATGCCATTACTATTTCGTAATATGTTAAGCTGATAACAAAATTGATGAATTATGAGTCTGTTCTACAACTGGCCTTTCTGTCTGCCTCTCTCTCTATATATACATATATATACATACATATATATGTGTGTGTGTGTGTGTACGTATATATGCAACGATAAAACATGAAAAATTGCGTGATATATAAACCGATAAAATATATCTGTGTACATGCACATACAATTACACAGGGACATACTGCTGTGTGTGATATGTGGCATGGTGTACTCAGATGTACTAATATTTCAGTGCACCGCCGTGTAGAAAAGGCCGAGAAACACCGTCTTATCAGATAAATAAAACGTGAGACTTTCCATTTACATGTTACATTACAGCGTTGCAATTTCAACGTACATTTCACTAGTCTATATCAAGTGATCACATCATTAAATATGCAGGCACCATGTCTTCTGCTCTTCTTTTGTTTGAGAGTGCATTCCCACAGATGGCACACACACACACACACTGCCTACAGTGAAGAAGCAGCAGAAGCATGTACTGACTGTCGAGGCACCCAGTATTTCTGCTTGTTCATTTCTGTTATCTTTACTCAGCAATCTGTTTAGCTCCGTGACTTTAATTTACCTCCTCATCTTCCGCAAGCTCCTTTATTTCTTCTTCCTTCCCTGTTTGTACTATTCATAAGCTTTGCCGGCAGCAAACACGAGATGACACTACTTGTCCACCGCACAGCAAACATTCCAAATTTCCGTCCCCTCTCCTCAAAGTGGTTTTAGGTGCACGTCACAAGTACTTGAATTCTTCAAAGCCAGTGGGATGGTCGCCAGTTGGCTCATAACGTTAAAATCGTTTGAATATTTAAAAGCGTAAGACACTCGACAACAAATTGCAAGAAAATTTGGTTCGGTCGTTACAAGACTGTATTACACATTTGCTACCAGAAAAGTTTCGTGTGGCTGTAAGCAAAACCGTTTGCCCCTATGATTTTTCGTCCCAATCCGTGGACATTTGATGGATTGTAAGACGCACTGTTACACGACAGTGCGTCTTACAATAAGTACGTGATAAGTACGTGTACACTGTCTGGCTCGTACAGGACATTCCTTGAACATTTCACATTCACAGAGGTGGTCCCTGTCATTACAGAACCAGAAGATATATCACAGTGTTCACAAAATCTCGCCATTGTATCAAATTCCGAGTCACCTGTCTATTTCACACATTTCAAATTTATTTAAGATAAGATGCTTTACATTCCCTTTTTGTTTAGACTCAGGTATGGCTTATTTTCTCTTCCTTTTGAGGTTTCCCTACCAGAATGTTGCAAATATTTCTCATTTCCATTACGCTTGTCGCACGCATTGCCTATCTAGTCATCCTAGGAGCACAAAGTAAACAATAAACAGGAAAATATTTCGCTTCTAATATTAATTTCCAGACATTATGATATGGCGCCGTGTAGCGCCAGACGCCTTCTTTTCATTTGCTCCTCTCCACTACCGTGAGCCAATCAGAAATGTCAGTCGACGCAGGCTTGTTTACATGATCTCCGCCGACGAATGAATGTCTTGTCCCGGAGCAGCATGGTTTGAACCCTCTGTCTTCAAAGCGCCTAGGTAAATGCTGGAACGAAAGCTATATAACTGATCATGCTCCCTCGTCCTTAATCGTGCCTGAAGATCTGTTGCAGATTTTCTGGTTCAGTATTTCGAGGTGTTGGTCATCCTGGGTTGCCATCCGCAGCTAATATACACGCTCATACTCTCATGTGAGATAATTCTGGGACTGACTGTACATTAAATTACTTAACTGAGTTAATATTTCATATTTCAAATAATACTTTTTTTTGTGCATTTCCGATACTAAATTTCTTAAAATATGATTTTATTTTCGGAAGGGCGGTCGCCTTATATGCCCTCACGTTTTACACTTCGTGCATTAACGCATTAAGTTAGCAAAGAAGGGGAAATGATGAGAGAAACAGAGAAAAAAGTGGAAAGATATTACTAATGCTAGAAACAAACTTTTAACAAGGAATGTCCATGAATTGAATTCTAAAAGGTTCTGACGATGGTACATAACATTGAGAACTACTTATCTTTTGGACATGGTCCATCGTCTTTAATGTGAATATAAATATAAATTATAAAATATAAAATTTAAAATTTAAAGTTTATTTTAATTTTTTATTGTAATTAAATTTTATTATAATTAAAATTTTATATTTTATAATTTATATTTATATTCACATTAAAGACGATGGACAAAGTCCAAAAGACAAGTGGTTCTCAAAGTCCATGAAGTTGGTGCAGTGACTCTGGCTTACCATACAGAGTGTCGACTCGACTCTCAGCTGGGAAACCGATTATCCTGACTAAAGTTTTCCTTGATTTTGTTCAGTCCTTTCGGAATCCTTGGTTGATGTATTAACACAGGTAACGACAGCCTTCTTCATATCCTTCCAATACACTATCATCAAATTATTAGCTTGTGACAGCGTCTTTAAAAAAATACAAACAAGAAAGGAGACATAAGGGCGGTGTAATAAAATGTGGTCTTGCGACAGAACCCATAAGAACAGGTGTCGCTCGGCAACAAATTAAATAAAACCAGCTTATTTTTTTTTAGAGAAGCAAACGCCATTGCCATGGGACATGCTAATATTTCGTGTCTTGTATCAGTTTCAGGGTGGTTTTGTCTGACATCGCTTCTTCCTCCAGGACATACTCTGTCTCGTCGCCACCTAGGCGTTCGCCACTGTGCATTCCATACGTCATCACGTTTCGAGCAACTGGTGGTGTAAAAACATTCGTATGACCAATGCGAAATGAATGCACACGTTAAGCGTACGCATATGTCAGAGCATTCCTAATTGGATAATTGGAAGTTTTGTACTACATAATGTAATGTAGCTTGAAGGTAAAGAGTGAGAAAGACACAAAGAAGGGCATGTGTTGTGGTTTCGAATTCACTCCGTACAGGAGGTCTATATTTTAAAAGTAACAATTATACTTTTAGAAAAAGATTATGTTTAAAACATTAAAATGACCTGGAAATAACACCTTCTTTCTATAGCCCCTGCCACCGCTCTGAAATTCCTCAAATAATTTATATTAAACGTCGTAACTTAAGTTGTTTGGCACTGAAACTTCTCTGATAAATTAACGAGTAATTCTGATCATCGACTATACATGTTACTTGAATCAGTTTCTGCAAAATGGTTTATCGTTATATTAATTGTCACGCAACATAAAATTTAAGCCCTGCCTCATTGAATTGTACAACTTTCATTTGTTTCGATCTATATTTAGCAATATAAGTGCTGTGTGATATTTTTCACTGACATATTCGTTTCGGTCGCACTATGGCCCTGGGGTCGACTCAGCCTCTAACAGAAATGAGTACCGGGAATCTTTCCTGAGGGGGTAAAGGTGGCCGGTGCGTAGGGCTGACAACCTTACCACCTTCATGTGCCGATTGTCTAAAAACCTGGGAGCCTCGACCTCCTGGAGCCCTAAGGGCCTTCCTAGGCCTGTATGGGACTGCTTTTTATGTGCTGCGTGATAACAGTTGATGGGTTTAACTTTGCGTCAATAGATGTCTATGTGTATATAGTAGTTGCTCACCCTGCCTTTAAAGCACATTAATACGTATTGTCTATGCACATTGTCACTGCACATTATCACTAAACGTCTGCATTTTGTCCATTCACGCTGCAGTTATAGTTTCATGTGCTTCTATAACAGTGATGAATTTCAAAATCAAGTCCAACCAATTTGCTTTCATAATGGAGACTCAAATGTTTTTTTTTTTTCCCTGTATCTGAGGAACACATTTTTTAAATGTTAATTAGATAAGCATAATACTTCAAATATTCAAAACCAATGAACTCTGAGGTGAAATTTTCAATATTATGTTTATAAAATAGAACTGAACCAGTCAAGCATGACTCCTTAACATATTGTGGAGGACATACGAAGATACGTCTGTACTACTCTGAGGTTGGAAACAGGTGAACACAACATTACTTTATATCAGTTTTTATTTGATTATATTCATAAGCTGGCAAAGAAAAATTGGTGTTGAATGTTTCCTAATTGGCCTGTTCTGCAGCTAAAATGTAACTTAAATTACATTCGCATTTCGTTTGTTACATTCAACTTTTGAATGTTAGGTTCGCCTGAGGCAACCGTAGCTTGACAGGTGACATGACAAATTTGTAAATAATAGAATTCCTCTAAGAAACTTCCTTGTGGATAGCAGGGTAACAAAGCAAGCTTCGTTCTTCGTTTATCAACGGAAGCCTTCTGTCACAGGCATGTCACAGACGTCAACCCTGGGCTATATTGACGTGTTCTTATTAGGAAAAAATGACAAATTTCTGAATCCAGTAACATTAATTTATTAAATTCAATTAACATGTAGAATATAGGCCCACTTACCCAGATCCTCCACTGGATACTTTCCTGAAGCAAAGTGGATTTCACTCCACATAACAACACATTTGTTTACGGTTCGTTTTCATGTTAGCGTCTGATCTACGCTTGTGGGTCGGGCCATGGCTCAGGCGGTTAGTAGCCGGCCTCTCACCGCGGAGGCCCGGGTTCGGACCATGTGGGATTTTTGGTGGACGAAGTGACATTGGGACAGGTGTTTCTCTGAGTACTTCAGTTTTCCCATGTCAATTTCATTCCACCGATGCTCCATTATAAGGACAAACGAACGAACAGATCATCTTCATCACAGGGTTGCACAATAAGCCTCAAGGCTGCTGTGCGTCCGTAGCATTTGCTGCGGGGCCCGTAACAGACAAAAAAAAATCTACGCTTGTGACTTCAAACTTGCCCATTTCCTGGCTTGTCACAAAGTTCCGTCAGAGTGAATAACATAATTCAATAAAGCGACTGTCACTCCGTACGCTCTAAATACACATCTCTCCGTGCTGGACCCCTTGTAGGCCTATATAAGTTTAGTTGTAAAAACCCCTCGAACAGAGAGAATTTGGGGAGGGGGGCAAGATGTAGGCAATTGAACAGCATTGAAATAGATTGTATAATAACAATCACTCGTCTACCAACAACTGCACTATTAAAATAAATTGTCACTCAGTGGTACCCTACATATGTTTCGGTCACTACATGACCATCATCAGGAGTATCTATATATATATATATATATTTATATGTATATATGTATATGTATATATGTATTATATATATGTAGGGTACCATTGAGTGACAATTTATTTTAATAGTGCAGTTGTTGGTAGACTAGTGATTCCTATTACCATAATGCACGGTGAACAAAAAGTAAAGTTGTATAATAACAGTTTGAAGGCTAGAACTAAATAACTCTAAACACGGTATAATAGCCGACTTTTGAAAACACGGTATCAAAAATTTGTGTTCAATAAAAGTAGAAATATTTTGAGAGTGGGAAAGTATCTGCTTTTGGAAAATTCTGCTGCACCACAGAACTTGTTAGTTATAAGTCTTTGGAACAGAAACTTTCTTGAGAAGCTGAATGGTGGCTCATCTACTAATCAACTGTTCAAGTTAATTACCCTTCTCGCAAGAGTCCATCATTGGAACCAGAGACGCACATTCCTCCATTTACTTCTTTCTCGTATATTTCAGTATTCTTCTCGGCGTTCTGTTCTTTAAACAACTGCAGCCTTCTTAATTGTTGATGTAATTGTAAATTAGCCACTAAATTTTGTACATTAATTACACTGATGAATTTCTACTTGAAACAGACCATCCGCCACACCTAAAAACTTACACATAACATCCGCAAGCCTGTAGCATAATTAGTTCCATCTCCCCCTCCGCACATCCGTAATGTAAGAACCCGCTACAGTAATTAGCGTCCTTGTCGCTCCCGTGTTAGCACAAAGTGTAACTTGACCCTCGATGTTCCCTATGCTGCCAACAGAAAGGCGAACTAAAAATTTAAATTCTGTATGTCGTCAGCTATAAGTAACAAAGACCCGGAAAACGATACGAGATATTGGTCGGACCTAGGAGGAAAAACGGCCTTTAGGTATGTCGATTAAACTGACACACAGATCAGGAGTATTCTTAAGTATACTGTATTTATCTTATTCGGTTTTATTTACCTTACAAACGACACTTCGTAACTTACAGAACCCGCCTATCAACTACAGCTTGCTTTAACAGTATAAGGTTTTCCGCTATACTTCATAAATATTTAGTGAACCAACTCCTTGGAGAGGATTCCTTCCTCAAAAGCCAAACGATCCTCAGTTACTCAACAAATTCCTCTTTTTATGGATCCCGAAAGTTCATTATAGTGTTCCCAAAAACCCGCCACTTTTCCCGTATACTGAGGCACATGGATTCAATCCAGACTCTCGAATCTCATTTATTTACAATTCATTTTGTTATTACCCACTGTGATTAATACGAAGAATTGTGTTCAAAATTAAAACCCATAATGTGTGTTGACCACCAGACTGCAACTGGCTTGTCTCTACCTACCTTGTTTTATTCTCATGGCATCGCAAAATATAGGCTATGTTGTGTATGGAACTTGTTGTTTCACATGTGTACGGAAATTAATTAAAATCGTACTTTAAAATAAATTCTTTTGTTGCGAGAAATTGAGGTGAATGGAAGTTGTGACGTATAGAAACAAGAATATGTAAAATTACAGGAAAATCGAATTGAAGTACATTAATGATCAGCATAGGCGTAACTTGACTAATAACACAGAAAGGACAAAATCGACCATGGATATTAGAAGTCGAGTCAAGGAGTCAAGTTAGAAAGAGGAGGAAAATTGGTTTGAACCAGTCCTTAATATATATACACCCCTTTCCCCAATACCCACCCCAATTTGTTTATTTCCCCTTCTTCAACTCATTAGCCAAAAAGAACTATTCTTAGGTACAAAAAATATTGGGGGGGGGGGGGGCATTTGTCCCGTCTTACCCCTCTCCAAGTTACGCATGTGGTGATATGGAAAAAAGGTGAAATCGAATGACTGGACGCAGCAACAATGTAGTTTATGTGGTCTATAGTATAAATTACAAGGCTATGTCAGCAACGGGATGTAGACATCAGAAAAAGCTTGGTGTTCCTCTTAGTAGGCTTATCAATGAAACTGGAGACTGCCAAAATATCTGGGTAAAACACATGAATGGATTAAAAACAACGCTACTAAAAAGGCTCTGGGTCGAAGAGATTCTGGACGCGGGAAGAAAGGGTGGAAATATCATCTCAGCTGCATACGAATGTTTTAGGAATGGAAAATTATGCCCAAATCATGAATAGTTCATGAAGGAAAATTTATTGTACCAGCGTGTACAATTTGTGTTGAAGTTTGTAAGCACTGAATTGTTTTTACACATTAATGGCGCCAACGTAACACTGCCTCACACCAATGTGCAATTTGTTTATCCAGATTACCTTTGTCCCACACATACATACACACCGGACTTGCTGAGATTTTCTCCGCTCGTCCTGTCGCAGATTGAAGCTTGCTTTCCACGTCATCGAGACCCGTAGATATGCTTGTCATGTGCCGCAAATTATATGAATAACCCACTGTCACTTGTTGCTTAAAGCCAAAACAACTTCTAGACTTTACAAACTTTCAGAATTCCTTTTAAGACTAAAATTACATGTAGGCCTATACTGTGTTTAAAACAGACATTAATGTGACAGTATACCCGTATTTTGAGGCAATCCAGAAAATTCGATCAGATGATTTGCCGATGTTTATCATTCTACTGCACAGATGGCCTCGTGTTTCTCTTATGCATAATTATCTGGCCGCGTTACTGTTAAGAAACAACTTCGCTGTCGGCCCCATGTGATTGGTATGGAGGTGTCGTATATGCAATATAACTAGCTCTGTCTTTTATGTCCATGTATTTCTTATGGGGCATATTTCCCTGCGAGTGCGAAGGTGACCTAAGGAAGAGTCGGATGGTCCTCTCTACAAGACGGACCAACCCACAAAGCGTACTTGCCTCAAGGGAGAGCAGTATAGAGAACGCGCTCTAGATGCCCTTTTTATGGAAACTCCTATCTAATGTCTTGAAAAGTATGTAACACGGGATTATTAATTCAGTTTTCAGATCCTCTTAGCAAACTGTAGCAATGCCTGCTAGTAACAGCAATGCTAATAGCCCTATTTTTAGTAGAAAATGTAGCTGCAGTGTCAGCATCTACGAGTAACAAGAAATAAGACTATATAGCTTTTATGGTAGATAAATGAACACGAATGTGGATCACTGATAGATTATCGTGTAAAGGGAAAACTGAAGTACTCTGAGAAAGTCTGCCTCAGTGCCAACTTGTCCACCGAAATTTCCACACTGAATAGCCTACTCTGGGACTGAACCCGGGTGTCCACGGTGAGAAGCCGGAGGCTAACTGCCTAATAATAGTGATAGTAATAGTGGTAGTAATCTTAAGATGATTTAGCCTGTTGTGTTATCGATAAAGTATATATTTCTCACAGTACGCAGTCATACACAACTGAAGTTATTTTTTTAATTTATTTAGGCAACAAGTTTCGGCTTCACATAAGCCATCATCAGGCCTAATTGTAGTTAAAGTTTTTACTAACAGTTCTTAAAAGAAAAGGCCTGATGATGGCTTTTGTCATGCCGAAACTTGTTGCCTAAATAAAATAAAAAAATTACTCTAGTTACATATGACTGTAAACTGTGAGAAGTATATAGTGGTAGTAGTAGTACTAGTAGTAGTAATAATAATAATAATAATAATAATAATAATAATAACACTCACCAACGGGGAGTAGAATGCTGAGCTATCGACACCGATACTGGGGTAAGGGTTCTGGTCAGTGGACGGGTAGGGGGTGCCGTAGACGCCAACCCCCGACGTGGAGAGCCGGGGGTAAGATGACAGGGCAAGCCTCGCCGAGTCGTACTGGCAGGAGCAGACGGTCTGGCCCGATACCGGGTCGGTCATGATGGGCCGTCCGTTCTCACAACACGATGTAGCGCTCGCGGGGGGCGGTGCACCGTTACCTGTCGCGCCGCCGCCACTCCCCGGGGACACTGCCCCAGCTGTCACACCGCCCCCTGAACTCGCACCCGCACCAAGAGGCGGAGATGTAGCTGTTGTGGGCTGTCCGGCCACCAGTAACTGTCAATGTAAATACAGCGTGTCTCAAGAATCTTCTACAGTGAGATTTACACAACAGCAGTGTACAAAATGTACTTTAGTCAAGATCAGGCCTATGCATGCTGAAAATACTACTTATTCAAATGCGTAAATAGCTTCCATGTATTGGGGTTCATGATGTGAAATAATTCAAGTGTGAGAAACGTATCAATTGTGTGCTGTTTCAGCGTTAAAATACGTACAATAAGGTATTTGTGCTGAAATTTTATCCACCTGTGTGCGGGGCATGTAGCACGTATGGGGAGGGGAGAGGTGCATACAGGATTTTGGTGCGGAGACCTGAGGGAGGGAGACCACTTGGAAGACCCAGGCGTAGATGGGACGATAATATTAAAATGCATCTTCAAGAAGTGGGATGGGAGGACGTGGACTGGATTGATATGGCTCAGGATATGGACAGGTGACGGGCTCTTGTGAATGCGGTAATGAACCTTCGAGTTCCATAAAACGCAGGGAATTTCTTGACTAGCTGAGGACCTGTTAGCTTCTCAAGAAGGACTCTGCTCCATGGAGTTAGTTAGTACATTCTTGTAAGAAAGAAGGGTAATTTTACAATAACATGACACAGGAGACATCTTTGTCTGGTTCCAAAAACTGTACGGATTTTAAAACCTTCATCAAACAACGAAGCATGATAAATGTACTGTGCAGTAAAAATGTTTCCTCCTGAATTATTTTTCAAATTCACGTATCACGGTACAGTACGGTAGGAAATTTTTTTTTATTTGTACCATGTTCTCCGTAAGAAGGCAGTTTCTTATTCTCGCCGTTGTCTTACTGCTCCTCGTTTAGGAAATACGAAACCCAATCTATCGTCCTGAATGCAAAATTTTGATGCAAATAAACACAAAATTAGTTCCTCTGGATATGCAGCACGGTAAACACGGTGTCACGTCCCAGAGCAACGCCAACCACAGAAGCATCGGGAACACTGGTAGCGTTAGTAACCAACGCTGTTACAAACACGCCTTGTCCTCATAGAATGCGTCTCCTATTTTAACCAAAATAGGAACATGTTAGCAAATTTTAATGAAAGTCCACAATTTAAGTTATCACACACGCGTCTGGTGGGAGTCGAGTGGTTACCTACAGACAGACTGACGGACGAAAATGACGCACGTAATTGTCGCTTTTTCACAATTGCTTGGTGAAAGCTCCTACAGCGAAATTCATTTATATCACCCCATACCCCTCAACAGTTTTTGAAACTTAATTGTATCTGGTGGTTCCGTATCTTTCGAGGCTAGTTCATTCTGTTTGAATGAAGGTGTCGACTATGAAAATAGGCCTACAGAGCAAACATTGTGTTGTGAGAAGTAAGATCACCGATAGTGCCGTTTTATATTGCAGCAGAATTCAAATTACATGATCAACATGCAATGTTAAACAACTGATGTACGATTGAAAAGATAAAATAGGCTAAATAAGAGCAACAGTGTCCGGCCAATATGCTGGACAAATTTGTAAATCACGATAAATGGCAAATTATCAAATGTAAATTTTCTACGTTGGTACATCTGCGATTTAACACACACCAGACCTAACTTATGTATGGTGTCACCAATATCCGTAATACTATATCCGACATTCTTCAGAGTCTTAACCCTTTAAAGACGAAGTGTATACTGTTTCATTTAAAGACCCAGTTCGTACCGCGCAGTGAACACTTTCCATCTGTTATACGAACCAATCAGTTTATGTTATATAAGGCAAAAGTCGGTGTTTGTTCTGAGATAAATGCATTACACATAAATACAGTGTGGGCAGACTGTAAATTTTTGAAAGTTAAAACTGGTGGTACATCATGTAACCAGTAGGCTTTACAAGGTTAAGTAATTTGCTTCCTTTCCTGTTATGTGCACGATGCGTGTTTATTTGTTTATTTCCAGTTGATTGTCTTATTCCTATATTCCTTGCTTTCTGTTCTGGTCTAAATTCAGCTGTTGTTTCCTATTTTCTAATTAGTTAACTTATGTTTGTTTATTTTCTTTTTGTGCCTTTAATCCCTTCTTCTCGCTTTCTCTTCAATTTCTCCTCTTTGTTTCTTCCTTCATTTTTCCGTACTTTTCCTTCTCTTCTTTTATATCCTCCTACAGTTTTCCTTTCTTTCACATTCCTTGTCTTGATATTTCCCACTACCATTCTTTCTTCTATCTTCCGCATACCTCTTCATGTTATGGATCTGTGTTTTGGCTTACTGTACCTACACAGGTAGTTGTAACATGATTTCGCGCAGTAAGTGCAGTGACTGTTACAGCTGTACAGTTGATGGTCTCAACCAAACTGCTCCATAAGAACCGAATATCATGTCAAAGGCAGACCTACATTTTTTTGAAATCCTATAGCGTATTTATAAGACCAGGTTTTACTTTTCACGGATATTACCTAACGAAAGAGAAATAAACATTTTGTCGTTATAAGTATAAAACTTTTTCCTACAGTAACAACAAATTTATCTCCGTTCCTCTAATATTAATTTATCGAATTGTTTCTAAAATGTACTCGGAGAATCGCGTAGACTCTTGCCTTACATTGTGCTGTTATTACAAAAATATAATCACGTAGACTCTTGCCTTACATTGTGCTGTTATTACAAAAATATAATCACGTAGACTCTTGCCTTACATTGTGCTGTTATTACTAAAACATAATCACGTAGACTCTTGCCTTACATTGTGCTGTTATTACTAAAACATAATCACGTAGACTCTTGCCTTACATTGTGTTGTTATTACTAGAACACAATCACGTAGACTCTTGCCTTACATTGTGCTGTTATTAGTAAAACATAATCACGTAGACTCTTGCCTTACATTGTGCTGTTATTACTAAAATATAATCACGTAGACTCTTGCCTTACATTGTGCTGTTATTACTAAAACATAATCACGTAGACTCTTGCCTTACATTGTGCTGTTATTACTAAAACATAACCATGTAAAATTTTAGTAGGTCTACGAGCTTACCACCAATATTAAATTTAACCAAAATGTGTTCATTGTAACCATCCTCATTATATTCACACTGGAGGACAACGGGACTCACGCACTGTGCGTAACGCACGCAGTAGTTTGCATTTTGTATATTCCGACGACTAATGGAGCCTTTCTGTAATAATGTTTAATTTGCAATTCCAATTTGCCTTCAGAAACAAAATGCTGCAAAGTAGAGGCGTAATTAAAGCAAGGAAGACATTGAACTATATATCTGTTACTAAATGATAAATGACAACTATTATAAAAATAATTGCTACCATAATATACCTGACTTTTTTTGTGCAGATATAATTGCTCAAATTTCCGTGTCCCCGGTTGGTGTTTTAGAGAATACACGCATACTGCCACACACACAAACTGGTCAGAACGGATGTATAAAAATGTTCCACACTATTGTTTAACAACAGATGGGAAGTAAGATATCAGCTAACTAATGTACTCAGATGAAGTCGTAATTTCAACTACATCAGCATGTACGCCGAAAATGCTACTTAGTCTACTGTGTCGATAGCGGTAACTTTTAAACATGTGGTATCTGTTGTAATATCACATTAATACTCCGAGATACAGTACACGATTTGCCATAGTCCTTTGTAATGTAATGATTTTTGTGCATGGAATGAGAGATCGAATATCCGTTACATTTTTGGGACTCAAATTAACCTAATTACCTTTATGATAATGATGTTGATGATGGTGGCAGTGGTGACGATGATGAGTATGAAGATGATGATGATAAAGTGGGGGTGAGAGATGGATGGAACTGGCTTAGTTTCGTGTACCAAGTATTGTGTATATCTGTCAGTGGTGAAGAACATTTCCTTTTCACCGTCACAGATATGTTTCATTTAACACCAGGGTCGGCCCGATATATGTGGCCGCCCGGGGCAGGCTAATAATTTGGCGCCCCTTTAAACTGGTATTGTTTAAAGTTATTTCGGCCCAGGACAGGGCTGACAAAATTTTTGTGGGAGCGTGCCCAAATTGCAGGTTCTTTTTTAGTTTGTGGACACCTGAGTTTACTATCACCATGATCCTGACTATTCCAGTGACATCTTAGCGCCCCTTATAGGCTGGCGCCCCGGACAGATGTCATTAACAGGATGCATGATCACAACACTTTTGTTCTGTCAGTTTTTTTAACTGTTCGCTCAATCAGAGCTTACAAGATTTGTTTGCAATGAATAGAACCTGAAACGCGAAGCCCGCACTTCGCGGGCAATGCTGAGACACAGGAAGGGCCAAAGGAAAACTGTTTGACGTAACACAGACCGGGACATAATGCCGTACAAACAGAAAGTAGGGCCTGTCTCTGTGAGTTTAAAATTACAAGGAAAATAAAGTACAGACCTATATAAACTGTCATAGAAATGCTAAATAAACTGCTGTGCATCCGTTGTTACTCAGATAAACCTGCCAATCATGGAACACTTTCTGTATGATAAATACCGCAGAATACAGAGCGTTTGTTAAGTCGCGACTGAGCAGGACTGAGCAATGGAGAGCAGGTGGCTTCGTCGGTCGCTAGCAGCAACTACTTCTTCCGCTATGCGGCGCACAGTCTCCGATATAACAACGCCCTGTAGTAGGGACCACAATGATAAGTCAGTCATTATGCATTAATGTGCTGATTCAGCAGCGCAGTGGCCAAATAAGAGCCACCGCGTGTTAAAAAAAGGAATATAGACAAGCAGAAACAAGTTCAACTATACAGCCGAAAACTGTCGTTTAAATTAAAACTTAATTTGTTACAGTGTCAACAGGTTTACACTAGCAGCACAAGCATGTTTAATAGACGGACAAGGGCTGCTGCTGTTGTACATTATTTCATTTATTGCAAAAGAATTTTATTTTCACGGAATGTAGCGTACCAAGCAGGTTACAGCCTAAGTCTCAACATGCAGGCTTCTTTCAAAACTTAAATTTCATGTATAACTTTGGCCTATCACACAATTGTGCCATATCATCATCTTAAGAGATTTTCAGGTGGCTGTTTTCACTGGCTTTTGTTATGTCGACATTTATCCATTTATCATCTTTACGAGCAGTAGATTTTATTAAATGTTATTAAATTTGTAATAAACTGATGATATCTGCGCTCTTCTGGGATATTATGCGGCGTCGTGTGGTAATTGTTTACGGACGTTTCGGGACAACGTGTCGGTCCCATCTTTACGGGTCAAGAGTCCTAGTAGGAAAGAAAGCCAGTAACCTATAACGTAGATTCTGGAAAGTACGGCGGGGTAGCAATCCGTAGGCGTGATGACAGCCAACAGGGTAGAACCAGAGTAAACAATTACCACACGAGGCCGCGTAATATCCCAGAAGAGCGCAGATCTCATCAACATCGCGGCGGAAGCCTGAAATCAAGGTTGTAATAAACTGTTTATTAGGCCTAAATTGGAGTACTAAAATTTTGCCTTAACTTATAATTTGGTAAAATTTTATTAACATATACTTTACTTGAAAACTTACTACGTGTTTATGCACTTTCAGTGAATACAATACAGTTCTACACAAAAATGTTTCAACAGATTTTGTAACAAAAGATCAAGGTTTTAAAACGCGCATATTTCTATCCAAAGAAGACTCGTTCCCCAGGCAGTGACTGTCGCGTGCTGAACTGACATGCGGCCGTGCCTCTGGGCCCGTGTATTCACATCACCAGCCTTCTTTCTACTGTCCTACTATTAGAAGATTGCAGTGTAGTATGAAATAGGACTTGCCAGAAAGGCAGGACACGTCTTCTGGTTGGAATAATGTGATAATACATCAATTTCGGAGTTCTCCTTTAATGTTCATACTTTTAATGGAATCTGTACCTAATTTATGGCCCTCTGTCTTGTTAAGTCCTTTTAGCTGCAGTCTATAGCCCCTAACATAGCAAAGCTTATGAGCCTCAAGTCGAACAGTCCTGAATTTGTGATAAAGATACCGTACGCTATTTAAAGTTCTTTAGAAAGGAGGTCAAGAAAATTGATAGCAGGTGACAATATCTTACTTGTTCAATCTGTCAAATATTTCTGTGCGCGCTCGACCTTACCACAGTGTTCAGTGTTTTCAGTTTTCAGTGTTGCTGCATTCCTGTCACTGCTGTAAGCCCGCTTTGGGCCCAACTACTAGCAAGTAATCTTGACCCAACTCTTTCCACGGATCCGTGATTCGTCGCCACAAATCCACATGCACTTGTGTCTTCCAACTGCTCTCTTCCCTTCAAGATTTTCTGTTTTGAGTAAAATAAAAAAGGGGGGGGGAGTTCTACTAAAGGCAGTTACAATCCAGTAAACTGGCAAATGAAAGCAAATAGCAAATGCTGGGTTTCGCAATATTTGTCCGAAATTTGCGAGAACAAAGCATAGCCGTGCCCGTAAAGTGGTCATATGGGTAAGGAGAAAAACACACTGCAAATGTCCGCATAATACCACTGTACAGTATAGTGAAATATCACTTACCTGCACTTTTAACCCTTTAGGGCCCAGTGGTTACTTTATGAAAGCCTACCACCAGTTTTAGCACCCAACAAGACAGGCAAGCTACGTATAACCTAACACTGAGGCGCGTTGCCGTGGAAGAACAATAAATATTACATATTAAATATTATCAAGTGTGTCTGTACTGTTGCCTTAGATGCAAATCGCATCTTTTCTACGCTTTATCATATTTTCATCTGTGACCTTGCCCGGCTCTACCATATTTTTCCACGTTATCTCATGAACTGCACGATTTTCGGAAAAATGTTCCTTTACATAAAATGTGTGTTTTGATTTTCTCTACAAATTTTGTCTCAAACATTTCTCATTCTAAGAAGAAGTCAGCGAGATATTATCATAAATGTACATAGGCCTTCATTCAAGTACCCGTTATTCTTGTCAGATTTTAATCAAACGTAAATTTTCATGACAGATTTTCAAAAGCCTCAAATATCAAATTTCATGTAAATCCGTCAAGCGGGAGCCGAGTTCTTCCATGCGGAAGGACAGACGGACCAACAGACATGACGAAGATAATAATCGCTATTTGCAATTCTGCGAACGCGCCTAAGAACTGTGTATTCTCAGAACAGACAACAATAACTGACCGGTTTTTATAACCGAGATCTAGTACGTTTACTGCGCGGTAAGAGCCTTTAAATATAATGCAGGTTATTGTTAGTCTTTAAAGGGTTAAATTTCCGCTTTTATATGATCCGCGCTAATTAGACGGAATTAAAGTACGTTTAATTTGCTTAAAGATCAGCTACAAAAAGAGAATATTTGAATTTCTGGCTTCAAACTGATAAGCAGACGACATTTCGCTCTCAGGAATATTAGTAATCTGCATGTGGCTTTTGTAGGGGTTGTAAAATTGTGGGAAAATTACCGTCAATAATTTGCTGAATGGCATGTCTAAATATGTCAAATTCAGCTTTAAGTGCGATAGCCTGCTGCAGGTTACGTGCATTTTGTAACGTGCTTTTTATACAATAAGGTTTATCTTTTCATGGATTGTACACATGCAGTAAAACACACCTGACGGTTTAGTTATTTTGATACTGGTTTTTCATCAGGCTAACAATTTACCGTTCTTAGGCCCTTTTCGTGAGAAAGTTAAATCTTGATTTACTAGCTTCAAGTCCATCTGTACACAAACAATTACGCCCATTTAAAAAGGCCTATGCTGTGATTCTAATCCGTCGTCCTTAGCCCTATACATAAGATTTTGTTTTGATTGCAATATTTATCGCACTGACCTAAAGGCATATGTAACAAGTCTTCTTCAGTCAACAAATATTAACTTTATTAATTACGTTAATGCCATAAATTGCAATTCTTTACTTTAACAGATACTTACATTACATATGTGCATACACACAAAGGATAAGAGACCTATCTATTATCTAACATAACGATGCGTGCGTGCCTTAAAATGGTCTATCTTTAGCGGCCATGTTCCTTCTAGGCAAATTTCCAGTAAGTGTCACGATGTCGCTATATTTATCGCCTGGTTTCAAGATATTTAGTGAGTGGAATAAAAGCTAACGCAGCTTCTTTTTAACCGTCGTGAGAACTGAAGCCAATATCCTTTGCTATGAATTGATTTTTCCTTTTCATTAAGCTTAAATTAAAGCTGTGATAATTCGCTAAGGCCTTATTGCATATTTTAGCAGTAAGCTCCTGTGTAACGCCATGTAGGGCTAGAGGACTTCGGACAGGCCATATAATTAGGCTTTGGTATCTTCAGCCTGAACTACAGTTGCATGATCATTATCATAAAATTTACTGCCTTCTGGGAAGTGACACTGTGAAGATGGTAGCAGCAGATTCCTCCAAAACGTCACAAACGGCGTCACATACCAGAAGACCGGTGATGTTGAAGCACCGCCATGAGAACTTCGGAACTCGTTTATTACACTTCTTGTTTACACTAAAGTCCAGAATATGGGTGTAATGTGACCTATCCTGATCCATTTTAATCCAGTCAGCATTTTAGTGCTGTTTCACTGACCAAGTTCAACACTACCTTCCATTTACACATGCGTCTTCCAAGAAGTTTCTTCTGTTAAGCTTTCCTACTCAAATTACATATGCTATAGGCCTATGTACTTCTGGTTCTATCTTTCTTGGGCTGACCTGTGCTACCTACTCAATGTAGGTGTAGGGGGTTACTGTTGCACCTGATTACACTCAATGATACATACACTCGGGTAGGACTCCTCTGGATGAGGATAAGCCCGTCACAGAGACCTCTACCTGACACCACACAACACTCACAAGAGACAGACATCCAATAATAAAAGCTTATGTCAAGGGTACAAATTACGAAGCTCGTGTACATTCCTCCATTTCTGTTTTCCCTCCTCACTCACAATGTATGTTCCACAGCCTATTCAGGCACATTTCATTTATCATACAGAGCAAATTTATTCCAAAGTACTGCACACTTTATACCATATACAAGTTACTGCAACATGTTTCGGCTAACATATGTAGCCACATTCGGCGAGGACACAGAAAGGTAATGTTAATTTAAAAATATGTAACACTGTCTAAGTTAAAGGCAAAGTGTGTATTTCAAAGTTTGTTACAATGTTATATATATTTTAACTAAAGACGACCTTTGTGTATGTACTTTCTGAAAATGGCTACATATGTTAACCAGAACATTTTGGAGTAACATGTATATGGTATAAAGTGTGCAGGAGATTGGAACTAATCTTATCTGTATGTTGCCAATTGCACGGAAGATGTATAGGATTAGTTTATCACATTCTTTCTATTAAACTGCTTATCCAAGTTTTATACCCAGTAAAATTATGTTTCATTACAGATCTATATTAATGGGCTGATTTTAATGTTGTCAACAGGAGACATCTGTTGTCTAACACAAAGACAGTAAGGTGTTCATCTGCAGTGGAACCCGCTCTGTGGCATCACTGATGTACTAGTGCTGCTAAATATACATGAAAATTAGTCAGTCTCTGTTTGCGTGTCGTTTGTACGGATCCACTTTATCGATGAGTTTTCAATAATATGACACTAAAACAATTACGTATTACAGTGTACAAATCCACACTTGCACATATAGGCATAGCATATTCGAACTCCAGGCTCGTATTACCAGATAGTTCTCTTTGTAATTAGTGGTCGATAAGACACCAGGGAAGTGCTCTGCATGTCAATAACATCTTACCGCCATGTTTTATAACTAATACCATATCGCAGATTTTTTTTATGATTGGTAAATTATCTGGTCCAGAAGATTACCGTCTTTTAAGTACTCAGTTATTTCACTAACGTGATATGAAAGCCCAACTTTTGACGCTGTCCTGAGAGAACAGAATTCAGTCCACAACCTCATAAAATATTTCTCTAAGATCCGTATTAATACCATTCTCCCAAAGGTGCCTGTGTCTCCCAAGCGGTTTCTTCGCCTCAGGCTTCCTGACTAATAGTCTATTTTACACGAAACTCTCCTCTCTTTCGTGTGAGCCCATCCCATTAAATTTGATCACTGTATTAACATTAGTTGAGTAGTGGTCACTACTCCTTGTTCTGCAGCTACGTGTTACTGCCTGTCTCTTATGTCCAGGTAGTTTCTTTTACACTTGCTGCTGTGTCCTTTACTAAGAACCACAGCACTTACAAGCACAAAATACGTCGCAATACCGTCCGTCGCCTTGTGTGCGCTGGCCAGCTTCGTCGTGCGCATCCAACAGCAGTCATGCAGGGGCGTAGCTACAGAGAGACGAGGTTTGCGGCCGCCCTTGGCAGCAGAGTCCACGGGCGGCAAAATGGATATATTAAATAAACAATTGTGTTTCTTTGCGCTCAAAAAATTTTAAATTATTTAGATGAAATAAGAGGAAATTCAATAGATAATTGTGATTTTTTTAAAAGTTCATAATTTCTGTTAGGGGTGGCCATTGTGATTATTCGCCCCGGGCGCCCAAAAATGTAGCTACGCCATTGTAGTCATGTAGCCAGATGGCTATGAGCGTGAGGTGACGACTGTCTTGTGAATACAATTCTTGGACATTCAGACATCAGTATGTCTTGTATTATCACTTACCACACGTAGGCCTAATTTTCATTCTTTTATCTTTGCCGTTGTTCTCTTTCTGTAAGGCCTACTGACAAAGGCGGCATTACCTTGATTAAATACCTCTAAAATTAAAAATAGAAAATTTGCCGTTGTTTATAAATAAATATACCAGCTTGTATTACCTGAACTCTGAAGTGTCAACTCGTATAATTTAAACCTTGTTCTTTGAAACCCCTTTTAGTAGTTGCTTAACGTATCGTAACCGCACTGGTTTCCAAATGGTCGCTTTGAAATTAAGTTCCCAATCAAATTTCTAGAATCCTTTACAGTTTCTTTTGTCCGAACTAGGTATCTCCCAACCTGTAGACGAATCAAAGTTATTGCATTCCCGCACAGTAGTTCACACTTGTTTTCTCTGCATTTTGTACCCTCATTTTTATTGTCTGTATTCTCTCAAATTAATCTTTTAAGCGGCACTGGTTAATATCTATACCAGGGGTGGTCAAACCGCTGCTCGCGAGCCACATGCGGCTCTTTGACATATACTGTGCGGCTTGCGGAAATATGTTGGCTGAGCTCCTTTTTGCATTACAATTCATATAAAAGGTAAATAAAAATTTTGAAGCTTTATAATTATTTACCGGGTATAAACTGAGAGTGCACTGGATTAAAACGTAAGTTTAATTTTCATGGTGAGTAAATATATTTAAGAATTTTTGTAACAAAATGTGCATGTAACAATAAAAACGTGTGTGTAATATTTGTTCATATCTTGCGGCTCTCAAACATCTGAAGTTTATCGTATGTGGCTCTTACGTTAAGCAAGTTTGGCCACCCCTGATCTATACCGTCCGATTACCGTTCAATACCTCAGCGTTTTTAGCACACATTTCGTTATGCGTTTCATTCGGTTGTCACAATAGAAAGCACATGTTTCATTAAACAGCTGATTTCTGTAACTTGATGGAAATGGAGTTTACTTTCTAATAAGTATTAACCATTATTTGGAGCAGCTTCACAACTTAGTCTCCGTGCAAGTTGTTTGGTGAAACATGAAACTTGTCCAACATATACCTTGCATACTGTGTCTTAACAACTTGCATGATACTGTATTTCTAACATGGTATACACCATCAATGCTGCATGCCCCATTGTGTTCTGGAATACTGCATTACTTTACTTCAAATTTGTTTCTTGTAGCAAAAATTACGTTTAATTATTTACAACTGAAAATTTTGCTCGATCATTTTGTATTTAGGAAAAAGACAAAATATGCATACCTACATCTATAATAGTCTCGCGCATTTAACTGTTGTAAAATCAGCATATTTCCACAATATAAAATCTGTAAATGTTTGGAAATTGTGTCTTTATACTGTTGAATCTGAATATTCATCACATCTATCACAAAAGCATCCCAGTGAGCTTTACCTCTAGCCCATCCTATTCAGTTCAAATCCACAACACTCTCATGAATTCCTAATTCAGTGTTAGTTTAAAGTCAGTATGAATCAAATTCTTTACATGACAATCAACATAGCAATAATACGTGCAACAATGCGGGAAACTGTGTCCATATAATGAAGTATTACTGCAGAGATCCTGCATCAGATTAAGCACAAACAGTGTCCATATAATGAAGTATTACTGCAGAGGTCCTGCGTCATATTAAGCACAAACAGTGTCCATATAATGAAGTATTACTGCAGAGGTCCTGCATCAGATTAAGCACAAACAGTGTCCATATAATGAAGTATTACTGCAGAGGTCCTGCATCAGATTAAGCACATACTGTGTCCATATAATGAAGTATTACTGCAGAGGTCCTGCATCAGATTAAGCACAAACAGTGTCCATATAATGAAGTATTACTGCAGAGGTCCTGCATCATATTAAGCACAAACAGTGTCCATATAATGAAGTATTACTGCAGAGGTCCTGCATCAGATTAAGCACAAACTGTGTCCATATAATGAAGTATTAGTGCAGAGGTCCTGCATCAGATTAAGCACCAACTGTGTCCATATAATGAAGTATTACTGCAGAGGTCCTGCATCAGATTAAGCACAAACTGTGTCCATATAATGAAGTATTACTGCAGAGGTCCTGCATCAGATTAAGCACAACAGTGTCCATATAATGAAGTATTACTGCAGAGGTCCTGCATCATATTAAGCACAAACAGTGTCCATATAATGAAGTATTACTGCAGAGGTCCTGCATCAGATTAAGCACAAACTGTGTCCATATAATGAAGTATTAGTGCAGAGGTCCTGCATCAGATTAAGCACAAACTGTGTCCATATAATGAAGTATTACTGCAGAGGTCCTGCGTCAGATTAAGCACAAACTGTGTCCATATAATAAAGTATTACTGCAGAGGTCCTGCGTCAGATTAAGCACAAACTGTGTCCATATAATGAAGTATTAGTGCAGAGGTCCTGCATCAGTTTAAGCACAAACTGTGTCCATACAATGAAGTATTACTGCAGAGGTCCTGCATCAGATTAAGCACAGAAGCAGTATGTTACAACTTCTTGGAGAATTCAAACAAATAAACTGGCCAGTTTGTTACTTAAATTAAACATTGTATTAGACATATACATATCACGATCTACGTGCTAAATACTTAAAAAAACCGTTTAATTTTGTCAATGTATAGGCCTATACTCTGTAAAACAATTTGAGGCGCTGAAAAGTGAAATAAGTTAAAATAAGTTTATAATTCTTAAATATAACAAGCTTCATTTACCGAGTTAAGTGACAGTCTCATATTACATGCAGTGTGTATTTAGAATTCCAAAGGGTTCAGTGAAAGGTTTACAGTTTTGCAGTTCTATCATGATAAGCTGTAAATAATTTAAATAGAAAATTGGAAATTAACGTGTGATTCATATTATAGGCGTATACATATACATATACGCCACTTTCGCTGCGCTTATACATATATCAATTGAGAACATTAAAATTATACATTATAAGTTCATCATTATCATATTCGCTATTTCACATTTATTTAACTCATAAATTGCAATACTGCCCAAAGTATGAACTTCTGGGGGGGGGTTATGCCAATAAACATTCCTATATGAAAAGCTTTATAGGTAAGACAGAGTGTCTATTTTCTTGTGCCTTTGGGCTGGGCAGGTGTCATGTGATATTTCGGCTGATGCAAGCTTTGTATGCCATAAAGCTGCCTTGCTCAGGGACACGATAAAAGGGACACTTGCAGTCTCACGTACGCGGTAGCCTTTTTATAAATCTGTCCTACCTGCAGGTCACAATAAACAGATTCGCCCTATGGAAATGAGGCTGTCTATAACATTGCTGCAAAATGTTCCTGCTTTGTCTTATTAATTACCCTAATATTGCGGAAAGAGTCTTTGTTTTTTGTAGTAACAAAAACTGATATAGTTTTATATCTTATTCTAATTCTCTAAATTTCTGTATGTCTAGTAAATGTTATGGATCGTTATTATTACTGTTGGCTTACATATTCCATTAATACCACTTCATATTACTGTTGGCTTACATATTCCATTAATACCACTTCATATTACTGTTGGCTTACATATTCCATTAATACCACTTCATATTATTGTGGTCCTTTTTTTTCTATTACTATTCTTATCGCGGGATTAAGCTGTACTCATTACAATCATGTTCTTTTTTCTTTCTTTCATTTAACTTTGACTTTTAATTAAATTAAATGTAACGCTTTATTTCTTTTCTTCTCATTTTATCCTGGCATTAAAATTAATTTTAACTGTGTTAATATTAGTCACGCTGTTTTTATCTGCTCTTATTTGTTCTTATTTTCTTCTGTTTTCTTTCGTCTGGTATTCGACGTATTCCTTTTATGTTCCTCTGCTGTCTCTGTAATTGGTCTTATGGCTATTGTGCCAGCAAATCAATAATAAGAATTGAATGTAATTTAACCGAAGTATTACTATATTATAAGTTGTTAGACTGGTTAAATAATCGCAGGTTTTGAAGCAATCACAAATGCTACCGATAATTACTAGTGTAAACCGAAAAATGTGCAGCAATAAGTCACCAACAAATGCACAAAACTGTCATTAAAGGTATAAATTAACCTTTTATTATTATTAAAATACCCTACATACGTTTCGGCTTGCGAGAAGCCATCATCAGGGGTTTACAATAGTACTTATCAAATGCTGGGCTACGGTCTGTCATCGACACTCGCAATATGACAGACCGTAGCCCAGCATTTGTTAAGTACTATTGTAAATCCCTGATGATGGCTTCTCGCAAGCCGAAACGTATGTAGGGTATTTTAATAATGATAAAAGGTTAATTTATACCTTTAATGACAGTTTTGTGCATTTGTTGGTGACTTATTGCTGATTATAGAAATGCAAGGTGATTTAAGATTAAAGTTCGAAAAATGTGCGTATAATGTCGCAGGTTCGAAGTACTACTGTCATCCTGATTTTGTTGGATGTTCTTTCCTTCAGGTTTAGGGACGCTGTTGTTGTTTGCTGCTCCTGTTGACGGTTTCATTCATCATTCACCACCCCCTCTTAACTCTTTCCACCCTTCCCCGTAACGTCTTCAAATATTTACAATTAATCTGTCGTAATTTTTCCTACATTTCGCTACACCCGCTTGTGTCTTCAGCTCCGTCATGCTGAAGGGTTCTTCAGCATGATGAAAGAGCGGGCGGCATCCCTTGTACAGTAAGGCTTTGTTTAGATATCGTTCCCGCACCAAAGCACTTTAAGCTCTAAATGGATATTAAATTGCCGTTATATAAGCGTGAAGCATGAGAGCACAGCAAATGTTTGCCTTGTGCTTGTCCACCAGACAAATAATTGGCTTGCTTGATCGCTATGCGCTCTCGTACGCTGGACGTGACACCATTATCCATACTAATTATGCTAATAGTGACGCACCCGGCCTGAGGGGTGTGTGCACATTGTCATAAGATACCTCTCTTAAGGTCGCTCTCAACCCCAAATCAAAATGTTGCTTAGTTCTCGCATGGCCAGGAGTTAGCTTACAGGAATCTTAAAACAGGCTCCAAGCTACTGAGAGGGTAAAGTAAAATGAGATAGGCTCTACCATAAATTTTGTTTAAGCAAAGTATAGTACTGAAATAACTGTATATAAAATATGACTTAAATATTTATTTATTAATAATAAAAATGTTATCATTGAAATTTAAAGTGTCGCACGAATTTTAAAATTATAGGCCATTTTATTGAAAGTTATAGGCTCGTTCTCTGAAGCCGATGTTTCTTTCATTTCCTTCAGACAATTATATTAGTTCTCTGCCGGTGATAGCAATGTGCCAGTAGTAATCAATTTTTCGAGTTTAGCTCAGGCTTACATTTATTATTATTATTATTATTATTATTATACATTTAGCATAAAGACAGAATAGCGCGTCGGAGCCAAATGGTGATCGTTCGTGTCGCGTGTTCCGAAGACCCTGGTTTCACATATAGGTCAGGACTTCTTGTTATCTTGCCTTGAAATTCTTCGTAGTCTTCCTAAGTCCTTCCAGGCAAACGTCGGGGCACTAATTTACAATTTGCCCAGACCCTTTCACATATTTTCCAAATCATTTTCACTACGCCATCCTTCCACTGTACGCTAATGCGTCATCAAACGAACGAACAATAAGTACATAAACATCATAATGTTTTCACATATGGGTGCATTTTGTAATTGTACCGACACATACAGACTTTATTTGAACTTACACTTAGGCGCAGGGTAAAGCCATAAGGCCTAAGTCATGTACAGATTTAAGAAACACAACGGCGACAAAAAGCAAGCCTACAAATGTTACAATAGTCTTACGGACTACTGTGACAATTTAAAGCACAAGCAGCTTACATTAATTGGAAACTGGTGTTTAGTTATTGCGCTATTTGTATTGCGCTATGAAAACCCACACACAGATGTTCACTGTCATCATCATCATCATCATCTATTTTCACGGTGTAAAGAATTTGGTGCTTCAAAATCAATTTCATTCTGAAACAATTAATACTTGAGACATGTGACTGGACTTAAACCCGGAACCTGTCATTCATAAGGCCCCTACAGTACCGGACAACCCGACACTTAAAACTCGGATATGCACAGAGCGAAGTCCCAACTCGCTAGCAGTCCGCACTATTACTTATTTTGCATTACCGAAGTCACCTTAATAAAGTGTGTTATTGTAGTAAACCAGGGCACTGTTTCGAAGGCTAAGCACTAATAAAGTGTAGCCACAGTCCAGACACACCTTACAACATTCCAAACAGTTAGTATATTCTGAATTAGCGGGCTGTTAAGAAGGTTTCGATGCTTCGCATTCCGTTCGGCTGACCAATTCTGTTTTCATCACCTTCTCAAATGAAATGTTTGTTCAAAAGCATCCTGAATTATTGTCGTGACTTTTCATCACTGATGCTTGCCTTTCGTCTATTACACATTCCATTAACAATACTGAAAACGTTTAATATCCACAGCATATATAATTATCCTATTTTTAAAAGTATTCCTAAATTGACTGTATATTCAGTTCGCTCTACAAATTATACCTACAAACAAAACCATGAAAACTACCAAGAACAAACCTGGATGTCTCGAGGGCACAACAACTTTTCAAAGGCTATAAAAGCAAACACACAGAATTGCATATCAACACCATAAAATTACTTCGTGTTCGTTTATTTTTGAAATCCTGTTTTTATCGCTCTCTTTTTGAAGGATCTCTTAAATATTTATCGTACTGTATAAAAACTGTTCAAAGACCTTCCTTATCACCGGAGTTTAATCATGTTTTGGATGGCAATTTTTACTTGGGCCTTGGACACCGTAGATACAGCGCTTGATTGCACACAGTCTATGCTGCAATATCGCTTGCCAATTACATACGTTAAAGGAGCTGTTACTTCTGCCCAGAACAATCGGCCCAGCGCTCTCTTTATTAAAACTAAAGACTGTGAGTTTGTATTTTAGAATATTCAGGCGTTGTTGAGTTTAGTTGCGTATAAGTCACTCGAATTGTTTAGCACCTGTAATTTAGTTTACACACGCGTTGACTCTTTCATATATTCTATAAATTAAATTTATTTATTAATAAATTAAACATCCATATGAATCATCTGTTTTGTGTCTAAACCACAGTACATTGTGTGTTCTATTGTGGTTTTATGAGATTCTTCAAATGTTATATTATTTCAAATTTAATGTTGCTGGATTTAAAACCTTAAAGTTATGAACGTGATATTATTCTGAATAGTTAGAAGTCTGACTTCAGACTGACTCCTTTCTTATCTGCGATTTCGTTGCAGTAATTTTACACAAACCACAGCCTAATAAAAATGAAGCTACTTAATGAAACATAATAATTCGTATTAATCCGATATGCGGCCTATTGCGACCGTGTTGTGTATTTACAAACTGAAATAAATCATGTAAGTAAATTCCGAACTGGAAACCACTGACGTACAGTTACGCTAGAGCATTCGTAAAATCTCTCAATATAACATCAGCAGAGTATCACAGACGTTAGGTAAAGTATCTTACAGTATCTTACAGTATCAGGACTCAACGGCGCACAGGTAATGGCTGATTCGTATATAGTGAAGTAGATGTTTGTTGTTGCCCATGACAGATACTGGCGCAATTTTCAGACAATTCTCGTTTCATGAGATCTGTAAAAAGCTACACGACATACTTCATATACGGCGTACCAATTACCTTCCCCCACTTGCAGTCTGGTACCACCCTATTTTAAATACCGGCAATTTTAAGCGTATAGTCTAATATAGGCCCACTGGTAGTTTGAAGTGTATCGCTACACACGAAGGGCAGTATGTCTATTGTGTGTCTACTCTGACCTTCTGTTCCTCGCAGCCAATGTTTCAGTGTCCTTACTCTAACCAGCACAGCATGCAGCTTACCTGGGAGGCAGACGGGTAGGAATAGCCGAACTGAGCGTATGCAGACATTGTCACTTGCGACTACAAGACTTACACAACAAGCACTCGAGTCCACATGTCGCACGGTGCGCGCACTACCGCAATAGTCCCGTCATGACGAAGCACTGTTTCGCCGCTACATCGCGGGGACCCCAGCCGGCCGGTCCGCGACCCGTCGCCCGCAACTCCACCTCCAGATAATGTGGCACAGATCAAGTCTTTAGTCTCAGCAATCAATACAACACTAAACGGGTGGAGGGGGAGAGTTTAACTGATGCCTGGGGGTTGTTATGTGTCCCTACAAGGGGGATAATCTCACCCCCGCCCCCTGGATGTGCAACAATAACACTGCCATCCGCTGTCCGTCCGTCGAACCCTGCAGCTGCAGTCACGGCCCAGCACAGTGACCACCGTCAGCTCTCGGCACACACTGAATACGAGCGTGGGGTAACCTCTGGCGACGAATTTCAGAACGACAGAAACCGGAATCGCCAGTTGGGTGCCTTGTATTTCCCCTCTCGCTAAGGCGGGATTATTACCTAGTTCACCAATCACTGGACGAATCGAAGGACAAAATCCCGCCTTCATGAAGTCGCATAGCCAACCGGAGTGGAGGACGAGCATGCCGCGGCCCTCTAGCCCGCCCTCCATGCATTCTCAAAAGTCTGGGCCCAGTAACACTAATGATGAGCCGGAAGGAAGGGGGAAACAAGCACGTTCATGTTTATGGGGCTCCAGAAGGCTGGCTGTCCACAAAACCCATCAAGAAATTCTAGAGTGGAAAACAATGGCACGTCCATACAGAATGTCGTCGTGAAAGAATGGGAGGTGAAATGTGTAACAAAAATGTAGTTTGTCCTCAGTAGCAGGCAGATGACAAATGACCTGTCCGTTAATCCCTGCACTTGAGAGGTTCGTTGGACTACACTGTTGCATTTCCATCTGGCACATCAGTCCAGTTCTGTTCCAGTTGTATATGTGTAATTCAATGTGAGTGGCGTTTTAGAACAGTCATTAAAACAAGTATGTCGATATTTGAAGGACACGAAAAGCTCCTTTCTGGGTATTGGGAAAGTATCACTTGTGCTGCTTTAACACCGAAACACCAGCACATTAGTTTTTACGTGACCCGCGGAAATTTGCGTGAGATTTTTCGCGTTTGCAAAATATAATTTTTGTTAAAAATGTAAAATTAAAAATACTAACAGGCGTGATTATTTCTTCGGACTAGGAGTTCTTCTCCTGTGTTTCTGAAAATTCAGCAGTTGTACTGAACACAACAAGCAAGTGCTATAAATCCCCTAGAAGTTAATTTCACACATTTAGGCAACAGGAACATTTGATTGATTGTTTAAAACATACTGCTAACTTGTATTTTATTATCACAAAATGCCTTTTATTTCATAATCTTGGCTTTTTCTGTTCAAGTGATAATTAACTTTTTCATAAAACATGCACGCGAATTTAAGTAACGACCCGTCGCACAAATTTTAATCTCGTTGCTAAGACTACAGGAATTAAACTTAACGTTGTATCTACCGTGCATTTTCAAATGAGATGTGTTCAAAAATCACCAACTAATGCACATAAACTTTTTCTCAATAGTTTGTTCTAAGGTATTTTAAGAATAAACTATTGAGAAAAAGTTTATGTGCATTAGTTGGTGATTTTTGAACACATCTTACACGAATTAAGTTGTTTGCGTTTTAAGTAATGAACAAAGAGAAGTCTAATTTAGCACAATTATAAGAATGACAATTACTGTTAGGCCTATGACTATTTGCTAGAGGCCATTTGACTGTTCACTGTCGCCCGCTGTACGATTTTCAAACAAATCAGCCCGGACTGAGAGGTGAAATTACACATCCACAGCATTCTGTTTAACGTTTTTATCTTCAAGATAAATTAATAGGTAATAGCCTAAACACAATAATAAAGAAAGAAATAGCTAACCGTGATAAATATTGATGACAAATCGTAATTTGTTTTGAGGTTTTCACAGCAGTGTGACTGAGGTATGACGCTGTTCGCATTCCAAGAACGGAATCTCGTATCGTAAGTTACTTAACAAACCTACAGGGCATGTTGACAAGTTTAAGTAAGCACAGATATTTAAAATTATCCCTGTTCCGTGCAGCAGACTAATTCACAATATTTATCCCAACTGCACAAAAATAAAAATAAAATAGTTTATAAATATATGACACTGCTACGTGTTTCGGCCTACAGTGACCATCTCCAGGGAGGTGGTTATGCCTTTATAATTGTAAATTATTTTTGTCTGTTGGGCATTAGCATATTTATAAACACCTCCCCGAAGATGGCCATTGTCATATATTTGTAAACTATTTTCTTTTGATTGTTGTGCGGTTGTTGGAATAAATATTGTGAAAAGGCATAAATACTTTGAAAAGAGAACAACATAAACCGGAAAAGAAAGTTTCTCGAAAGAGGATAACTAAGAGGGGTTATTTGAAGTTTTTGGTTTGGGTCCAGATCTGTGTCACTAATCTCTGACACGCATAGGCCTATATCAGTAAACTTTGTAGGCATGAACCTAAAATCAGGCGACAGAAATTTGTTGTCCGCTTGCCTAGCAATGTAGCTGTTATCCTCCTACTAGTGGTTCCCAAAGTGTGCGCCGCGAGAAAAACAACTGTGTCCGGCGATTTAGGCCTACTGACAGGACAGTCATTCATAACTCGCCGTTGAGGATCTCCCTCCAAACTTCTCAGCATGTCAATAGTTTCTGAACTAGGATATATCAGACAGTTCCGTGGGTCCTGAAAGATGGAAAAATGCTGGTTTGGCCTTTTCTTCTATTGAAGTTGGACATTTACACTTATTTAGTGCCTACGTTTTTATACGACGTTTGGCTAAGTTCCTTTGCTGATTTAATGTTTAATTAGGCCTGGATCTGTAGACTAAGGTGGCTTTGCAGTTAAGTCTTTATCTATAGGCCTGTTACTGAATTTGTTTCACGAAGATGAAGAAATAGCTTAGAGGCATAGATATAGAAAAAATTATAATATTTAGTCTAAAGTTGCTTTTAGATAAATAGGCCTAAGTTGTGAGAGTACTGACTGGACTGAAACAGCTAAGGTTAAATGACGGACAGTCTGAACACGACGATGAAAATTCTGATCCCATAAGAGAAGAGAAATGTGCACGTGTGCCTATCACACTTCTCGCAACTTTATGCGCCATGCTGAGATGCATTAAACATTCCTCCTCCTAAGATTCAAGACAACCTAATCATCCATCCTCTCATTTACCTAACAATAGTCCTATTATTTCCTTACGTAGCCTGGGCTTTCATACAGACCCGCATTTCTTTGTTTTTGGTTTCTTCGCAAGGGCAACTTCCTTCGCCATGTCTCTGTTTAAGACCTTCTGTCCATATGTAAAAACTCGAGAGTTACTGAAATGAGTTACATACAATAGAGGTAACAGGTTCCCCCGAAACTGCATATCTACCAAACTACACGGCGTCACAAACCGGAATACAGTAGTCCTGATAGTCAATGCCGTGGAGACCCCAAATCTCACACTGATGTTAAGCAGTTTTGTTACAAATTTTTGCAATATTAAAATTTTGTTTAAAATCTGTAAGAATAAGAGGTAATTTACACGAAAATATTAGCAATTCTGTCAGCAAAAGCGAGTAGCTGAATGTTTGTGATTTCGGGCAATCCAAGCCATCCTGAGGGGAAGGTACCTTCCAGGATGTTTAGGCCTAAATTGTTACCGTGAGAATGGCCTGGATCTCCCGAAACGTGTAAGGACATGTTCTAATAATGTTTTATTATAGTTTATACCATAAATATAAGTACTATAATGGATTCGTTGCAATAAAAGTTACACAGTATGTCATATTTTCAGTACATTTGGGCCTATTAACAAAGGGCCCAAGTTTTTTTATTTTATTTTACCGTGAATTTATATTCTCCCGAAAAAAATTCTTTACGCCTCCGTAGAGCTCAAAGAACATTTTCGTGGTAAAGTTGTGCTAGATATTACTACTGTGTAATGTGAAATACCAAAACATTCTGAGAAAACACAAGGCAGTAATTTAAAGACTGCAATTTCGCAATTATTTTTGGAATTAATACTAGACATTTTTAGGGTAAATTCATCCCAGTTGGTCAACCAGTAACACTAGCCGAACACTAACAATTGTAAACATGTATAAGACAAGAGATTCTCTCGTCATATAAAACACTATTTATCATGTGACAAATTATTCTCCAATCAATAATTTACTCTGGAGGGTGAGTGAAATTCACTCACGGCAAATACAAAACCTAATAAAAAGTGAAATACATTTAACTGCTTTTATGAGTTTCGTGTAGTTGCTGTTAATTATGCATAAAAATGGCAAAGACTTTTAGCCCGGGGCTAAACAGAACGGCATAATTAAGGCAATATCTCTATTTTACCTAATTACAAACAAAAAATCGTCAGGTTGGTTGTCAGCAGTGACGTCATGGCATTGCTATAGAGATAATTTTACCTTTTTACTAAGAACACTGAAAATTGTAGATCTGTCGTACATGCTTATAATTTCGTAGAAGTAACTTTAATTTTGATATTAGACATCCCCATTGGCATGTAAATGTAAAAGGATATTTCACTGTTATCAATAGTACAGTCACAACCAACACAAGTATGTGTTTGTTGTGACTGTACTATTGATAAGAATAAAATATACTTTTGAAGTAACTTTACTTGAAATAGGACTGAAATACTCGATAGGTGAATTCCATTGCAGTAGGCCTGCGACTGTTTCTATATTATGCATTCCTTTTTCTGAGACATTGGCATCAGAGTCTTATATTCCTCTTTGTTTATTTCGGATTCAAAGAAGATAGACGCCTATTGTATTAAAGCATATTGCACTACATAAGGTCAGAAATTATTGTTTAGTTTCTCTTTCCTTAATTAAGCCCCTTATTTAATACAGGCTTGTTAAGGTCATTGAGATGTGTGATACATCTACACACCATAAAAAGCTACCATATTTTCTACAACTGTTCACTTATCAGAAAATTAAAAATCTTGCATTTTTTTAGGTTCATATTAATAATGTTAAATAATACCGTTGCGACACGAACCGTATTGTAAACTGTAGTGTGTTTCCTCAGTCGACCTCGGTGGACTAGTGGTTAGCGTGCTCGCCACTGGACCCAAGGTTCGCGGGTCGATGGATTTTAAAGGGTGATAAAAATCCGGAGCACCACTTCCTTCGGAGGGGAAGTAAAGCCGTCGGTCCCATGTCGTAGGTTTACGGCATGTAAAAGAACCTTACGGGCATGAATAGAAATGTTGCGTAAGCCAAATTGCCTCCATTTCTCACCCAAGTCTCCTGACTGCCTGCCAGATGGCTCTGGCGGGCACATCAGGATCGATAGAAACAGTAGCGCGGCCAGTTGACAAGTCACCAACTGCCACGAATGCGCACGACTTAGTAACCTCGAAAAGAGGAGGCAAGAGGAGGCCCGGGCCCATATAGGGCTGTTGAGCCATGGTTATTATTATTATTATTATTATTATTATTATTAGTGTGTTTTCTCAACACCAAAGCCTACTGCAGTCTGTTAGACTGTTTCGAGAAGAAATGTGCGAACAGCATTCGTATTATTATTGTTATTATTGTTATTATTATTATTATTATTATTATTATTATTATATGTTTGTGCGAGGAAGGAATTAGTAGGTCATAGGCCTATATAAAGTTGTCGACCAAAAAATAAATAACGCTTAGATGATATGTAAATTACGGAAAAAATTTGTTTTGATTTGGCCTAACCTTATGTCTAAAAGGATTGCGCGCTGTTGCACGATGACTAGGAAGATGATGATTATTTATGGTGATGATTAATGAATGAAAATGAAGTAATAAAAGAAGGGCAAACTTTCATGTGATGGAAACAGAGATGAATGAACAAACGGTCACATGGCCTCATATCCCGGACAACAGCACATTTACCCCCATAGTGTGAACTGCAATGAGTCGAATGCATGAAGCCGAATGTTTCCTTGGGATAAGATAATCGATAACCTGGTAAACAAATTCCACGCTTGTTGGTGAGGCCGAAAGTTTATTACCATTGTCACAAAACTCCACACTTTGAACCTGTCGGGAGACACAAATAGCCACGCCACACACGTTTCAGTTTCCAGTCTGCATGAACATGTATCGACAGAGGCAATGTACGTAAAATAACGTAACGCTGAGGCGTGTTTGCGTAATCATTCCTGCCGTGCAAACGCATTAATTGTTACGTTTGTCTGCAGCCTTAGTCACGCAGCTTACAATGCGCATGTACCGTATTACTCGTATATTGTCATCTGTAGCCTCTCCGGCTCTACCATATTTTTCCACATTATCTCATAAATGGCACGATTTTCTGAAAAATTGTATTGAACATAAAAAATGTGTTTTGACTTTCTCCACAAATCTTCTAAAACTTCCTCATTCCAAGAAGAATTGAACGAGATATTATCATAAATGTACATAGGTTTGCATGTAAAGTACCCATTATTCTTGTCAGATCTGAATGAAACTTGAATTTTCTTGACGGATTTTTTAAAAAATTCAGAAATTAACATTTCATGAAAATCCGTCGAGTAGGAGCCGAGTTGTTCCATGCGGACAGACAGACACACAGGCAGTCGGAAGGATAGATAGACATGACGAGGCTAATAGTCGTTTTTCCCAATTTTGCGAAGGCGCCTAAAATAGGCTTAGTGCAGCCTAGGTACATATAATAACAAATGGCACCTAAGAAGGGGGTCACCTACTCTCTGCCAGAGACAAGGGATAGGGTCCAGTGGCTGCAGGTCTGAGTCTGAAACTCGGCTACCGCGATACATGCGTCACGGACGGACGGACGGACGGAACATGGAAACCCACTCGGCGGCTACCAGATTCGTGGTGGCGCTGTGTGGCCGGACAGCTGGACTCGGCTGCAACAGCGTCGCCCCGTGTGCGAGAGAATTGGACAAGTTACACTTTAGATAATAATTTTATAGTCTTCCATTTACTGTTTTAAAAAGCGTGTAAGTAAGGTGACTCTATAGCTTGGTTAATACAGCTGTAAGGTGTCACTGTTATCACGTAAGAAATTCTCCGTGCGTCAGTGGCCTAAGCCGAAAAATTTAACACCCTGTACAAGACCTGTTCCCTTTTCGTAGCTCCAGATTCCAACAATTCTTGAAAACTTCCCACATAAGCGACACATGTTCTCCTCTCAGTCACTTAAGCAGCTGCCTGAACATAATTAGGTTACTCTGAAGATGGAGGCAGCACGTTCCTCCGAAACATCGGAACAAACTTATCCTACAGGGTGTAAAATTCCAGCAAGCTATCGTCTGAAGCTAAAGTAAAGTAGAGGTGTAACATTTTTGTATACAAGTCCTACGAAGGTTATTAGTATAATAACGCATATTTTCAGTCGATTTAAATTCAGTTTCACTTCTGAACAATGCCGCAGATTTTCTTTCCACTGCCACTTTGTCCAGAACGGCTGTCATTACCCATTCAGTGGCTACGTAGTGCTAATCCGTCATGTCTAAAGCGGCCGAAACGTAAGGCTGACCGCTCACTTCTAAACTATTTAGTGCCTTGTTTAAGGATCTGTACATAATTGTGACTGTTTTCTAAGGGACAAGGAAAATGTGATAATTTTAAATCTTCCTATATGTAATACAGTAGCTGATTTTAAAAAGCTTTCGCATTTGCCTTCGTCTTTACAGCACTCTGGTACAACAGATTACTGCGAATAGAAAAGAGCTCAAAATTTATGTTTTTTTCTTATTAGAACTGAACATTTAGTCAGAGGCCTAGCTAACACCTCGTTCAAAGTAAAATTAATGTAAAGCCTGTACTGGAGCCAACAGAAAGACACATTGGTGCTCTTTCCCCGCTTTTATACTAGGCCTCCGTAATTCGTCACGCCATTTGTATCATACCGTATGGCATAAATAAATATTTGAAGACTCAAATTCGCCTAAATATTAGTTCAAGTTCAATTTCTATCTCACAAAACACAAACTTTTTTCCACTGCAAAGACCAGTCAGAATATTTAGGAAAGTTGTTATTAGTACTGATTTTGAGAGCCATATGAAATAAATACTGTGTGGAAAAAGTGTAGAATCTCTAAATCTTACAGCAGGCAGTACATTTATCTAATAATGGCCTCTAAAAGTTTAAGTTTAATACATTAGAACACAGCCATATCGAGTTGAATACGTCCAGGCCTAGCTGACAAATTTACAATTAAAATTGTAATTTGATTCCCGGATAATTCTTTCCCATTAATTACAGTACAATTAGCAGTTTAGTGACAAAACATTCCCTCGTTGTTTGAACTACATACAAGAATACAGCAGCATACACCATATTTTTTGTACATTGATCGTGTTATTATGTTGTTTTAACTTTCGGTATCGGCATGATCATATGCATTGATTACTTTCGGTAAAATTGTTTACAACGCATGCAAGTCTGTGAGGTTAAAGAAAAAATTTGCAAAAGAGCATTGATTGTACTGCACAGTAATATGGGCTCGCTTTCGCTGACGTAATTATAGAAATTATAGAAATAGGAAAACATTCGATGCAGTTAATCCTCTAACCTTAACGTACATCTTTTACCCATGTTCGTCTATGGTGGATATAATTTGAGATTAATTACTTTAAAGTTTGAAGACACAAGAAGAACAATGTGAAGATCATTTTCACTCTGTACGTGGGCGCTATATCGTGGAGAAGCATAATTTTGGGGTTAAACTCCACACATTCCCCCTCACTCTCCATTAATTCAAAGTAAAGCAGTCAGGAACTTAGGCGACCCCAGAGATGTTCTTGACGTAGTCATGACGTTAACTTTTATAAAAAGTATTGCCTCGGATTTTCACCCGTCAGCTACATAGCAGATAAGAAAGTTGTAACTTTACAAAACCGTATTCTTATAAAATACTGACTACTCTGCTATGTATTGCCCATAGTGTAACGTATTTGAAAACAAGGCTTTGCTTCAGTAAAAATTTATTATTTGACATAGTAGAATATCGAGAAATTTCTGATTTTCTAATTTCCTAACTCTCTTCTATTAGGCCTAAATATTTATCGATTTACTTTCCCGTGCTGAATAATGGTAAAGACAAAAATTTCCAGTCATAAGGAATTTCTTGCAATATATTCTCTTGTACCGGCATGAAAGAAGAGGAGGCTAATTGAAACTCAAAAGTTTAGGCCTCTATAAGAAAGAACTCTTGTTCATAAATACGAATAACTAGCATGCCAAAATCGTCTATAAATTTCCAGATGTGGAAAGTACAAGCATTACGAAATTGGACACTAGATGCAGTTCAGCACTTGCTTTGACCTTTGATCTCCTGACATCCACAGGTTAGGAAGTTTTATTTATCTTAATGTCTGCCTGGTTGCGGTGTTGGTGACAGGAAAATTCCGCGTCCGTGCTGGGAACAAGTCCCTGGTCCTCCAGTTGGTGGCCAATCACATTATCGCCGCGGCCAGTCTTAACCTTAAAGGCTAGGGTTTTTGCTAATTTCGTGAATAGCAGGGATAGGCTTAGTGAGTTTAATTCTAACAATTTTAAGACTGAATTTCATGCAAATCTGGTCTTCATAAAAATTAATTTCCTACCTCAGAGAGAACACATTCCATGCTGATTATAAAGCCCAATCTGTTGATACTTTATAGGAAGTGATCGGCTTTTATTTTCAGAATAAAACGGAATGCACAAATGCACTATGTGGGTAATATGCAGTGTTTCCTTTTGTTACAGCATTTGGTGCGTATAAGTACCGCTGGGCTTCAAATTTTGTTACTTTTGAATTGGTATAAAAATCAACAAGTGTAAGTCATAAAATGTGTTAAGAATATTTTTTAAGTTTTTGAGTGTATATTTCTTCTGATCGATAGCATATCCGAATCTGTCACAACCTTGAGCCTTCAAAAATTGTAACTTGAATTGTAGGCCTGCATTAACACAAAAAATTGGAGTGTGATATAGAAACATAATTTATAATTCCCAAGGAAGTCGACCAAGAGGACGACCAAGAAACAGATGGTGGAATTGTTTACAAACAGATATTAAGAGGTGTAAAATTAACAACTGGAAAGAAAGGTAAAAAAACAGAGCTGACTGGGAAAGGGCCATTAAGGTGGCGAAGGTCCGCATTGGACTGTAGTGCCACCGGAGAAGAAAAAGATATAAACATAATTTATATTTTCACTCACGCTTAATCCAGTCATTGATTGTCTGACTCCACAGAGCAAAGTTCATCTTTAAAAACTACAAAATCTTTATCTAGTCAAGGAACTCCCCGTATTTTATGCAACCTGAAGTTTCATTACCGTCCGCACAAGAACCGGCCATTGGTCCCTTCCCTGAGCCAGATAAATCCAGTCCATGTCATTCCATCCTATTCTGTCATGGTCCATTTTAACATTGTAATCGAAACTGTGCTTAGTTCTTCCAAGCGGTCTCTTTTCCTCAGGTTTTTCGACAAACTCTAGATACACTTCTCGTCACTCCCATGCATTCCAATCCGTTTTAAAAGGAACACCATGTAGGTCCTATGTCTATCTAATATCCCCTTACTTACCTCGACCCACAGGTACAGTACTGCAACCTAGGCATACCACAAGGCCACGCCTTGCAGATTTCCTTAAGTGGCTATTACAGAGCCCGAGATTGTGTAGTAGCTGCCGATTCTAAATATACATTCCGGTCATGTGATTGAGTGGTGCATTATCGGTGCAGGTACGTTCATAGGCATGCTTCTACCTTCCTGGCCACTCAACCAGCCAACCGTCTATATTTGTTTGTTCCTTCATTTTTCCTTAGTCTCTCTTCCTTTATTTTTCTTTTCTGTCGTTTAGTCGTTTCATTTTTCTATTTTTTCTCCATTCCCAATTTTCTGATTTCCTATTTATTTCTTTCTCGTTTCTAGTGTTTTATTCTTTCCTTTCTAATGCCTCTCTTTCTCTGTCTTTTACACAAATGCTTCCGCCTATACTTCACTACCTCATGTTTCCCCTTCCTCTGTCTTATTCCCATCTTCCTCCTTTATTTTTACACCCACTTACAATTTGCTTTGCGCTTACATCTGTCTTCCTTACCGGATCACGAGGGACGAGTATGAAAGCTAAATCAAACAAACATCCTACTGTATAAAGATTACTGCCATCTCGCTTGTGACAACTGTAGTCTGGTAGAGATTTACTAATGCTTGGAAAGAAACTCCGTCTTCATCTCTGTCCTGAAATTGAAGCAGGAAGTTTCTTTGAAAAGTCGGCAAATAATTACAAGGCTGCAAGTTGTCAAATTCCGTTGAATTGTAACTTTCACTCACGGCGTGCCAGCCTCAAATCTCAAGTCCTGTTTCGTAGATTACGTGTTATATACTGGAGTTCAAAAAGCACCATTATCTTGATAAACTGATGATATAAAACGTAGCGTTTACGAGTTTAACGTAGTTGCAAATGGAAATATGCATTTTAAAGTAGTCTGTTTTGGAGCCTTCTCTGTCTTCAAATGGCCTATGTTCAATGTCACAAGGCCGCCAAGCACTGGTTTTCCGTTAGACTACACGGGTGTGTAAGGCAGGCATTTCGGAGACAGGGTGAGGTCAGTCTGCACTTTACTTTGGCACGTCTAGACATTACCTGGCGGCTTGCAATCAAACACATTAGAACTAGAAGTGGAGGGACTGGAGCTGGGTCTTTGTGGTTAGTTCCTGGAAGTAATGAAGAATGGGGCAGAAAGTGTTGCCATATTTTATATGGGCGTAATTATTATTTTAATATTTAGCGCTCCAGCCAGTTCTCATATTCAAGAAGGATTGCCGGAATATTTTACACTTGCTAGAGTAGTCGAAGGTGGAAGGTGGTCCGTATAGGATTTTAAATATTATTAAATATAAAACGTAAATATATGAGAATGTCATCATCAGAAGCGAGACGCAAGCCTGTAGATCTAACTATTGATGAATACAAATTCAAAGGTGTCAGCAACTTCTCATATCTTTGAGCCTCCCTCAATAACGAAAACAGGATGAGCAGCGAAATTTCTCAGAGAATAATGGCCTTGAACAGAGCTTTTCACGCCAATCTGTATAAGACGCTGATCCGACCGGCAGAAACATACGCGTCGGAAACATGGGTATTGTCTGCCAATGATATGGAAAATCTTAGAAGATTCGAAATAAAAATAATACGTCGCATATACGGGCCGCTGAAAGATGACGAATTCTGGAGAATACGGAAAATTAAAGAAATAAATAACATCTTACAACGACAGGACATATTACGATGTATAAAATCGCGACGTCTAGGATGGCTGGGACATGTACAGCGAATGGGAGATGACAGAATGCCAATGAGAATACTGAACAACAAAATGGAGAGCAATAGAGGGAGAGGAAGACCACGCAAAACATGGATACAGGATGTGCGGGAGGACTTGGAGGCCATGAAGATAAAGAGGATGGAGACAGAAGATGCTGAGGAGAGAAGAGTGGAGGCGAAATGTCGAGGAAGCTAAGGCCCACCCCGGGCTGTAATGCTAAGGAAGAAGAAGAAGAAATATAAAACGTGTCAGCACTTTCTGAGCACCATTTGTATCCATCAATTGGCCTTCATACCTCTCTTCTTGTAGCTGGTACTATTACTGTTATGGCGACAGTGTGACCTGGCGAGACACATTTTAGACGGTCCCTGTACCTGCAGCCTACATAAACTCCTTACAAATATTTCGGAAAGAACCGCACTAAATACGTTGTTCAAATGGAGAAGCTGATGATTCAGTCTTCCGGAATGTTGCACCGTGTGGACTGGTGAATATTTTGGAAGTGTCCTTTGTCTTCTTCTTCTTCTTGTTCAGAATCAAGCACTTTTAGGACTGCTTGACCCTGAAGAGGAGACACTAGGACAAGACAGTTCCTGATAATGTACTTCCCTTCATATAGGCTATACCTCTTTATTTCTAGGTACATATCCTGACAAGTAGGTCTACTACAGACAATATCCCACGTAAGTCAGACAAGTAGGTCTACTACAGACAATATCCCACGTAAGTCAGACAAGTAGGTCTACTACAGACAATATCCCACGTAAGTCAGACAAGTAGGTCTACTACAGACAATATCCCACGTAAGTCAGACAAGTAGGTCTACTACAGACAATATCCCACGTAAGTCAGACAAGTAGGTCTACTACAGACAATATCCCACGTAAGTCAGACAAGTAGGTCTACTACAGACAATATCCCACGTAAGTCAGACAAGTAGGTCTACTACAGACAATATCCCACGTAAGTCAGACAAGTAGGTCTACTACAGACAATATCCCACGTAAGTCAGACAAGTAGGTCTACTACAGACAATATCCCACGTAAGTCAGACAAGTAGGTCTACTACAGACAATATCCCACGTAAGTCAGACAAGTAGGTCTACTACAGACAATGTCCCACGTAAGTCAGACAAGTAGGTCTACTACAGACAATATCCCACGTAAGTCAGACAAGTAGGTCTACTACAGACAATATCCTACGTAAGTCAGACAAGTAGGTCTACTACAGACAATATCCCACCTAAGTCAGACAAGTAGGTCTACTACAGACAATACCCACTTTAGCTTGTGATTCATAAGTTTTCATAATTTCCACTAGCACAGAATCAGTCTTTCACTTTATTGCTGATATAAAACCATGGATATTACTGAAGTCAAACGTCACATTGTGAAGTTATGAATGGGGAAATATGAAAAAAGTAACTTGTGAAGAAGTGTATCAACTGTGAGAAGTCATGGGCATTCAGTTATGCCTTTCCTGTTATAACACCTTCTACGAAAATGAGCGGTCACATAGTGTGTAGACATGTGTTTTTAGGTTTCTTCTTTCCAGCACTGTTCTTTGTCAGTAAAAATTCTGCAATAATTTAAAATCCGTGACGTCAAAATCTGCACAGCTTGTGAGTGTATCCTAATTATATTGGTGCACAGTTACTGTAACAATTTCTCACTTATCTAAAGATGTGGTATGCACGCAGAACATGAGATTAGGACAGTCATAAATACAAACACTATTAAATTATCAGTATTAAAAATAAGTAATATTCTACCTAAATTAGGGCCTATGTCAGTATCAAAATATGCATTCATCCAAGTATTGTCCTTTGTACCGTGGTGTGCATTCCCACAAAACTAACTTTCTTCGTGTGCCTCTGTCTCTAACATCCTCTTCTGCCAGTACATAGTTAGTCATACTCACTCCTAATGTGAAATAATATGTTATAATAAATTAATTTCTATCTATATAACATTGTTTCTTTATTCATTGAAATAACGGGCTTTCCTCTTTCAATTAAAACTATTTTAATAAAGAATTCTCTAAACAAGGAAAGTGTCGAAATTTCCTGAATACTGATACACGAAAAGTAAAGATATTTTAATCAAGGAAATCAGCTTGTGGGCTAGATATTTAAGAACTTAGGATGTGTTGACATTTAAGTAAGTGATGTGTGTGTGTGTGTGTGTGTGTGTGTGTGGTGACTGAATGCAGTGGGGATATCTGTTTTTGTAGAATGTACCGAGTTGCAGGTTCATCAGTCACTGATTGGCATATGGAGACAGAGATTTTATCTCTCGTGATCTGCAATCAGAATCAGCTGTTTCACGAAGCACTGTGGCAGTGTGACGTTGTGAGAATGTGTTAAAGACACAGCAGGCTATTCTTTGTCAAATGTTCAGAAAAGCTGTTTCATCAAATTCACGACGTAAAGGAAATGGATGTCCTAACCACACGAATAAAAAAAATACACCGTACCCTAAGGGAGCAAACATGTAAATATTTATCGTTGTTATAAATATTTATACAAGCTTGTTAAGATGGAATATTTAAGATAGTGCCTATAGAACTGTAGCATATTAATCAGACTTTAGATACACTTTTCTACATAATGGAGGTCTCCACCAGCGAGCAGACTATAGCAGTGGTTCCAAACAAGACCCCCTTTTAACTTCAAAAGCTTCGCGGTCCAGCACGTACTAGTAATTGTATTTCTAGTTTCCGCGAATTCAGAGAGTACGTACTGACAGAAAACTGATATGAATTCATTAACCTCTCTAAATAAAATAATATTTTAGTAATTATTATTATTATTATTATCATTATTATGAGGGTAATAATAGCATAATAATAATAATAATAATAATAATATAAGAGAAGAAGTAAAGCGCCGGCTGGAGAAGCAAGATTTGATGTTTCGTTGTGTGAATTCTTGGAATCCTTTGTATAAATTCGTGTCCCTCTTGCAGTAAACTTGCGGCCATCGGGGGTCCGTGGCCCACAGTTTGGGAATCAATGAGGCATGGAAATTTGAGCCACGTTATTGATGAACCCGGTTGAATTTTCCATGATTTTCCTTAGTGTCTTCCTACAAATGCCTGAAGAGTACCAAAGTAACCAGCTTCAAATCATTGTATAATTACTCTTCCATAACTTTTCCCTTTTCTTTCGATACTATTATACGTTACGATCACAGTTAGTCAAGGAGATAAAATTATGTTACTATTATACGTTACGATCACGGTTAGTCAAGAAGATAAAATTATGTTACTATTATACGTTACGATCACGGTTAGTTAAGAAGATAAAATTATGTTACTATTATACGTTACGATCACGGTTAGTCAAGAAGATAAAATTATGTTACTATTATACGTTACGATCACGGTTAGTCAAGAAGATAAAATTATGTTACTATTATACGTTACGATAACGGTTAGTTAAGAAGATAAAATTATGTTATTATTATACGTTACGATCACGGTTAGTCAAAAAGATAAAATTATGTTACTATTATACGTTACGATCACGGTTAGTCAAGAAGATAAAATTATGTTTCCCGCGTATTTTGCGTAAATAGTTAAGGCAAGAAATTTGAGGCGATTCTTAGGTGCGTTTTTTGTAGGAAAGCAGCGGAAAAATCAAAGTTAAAATAATAGGCCTGTGGAAATTTTTTCTCTTGAGATAATATAATATGAATTTGTGAATTGTAGCCAATACTTAAGAATAATGTCTGGTGGCGGAATTTTTTAAGGACGACGATGTGAACATTCACACTTCACAATACTACCTAGATGGTAGTGTGTTTATTCTGTTAGTTAATTAGACAACGATTTAATTATTTGGTTAGCTGCTTATTTGACTAGTTAGTCACATATTCTCTTAGCTTTTTGTCGATTGGACAGCCATTCAATCGTAATGGGCACACCCCCGTATGGTTCATACCACAAGTTAGAATCTATGAATAAAATAGTTTATTTTTTTTAACTTTAATGAGGACTAATGAATGCAGATGATTTATTCTTATAAGCCATTGTTTTATAAAATGTACATTATTCGGATCCATAAAAGATTGTAGGTATGTGCTGTTATTCTATTAAATATTAATAAATTACTCTTTTTATATTTCTCAGGTAAAGTGTATTTTTTTTAATGTATTGACCTCAGTATAAGGCAAGTCCAAATACCTAGGCCTACTCTAAACAAATATTCGTATTATCTGTCAAAACACCTGCTACCTGCATACACACAAATCACTCCACTACATTTAAGCTAGAAACCGCATGTTCGGAATAAGGAACTTGGTATACAATTATCGTTTTAGCATCAAGGTGTAGATACGGTTTCATTCCTTGTATTCACTTAAAGATATAAAATGTTCCACATGTATTTGTCATAGTTAATGCAGTTTATAAATCTAATATTCCATGGACGTAAGCGCCATTCATGTTTGCTTTTCAATGTAGAAGGACCAATGCAAATGCATTCATTTTAAAAAGTCTCATAGAAAGTACTGCAAGTTTCTATCTCCTGTAAACTGTGACATTAATTTTTCGTCTATTAATTCGTATGCTGTCAGATATAGTGTTATATATTCTACATGGGACTAAAATTGTGACCCTAATATGACAATTGTCGCAAAAATTCTTTCCTTATTTTGTACGAAAAATTAAAGTGAAGTCGGCAGAAAGGAAGTTAAATACTTCTTTAAAAGTCTAAAAATTATCATGTTTGTAGCAATATTTTTTTCTTTAGTTAAAATGTAAAATTTTATGTAAGAATTAACATGCCTACGACATAGGCCTAATCAGTGTCGTTGGTAAATTGTCGTTACATTACATTGTTTTTTCACATATCGTTCTTTCATAATGTGTTAAGAAATTTGCTTTGTTTGGTAGCAAACATATTGTGACCCGTCAACACATTTACACAAGTTGCATGTTTATTAAAATCAAAATTACGCAAGAACGCTAATTAAATTATATTTTTTTACAAAAATGTATATAGCATGTCTTTAAACATATTACTGTATAGTTTATCTTTTACGACCTGTTTCCCTATAGATCATTACGTTTAAGTTATTTCTGGCAGTTGTGAATAAATCAGGCCATAATTTCTCATACTTTCCAAAAACATAAATAAAAATGTTGAACTAATACACTTCGTAGCTTATTTTATTATATGGAATACAAGTCATTTGCATCGACAACTCCGTTTTAACAATCAATAATGAAGGGAAAAGAATCCATTGTGTTCCAGCAATTCCACATTAAAAATTTATGTGAATTTGGTTGATAATGGACATTGTCTGTGGTCATTAGTATCAGCTGATAATAATCAGAGTACTTTCTGGTTGTCCAGGGATAATGATTTTTCATTAAGAAACACAAATTAAGTTTTTATATTTATCTGTTTACCGTACGTGTCGGTGGACAATACATGCAGTCAAGAGACCACACATGAGTGTCTCTAAACGGTGCGTTACCAATTAATATCATTTCTCCTGCGGCACTCCGCGTGAAGATCCATATGAAGTAATTTTTATATCTCTGTTTCATGAAATACCGCATTTCGTGTTACGACATTCCATATTTTTACAACAGTCAGAACTAACAGCGGCAACATACATAATGTCGGTGGCCAATTCAGGTCATACCACGAAATGTGGTTAAATACGTCATAAATTTGAGTACGTTTTTAGGGTATGAGGCGTAAAAAATTAGGCGTTCCTAAAGGGGACTGCCATTTTGCTGAGGACCAATGACTGGTGCTATTCTAATGTTAAGTAAGTTTTAAATTCGTGCAGGTAAGGCCCTTGTACCACGGGTATCATAATATGACGGACTTTTTGAAAGAAAATCATTAGGTCTAAGATGAAAGTACACATCTTTGAGTTTTTTTTATAAATCTAGCATTATGTTACGTCGTGAAACAAAGATCTCTATGGACATGTTTTTAAAATGTTAACATAATAAATGACAAAACGCGTTCGTGAAACAAAAAGCAAGTAACGATATATGGGCATATAAATGGAATTGTTTGAGAAAACACAAGAGATGTACACTGATGAAATTTAACAAAATATTGCTGGCCAGATTTGAGGACTTCACTGTAGTTCTGGTGAACATTCAAGTCTTTCTTGATGTCAAGTACACTGAATCTTGAACTACTTATCCTGAAGACAGAGGCAGTACGCTCCTCCGAAGCGTCTGTAACCATCTACCATTTCAGATGGCGTAATATCTCAGAAGGCTGGAATTCTACATTACTGCTTAAACTTAATTCTTATCATCATTGTCAATTTTAGGTTTTACAGTGGCCTCTTAAACAGAATTACATTACTCTAAAGTTTGTTAAGAACACGTAAAACTGATTTTTAAAAAAATGCTGTTATTTTGCGTAGATCAAACAGGGTGTGTTTTCTTAGGGCAAAAAACATTTCCTCCAGTCGATACTCTAGAAAACTCTCTACTACTACCAAAGTATGCTTGTTTATTCTCGTTCTTGTTTTATTATTATTATTATTATTATTATTATTATTATGGTAGACCTTTATATTTGTATACATATCCGAAATTTTTCAGGAACGTCGTGGGCATGCTATGACTTCAACTGTCTGCTGTATGCTGTTAAAAAGGAATGAAGTGACAGTGCTATGTAAGTCTACGTGTACGTAGATCATAAATACACAGGATAGGCAGGATACATACATTTAATTACACTAAATATGTATGAAACAGGAGAAGACTCAGGTCCATTGGAATGCCGTTATAAGCAAATTGTACGGTAGGAAGTCTATATGAGTAAATCCCAAAACGTCTTAACAATAGAAACGAAACGGGATTTTGTAGAGGCCTGCTGTGAGCCCACGACGGCGCCTACTGAGGTTTGGGCCGCAATACCGTTGTCCCATCTAGTGATCTGACAGTTGCCTCTTCTGACTACTTTACAGGACAGCCACAGTCACAACTGATAGTGTGCTGATTAATGCACAGCACTTAAATTGAACGATACGTTTCATGTATATGGAAAAGTCACTGAAAATCAGACTGCGTTTTAGGTACTGGATAAGTTAGTGTAATAATTCAAAGACTGGCAAACACAACAGGTAGACTTTCTGGCTTTCTTTTTGTTCTACTTCTTCTTCGGTCGATTTAAGAGTAAGTAATTCTCGCAAAAGATGCAACCATTTGCCTACGTGGCTACGGAGCGTGGCTAATTGCTAAATTCCCTGGCGTTTTATGGGTATTGCTGTGCCGTAACGTGGCCGCATGCACTGGGCCTCTGCTTCCAAATGTCACGCCTGTGTTAGTTTATTTCTGCATGTCACGAGTTGTGGAATTAATTTTGATGCAGCATGACCATTATCTCTCCCTCTGTCTAAAAAAAAGAGACAATTTCGGAACTTTTCTCTACACACAAATCATGGCTGGCAATTGGGTTTACTAATTGAATTTTATCGAAAATCGTTTAGTTAGGTTCCTACAGAGGGGAAGGGGGGGGGGTAATGACGCACTACAGGCGTCCAACACTGTGGGAAGAGTAACAAGGGGCGCAGGGTCAGTCGCTTGTATCTGATAACTGATAACATGCAGTCTCATCCACTCATAGGAAAACATATTCAGACATGTTTATTTAGTTAGTAAAAGCAATTCCTGTACAAGCCTGGACAGGCCCTGAGGGTTTCAGGAAGTTGAGGCTCCCAGATTTCCAGATAATCGGCACATGAAGGTGATAAGGTTGTCACCCCTACGCACCGGCCGCCTTTACCCCCCAGGAAATATTCCTGGTACTCATTTCTGTTAGAGGTTTAGTCGAACCTAGGACCATAGTGTGGCCGGAAGGATTATGTCAATGCAAAATTCCAATGACATCATTGAGAATCGAACCCGCGACCTTCCGGCTTGTAGCCAACCAACTGCGCCACCGAGCACAGTAATTATACTATATACAGCACCACCTGTTTTAAAATTTAACATTTACATTTTCTCCATTCGCTACCTTTTTCGTGTTTGGTAAGATTTACACAATAAACACGATTACTTTACTATAAAACATCAACCGGTTGCCTCTTGTGACTGAGAAGCATTGATTTTTGAAGTGAATCTTTTTATACTGTTAAGAAAAAAATCATTCTTGAAGTGTTTACGCAGTTTCGGAGATGAAATATAAGGAATGATTTACACGGCCTATCCTATTATGTGCTTCCTTTATGCATGTATAACAAGGATCTTGTGAAACTGTCAGGTCCTAGACTGGAAACACTATGGTAGGCCGGCTGTACTCTACTGTAGTTAGCTAAGTCGCGTTCGCTGACAGTTGTGTGTGGATTAAGACAATTCGTTTTACCTTCACGATCCGGGATAATAGCTACCATGAGGCTCCTTTTTGGTTCATTATACGTGGAGTTATGGACCCACAAGTTATCTGTCTTCGAGCCAAAGTTAACAATAGTTACTTCCAAACGGGCTGACAAATAGCTCCACCGGGCCTCGTGTAATTAAGGAGTGATTTCCAGTAGCAATGTGGGTGTCCTTGTAATTAGCTGGTCCGACCACCACGAATCCCTACCTCATGATTTATACAGTCCCTGTCAGTTTGTTAGCCACCTAAATTCCGACGTTTTTATGGGCCTGTAATTAATTATAGTTTTCACCTTAGAATTTAGTCACTTAATAAGAATGCACTCAAGATATCATTCGAAATCTCACTCTAATTCCACAATACTATTTTTATCCCTGATTCTTGATAATTATGTAACTTGACCCGTCATGGTGTAGCAAGCCAACTACTTCTGCACTCAACAGGGCCATATCAGAAAGGGATTTAAAACATAACCCCCCCGGCTTGAGTCATGTTTAGGAAAATACAGAAAAGTTACTTTTTGTAATGAGGATAGAATAGAAAGCCTTCTTGGTTAAAGTGTACATGCACATCAGACTTTCAGCAGTGTAGTGAAAGTACAGGTGCTTAATGCAGGTCCAAAAGTTGTGGTAAATTGAAATTACTTCTGATATAGTAATTGTAAATCAGAACGAAGAACTTGCATCACGTCACAGTTTTTAAGAAATCTGTAATGAGCATTTTTCATACTTGGGCCTACGCTTGAATTTTACATTTTCCTAGAGAATGCCATCAGAAGTGAAAATTTGAGGCCTTGCGTCTTGCGAGAATATGCTCTATTGGTGAATAAAATTTTATTTTCATTTAAATAAAGTAGGTATTTCAAATTTCATATCTGACTAGATAGTGGGCCTATGTACACGTGTATGAGAGGATAAGAAAGAAAATGGCGGGGGTTACAATTTTTTATCACTTTTGATGAGATAACAGATTTAGTAAAAACCATTTTTTCGGAAAAATCAAAATTTTTTTCTATTTCAAGGAGTTTACAGTGTAAACCTCAGTTATTTTGATGTCGAGATTAAGTGAAAATGCTTTTACAGAGAGATTCCATAGCCTTCGTCGGAAAGTGTGGAATTCATAATAACGAAACGCCTTAGACATGCACTAAGAATTAATTTTGAAGCTAGATTTATAGTAGTCAAATCTGACAAATTATTTCACCTTTTAATCTTAATGTGGATATTTATTTTCCTTCTCATTTCACCAAATTTGAAACGTCCAAATATTTCTCTGTCACTTAATTGGAACCACATTTAAAACTCAATACTTACTGTAATTACTTTTAAAGCCTAACAGTTACTTTATATATTATGAGGTTTAGGATTCAGAAATTCTACATTCTGCTCACAGAATGTGTTTGTGTGTTTTGTATATACCTCAGAAAAAAGAATAGATACTCTTTCCCTATACAACATTAAATTGTTGTTTTTTTTATAAAGGAAAGGGAGGACGTTTACTGTGCGGTACGAAATTGGTCTTTAAATCAATCAGACTACTTACCCTCCTTAAAGTGTTAATGATACTGTGTTAACTGCATATTGGTCTAGATATATCATATTATTTCTTGGCAGTCCGTTTTAATGCCTACTTCTGATCTTTCCTTATTTCCTGGCCTCAAACACGGCTTATGTTATAAACAGAGCGATAAACAGATCAATTCACCGGCACATGCAATTTAATATAAATCCCCGAAGTAGCCTTCCTTGAGAAGACAATATTCAACACATGGTCCTAGAATTTTATGGAATACGAAGGTTCGTAATGGGCTCACAAGACGCATTTTAATATTATTTTCTCTTAAGTATTCCTACTAGCCGTCGGTCCCATGTCGTAGATTTACGGCATGTAAAAGAACCTTACGGGCATGAATAGAAATGTTTAGTAAGCAAAATTCAAACCCAATTTCTCACCCAAGTCTCCTGACTGCCTGCCAGATGGCTCTGGCGGTCACATCAGGATCATAGAACAGCAGCGCGGCCAGTTGGCCAGTCACCAACTGCCACGAATGCGCACGACCCAGTAACCTCGGAAAGAGGAGGCTGTTGAGCCATGGTTATTATTATTATATATTATTATTATATTAAGTATTCCTACTAAGACATTTGTCTCTCAATCATATCTTCCATATATGATACCTGCCCCGTCCATTAACCCCTCCCTGCACTGATCACCTTAGTGCTAAGTCCATTTGATAAAGTCAGGTATACAAATTAATAAAAATAAGATTTCTGTAGAACTTTCCACTACTCTTCAGTACAGTGTCTAATATGTTTAACACACAGCGAATTACTTCGTCGTCGCCAGCAAAGTACAATAGGTCTGGGAACCTGTTCTTACATGTGTCTCAAGTTTGGGCTTTCATAATAGGGCAAGGCCTCTTAAGGAACGATATTTCTTATCGACACTGCCCTGCTTTATGCTACAATTTATATTTTTCTTCGTCGACAAACACTGTTAACCTGCTGCCGTCTTGAAAAGCAAAATGCCATTAGCTTTCGAGACCTTGAAATGTGACTCGCATATCATATGTAGCTTATACGTATATACGGTCGCCGATCATTTATGTTCAGGACATCCTGTGAAATAGTTCATGACCCTCTGGAACTGAGTACCCGCATCATTGCACCTGAGAACTGCAAACCTCCGGAAACACGTGTCTCTCTTCTCTGCGTTTCTTTTGTTTCTATCAAGTGAGTGCAGAGACGGATGGCTTCCTGGTGATCGAAAAAAAAATCGATTTTTCGTTCTACAGAGTCACTTCTGTCTGCGAAACTAGCTAGCTGTGTTATGGAGTGTGAAGCTATGGGTCTGCTAGACTAACAAGAGAATTTTTAACCTACTAGCAATATAACTAGTAGCTAACACCGCAAATGCATAAGTATCTAAATACCTCCCTCTTTCGTAGTCTGAGTTGAAAAATTACTAGTTACTCGCCTATTTCTTTTATCTAACCTAGATGACTGAATTGAATGCTGAATTGAAGCGATAATCACCAAATTAAATTTTCTCTTAATTTTTGCATAAATAGCGTTTTGATTTGTTACAGAATATGAAGATTCTTGAAGGTTATCACATCTTGTAATTTTATTGAAATATTGGAGAATACTTTTCAAAACCGAAATTCATATTCCATCGCCCTTTTAGTCGTTAAACACTAGTGACCATTTAGTCTTGAAATAAATATTTGGAGTGCGATTAAGAGCTGTTGAGCTGAGGAGAGTTCGGCTCCTGTACAGAGCAACCTTAAGTCCCAGAGACATGATCGTAGTTTTTGCAACAAGAGAACTTAATCCTTAACATGACGTTTTAATGATGCCGCTATGTGGCCGGCTGCTATGGCGTCGGCTCTGCGGTCGCAGTGCATCGCGAGTGTTGCCACCGCGGTTCCAGTCAGCAACATTTCCCGTCCTTCGGAACGTTCAATTTTGCACTCTTTAACCTATGGTTTCATATCCTGTGACAATTTTCAGCTTGCCATTGACGTCATTATTATGGTAAAATTTGCGTATCAGGCACTTTCAAAATGCACTTTGGAAGTGGATTCTTGTGTATCGTTATGATCCCCATAACCACAGAATATGAAATTCAGCCTTGATATATGCCGAAACATGCAGATGAATATACGTCATTATTTCTGTATAACTCTGATTACAAGACACATCCCTATCGTATTAACCACCGAAAGGTCCGGAATGGATATCTGTGACGTTATAACACAAATTACATTTCAACAGGACTGTGACCTAAACCCTAATTTGATTACCTGTCACACACTGGCTTGTCTTGTTTCTATTTACATATTTGATATCTCTGTACATTTTCTTACTTTCTCTATGTGAAGGACCCTGTTGTACTGCTATATTTCGGCGTTTGGAATTCAGTGAAGCAGTTGTTAAACTGGATTTTTTTTAACTCTGTCCTAAATTTAGGATAGAAAATGAATCGGTGCACAAGTGAAACGATCAAATAATTAACACATTTCACTTTTTCTACTTAAAAATAGTATTACATGTCACTTAATTGTCATGTTCTGTCTGTTGTTCTAACATGTACGATCCAGCTACTTTCGATATTGGAATATGCAGTTGATTACATCGGATCGACACATAACAAAAATACATCACCCTCTTTACATAAGTTACATATTCAGTAAAGCAGAAAACAGTCACAAATATTAAACAATTTGGGGATTCCAATTCCCTACGTGGAAATGCTTCTTTCCTTCCAAAAAATTATATTCAATTTTTTTTTCATATTTCAAAATTTGTCATGTACACAACATCATGAATTCAATTAAAGTCAAAAGTGCCCTAACTCCCAGACACCATGACGTATTAGTATTTATGGGAGGTAGCGTCAAAGCTGTACTCGTTAGGAGTGACAGATTAAGATGGAGGAAAGTTGTTAGCTTCACTCTTCGTCCATTTAATTTGCGGCACGTACTAAACGGTCGCGCATTACTGTCTGAACGTTATAAGAATGTGCCGTATATCAAACATCCTTCCATACGACAATACGTATTTGCGAGTCTTTTCTACAAGGTGTACTAAATGAACACAAAACGTAATGGCTATGCCTCTTTGTCGCTCAAAATCTTTCAGCTCGGAACTTTACTGGTTTCGATTAAATTTGTTCTTTGCAGTAGCCTATAAATATTTATATTACTTAAAAGAATTTGTTTTGATACTTATCAGTTTTATAGGTCTGTAACCTCTAGTTTACTTGAAGATCAAGTCAAACTTTTTGGAGATTTAATAAAAATAAGCTAATCCTTTAGATGTAAAAGAAATACAGCACCGACTACAAGAGCCGATAGGCCTATAATTTTAACTTTAAATTTGTTTCATTGTGGTAAATATATAAGGGAACTCAAAGAGAAATATTATCTGACTTCCTGCAGCTTTATAAATTCAGTACGGTTAGCTTTGCACCAGTAATTTCCATTTATAATAAATTCTGTGTTCTTATAATTTATTTAACTAAGTAAATAGAACTCTTATTATAGTGTCAAATTTCTGCATGTTATTGAATGATAAATTAGAAAGGGTTTGTCTGAATATTTTCGTGGTCTACTTTGAAGCATTTTCCCCACATTCTCCTGAAAGGTCTGAGGAAAACCACTTGAAATCTTAGTCAATGTGTTTTGTGTACCGGCCGAGCTTAGAAAAAGGCAACTTCCGAATACAAGTCAGAAACGTCACTGCCTGAGACCGCTTGCAAGAAATCTGAAGCCAGTTGATGTCGAAAATAAAGGAGTACGAAGAAGTCATTGCAATTGATACGTACATGGCACTTCATTTTTTTAAGTTTCTATGCGAGTTCGGAGGCTGATACTGCAGTGACTATGAAGATAGCTGTCTTACGTGTTATGACACCATCAGCAAGACATAATTCGACACGGCTTCATATCCCAGAAGACGGCAACTTTCTATCCTTCTACTCTTACCAGTATAAAGCTGGCAGGTTTTATATAAAATCATTGCCCCGTTTACATTACTTGATAGAATCGTGACACAGTTCTTAGAGAACGTTGGGTTCTTCAGGATGTTCCTTTTATTTTCTTGTCTTGAAATAAATAATCCCAATAAAAGTTGCAGCCATAAAAGTTTGCAATTTAATTTCCTGTGGCTGTAAACTCCCAAGCTTCTCTCTGTCTTACCAAAGAACAATCCTAGCGCTTTTTACTGTATCCGCCATTGCTATAACGTTTCTCTTAGTATTTTCTTTTTAATTGCTTCCTTTCCCTTCAGCCATATTACTTCCTCCGTTTATGATATGCTGTTGTAATTTTTCTTTAACCTTTGCATTGTCTTTAATAATAAGATCTTGTTTTTTTTCTTTACTTTACATCGTGGCAAAAAAAAGATATGTTTTGATTAGTCATCTGCCTACGTAGTTATATCTACTGACTAGTAGCAAGGCGTAACTTAATTCATTTCCTTCAAAAAGATGTACAAAATAATGAACGTACGTGCTCACACTGTGCTACCATTAAGACGCGTTTCAGTATTAGTTACCCACCTGCGTCTCGGTCTCTGATATAAAATTTCCCTTTACGAATCTTCGACCAGTATTTCTTTATGCACTTATGCTTTCCCGTATTTCTTCCTCCTTCATCAGATCGCTCTATCATGTAAAAAGTATGAATTATAAAGTTTCACGTTATGCTGGTTTCTCTATCTTGTTGCAATTTTCTCTTCCATTTAGCTTCACATACTCTTCTTAACTCTTCAACCTCAAAAAACCCTAAAATCTCTTTTCCTTGCGTAGGAGGAGAAACTAAGTGTTCACACACATATAACACAAAAAATTGCAGTTTTTGAAAGTATAGTAAAATTTAGTTTCTAAATTAGAACTGCTTACGTCTTTTTCCTCGTATTCTCGTACCTTACATATATTTACGTGAAGGAAAATAGAACGAATGGGAAGACGAAGAAGACCTAGGTTGCAAATGGATTACTTTAAGGAAAAGTTAAGATACTGGAATTTGAAAGAGGGTGCACCATATCTCGCTCTCTGGGCAACCCGCTTTGGAAGAGTTTATGGACCTGTCGCAAAAGAGTTCACAATGATGAAATTAGGGGAAAGAAAGTGAAAATCGTCAGCTGAATGACAACACATAGTCTCCAGTGTACAAGTAATATATAATACATATAATTAGAGAGGACATAAGTGCAACCAAGAATCTATTTTTTATTTATTCTAAATATTTAGTACATCTTTCTCTCTCCAAATAATGATTTAAATTTTTGAGATTTTAGGTTCTCAGAGCTATGATGACGAAGATTTAAATCTCTTGGCTGTTACTCCGCGTCCTTTGGACCATATTTATCTACGTTTCGGGGGACTGTGTTAGTCCTTCTTCAGTGTCAAATTTTTTTGGCTGCAAGACCCGTAAGACGGAGACAGCACCTACCTTCAAAATTTCCGTGACTATTACCAACAAAACTTAAATATTCACTAATTTAACCTCCATAAGTTATCAACTGATGCAGTGTTAAAAAAAATTAGGAACGACTTATGTTTGTAATCATAGAAGTGCATATTACACTGGCAGCTCCAAACATTACGGATAACATAAAGTTAACATCATGACGTAACATAAAGTTGAATTATAACACTTGCACCTACAGTATAACACGGATAAGAAGTCTTTCAAGGGGCCAGAGGATTAGGGGCTTCTTAAGCGGGAAGACTTATTGAGAGGGAAAGCTTATTAAAAGCCTTCTTCCCCATAATTCGTTTGACTGTAGTTACAGGCATGTTCAGCCGCTTTGCCACTTCCACTCGGGTCAAGGTAGGATTTGACTCCACTTCTCTAATCACCCTCAACTTCTCTTTCACTGATAAGGCTTTGCGTTTTATTCCTTTCTGGGTCATGATTACTGCAATAACGATAAATATAATGAAAAAGTAACCAATTAAAATACAAAAGAAGACTCGTTCACGCTAATGACTGCAGTTATTAAACAACGTAAACAGCACCAACAGCATCTAAACAGACAACGTAATGCACATAACTTACTGTAATTGCAACAATTTTCTGGGGTGTAGGATTCAGTAGTAGACAGATGTATGCAGATAGTAATACACAGTAGCCAGTAGTAGCACCCATCAATTGGTTCAATTGACGTAACCAGCGTGTTACTGTTCAAGACTTAAAGCAGCGTGTTGCCGTGTTCGGGGCACCTCGGTAGAGATCGATCGCATCATAGCATATATCGATATATCGATATTTTTATATATCGAAACTTATTAAACGGGTAAAATTTCATAAAAGATCATACTCTTGGTATCATGAGATTCGACTTCTTAGGCTGGAAGACTTAATAAGCGGGAAGCTTCTTATCCGGGAAAAATTAACGTATGCATTATGGATTTTGTTTCGGGACTTTAAAAATTAGACTTCTTACAGAGGAAGACTTCTTATCCGGGTTCTACTGTATTTACAATGCGCAGTTCGCTTACAAGTGAATTCAATGTGCTGTGTTCTGAAAGCTTGGGCCCACGAAGTGTGCCTCTACTGCAAAAGACACTGCGTTATCTGTACAAGGAACATAACGCGAACCATTAAACTTTCCGTAGCTTATAAGAGATCTGGCCTTGAAGAACTGGCCCTTATGTGCTGTTTATTCGGACACATGAAAGAAACGTCAACCGCCATCTGTCAACAGTTAATATTCATGGCTTTTAACAATGGGTGGTAGGTCTGTAAGTTTAACAGAAATAGATTTAAGAAAAAACCAAAATCTCGTGAAAGAAGAATGCTGATCTGGAATGTAGTTTACGTATTGCAATCCCTAATTTGGACACATTTGTGTTTATGTATATATATATATATATGTATATGTATATGTATGTATATATATATATATATATATATATATACACACATATCGGAGCCGGCTACAACATGGATCCGCAGACTTCTTGTCTAAAAGCCCGCCTGTTGCCGGTCGTCGGGTCTTCTTCTGCCCTTCTTTCTACTCCCCCAACCCCCCTTGTTTTAACCTCACTCCCTTTACCTATTGCCCTCTGTCTCTCTACCCATATCGTAGAGCGAAAATAGAAGGTCAGAGGGTCCTTCCTCAGGCTGAGGGTGGACACACACACACACACAAATGTTTTTCTTTCCTTAAGTAGAGGGGTGGGGAGGCTCGACTGGAGCTCGAACTCAGTGTTCGGCTTCAGAATAAAGTGTGCGTCATGGCAAGACGAATTCTGAACATAGATCTTTCGATCGCAACAGCTTCCCGACACTAATTTCTAACGATTATGTGCAGTTATTACGCGAGTTTGGTTAAAGCGAATTGGCTATAAGGCGATTGCTGAGTGGGTGAAATCTGCATAACGCGAAATTTCGCATACGCTTGTTGGCTCTTACGCGATTTCAGCGACTGGTGTGAAGCTATCGCGCCAAATATAATAATAATAATAATTATTATTATTATTACGCGATTTTTTATAACACTAAGTCTCACAAGAACTCAAATATTGTGTTATAACAGAACTGACTCTATTTCCATCTTTATTCCTTTCAGAAATATACGAAATTGTAATTATGGAGGAAGATATATATTAACACATCCACATATCTGCTGAATTTTTTCGAATGACCTGCTTTTCTTCAACACTTTATGAACTCCTAATATCGATGTTTCTTGCGACGACGTTGGTTAGAACTGGCTCGTTTATGTCACACATGATTCTACGTGGTACGAAATTCAAATCTCAAGATGGGAGGTTCAGTAAGATAACCTGTACACCCCGAACAGTAATTTAACTAATACATAATTTAGTAGTTAAGAATCGGAATGTAATATAGGGTGATGTAACTTGGTACAACGCAATCTTGCAGGTCCCAGGTCGCATGTCATCATTGCTGTTCATGGCCACGAGGGTCGCATGACAACATACCATGGGCGTGGTGACTACAAGTAATTTAATCTTCATTTAAATATGGTGATCACACAGTGGGGGTGGGGATTGTCTACACGGTCAACTGAAATCTGACACCTGGAATTAATTTTCTGAAAATTTACGAGATGCCTTTCTAAAATTAATTGAAATCTATATATTATTTGTGCGTCTACTCTAAATTTTTTGACGGCCACAGAATGGTTGGTAGCTGTTAACTAGTTTTATTAAAACAGAACTAGAGGATACGTTTAGGGGAATAGGGGGTAACATGATACACGTAATGTTACATAAATTACTATTCTTCGTGCCACGCATGAAGCATACAGCGTGCCACTATTATTTCTGTGCTGCACTGTAACGGCTTTTGAAAAGTTCAGGGACGGGAAGGAGACCCGCTTAATATTTATGAATTATTAAAGCTAACTTTGTGACATTTAACAAAAGTAATTACACTATACTCTCAAACTAAAAGTAAAGTATGTTGTTGGTGTTTACCGGCCACCTTGTTGAAGTAATGCCTTACACTTCGGAATATTCCCGTAACTATTACAATATTTCTGTTAGGTTTTGCCACGCAAGGTCAGTTAGTGTACTGACGACTATATTTTTGGTGTTTTTGAAACTAAAATTACAAAAATTCTATTTCAGCTTCGCCATGTCTATTTGTCGCTACACCTGTCGGTCTGTCAGCATGTGACAAATCCAGAACTAATGAATGCATTTCGCTTCAATAGCATGTTGTAACATTATACTAACACGTATAGAAACATGGCACTTTTGTTTAAAATCGGACAAGAACTTAACTGCTAATAGAAAAACCTGCCTGACACTTTTTCCACCCCAACTTTAAGTAGACGAATATGTGAACCCGGCATTCCGGGGTCAGAAACCAGCGATGATCTGCACGGTATTTGTTTTGCCTTTCCCAGGGTATAAAGCTTTTCCATAAATCTGGGCGCCATCACTAATTTCTAGGCGCCAGATTTGTGACATGCAGGCAAGTTCCATAATGAGGACACACAGACAGTAGGCGCCACCTCAAAATATTTATCCTCCGTGGCGACCTGGTAAATGTCAGGTGGCACAAGGAAACTTGTTGTGCAAACTTGTGCCGGTTTGTGATGACCCGCCATATTAATCGATTAAAATGTAATCGACTCCCTCTCGACCGGTCTCTGTCCCAGTGTCATCAATGATTTATCAATCTATCACGTGTGCTTGGACTTGTCGTGATGCTCGTGATGCACGCACGCCTGCAGACACGCACGAATTGCGAGGCGATGAAGCACAATAGGCCTACATGACCAGTGGCGGAGTTACAATTCCTGAGTAAGTTACTGCACTTTTGGGTTCTTAACAGAGTCCTGGAATTCGTGGGCCCTTATCTACCTGAGGGAATATCACCTTCTGCAGAATTTGGGCCTAATCTACATCATCATGTAGTAAGTTTATTTAGTTAACTTTGTGCGCAGTTTAAGAAAGAATGAATTTCCACTGTGTAATCATTATCGTTTTATCTAGTTTTATTAATCAAGACAGTTTCACGTGGTCTGGCCGAATGGCATATAGCCTCATTCCCAGTTTATTCTGAAAGGGATTTGTAAATCTTTAACGTGGCTAACAGTGCACACTTACTTACAGCTACCGATCCCAGCAGCCGGTCGGTATAAGGCGTGGGTCTGCGGCCGCTCGCTTGCTGGGATTGCGGGTTCGAGCTCGGCCTGTGACAAGTATATCTCTCTGTTGTGAGTGTTGTGTGGTGTCAGGTTGAGATATACTTCGAGCTGATCACTCGTCCAGAGGAGTCCTACCGAATGAGGTGTGTCTGAGTGTGATCGTGGAGCCTCGATAATGAGAAGGCCCTGGCCCCTTAGGGGCTGTGGCGCCACTGGACGTTAAGTGTCTTTTACTGCAGACAAAAACGTAATCTTCCAAAGCAATTTTCACTACATATACCACAGAACAGAGACAGAAATTTTAAGTATTTTTGTTTCTCTCAAATATAGAAAAATATTTCAATTAAGAATTGTAGGAATTTATGATGTTTAAGCGTTCTTTACGAAGTAAAGCGGCATTATATGGAGACTACACCGGACCGACAATCTCTCCATATATTACCTAGTACCAGCAACTAAACCGTTTGTTCTATTTTCATGAAAATCTCTATGGACGTTCTTTATAAAGAGTTGCTGTGGAAGCGCAAGTTTCGTGAAAGTCGGCTCAGTGACAGTCATAATTACTTAAAGATGCCAAAAAATTCTAAATTTTTCTTTCCATACTTTTGACCGATTTTTATGAAATTTGGTGTGGAAGATATTCACATAGTGCCGTGAGAGCCTTTGTAAGTTTGGTGAAAATCGGTGCAGTGAAACTCAAAATTCGCGTAATAATAGTGTAAATAAAATTTCACGCACATTTTCTACATTTTTTGTCCTATTTGGGTCAAATTCGGTACAAGATATTTTCACGGGCATCTAATGATTTTTAGTTTTGCAGAAATCTGCGGAGTGAACGTACCACTTTACTTAGGGGCGTAAATGAATTCATACGCATATATTCTACATTTTGTGTTCAATTATTATCAAATTCCGTTTTAAGGCGTTTGCACATAACGCTGTTGGGCATTTGTGAATTTCATAAAAATTGGCACAAAGTGCCTTCTCAAGGGCGTATAAAATTTCCACGACGCGTGTACTGTGAACTGTGAAAGATATTTTTAAAATATACAGCACTGTTGCTAACCTTGTATTCTGCTTTATATCAAGAGAAGTCTCTTCATCGCAGAAATTGTTTTTGGTAGAAATCATTTATCTGAAACCAGGTCTTATATAACCAAAGAAGAATACTTCGGATCGATATGAAAGAAACTTCAATTACTACCACAAATTTTAGTATAGAATTCAAATATAAAATATGAGTGGAACATTGCGGAGTTAAAACACGGATACAGTCAGCTGGATAGGTAGAAATATTAGTATCTGTCCATTGTCAGTCTGTTTGATTTATTCCTTACAAATATCACATAGTAGGCTTGATATCCGAAAATCATATGTCGTGGTTGTTAAAACAGTGAATGAGTTGGGTGGGGCTTTCATTTCATAATGTACACCGTGTATCCGCCACTGAACATCTCGGCACCCAATCTCCATAGCACCTGGCACGATACCCGGGCTGCATGCTCAAACATGCAAAGTCAGAATAAGTTGGTACTGTCGAAAAATAACAATGTGATAAAAAATAACACCTGCGTCGAATTTTATGCTTACATACAGTGATTGTTCGATACCTTTCTAACATGACTTAATAGCCTACTGAATATTAGAACAAGTGCGTCACTTTGTTTCGTAAGATATTTTAAGACAAACTGACAGTCCCTCAGTCATTAAATTATCATCCTCTCATGAAATCAAATATTTTATTACCATTTTCAAAATAACCTGCCACCGGGCCTCATCTTCTGTTATGATTTTCAATACTGTCATTCATTCCGCAGTCTGTCTTACGATAGGTCCATAGCCTCTTCCAAAGCGAGTTCTCCACAGGGTGCGATCTAGTGCTTCCTCTTTCAATTTACAGTATCTTCTCTTTTCCTTAAGGTCATCCAGTAGCTGCTTACGCCTTCTTCCTCGTCTTTCCTTAATTTCTATCCTACCAATACTGTACTATGAACTAATCCTCCCCCGAACCTTTTGTATTCAGAATGTTATAAGCAGACTTGATTCCCATCAGCTCCCCACCTATTCACCCTAACAGTCAGGCAACGAGCAAAAGCTGTAAAGTTAGGGGCCACATTTTCTCCTTTATACTCTTGTTACACTCATATACCCTCTTCTTAAATCCTAATTATATTAACAGAAATATAAGACCTTCAATCTTCTCGACGAGTGAAAGCATTTAATACTTTGCGGGTCACTAAGTAATGAATTGCCGGTCTCTAAAGTATATACTCTGAAGGAAAGTTTGGAAATTAATTTCATAATGACCTGACTCATCTTCCAAGGAGCCTTCAATCGCTTGAGCGGGGTGTAAAATTTAGCGAACGTATAAACATTTTATACACCCTAACTAGCTAACACAAAACCTCGGACCTGGAGTGATTCTTTGGTAGACATTAAGCAACGGGAAAGAGATATGAGATTTGGGACTTGGGACGTGAGGAGCCTGTAAAGGTCAGGGTCACTGATGACAGTGGCCAGGGAATTAGCTAGGTACAAATTAGATTTAATGGGTGTACAGGAGGTTAGGTGGGACAAAGGAGGCACTCTAAGAACAGGGGATTATACTTTTTTCTAGGGAAAAGGAAATGAAAGTTATCAATTGGGAACAGGTTTTTTTGCACACTAGAGAATAGTATCAGCAATTAAGAGAGTAGAGTTTGTTAGTGATAGGATGTCATATATGGTGCTGAGAGGTCGCTGGTGTAATAACATTTTATAGACTCTAAAGACCAAAACTGTTCCTGTTGAAGTATTGTGCAGAAATATAAGTAGAATTTTGTGGTATAAATAGCCTGCAGAATAAACTTCAAGGCTAGCAGCTGTGTTACTATAACGCCGCTTCGAAGTTGCCTAAAGTATCAGATATCAAAGCTGATGATAGTAAGTAAAATTTTCGTTTATTGTTGAATTTATATAGGAATAATAAAATATAGACATACATTTTAATGTTTACTGATCGCTGTTAAAGAGACATCTGTTAGCACATTAGCGATACGATTGGATAGAAAACCCATAAGCTTAAATGAATGTCTTTTGGAGCCGCAAAGGGAACGTTCTAGCGTCGGGTGGTTTTAGCTTGTCTATACGTAATGAAATTGTTTAATCAGAAGAGTGTGATTCTAAATCTGAAATGCGTGTTGCCGGTAAATAAAAACCACAGTAGCATTCAGCCCGAGGCAACCAATTTCATACAAATAATTAGTTAATTATAGACAGAAAGTGCCCAGTAGGGATACACGTTCCGTGTGGCCTGGTTAAGCATTAGAGTGGTAACTGACAAGGGTTTCATCGCAGCCACTTCTCATGTTCCACCTGCGGAGTTAACCTCTTTCACCGTTGATTTATTTTCTATGTATGTCTATAATATTTATGATACAAAATTCTGTTGAACAGTGAAATTGATATTTGAAGAGAATGTTTTCTATTTTATGAATACCGCTGTTTCTTTATGAATTTAATAGTCGTTTACCTCTTATGGATTCCATAAAAAGAAGATAGTTGATTCAATGGCCGACAGAAGCGCTATATTCTATAACTTGGCCACATGTTAGTGTCTGCCCCTAATGCGGGCTATCAGCCTTTAATTACTTTTGATTTAGTGCGATGTTCTCTCACCTGATTTTTTTTCCTATAGCTCAACAGCCCCTTTTCGGGTACCTAGGCCTCCTCATTTCGAGGTTTCATGATCACACATTTGAGACACACCACACTCGGTAGGACTCCTCTGGACGAGGGACCAGCCCGTCGCAGAGACCTCTACCTGACAACACACAACACTCACAAGAGACAAACATCCATGCCCCCGGTGGGATTTTTTTTTTTTTTTGCCTGGCGGGGGTTTTTTTTCCCTTTGATCCATTTTTGTACTGTTTAAATCCTTTCGTCCGTCATGTCACTTTACGTTCTATATTACCGTCATTACAACAAACACAACACAAACATCCATGCCCCCGGTGGGATTCTAACCCACGATCCTACTAAGCGAGCGGCCGAAGACCCACGCCTTAGACCGCACGGCCACTGGGATCGGTCTCTCACCTGATTACCGTATACCAAATATCTTGTGTCGGAAGTGGCCGGATTTATGAAGTAGTCTATTCGTTATTTGGTCCTGCCTGTACGTACGATGTTTCAGGATATGGCTGTCTTCCCCTTTCATGACACTGACATATTACTTTGTCTTCGAGATCGACTGCATCGGTTGAGATGTAATGTGGAGTCTTTGAGAGACCAAGATTCACCCCCACATAAAACAGGCAAAATTAGGCTTCTGTCTATTTTAGTCTTAATATTTCTGGATAGCAAACTGTAAGATAAAGATTCTGAGTCGAATGGTAGCGGGCGTTCTTTAAGTTAAATCTGCCCTTAATTTATTCATGAATAAATGTGAGAAGTAATGGGAAATTATTTTTTTTAAGAGTTTTCTCCTTACGTGAGGTTTTGGAGGACCAAATTAAGGTCCTAAACGGAGGTATTACCGTAATATGGACTGTAGCAAATGGAAGAGCTTTTCGGTTGCATGGTCAGTTTCCTTTTACTTGTTGAACGGGAGAATTTGCAGTTAGCAACCTTGCCAGACATTCGGTCAGTCATCTGTCAGAATACCAGTGAGCCAATTAGCCACCTTGCCAGACACTCGGTCAGTCATCCTGCCAGAAGACCAGTGAGCCAGCTATCTAACCTATCAGGCATTCAGCTAACCAGGCAGTCCGTCTTCATGTCATTCTACGACCAGCCCAATGTTGTAAAAAAAACTGTTTAAGCACTTTTAATCTTTTTACATTTCAGGAATGTTAGTAATTGCAGTGGGGGCGGAGCGTTTAGAGGCTCTGCTGAAAAGTGGTGTTGTCATATTGGATACAGAAAGAGTAGGGGTGTTCGGTTTGCGCTCATGGCTCGGAGGCAGATCGATATTTGTGGGCACTCTCCCGCACCGTGGCCAACAACACAGCACTGGAATTTGTCGCATCGTGTTAGTTTCGACTTGGGGAATCGTGATCAGGATCAAGTCCTAAACTGCTACGAGGGAGGGGATGTATGCGAACCATCATTTGCTGTAGTAATTTATCATGGTATTAATTATACACACACATACACCTCAGATAGCTAACGATGTTGGCCATCAGAGCTCCGCTGAATCGATGGTCACTTGCTAGTGTTAGTCCTAATTACGCTCTAGACACATTGGCCAGATGTCAGCACTGTAGCTTTTTGTTGCTAATGGAGGACCTCATTTTCTGTGCACTATGAAGGACGGGGAAAAGAACAAGTTTTTCGATTCCAATCTTTGTAATAAATAAATGACGATTGTGCCCGTATTGTTTACTTTGATGAGAGAAAATAGTGTGCGTGGAATTGTGGCGGGGAACTGCCTGATCTTTGAGTAAAGTCAGTAGCATTTGCAAGAACTTTTGATGTTGTCATAAAAATACTCAAAACAACACATTGCGTTTCGGAAGTAAACTGCTTCCTTCTTCAGATGAAACCACTCACCTGAAGGAGGGTTTCGTTATTTTTATGACAATGGATAAACGTTCTTGTAAATGCTCTTGTCTTTACTCATGTAAATATACTGTCAGATATCTATATATTACAATTAAACGCCTGAGCTTGCTTAAAACAAGCATTGATACCTCTACCCTTGCAATTTTGAATTTTGGCTACATTTTGACGTTACAAAAGCTGTGAAGATGCGTGAGTGAAACTGTACATCACATATCTTCTAACATGTTACATGCGAATTAATTGATTATACTCACTACTTAAACATGTCTATTAGTGAAATCTGCTTTCTTCTGGGATATTACGCTGCGTCGTGTGGTAATAGTTTACCGACGTTTCGGGACAATGTATGGGTCTCATCTTCACGGGTCAAGAGTTCCTACTCGGACTCTTGACCCGTGAAGATGGGACAGATATGTGGTCCCGAAACGTCGGTATAAAATTACCACACGACGCCGCGTAATATCCCAGAGGATCGCAGATCTCATCAACATCGCGCCTGAAATCTAGGTAAACATATCTATTAATTTCCTGCCTTTGTAGAAATCGAAGTTCTCGGTGATGTTCACAAAACACTGCCCACAGGTTCAATTTTAGATCAGGTAAATCCAGTCCACAGCCTTACACCAAGATTCCCTTTCCTATGTGCTTTCCAACATATCTTATCCTCATTGATTTGACGGCCCTCATTAGGTGCAAAACAAACATTATGAAGGTTACGTTGTGTAATTTTTTCCATCCTATTTTAACTTGTTCGTCGACCTCGGTGGACTAGTGGTTAGCGTGCTCGCCACTGGACCCAAGGTTCGCGGGTTAGATCCCGACCGAAGTCGATGGATTTTTAAGGGTGATAAAAATCCGGATCACCACTTCCTTCGGAGGGGAAGTAAAGCCGTCGGTCCCATGTCGTAGATTTACGGCATGTAAAAGAACCTTACGGGCATGAATAAAAATGTTGCGTAAGCCAAATTGCCTCCATTTCTCACCCAAGTCTCCTGACTGCCTGCCAGATGGCTCTGGCGGGCACATCAGGATCGATAGAAGCAGTAGCGCGGCCAGTTGACCAGTCACCAACTGCCACGAATGCGCACGACTTAGTAACCTTGAAAAGAGGAGGCAAGAGGAGGCCTGGGCCCATATAGGGCTGTTGAGCCATGGTTATTATTATTATTATTTTAACTTGTTCATCCTTAGATACAAATAAATCTCTTAGGCACTTTCATTTCAGGCACCCAAAATACGTATTTTTCCCCTGGAACGAGAAACTTATTTAATAGAAGTAACCAACTGCATGGAACACGGTGTTGCCTATTTATCTACTTTTAATTCTTAACGAAGCTTTCAATATCTGATATTATACAGCGTCAAATGGCACAATGATAAGTGAAAATTAATTGGAAAGCATGTGGAAGGAAGCGGTCAAGCCTAATTTTACGTACTATTCCGAGACGGAGTGAGGAACATTTTGAATATATCAGTCCAAATAGCCGATTTTTGGATTGAAGTTTAAGCCCGGCAGTCCCGAATACGAAGAAAGTCCTAACCCCTCGAGTGCGAACTTAGGATACATTTTGTGTTTTCAGGCTTCCACCGCGGTGTTTATGAAATCTGCGGTCTTCTGGGATATTATGCAGCGTCGACTGTTAATCCTTTACCGACGTTTCGGAAAAACTCGTTGGTCTCATCTTCAAGGGTCAAAAAGTGGACTTCTTTACCCTTGAAGATGGGACCGATAGGTTATCCTGAAACGTCGGTAAAGGATTACCACTCGACGCTGCGTAATATCCCAGAAGAGCGCAGATATTATGTTACTTTTCCTTGAAAGTATGACTGAAGTCAACTGATTCAGAAATCACTCACCGTACATTAAATCGCACTCAGGAACTACCGGTGACCCCTATCCTCTGCCAGTTTAAACTATTCCAGACTCTCAATCTCCCTCGAAGACGGACTTCATTACAATCCGCCTAGCTACAACCGCATATAGAGATTTGACTCTTCCCTGCCGTTTTTCGACAAAATTTTTCTCACTACTCCATGTGTGCTATATGTTCCGCCCACCTTATCCCACACTACACAATCACACTAACGGTAAAGTGTGAAGATGTACAAATACACAATCTTACGTCTAACACAACACATTTTTATTTATTTTATTTTAAAGCTACTTGCTTCCATCAATATCTATCATCATCAAGCCTTTTCTACAAATATCTCTAAACCAAAGTAATATATTATGTGTGAAATAATACAATATATATCGTTACAATAAAATTGTAATACTAATAATATGTCATATAGTTAGTATGATAATATCCGTATTTTAGTATTTTGGGGGTATTTTAAGATTTTTAAGGATGCTGGTTCTTAATAGTAATGGTTAAAATGTGTTTGTTTACCGATTGAAAAAAAAACGGGGTGGATACCATTGGATTGAATTGAAACTGTGAAGAATACATATCATGTAGTTTTTCAGTATGTAATTGTCTGCACTATTCTCTCACTTCCTCCTGCTGAGGTATGAAGAAGTCTTCCAGTAGTCTGTTTAACCGACGTTCTCAGTACATATCCCCCCAGAATATAAGGCCATACTCCAGGCACATAATAGCAACGTATTGAACTGTAATTTCATATATATATGTAAAACCTGGCATGCAGATTGCTTTCACTGAAATGTGTTGGGAAGTTCTCGCAATAAGCATGAAGATGAACGTGCCCTGCTGACAAGAGACGCTGATTGCTGATGTCCAGGTCGATACCAAAAGCACAAACACGCACCTGTGTTTGTTACCTTTAATTGTATGTGGCTTCAGGAGTTTGGTGTCGTTACCGGCAACATGTATCGGACGACGGGCGTATCAACGACATGAATCTTCCTATCCATAACGGAACGGGTGCGACTGCAAATATTTCCGTATTTCCTGATTTTAGGACTCCAAAAGAATAAATTTTCTCCTTAGGAAAGTTATTAGCAATTGTGTGGTGTCCTTATATTTGAGGGCAGGTTGCCTTAGTCGTGAGTCAAATCAAGTATGACTTATCTCCAGTGCGATTCGAGCCTAGTCAGATTACAGTTCTCTTGTATTCCTGTTAATGACGCCTGTTCCTGCAGATAACGATGTATGCACGACATGGACACGTGGAAATGTGTATGTACGTGTGCATTTGCTTCAGATAAGTAGCGGTTAATTCTGGTTATAGCTTCTCTGTTATAGGTATCCAACCGTTATGCGCACTGGAGTGAGGACACTGCATGAGAAATATGTAAGAAAGAGGATCTTCTCGCAGTACATCTTGTATTAATCACCTGAGTCAAGTAATTAAAACAGGTTTCCACGCCCTCGTGATTATGGAGGCTTCTGAGAATTCAGGCTTCAAAAATTTAACTACAACAAGTAGCTTATGTGCGAGATTTGAGTTTTCTCTTCGACTGCTAGACACTGAAGAAGAGGGCAATAAACTCCTTTCAAATTTCAATAAGTATTTACCAGTCTACACGGAGTAAAATCCCAGACGACAAATCTCCAAGTACCTTATACTTTGTTTACTGATGCCCCCAACCCAGAATTAAACAAGGCATACCTGAACCCTTAACACATTAGCTGTTTGAAACTAAAAAATTGAATTTCTACCTCACACAAAACGCAATGCTTCTTCTATACAAAGACCAAAATCTAATGCTGTTTAGTAAAAAAAAAAAAAAAAAACATACACTATTCTGAGAATCATACGAAGACACACAATACAATCTATGGGCAGAATGCTAGGGGTTTTGGTGTTAAAGCAGGTGGTGAACACAATAGCCACCTTGCTTTAAGGGCTTAGAGAGAAGTTTGAGTGCGATTGAAATTACGTACTTAATAATATCAACGCGGAGGTTGTGTCTGGAGTGAGTACTCAGAAACGCATACATTTTGGCATCGCAGGTCATCGCGAGTTCGAAGTCAGTACATGTGGTAAGGAAACTGGAGCGCGTGTTACTTGGGGGCATGATTTTAAGCTTCTACCGAGATGTAGATGGTATCTGCGCTCTTCAGGGATATTACGCAGTGTAAAGTGGTATCTCTGTACCGACGTTTCGGGACAACGTATCGGTCCCATCTTCAAGGTTCAAGAAGTCCATGACTTCTTGAACTTCTTGAACCTTGAAGATTGGACTGATAGTTTGTCCCAAAACGTCGGTACAGAGTTACCCTCTACACTGTGTAATATCCCTGAAGAGCGCGGATATTATTTGGAGGCACTTTAAATTTGGACACATGTAATATTCTTAAAGAAAAATGTGAACGCTTTTTATTCTGGAAATGTGAGGTAAAAATATTTCCCTGCGCGTTACGTACGAGGCTTGTTAAATTTGGAAAAACACTGTAACAACATTGCTTTGGGTCTTATATTTGCAGTGTACTACGTTATTGGATTTTGGAACAATATTATTTGTGCTCTATATTTAGAGTGTACTACATTCTGGTATAGGTGATTATTTTTGTCCGCGGGTGTTGCCTTCGTGAAGTCATGTATGCATGACATTTATTAAGAGGCATTCCATTCCCAAACGCGTAAGAACTTGAGCTTCTAAAATTAAATTAAACATTATTATATCCTACTGAATTTTCTACCTACAAACCGGAACGTCGCGGGTTCGATTCCCGATGGTGTCACTGGAATTTTTCACTGACATAATCGTTTCGGTCGCACTATGGCCCTGGGGTCGACTCAGCCTCTAACAGAAATGAGTACCAGGAATCTTTCCTTGGGGGGGGGGGGGGGGGGGGGTAAAGGCGGCCGGTGCGTAGGGCTGACAACCTTACCACCTTCATGTGCCGATTGTCTAAGAACCTGGGAGCCTCGACCTCCTGGAACCCTAAGGGCCTGTCAAGGCCTGTAATGGGATTGCTTTACCTTTTACTGAATTTTATACAGGATCTGTGTGAAGACAGAATGGCGGTAAGTACGTATTTATACAGGTTTCAAAAGACGTAATGGAAATGTTAAATTCTATAATTTCAAAACTAATAAATCTTTATAATACATGTGGATTAATCTGAAAGAGGTAATGGTTGGGTCGTATATTTAACTCAAGTTTCTCAGGCAAAATTGATATGCTGATATGGTAAAACGTGGAAAAAGTCAACGCGTATAACGACAGTCGCCTGTGAATAAGCTCACAACGTGCGTACGCGTTATATTATGGGACTTTAAATTCGAGTAAGTGCGGGAATAATAGCATATTTCATTCAGGGCGCACTAAATTAGGGTAATCCCTGTAACTATATTGGTACGCGTATTATATTCAGACGTAATAAATCCGTTTAAATACAGCATCATTCCTTGTGTACGCATCGCACATGCTGTACTTCTGGAAGCTCATTTGTGCTCCATACAATGGACGCACTGTGTGGCGGGTGGCTGCGCAGATTTGATTGATCGCCCTACCAAGTATTAGACAAATTGTCGGAACAGGTATGAGCACCTCTTCTGTGACATATTGCTTGCAACTTGAAGGGTGGAATTGCTTTTATGCTACTCCATTCATTAGTTTATTAATCATCTATGTCGTGAATGTTTGTCACGGCTCAACATGCCGTGTGGAACATAAGATAGCCATTAGAGATATGATATTAACACAGGCTCTGTCGCTTCTAAACCGTAAATATCACGTATAGGTCTGCATTTAATGAGGTTCATTTAAAACAAGTTTATGAATTGTATATGAATATTAATTTAACTAGCACAGTGTTTATGACGTGTATCCGTAGTTTTTGTTAAGTAAATGGAAAATTATTCGGCTACTTAACAAATAATGTAAATTAAAATTATTGGAATAAATGAACATATTTGTAGAAGCGGGTGAATATTCATAGAGACAAGTGTAGAATGTAAAATTGTTACCGTTTTTCTTTTCTATTTTTCTTATCTTATTGACACTGATATTCATTTATTGCAGATACAACAAAGATAAACAACTACTTCAGAAAAATTTATCTTGCCTACATTTCGTAAAATTAGAAAAATTTGATATTTAATATCTGAAAAAAAAGTATGACAGCTAAGATCTAAATTCTGTTTCACTTAACATTGTGTAGGATATATCGGTTTTGAGAAATTCAGAAAATTCAGACAGAGATCAGACTGCCTTTATTCAGTCGTTTAGTGCCAAAATGCATTCATGTAATGCACTCTCTCCAAATAAAATACACATCAAAATTTCAAATATCTGACTAAGCAATCAACTTACAAAATTATGTACACGTATTAAACACGAATTTTCTTCGAGACATGTGTTACCAGACCTTCTGTTTAATGCATATCGGAGTTCTTTCCCAAAAGTAAGGCGGCCTGGACGTGAAGCTGACCACTCAACTCCATCTAGGCTGAGTTTGAAAACGATTGGAGCTATACTCCGATTACCCTATATGCTTTTAGGGCGGAGACAGAGACTAATTTATCTTTACTTTAAACCTGAGGATAAAATGTATCAAGCTAAATTTTATGAAGGAGGCATCAGGATGCTCGTGTAAAGAGAAGCGCCGTGTTATTTAATCTTCGCCAAATACTTCTACGTTGGTCAAGTCAAGGGGGGTGAGATGGACTGGACATGTGGCACGTATGAGGTAGGCGGGAAGTGCATAGCCTATATGAACTTGGTGATGACACCTGAAAAAATAGTCCTCTTGAAAGATCGAGACGTGGAAGGAAAGATAACAACAAAATAGATCTTAAGGAAATAAAGAGGGAACGTGAAGTGGATTTATCTGCCTCAGGATAGGGGCAAGCGACGGGCTGTTGTGAAAACCAGTAATGAAAATTGGGATATCATGAACAGGGGGAATTTCTTGACTAGCTGAGGAACTCATCGTCTCTGCATGGAGTTAGCTATTTAATTTTTCACATGGCGACATCTATCATCTTTTTAAATTGTATATACAGTGACATCTGCCTATAACGGAACTGAAGGGGATCGAAATTTTTTCCGTTGCTGGCTGGTTTCGTTTCATACAGGTACTTGATATGTTTCCTGTGTTTCAGTGTATTATAACTAATTAGTTGCTGTTAACAGCTAGATAACCAGTAGGCTGGTTTATCAACATTGGTCTGGACTTGTATATGGGAGGTGCCCTGTTCCAATTTTTGCTGGGACACCTGATATTATGATTTCGTCTTTCGTGGTTTAACTCTGTACCTTCGGGTCAGTACTGGTATAGCACCTCTATCAGTCCTTGACCATTACCTTCCAAATTCTGTCCTATTCGACCTTTACTATTGCATCAACTCTATGTTAATAATGTGAGATGGGTCGAGTGGATGTGTTGTAAAATAACATTATAAGATAGATAAGCGGCCGGCAGTAGAAGTCAAAATATGTTTAATTTAGTGAAAGAGTGAGTGAATTAAAAATTCAAAGGAGGCTCAATATTCTTATGTTTAAAATCCGGGATCTGAAAGTTTGAATCTGCACAAAGATCTGACAGGGCATTAAATTAGCGTGTGCGTAAATTAGGACACAAACTGAAGCCCTCAAAAACCAGTTAGTGGGGTCACGCGAATTATCATCCAAACACTCCTAACTGCAGTATCGTTTAATAAGAACAAGCATTCTGCCATTTCGTTTAACAAGTAAAACATGAAGAACCGGCCTCTCGTTTATTTTTCAGCACATTATTTACTAGGATTTCATAATTTCAATTCAAAGTGTATTCCAAATTCTCGGTGAGTATATCCCAGGCAATATCACAGGCAAGCGAAGGGAAATTCTTGCTAAATATGCGGAACAAATAAGCATGTATTAACAATGTGATCAAGAGCATGACAGGACATATAGCACCCGTACGAGACAAGAAATACATATGCATGTAGAAATTCCGTTTGAAAGCCTAAAGGGTAGGGGCCACTGCGGGCATCTTGATGTAGGTGGAAAGATAATATTTAAAATTAATAATATAATAATAATAATAACCATGGCTCAACAGCCCTATATGGGCTCGGGCCTCCTCTTGCCTAGGTTACTAAGTCGTGTGCATTCGTGGCAGTTGGTGACTGGTCAACTGGCCGCGCTACTATTCTATCGATCCTGATGTGTCCACCAGAGCCATCTGGCAGGCAGTCAGGAGACTTGGGTCAGAAATGGAGGCTTTAAATTTAGCTTACGTAACATTTTTATTCTTGCCGTAAATCTACGACATGGGACCGACGGCTTTACTTCCCCTCCGAAGGAAGTGGTGCTCCGGATTTTTATCACCCTTAAAAATCTATCGACCTCGGTCGGGATCGAACCCGCGAACCTTGGGTCCAGTGGCGAGCACGCTAACCACTAGTCCACCGAGGTCGACAATATTTAAAATTAGTGGAAAGATAATATTAAAGTTCATCTTACATACATACATACATACATACATACATACATACATACATACATTGCATGGATCCATAAGTCTGTCGATATGACAACTGGATGTGCAATAAGTCATAATATACAAATATACAGCTATACAGACTATAGAATTTTACATTTGAACACTATAAACGTGTTACATACCTCACTATGAATCATCTTTATACATAAAAAATTAATCTATTGAGTAAAAGTTGTGTGTATTTAAGTATTTTCTTAATGCTACTTTACATTTTGTCTTTTCATTCTTAAGGCTTATGAGAATCAGAGGGAGTCTGTTGAAAATTCTGATACCAGCATAGAATGTACTTTTTTGAAAACATGATAGGTTGGCATTTGGTCTATGCAGGTGGTGCTTATTGCTGTGTCTGTACTGTGTATAGATGAATTTGTTTGAACATTTTCTTGATTGTTTAAAATAAAGGTCATTAATGAAAATATATATTGACATGGAATAGGTAAAATGTCTAATTTTTTAAACAGACTTCTGCGTGGAGTTCTTGGTTGTGCACCGACCATAATTAAATAGGAAAGGTGTGTTAATTTGGATTGGTTCTATCTGGGGCAGGAAAAGATTCAATGAAGGGTTCTTTTACACAGTAATAAGAATTATGGACCATGAAATGTGAGATATTTCTGGAACGGGTTGATTAATTACGATAGCTTCTCAAAATGGAATCTACTCCAAATACAAAGAGCGTGTCTGCACCTAGACCTATTGACAGATGGCTGGCAGTATAACAAATAACCATTTCATGGAACTAGAGCGCTAAACAGTTATTACAAATTACTGACTCGACATAATTGTTAACTAGTTCGTTCCAACTACTATCTGTCTCCTTAAGATCTACCTTAATGTTATCGCCAACTTTTTAAAACTTGAATAGCCATTCTCGAATGTATTTCCCAATTAAAATTCTCTATGTCTGTTTATTGTCTCTCTGATACGAGTTACATGACCAGACCATCGCAAATACTTCATTTAAGAAATTAAAATACAAACTAAATGTGATTTGAGGTACATGACAAACGAGGCAAAGCTCGTTTCGGAACGCAGCACGTAACACAAAAGTGAGAAATTTGAAAGCTAAAGAAATTGTGCGTGATTTCAGGCTCCCAGAGGAATTGCTATGAAACTTGGGGCCGTATGAGTTCTGACGATCTGTAGTCTGGTAGAAATTTGCTAAGTTCCTCCGAAACGTCTGTAAGTTTCCACCACACTTCATGTCTAATACCAGAAGACAGAAGGAACTGATTCTTTGAAGAAATTATGGGTCTACTGCATTAGGAAGACCATACCTGAAATTAAGAAATTCTCAGCAGACAGCATTTAGAACTGACAGATATAGATCTGTAAATATAAGCTGCATAGCTGATATTTTTCTCCCAATTTATTGGACCGTACCAAACGCCAGCCATGAGCAAAGCAGGTAATTCTGAAATACTCTTTCCAATGAGATCTGCGTTTTTCTGGGATATTACGCGGCATCGTGTGGTAATTGTTTACCGACGTTTCGGCACAACATATCTGTCCCATCTTCACGGTTCAAGAGTCCAAGTAGGCTGTCTTGACACGTGAAGATGGGACAGATACGTTGTCCCGAAACGTCGGTAAACAATTACCACACGACGCCGCTTCATATCAGAGAAGAGCGCAGATCTCATCAACATCGCGGCGGAAGCCTGAAGTCAAGGTTACTCTTTCCAATCATACAGGCATTGAATGGACGTGATAAATAAAATCTGTAGGTCCCGGAAGGCAGCAATTTGCTACATTTGGCTCATCACAGCTATTATCCGTTATTAAGCATACCCTGCTATTTCAGTAGGTAAGGCTAAGTAATTTTTAGTGTTTTTGTGTACTGTCGTAAGTTATTTATTCCCTGTTACAAATAAGAATAGAGCATTAAACAAAATCTTCTTTCGAGTGGATGTTACTCGTAATTCGAAGATCCTGTGTTCGAAAATCGTTTCGGAGGCGAGGTGTCTTAAAGGCTTTTGAGGTTTTCCTAAGTCTTATTAGAGTAGCTGGTGACACAGTATAGCAATTTACAAATTATTTGCCGCGTGAAGGACCGCTGGAGCGGCCAATATCCCTCGCTGCGAAAGTCTTGGCCCCCAAAAAATCGAGCAACCAGGAACTGGAGGAGGGAACAACTTTGGCTGAAGACCTCGGTGATGTGGGGGGGGGGGGGCGGTTGGATGCGGAGTGTGATCATTAATTACTCCCTGGAATTAGCCTTGTAACTGAGAAAAATCAGGGAAGACTTCAGTTACGCTGACCGAAATTTTGCTAGACATCTTTCTGTCGATATAAGTTTTGAGTTTTTCGCGGCGACAGTAGTCTATACAATCCTCTCGGGCCTAGAGCCGCGTCAGGTAGTTCAAACACACCAAAGTTTCAGACACTGACCTTGTCTCAATCCGGATGGAGACGAAATCATTCTCTAAAACTTTGATGTGTTTGAACTACCTGAAGCGGCTGTCCACCATTCTGTCGACATAGCCATTATTATTTTGGGACAGCCCCAACAGCGTTGGTAATTTCTGGTTGTTTTCGGCTGAAAGCTTAGGCGACAGTACTCAGACCTCATTCTACAAAAGCGCCTGCTAAATTGCGGAATGAGGTGTACCTCACAGCAACTAACATTGAAACGAAGCCATTGTTATAACTCCGATGTCGTCCGCGAAAAATACGTGTAGAATGTCAATTTGCTTGTTGCTGACGGAGCACGCAGCATTAGTCACGCCCTGTCGAAGATGTCTTTCTCACTTATTCAGCCAAAGACTGCAATACAATCGAGGATCACATGAGGAAGAGAGACGCGCAAGAGAAATTATCAGGTAAAGGTAAAGGTAAAGTTCTCCCTACAACGGGCCATGAAGGTCCAGAAGGGGGTAGAGGTATAGCTGTACCCTTTCTTTAACCCTGGCGCTAGATGAGGGTGGGTGGTCAACTCCACACCCCGGCCGCTTTACCTCCGGGAAAGAGACCCGGTACTCATTGTATAGGAGGCTGGGTGGGCCCCAGGGCCGGTTTTGACGGCTGCGGAAAATCTCGCCTCCACCGGGATTCGATCCCCGGACCATCCAGCCCGTAGCGAGTTGCTATACCGACTGAGCTATCCTGGCCCACAAAGAGAAAACATTATAGATGTATATTTAGAAACAATTTTGTTTCCTCTTGCGAGGTCTTCAAGCTCCTGTGGAAGAAATGCAGTAAGGAATTCGGATTCTTCAGTCGGTATTTTGTCTGAAGTACAAAAACTTTGTAATGATTACAGTATTTTTTGCTGAAAATTGGTTGTACTCGTACATGAGAAGATTCCTCTCATTGACTTGACAATATAATATACCCGTCTCCAGCTGTAAACTTTTGTGTATATATTAAAGCAGAACGGCGAAGTGTGTTCTACAGAAACGGTCCGTCATATATAAAATGTACTGATGAAAAAATATTAACTTTAACACAACAACTAATTTAATTTAAACCCTTTCCCCATATGCCGTGTATTTAATTAAATATAAAAAGTTATAAATTTCGGCAATGACCGGAAATTAAATTCTTTCATTGCCCATTTCAAAGTACATCATTTTTGTCTTGCAATTGATTACAAATTTCCCATAAAATATCTGTCAAAATCGGTTATGCCGGACTGGCTAACTCACATACTAAGGAATGCGATCTCCAAATAAGGCATTTTATTCCCGAACTCCGTTTTGCGAAATTAAAAAATACTAGTTGTACCCGTACAAATAATTCGCGTCTACAAACAGTAAAATATTTATTTCACGTTGTATTCACTGTGCATCTTTTTAACTAATTGAAAGTTTTATTAGACCAACGCAACCAGCCTGTGCAGTACACAACGCACAACTCGTATAATATAACACAGGAAAACTTCAACATCCTTGTGATAACAGCATACAATCCCGGACTGCCTTTAATTTATACATACCAACAGATATGTAATTTTAACTTTTATGTAAACACATTCCCTAGGATTTTACAGCTGAAAGAAATAATACCTAAATCCATTGAGAACTAAGATTTATTTTACTTATATGTGGACGTACTAACTTTTTTAAAATTGAACAACAGATGTAAAGTCTATGTAAAAAACTTCACCCCCTGAAGATGGCCTGTTATAGGCCGAAACATATGTAGGGGTGATTGACTTGGTTATAAGAATATAGTGCATATGTTGGTCTAATAAAACTTTTAAGTAAAATAGTTAATCAACAAAAATTACAGCATTTTATTCTTAAATCACTTTAAAAATTGTTCTGGCTGCTGCTGGGTTATTTCTTTCGGTGGTCAACGGGTCATAAGCAACGAGGAAATAAGTAACTGAAGCTTCTTAGCACGTGTAAATAAGTAACAAAACTTTGAAATCGACAGTGCTGCCTTAAGCGGAGGCCAAGTCAAGTACATGAAATATGTTCCTTCCCATAGCGTCTGGTAGTGGCAGCGATATCAATTTTTAAATTTAGCCTTTTGTAAGAAAGAATTTTTAGAATGAATTAATTAAAAAAGGAGATTGTCATCAATGACAAATCATGAACTTTCTAGGAATGTCTGTTCTGAAAATATCCGTTCGGTAATTCAGTAATCTTGACTCAGCAAACAGAAGTTACATTTTTAGTATATATATATATATATGTATATATGATAGAAATTTTCGCGAAGACGCACTTCTTGCATGTTCGTATAACCTTAGGAACCAAGGAAAGCTGGTAAACCTGTGAATCAGTCAGCACGGTAGCAAAGGCAAAGCAGTCACCGTGGCAACATTTGTAGCATTGGCAAACAGGATAAACCTACGGACTATAAGAACATAGTTACCTTGGTAACGAAACCAGAAGATAAAGGTAACGTAATTAACGAAGCTAACCATTGTAACAAAGGTAACCGAAGCAACCATAAGAACACTGGTAACTGTGCTAGTCTGGGTAATCATGGTAGGTCAGTAAACAAAGTGGTCAAAAATTTGTGTAGATTTTTATATAGAGGGTCTGTTATTTTCATCCAATTCGAATCACACTTTCTTTGTCTCAAATTTCAGTAAAAATCTCTAATATCAATTTTCTTCCAAATTCTAGGAGACAAGTGGAAGAATAGACAGGTGCGACGAAGTTAATAGTCGCTTGTCGCAGTTGTTTTGAAAACGAACCCAAAATGTCCTATAGTGTTTGTGAAAATTCAGAGCATTTTTAAAATCATATTTTTAAACAGACCGTAAAAGCAGTTGTAGTTACACCGTAAAGCGTAGCACGAATTACAAAATTTAAATTACTGCTCTATAAGATAGCATTATGTACAGGCTAAGAACTTGGCATGTGTCAGAACAATACGGCCATATGCCTTTTGAATGACATGTAGATCGCTATCTTTTTTTTAGACTTGTGATGTCACCGACGTGACGAGTTTTCACGTGAGCCTGTACCTTAAAATGTGTTACGGTCGTTCACGTCCATAACGCAATATGAAGCCAAAATTCGACATTATAACCTGTTATAAACAAACAAGAAATACATACATTTTGTCTCAAGAGGTGTGGGTTTATAGCTGTGGCTATACGCGATTTATTCTCAATAAAATGTCTAAATACTTGTCGGAACAGGGATTCCGAAACATAGTCTGTTTGTTTCGACTTTATGCCTAAGTATCCTAGAGTATTTCGACTTACTCATCGTCCGTCTAAAGCTGTAATTAAACCTATTGTTTCTATGGGTTTGAAAGTTGGTTTGTCATATTAACTTAATGATATAGTAATGATACTGCAAAGTAACTCCTCCTAATACTTCGGAGTAATATTTACTGGAACATCGTATGTAATATATTTGTAAAGAAATACATATATAGAACAGTCCTAATTAATAAGGTAAAGGTAAAGGTAAAGGTAAAGGTAAAGTTCTCCCTAGAACGGGCCGTGAAGGCCCAGAGGGGGAGAAGAGGTATAGAGGTATAGCTGTACCCTTTCTTTAACCCTGGCACTAAATGAGGGTGGGTGGTCAACTCCACGCCCCGGCCGCTTTACCCCCGGGAAAGAGACCCGGTACCCATTTTATAGAAGGCTGGGTGGGCCCGAGGACCGGTCTGGACGGCTGCGGAAAATCTCGCCCCCCCCCCCCCAGCATTCGATCCCCGGACCGTTCAGACCGTAGCCAGTCGCTATACCGACTACGCTATGCCGGCCCACCAGTCCTAACTAATAGCTAAAACAAATTATCTATAAGTTATGTTAGAAGACAGTCATATTGTTAGCCTAGCTTAATAAAGTGTACATGTTACAAACATACACGTATCTAGCTCTGTAAAAAGCATGTTAATATCGTTGTTTACCTACGCTGGATTTCGGATATTTTGCCGAAAATATTAACTTCATATCAACCCCCCCCCCCCTACAGTCTTATAAACAGGTCTGTAACTCAACACAAAAATTTATGCATTTCTGTGTAGGCCTGATGATGTCTCTAGTAAATATCAGAAGCTCAATTACGACATGCACGCGGTGTTTATGAGAACCTTAATACGACAGGTGTGAATATGGCGACTTGGAAGATTGTTACAGTTATTAAACAATAATGTAAAATTATCATTACTATAGTCTTTATGTACATTCAATTTACATTAACTTTTTGAATTTCAGTGGAAGATATATACCACCTACCATAATATTTAGGAACTTCGAATGTTTCCAAAAAGGGTACTTATTGTTTCGTGGGTTTGTTAGAATAAATACAGACTGGGAAAGGAAGTTATATTAATTTCAATCTTTAAACGCTAAATTAATTTAACTGAAATCTAAGGATATAAAGTTTTTTAATAAACTTTATGGTTTACACGTTCGGGCCTGAGGAATTTTTGTAAAAATTAAAATGGAAAATCTCCCTAATCCGAAGATTCTATAAGTATTTAAGAATAAAGTAAGCATTACCATAATGACAGCAATCATACACAGTCTAATGACAATAATTAAAATAAACTGGAACTTAAAGTTTCAAATATTTTATCAGATATTTTTAAATTTCGGAAGTAATGACTGGGTGACGATCAAAATATAAAACCTGTGTAGTCAGATTTTAGGTTTTGAGCTGTAAAATGACGTTAAAAACGGAAACTTATTTGTGAATGTTATATAAAAGCACAAACCAAGGCGCCTAATAGACAAACTAAGTTTGTAACTGTAGAATATTCCAATATTAAACTTATTAAACATGGTTTAATTCGCTTCTCTTCAGAATTATGTTTAACAAAAAAACTTGCATTTAATGGCTTAAATTTAATCCAACTGCAGTTTAAAAAAAACGTGTGCACTCACGCCTCGAGCTGTCAACAAATAAATGCAGTCACTTACCTCTTCAGCGTTATGAAGATATTCTTCATGTCCTCCGACGTTATCTTCTTGTCCACAATTCAACAGTAGCGGAGGCACGTGTTCCCAGGAGTCCTCTCCTATCTCCATGGTAACACTGGTGTTTTTTAAGTGTCACTCTTTCGTCCTTTTCAGTAACAACAGAAAAAAAATTGTTTTTATTTACGTACAATAATTTTTTGAATTGTCACCAATTCCTGGCATGAAAATTTTATCCCCACAATATGGGAGGATAGGGAATGTGGGGTTGAAGCACCCGCGAAGATATTCACTTGATAACTAGAACAATTGTGGGACGCGAGGTAATTGTTAGCTGGTCAACTGATGCCGTATCGACTGTTGGTGGACGTTGAACAAGGTTTTCACAGCGGTGTGCAGCGGTGGCGATGGTGGTGGAGGAAGAGAAACAGAGAGAGAGAGAGAGAGAGAGAGAGAGCTTGCAACAGCACGACCCAACTTCCGCCACGACCGAGCCGTGTTTGGTGGTTCACTCGCTCAACCGGCAATGCTCCCTCTGCACTGCCCTTGCAGTAATGCACAGCATAAAGTTCCTCGACATAACTGTGGACTGTAAGCAAAAGCCGAGCAGGTAGCGATGCAATGTTGACTTGCTATTGGCTATCTCGAAGAGGTTTACTCAAGGGTCCATTTCGGGCGATGGTGTGTGAGATTTCGCATGGTGGCCTTCTGGACTATAAGAAAGTCGTTCTCGAAATTTCGGAGAAATATAGTACCTCAATATTTACTTCTACCCTAAAGATATGGGTATATGCCCCCCCCCCTCCATGGTGCAACAGACACTGGTGGGCCAAGCCCTCCTCATTATGGAGGTTTCACGATCACACTCAGACACACCACACTCGGTAGAACTCCTCTGGATGAGTGATCTGCCAGTCGCAGAGACCTGTACCTCACAACACACAACGCTCACAAGAGACAGACATCCATGCCCCCGGCGGGATTCGAACCCGCAGTCCCAGCAAGCGAGCGACCGCAGACCCACGTCTTAGACCGCGCTGCCACCGGCAGTGTAGCCCTCCGAAACGTAAGGTGACGTTACACAGAAGACCACAACGTGAATGTATACTGTGTCGATTCCACCGCCTACGAGCTTGTGGAACTCTTCCTATGAAGAAACGTATTGCTTTAAGTAAATTAACTGTTTCTTTGCTAAGTAAAAAACTTCAATGATATTATATATATATATATATATATCAAACAAAAATTTATAAAAAATTCGCTCTTTTTATCCCTCTGCAAATGGACTTTTTCAACCTAAAGTAACCTGGTTTCTTACTTTCCCCTTAACAGAAATGTTAGTCGTTTTAAAATAATAGTACTAAAGATGAGCACATGACATCGAGACACTCAAAATATTTTTTTTGTGTAGCATGTGTATTTGATCCTTCATTCGAAACGTCAGAACTAATCTTCATTTCATGTCTTTTAGACACATCTTTTTTTTTCGACGTCGAAAGAAATTAATTCAATTCACGATACTCGGAAAATAAACCGTCTTTTCATGTATCTGAAGTTAATCTTTTCAAAATATATAAATGTTTAGTTTTTCTCTTAAAAAAAAACCCTATGTTGTGTTTATAGCGCTGTTCTTTTCTTAGTACGGCAATTTGTCACTTCTTTCACTTGGCGCATACAATCTCGTAAAAATTACTAAAGCTCTTGTGGATATTTTCACCAGCCATTTGTCTCCAAATATTAGAACCAATTGTTTATGCTTTATAAAATCAAATATAATGTCCCTGTTTGCAGAGTGGCGTCCCCGTTACCCGGTTTCCTGCTTTCAGTGCGCCGCGGTACCCACTACTGCGAGCAGCTACGTGGGTGGGGCCACTAATACAGTACAATTATAATTAGCTGGCTGGTGGCAGTAGAGCGGAGATGAAGAAGTTGAGTGTGTGGGTGGGGGAAGTGTCTCAGCACGGTAGCACTCCTCTCCACTACACACTTAACCAGGCAAAATGCGATGTTACCTAGCCATTGCTTGGTGGTGACCAGAGGCATCGGTGGAAATGGCACTCATGAGGTGGCTGGAGGGGGCCGAGGTAAGGGAATTCACCGCACAAGGGAAATGAATCATGAAAGGGGCAGGTCATTCTGCTCTTGTAACGGACTTCACAGTAATCGAATTACCGTGTTCTTCACTCTAAAACGAAGTAGACTGTTTTAAACTTCACCTCTGTCGCCACGTTAAAGGGTTGTGGTGGACAAGACAGAGCGCATAGTATATGGCGTCGTCGAGGACTGGTTCCTACAGGTGCTGAGCGATACTTTTGCAGTGCCTTCTGCAGCGGCTGATTGCACGCTTTAATACATCTGGATAGATAAGTGTACGGGACAAGTTAATTTGCATACGCTGACTGGACTAGGAACTGTGCTGCGCGAAGGGCTAAATGGTCTTGGCACTTTGCGTTTCCTTCATTTCTTTCTTTCCTTCTTTCTTCCCTCCTTTCTGCCATATCTATCCTTCTCTCCTTCTTTCTCTCTGTCTGTGTATTTATTTCCTTCCATTTATTCTTTTCTCCCTCTTTTGCATATGCAATTATTTGTCCTTAACACAATCGAGAAAAGCAATCGAAAAAAAAAAAGCTAACCTCATGGAGCTGAGTACCTTTTGGGAAGCTGAAAGACTCTCAGCTGCTCAACAGATTCCTCCGCTTTTGTGAAACCGGAATGTTCATCACCGTGTACACAAAACCCAACAACAGGATACTATTTTGAACCAAATGAAACCGGTCGACAGCATCCAATTACATTTTTATATACATTTTATATTATTCCTCCATCTAGGTTTAGGTTTTCCAAGAGGTCACTTTCCAACAGACCTGCCTACCGCAACTCTGTATTAATTTCTAGTCTCGTCCATGCAAGTTACGTTCCCCGCTCATCTCATTCTCCTTCCTGTCGTCGTCCGAATAATGTCTGTATCACAATAAACTTGTCTGCAGAGTGTTTACCGCTAAGCCAACTGCTCTTGTTCTTACCGGATACATATTACTGTCTCGTGCGGTTTTGTCATCTGGTCATCTGCTGCAGGTTCGATGTCAAAGAAAGGATGCGGGCCTGCAGTTGGTAGCTGCCCTGGATGATCGCCAGACACACTTAATTAGTGTAATAATGTAAGTGAACACCTTTTGTAAATAAGCCACACCCCGGGAGGAACATTGTACTAACTCTCACACGAAGAATTTAACTAATCTGAGGACCGATTTAATACACAAACAGAAATTTGTGGCTTTGATACTAAACCTTATCTTAATTATAAGGCTATACTTACCTAGACTTGTACGATTGTTTCACTCAACTGCCTGAAAGTTACTGGACACGTACGCCAAGCTCCGTGTCTTTACCATGCTGGTTGTTGCCAGAAAATACATGCACAAGAAGCCGATCCCAGTGGCCGCACGGTCTCAAGTGTGGGTCTATGGCCACTCGCTTGCTGGGATGGCAGTTTCGAATCCCGCCGGGGGCATGGATGTTTGTGTTGTGTTTGTCGTAAGGACGGTAGTATGGAACGTAAAGTGACATGAAGGACGAAAGGATTTAAACAGTACAAAAATGGATCAAAGGGGAAAAACCCCGGACAGGCAAAAAAAAAAAAAAAAAAAATCCCGCCGGGGGCATGGATATCTGTCTCTTTTTAGTGTTGTGTGTTGTCAGGTAGAGGTCTTTGCGTCAGGCTGATCATTCGTCCAGAGGAGTCCTACCGAAAGTTATGTGTCTGAGTGCGATCGAGGAAATTCATATAGGTGGCCTAGGTCCACTAGGGTTGTTGAGCCATGAAAAAAAAAAGTGCATAAGAAACTGTTCCAAGAACATTCATAAGTGGCCTTCCATTTATAATCTGTAAGTCTAAGGGTGTCATAGCCTTTATTCCCAATTGCATTGGTTCATAATTTGTTACTATTAACTTTTACAGAAATAAATGAATGGTTGTGGTCACCATGTTGTATTGCAATTTACAGAACGTCCTGAAAACATGTTATTCTCTCGTATAATTCCACATAGGACTATACAAGAGCCTGAGTATTGTTCTTCTATCGTTGTTCTATCCGTATGTAGCAGTCGGTATTGTCAGTAGTTACGAATGAGACCACAAAGGTACAGTAATATGAAGAAATGACGTATGCGTAAACTTTAACCAGTATTACAGCTTCGGTCTTTACCAAAAAAAAATTACGTAATTTGTATACTGAGTGAAATTATGTTTAGAAATGTCCCTTAACATCTGCAAGGTAGAATAGTGTGTCAGTGGAAGGGTCACCTGTGAAAACAATATAGAGGAGTGAACTGAGATATTTTGAAGTTAAAAATATAGAGGAATTTATACTCTTTTGTAACCAGTAAATGATTAAAGAATCTTGAGTCTTTTCAAGTTCTCACCCAGTAAATTAACAATATTGGCGCTTATGCATAGGTTAGTTAAATCGGTGTATCACTTCTTTTTACAGAATAGCCTGAAATATTTTTTATTTCTTTCACAACACGCCCTTTAACGCAGGTCTGCTGTCCGAAATTAATGTATTAGGAGTGTGACCTCAGCTTTCTTCATGTGATAAATATTTAGCATGGATATTTGACTCGCATGCCACAACCGAGAAGGTATTTCTTATTTCTAACAGAGAGAAAAGGATGCAAATTTACAGCGATTTTTATTAGGCGTGATGGTAATTTGATGGATTATTTTGGGGGAGGGGATGAAGAGAATTTGCGAATATTAAATACTAGGTATCATATGACTTATACTGCTTATTTGTGGTCCTAAGTTCACACTTAACACCGTCAGTTGTGAATTTAGAAGGATGAAAACATAGTGCAGTACGCTCTAAGTCTTACGGTCGATTGTATTTTGTTTGCGTCATTCAAAGCTCGTACCTTACAGCTTAATGTGTTGAGATTTCAACTGCATATCGCTGTATACTTTACCATCGTCAGCAGCATAAATATGTTCATTTGTATTCGCTCTCAAACAAATATCACGCCATAAAAATTCAAACTACGTTTTCTCTGCTCTCCAGCCCATAAGCAGTTACTATACAGACTTACAGAAGAATTCTGGATCAGTATTTCCAAATCAGGATTCCGCAGAACATCCAAATACCCCTCGCAATATCGAGGGATATTTGTCCAGCAATTGGCAGTACTGGAGCAATCTCCGTGCTCTACCAACTGCTCTTGGTTCCCCCTCCCCCGTTTTTGTAAGGAGGAGTTTCTCGGAATATAAAATAATTTTTAGTGTTTCGTCGATGGAAAAAAAGTTGGCAACACTGATCTAGATTCTTGAATATAAAGTTCTTTCGAAAAGTTGGAAACCACGTGTTAAGTAACGCGGCGTCATCTCCCACAACAGTTCAGTCCTCAGCCTACCTATTCCTATCATGAGCCAGATTAATCCAGTCAACATCATCTAAGCCTATATATTTACAATCTTTTTTAACATAAACATCCCATCTACCCCTAGGTCTCTCAAGCACTCTTCTTCCTTGAGATTTCCTCAACCAAAACCCTGAATGCATTCTTCTTCTCCCCCATATAGGCCATATGCCACGCCCATATCACCCCCTTTGATGTCATCATGGAACTTTCTCTGGCCCGTGTCACTTCCTCCATCTCAGGTCCAAATATTTTACTCGTCACCCTACTGTCGAGCACACTCAGCCTATGTTCTTGCCTTAATGTGACGGACTAAGTTTCACATTCACATAAAGCAACATGCAAGTTACAATTCTGTGTATTTTAGTCATTGTATTTTTAGATTGCAAACGGCAAGACAAACGATTCTTTACCGTATGGTAGCAATTATTTGTCCATTCTATATAGTGTAATTGCCTAAACCACAAAGATGGCTGCGATTAGATTTTCTTTTAAAGCTACATAGGAATTTACAATGTCCCTGTAAGGACTGACTTCACCAAAAGAGCATAAGGTATTTCGTATTATTATGGGAGTTGCAAGGTGTATATAATAATTATCCTTCTTCTGTTACATGCCTTACCAGGGGACCATATAACATGAACTGAAATTAAACTTGTAATAAATTTTGTGGCAGAGCGCAAGCATTTGCTACGGCCTAGAGGAGGGTAAATACATATATCTGTTAAGCCTACACAATTCTACCATTATACCCTGACTATGGACGCCATGCAAGTTTCTTCTAAGAAGGTCGCGACTGTATTTTACCTCTCATTGCTCCATGCGTTCTTGACGTAACTTTGAGGCGGAATTTTGTGGCTATCCGTCGCAGCTAGGATGTAAATTTTGTGCAGACAGCCACGGTTCAATTGTTTCTACGTACTAGAATCTTAGAACTGAGTAGGTGTTTTCTAAAGAACTTATGGCGTCTGATTCCACCCGCACTACACCCCAGTAAATTTTGATGCAACAGACATGAATATTGTAACAATTTATATGGACACAATTCCATTAAATGCTAACAAAAATTTACACTAGCGAGTCAAAAACCGCCAATAAATGAAACTTGACGAAAATAAGGAGTAATGATGTGTGAATGACATGAACGTAATTTAATACATGGTCTTGAAATATTTCGCAAAAAGTTAAAAATGAAGGTTAAAGGTTAAAAAAGGTTAAGGTATTCCTGTACAGACCTGGAGAGGCCCTGAGGATTCCAGGATGTTGAGGCTCCCAGATTTCATAAAAATTGGCATATAAAGGTGGTAATGTTGTTAGCCCTACGCACTGGCCGCCTTTACCCCCCAGGAACTATTCCTGGTACTCATTTCTTTTAGAGGCTGAGTGACCCCAGGGCCATAATGCGGCCGGAAGAATTATGTCAATGAAAAATTCCAATGACACCATCGGGAAACGAACCCACCATTAAAAATGGACACCTTGAATATTACTTTCTACAGGTAACGCGCACAGTTAGTACAAAAGAAGGGCGAAACTTATATAGACCTAAATTGTCTATATGGCGAAAATAACTAAACAACCATTGCAGCTAGAATGCAAAATTGTCTATGACGTTGAATCGAACGCATCTAAGACACTTTTACGAACATTTCTGTTTGTTGGACTATAACAACCCTACCGATTAAGTGAAAGGTTTTACTTTATGTTTGACAACTTTCACGTACAAAGAATTCGTACTGTGAGATATTATGCACACATATGACGCAGTAAACACACGCCTACGAATTACATAACTGTATATATGTGTGCAATTCCTGGTAGACTGCATATATGGAAGAGTTCAAAGAAATATGTTAATTCACGAGATTATTCAACAAAGATTTTGCAGCTTTACAGAGGCATAGGCCTAGAATATGTTAGGTGTAAATACGTAGTGTGGCGGATATACACAATGAAGGGAGGACAATATTAAAATGGGTCTTCAAATGAGAAGGTGAGAAGATGTAGGCTTGATTAATGTTAATCAGTGTAGGGTCTAGCAGCAGGTTGTAGGGAACCTTAAATGGAGAAATTTAATTTATATACTTGTAGGAGGCACAATAAACAATTCTCTCCTTCAGATATCTCTCAAGAGATTTATTGCGCCTAATCTTCGGACACGTTAAAGTAGGTTACGTATTAACCTAGATGCTAGCAAGAACAATGTCATTTTTTAAAATTAGCTTTCCTTAAATGTTATAAATAATAAAAATTACAGGGCCTAAATAATATTCACACTTCCTGAGACAGCGTCCAGACTGGCCCTGGAGCCTACCCAGCCTCCTACAAAATGGGTACCGGGCGATTCCCGGTGGTAAAACGGCCGGGGCGTGGCGTTGACCACCCACCTGTCGCCGAGGTTAAAGAAAGAGTAGAACTATACCTCTCCTCCCCCTCTGGGTCTTCATGGTCTATTGTAGGGTGAACTTTACCTTTACCTGAGACAGCAGTCACATAACGCTCTAAGCCTAGTGGTTACTTTATGTAGCTCTAGGTTTAAGATTCAGATATTCTGCATTCTGCACACAGAATATATTTACATGTTTGTAGGGCTGTCAGAAAAAGCAGCAGTTATTTCTATTTTCAGAACAAACTGATCTTTATTTATAACTGAGAGGAAGTGGTTTACTGCGAGGTACGAACTAAATCTTTAGACATAAATCAGTTTAATCTTAGTCTTTAAAGAACCTGCCTTGTCTCATGCGGTTAGACGACTACCTAACGTCCCGGAGCGCAGGGTTCCATCCCATGTCCGTGCATGTGAGATTTGCGGTAGAATTACAGTGGGACAGGGCTTCTTCTGTCAATATCATTCCACCAATGCTCCATTCTCGTCTTCATCTACATGTTGCTCTTACCAAAAGGACAAAAGAGTGAAGCCTGGGAACCTTCCAAAGAGCAATAATCTTTTGGAAATCGGGGAGCATTGTAAGGTACAGTGCTTTCACATGGTATCTAAAGATTTAAAGTTTTGTGGTATATAGGTGTGGGTTATATAGCAACGAATGGTAAGGTCGCTGCTAATGATAAATTATAAAAGCATAGCAGGAAGTTAATGTGGCCTGTTTTTAAGGAGGGCTGTCCGAGGATTTGTTGACAGAGCGTCAAGCGTAAGTCGTTACCACACTGTCTTTCAATTACCTATATGGAGCCGAATGTCTTTTTATTTCACTTGGAAATTGTAACCTAATATTTGAAGTGACTGTACATCAATTAGCAATTGGAAAGAAGTGAAGAAGAGGAGGGAAGTGGAGGGTAGCAGATTACAGGAACTGTATGTTGTGTTACCCACTTAAAAGTCTGTTGTAATTCCGGTGTGCATTTTAAAATCTCCATTAAAATGGCAAAGTGGCTTGAGTAAGAAAACATGAAAAAACCCTTTGAGTGTGACTTAATGGATCCTGCGACCTGTACTGAAAGACATGCGAGCGCTCAGTACAACACAATACTGTGACGTTTGTGAAACGATGGAAATTCTGACATCCTGTTACTACAATTTTTATCGTTTACTGCGTGGAAGAAAAATTTTACATTTATTGAAGTTTTTTACCTTAGATATATGTAATAATATACCTGAAATGTAATATACAAAAATATGAATGGTTCGAGAAATGTGACGCTGTCCCTTTTAAATACGTGTAGAATGCAAGTAACTTTCCTGTATAGAAGTTCTGTATATCATAAGCCCACACAACACTCCACAGTCATATAAATATTCGTCGTCCCTAGAATTCGCATTAATATTTTCAAACCGACGTAAAGCAGTTAATACATTATTTGAAAATGTGGCAGACTCAAGCAGTTGTGAAATACACAAACAAATCAAAACTGCTTAAAAGAAGAAATTAAGAGAAGGTTAAATTCAGGGAATGCCAGCTACCATTCACTACAAAATATTTTGTTTTCCCATCTGCAATCTACAGGCGTAAAAATTACAATGTACAAGACTATCAGCTTTCCTAATATTTATTTTATGGCTGTGAAACTTGGAGTTTCGTATTAAGGGAAGATAGTAGACTGGAAGTTTTTAGGAACAGGGTCGGTCATGAGGAAAATATTTGGAGCTAACAGGGAGGAAGTTACACAAGCCTGGAGCAAATTTCGAAATAAAGAGTTTCGTGATTCGTTTTCCTCCAAATATCGTTAGGATGACCAATTATAAAGAAGGAAAGTGGAAAGGGGAAGTGACAAACAAGGGGGAGAATTTTATATTATATGTACCATGCATTCTGTCATAAGTTTAAGTCAAACCAACCAATGCACAAGAATTATTAACAAAGTATACTTGCAATCCCTACGTACATGTCGGCAATCAAATTGTTAGCAACATATGCGCTTTCAATATAATGCCGACTGTGTATGTATGTTGATGCCGTGGATGTTTGTGATTCCTTGATGTGCCCCCTGAGGATGGCAACTTGATTGCCGAAACGTATGTAGTGGTTGCAAATATACTTTGTTAATATTTCTTTTGCATTGGTTGGTTTGACTTAATGTATGCAAAATATTATAGGGAACTAAAAAAGCAGAACTTGGAAGTCCTAGCGGTCAAAGGAAGGTTAATGTTAAAACATGTTACAAAGAAGTGAGTTGGAAAAGTGGAAATTGAATTTATCTGGTTCTTCCTATATTTGTCGCTCTTGGTTGCATTTTAGGACATAATCACTTTGGGGGGGGGATAAAATGGAGACTTTTTGGTGTCTCAGCCTGCAGATAAGGCCTTTTTTCAGACGTGTGGTTAACCTTTTGAAAATTTGCAGTAACGCTATGTACCTACCACCTGGCATAACCCCAGAAAAAGCAATTTGTCATTTAATGTATTCATGTGCTTCATATTATGCTGACAAGAAACAGTGATTATTTTCCTATAGATATTTAACCGTTTGGGCTTTCCGGTGGATACAGATTGTCTTCTCCGTGACATAGAACCTGCAACTTTATATATAATTTAGACTTGTCTGTGGGGAGTGGAGGTTAGAAACACGTCAACATTGGAGGCAATATTCGCGTAAATTTTGATGAAGGCCTCTCTTCGAGCCGGTCATTAGAGGCGCCACACAGAATGCATGGCAGGCGCAGACGTGTCGTTTACAGGCAAGTAACCGTCACGACAGGTTACTGCTGGTGAATAAACAACAACACGACGCGTCTATAATGCGCGCACGAAAACCAGTGTCTGCAGCCTCATGGTATGCGATGTACGCTGCACAAAACCAGCACTGTTCAAGAATGTACTTATTAGAAATACGGAAACTTATTGTGATATAGATATGTACATCGTTCAGAATCCTCGGTTTTCTAATTATTTGGCCATGGGTTCACAATAAGTACCATTCCTTGATATAGGGATGAGCATAGCCAAAAGTTAAAATTCGGTCCCTTTGTTTGCGTCTCTGTTTGTATCGGTCTCCAAATGGCTAATTCACAGCACTCGGAGTGTTAAGAAATATAGTTTTGTAATACAGAGTGTGTTACAAAACTAGAGCCGTGATGTATAATGCATTAATGCTGTCGTCGTGTGATGCTTAGCTGTAAGCAATATTCATCACGTTCCGTCCGGTTGTAAGGTCGATTCGAAGTTTGAATTTTCAATTGTGAGATTTGGCGTTATTGAAAAAAGTGTGGGAGTAGGGTAGAATGAGCGTAATATGAAGAAACAGAACGAAGATGAAAAAGAAGAAGTACATGTATATGAAAATAAAAATTTTTGACATTTCTGCAATGACGAGCTGTGCTACACGTGCTTCTGGATCCTCAGTAACCACGTGCATAACTACAACTTGCGGATCACAGGTGACCACAATCAGAACAAATGTGTTGTCTTTACGCCGTCTCCTTTCACAAAAGAACCACTTAACATAAATGTGATTTATTCCTATTTATGTGTATTTGAAATAACTATTGAAAGTGTGCCACAACGGATTCCCTCCCCCTCTTCCCCTTCTCCGAAAGAGAAGCTGATTACTCACAGCTAACTAGGTCTGTTGCTGGGACGTACAGTAGGTGCAGCTTTCCTGCATTTTGCATTTACGACTCCAAAATGTAGGCTGCTTTTACACAAAGACATGTCACTTTCACACAGTTCTAATTCAGACTTAGATGATGACGTTCAGGACTTCATGGAAATGACTGTCAAGAATGTTAATTGTTCTTAGTGTATTTACTTGTAAAGTTGCTTGGAGAGTTGTCCAAACAGGAAACTGGGAACTGATAAGGAAATGATAAGAAGCTCCCTGGCTCGTTGTTTTTGGTAGCGTGAACATCCACAAGCGTGGTAAGGAATTTGGGAGAACCCTGTTTGTAATTTCGGAAGAAGAGTACAAAGCAAGAAGTACATTTTTAAGTTTTCTTTGTTAAAATTCAGGTTGTGAATTAGATAACGGACCAGTTAACCAAAACGAAATAAATAAATATTAATTAATTAACTCACTATATGTCAATTTCTTTGGTCCAATATAAATTACTCTAATCAGCCAATTCTCATTGTGCTGAATTTCCACTGTCCCTGTGATAAATTAAGTTCATAGATGATATACGTGGTGCTAATTGAAAGAAACCGCTAGGGGGGTATTTAGCACCATAAGTATTAGCTGCGAAAATTGAATAATATTGCTAGACTGATGCCAACATTACAAACATATAATGATAAGAATTATTTAAAAATTTGCAAAGCAAGTAACTAGCTAATAACTAGGTAAGAAAGTAGATTAAATTAGTAATTTACTAAATTAGCTGACTAAATAATTGCATAGGTAAACAGACAGCTAACTAATTAAATTTAAAACTAATTATCTAACAAACTGCCTGAGGAATTAACATTTTACTTATTCTTCTAAGTTCTAATTTGATATTCTCTCATCCCCTTTTGTCACTGAAGTAAAAGTGGCTCATTTTACAAGACTGTGATAAGCCTAACGTACAGTACACGTCCATTGAGTCTATTATTTAGAACGCATTTATTGTCATTTGAAACAGTTTCTAAAAAGTTAATATTTCTGGCGTTGTAAGGAAGAAATATTTCGTGTATGTATACAGAACGTTTACCTTTGCAACACTGAATAAATAACACATTATGATTGATGGACTGATTAATTTATTTAAAGCTCTTTCGACTACATTCTTTGTAGAGCGAGAAATAGTAGGGTGATTATTAAACAATGAATATTTGTGCCATGAAGCGGTTTGTACACGTAATAAGATAGTGCATTTTTATTGCATTATATTGCGATATTCTGTGATACATTTCTGTGGGTATGCAATAAATGAAATAACATTCCAAAAGTTTAAAAGAAGGCACTGGTACAACGTGTAGTCTCAAAATTTTGGTACACTTTGTTATGTTTGTTTTACACAATGCAGCAGGGTGTTTGGACCAAATTGCATGTTGAAGTGAATTAATTGTAAATGTTCTATTTGAAAATATATATGATAGGATCCATATTATGTCCGATTAGATGACACCATGCGCAGTTTAACTGAACTGTTAAATCAATAAACAGCTGTTAATAATTAAATGCAAACTGTGTGGGCATAACCTGCACATTGCATTTCAGTCTATGCTATGTCCCACATTTAGTTCGGTTTTGTTATTACACGGTCAGTCAGTCTTTACCCACAAGCCAAGTAACTTCATTAATATTATTATTTTTTTTGCATATTATCCTCACTACAAACAAAGTATTTCACGACGTGTGTTGTTTCCATCTACCGTTTTACAATTTAAAATTTACTACAAAGGTACTACTGACGTACTGCATACATTTATATAGCCATTAGTCACTGCATCTTTCTTCTGAAGATGAAAATATAGCATAACATAATTTTTGGCATATTTTAGCGAGTTGTTTCTTGTTAAGCTGCCACCACTGCTGTAAATATTTCCCTGATAAAAATTATAAAGTAGATATAAATAAATGCGAGATTTAAGGTTTCCAAAGCGGGCCATATACAAGTGCAGCACATTTTTCTTCCGAACTGTTACCAACTTTGTCAACGAATGCAAATTATTACCTGAATATAATGGTCAGTTCTGAAGAAAGAGGCAGAAAACTCCTTCTAAAATTCAGAATAAAAGAAAAATATAATCTGAAATCTTAGGGTTTCCTTTGAGAATAATGGACAAATATCTTCAAAAACATGAAAGTTGCCTGAAGACAGAGGAACCACGTTCCTCCAAAAGTCCGCCTTTTTAACATATTGACACAGAACAATGCCCAGAAGGCTCCATATTGATATAGGCCTATATATTAAGTACCTACGCAGACCAAGCAGGATTAATGTCTAAACAATGATTACAAACTTAATATATTCTTCGGGGCGATAATTATCCGGAAACAGGAACATGTAGCAGATATAATCCATGGCATATCTTACAATAAATCTCGTGCCATTCTGCTGCTGCCCTTCTTTGGAGAAGCTGACAAGCCAAATGCATCATCCGTACACAGAAGGCATCAAGACTTGCAACACTTCAAATAATTATGGACATTATGTGGGCTGGCTTTACGCAAGCACAGCCAAGCAGAGCCGTTTCCCTTTGTGAATAAACCTCATCAGTTCTCACAGTGCAAATGGCAGTCATGACAGCAAGACTTTTAACAAAACTTGTACGAAATCAGTGAACCATTCATAAATGTTTGTAATTATACGTTGAACTTTCGTCGAAGAAACATCCAAAAAGAAAAGCCTATCATGTTAAAGCGCCGCAGTAAATTGTTTCCTGCCCCACTCAATTAAGGAACAGTGTGCAACCCATAGGATTGCAATATAATATTATTATTTATGGTACAAGATACTACTACTAACTTTTTGTTATTATCAATTTATTTTTTATTTTTAATAATCTTTTTACCATAGTCCTTTTGCGCAATTTTCTAAACGTCAATCTTCGACCGTATCTTGAGTCACACAAAGTTAACTGCAGGGAATAATAAATTAATGTAAAATTACAGGTTAAATAAACTTTTTTTCTTTTCTTATGTGGGCTGAACATTATACTTGCAGATTTTCAACCTTTCTAAGATAAAGTTGCAGACCTGATCAAACTCACTGTGACTTATTAAACCATTATAATTATTTTGTTTGTTTTGGTAAAACCATTCTCTCATTCTAGGGCAAAATGTGGGGAAAGACAACACGTCAATTACGGGAAAAAACTGTATATGTTACGACGATCGTTACACAGGAATTCAACAAGTGGCTGTCATATTTCGGCTCCGCAAGTATAGTTATTTTTACAGTGAAATATACGTATTTTTAAAGCCATTTGTTAGCGTATATTGAGAGAAGATAATGAAGTGTGTAAATAACCTACTTGTTCTATTATCAGTGTAGGAAGTCATAATATCAGATTTTATAGCAGAGTACGTCTGATCCAACTTTTCTGGCTGAGGTGTTACTTGCCTGCAGTAGGCTATAATGCGTTATATTTTAACACTCTGTAGTATTTGAGAAATCATTAGATTTTTCGAATGAATTTAAAGTTCTTTCTTCAAAGTTAGTGTTTTTGTACTCATGTGGTTTTGGATAATTCTTCCGAAGTTTCGAGGAATGTGTTTCTGAAATCCAGATGTAATTATAAAACATATCACAAATAGAACAAACGTAACAAATGTAACACGTAAAATGTATACTGAGGCCTTCCACAAGGCCATCATAATATACCAACAGGGCCAGAGCTTATACAGTCCAGATAAGCCACATTTATAATTGGCCACACGTGATGAGAATTTGGGTACGTAAGCTGTCTCATGATTACTAAATATTAGATGTTTGGACGCCATGTTTTAATCCAGTATTGTGTATGTGAATTCATTGTTAAGTCTGTGGCTTCCTAGGAGGCCTACTATATGTGCACTAAAAATTCATTTTAGATAACTATCTACTACAATAAGAGAGGCTACTGATTGTCACATTTGAGAAACTGCTTTGAACAGTGATTGAGAAGTTAGAAGAGGATAGAAATGCGGACAGAGGAAGATAAGCAGTTGGATGACTAAGAAAAAGAACTGAAATTGAAAGAGGACACAGATCGCACTGTGGAGAACTCGCTTTGAAGAGGTACGGACTGTCGTAAGACAGGCTCAAAATGATGAATATCCACTAGACTGAAAGTGATTATTGTTTCTGAAGACAGACACAGTCTTTTACTCGATTATAACAGTTGTTACATAACTTAATTTTTTTTATGTATGTAGGTGGTTTGTTGATATATCCAACGTTGTATCTTTGCACACTTCTCTTTGTAATTACTTGAAGCTCCTTGAAAATGGCCAGGAGGGGCCGAAACATGTAGAAGACATTATAAACAATTTGGTTTTCATCCCTAAACGCACTGTGTTTCTTATTTTTAATTTCTGTGATTTAAAGAAATACACGGTCAGATGCGACGCTATCAGATGTTCCCGTAAGTTTATTCTAATTTCACCGTGCATTTTTAATATAAATACTGTTTTACACCAACCAAATGCACTATTTATATAAGAATAATAAAATATTCTATAAAATATCTAAAACCCCTACAGTGTTTCAGCTTATCGATAAGCCATCCTCAGGGGGTGTCATAACTGCTTGTTTATAAAATACGTACACATATAGGTTCTCTGTAAAGGAGTATAGTCATTGCCATGTTTCGCTAGACTTCTAGACTAGAAGTCATTGCCATGTTCCACTAGACTTCTAGACTAGAGTCTAGTGGAACATGGCAATGACTATACTCCTTTACAGAGAACCTATATGTGTAGGTATTTTATAAACAAGCAGTTATGCACCCCCTGAGGATGGCTTATCGATAAGCTGAAACACTGTAGGGGTTTTAGATATTTTATAGAGTATTTTATTATTTTATATAAATAGTGCATTTAGTTGGTGTAAAACAGTATTTATTTCCCGTAAGTGTTCATATTATGCACTTATTAAAGTGTAAGCAGGGGTAGCCTCTATTTAGGCCTACTGTTACTATTTTAATTAATTTTAAACAATGATATCGTGGGAGTAGAAAGGAAGGAAATACTACTGCTGTGCTACAATTAACCTTTCCTCGTCGACATTATATTACAAGGAAAGTGATGTAAGCGGAATGAAGCAGAACGCCGATACGGCTGGGTTCTCTTCGCAGTTGCTTCATATAAAATGGACACACCGTTCTTCGTACATTAGCTTTCCGGTTGAATGTTATGGCGTGTTGTAAAATTATAATCTGAATGTACAGTTGTGGTGAAATTTGATATTTCCAGTCCTATTGGACATACACAAAGCTGCAACAGTTGTTTTTGTTACTAACAAGTTAGGTTAATTTACTTTCTTGTAGTAAAGTGGGCTGGAACTTAGGGTACAGTACGTCATAAAGGTAAAGGTAAAGTTCTCCCTAGAACAGGCCATGAAGGCCCAGAGGGGGAGTAGAGGTATAGCCCTACTCTTTTTTTTTAACCCAGGCACTATATGGGGGTGGGTGGTCAACTCCACGCCCCGGCCGCTTTACCCCCGGGAAAGAGACCCGGTACCCATTGTATAGGAGGCTGGGTGGGCACCAGGGTCCGTCTGGATGGCTGCGGAAAATGTCGCCCCCACCGGGATTCGATCCCCGGACCGTCCAGCCCGTATCTAGTCGCTATACCGACGACGCTATCCCGGCCAACACAGTACGTCATTTATTAGTTAATTAGTTAGACCGTTAGTTAGGTAAGCAGTTAATTACTCCATGATAGTTGTACACTGGATGAAATATATTAGTCACAAAACGTAAGGGCGGCAAGTGGAAAGTCAGTACTGCTGTGGGAGTAGGCCTACGGAACACAACAGTGTACGTGGGTACATGAATCCCAGAAAGGGTCTTGAGCCCCACTTCCCGGTAGACGCAGAGCGTTTTCTTGGTGATGTTACAATGTTTAATTTCCAGCTCCTTTTTTCTTTTCCAGACATTTCGTATGGGATTTGTGGCGGACAGTCTGACGCTGGGACAGGTCTTTCACCGAGTTCTTTTCCCTTGTAGGCCTAGTATTATTTCGCTAATGCCCTTTATTCACATTTAATTCTTCTGGCCTCCATATAAACTGCGCAGTTGACGTCGTTAAAATAAAACACTTCTCTTTCTTTCTCTATATCCCTTGATCTACACGTCGTTGTGTCTTTACGCAAATTCATTCACGTATTCCTTCATCTATCCAACTAGTCATCCACCTTTTGTCACTCACGTACCATCACCTCTCTCATTTAAGATCTAACCATTTACTTTCTACTTTTTTATTTGGCCACACATTCACGCATTCATCCATCCATCCACCCAGTCTTTCACCAATACGTAAGTACTATAAAATAAAACTTAGAATTCTCTGATAGAATTTCCGACTGCCACCCTTGGCAAACTTCAGGCCCTGCTCACGTCCAGTGCTGTAACAATAGCCAACATTTCAACGCAACACAACTATCTTAAACTACAGCGCCAATTCAGCTGAAACCTCACAGGTACGTTGCTGTTTCATTACAACGAATTTCCTTTTACTAAGATAGCTAGGTACATTATTTTAGCTGAATAAATTTTTCCTTTCAGCTTTTGAATGGCAACATTTACATCACGTGTACATACGATGTTCGGTTTGTTGCTTAGCTTTATGTGGGGTTCAATATTAGTTATATTTGTTCTTGTTACTGTGCTTTTGTGGTGAATACAACTCCTGTTCGAGTACATCTTACTTACAAATTTTAATTAACTGAACAAAACAGTCTATTCTTTAAGTTCCTATGTGTGTTGTTAAACCTAAAGCAGTGTTACATATATGTAACACAAATACAAGCGCTTTTCAAGTTGTTAGACATAACTTATAAAGGAGAAATAGCGATAATATGCTAAATGTACGTTCCTATGTGCATCTTTACATCTATCAGTCAAGTAATGAACTTAAATCTACGGTGTGGATATGATTAGACAGCTAACAGTTCTTCGGCTGAACAACACGTATAATTCTTTTATGAACCCCGAAAACTCGTTTACTCGTATGTCTCTAACAGATGTCGCCCTTTACACTTTATCGGGGGCAGTTGAATTGAGTCAAAACCTACACACCCTTTTGACGTATGTATGTCCTGGTATGTCACATTATTTTTCTCCAGATATGATCTGACCAAATATTTTTTAGGAATCAATACATTTTTACGTATTTGCAACATGTCTTGCCTGTCTAATTACGTTGGGTGAAAGCAAGGAATTTCGTCGTCACATGCAGGTTTCAAAAAATGGGAAGATTTTATAGACTTTTAAGAATCAGTTCTAAACAAAATTCGTGATTTTCTTATTTCTCACTAATTTTAAGTAAATCGAAAATGAAGCTTAGGAAAATATAAAGACAAAATGACAATACGAAAATAGAAATTGTTTATGGAATACACCTTAAATGTATCTACGGATGATTAGTCTACGCTTCCCTTTCACCTATTGAGTATTTGCCTTTTCTGCAGCTTACTCTCCATCCCCCGCTTTCCATTTCCTCTATTGCTGCCTCTCCTTTCATTTTACTACAACTTACACATATCCTTCTCCTCTCACGTTTTGTCCATCTTCTTAGGACAAAATTGAGGACCAAGTAAGTAAAGTTGACAAAAATAACCAATTCCTGCAGCTCGGGGCTGTAGCGCTATGACAAACAATCATATCCTGTCACGCACATGTATGCCTTCCGCATTAGCATGTGTTGCTAATAGATGGAGTTTAATTTATCGAAAGATGCCATATCCTCTGTTTTTATGCTAGGCTCCAAATTATAGTATTATTTACGAAAGAGTAGCAAATTATGTATTTTTTGGCCATATGCGATCTTAGTTGAGGAAATAATTATGGAATCTTTTGTGTCCCAAACATAGAAAAAAATACTTGTAGGGCTAATCATTTTATCATTTGACAACGTATTGGCCAGCCTGGACAAACTCAGCGCACCAAGATTACTTATACAGTAGTGAGTTGTCAGTATCAAGCTACAGCTCCTTTACACCAGAAAAGTACCCCTTTTGTGCCAGTTACTTAGCATTATTTTTGAATCCCACAACCAAGTGTTAACCAACTAACTCCATGGAGCAGAGTTCTTATTGAGAAGCTAGCAGGTAGTCAGATAGTCAAGAAATTCCCCGCGTTTTATGGAACCCGAAGGTTCATTACCGCACTCACAAGAGCCCGAAAGCCAAGTTCGCTATAGTGAAAAGAAATATTCCACTTCTGGTGGGAATCAGCCTCTAACAGAAATGAGTACCAGGAACATATCCTTGGGGGGTAAAGGCGACCGGTGCGTGGGGCTGACAACCTTATCACCTTCATGTGCCGATTGTCTAGAAATCTGGAAGCCTCTACCTCCGGGAACCCTAAGAGCCTGTCCAGGTCTGTAATGGGATTGCTTTACCTTTACCTAGTGGGATTCACGGTTGTACTGTCGATTTCATTAATCGTAATGTTACAATTCATAACGTAAGGAACTATACTATGTTCCAGAATCCAGTTATGAGTAAATTACAGCCTTATTTTAAACTCGGTGTTTTTCTAGCCACATCAACGAGAGCGCGGATCTCAAGTTGGAAAAGGATGTTATGCAGAGTGGCGCATATCCGCGCAGTCTCTTTGTACTGTGATCGTATTTTACAAAGCTGGCGCATACGCAGACCGTTGTCATATCAGTTATTTCACTCCTTTTCAGTTCCTGGTGTCTGCATCCATGTTAAGGGCGTCATCTTGATAAAAATAGCTGTCTGTTTTTCCGGACGTGTCGCAATTGAGGAACTGATACGCGCTACCTTTAAATGCGTCACTATGTAGAAAGTAAAACGAATTTAATGTCTGCAAATAATGTAACTTTGATCCTCTCTGAAAATGCCTAATGTTATGGCTGTCAATGAATATGCATGAGATTAGAAACGACTGGGTTACTTGCAAGGACTTTATGACGTGTGTATATTGCTTTAGTACAAAACAGAATCATTTACTGCAACTGACCAGCTGAAAAGTTCAAATTTTATTTTAAAGGACTCGTTTGTTGTTTTTCTCAAGAAAAAATACCCTGAAAACTGTTGCAGTGCTTCCTCAGCTACCAAAGGAAAAGGTTTCTGGTATGCTAACTAACTAACTAACTAACTCCATGGAGCAGGGTCCTTCTTGAAAAGCTAACAGGTGTCCGCTAATCAAGAAATTCCCCGCGTTTTATGGAAATCGAAGGTTTATTACCGCATTCACAAGAGCCCGCCTCCTGTCCCTATCCTGAGCCATATCAATCCAGTTCACGCCCTCCCATCCCACTTCTTGAAGTTCCATTTTAATATTATCCTCCCATCTATTCTGGTATGCTACGATTCAAATTTAATTCTGACACGGTGAAATGTATAGATATTTGGTATAGTAATCTTTCTTGCATAGTGGAATGCCTATCGTCAAATCTGCACCTATACAGAACAGCATAATACCAAGGCACCCAATTACAAATGCCCCAAATGGAAGTCAAACCACCGATCCCAGTATTCAAAATATCCAAGTCTTTACGCAGGATCACTGAGATTATTTCCTTCTATCCGTCTTATGGTAAAATAGAATATACTCTCAGTAATCAATCGCGTAAACCTACGTATAAAGTAACGAATGTATTGTTTCCTTTAGTACTCTTCTGTTACTGTATTTTCCTAGCTGTGTACTACCAACTTAACCTAAACTTACATAAATACAAATTCCCTGTAAGCCTACCTCTTACAGTCGTCATAACACTGTTCCTGTTGAAGTAAATTCATTCATTCTGTAGTCTGTCTTACGACAGGTCCGTAGCCTCTTCAAAAGCGAGTTCACCACAGGGTGCGATCTAGTGCTTCCTCTTTCAATTTCCAGTATCTTTTCTTTTCCTTAAGGTCATCCAGTAGCTGCTTACGTCTTCTCCCTCGTCGTCCCGTCATTTCTATCCTTTCTTCTAACTTTCCTTCAATCACGTGTTTCAGAAGGCAGTTTCTACGCAAGATGTGACCAATCCAGTTAGCCTTTCTTCTTTTTATTGTATGTAGTATATTCCTCTCCTCCTTGACTCTGTGTAATACTTGTTCATTTCTCACACGATCGGTCCAACTGATCTTCTCCATTCTTCTCCAGCACCACATTTCAAAACTTTCCAGATACTTCTGATCTACTTTCCGAAGTGTCCACGTTTCAGCGCCATACAAAGCTATGCTCCAAATGTAACACTTTACTAGTTTCTTCCTTAAATTTAATTCCAGTTTGCTGGTGAAAAGATTTTTCTTCTTGTTGAATGCTGTTTTTGCCATGGCAATATGCGTAATATGCGTTTATTTATTTTTTATTTTACTTGTTCTCTGCAGCAATGCCACTCCGTGTTTTGAAAAATTGACAACTCCATAGTTGTGAGATTTGAGGTTCTGACAGCTGTGTTGCTGAAAATGAGAGCACTACGATTCTTTGAAAAGTTGGAGAACTACTTGCCCAGCGACACGGCGTCACATTCCAGAAGACTAAAATCTTCAATTACATAGTTGGCCATGAATGTTCCCTCTTGTATTGAGCCCAAATTTCCGTACCTGTTTTCGCAGAAGCTGTGATTGCGCCATATTCTGAGCTAATTGAGTCCAGTCCACATTCTTACTCTATCTCCCAAACAACGACTTCAAAATTATCATCCCATGTAAATGTAACTTTCCCAAACGGTACGTGCTTACAGAATTTCGGCAAAAATGTTTTAAGCATTTCTCATATTCGTCATGCCTTGAAGGTTTGTAATAGTGACAGTACAGGAGTACCGCTGTTATGGACGATGAATCGTTTAGCTATGAACTGCATCTCCGGCATAATCACAATAATACCGATTTAGCTATCGAAGCCGGTACGATGCGAATTTCTACTGTCAACTGTTTCCTCCTCTCAGCTGTAGTTTTCAAGATGGCGGTGCCAAGGGAGTTATCGTCTGAAGCAATTCGTGATTTTATGTTGGAAAATGGTGGCAAAGTGACAAACCATGATTTAGTTAAGCATTTCAAGGGATTTCTTACTAATCCTGAAACAAGAGGTATTGATTTGATTCTTTGTGACTTTACCACCTTGAAATATGAGTGGTTCAAATACGTGTCTGGCAAGCCTAGCTAGAATTAATATATTTTAATACAACTTCCTGTTATATTTTGCATGTGTGAGAAATGTTTTTCAATGACAGTATTTCACCTTCACGTTATAGCATAATTGTGTTTTTGTTTTGTGCTGGTGTGTTACAGTAATGTAACAGTACTTAGTAGCTGATTGTGTGTGGTATGACGACAAATAAACAGCGAGTTTTGGCGTATACGATGCTTGACATGTTCGAGAATCGAATTTCGTACTATAAATTTGGGGTACGCCTTTTAAGTACGATAATCAGTTGCGTTAGTGACCTAAACTATAAGTGAAGTGAAAGGGAGAACAGAGAGGTTATAATGGTTTATGTTAGGTTTGTTAATTATAAACAAACTTAACATTCACCACGGCTATGTTCGTACATACTCGCACTGTTGTAATGGTGTTTCAGATTTCTGTTTAAGTGATTGCAGACTGATAGCTACTCTGACTTTGGTTGTCAGTGCAACATTTATTACGTACAAATGAGGAGGTTAGGTTGTGAGACCACATAATTATATATAAGAGATATATTTTTGTATTCAGTAAGCTTCATGTAAGAAATTTTTATGCCAAGCTTTTATATTTTTATTATTTTTCTTGCACTAACACTCTTACACACACCCCACCACACACACACACACACACACACACACACACACACACACACACACACACATAAAGGGCAGGGGGAAAACATGTACCAAATTTTGTGACATTGAATGATTAGGTGCTATTAAGTTTATTTTACCCAAACAATTTATTCATATTCACATTGTGATAATTATTGTAATCTTGTTTTCAGTTGAGGCCCGAAACCAGTTCAAAGAATTTGTAAATACGGTGGCTACAATTCGTAATGAAGGGGTAAGTATATATTTTATTCTTATACAGTGATATTTACAATTCATATTTGGGATCATTATGTAAGATACGTAGCATGAAATGTGAAGGAAAATATTATTACATAGTAATTTTAATTTTCAGGGTGAGAAGTATCTGATACTAAAGAAAAAGCATCGTAATGCAATGGGGCAGCAGAGTCCAGGAGTACTTCTTGCATCCCCAGTATTACCAAGTCCATCCTTTGAGTCTGGGTCCTCCATGACACCTACCGCTCTGAGCCCCTTCAATGACTTTTCTGCATCAGATGAATCTTTGGATGTCATGTCCCCGTCTCGCCTGCCACCCCCGTATCGATCTCCACCTCCACCTGATTCTTCACCCATTTGTCCAAGCCCCCAGGCCACATCATTGGAATCTGCAACTGTGAGACAAGAAAAGGAACTGGAAAGAGAGACAGACCCTTATGTGGAAGTGAGGTCACCAAGCACAGGTGAATCTCTGAATAGCAGTGCAGAAGTCCTAGAAGAAACAGTGATCCACGCACCACCACCTGTACCACCTCGTCGTAAAAGTAGTGACAGGATAAAGCTGGAAAATAAGGAAAATGCTGCTGACACTACGAACAAGAGACCAAAAATTGCAGGAGCTGAAGCCGGCGATAAAATGGTGAGTAAAGTTTGCAATGTTTGAAAGTGTTCTTAGTGTTAGAAACTAAGGGGTAACACTGTGGTACAGGGGTTAGTTGAATTGCTGATATTTATTCAGCTTGTCAAGAAAGTCCGCATCCATTATGACTCAAAACGTTTCATCACCACAATCATCATCATCATCATCATCAGTCTGCATAGCTATTCAGTGTTGTGAATGTGGGGGAATTCTGGTGATAAGGAAGTTTGTACAGTTATGTACATAAATCATCTCTACAGATGTCAAATTCATTTCATATTGTAATCAGATTCTTGGTATAAAAATGTATTGTACTGTGTATTTTATGTGCATTCTTTATAAGTACCTGTGTGCAGCCCATCTGCATATATTCTTTATCCAGTGCCTTAGGAATGGCCCACTTATGTTTATTTTCAAAAATTGTATGAGAGTGAAACCCAGATACAATCCTACCCCTGTCTAGACTGGTGTGTCATATGGTTTACCCACATTTTCAGGTGCATTGGAATTAGAACCTTCAAGTAGGTAATGACCACTACCTTCAAAATCCTTACATACTTATCCTTTCTGACAACAGTACAATGCACTAAATCGGGGGCACGTAAATCCTGAGCGACTAAATTTTGTGCAGTAGTGCATAATATTTTCAGCTTATTTGTTGGAAACTTTATTTTTACATATAAAAGTGTGTGTCAGTTCACATGCACTGAATAGAAAGTGCCAGGTAAAAGTGAGGTTCACACGTCAGTTCAGAATTGTGAGTCCTCAGTATGGAAACTGCTTTGTGTACCGTTCTGACAATCATAATTTTGAAAATTTGTGTACCCCTGCACTAAATACCTTCAGCGTTTGAAACAGTGTTACTAAACAACCTTATTGTCTTTATGTTTTCCAAGATGTCCGTGATTATTGGCTGTTTTGTTCTTGCCAATGAATGACTTTCATTTGGTTCTTATGAAACAAGTTGGCCCAAGGGGTAACATTTCTAACATGTGTTTGGGAGGTGCCAGGTTCGAATCTCGGCTGGGACAGCGACATCTTGTGTCAGGTTTTGCTGGATTTCCCCATTTCCTCCAGACAAATGCCATGTTAATGTTCTAACTTATTCCACTAACAATTCCTTCCACATTTTTTTTAATTTATTATGCTACCATCCTAAACTGTGTAGTCTGAGCTATTTTCATTGTCCTTAAATAGAACTACAAACAAATGAACATACATACATACATACTTCTTACAATTTGTAATTTGCTCTTTAATATGCCTGCATGTTGATGGAGTTGACCATAGGAGTTCTGAGTTGGCTTATGAGGTTCTTCATGGATTAATTTGAAGCAATTGTGCACTTGCAGTGTTTTGCCATTGTATTTTTTTTTAGTTTATGTTCATAAGGTGGAAGTGTTTGGAAGGACATATAGTAGACATGTGAGTGATAACACTTGTGTAAAAGATTTTTGCCTAAAAAACCTCAAGAGAAGAGGGTGCTTGGGAGACCTGGGCATAGATTGGAAGTTAATATACTCGTAAAGATTAGTCTCAAGGAAATAAATGTGTGAATGTGTGACATGAATTTATCTGGCTCAGAGTAGGTCCTGTGACATATTCACAAAATGACCATGTGTGACACAGAAAGAATCAGAGGATATTCTCATTAACTGAGTGCAGGGCCGCCGATAGTGGGTTTGGGCCCCGATGGATAATTTTTTCAAGCCCCCCAGCAAGGGTGGACCGGCTAAAAATCTTTACACTAAATCAGAAAAATTGACTCTCAGTTGCAATTTGACTTGGGTTTGGTCTGAAACGGTTAATTTGTACAGTCGACAAATAGTGATACAACCGAGAAAGACAAAAACATATGCAACTTAGTCGGGTCCGTGCCCGGATAATTTGTACCGGCTTCCCCCCACCCCACCCCTCTCGTTGGCAGTGGTGGAGTGACGGTCAAGGGACCACTTAGGATACATACACCTGCATGAGAGAATAATGTTGAAGTGGTGTTTTTCTAGTTGTAAATTCGACCAAGGTGATACTGGAATCATGCCATAAAATAGGTCACGACCGCTTCCTTCCTCATCTTCCCTAATTCACCATTCACAGACACCGAGCGGGTTGGCGTGGTAGTACTTCCATGACTTGCACAAGGTCTGTATTTTATGTGACAAATATCGTTTGTCACTTCTCACCGCTAATCCTCTAAGCGTGTGGGCGGTACTGCAGTGATACGATAAGCGAGCTGAGAGGAAAAGATATAACGACATTTTTCAGATTAAACGCCCTGTATTCGGGAGTTACAAATCTCGGCCTGGACGCCAGCTATTATGAATGAGGGATTTCGTGGTTTTCCTTTGTCACTCCAGTCAAATAGCGGGATATTGCCGTGGTTAGGCTGCGACCGCTTTCTTACAAATCCTTTCCAGTTTCATTTCTGTATTATATAAGAGTCTTGACATGGTGACAGTATCGTAAAGTAAACCACAGACGACATTCACATTAATGCGCTTGTTCCATGTTATAACCTGTTGGGCCCACATTTGATGAAGTGTTGTTAAATAAATCAAGCAAACATCCACATCTTTCGTGGCAGTGAAATTAAAATGCCCTGCAGCTGTTTTGTCTGAAACTGATGAATAGTGAAAGTTCCCACTACGGATTTCTTGTCTCACGATAGGCGCTTTGGTAGTGAGAGTGCAGGATAGGCCACACCGCCGTAACCTTCAGTTGTGTGTTTCGGATTAGTCTTCCCCACACGAGACACAACAGCGACCGGTCAAGTCCAAAGGTTTGTACTGGGATTACGAAAACGTCATGTGCCTCAATTTTGCACTACATATATATGCCGATCCCAGTGGCCGTGCGGTCTAAGACGTGGGTCTTCGGCCGCCCGCTTACTAGGATCGTGGGTTTGAATCCCACCGGGGGCATGGATGTCTGTCTCTTGTGAGTGTTGTGTGTTGTCAGGTAGAGGTCTCTGCGACGGGCTGGTCCCTCGTCCAGAGGAGTCCTACCGACTGTGGTGTGTCTCAAATGTGTGTGACCATGAAACCTCGACGAAACGAGGAGGCCCAGGCCCGTATAAGGCTGTCGAGCCATAGGGGAAAAAAATATAATTAATATCGCTTTTCACTTACCGAACGACGTTCGGAAAGTGAAAAGCGATATTAATTTGATAAACACAACCGGATGATGTTACCCAAACAGATATAATTACTTATACTACTCTTGTGTCAAACCACGTTCATTTAGAATACAAAAGTGACATATTTGTGTGGGTATAACACTTATATAGCCTATATAAGACTCTACTCATGTGTTTATAAAAATTGTTCCCATTTCAGTAAACACGTTTGCCTCGTGAACCAGAATTACGCCATCGTAGTGTAGTCAGTTTCGTGCCTCATACTTTCACAGTGCGAAAATGAACTGTGTTGTCATTTCCTTTTCATTCTTATTTCCTTTTCATTCTTGTTGCGCATGCTTTTCTTCTAAAGTATATTTTAAGGTAGTACCGCTGCTTCGCATAAAGTTGCTGTGAAATACTTGAATATTGGTACATGTTTGTACCGTGTTCAACACGTCTGGAATGTTGTGTGTGTTATCATTGAACTCACGGCAAAATTAAGTGTGAAGTGCATTTCTCATTGACCACGAAAATTGTAGTCTGTAGAAACTACGGCGTTTCGAACAGCGATATATTGCATACACGCTTATAACGCGAGGTATAGTAAGACTCAAATATTAAGGACAGCGACTGACGGTTTGTCGCGCCTGGAGGGAGCTGCAGTTTTCGCGATGTTGCAAGATTTTGCCCTCCTTCTTGATTTCCAGGTGCTGTAATACCGAAATGACCAGTATGTTTTTGAAACTTGGCAACAACGAGCACAGGCCTCTCACTTGAAATACGAGTAGCGGTCGGAAAATAAGTGTACGATGCTTATATTCTGGATTATTTTCACCTCTAATAATAACATTTCACATACAACTTTACTGCTGTCCCGTTACGTTTCCAGTGGTCCACGCCACAATTGAGGCTCTCATCTTGTAGTGGACGAGCGTCTCTGTTCCCTCTTCATAAAATCCGTGTTCAGTGTTATCAGCCGTCACGATATAGCTGTTTACAGCTCGCGATTGTCTTTAGATGTTTGGCCTCCACTGTGTTCCTTCAACGCTGGCAACAGATCCCCAATTGCTCAGGGCCGGATCGGGGCTGTATGCTGTTTGTTCCAAGATTTATTTAGTTAAGAAATTATATGCCATATGAAATATGAACTGAGGAGCAGATAAATCGGATAGTGTCAGTCATAGTGGGTATTGAAGGCTACTGATACAGCAGCAACTTTGCCGAACTGTGAGCATTTACAGAATCTTTCTCTTTGAAACTCTGTTACCCGTAGTCGCTTATATTGGCTATACACTCAACGGCCCCCGAGTGAAAATACTTGTCCACCCATGATGTAGGTCATCGGTGGTATTGTAATTTGTGGGAAGGAAGACAAATCAATTTAACGCTATCCATCCCGTTCTGTATATAACTAACTAACTCCATGCAGCAGAGTCCTTCTTGAGAAGCTAACAGGTCGTCAGCTAGTCAAGAAATTCCCCGCGTTTTATGGAACCCGAAGGATCATTACCGCACTCACAAGAGCCCGCCATCTGTCCCTATCCTGAGCCATATCAATCCAGTCCATGCCCCCCCCCCCATCCCACTTCTTGAAGATCCATTTTAATATTATCCTCCCATCTACGCCTGGGTATTCCAAGTGGTCTCCTTCCCTCAGGTCTCCCTACCAAAACCCAGTATGCACCTCTCCCCTCACCCATACGTGCTACATGCCCCGCCCACCTCATTCTTCTCGATTTGATCACCCGAATAATATTTGGTGATGAGTACGGATCATAAGTTCCCGTTATGTAGTCCCATTCTGTATATAGAATTAACACTACGTACTCCGTTTGACAAACCTTTATCTGTTGTTATTTCAAACACGACATGTTGCGATCAAGCCGATCATCCTCAGCTGTTTGTTTATACAAAAACTTACAATTCAAGGTAAAAATGTAATTTTGTGAGACGTCACAAATGATGTAAAATGTAAAATATAAATTATAATATATAAATGTAATACAAGTCGATGTATTTTATATTTTATATCATTTGTGAGATCTTACATTCTTACCTTGAATTTTAAGTTTTTGAATAAATAATCACCTGATAATGATCGGCTTGATCGAAACATATAGTGCTTGAAATAATAACAAATACAGGTTGTGTCAGACGGAGTACCTAGTGTTATTTATGTACGGAAGAAAAACGCTGCACTTAGTTCGTCCACGACAAAGCCTGGCCGTATAAATTTCAATCAGCATGCTAAGTAAAGCTCATATTGTAGTCTTTGGATGCGAATAGCTTTTGCCTTGAAAATATTAGCATTGCTGTTAATTACCTGCCGGTAGATAAATGTTCCTATCAGTCTTACGTTGCCGTTTTTGTTGTGCGCCTTGAATGCGTCATTTTAGCTTCCATTTTCCTTCATTTTGTTTGCTGACGGGTTATTTAAGCTAGTGTAGACTCTTGCTACCAGTAGTCAAGGTGTCCATATAATATCAGCTCTTTGCGATTCGTACTACGTGCAGTTCAAGCCATCATGTCTGGATCAGTTGCATTTGAGGTAAACCACCGACAAAATGTTGTTTATTTTACAAATTTACATTGTTCTCCTGCTGTAGAATCATGTTTGCGATTCATTTTTGTGTTTTGATTGGAGTAGTGCTTTTATTTCAAAGTACTATTAGGATTAAGTGGGGTACGCTGTGGCGCAGTTGGTTGAGGCACTGCGCTACAAGCCGGAAGGTCGTGGGTTCGATTCCCGGTGGTGTCATTGACATAATCTTTCCGGTCGCACTATGGCCCTGGGGTCGACTTAGCCTCTAACAGAAATGAGTACCAGGAATATTTCCTGGGGGTAAACGCCGCCGGTGCGTACGGCTGACAACCTTACAATCTTCATGTGCCGATTGTCTATAAATCTGGGAGCCTCAACCTCCTGGAGCCCTAAGGGCCTGTCTAGGCCTGTAATGGGATTGCTTTACCTTATATTAGGACTAAGTTAAAATAAACTGGTAAGTAGACTATTGGGAATCCAGACATTACCGTTCTATGTCTTCCCTTGATAAATGTCAACCAAAACGGCAGTCGTCCTTTATATTGTCATGTGTGCCGGGTCAATGCAGAGTAGTTATTTTTACTGGAACGGTAATCTGAACTGTGTTTAAAAGACCTACAGTCGAGGAGCCTCGCGAGAAAATTGGCAAGAGATTAAATGTGTATCAAGTATGAACACATTTGTTAGGTATACTTATGGGTCTATTAAATATGTAGTTAATTCGGGCAGTGTATCCTAACTGTGACTGATGTTCTGAGTGTGTAAATATTGCGCTACGTATTGTGCGGAATCTGGAATCGAGTAAAATGTACATGTAAGCGGAAAGTACGTGTAGCATTGTTATTGACCACAAAACTTGCAGTTGCATCCAAACATGTGTTTATAATTATTTTATTTATATTAATTAAGATTTTTGTTGAACCAACACGTGCACTATACTTTATTTTATTTTAATCATATTATACGCCCCTACATATGTTTCGGCCAGTCACTAGCCATCATCAGGGGGTCAAAGTACCTTAACATAGACTAAACATCTGTTTTGAAGGTTGTAGTGGCGTATAATATGATTAAAATAAAGTATAGTGCATGTGTTGGTTCAACAAAAATCTTAATTTGTAACAAGATGCACGGTGCATATAACATGAAATTTTATTTGTATTGTTTTATAGCGATTGCAGTATTAATACTGTAAACGATAAAGTAAAAAGTAGAAGATCCGTAGTTTTAGCTATATCTGAACAGCGCCACTGTTCGGATTGCATTCTTTCACTGGCCCGGTTTTCATCACCTCATATGTTGACCTTATGTCCATAAGTTCATGACTTATCAAACTTTAGTCGTTCCCCCTAAACAGCGCTAAACAGTAGACCACTGTAGTGACCCACACCTTCTCTTGTCGGTGCGATTATTCCATAAAATTCTACTTAGTTTAAAATAAGTAGTAACATATGTTTTATGCTTGCATTCTTGACCCACAAACGTGTTCTTAAATGTAGAACATCTGATTTACACTCGGCATTCACCTGTCCCATTTGTGGCTGAAGAATAATGAAGAGTGTTTTTTTGTTGTCATTAGCAAGGAATTTTATTTACTTGTAAACGGTTTTCGTGTGTGTATGTATGTGTGTGTGCGTGCGTGTTTTGTTACTTATTTTATAACAAAAAAAGTTGTTGGGCGTCGTGAGTTGTTGAGATTATAAATTTTGCTCGCCCGGTTAGTTTAATTTATTTATTTTATGTTTTTGTGACATTGTTTTGGTTTATTTAAACTCTAGGATGCACCTGAGGCGGATTCCGAGCAAAAAATCAGCGTAAAGGAACGCATGCAGAAATTTAATCGCCTAGCAGAAACCGACACGAAGACCCACCCTGTAGCGAACAAGAAGAAAATTGACCGGGTATGTCAAACTTTTTATTTTAATATGTCTGTCCGAATCCGTTATTTCTGTGTCTGTGTGTTTGTATCAAGAGTTCGATTTGTATGACGATATAGGTACTGAGTTTCTTCATTTAATTATTATCGAACCCCTGTCTGCAAGACGAAGAGTCATGTTAAACTTCCCTGAAGATGGAAGCAGCAACCTCTTCCAAAACACTGGTACCTATATACCAGACCACACCTGTCCATATCCAAGAAGACTGGAGTCTTCAGCGCTAGCACTGCGAGGGCCTTGCATATCGCAAGGGAAGAATTTGCAGTTGAAGAATGGTACAAATGGATAAAATTATTGCAGTTTCGATTTTAATGGTATTTGAATGGCGTCATTGGTGATAATCTGTTCATGTAAATAAAGTATACATTGCACGGTGTGGCAATTTGGCTGTTTCTCGGCGATAAACAGTGGTACCTTAGATGTGGATGACAGTAATGCCTTAATTTCAATTGATGAGAGAGGAAATTTGACTCGTTTCTCCCTTTTTATAGTATGTTTCTGAAACCTCTATAATTGAATCATATTTTATTCTTTTATTAATTCGTAGACATTTAAGTACATTAATTATTTCGTACGTAAGCCTAATTGTGTTTATTTGGAATCACATATTTCAAATAATTAAGATCTATTTAGAATTCTTGGTTGACAGGCCCGTATAAAATATTTGGTCGAGCAAAGGAGTGATATAAACTTAAATCCATACATACCGTGCGGCTGTTATGATGTACATTATTCTTATTGTCCACTGGCTTGCATTTACACTGTTTTGTGTCCAACATACGCATTTCGACGCCACCCTTCGTCATTTTCAGCATATATTTGGGAGTTTGTTCTTAGCATATGGAGTAAAGGTGAGGTAAGGTAAAGGTAAAGTTCACCCTAGAACACGCCATGAAGGCCCAGAGGGGGAGACGAGGTATAGCTCTACTCTTTCTTTAACCTCGGCGCTAGATGGGGGTGGGTGGTCAACGCCACGCCCCGGCCGCTTTACCCCCGGGAATGACCCGGTACCCATTGTACAGGAGGCTGGGTAGGCCCCAGGGCCGGTCTGGACAAGTGCTGAAAATCTCGCCCCCCACCGGGATTATTAGATGTTTTTGTTGCGTTTGACGGTTGGTCTCAGAATCCCCACGTCGCCGATTCTGTTCTTCCTTACAACAGGCAGCACTTTTTCAGTTCTGTTTCATCTGTTGGTTAGATTCACAAAATCGTCGCACGAAGCGGTGAATGTATCCTGCGTAAGTTTGCGAAATTCGAGGTTGTCACAGCGGTGCTGATGGACGTACAATTCCTCTAGGATGTTACGCCGTGTTAAGTCCTTTGTTTGACCCTGTAGCTGAAGGCACTACGCTTTTCGAAGCTTCGATAGCTATTTACCAGTCGACACGGCGTAACGACACTTGAATTTTTTCTGAAGGTGTATTCCGCTGGCAGTTGACAGCGAGTTAAATGAGGGCAGAATATACGAGTATCTCAGTTTCTGTTTAGCTATACACTATTAACGCTAAGCGGGGGGAAATATGGCAACGAATTGAGTTTTTATGTGCATGAAGTAGGTTTGGTTGTTCTTGCGATGCCAAATTGCCCTGTTACTTTCGACATGTCCGTTCTTCGCCAGTAACTGTATGAAAACTTGTGACCGATTGAGTTCAAACTAGGTATGGTTGACCTGCGCTAAATTTTGTTTAGCCGTTTTGTCTGTGGATCAGTTTGGATCCTTTTAAGGATTAGTTTAGTTAAGGATCTAAATGCAGTTTTACGTGTATTTAATAGCTTTTGATCAAACCTGTAATAGTTGTATACTTCTGTGACAGGAGTAAGTAGTTCCCTGTGTGAGTTTTACTCATTTATACCGTTTTAAGGGGTTTTTTCCCCCCGCAAAAGTACATTAACAGAAGTCTACCACACTTCACTTAACCTAACACAAACGCGTCTAACCGTTACATAACCTGCTACAGGATACTTACCTAATTTATGTGTATACTGGTGTCTGTAAACTAAGGCAAGCTCGACACCTGCTACATTGTGCAGGAAGCTTGCCGCAACAGCTTACGGAAACGAGCCTGCTCTTAACTTAAGTACGCCGCATACAGTAATCCAATCTAGACAACAGAACTCTACGCTAAGTAACACCTAAAACATTCACAGATTCAGGCAGAGGCGCGTGCGTAAGAGTCGGTGAATGTTAGTGTTAGGTGAAAGACGCACTTGCTGGTTTGGTGAATGTGTTTAAGAGTAAGATGGACCCGTATGAACTTAGAATGTAAATTGAGGTGACTAACAAGGCGTGTGTTACACGGATAACGACACCGACATACTGGTTGAAGAACTGTGATCAACTACGACTAATAATGAAAATATACAGCTATCTGTGTGCCTCAATAAGCATTAAGCCATGAAGACATATGGGGAGTGCGTGTAGATGTTTGTTCATAATCTTCGCATTTTGTGGAGTCGAGTGACCAACTTCCCACTCCGGCCAGTTTACCAACAGGGAAACCGTTTCCATTATCCATTGAAGACGAGTCTGGTTTGGGCCCAGAGCCGACCTGGATTCTTTAATGAGAGAAAAATCTTCTACCCCTCTGGGGAATTGAACCAAGACCCATCGGTCGTACATCCCACAGTCCGGTCTGTACCGGCTGAGTTGTCCCTCTCCCAGCCGCGATTAATCCTAGTCCAAATTAAAACGACTGCACACACTGACTTCCGTCAACAGCGTGACCGAACGTAACCCACCACGCGCTTACCAAACTCTTAAAAAAAAAAAGCCGCCTGCATCTGTTCCATTTACAGCGTACTGCTAATTGCTGGCCGACAGACATGTCATACGTAAACAAAAGACGTCATTTTAATTCCACCTCGAAAGGTGCAGACTGCTTGACCCTTGAATATGGAACCTATAGGTTTTCCCGAAACGTCTGTAACACCAGTCTACGCTGCGTAACATCCCATAAGAGCGAAGATCTTATTCACACCGCGGCGGATGCCTGAAATCTCGGAAAATCTGGGACTATTTGGTAGACATAAGCGTAGATGGAAGGACGGTATTAAAGTGAATCTTTAAAAGTAATGATGTGTGGGAGTGTGGACTGAATTCATGTGGCTGAGGATATTGGTTTAGTGACGGGTTGTTGTGAACGTAGGTGTGAAACCTAGGGTCCGGTACAAGGCGAGAAATTTAATGTCCGGCTGGGAAACTATCAGCTTCTTAAGAAGGACTGAAACATTGAGCCACTCGATGGAGAGAGAACCATTTCAGAATTGCGGAGTGTGGATTAGAAGTGACTTGTTACCTTTTCGTTCTTAAGTATTTGGTCCTTTTTTAAAATCATATCCAAGTTCAAGAGGCTGGAAGTAATGTTACTTTACTCTGCATAACCAGAGAGACAAATGCTGTTTGATTACTTTACCTTGAGTCTAGCTGCCAAATTGCGAGATGCCACACTGATCGGCTTCAGTTAGTCTGTAGGCCTGTAATATTTCATTTAATTCTGCATCGGATTGTTAGTGTTGATAATACTCCACAGAGAGGACAGCTTCGCCATTTATATTCATAAGATTGACAGGCAGTACCCCACTTTGCTCCTTCAGGCACCCACCATTGTGATAACCTTCTCCATTCCTCATGAGTAATGGGAACCCAATGCAGAATATGACCAGTCATTCAGTAATTTGTTTCTTTTTTTCTCTCTCTCTTTTTCTTTCTCTCTCCCCACCCTCTCATTCTTCGCCAGTATTTGTTTTACTCCCGCTGTGAACACAAATTACTTTACAATCGTTTACATTCTAGTTCCTCCTCTCGTGCTCTCTTTGCTTTCGTTATCTTATTTCGTGTTGCTACTTCTTGTTCTCTTTTCTCATTATGGCTTACCACTTTTTAAAACTGAATATAATTGTATCTGTTTGTATGTAAACTTCAAATGCACTGTATAAACATCGATTATACAATCCACATCTTGATACCGTAGTTTGAATCTTTTAAGCTCGCTGGGAAGCTTGGAGAAGTGCCTGATAGGACACAGAAAGTTCATCAGCTCCACAACGAAAGAGTTGAACGAAATTCCGATATAAGAAATGTTGGTTTCCGTTTGTCGTACTTTGTTGCACAGAGTAATTAAAAACGAATGCACCGTGAGACGGTCGTCTGTGTTAGTTCGGAAAAAAGTGGTAACATTTGATATTCAGGTCTGCACCTTAATTCTTCAGGGCGAATTTAACTTCACTCTGTAGCCTACCTGTTCAGTTCAACTCGCACCTTGCACGAATCTCGAATGAAATTTTAAATGTTTCTCAAAAAAACTTTCACGGGCCAAAAATCAAGTTGCACGTAACATGAAACATGGATATGACTAGTATATGAAACGTTTATGAAACACATCGAAATGGCACGTATGACCTACGACGAAATGAAAATAAAGTGATTCCCACATGTCATGCGATTAAATTTGCAGCAGTCTATTTATACTTCCAACAAGTGAACTTATCACAGTTGATGCTAAACGAAAGAACACATTTGTATAATTTGTGTAGGCTACTTAGTGACTGAATGACTATCTAAAGCACAAACCAACCAGTCAACTAGCCAGCCAACCAACCTACAAACAAACCAATCCATAGAGCATAGATCTTCTGGAAGAGACGCAGAGAACATATTCCTCGCACTTTATGGGTCTTTTAAAGTTCTTTTGGCCTACAGTGTTACAAGAACCCGTCACGTGTCCGTACTTGAGTCATATGAATCCTGTTCACGCTGCTACAAATCGAAATGTTGTCTTTCCACGCTTCATTTAAAACGTGTCGTCGGAAGTTTACTCCTTCGCCATGTTGGCACTTTTCAGTACTAGTGAGACGTTTGATGCTAAATTCATATAGACGATCGTGGACTTCCCTGTGCCTGTGTGCAGAGGTTCATTAGTTAACATCATAGAATCAAAAACAGTTGGCCAAAAATATCTCAGTTCATTCTTAACCCTTTCAACGTTTCAGTGTTTCGCTTAAAAGCAATGTCCCTTGTAGTGTGCACATATTTTTTGGCTGAGACTAATTTCAGGCTAACTATTCGTGGCTTTTCAGCAGTTTACATTACACGCCTACGTTACGTTGTAAATGTGCTAGCAAAAGAAGGTAAGGTTAAAAAAACAGCCTTCAACGGGTAATACTAGTAATTATTTTTACTTGGTAAAAGCCTTGAACGTGCCTAACATAAAAATGTGATTAAGAATTCAAGTGAAGTAACAGGCCTTTTTAGTCGAAAATGCCCCAAAAATATTTTAATAAGTACGTTCAGTGATGTATATTATCGAAGTGTGTTAGCTGACAGTGCTTTGATCTGTCAGACAAGCGAAGGGCAAACATCCCAAAATATTAATTGGTATAAAAAGCGCTTAAATGTGTATGATTACAAGGTTGAGCTATGTAAGTAGGACGTAAAGAGTACCTTAACTTTACTCTTTGGGTACCGTATACCAAAGGGTAGGGACCAGGATAGCGTAGTTGGTATAGCGACTCGCTACTGACTGGACGGTCCGGGCTTCAAAGTCTGGTGGGACAGGTTATTTCTTTTCCATACCCTTTCAGACCTGCCTTGGGTTCACCCAGCCCCCTGTACAATTGGCACCAGGGCGCTCTCCAAGAGGTAAAGCGGTCGGGGTGTGCCGTTGACCACCCACCCCTATCTGGCGCCGAGGTTAAAGAAAGAGTAGAAGTATATACTTGTTCTCCCCCCTCCTTGCAACCTATGACATATTGTAGGGTGATCTTTACCGTACCAAAGGACGGCTGATGTATGTTGGTAGGCCTGTAGGTCGTCACAGTGTTTCGGGAGTTGGTAGGCCTACTGTTCCTGTTTTCGGTGGACTGATCCGACACGTTTTTCATTTGCTTTCAGTGTTTTTGCACACAATTGGCAACGATTACTTTCGTACTATCTAGTATTCAGAATGCCTCATGATCAAACCCGAACTTCGCTGCTTATATTTAAAGAAAGGGAAAAGGTAACACCGAATCTCAGAACGGTGACAACCAATCACATGAAGAAGAGAATAGAGACAATTTTCGAAACGTCATGCGTATGATGTGTAGTATTTAGTAGTATTATAGATATTTGAGTAATGTTTACCAAAATATCAGTATAGAGCATCAACTTTTGTCATAAACATTTAGAGAATCACTTGGCTTCAGTGTTCCATAAACAAGGTGAATCCATGTTACCAGAGCCCACCAGCGTGTGTCTGTACATGCAAGTCATTGTAGCTGTGGGTGTCCATGCCAGCTAATACGCGGACCATCTGATATTACCTGCAAGTCTCGGAAGATTATATGCATTCATAGCCTGCTGTAACCCATTGCACGTCTGCACACGATCTGTTAAGGTTGATGATCTTCACCCTTGTGTTGTTACGGTACAGACCAGGGATGGCCATGTGATGTATCTTGGCCTATTAACTGGTGCACAGGGAATGTTCTCTGCCCGCCTCTCGTACATAGAACAAAGACTGTTAAACCCAATAGTTCTTCGCCGTGATTATAAAGACCGTAGTTGAGCCGTATCTTTTGCTCGTCGAAATCATCATTCATTTGCTGTGAACAGGGGTAAAGGTCTTATCATGTCACTTTCTCCGTCGACATTTCCTGACCAAAAATGCTCTCTGCACTTCTTAAGCCCCCTATGAATGCAGTTTGTCCCGCTGTGTCTGTCTGCTTGATTTGGTTACCCCACTAGCATCCAGTGAAGACTTTTTTTTTATTTTGGCCGCTAGTTTCTCGTGCTTAATTTTTCTCCTTATTGTTTCTACTTCACAGAATGTGAATGGCGAGTGGCTACTACAATTTTTTTTTCGGGAGGTCCCGGGATCAAATCTCAGCCTCGAGACGGGTTATCCGGACTGATGTATATGTAGCTTTCCACAACCCTTACGGCGCAATTCCGGAATATTACCTTAAATTAGCACACGTCCATTTCCCTTCCTCATCCTTTCTAATTAATTATTCACTAATAGCCCTACCATTTGGTGTTCCATGTTTTGAGGTTCTGACAGCCATAGATAAACTAATTCTTTTTCTTTTAGGTCAAAGTACGTCTTTCAGCACTATTCTCAAACATTCTGAATTATTGTTCTTCGCTTAAAATAAGAGATCAAAACTCACGCACTACAAAACGTTTTGAACGTAACAAATTAATGCTGACGGATTTCGCTCAACTTTAAGCGATATGTAGGAATGTCCGTCCGTTAACTTATGTAAAATATCCTCTCTCGCGAAACTGTTTGTATGTGCATGCATGTATGTATATATGTATTTATGTACGTGTGTGTCTGTGTAGGGAGGCTATTTCCAAGCATGTCTTTCTCATCTATTAAGCTCGCAGGATTACGCTTACTGTGTTTATAGTTTCAACGTGGATCTTCAGTGGAAGGATGTAGACGGGACATGCTTAGCTGGAGTGTCTGCAAGGAAGCGAAGTAGGCATTAATACGAGTAGATGGACAATACTAAAAATTATCTTAATGAAACTGTGAGCTGGATATTGACTGAACTCACGTGGCCCATACAGAATCTAGTAGTTGGTTCTTGTGAACGTGGCCATGAGCCTTCGAGTTCTGTAAAAGATGGGGAATATCTTGACCAGCTGAACGAAAATCGACCCCTGGCTGCACGGAATTGGTTGTTTTCGTTAGTCAGTGGTTGTTGTTCCACACACCTGTAACTGGCGTTTACTCTTTTCATTCCCTGGAGCGTTAAATAGGAAGCAGAAATTGTGCTGGCTGCTCCACCAACACAGCCCTTCAATCTGTTGTTACTAGCCCAAATACTTTAATAATTCGTACATGTCACTTGGCTGTATGCTTTAAGACCCATCTCCGCGGAAACCTATGTATCGTACCGTTAGTTACCTATACTGTTTATTTGACTGAATTTTAAACATGTTCTCAGACAACTTATTGTCTATACCAGCTCTGTTAAGTCCCTGATTCTTGCGGCCACTTCTCCTTATTCTGTCTCCATCGTCTTTACGTCTCGTTCTGTATGCAGTGATTTCTTGAAATGGTGGCCTTTTATTGGCCTCGAGCTTTTCACGTATTTCATTATTTGTATTTTCTCCTGGCCGTATATACCCAGCCAGGGGTCTGTTTCTAACCTTCTCTGCTATCTTTGTTTCTGTTACCTCACATCAGTGTCTCATTACTATACTTTATCTTTGGTTTAACCAACATTTTGTATAAGTTAGAAAATGTAGGCACTCCAGGACATTATTTTGAGACAGTACCTGTAAATGATTTAACTTTTAAGTGTACTATGAATGTCATTTAATTTTAAAGACATAGCTTACTGCTGACTGGGATGCTTCCTCAGTTTGTCAGTATGTAAATTCGTGGTACATGGTTTAGTTTATTAGCCAGAACTGTGTTACGTCGTATCACGTCTTGCTATTAAATATAATCGTAAGTGGCAGCCAAGTGGTTAGAACTTATTCTTCTTACCCGCGTGGTCCCGGCTTCATGTCCCAGTCTGGAGGCCGACATTCCTGAGGGTTTTCATGGTTTTTTTCAGTCCCTCAAGGCAAATGCGGAGACAGGACCTTAAATGAGGACTTTTTGCTTCTTCCACACCTTTTTTATCATTAAGGAATAATGTATTCCCCAATTATCCTACCATCCGACGCTAGGTAGGGTCTATTTTCGGAATTATTGACATCGTGATTAAGTATAACGGGATTACACCCACAAAGTACCCGTCATTTTGCATGACAATCTTCAGCGCCAGTCGCACAAAACCTTACGTCCCCCTACCTCAGTCACACGATTGCAGCTACTACGTAGGCAGACGAATACTTGTACCTCCACTGCTCTGATTGCAGAAACACACTGATCTTCGCATACATGACTTTGTACACTCTCCCGACTTTTGATATCAGCCTAGGCTCGCTAACGTTCCTGCGCCTAAAGCTGGAGGATTTTGGGAATTAATCCTGCTATACATAATAAATAGACCGTATTCCTTAAGTCGCTGCAGTAAAATTCCTCGACAGCACGTCACATGAGGCAACGACCGCCTTCTTGCACATCCTTACAATTTCGTCGTTTAGTAGTCATTTTATGATTCGATGCTAGGTAGTTTGAACAACGTAGGGAGACAGCTTTATTAAATAAGCTCTAAATAGAATAAACATGTCCAAATGTTACTATTTTCGTTTTATTAGTCGATTTTGCGTAGCCCCATCAGATTCTTACAGCCTTCATTTAAGGGAATAAAGAATCCTTTTGAGCTGTTTGCTGTGTTTTAAAATAATACATGATCATCAGCGTACAATAAATATGTTGTGTTTTGTGAAAATTTTTTTTAAAATTGTGATGTGTTATCGCATATTTCGTGGAGTCAGAATAAAGTAGTCAGTATACTGACTAGGCTACGGGCTGGGAGGGTGAGGAATCGTGTTTCGATTCCCGGCAGAGTCAACATATTTAGCTCTTCGTCAATACATCCAGACCACTTGTGGGACCCGCCCACCTCCTGTTTAGTGGGTACCGGGGCTCCTTCTGCAGAGGAAAAGAGGCATGGACTTGAAGCAGGCCATTCACTGCCATCTACGGCCGACTTAAGTATAACTGGTGCTTTACCACCACTCCCCCATATGCCTTCATGGTGTGCACAAGGGTAGTTTTACAGTAAGTTTCCTAGGACTTCTCTTGCTGTTGCTGAATTTATTACAGCTCGTTACCTTAAATGTAATGTAAGCAGGTGCACAGCTCAGGTGGCGTTTGATTTCCATATGCATGCCTGTGTCTGACATGGGGTACCTGATTTTATGCCAGAAGTACACATCTTCTGTATGAAGATGTTAGATCTCTTCGTGTCAGGAATTTGAATTCGTTGTTACTTATTCGAGGCGTACGTTTTTACAGCCTAAACCAACAGCAGGCGACATCTCAAATTTGATCAGTGGCGTATAAGCTGTGTCCAGTGGACTGTCGCGATATTAGACCGTTGATTGTAACCCAGCGCCTGTAAGACGCAATCTGAATAGAGTTGAAACAAGTTATTTTTTACGTGATTTCAGGCTTCCACCGCGATGTTGATGACATCTGCGCTCTTCTGGGATATTACGCAGCGTCGAGTGGTAATCCTTTACCGACGTTTCGGGACAACATAGTCCCGTCTTCAAGGGTTGAGAGGTCAAGACCCTTGAAGATGGGACCGATACGTTGTCCCGAAACGTCGGTAAAGGATTACCATTCGACGCTGCGTAATATCCCAGAAGAGCGCAGATCTCAAGTTAATTTTTATATAAAATGCAGTTGCTAGCAAAGAATAGACAGGAATGTGAGGACTTCAAGTGCATGAAGATTTCAGTCTTCTGGCATGTTATGCCATGTCGACTTGGTAAATATTTACAAGAATTTGTGTTTCCCTCACATTCGTGATGCAGCAGTCTAACTCGTCATTGAAACGCGGACTGCAGGTCTGAAGGTATTCAGAAGCAGGGAGGTTGTGTAGAAAAGAGACGTAAGTCTTATTGCTCGGGGGGGGGGGGGGGGGGATGGTTACGAAAACGAATAATTCGGCTACGTTTTGAATTACCTTTGTGTGCAGTAAACGCTTTCAGATGTATCGTGATACTACTGACGCATTTATTTGTGTTTTGTGTAATTTTATATAAACTATGTTTGTCTAAACAGCGTATCTGTAGGTTAAAACTCGCTGTTGCGCACAGGCTGTGACGTGGCAATTTCAAGCAGCAAGATGCGCGTGTATAGCGGCCAGAAATATACTCTGCTCCCGAAACGGAGTTCAACAAATTTATGGCTCTATTTCCGGTAGGAGCAAGAGCTTTAGGATACACATAATATCTGTTATTTTTGAAACGATGTCTTTGGCATCGTTGTACTCGTTCGCCTTTTTTGCCCTCACTTGACAGATTTTCATGAAACTTGGTTTGAATGTCCTGTCACTTTCTCATTTCTAACGAGGTTTTGTGAAACCCGTAACGTTTCTTTTTGAGAAAGCGAATGACGTAGCTGCGCAAGAAGGGCTTAGCTTCTTGTAGCTAGCCCTTTCCTCTTATTTTATGAGCAAATTTACGGTAGGATGTCAATTATTTTACGATAGTACATATGTACACGTATATATACACACACCTACAAATTCTGTGTCAACAGTTTTTGTAGGATGATGATAATACCAATATGGGGACAGTGCAGAACGTTTGAAGTCCCATATCGCAAATTAACGTAGTCGAGGTCTTTGCGTATGGAATTTATGTTCAAAAGTAGTTCATGGAGTAATACAGTTGCTACTCTTATCTTTATAGAGCGAGGCGGTTTCAAGGAAAGCAAGTTTCGCACATTCTTCCCGGAACTTCGTGCTTTTCATACAACTTCGGACTGCGTCCTTCCACGTCCTTTGGTACTCATAATTAATAAACGTATTTCCGTTTCATTCTACAATGTATGTTACGAAATTTAAAAAAAAATAGTCCTTTTATGACCTAAGAACCGATCAACTCTGGAGGGTTCTGACAATGGTGTATGACTCACTGACATAATATTTTTTTTTAACTGTGTCCATCGTAATTTTTAAATAAAGCACGACGTTTCGGAAGCCGGCTCTGCTTCCATCTTTAGGTAAACAAACACCTATACTGGCGAACCCCTAGATAGACCCATTGGCCGATAATAGCTGTATCTAAGGGGTTCACCAGTATAGGTGGTTTCTTTACCTGAAGACGGAAGCAGAGCTGGCTTTGAAACGTCGTATTTTATTAAAAAAATTAAGACGACTGGCAAAGTAAAAAAAAAAGTGTCAGTAAGAACGATCAGCACTCCATCATTCCAAATCGAAATATTTTCAGCATACCATGAAGAAGTGTAAGTGACGACTGTATAAGCGAACTAGTCCACCGCTGAGTTCTGAAGTTTTGCAACTGTTTACCCCTCCAACCTCTCCGCGTTGTACAATACCCAAAGTTGTGTTTCTCTTAGAACCAAGTTTCCAGCGTCTTGTCGCGATGCTGTCCGTCTTTATACCACATCTGCTACATACACAGCTACACCAACTCATGAAATTCATGAGAAAAGCACGAATCTCAGCGTGTGCCGCTGTTTATTTTGCTGCGGTACATATCAGTGTCCTGTATGGCCAAACGCCATGTTGTGAAAGCGTTGAGGTATATATATGTACACATGTTGTTAACTCCTGTGCTAGATGAAGATAGGTTTTGAAGTTCACACTCCGGCCTATTTACCGCGTAAGCGGCATAGTGGGTTTCAGAGTCAGTCTAGACGGTGCAACGAAAAGGAGAACCTCTTTTCCTGCTTGCAGTAGAATATAGGTCTTCCAGGTCGTAAGATACTGATTGTGGGAAAATTTAACAACTTTTTATCTGTCTTAATATCCTACCATTGAGTGGTGTTATGACAGTGAATAATGAAGTCGAAAGGATGTGAAAAAAACTATCGTGGCTTATTTGACAGTACTATCCCAGTATTTGGTTAGAGAGACTGAGAAAACCCCTCGAGAAGCTCTGGTCATGATAGCCTCCCTCTGGAGCTGAGTAGCCTACAAGCTACACAACCACGACATTCAGACTTACTGTATAATATAGGGACATTATTTTATCTGACCAATGTTGTTTGTCGTATAAATAAGTTTTGTTAGCAACAAATTGCACAACAAATTTTAATTAACTATGTATATATATGAGACTATTCCAGCATATTTCGGCTACTTTCTTATAGCCATCTTCAGGGAGCACTGCCATACAGAGGATATACATGGAGTTAAAATTTAACTCCATATATATGTATATCCTGTGTATATCAGTGCTCCCTGAAGATAGCTGTAAGGAAATAGCCGAAACGTGTTGGAGTAAATCTCCTATATATGTGGATGAAATTTGATTTGCAGTTTGTTGGTAGGTCAAATAAAACTTATTTATATGTATCTGTTGCATTTAAGATATATAATACCAAGATTGCTCGCTTATCCTGTAAGTCGCGGCCTCTCAGCGGCCCGTCCACACGCACATTGGAATAGCGTCGGTGAAAAAGTGACATTCCTCAGATAAAAATGACCCTATACATAGCTTATTACTAAAAGGTGTGTACCGAGTACGAATAGTAGGAATAGGGGCATAGTTTGTGCGAGCACTTATACACACCTACGTATAAGCAAACGCGCGCGAGCGCACCCAGCACGCACACACACACAGGCCTGCGCGCATAAACTTCGTGCCAGTCACTTCCACAATTTCGTGGCCCATACGATATTAAAGTATACGTTAATGAACGGCAATATGGAAGAAACTGACAAATATTAGCATAAAAAGGAATAGGATAGCGTATGGCAACTTGAGTAACAAGTTAATGTTTCCTGGTTGATTAGCCTCCGAGTTCCTCGCAGTTCCAAAGGCGTTTGATTAACTAGATTCGTATCTGGAGAGCCACGTCGGTTATTATTGGTATGTAAATATGTCTTGTTAGCAGTCCGACGTCCCCCGCAAGAGAACATGACGTGTGTGTAGGTGACACGTTAATCCGCCAGGTTTGTTTGACGACAAGGCTCATGTCCTTCAGAACGTACCAGCTATCAAAATGTTAAAAATGCATGTTTCGTAATTCTCTTTTGACACCTCTGTATTCGCAGGGCAGTTTTTCCATGCTAATGTTGGCATCGCTGTCAGCTAACCTTACCTTGGAATACATTTGTGTGATTATCTTGGCTTAACTGTACAATACGGACACCAGTTTTATGTGTCTGAAATTTGTAAATACGAGCGTACGTCTGTAGAATCGTGTAAGGTAGCCAGCGTCAGTTACGTATGGAGGACATAACCTGATGTAGCAGCCCACACATGCATTCCCTGTGCATTTTTGCGATTTTTTTATGGCTCACTGATTTACCTTATCTCATGGACCTCCAATATTTTTATGGCAAAGGGCCACGCCGGTTATTGTGGGCCGGGTCGCGGGCCGCACATGGAAGAATAACAGTAAGTGGTATACTGAACCGCCTAAATTGTGCAATTGTTGTAGTATATACACAATTTACAAGGTGGGCCGTGATAGCGTAGTCGGTATAGCGACTCGCTACGAGCTGGACGGTCCGGGGATCGAATCCCGGTGGGAGCGAGATTTTCCAGACCGGCCCTGGGGCCTACCCAGCCTCTTGTACAATGGGTACCGGGTCATTCCTGGGGGTAAATCGGCGGGGGCGTGGCGTTGACCACCCACCCCCATCTAGCGCCGAGGTTAAAGAAAGAGTAGAGCTATACCTCTACTCCCCCTCTGGGCCTTAATGGCCTGTTCTAGGGTGTTACCTTACCTTACACAATTTACAAATGTGGCCCCGGGCCGTATAATACAACTTGGCGGACCGCGGGCTGGAGACCCCTGCCTTAACTAATCGTGTATTTCAGATAGGAATTATTGCAAGGCACTGCGGGTGTCATGCTGCAGAGTAAACAGCTATTTGATCTTGTATTGTATTGAATTGTACGTAACATTGAAAAATAATTGAAATTACAACTTGTCGATAATTATGCCGTCGGCCGGGTAGCGTAATCGGTATGGCGACTCGCTACGGACTGGACGGTCTGGGGATCGAATTCCGGTGGGGGCGAGATTTTTCGTGCCCGTCCAGACTGGCTCTGGGGCCCACCCAGCCTTCCATACAATGGGTACCGGGTCTCTTTCCCGGAGGTAAAGAGGCATACGTTATGCTATGAAAATTTTTCGTTGTGGCCATCTGCCTGTCCGTTTTCGAGATCCGCCTGACGGATTTTTACGGTACATTATATTACATTACTGCACGAAAAACTGTTGAGCTGTATAAATTTTTTGTAAGATGGAACAGTTACAACGACCATGTTAGATGTAGACCAACATGTGAATCTGCGCGCATGAGCGTTAGCATTCCTGCTGCACCTGTACGCAATTCCTGTCACACTTGGGGCCCACACGTAGGCCTAAATTGTGAAAGTAAAATTAGGCTTCGTTGCATTTAAATGTTGTGTGCCATAGATGGAAAGCTGCTGCACGCAGTTTCTGCTTCCCGTATCCTAAAAGAAACACCGTAGTCGGACTTGGCAGGAACTGTGCATCCATTGTTAGTGATGTAGCTGGAATACGGGGAACCACACATTTCCTAACTTGTTTAATTTTCGTCAACGGATACAGATACCGCTAGTGGATTTGTTGGTTTTCCTGGTAACATATACAGGCAGACCCGGTTATAACGACATCGGTTTATGCTACACCTCGTCTATAGCGTCTGATATTCTGTGATAACAATTAATTCCTCACTATTAACCATAACCTTATTCTCCGCGGTTATAAAAACACTCATTTATAACGACACAAAATATTCAGTCCATTTCTTGACGTTATAAGCGAGTTCGACTGTATTTTGTGTTGTTGAGAAGCCATAAATAGACACGTTTCTTTCACTGGTTTCAAGTGCAAGATCCGTTCAGATCAGAAAAGCCACTAAGCGAGATATCTCGTGCATAGCATGAAAAGGGTTAAAAACACGACATGAGACTTTATGCGTATAAACATCAAAATATAAAGTGAAATTACAAGCTGTACTCTCTTTTGTTTTACTAGATGGTAATATATATTCGTGCTTGCACGCGATGTCGAGGGTGACATGAGATTTCCTGGACTGCCATTAATACACACTGCTGTCGCGATCTCGACGTATCGTGCAATTAGTATTGTGTGGATGGTGCTTCTTGCACGACGACCACCCGTCTGTCCGACTGTCTGGCCCACAAAGAGTGTATGTAATGTTTTCACTTCCATAAATATAAATCGTGTCGTGTTGTATGCATGACCCTTGTGATGAGCCGGATGAAAGCAAAAGTGGCATAAACTGTTGTGTATGTTGCTGCTTTTAACTCCGTTGGCAATGATTTGCATTCAGTCGTGTTTATTCTTTCTGCGTGAGACGAATGTGCTTGTTATTTCAGTTATTCTTAATTTGGCTTCTTCGGATTAGGACAATTAAAACGAATGCTTCGGGATTCCATTTTGAGACATCCTTTCCTTCCTTGATGCTTCATCTCGTGACATATTTTACGGAGCTATTAGTTATCTGTGGGCCGGGGTAGCGTAGTCGGTATAGCGACTCGCTACGGGCTGGACTGTCCAGGGATCGAATTCCGGTGGGGGCGAGATTTTCCGCACCCACCCAACCTCCTGTACAGTGGGTACCGGGTCTCTTTCCCGGAGGTTAAGCGGCCAAGAGTGGCGTTAACTACCCACCCCAATCCAGCGCAGAGGTTAAATACAGGGTAGAGCTATACCTCTACTCCCCATGTGGGCCTTCATGGCCTGCTCTACGGTGAACTTTACCTCTATCAGTTATCTCTGCAAACGTCGATAGTAGGATGATTCTTGGATGATGAATGGGAAAGGATTTGGTAGGCAGCGATCGTGGCATAATCGAGGTACTGTCCCGGTATTTGCCTTCAGGGACTGAGGTAATCATAGTAATCGTTATTTGCTTTTAAAGACATGTATTTATCTGTGTGTGAGGTTTTAGCACTTTCGTTTGCCTCATTATTTTTAGAATAGGGTAGGTGTATGCTACTCCATGAGGCAGAAGTGTGCTTTCTTGCATTGTTTGTAGAAGGGGTTTTTAAGTTTATAGAAACAATTGCCTTAGTGGAATGCATTTTTGACAACTTTCTAAAATAAAATTGAATTAAGCAAAGAGTTTGAAGGTAGGCCATATATATTATAAAACATATAATATATAGGGAATCTCTGTAACCAACTGTTGTTAGTTCTTTGTTTGTTAATCGTGAAATATTGACTTAAATATAGGCTGTGTTAAAAATTAACCCTTAAAATGAAATATACTTTTCCAGTTCTCGATATCAGGTGTCCTATAATGTAGAGGAAAATGGCTGTTATTGCCTCTTTAGTGTGAATGGCTGTTGTGAATTTCCGCTGTGTAGCTTCCTAAATGAACTGGTCTCGAGCGATTTCAAGCTCTTCTTGTGAGGGTCGGTCAGAAAGTATAATTCCTTAATTAAATAACCTGCGCCGGTTGTGATTATATCAAAGGATTTGTTGCCGCGCGATTGCTCTTTGTTGTCAACGCTGATGCAAAGTCTTGGCGCCCACAAATTTGAAGGTGATCGCAAGATGGAAAGAGTTGTGACACAATAAGTGATGACACAGGAGGACACGCAGTTAATATCGGCAGGGAACTGAAAGACTCGCCCCACGATAGGATAATGCCTCAACAGTGGCTGGGACTATGTGGAAAAGTAATGGATTAGCAGCAGGGGTGCACAAAGTTTCCAGAACTCTAGGAGCCACCTCAAGATTCTAGGCGCCAGAAGGGTCACATGAATCAAGTTCCAACTAAAGAACCCACAAATATTAGACGCCACCGTAAGAAATTTAATCGCCACGGCGACCTGGCGCCGGGATTTTTGCAACCCTGGACTTCAATACGAGTAATCTTATCTGTTCTTGTTACAGTTGGAAATAAAGACCATATATATATATTGTAAACTTTTTTCTGACCGACCCTTATACTGGTATTTCTACCTTGACTGTTTTATTGTTTATTGGTACTTTTACTCTGAGGTCACTTTTAGGACTGACATGGTTAGAACATCAACAATTCGAAAGAAACTAAAAGTAGAACACACGGTAGATGAAATTCAGAACTACCAAAAGAATTGGCTACAATATGTTAAAAGGATGGAACACTCACGAATACTCAAGATGGCACTGGAGTACCAACCAAAAGGCAAACACGACATAGGTCGACCAAAAACAAGATGGAGACATCAACAGCATCTTCAAGTTTTCACAGGACAGGGCCCAGGTGTCCTACATCTGTTTACGTTCGTGATGTTGGCACTTTCATGTTGTACCTTGCCTATTCTTAGACGCGTTTCAAAAATGCTAATAGAAATTCTTAATGCTGTATATGTCAGTTACTTAGTGCAGTTGTAATACAACATGTCGACGGTGCTGCAATTTGTAAACAGTCCGGGATGTGTTTGCCTTGTCGACACCGTTGTTTTATCAGAAGAAGCTACCGCACCAAGAGATGGTGGATTCACTTCAGCAGAGCTGTATAGCGGCGTCCTGGCATGTTAGTGCCGACCGAACTTCCATCACGCTGTAGGCCTTCCTAACAAAAACGCAGTTGCAAGTGGCCTGATGTATCATTAGCCATTGTCGTCGTATAGCGTTCAATACGACCCACCCTCCAGCTAGCCTTCGCCCTCTCTTCTCTCTGGACCAAATCCCCCACTCAACTTCACCGTATGCCTCTGTTGTTGTTTTCACCCCCTTGAAGCCGATGGGGTATTCTCCCCCATTCTAGGACCCTGGTAATTGCACAAACTTGTTAACGTGGTTGGTATGAAAGGTAAAACATGTCGGTACTATGCTGAATGCGTCCTCTCTCATCCCCAGCATCCGGCAGGAGCATTACATCCTGACGTCGCTCCACGGAAGTGGGTTTAGAATTTAGTTTTACAGGCGAATAGGGCCATGGGGGTGAGGGTGGGGTAACATACATACAGGACAAATACAGCAAAACGTTCCCATCATGGGCCAAAGGGCGGTGAAGAGGGGCACGCCAAGTCGTAACAACTCTAACAAATGGTACACGGTCCGCAGTGTTTTTAAAATGGAACTCTACTGCCTCTGTTAATGTACGCAGAGGACACCGTGCTAGTGTTCGCCATCTATCCTGTCATGTTGTATAGCTTGCAGAACCGAGGCCATAAGGCTTGCTCTTGACATGTGTATTTTATATTTGCATGTCTGGTCCTGCACGAAAGGTTCAATAGCAGTTCTGTATGTACACACTGAGACCATGGGACTTTTGTTTGTGACGTTTCATTCGGAAAATGAAGTGTGACTGTAATTAGATTGTCTGTGCATAAGTGGGGCTACTGGGAACAGTGGTGACGTATACGTTTTGTGTTGTTCATTGAACAGCACACACAAAAATGCAAGTCGATGATACATGTTCTGTCGATAGAGTGGGAACTGCACGAAGGATGGCTACGTCTCACAACTGATTAGTTTAAAAATGTTATAACACACGAGTAAGCTGGTCAAACACAGTGCTTCCTGGCTGCAGAATTGTGTGAATTTAAATTACGTTTTGACTGGTTAGTAATATGGCCTAGTGAAAGCTGCCGATATCCTAATTTAACAGATTCTTATTTAAGATATTGACCTGCACGTCCTCATATAACTCGTTAACAAATGTGCGGATTTTCACCAGACTCGTTGCGAGGTGCGAGACGTAAGGCATATGGCGACTTCTGCACAAAGTATGTGGCGGCAGATCTTCCGAGTATACACGGCCATTATTAATCCTGTCGTTGCTACGCACGAGTTGCGTCGTGCAGAAACACCGGCCGCTGTGGTCTGGATGGTTTTGGTGATCGAGAAAATCATTGGAAGGAGACTTCTATCGAAAGTGTCAGTTTACCATACTTGTCCTTTCATCAATAGAAATTGTACTTTGCTATTAATTATTGTATAATATTAATAGAAGACGGTTTATTTAAATAAAAAGCAGCGAGAGAAAAGTTAAGGGAATTTATTTTTGTAGAGTGTAGAAGTCTGGCGAAGTCTGTATTTTCTTCAATTTTTTATAACAGCTATTTGACTGTCGCAGTTAGATACATGAGACTTGTCGTCGAGGTATAAACAAGCACAATCAGAAATTTTGCTATGACACTTTTTTGTATGTATTAAAAATTGAAAACCTTGTTGCCGTGTGAATCTTTGAGACCAATGCTAGTAATATTGCATACTTCCGTGTATTTACAATTCAGCGTATAGTAAATGACCCAACAAAATACCCGTTATATAGGGAAATTTCCTAACCATTAGGGAGTTTTCCTATATGCTATGTATTTAGTAGATGATTTATTAAAGGTTAATGCTAGCAAGGTTAATTCACTGAAAAGTTTATGAAGAAATTGGTAATAGATGTTTTTCTTTGCCTCTTTACATATATAAACATATATATATATATATATATATATATATATATATATATTATATATATAAGGAAAGTAAATGTCGTAGCAAGTTTGCCCTAGAACGTCTTATCACTTAATTTCTCTGTGAAGACGAAATAAGGGGAAGAACCAATGACATTTCGTTCCAGTAAGAGGACTGGTGAATTGACCTCGAACTTGCTATTTCGAAAACCGATTTTGGACCGTCTACTCGGTTGTTATAGATAGAGCAGGTGAATTTAGAAATTCTGTGGCACTTGGTGAAATGTGGGGTCATCATTTACGTTAAATGTCACCAGTGGACAGCCTCCTCCCCACTGCTCACATGTCGAGGCAGGAGCCTCGTCCATTGGAAAATGTGGACTTGAATGTACATTTCATCAATTCGCCCATAGGACATGAAAAATAACTCTATGTATGTATGTGTGTGTGTGTGTGTGTGTGTGAACACCACGTCACTGCAACTGAGTGAAAATATGACCATTGGGATTAATGAGGTGCTTGTCGGACCTCCTCCTCCCCCCTCCACCCTACTCAAACAATTGTCGCTCGTTGGGCGTATATAGATACCAAATGGGTTAGAGCTGTGCATTTCCCTGTGTATTTTATTGTCACGGGTAACACAGGGTTTGTGTCAAAAATTGTGGGTGGTTTCAAAAGGAGGGGTTGTACAAAATCTGTTTTGATTTACATTGGTTTGTTTATTTATATTTGTTAATTAGGCTTCATCCATTGCTATACTTTTGCCGTCGGACGTCCGCCCGTTGGGCTGGCGTTTCTACGGCCCTGAAACGTTACGGGTTGAAAGTCGAAACAGTTCAGTGATTACACAATAGGTGTAGTTTATCTGTAGGGAGGTGTTGTGATAGATACGCTTGTATTTGGAAAACGATAGCAGTTTTATTTATGTAATTTGGACTGAACCTAGGCACTGTGCAATAGCACGCCGAATATCACAGCTGAATATAAGTTTTAAAACTTTCGCGGCGACATGATTCAATATAGTCTTCTCGGGCGCACAGCCGCGTCAATTCGTTTGAATACAACGTTTCGGGGACTAGCTCCGTCCCCATCCTCAGGCAAAACTGAGTTTTGCCTGAGGATGGGGACGGAGCTAGTCCCCGAAACGTTGTATTCAAACGAATTGACGCGGCTGTGCGCCCGAGAAGACTATATTGAATCACAGCTGAAATTTGAATGCCATGGGAAGGGAGAGTCACTGAAATATAAGTCATTATAAATTCAGGCATACTTACTATCAGACTAGCGAGAAGTGAAACTAGGCATCCCTTTCGCCAGAGACAAGGTCAAAGAATAGGCCATCATCCCCTCTTTCGGTGAGGAGAACGAAGAAAAACCGACACCAAATTTTATGGCAACTAGATATATAATTTTCAGCGAACACACGTACAGAATTAGCGCCGTAGCTGAAACACGGCTCTGGAATCTGTTCTGAGCTATGTAAATCAATCTCAAACGCTCATACTATTTCACAGTATTTCTGTTTTATTGTTATCGTTATTGCTTAATCTCCGAACTGGTCTGTACCTTTGGCGATCTAAAATCAAAATGCTGTATAAAATTTTCATTCCCAGAATGCGTTATGCATGCCCCCGACTGTCTTATCCTTCGTGATGTGGTGACCTAATAATATTGCACTAGATGATGAGAAGAAATCGTGAAGCTAGAATCTGCTGGGCCAAATTGTGCACATTTCGTATAATCCTTTCTGATTGATAACTTGACATTCGTACTTACACTCTCCATCTCATTTGCTGTGTAAACCCACACTATCCTTTAACATTGCTTGTGGAATCTCTTCAGAGAAAACTCTAATTTGAACACAGCTGGTCGTTTGTTGTACGCATAACATGGCCCAGATACATACATAAACAAAAATAAATGAACAAAACAGAACACAGGTATATTAATTACTTGTGTCTGTAAAATAACCTCACTAGACAAGAGTATGATGTGTTTTCTATCAGGTGCGCTGCTACCGCCAGAAGCGGTTGAGGTGGGGAACTTAGCGCATATTCTAGCTGCCTCCCCGTAATATAAACATCTGTTCCCTGTCACGTACATGTCTACGGGTGATGGGTTCAATCAATCAATATAGATTGGTTTCAGCTTTACATGAATACGTTTTATAATCAATAGATGCACAATTTAACGCGTCACCGGCTATGAACATAAGATTGGACCTCGACAAGGCGTAGGAACGACTGCTGTAGAATACAGTGTCTGTTAATGAACGTACGTTTATTAGGCAGATATTCTGTTATTAATAATTGACATTTATTTTCTACCGAAAGCTGCAACCGTTGTGCAAAAACTATAAATTCAATATTTTGAAGTTAAATAACCATCTAACTCTCTGGAACACTCCGTCTTTAGAAGCGAATAGTTCCTCAGCTAGTCAAGAAGCTCCCACGATTCAAAGAATCCAAAGTTTATTACCGTGTTCACCGCCTCTTGTCCCTATCCTGAGCTACATGAAACCAGTCCATACTTGTCCATCCCATTTCTTTAAGATCCATTTTAATATTATCCTCGATAATAGTAAGCGGGCTATCATGTACGAAGACAAAGAGACATATGAATTATCACAATTTCTAAGTCGCTTTCTGCCTAACAAATCTAACGTAAAGAATACAGTTAAGTGCTTATTATTCATTGTCTACAATAATGAGGAGAATCGATAATGAAGACAGGTGTAGTACCGATGTTTCGTAGCTTTCCACAGCCAATGTGTGTTTTGACGCTGTGTAGCTTTGTGGGTAGACGCCGACGTTTCGGTGGAACATGCTACCCCCATCTTCAGGATGAGGGTTTTGTTGCGAAGTATTCGCTCAAGTCAGCAATAGTACTTTAAGCTCGACATGGGCCATTTAATCGGACTTTGTTTTACCGCTTCAGATGCCGCAAGAGGTCAGTTTCACGCCGTTCTTCCTCCTGCCTTTTAGAGCAGTCGCTTCGCCGAAGTCCTGTAGCTGTAAACGTGGGAAGTATCTCTTAGTGTGATTTTTATTTATTGTTTGGTCAGATTGTTTTGCTCCTCACCGGTCTGCTGTTTTTAATCCACCTCATTCTGAAAAAGTGTATTATTTTATGGTACTTGGTCAAGTCACGCAGATAATTTTCCAGTCTTTGGTTTATATACTGTTGTGGTAGTACGTGGCCATTATTTGTGATGTTGTCAAGAGGGGAAAGAAAAACGAAGCGGAAATGTTAGACAGGACAACAGGAATCTGCGTATGAGAATCGAGACGTAATTTACACTTGCGTCACATGTAGTGTGTTACGTAGTGAGATCGGCTGCAAGAAGCCTTTGCCTGCTTTAACGACACGTTCAGTAACTCGGGCTGTTTACCGTCGAATGTAGGATGATTACCCGACAATTGATCGGAACGATTTTGAATTAAGCGGTCTTGCCCGAATCGAGGTACTGTCCCAGCATTTGGGAAAGGCCGAGGAAAGTCACAAAGAAGTACTTTAGAGTGGGCGTTGACGCGGCGGACATTGAAGCCAGGTACATCCGCAGTAGAATTCTGGATGGTTAACGCAACACCAGCTTCCTCAGTAACTTTTCCTTCAGAATTAAGGCAAATTATAACGTCTGTGTTCCAGATATCCGTAAAAATATTTGGGTTGAGGACAGAAAAAGGCACAAGAGGATAAAGAAAATACATAGGCCTAATAGGGAGCTTCGTAATTTGTACAGGGAGACCTACTCATTGATACTTTATTTAAACTCTGACGTCAACGCCTAGGGTCGATTGGTGCTGCTTCTTGTTGTGAGGTCCCGAGGTCAAATACCCAGATCTCGGCCCGCATACAGCTGCCGAGCCTGACATGGGTTTTCCCAGTTCCGCCAACAGAACGCAGAGCTAGTAGCCCACCCGAAATTAGGCCACTCCGCTCTTGCGTCATTCTTTCTTTCACTGTATTTGCTTTCTGTCCTGCCTTCTCTCCCTGTCTTTACCTCTGTCTGTTCTTCCCTGTCATTTACTTTTTTCTTTTTTCCGCCATATCTCTTCTTCCTCTGCTTAGGTTTACCATATTTGTTTCTGAAAACGTGTGCAGGAGGCTTGCTGTGAATTACTAAATATCTTTCTCTAGACAATCATACTAGTGCGTATTGCTGAGGTCCTGAATAGTAACATCCATGCGTGAAACTGACCTACCCACGTCTTCAATCTACGTGTTCTCCGACTTTCTCTTTCAATAATCACCTGTGGTACAGTAGGAAGCGTTACTTGAAAGCAGTCATTTTGTTTTTACGTCATTGATAACTTGTATTCGATCTGTCTTCTCCAGCTGCAAGCAGTAGGCCCACGTACTGTGCATGATATTTTCATAATGGCTGCTTTCATTTCACATTAGTTAAAAACTTGTCTTTGTTTTCGGGAGACCTATCTAAAGATGCGTGGGGAACCACATAACAGCTGCTGTTAGCCGAGTTTTCATGACCGCCAGAAACGCTCAGCTTGCTCTGGCAAACGGGCACCTAGAGAGGAGCGTCTCTAAACCTCAAAATTCGACAGTTCTGGGATGTTACGCTGTGTAAATAGCTACAGGCGTATAGAAGGATCGTAGTGCCTTCCTCCTCAGTGCCAAACGGTCCGAGAAGGTTTGTTTGACTCTTTGACACTGAAGATGAAGGCACTAGGATTCTTTGATATTTCGGTAACTATTTACCAGTCTTACATGGTTCAACATCTCAACACTTACATCTTCAACAACACCGTTGCGAGAACCTCAAATCTCGTTTTAAAACCTGCTTGTGACTAAACCTGAAGTCCACGATAATTGACATTCAATGGATTACTAGGTTTCTGAAGTCTAAGTTTGATGTTATTTTTTATAGTTTTAAGCTCACGAAAGGCAAGGAAAGTACTGACCGGCGAAGTAGACTTGTTAGCATTCCTACTTCGAATTCGGCAGGTCCCGGGTTTATAGAAGGGCCCGGATATTCACTGTCCTGGATTAGGCTGTCTGTCGTTTTTCTCACTCCCTTCATAGAGTTAACTGGGATAGTAGGTCTACATCGAAATGAGCCACAACCGCTTCCTTTTGCACCCTTTCCAATTTATTATTCACGGATTGTGCTATCATGCTACGCTATAGGCCTATAGTCTGAGGTACAAGAAACGCTGGTGGATAAACCAAGAGTTTATATAGGTGTGTGTTAGGAGACTGTTTATGATTAAGTTCTTATGTTATCCAGCACACACCAGAGGACGTAGTTACTCTCAGTGTCTAACAGATGGCATTAATCGTCAGACGGCCAAGGCATGTACATACTTTCATCTATAACAGACTTCTCAGAATTTCCATTACGCCTTTTCTACCAGTTAATAAATTCAAGGCAAGAAGAAATTGTTTTATATGCTCTTGAATAAATGTCTAGAGATAAATCGTTACACACGTGTGCAAACGGAATATCCACAAGGCGGTAAATAGTTTCTAATAAATGGTTCATATATTCAACAATATTAACAAACATAAAACTGTGTGTGAAATTATAAGAGCCGGGATGGTTTAATCTGTACAGTGACAGGTTATGGGCCAGTCAACTGCAGTTCGAATCGCAGCAGGGTTTGGTATTTTTTTTTCTCTTCATTATACGTATGTGCAGCCCGGCACTGGGGCCCAGTCAGCCTATGCAGCGGTTGTAGAGGGCTTTTACGTCGGAAGTACAAGTTTAAGCTCTCCTTTAGTGGCGAGCTTAATAACGCGTGGAACTGTATCTGTACTTCCCAGTACATCTTGGCGTTGTGCTTATGTATACCAGTTTTTTGTTGGACATTGTCCGCTGTCTGAGCTATATTTCATAAGCTCGGGGTGTCGGCTTTCGGCCGTACTTCCGTCTTCAGGTGGTTGTTTGCCATATACTGGTAGAATATGTATACATAAAGATTATTGGCCACTTTGGTTGTCTGATGGTTAGCGTACTAACCTAGTATTCAAAATATCTCAGGTTCTATCTTGTGCCGACGCAACCTCTCTTAAATAGATGTTTGTATACTTGTATAATGGCAACCGGCAAGACCTGAAAACGAGGGTAGGCCCGGCTGTCGTAACGTTACGTATATCATAAATTTATACCTCATGTTATGGACAAAGCCCAACACCAGCTTGTTGGCAGGTAGTAAATAATTTTCATAAACCTTTAGAGAGTCAGTGGTACTTAAACATGGAGACAATTTTAGCTTATGAAATTAATAGCAGAATCAGTGGTACTTAAACATGGAGACAATTTTAGCTTATGAAATTAATAGCAGAATCAGTGGTACTTAAAACATGGAGACAATTTTAGCATATGAAATTAATAGTAGAATCAGTGGTACTTAAACACGGAGACAATTTTAGCATATGAAATTAATAGCAGAAATCAGTAGTAACTTAAACATGGAGACAATTTTAGCTTATGAAATTAATAGCAGAATCAGTGGTACTTAAACACGGAGACAATTTTAGCTTATGAAATGAATAGCAGAATCAGTGGTACTTAAACACGGAGACAATTTTAGCATATGAAATTAATAGCAGAATCAGTGGTACTTAAACATGGAGACAATTTTAGCGTATGAAATTAATAGCAGAATCAGTGGTACTTAAACATGGAGACAGTTTTAACATATGAAATTAATAGCAGAATCAGTGGTACTTAAACATGGAGACAATTTTAGCATATGAAATTAATAGCAGAATCAGTGGTACTTAAACATGGAGACAATTTTAACATATGAAATTAATAGCCGAATCAGTGGTACTTAATTAAACATGGAGACAATTTTAGCATATGAAATTAATAGCAGAATCAGTGGTACTTAAACACGGAGACAATTTTACCATATGAAATTAATAGCAGAATCAGTGGTACTTAAACACGGAGACAATTTTACCATATGAAATTAATAGCAGAATCAGTGGTACTTAAACACGGAGACAATTTTACCATATGAAATTAATAGCAGAATCAGTGGTACTTAAACACGGAGACAATTTTACCATATGAAATTAATAGCAGAATCAGTGGTACTTAAACACGGAGACAATTTTAGCATATGAAATTAATAGCAGAATCAGTGGTACTTAAACACGGAGACAATTTTAACATATGAAATTAATAGCAGAATCAGTGGTACTTAAACACGGAGACAATTTTAGCATATGAAATTAATAGCATAACGAATGTAAGTACATAAATAATAAACTAAACTAATTAATTTTGACTTTTGTCTTGAAGTACCACGTCACACAGACAAGACAGTGTTGAATACTGGGTAATGTTTCCAAGAACTGAGAACCGCCGAAAATCAATGCGATACATATAAATAAATAAAAGTATTTTAACAGGTTCTCATCTGTGACTGGAACTGCGCCCATATGAATATGAGTGGCGCAGAGAACAAGCCAGTGCACACTTACCTTGTCTACGTTCCTTCATCCGTGGACCCCCGCGGTGCGGATTGACGGTTTGACATCTCTCAGCAGTGTACAGGCATGGGAATTGATTTTATAATCATTTCAATAAGGAGTTGTTATTTGCTGGCGTACAATAGAGATAGACACAAACTGATAACCACTGAAGATGGGTTATAGGTTACTGAGAGAGGACACGAAAACTACGCAGGAAGAAAGGATGGGCAAAACGGTGGCTTTCGGTCATCGGGGACGTCGATCGTTTAATCCTACGCTACGCACAGGGTAATTCGTTCAAGGGTTTTCCAATTTAGTTGATGTCAGTAATAAAAATCTGCCAGATTGACAGTTATGACCTATATTCATAGCATTTAAACGATATGAATGATGTGTTACTATGAACATGTGTCTAACAAAAGACGATTTCTTGTAATCAAGTGAAAAGTATAGGAAATAATTTCCTGGTTCAGACGTTTCGGCCGATGTGACCTCCCATTCTGAAAATGAAACTGTAATATTCACTGAAGTACTCCAACGCATGACGTGAAAGAAATGTATTTCTTTGCGTGTTCATGTGAAAAGAACACTAATCTTTGGGGAACAATAACACAGGCTAGTAATTAATCTGTATATTATAGCCATTGTATGTAATGTCATGTTACGCTCTGTGCTTCACATTTATTGCCTAAATGATGATTATTATTTCATACTCGTATAACATGTCACCTGGTGTGACACATTGGTGCGCTAGACAGTTTTTTTTTTTTTTTTGCCTACTTTCTGAGATTGTGTAAGTGAACACATTTTGGATTGAAGAATCTGGCCGTCCGTATGTTTAGTGTCGTAAAGTGTTCTGATGGACGCAGATTTTAAGGCATTCTGTCGGAGTTTACACTGAAAATGCCGATCAGATTTATTTTTGGAGCTGTTCTTTTTTTGTGGTGAAGGGCCCCGCAGCAGATGCTTCGAACGCACCGCAGCCTTAAGGCTTACTGTGCAACCCTGTGATGAAGATGATTAATTTTCTTCCGTTTTTCCTTGCAATGGAGCACTGGTGGATTGAAATTGACAGGGGGAAAACCGAAATACTCGGGGAACAACCTGTCCCAGTGCCACTTTGTCCGTCACAAATCCCACATGGACTGACCCGGGATCGAACCCGGGTCTCCGCGGTGAGAGGCCGGCGACTAACCGCCTGAGCCATGGCACGGTCTTGCACCAGCTCGATATATTTGGTGCTTGCGCTTTAAACATAACATACATGTATCTTCTAGGCCTATACAAATTGAACCTTATCACGTTCATGAAAGGTTCATTTCATAATAAATCAGCATGTAACATTAGGGAACTGGGCTTATATATTAACTGACATTCATTCTTCGCCCTTATTGTTCTTAAAGTAAACTTTAGCTCGTGTGTCGCACATCTTTAATAAAGGTAAAAGGTAAAGTTCTCCCTAGAACAGGCCATGAAGGCCCAGAGGGGGAGTAGAGGTATAGCTGTACTCTTTCTTTAACCCCGGCACTAGATGGGGGTGGGTCATCTTTAATAAAATCTTACCTAATCGCTAATTACAGATTTGAGGTATACAATTTTCGTTTGAAATATTTTTCGACCTGATAGCCTTATATATCTTTTATGTTATATTTTAAATAATAGGTTTTTATCTTCAGTAAATGAACACGAAAGACAACAAAGTACTTAATACAACAAAGAACGTATTTTGAAGTACGTAGGCCAGGCCGTAACCCTTTTGTAGTCCTTTCCACTCTTGTTTAGTTAAGTTAATGACATAGGGTACAAATGTTGCGAATTTAACACTTTTTGTGGTGTAATATATGGGAACATTTCTTATTTAGCTACCAAGTAACACAGTTAGTTACAGGTGTAATATATTTGCGTTACAGTAATAAGCAGTATTTTATGTTTTTAAGTGTGAGATGTGATGGTCCTTGTATTTATTTATCGTTGTGTTTTTGCAGGGTGTGGATGACGATGACTCCGCTTCTGTTACAACGGTAAGTGTCCTCTCGTATATAATATCAAACAGTAACCCCCACTTGACTACCTTCCTGTCTGCATACATTTGTTTATGGTATTTTATGAAGCATACCCAGACAGGCCCTCCATTGTGTACTGTTATGGTAATTTTTTGCTGCTTTCTGTCTGTGTATTTGACTAAGAGCAACTGTAATGTATGTAACCAAACGAAAACATAGTTAACTTGTACGAAACTCGGTACGTCTGTTAGGTTTATAGGTATATAGTTTTATAGGTACGTCTGTTAGGTTTATAGGTGTATAGGTTTATAGGTACGTCTGTTAGGTTTATAGGTACGTCTGTTAGGTTTATAGGTATATAGGTACGTCTGTTAGGTTTATAGGTATATAGGTTTATAGGTACGTCTGTTGGGTTTATAGGTACGTCTGTTGGGTTTATAGGTACGTCTGTTAGGTTTATAGGTACGTCTGTTAGGTTTATAGGTATATAGGTACGTCTGTTAGGTTTATAGGTATATAGGTTTATAGGTACGTCTGTTGGGTTTATAGGTACGTCTGTTAGGTTTATAGGTACGTCTGTTAGGTTTATAGGTATATAGGTACGTCTGTTAGGTTTATAGGTATATAGGTTTATAGGTACGTCTGTTGGGTTTATAGGTACGTCTGTTGGGTTTATAGGTATATAGGTTTATAGGTACGTCTGTTAGGTTTATAGGTATATAGGTTTATAGGTACGTCTGTTAGGTTTTTAGGTATATAGGTTTATAGGTACGTCTGTTAGGTTTACAGCAAAGGTTTGTGACTTCTTAGATTGTTAAGAGTGAGTTGCTATCACTCGTCAGTGTGTCTTGTTACAGGGGATTTAATAGTCAGGGAAAGTTGATTCTTCCTGCTTGGAAGACCTAGACGTAGATGGTTGGTTAATATCAAAAGGGATCTTAAGGAAAGAGGGTGAAAGAGTCTCTGGACTAGATTTATTTGACCATGGTTAGGGGTCAGTGGCGATTTCTGTGAACACTGTATAACCCTTCGAGATTCAAAAAGTGCGAGAACAGCTAACCACTTCCACTTTGTTTCTTTGGGATTGTTCCTCTTGCAGATATAAAACTGGATATAATACTTGACACTGTTTGAATATGTGTTGGTTCTTACTTCTCAGCTTTCTTCAACTGTTAGAGAGGGTTTCAATTTTCTAGTAACGCTTTAGCAAGGTCTTAGGTTTGACTATCTCGATGGAGCAGTAAATAAACTTTGTGCCTTTTGTGGAGCCCGAAGGTTGATTGCGATGTTCACAGCAGACCGCCATTAACCCCTGTAGTGAGACACATGAGTCAATCCTCACCCTCACATTGTATTTCTGTAAAATACATTTTAATGTTGTCCTCCCGTTAACACCCGTAGCTCCCAAGTGGTGTCTTCCCTTCCAGAGTTTCGTACGTGAACAGTGCATGCAGTTCTCTACACTACGTGCTACATTCCCTGCTAACCCAAAGCCTTGAATAACGTATTGTGCGGTGATGTAATTTTGTTTTTGCAAGGAGTAATCCTTTGCTGCAATCCCAACGCTGGAGAACCACTCCGTGTGGAAAGTTTGCAGCTTCTTTTTCGGTATATTTGCGATATTGTGGTAGAGGCTGAAACACGGTGAAATTTTGCTTGCTTTTTGGGGTGTTGTGTTTATGTTGGTTGCGGGTTTGTGCCAAGACTTAGCTCTGTGTTTTGACTGCTGCAGCTTGATGCCCAGTCTCGGGAGTGGCTGGTCGTTTCCTCGCAGGCGAATTACCAGGCGCTAGCGAAGCTCGTTGCCGGCAACCCTCGCCTCGCCAGGTTTAAGGTAGGAACTGTCTTCCACAGTAGTCGTACAGATTTTACAGTCCTCGTTGTGAAACCGCTATGTTGTATCCCAAGGTCACGACCGGAACTTGTGTAATGCATGTCATAACACTTGCTGTCAGCGTCGAAGTCGTGTGTTTGGTGAGTCAGTCTTAAAAGAATGTTATTGTTACTATCCCTTTTTTATTTTCATGGTTAAAATATTAATTTGGAAGTACTTCTTTTTATCAAACGCTAGCAGGCTGGAATAAAGTTTAGAATATGAAAGGGGGTGTGTGCTTTTGGGCCGAAACAATTTAGGAACGTCGTCAGTTAATCAAATGCAGTGACATTCTGATTCGCAGTTATATTTTCGAAAATAGTTCTAGTTTGCTGCTGTTATAGACCCAGTTACCATCCGAAACATTATTTCTCAATATTTCTGTAACTGCAGACCCTTTACAAAGTCCCAGTAATTCTGTAGGCCCCCACTCCAAAATTATTTCACCTCGCGAACCCTTAAGGCACATCTTTCAGTAACATTTACGGTTGGAATATTTACAAAACAAGAACACACTAACCCCAAAACTTTAAGTCAGTGTAAACATTTGTTAAGTCAGTGTAAACATTTGTTACAGAAACTATCATTTTCTTAACAGTACTAACAGTAGAATTAAGATTAAGAAAAACCTAGAGGAAAAGACTATGTTCTACTGAACAGAATCTACACTGTATTGTACCATTATTCCAGGTGAAACGATTTTATTAAACATTAAAAATATTCAATGTGGCATTCTTTATCTGACTTATAATTGGAGGAGAAAATTAATCTTGCACATCACACACTGAGAACCACCTATCTAGAATTTTAAGGATGGACAAAAATCCACTGTTCTGTAGGGCTTTGACGAAAGATGTTATGTTATTCATTCCGTGCATTGATAATGACTAATCTGTAACAATTAACCAGCAAATGCACAATCTTTGTATTGGCACAGTTATATTACTTTAAAACAATGAAGACTCCTACATGTTTCGATCCCTGTGGGATCATCATCAGGGAATACGTACATCAAATGATCTTGTATAAAACATTAACCAACTAATTTTATTCAAGATCATTTGATGTACGTATTCCCTGATGATGATCCCACAGGGATCGAAACATGTAGGAGTCTTCAATGTTTTAATAATATAACTGTAAGTATTAATATTATGCATTTGTTGATTAATTGTCATAGAGTATATAATGTTGCAGCTATTCTGTGGTTACAATGTATGGTACGTTTAATGCTATTTCCTACGATAAATGTTTTGTACGTCTACATTAGTACTTTCGGAAGTAGGTGCGCAGTGCCCAATGTCGCTGTTTGCTGTAGTTCCTTGGTGTCTTTCTTTCCCGATATGTTGCTCAGGTATTTTCTGAATGAATTTGGGATGTTTCCAGTTGTCCATATTATCACGGGTATCACTTTTGTTTTTACATTTCAAATGCGCTGTATTTCTATTGTAAGGTCCTTATACTTTAAAAGATTTTTGGCTTCTTTCTTAATCGCATGTCTATCTCCTGAAATAGCTGCATCTATTAACAGACATGTTCCTTTTTCGTTACAACGGATTGTGATGTCCGGTTTATTGTTAGGGATGGTTCTGTTAGTTTTCACTTCTTGAATCCTTAACATTCATGACTTATTTCTACTAATTTTGGTGCATGCTCATACAAGTGCTCTTTGTCTAGTTTTACCCCTATTTCCATGCATATGATAAAGTGTATTTGAGCACTCTATCATGTCTCTTTTTTGTGTATTGTTCTTTTGCAAATGTTGGGCATGCTGATATAATGTGGTCTATTGTCTCGTCATGTTTATTATTATTATTATTATTATTATTATTATTATTATTATTACGTTTATGAACTCGTAAGGACGCGGAGTTTGTATTTTCCTGTAGATACTTTATTATAAAACGTTTAATAGTCTCTTTGAGCTTTCGGTACGAGATAACTACATGATTATTTCCGGTCATGAAGGAGAAACTTCGTATCAGATTGTGTACTGTGACCATGTATTGCAGGGCAACGTTGTTTTTACTTTAAAGCGCTATTACCCTTTCATGCAGACTTAAGACATGAACGCTTGCCGAATTGATTCTGAATTGAAATTTACAGGACGTCCGGTAATTATTTTTGTGTTTTAATTTACCGAGAATAATCGAAATGTTTTGAAGATTGTGGCTTAGTGTGAACATATACCTACAGAGTTCTATTATGACTATCGGTTTAAAGGGGGTATTAACTTCGTGTTGAGGAAGCAGTAGCTGATTGTGCTTGAACTCAATAGCTTCGATTATCCCTGCAGTTACAGGTGGAAGGAGTAGAAGACAATCGTCCGGTAAGTTGTTTTGAAGCTGATCTTCAAGAAGACGAGTTGAGCGATAGGAATCTAGACTTACAGAATAATTGTTTGTTACAAGTAATATTGCCTGTATAATTAATAATTTTAAGTCATTTAGAAATGTATTAACCTACAGTTGAGATTAATAAGTAGCTATGATCTTAATAAGTAATTGTTTAGGTTCAAGATTTGAAACTTCGTGTGTTACTGTGAGGGAAAACGTAAATGTTAGAAGACAAAGAGCCCTGGAAAATATTGACTCTAGTAAACAATGGCTAGGGAAGAAAACGTGCTACAGGACATGGTTGATAGACTAATTGAAATTGGAAGATGCTATGGAATGGAAATGAATGTGGGAAAAACTAAGGTAATGAGAATCTCAAGGCAACCATCCCAAATTAAAATAATGATAGATCAAAAACAATTGGAGAATGTGGAAAATTTCAATTATTTAGGCAGCATGATAACAAATGATGCAAGGTGTACACGTGAAATTAAATCCAGAATTGCCGTGGCAAAAGCAACATTCAACAAGAAGAAGAATCTTTTCACCAGCAAACTGGACTTAAATTTAAAGAAGAAACTAGTAAAGTGCTACATTTGGAGCATAGCTTTGTGTGGTGCTGAAACGTGGACAGTTCGGAAAGTAGATCAGAAGTATCTGGAAAGTTTTGAAATGTGGTGTTGGAGAAGAATGGAGAAGATCAGTTGGACCGATCGTGTGAGAAATGAAGAAGTATTACTCAGAGTCAAAGAGGAGAGGAATATCCTACATACAATAAAAAGAAGAAAGGCTAACTGGATTGGTCACATCTTGCGTAGAAACTGCCTTCTGAAACACGTGATTGAAGGAAAGTTAGTGGGAAGGATAGAAATGACGGGAAGACGAGGAAGAAGACGTAAGCAGCTACTGGATGACCTTAAGGAAAAGAGAAGATACTGGAAATTGAAAGAGGAAGCACTAGATCGCACTCAATGGAGAACTCGCTTTGGAAGAGGCTACGGACCTGTCGTAAGACGGACTACAGAATGAATGAATGAAGCAATGTAGAAAGATCCAGTTCTTTATCTACAGACCGGCAGGCAGGTCACCTGGTATTTTGTAGCAGTGAAATGGAGCCAAGGAGGTTACAGGAGTTCGGTTATGTAGCTGGAATAGAAGAGATAAGATGTGATTTTTTTATGTTGTTCATACCGTGCATTGTCGCTAATCAAAACACAAACATGTTGGATTAGTCTACAGATGTTGTAATTTAGAACATCTAAAGTAATAAGAGCGCATTTTGTTGGTTTGAGATAAGATGTGCATTACAAAGTTTGTGTGGGGAAGCTTTTTGGAAAACGGCGAGTGAGAAATAAATGACAGAATAACATTAAGAAGTACTGTAGGGTAATAATAGATTGTGAGGATTGGCTTAGGATCGTGAAACATGGCGAGCTTTGGTGTCAGTGGTGTCGAAACTTTGGGTTCTGCTACTACTCAATGAGGATTAAATTAACCCTTTGAAGACCGAGATTGAGAGAGGAACAGAGAGAAGACGAAACGGTGGGATGCAGTAGGAGGCATTACATTTATTGTTATTATTTGGGGGGGGGAGTGGACAGAAAAGTATGCTGCTGTGATGGCTGGAGACTAAGTTCGTACCTCACAGAGAATGCGGTATTCTTCCATTAGTTAAAGCAGTCGGTGATTACAGTAGATGGCGATAACGGTTGTATTAAGAATGGTGCGGAACACATAAACACAGTGCGGGCAGTGAGCAAAAATCAGAATCCGTTACTTAAAACGTCGACATGGAGATGTAACAAGACAGCCTATGTACGTATAACGTAACGTTGGGGCACGTTCGCTTAACCATTGTTGCCGTGGAAAAGCAATAAATATTAAATATTATGCTTGTGTGTTTGTATTCTTGCCTAAGTTATCCTGCATGCAAATCACACAGGCCGCTTTAAATGATTCATAACCGTGCATTGAGCAATTAGATATGATATCAAAACCAACAAATGACATAAGTGTATGAAAATATATTATACACACCGTATACCTCCTACCTCTCCTGTGTAATGCAGCTCCCTGAAGATGTCCACATGAGTGGCCGAAACATGTAGGAGGTATATGGTGTCTATAATATTATTTCATGCACTTATGTGCATTTTTTGGTTTTTATGTCATATCGTATAGGCCGTATTAGATTGATATCTGTGGCCTGACTGGCTGTAAGATATTCTTCCACATTATCTCATAAACGGCACGATTTTCGGGGAAGAAAACTTAACTGAATGTAAAATGTTTGTTTTGATTTTCTCTACAACATTTGTCTGAAACATTTCTCATTCTAAGAAGAATTAAGCGAGATATTATCATAAATGTACATAGGTCTTCATGTAAAATACCCGTTATTCTTGTCAGATTTTAATCAAGCTTGAATTTTCCCGGAAAATTTTCGAAAAATACTCAAGTATAAAATTTCATGAAAATCCGTCCAGTGGGAGCAGAGTTGTTGCATGCGGACGGATGGAGAGACATGACGAAGCTAACAGTCGGTTTTTCGCGATTTTGCGAACTCGCCTAAAAATGCATGAAAATAAAATATTGTGGTTTGTGTGGTATTTTTCATTGCAAATACATCAGGGACAGCAGTTTGTCCCTTAGTCGCCCTGTCCTGATCGGCCCTGGGGCTCACCCAAATAATGCTATTACTCCTGAGACGTGAGACTGATTACTTACCTCCGACAATTCATGGCCTCGAGTACGTAGAGATTTACTGTCATTTCCCATTTACTCCCGTAAGACATGATGCTTGTTCATACGGGTAGCTGTATGATTACACAGTAACAGTGTGATTGGTTTTCACCACATCTGCACGGGGATAAGGAGCACTGCAGTGGTTAGTATGCAGATTAATATTCAGAAGATATCGAGTTCGCTTCCAAACTGCCGCGGATATTAAAAATGGAAAAATGTAACAATTAGCTATTCTTCACTAGCCTATAATGATCGCAAATCACTACCTGAAGCTGGGAATAGAGCCCGAAGCTTTTTTTTTTTTCCTATGGCTCGACAGCCCTATATGGGCTTGGGCCTCCACGTTTCGTCGAGGTTTCATGTTCACACACATTAGACACACCACAGTCGGTAGGACTCCTCTGGACGAGGGACCACCCCGTCGCAGAGACCTCTACCTGACAACACACAACACTCACAAGAGACAGACATCCATGCCTCCGGTGGGATTCGAACCCACGATCCTAGTAAGCGAGCGGCCGAAGACCCACGCCTTAGACCACACGGCCACTGGGATCAGCGCCCGAAGCTTTAGACAGTGGGAATATCCTGTATAATAAAGCTTGAATTCTTTTTACGGCAGTCCGTATTTATTGCAGATGGTAATACGAGTAGTATCGACCTTTTCCTCGTAAATTTCTGCTGTTTTTTTCAGCCTGCACTTTGACTTTAATGGAATTAGCAGACCCCTCGTAACGTAGGTAATATTTACAATTTCATCATGTTTTTTTGCAGTCAGAAGACTGTGAAATTAATATCCAGTACGACTGCAGCGTATTGAATTTCAGAGTCTGTCGCTGATGTCAGCTTCTTCATCGCCCGTTATCTTCTCGGATGCGAAGATTATATTTGAAGTTGGTATGGGGGTTTTATTCGTACGGGTTTGACCTAAGGGTGGTGGGAGTTTACTTTACTAAACCTCCTCTTTTAATGTAACATTGTATGCATCGGTACGAGGCAGGCTCTGTCTATAATAACAGACCTGAGAGGATCACGTATAGGTTATGTTTTGTTGGTACTGGGCAGGGGGGGGGGGGGTTGGGTGGGGTCTCAATTGATGAATATGCAGTGGCATCACTGAGCGCCTGCCGAGTTTGTTAGTTAGAGACACCAATTACCCAGTTGGTGATTAAATCAACACCCGGGTTAATCAGCTTCAGTGACTGGTGAGTAGGGGATATTCTGCGTTGCGAACAAACCGCCCCCACGGGATCTGGGCTGGTTTTCGTGTCAGGCCCGGATCGCTTTAATTAATATCAGTCCGCTAGCGAGAGGCAGTCCATCCCGTGATGCAATTCACTATCAATATACGCGCTGGGGTACGCTAATGGAATATTTCTACATTTTAAATTTTACACGACCTTTTTTTTTTTTTTGGTGATGTCGGTTTTTGAAATGGAAATAAAAAGTTCTTGCAAGAATTTATGAGATCTGCTTCCGTGTAAATGCTTCGATATTATATGCGACGTGGCTAGAAATAATTATACATTAATTATTTACAGTTTAGTGATACATTTCTATCCATAAATTCCATTAGTGTGGAATGAAAATGCGTTAAATGTTGTCAAATACAACCTTACATTTTCGCACCTTCATCCTCTTTGTGATTATTAACATGCAAAAGTACAGACTCTTTATTCATCCAAACTTTATCACCAGAATTTTCTTGTGCGCATAACTCTGAAGGATAAAGTGTTCGTCACTAACCCTATCACAGTTTATGATTTGAAATAGGTGGTTCCCAGAACGTTCAGACCTGCTGTGAGGTCCGCGCTGCCTCTTGTTTAGTCAGTACCGGGGACTGTTTATCCTCGTGTTAAGCGGCGGGGACGTGAATCTGACCACTAACCTCCATCTGTTATCGAGTTTAAGAATGAGTGGAGTTAAACATCCACTCCTCCATATGACTGACTTCATTGCGTGCAAAACAACTTTACCTCTTATCTGTACCTAACAAGAGGTGTTTTCAATCTTCACAGATGCTTTCGTAATAATAAAGTCTTGTCTGTGCCTGGTATTGAACTGCAATCTCTCGATTATCATGTTCGTAGCCCAGTCAGTATACTGACTGGGCTGCTTGTAGGTTTCGATTCAGAAAGTTTGTTTTAATTTGTATTTTTAGTTGTATTGTTATATTCTTTTAGGTATTTCTGCATTTTATTTTGCACAGTTGTTCACAAATACGGGTACTTACAGACAGCTGTGAAACACGGCTTTCTGTTTTTTGGATATTGTTCATTCCCTGCAACATATTATACATCCTATTAATAAAGAACGAACTACTTGCACCTACAAATGTGTGTATTTTACATGCTTTGTATGTGCAGGTATTTGACTTTTTAATGACAAGAAAAAAGACTTTCTGTCTTTGTATCGGGCGTGCAGTGCATTAAGGAAGTCTCTAGTGTGAATTCTCACGCCGCAAACTGATGGTGTGAACTGAGGAACACACACACAAAAACAGTATGTTACTCGTAGTAAAACAAAGTAGTAACACAATAACCATTGAAAAATAAAAAATAAAATCGTGACGTGAACCTATTTTAAAGAAAACAATTACGGATTCCTGGACCAAAAATACGATTCGGGGGTCATGGGGTTTCACTTACCTACCTGATGTTATTACAAAACTGACGTTTGCATTAGCAATGAAGTTAGTTGTGGACATTTATATAATGAAACAACGCTGATTGCTTGTTGCTTGTTGTGTAGGCGCACAGTAGCAGCTAAGTTACTGCTTCTAGGCAGCTTTAAACAAGGAACGGAAGAGACTGTTGCTTCTCTGCAACACATCACAAAGTACTGTACTTCTTCCAGCCACCACTCCATTGTTGTTGCCTAACTGGTAGTTTGATGACGTCAGCTTCTCGTGCCTTTTTGGAATTCCTTTCTTCCAGGGGGCTCCATCTGTAAGTAAAATCTGCATATAAGTGAATCCCAAGGTAACTCAACATTTTTCAACATTTGTTTTCCGTTTCTGGCAGGTTTCTGTTCCACACAAGTTTCGGACAGAAAGAAGTTGCATAGTGTTTATGATCCATATAACGAATCACGTATGTTGAAAGCGGGGCCCAGTCGCTATTTGGTAGGTAGGGGGTTTCCAGCCTCAGCCCGGCGACTAGCTACAACGAATGAGGTTTTCCATTGGTTTCCTTATTCCTAGCGGGATGATAGGCCTACCTCAAATGAGGACACAACCGCTTCCTTCCACATATTTTCAAATTCAGCAATCACTTCTACCATTCGACGCCTCGTCTACCGACACAGACGTTAAACAAGCCCGCAACTATGTGTATAACGAGTGACATTTCAGTTTCTGCCGTTCTGTTCTTTAATTCATTCCTTCCTTCGCCCTTCTGCCTTATTTTCTTCCCATTCCTTCGCTCCTTGCCTTCTTTCCGTCATTTATTTTTATCTTTTTTTCCTCTCATTTGTTATTCCTTTCCTTATTCAGTCCTTTTCATTCCTTCCGTTTTCCTTCATGACACTTTTTGTGCTTTCATACTTACTATTTTTTCCCTTTCCTATAATTTTTCCCGGCTGTGCATTAAAGTTCCCTGTACAGCTTCTATTAGCAAACTTCATTCTTTCCAATTTTTGACAGGGACATTTTTTTGATAAATTTTACGAACTCTATAACGTGTTAATATAAATTACATTAATAGGAAACAGCAACCTATTCTCCATTAAATGTATCTTTTGATTTTAGTTACCGCGTTAACGCTTTGAACGTTGCGTGAAGATAGCATTTCAGAACGGCTCCTCTTCAGAAATTTGAAAGTATTTTTGGCATATCCTTTGCCTTATTGACACAAATGCGGGTTTTATAAAAGGTTTAGGAATTTCTCGACCAAATTATCGCCTGTTAGCTTTACAAGAACTATTCTATATCGAGTTAATTTTTATGAATATAGTGGGCATATTTAATGTTTAGGTATTTGGTGGGTTTATCCACCCCTGGAAATGGGCCCGAGGTGTAGTTTGATGTTCATTATAATGGGTAGGTCTCTCTGGGACAGGTGGACAAGGTATGGGACGGCTCCTCTTATGCGTGTATGAAATATGATGGGCCTCTAGGAGCGAAAACTGGTAACCATATAAGCGTACAGTAAATTTAGTAGACTCCCTTAGATTAAGTTTTACATTGTTTAAAGTTGTTACTGCCTGACTACTGGTTAGAAACCTTCAAATTTCTTGTTTTTGTGCCTTGTTTTTATAATATATAGCAAGATTCTTTCCCACTGTGGCTTTAGAGCACGTCCGTTAGTGCTGTACAGTAGTAGCGGGGAACATTATTTAAATCGTGACTTCGAAATAGCTGGGGTCATGATATATTCCCACTCCACTGTAATGTTATATGCCCCCATCCTCAGATACACCGTCGTACGAATTTTGTATTCATTCATTTTGAATATCTCTCTCGATTACAATTATGTACTTTAAAATTATTAGTAGTTATTTAAATACGAGCCTCTCCTGTCCCCGACCATTCATTTTAGAACAAGTAATGTTTATAGCTTAAAAGATATATGTAAAGAAACCGCTGCCAATATTTTGTAGCTGCGCAAGACGTCCCCACAAAAAATAAAATGTTAATGGAATTTATGTGAAAAGTTACTTGGCGCTGTATTTTAAACTGTTTGTGATAGAATATGAGAGGCTTTTTAAAGGCAAGTACTGCGCTTTTAGACGCAGCAAATGAAGGTTTTCCTTTTGGGGGATTGAATATGAACTGTCTTATTTGCCGAAGTTTTCTCGAAATACGTAGGTTATATGACATCAAACTTGAGGTAGACTGTGGATGATGAGTTTTGAAGTACGTGGGATGACAGAGTTGTGGTCTGTTTTAAGGCACAGCATTTGTGTCTGTAACGGAATTCCAAGGAGCCGAAATTTTCTTGCTGTAGACTTGAACTACCTTGAATGTTCTGAAATGTGGTGCTGGAGAATGATGAGAAGATCAGACGGACAGATCGTATAAAAAATGAAGTATTACATAGAGTCAAGGAGGAAAGGAACATCCTGCAATAAATAAAGAAAAAATATAGGCTAACTGGATCGTGGATCGGTTAGAGCTTGCGTAGTAACTGCTTTCTGAAACACGTTATTGAATGAAAGATAGAGGGATAGAAGTGACGGTAAGACGAGGAAGAAGACTTAAGCAGCTACCGGATTACGTTAAGCAAGCGAGAAGATATTGGAAATTGAAAGCGGAAGCACTAGATCGCACACTGTGAAGAACTCTCTTTGGAAGATCTATTCATCTGTCGTAAGACAGACTACGTGATGATGAGACCTGAACAGATTTCCGTTTAAGCCAGGTATTTACAGTGGTGGTAAATTAACTTTTACTTTAAAATTCAACACGCCGTTCTTCTTAGTCTACTGTAAATGAGCAAATGTGTGTATTGCTTAAGAAAACTGCATACCTACTAGCAGGCCTTAGCTTAGATTGGAGGACAGTATCAGTGTTCCTCTTCAAAATCCTTCGAGCTCCGTAAAATATCGGGAATTTCTTTACAAACTGAGCGACTGTTAGCTTGTCAAGACGGACTGTGCGCCAGGGAGTTAGTGTGTCTGGAGAAAATGAGAAGTATCCCCACACGTGGTCTAGACCTTTTGTCCATGAGCCAGCTGCAGAAGGGCTGACAGTTGCCACAGAATGTACAGTTGCTGTCCCGTGTCGAGGTGCGTTGTTTTTCTGTTACGGGCCCTCACAAACAAATCCAGGCTCCCCCCCCCCCCTTCCACAGGCCCAATTAATCCGAGTTGAACATGTACAAATGGTAATTGCTATGAACTCCAACCCCTCTCGTACGTAGACCGGAATTTACTCTTCTGGCGATTCCATTACCACAAAATATTTCGTTTATTCTTACTCAACGTCCGAAATTATTTCAAATTTTCGAAATTCAGGTGTCACGAGGGAATACAGCAGTAAGCCTGTCGATGAAAGTACCCTATTCTGAAATTAGACGTAGCCTATCTGGCGTCATGGCTTTGTTAGTAACGAATCAGTCTGTGGTTCCCCGTGTTAGAAAGCCACTTACAAGTTAACTACTGCGAGCAGACGATGTGACGATCCTGTGGCTTTTACTGTCTTTTGGTACGCATAAGGTATTTTTGTTATTGAAACATAATACCACAGAGAAATATTAATCTTGCGTATTTGGTAAGTTTAGTTACTTTCCAAGAAGTCGTAAAGATAAATTACGCACATCAAGTCTTTAATCCTCTGTTATGTCTCCAGCTCTTCACATCACGGAATTACGTTATACTCGTATAAAGATCCGACATTGACTCATTTGTGCACGTGTGAGATGCTTAGAGAGAAGAATGTACGTAGTCACTATGGGTTAATTGTTCCGGCTTCTACCATGCCGCAAATGCAGTACCAAGGTAGTGATATTGAACATTGGCTGATTCAAGTTAATTCATTTTGAGTTTCTTTGCTCTTTTGCATCTGTAGCAGTTTAGTAATAATCTTAAAACATTTTGGGTTGCTAGCCCTATATAGCTAAACACTAATAGGATGTAGGGTCGAAGTGGAAATTAAAGTCCGTAGGCTGTCTACAGACTGAAGTACGTGTGTTATGTGAATGTGAATATACTGTCGAGATGGTTGCAGCAACGTTGATGAGGTCATCAGACAGTGACTCCGCCCGTACCGAATGAATTCTGGACTCCTTTCCCTGTGTCACTAATGGAATAGTCAATGACATGCCTATTACTCTTTCGCTCTTCCTGTAGAACACTTTCTCAACCTATTCCACGTTGCAGGACAATCAAATATAAGTGTAATGAAACTAGAATGAAAAGCAAGAACGAAGGCGGGTTGACTGCAGATGTCATCAGGTGCTGCAGGCGGGCTGTCTGGAGCGCTTAAGTGCTGGAGGTCTGTAACTTAAGACATGCGCTGTTTTGGGATTTTACGGAGCGTAGGATGGTAATTTCTTAACGACGTTTCCGGACAACCTATCGGTCCTATTTTCAAAAGTCAAACAGTCTGAACTGGGTGACCCTTGAAGATGGGACCCATAGGTTGTCCCGAAATGTCGGCAAGAAACTACCATTATATGCTGCGTAAAATCCCAAAAGAGCGCATATCTCATTTACACCGCGGCGGAAGCCTGAAATCACGGCCTATAACTTTGCCGGCACATGTTGAGACTTCAAAACCAACTGAAGCATTTTTCAGCCGAAGAAACAAGGATTGGGCGGCGAGCGAATGTGTGCGAGTGTTGGCGAGTAGGTCCTGGGAAAAAACTTGTAACCCCTGATGATACTCCTTATGATAGTGATGATTATGATCATTATAACGTAATCCACCTTTCATTCATTCCTTCTTATTTAACTTATTCTTTTCTTTGTTTCGTTAATAACAGATTACGTGCTATTCCACCGATTATTTATTTTCTGTTTCTTCTCCCTTCCCTGTTCTTCTGTGTTTCCCTGCTCCAATTAACTTCCGCTTTCAATGATCCGAAGTCGATAAGGTCAGTGAAGCAGAAGAAGCGACCACAATATGACTCTGGAGAGGGCTAATTAGGCCTGTTACTGCTGAAGACCTGCAGTAGGTGCTGTGGAATACATTCGCGGTCAGTCATGAGTGGCGCAGTGTGCTATCACTTCTGTCGTCAGTGGGATTGATGTCTGTAGAGTTCCTTCCTTGATAAAACGGCCTAAGTCCTTTCTGTTGTTCCTGTCAGCCACGTGATGTTCTGTCCGTCAAGGAGTGCCTGCAGAGCCAATTTGTCACGTGACAAACAACCGCAATGATTTTCCTGTTTCAGTGTTGTTCTGTTGGTTTTATTTGCTCCATATTTCACGGCCACCGATCGAATACCGTGGCTTGTTAGCTGAAGGGGATTACTGAGGGAGGAGAGATATTGTGGTAAAATGTATTTAGAAGAAGAAACGTGAGCAGTTATACGAAGTGCTAGTTAAGCTGCTTATAAAGTACGATGGCCTGATCAGTTTGTATGAATGCCATTTATTTATTTATTTATTTACTTATTTCTTTGTGATTTATTTAACGCTGCTGTAAGTAGCTCAGTCTATATACAGCGTCCAGTAGTAGGAGATAAGGAAATAATTAATTGGAAAGGATGTGAAAGGAAGCGGTCGTGGTCTAATTTAAGGTACCGTCTGGGCATCTCGTGGAGGGGCTGAGGACACCGTAATGAACCTCATTCACAATTATCGGCATCTCGGATGAGAATCGAAACGGTAGAAGGGTAAAGGTAAAAGTTCACCCTAGAACAGGCTGTGAAGGCCCAGACGGGGAGTAGAGGTATAGATCTACTCTTTCTTTAACCTTGGTGCTAGTTGGGGGTGGGTGACCTCCCAAATGCAATTTATAAGCGCGGCCGCTTGAACATTCTTACTCGGTATATAATACTTACAGCAGTGGTTCCCAACCTCAGGTCGCGACCCAAATTAGGGTCGCGGGGGATCTGACATAGGGTCGCGAGGGGGTTTTATGGAGAACTAGATAATTATGAACAAAATCAAAATGTTTATCTAAATTCTGAGTGATCGAGAAAATGTAATTATTGAATCTGTGTTTATTGACTTTAGACATACTGGAGCAATTACATTTTAAATAACTAATGAACAGGCTTTGTTATTGTACGGTACAACGTAGTTGTACTTAAAGTCATAGTACTTCTAATGTTCATTCCACGTTGCAGTAATATTGAGGCGGGGAGTCATTTCGACTGTATCAAAAATATTGGATTTGAAAGTAACATTAAAAATTTAATATTTTTTTAGTAAGTGGCAATGTTATGTAGTGTTCAAGAAAAATGCGTTAGTATTAGTTCATTTGTAGTAAATATCACTATTGCCGTTTCCTGATAGGGTCGCAGGTCATATACCATTTGCTACTTTAGGGTCACACACATAAATTTTGGAAACCGCTGACTCATAGAGTTTAATAATATTGATTTGCCGATTTTGTTATGTGTGTCATTGTAATGACGATTTTTCGAAACGTAGACTTGAAGATGTTTCAGAAAAGTTCAGTTACATAATTTTTTTATCTTCGCCAGATATTGTTAGGACGATAAAGTTACGGAGACGGATGAGTGTGCCGTGTGGGCTGCTTGGGAGAGATGAGAAATCATCACAACATATTCAGCAGAGAGCGTGAAAAGTAGAAGCCATTTCGGAAAAGATAGCTGTAGAGGGAAGTGTAATATTTTAATGCATTTGTGGAACTAATATGTGAGGATGCTGGCTGGATTCATCTTGCTCAGAACAAGTTCCAGTGGTGGGCTGTTGTAAATACGGTCGTGAGAGCCTTCGAGTTACCTAAATACAGATTATTTCTTGACCGTCTGATGGACTGTCAGCTTTCTAAGAATGTCTTTGTTCCAGATGTAGTTTATTCATCCGTTATTCATTTGAAAAGATATAACTTCGTCTAAAGTTAGAGCACAAGAAGATAGTATTTATAAAATTGTTGAAAGCATATACGAATTATTGAAATGTAATATTGGTTAGACCAGTAGTCACGGTAATAATTACGAACGCTGGGTGGCAGAAACAAAACAAGACACGTAGCAAGAATGAGGACTTTTAAGGCCATTATGTCTACAGGACTTTTCACCGTTAGACAAAGGTTAATTCATTTCTTAGTCGTGTCTTATGACAGGTCCAGAGCCTCTTCCAAAGGAAGTTCTACTTGGAGTGCGATGTAGTGCTTCCTCTTTTAATTTCCAGTATCTCCTCCTTTCCTTAAGGTCATCCAGTAGCTACTTACTTCTTCTTCCTCGTCTTCCCGTCATTTTTGCCCTTTTTTCTTTCAATAACGTGTTTTAGGAGGCAATTTCTACCCAAGATGTGTTACCCTTCATTTTATTGTATGTATTATGTTCCTTTCCTTCTCGTCTCTATTTAATACTACTTTATTTTTACACGATATGTAAGAATCGTAGGGGTCGGGGAAAGACAGTGTAGATGGAATGGGAGAAAACAGGCGTCTGAAAATGGCACTGTATTATAAAAATTGCAAGAGAGACCAAGAATACCCTTGAAAGAGGTATCTGTGATCGGCACAGGCATTGGCTTGCCTAAATGTGAATCCATGGAGAATAGATTATTTAGTCATCATGAGACCAAGCGTCTGTTGTTTTTTTATCTATTTAATCATTTAATAGGAATGTTTTTGGTAATTATTAAATAAGTCGGGATAAAGCGGCCGGGGCATGAAGCTACCACTCACCGCCATATAGTGCCCAGATTAAGAATGAATGTAGGTATACCGCCACTCGCACCTGTGTATTTATGGCGTGCAAAGGGACTACTTTACTTCTAACTTTAACAGAAACTTTAACTTGAATGTTTCTTGTGGACTTAATGTAATTATGAAAATTACCTGCATTGGTGAAAAAAGCAAGAATACTGATTTGACAAAGAGCAGCTTCTGGTAGCCCGCCATTAGGTGTTGTATGCACTTTTGAGCCATCGTTTTTAAAATTGTTTTTAAACTTTGAGTTTTCTGATGCCCTAACCTTGTATTGGTTTTACTTCTTCCTGACTTTTAATTAATTTTCACTCAGTTTAATAGGAAATTCACGAGATCATCTCCCATTCTGTTTTCCGTAAACTTTACGTGAAAGACTCCAGGTTTTCAAATTGTTTTCTTGGGGGGAAATCTCTATCTTGTGCCCGAAAGGGCCACTGTCATGCAACTGTAGAAAAGGCATAAGCCCAGAAGTGTCACATTTTGAATAGCAAGGATTGTTATCCGATGTATGTAGACGAGAGGTTCGTAAGCCGTGTGGCGACAGACAGGACACCTAAATAAAACATTATTGGCGATGTGGGCCACTCCATGAGATAGGCATCGGGAGAACAGTGGCCAAATAGTACCGTAAACCGAGCATTTGGCGCCACGCTTGGTCTAGGGGTACCTGCCTTTTGAAATCGCTAGATTCCAGTCTAGTTGGCGACAAGAAAATCTGCGTCCCAGCCTTGGATCGAAACTACTACGTATGTCGTCCATTATGAATGCACTTACAGTGGTTATAGGCGATTGTCAAAACAACAAGTCATTTTAGCCTATTACTAAAGTACACGATATATAATGTAGCTTAATTTGTGGTGATGGCTTTGTAATCTATGAAATGTAATTACTATACAAACGTTGCCCTGTTTCTGTTGCCTCGCTTGTGATAACGGGCTATACTACCTGCTTGTGAGGTTTGCATTAAGGCATTGTTCATCATATTCTCCACGACTGACGAGGACATCTTTGAGCTTGATAGCTTGGGTGCGGTCTCTTTATCTCCGGCATAACCTTGCGGTGAATACATAAGCCTCTGTCACTGTGTCTATCACTGTTGGTCGCCGTTTGTTAGGTTTTCAGTTTATTGTTATCATCGTCATGAACTGTTAGGATTTAGGTCCAATAAGACCTGTTCCTCTTGATACTGAAGAGACTGGGGTCTTCCCTTCTTTGATTTTGTCTCTCCGAACCACGGCGTCCGCTTAGATAATACTGGAGAGCCTGTAGTGGGAGACGATCTTTTTTCTTTCTTACCACATATTTCCTCCATTTCTTTTGGTGTTGAACGATGTCTTCAACTATGTTGGATACTTGTAATTTTTCAAGGATGCAGAGTTCAGCTTATAAGAATCCCACTTCCAAATTATTGCACAGCGGTAACAAGATATAACATAAAAAAATAATAGTATTTACTCGCACGACACAGCACACAACTGCACGTGTGCCCAGTACATTTTTAGTTAGAATACATCGGTTGCTGATCAACGGTCTGACTTCCCCTGCGCCATCGGTCAAAACTGTTCTAGAGTCGGCAGTATTACTTCTTACACGCTATGATAGTTTTGTGTGTAACGAGACTGACGGCTGGCTGCATGACCAAGGATCGATTCCCAGCAAGGGAAGAGAGTTTTCTGTCTCTGCCTCTGGCGTATCCATGCTCAGCCAACCTCTTATCCAATGGATAATATCCTCGTCCCCTGGGGGTGTAGGGACCAGAGTGTGAAGCTGACGACTCACCTTCGTCAAGTTCCGAGGTTTACATCATATCCACTGCTCTATATGACTTCAAGGTATGGTGTTAGGTACTGGAATTGGCTGTATATTTACGTTACACCGTTGATTGAATGGTGGATACGGGAACTGGGAAATAATTTTGATTGAGGGGGGAGGGGGGAGGAACTGGAATGTGACCAGTTGCAATACCAGTGTAATATTCTGCAATATAGACCAAATGTTAAAATAAACCTAGGAATAGGTTGTGAAAGTCGCAGCTTCATCAGATGTTCTCAGAATCTGTTCAATTTGCTTAGTGTCGTTTTAAATGAATTTGAGGCGACTTGGAAAGAAGAGTTAATGGCCTAAATTAAGGTACTGACTAAGAAAAACTACGGAAAGATTCATTCAGAATATTCTGTGCCCAGGCTGCAATTCGATCGGGTAACTCTTTACGGGCTGTACGGTCCGGGGATCGAATCCCGGTGGGGGCGAGATTTTTCCCACCCGTCCAGACCGGCCCTGGGGCCCACCCAGCCTCCTATACAGTGGGTACCGGGTCATTCCCGGGGATAAAGCGGCCGGGGCGTGGCGTTGACTACCCATCCTCATCTAGTGCCAGGGTTAAAGAAAGAAGTCCCGCTCTGGGACTTCATGGCCCGTTCTAGGGAGAACTTTACCTTTTACCTCCCAGACAGAAGTGAGAAGCATTACAGTCCTGTTTGAGCCAGCTTGCTGCTTTTGTTCATGAACTGCAGTCTACATCACTAAACACTGCATGTTGTAACTGCAAAGCATGATGTATGTAAAGTCATATGAACGTACTTTATGCGTACATACGTTGACAGTAATACATGGCTCAGTGAGATTTTTACTCTATATTGTAGTGAACAACTAGTTACAAAATATATTCTTAGACAGTGTGCCCCGAGTTCCTTTAGACATGGGTGATCATAGAGCATAGTGAGATAATTGGCTGTGGGGGGTACGAGCGAGGTAATGGGGCGTGGTGGCGCCACCAGGTATGAGGGGGCACATTCCAGTGGCGTGCTGTTGTAGGGTGTCTGTGATTGACGGACGTCTAGCGGGTAGGGAGCCCTGTGAGCCCTCAGCTGGCTGTCTTTAGCATCCAGGCCTGCTTCTCGCTGTGAGCCCAAGTGCCGTACAGCGGTGAATAACCAGCACTTCGGGGTTCATAATGTGTAATAAAAATGTATATTTACTCAGCTGGTTAAGAAATTTTCCGTTTCTGTAGAACCCGAAAGGTCATTATCCTATTCACAGACCCGTTGTATCATCCTGCTCTTTACCAGTTTCATTCTATCCTTCTTTTGCCCTGCCCTGTTTCCACAAGATACATTTAAACGTTATCCTGCCATCTCCTCCTACTTTTCCCAAATGGTACCGTGAAGTTTTTGAGAGTCCCATAATAAAGTCCTATAATTAAGCGTTCAGAACGTAATAATAATAATTTAATTCAATTCAATTCTAGTTTATTAATGTGCCGAATCAACAGCCAGATGGCCAATTACAGAAACAGCACAAAATACAAACACAAATAACTACGGACAATATACAAAACAAAAATAAAACAAACACAACCAAAACAAATAAATAAACAAACAATAACTTACTTAGATAATTAATAAGAACACCTTAAAATAATGTAATAAAGTATCACATCTGACTAAGTGTAACAAATTGCCTACTGAAAACATCCATATGATTACAAATAGAATTTGCCGCAGTTACACACCGGCCGGAGGGACAATTTTTATAATATGAGCTAACATGCTATAATAATAATAATAATAATAATAATAATAATAATAATGGCTTTTTCCTTTGATGGGTTTGCCGCTTCAGTTTCTACTGTAATCTGTTCAAATCTCCATCCTTCATACTTCTATGATCTTTCATACTAGATTTAATATGTGTTTTTGCTCTCCCTCTTATTCTTTCTCGTGGTGACCATTGCAACACATATCTCCGTAATCTTTTCCCCTTCATTGCTTTAGTATAGCCGCACCATCTTTTCGCTCTCTTTTGTACGTCTTGTCGTTGATGACGTAGGCACAACGTCCTTTCCTTTACACATCGTTTAGGTGCTCGCTATTTGCCCTTGTCACGTGAAGACATTTTCAAGAAACTAACTTAACCGTCCCAATTTTACTTCTCAGTTGTACTGTCATACTTAAACCATAGATTAGCATTGATTGGCGAGATTTCAGATTTTCACAGCGGTGTGGTTGATCAGTTCTCGTGGGGCATGACGCTGCGACACTGTGTGAGCGGTTCCCAGCGTCTCTAATGATCACAATTCGTTCATCTTCAAGGGCCTATATATCCGAGAAGATTTCCTCTTATGGCACATATAGACCCTTGAAGGTGAAGTACAATCCTTCGAACCGTCGAGAACCGCTTACCCAGTGACAGCGTCATATCACATAAAAACAGATTCCTAGCATTCATTTGCATTTTTTTTATTGTATGGCTTATAGGTGTAATGTAATTGATTTTTATTTTCAAATGTTTCTGGTTATAATCTTTTCTTTCACTTTATGTACTTTTGGTTTGCTTTATGATGTGCTGCGAACCGAAGGGGGAGGGTTGTGATTCCTGGTAATGGCGTTAGGATTTTCTTCGCCACCGAAGAGAAACCACAGGGTTTTGCTTTCTGAAGCATGGAAGATGTATGTAAATGTAAAGCAATCCCATTATAGGCCTGGACAGGCCCTTAGGGTTCCAGGAGGTTGAGGCTTCCAGATTTCTAGACAGTCGACACATGAAGGTGGTAAGTTTGTCAGGTCTACGCACCGGCCGCCTTTACCCCCCAGGAAATATTCCTGGTACTCATTTCTGTTAGAGGCTGAGTCGACCCCAGGGCCATAGTGCAACCGAAAGGATTATGTCAATGAAAAATTCCAATGACACAATCGGGATTCGAACCCGCGACCTTCCGGCTTGTAGCGCAATACCTCAATCAACTGCGCCACCGCGTGCTCCCCGCATGGAAGATGTAGCCCACTTATAATTTACAAGCTTTCCACTTATTTTGCACAATTACACGCGAAGAATATAGAAAGATTTGCAGTGGTCTGAAAACAGGTGCTCAGGAGGATAAAGTAAGTCAGAAATTGAAGATGTGGCCTGCGTTAACGAGAACTTCACAGATTTATTCCCAGACGTCAGTATTATTTAAAAACAATGTTGTTTGCACATGGAACTTCTCATTTTTAGTAACTTAAGTTGCTAAAATAGTAGTTCACTAATTAGGCAAAACTTAACTTCTGTCACATTTTCCCAGATTTCAGCGCCTGAGTAAGAAAAGTCCCGTTGTAGCATGCTCTGTGTGTACTAGACAGAGTGTAGCATATGTCAGTCGTTAGTTGGAGTCACATTCCACTGCTTCGTAAATCCCCAGCTCATTATAGAGGAAAACTTGACCTGTTTCGTAACCAGACAGCAATGCATGTGAAACCTGCCAGAAAACTCACTTTCCTACGCATGTCATCTGCCGGGAGCTGGCAAGACAGCGTCGCGTTCCAAGCTCTGTTTACAACCCAGGTGTGAAATGCTTAATCTGCATCTAACAACAACAACAACAACAACAACAACATTGGTAAGTCAACTTCGGTGGTCGCAGATCAGGACTATTTAACGATACTGTATCAACTGGACCTAATGTAACCTAAACACACATTGCAGTTGAGAACTTCAAAATATGACGCTAAGCGAGTAACGATTCTGCGAAGCCTGCGTTATCAGAATACAGGATGTTTTCATTAAAAAACAAACTATACAGTATCTGAAGTGATCTTTTTGGTTTGGACTTTGTCCTTTGTCTAACGTGGCCCGGGATAACATAATCGGTTATAGCAACTCGCTACGGGCTGGACGGTCCAGGGATCGAATCCCGGTTGGCGCGAGATTTTTTGCACCCCTCCAGACCGGCCCTGGGGACCATCCAGCTTCCTATACAATGGGTACCGGGTCTCTTTCCCGGGGGTAAAGCGGCCGGGACGTGGAGTTGACTCACCCACCCTCATCTGGTGCCAGGGTTAAAGAAAGAGTAGAGCTATACCTCTACTCCCCCTATTGGCCTTCATGGCCCGTTCTAGGGAGACTTTACCTTTACCTTCGTCTAACTTTCAAGGTAGTGCTACGATTCGGAAGCCGGCTGTGCTTCCGTATTCAGGTAAAGGAAAGCACCTAACCTTGTGGACCCCTTAGAGCTATTCTAAGTCTCTGGGCACCATAGTTCAGTAAACTTGTTCAGATGTGCACTCGAGACCAGATCTTGTCCATGGGTAGCAACAGGAAGATGACTTGTATGCAATTATAAGATTCGCGTCTTCGGAGATGTTACGCTTTGTCGACTGTTAAATAGTTGCCGACGTTTCCAAAGGATCTTACTGCCTTTGCAACGTGTCAAAGGGACTGAGCAACGTGAAGTCAGTAAATGAATCAAGAAACACAGAATGAAAAGAACGTAGGACTGCAGTCAGCATAGCATTTATATATTAAATGACGTTTTATGTGTTGGCCCAGGCGTAAATGGGAGGATAATATTAAAATGGATCTTCAAGAAGTGGGATGGGATGGCGTGGACTGGATTGACATGGCTCAGGATAGGGACAGGTGGCGGGCTATTGTGAATGCGGTAATGAACGTTCGGGTTCCATAAAACGCGGGGAATTTCTTGACTAGCTGACGACCTGTTAGCTTCTCAGAAAGGACTCTGCTCCATGGAGTTAGTTAGTTTAGTTAGTTAGTTTTATGTGTTTACATGTTTCACCTCAGGAAACTGTACAAGAGATTTCTATTATGTTTTGTTTTGGGAGTCTACACTACAAGATGTTGGACGGATTTAAGTTTAACATAAAACATAGGCCTACTTTACGTGGAGTTAAAATTAACTTCTAACATTGTTTTTTAAGAACATGTCATACAAAAATTGTTGCTTGACGCAAAATGTAGATGCGTCTATCATTCAAATATGCAGTATTTATTTTAAACCTTTCTCCATCCGGTATGTAGGCCTACTCGTATTTGTCAACAATTCATGTCATAGTGCATTATGGCACTCGTAGTGTAATGAAACTTGCAACAAGATTCCTGTCTGCAATGAATATGTACTTCAAGACCCTAGATGTAGGCAAAAACGCAGAGAATGCATTGAAATATATATATTGTTTCTTTGCAAGACTTTCTTGATACAAACTACCTGAAGTAGTCTCGAACTGACTCAAAAATGGTACTTTGGGTAGAGTGTTACTGCTCTGAATTACGAGCATCTTGGTTTCCAGTTTTCTGGACCCTGTAAATTTATGTTTCTTTGTCCCATTTGTTTAAGATGATGACTGTTGAGACACGTTTCTGCCTTCCGTTTGATGACATAACCTGACTTTAAATTTTATGATGAAGATTGAAGTTGAGACACCATTTTGAGATTGTCACCATTTGGCTGTTACATGCCGTTATATGTCACTTCTGTGTCACACGTAATTACATTTGGCCCCTTTGTCGTCCTTACGTCTGCGTGAAATTGTGACGCAAGTTTACTTATAAATGTACGGATATAAAAACTAGCAAAATGTTTCTGACGAAGCGTTTAGCAAAGTGCGAAAGGCCGATACGGGTCAAAACACAGCTGTCGCAAAAAATGGTACTGGCCAATCTGTTAAGCTCTTTCCAGCGCTGAATAAGTAGCGTGTCTGTGATTACATGCCATGTAGTGTTGTAACAAGTTAACATAACTCGATATATTACGTACTTCACAAATTAATTTTGTAACAAGTTAACATAACTCGATATATTACGTGCTTTACAAATTAATTTTGTAACAAGTTAACATAACTCGATATATTACGTGCTTTACAAATTAATTTTGTAACAAGTAACATAATCGATATATTACGTGCTTTACAAATAATTTTGTAACAAGTTAACATAACTCGATATATTACGTGCTTTACAAATTAATTTTGTAACAAGTTAACATAACTCGATATATTACGTGCTTTACAAATTAATTTTATAACAAGTTAACATAACTCGATATATTACGTGCTTTACAAATTAATTTTGTAACAAGTTAACATAACTCGATATATTACGTGCTTTACAAATTAATTTTGTAACAAGTTAACATAACTCGATATATTACGTGCTTTACAATTAATTTGTAACAAGTTAACATAACTCGATATATTACGTACTTTACAAATTAATTCTGTAACAAGTTAACATAACTCGATATATTACGTGCTTTACAAATTAATTTTGTAACAAGTTAACATAACTCGATATATTACGTGCTTTACAAATTAATTTTGTAACAAGTTAACATAACTCGATATATTACGTGCTTTACAAATTAATTTTGTAACAAGTTAACATAACTCGATATATTACGTGCTTTACAAATTAATTTTGTAACAAGTTAACATAACTCGATATATTATGTACTTTACAAATTAATTTTTCTCAGGGCATACATTTTGTTTCTTACATCACGGGTCCCTCTCCCCCGCCCCACCCCCCTTTTTCTTACTGTTTCTGGAGACAAAAGAGCGCGTTTTCTCATGTCGTTCCAGACGTAGGGCGGGCGGCCCAGATATTTCGGTGGTGTAAGAACGTATTTAATTTGGGTTAAACCCGTAATCCTGTCCCAGATATTCCAGTGGGTTCAATCCATCAACTTTCGCAAGTATTTCAGTGGCGATTGAATCTATAAACCTGCCCAGATATTTAAGTTAATTTTGTGTGAACCCATAAGCCTCACGCAATATCTTAAACGGGGATGCCATAAATCTCCCTTAGATATTTAAATTGGTTAAACGCATGAATTCCGTACTTTTATAATGGGTTTAGCCCATAAAGATTCAGACACATTTATATATATATATATATATAATGTGTGTGTGTGTTTGTGTATATACATACACATACATATACATAATTTCTTCTTTGATATTTTGTCAGTTGCAGGTTGAACTCTGCCTTCGCCACATCATCTCAGGCACCCTCACCACTATTAAACATCAAATATAGAAAAATTCTGAACCAAGCATTAATAAACATTTCCTGCATTTAATCTGTCTGTATATTATTATTATTATTATTATTATTATTATTTACTGCAATTGGGTTTTCACCCGGTGGCAGTAGTCCTTACACTAGTACACACAATACAAATGGACATATAAATATACATAAAAATAACAATACAAAACAAACTATACACAATTACAAAACAAAATACATACATTAAATACAAGTACACACATTAGAACACCGTACACACATTACAAAAACATCCACACCTTACAAAAGCATCCACTCCTTACAAAAGCATCCACTCCTTACAAAAGCATCCACACCTTACAAAAACATCCACACCTTACAAAAACATCCACACCTTACAAAAACATCCACACCTTACAAAAACACCCATACACAATACAGTAAAAGAGAGAAAAAACAACGCACATTACAAAAAACACCCACACATTAATTAATTTCAGTGCGTTAGAATATCCTCAGTATAAAGTCAGACCAAAGTACATGATAATTATATCCCCCAAGAACTTAATTACTTCACTTAACTGTGAATATCCCATCGATTTATTACCGTCGTTCGGAAGTGCCTCAACTTTACCACATTTTCAAAGCATTTGTTAGACTACTGTACCTTCTGGTTTTGTCCTGTGTTCTGTTGACAGTGCATGAAGTACTGCATCTAGTCACCAGCAGTTCAAATGTTTGTCGATAGATTCAGAAAACAGTTACAGAGAACTGCATTTCCGACAGTCCTGGTTGTTAATTGGGCGAGCTAAGAACCCGGAAGTCGCGGGTCGAAGTGGTTCTTGAAGGAAGTCATCTCTTGACACACATAGCTGCCGGGTGAATCCAGGCATCGGGTTGCAAGAAGGGGCGTGCAGGCGCCCTATATTGGATCCCTGCTCACTGTGCCATATGTGGGCACTGTGCAGTGGCGGACTGTACAAATTTAGGATTACTAGGTTTCTTGACTGTGTTCATCGTCTCGTATTCAGAAAATAACACGACATTTTAGGAACTAAATCTGTCCTTGTGGGGAGGCACCTATTCAGTAGCTGCTTTCTCTCCCTTTCACATAAGGGCTGGAGCATCCAGTTCCTGAAAGGTCGGTGTTTCTTTTAATACGAGACGATGGACAAGGTTCAGAACTTAATAATCATAAGTCTAATGTACTATCATCAGAACCCGTTAGAACTGACTTATGTGTTAATATTCAGAGCTTTTTTTTAAGTTTCTGTTTAGGCAGGTAAGGAAATTCCTTTAGTACTGTGTAAAAAGTAGTTTATTTCCAGGCTCACAAAAACCCACTACTGTATCCACTCCTAAGACAGCTGAGTCGAGTCTGTTTTTTACAACCTACTTTCCTAACATAGGCTTACATTTTAATATTACCGTCCCACATTCGCGTATATTTTAAGGAGGTATCTTTCCGATTCGCGATAACAGTTTTGTAAGTCCCACCTATCTCATCATCCTTGGATTGCCTCTTTACGCTAAGTATTAGGCGGAGAGTAGAGGTTGTGGAGCTCCTAATTATACACGTCTTCCGATTCTTGTGTTACTTACTCCATTTGGTCCAGATTTTCTTCTCACTGCCATGTTCTCAAAGGTCCTCAGTTTATGCTCTTCCCTAAGAACAAAGTGCCAAATTAAACCCCCATACAAATCAAGGGTTAATATTGTAGTTTTGTATATTTCTGTCTTTAGGGCTAGGGTTTAGCATGAATCTTTTCCTACTGCTGAGTTCTACGCTTTCATGCAGTGGGCGGCGTTAACTATGAAGATGGAGACAGCAGGTTCCTCCGAAACGTTTGTATCTATCTATCAAACTACACGACCTCACGTCCCAGAAGACAGTGCTGTTCAGGATCCTTTCCTGCAGACATACTCGTACATCTCTTGTGTCAGTCACCACGCTGTAACCATTCCATCGCTGGTGTCCGTTTCTCGTTCGCCTGTGAGTAATGGCCTGTGAACTGAGGAGTCCTTCAGTAGGAAATGGCTTAGCCTGTCCACTGGTTGACAATGCGAATGAGCAGATGATGGATAGATAGATGGATGGGATTATTACCTTCTTGCTCCCTCGTTGGTTTAAAATTCTTGCAGGCGCCTCATCGTGTCGGACAAGCATACACCACAGTTCTGAAACGTGATCCGTGTTCTTGGATTTACCAGCGCAGAACCAATCCGAAGAAGATTTGTTATGACATTTGCCTCAGCACACATTCATGGCACTTAGGGGTGGAAAATATTAACAAGAATGCGACGAACATGCCCACATACATGGTGCCAGTGGGGGGCAAAGTATCGTCCTGCTTTCAGCAAAACAGCATGTATGAAAATGCACCCAGGTGAACTAATTTTTTTTTTCTTAGCTGCCTTTTGTACCTAATTTTCTTCGTTGTCATTTTACGCAAATAACAATGTACTCTTTTGAAAATCCGTTTAAATTACGGGTGGAGGCGGAAATAATTTTGTTTTATATTTCCTGAAATACACGCCACAGTGCAAAATGCTGCTGCTACCTATATTTTATGTCGTGTGTTAATTTTTTTTTAAGACGAGCCGTTTTATAAGAAAACTTCTAGAGCCGGTGTTTTAGCTTCGTGTGAAGTACTGGGTTGTACTGAACGAAAATAAAATTCGCACCACAACATTACTGTACGCCCTAAATACCAAATTTAATACTGTTTACTAATAATTTTGAATATATATAATTTAAATTTATGCTGTAAGGCTGTGACATGTAGTGTACTTTGAATCATTAGCATGGCCATTCTTGATAACTGAATAGTAGACAATATTTTACGCACTTCTTTTTTTTTACCAAAATGGCTTAAAGAATGGAACTGTGTTTGGGTTGGAACGCTTTGCTTTTCCAAGCTATGATGCTGTTGTTCGATTCCACGCTGCATGTTCACTATCTTGTAATGAAAGTTTATGAGTACCGGAGAAATGTTTTAATGAAATTTGTTATGAATGTGGTTGTGATGATGGGAGGTGGATGGAACTGGATAAAATTGATGTCCAGTAGAGGGCTTTAGCTGTAACGATGTTGACTCTTCAGGGTTTTCTGCGTGAGTCTTAGGCACTTTATTATATGTGTTAAACCAAGATGGCGAGAGGCTGAAGTGACACACCTTTGCGCTTCGGGAAAATGTCTATGATAGGTGTTTCTTGTTTGTGTACACGTATAGGTGTGCTAGGGAATGGGTTATGATTTTGTTTGTTACTCGCTGACAGAAGACGTAGTTACTTTCCGTGTTCGGTAGATGACTTCTTGACTTTTACGAATACATACATCAACTGTAAGAGCCTTCCCGTTGAATTTGCACATAACCGTTTTCATTAGTATTCAACTTTGGTTCAACCATTGATGACACAGGTACGTGGACGTTGATACACGGATAAAGAAAGAAATGAAGCTGAAAAATGTTAACTTTAAAGACCTTTGGCTGATGTACATAATTAGACAAAGGAAACAAATTGAACGAGCCTACATAAAAAACGTTCACATTGATAATACAGTTGAAGAGATTTCGTGCCTTCGACACAGAGACCATGTGGATTGAAACTGATGGAAGTTGATGGTCAGAGATAACATACAAGGCGAAGAGTTGGGTGAAGACTAGAGAGGCGCCGGCAAGAATGGTGTGAACTGCGTACAAAATGTATTTTGCTTAATCTGTACAAACTACAAGAAACACGCCACATAAACTAAGAAAATGCTGAAAATGCAACATTAAATAAATAGTGTACACTTATGTGTAGCAATGTTTTGGATAACCCTGTTGTTTGGGACAATTTTGTCCTTTGTGCTCATGAACAGACGGCTTCGTCCCATCTTCGAAATCCGATTAGCGAAGAAAGGCTCCAGGGAAGGTCATGCCAATTACACTGTCATACTGGTCATTACTTCAGGATCAGAAGATGCTGTCTTTACGCGTGTAAGCTGCATTGTTACAGTTCCGTGTGGCTGCCGCCGGACAGCAGACGTACCGAACACATCCCAGTCACGTGTAACAGTGATGTAAAAACCTGAAGTCCAACAAAATACAGGATACGGTTCTTTGTTTACTACACACACTGAACAGTCTTCACTCTTTTAATTGATTGTTTGCAAGGAGTACAAATAACTAAATCTTGTGTCTCTCGGTGTGTTTATTTCCCACGCCGTTTATCGAATTTTTAACAGCGGCTTTATGTTGTAGACAAAAATATGTACTTTTAATTTGGAGGCCAGATGTAGCTATTTTGTAGCTACCACGGGCCTGGGGGCCTCTTGGTAAAACTTCAGTAGTGCATAAATTGTTAAATAGTGAATCAGTTATTGATTCTGATCAGACGATTTACTGATGATCAGAATGTATTAAAGTAAGATTTAAGACTGCTGTTGTAATTGTCTTCTCTCGTGTAAAGTGCGTATTTGAAGAGCATTAGCATGACTATAGTCATTTGTGTTTGGGGAAAAGAATTGATTATAGGAAAGAGCTACAAACTTCTTCTGAATTCACACGAGTTTTTAAGAATCAGTGGAGGTAATTGTATTCCACACTGCAGGTGCTTACTATAATTTAGCCTAACAGTTGAAAAATATAAAATTAATAAACTTCTCCACTGGCTGTACGTCCATGCAGGACCCTTGCTTCCTTCAGGATAAATTTCCAGGCGTCTCTATCCCTAGCTATTTTTCTCCGTTCCGGAAGATCTGCCTGGTTTATCTTTCCGTCAGGTTCCGCACCATTTGGTTGATTTTACGTGGTGGGGTCGTACGCCCCACGCCCAACCCCCAATCTGGAGGACCAGGATATACCTTTCAGCCTGGGTCATCACCCTTTTCCTGTCCGGCAAGAAATACCCCGTCAGTAGCTACGCTACCGCCGGCATAGCTCTCGGGATCATTTGACCACTCAAGCCCCACTACTATATCAAAGTAGGGATACCTGCGGTGGGGAAATTAATAAACAATCAATATGGAAATAATAATAATAATAATAATAATAATAATAATGAGTTCAGTTCTTACAGTGCTTGAGGCTACCGACCGTATTATGCATCACGACGTTTTGGAGATCACTCTGTGTACGAAGCAAGGCTAAAATTTTAAATGGGGCCGCAGTTCCACTGTTTGGGTATAGAAGCCCTGTCTGCGGTGGCGAGTGAGCCATGTGTGCGACCCGTGGTCACCATCATACTCCTGTGCGGTCGCCCAACGACATGACACACCGTGATTATATTAGGCGCTGGGTTACCCGCAGGTTGTGACATCTTGCACATAAATATACATGCACTGAGGGGTAACTGAATCAAACGTATGGCTTTCGCACTTATCTGAATGTAGACCTAGACAGCACATCTTTATCTGTTCCCTCAGCACGGCAGCTGTTGCGAGAGCGTCTTCGCGTCCGAAGCCTACACCGCCGGGCATATACAGTCAGTATCTCCCCTACATTCCAATTCGCCGTATTTCAACAGAAGTCTCGAGGTGCTGGCCTCGAGCTTGTAAGCAGGCCTCGCAACTTGTGAAAATGTTTCTCGACACACAACTGTGGTCTTGTCTTGAAATATTGACAATCTGTTTTCGAAAATTTTCCTTAAATTCTTGTAAAGAGAGCGTTTTTCTTCTTCTGGTAATGTCTCGAATAACGGGTGTGAGGATTAATTTAACGTAACAGTCGGGGTTTGTTGCTTCGAAAAACACGGGCCCCTAATTTTGTGCACACTCACAACACTGTATGGTGATATAAGGGAAACTTCACGAGCTGCGTGGGGATTTTTATAGCACTAAGATCCGTAATTGTGGTTGTTTACGTTCCTGCTTAATTTAAACCTTGCACCACTGGAAAAGAAAAACTCAAATGTTAGCATTTTATTTTTGTCTAGCACGGGCCCTGGTTCGAGGTGTTTTCACTATTCCCTGTATTGTTCTTTTACACGGCACTGTTGATGTGACATATTGAAAAAATATTTTCGGCTGCATTTTCCAGTGAAACGTTAAAATTTTTTTGCGAATATGCTGCAAATGAACACTTTTCTTAACAAACAAAAAATATTTCTCGCACGCACTGACCTGCCGTTGGCCTGTATGGGACACAACGCACAAGTGAGCGAGCGTCTGTGGTTCCAGCGCAGATAAAATGAAGCAACTCTCGGCCCTCTCGCATTGCGTGAGGGAACTTCTGTTTGCATTTGCTCGAAGCACTCATTAAAGATACACCCTGTGTTTGAACCTAAAAAAGATAAACCGGACTGGACAATTTCAGCCAGACCTTCTCCAGATTCTGTCTAGATCTAATGTACTTATATGTCGAAATATCATGAACCATCAGTCAGATTTATGATGTCGTGCGCGAATTAATTATTAACCGTTTAAACACCGGTGACATATGTACCATTGTCTAACTGTTATTTCCTTCAACAGCCCTCGCTGATTGCTCTGTACAGTGAAGGCGGACTGTATTTACTGTTAGTAGAGACTGAAGTTTTGTATACAATTTAGATGGACTGCAGTCTTCGTGGGGTTAATGTTATTTTATTACTCCTTAATACTGCCATAAATATATTGTTAACTTGAATAACTGATAAATGTTTAAACATTTTTAACTACAGAGTGGTCACATTCACGGTCCGGCTGTTAGCAATATCCATTGGACAAGACGGAAGTTTGTTCCGAACTTTTAGTTAAAAAGTAGCCTTTGTTAAGAACACGTACATGGAAGAACAGGGGGCCACGATGGCGTAGTCGGTATTGCGACTCGCTACGGGCTGGACTGTTCGAGGTTCGAACCCCGGTGGTGGTAAGAGATTTTATCTTCACTACATCCGTCCAAACCGGCCCTGGGGCCCACCCAGTCTCGTGTACAATTAGTACCGAGGCTCTTTGCTGGGGGGTAAAGCGACCGGGGCGTGGTATTGACCACCCATCCCCATCTAGGGCCACGTTAAGAATGAGTAGAGCTGTACTTCTGCTCCCCCATTGTGCTTGCATGACGTGTTAGGGGAGACCTTTACCTTTACAAGGAAGAACGGCTTTATTAACGTATTTGTACTACAACTTATACAACACTCGAGTGGTATTTTGACGGGCGTGATGCTTCCTGCCACTGAACTAATGCCGCGCTGAGAGTAACAGTAAACCCACATAGCATCAAGCCCTTATTCCCTCCCTCCAACCTCCCGCACCAAAACCCTCCCCACTCCTTCCCCTCGAACCCTCTTTTAAAATTATGTGTTGTTCAGAAGTCTGCTACTACTGTAATTTCCTTCTCGCAGAGTAAACATGAAATGTTGGATGTTGTTTTGAGCCAGAACTTGTCACGTAAACTCTCATGTTTACACACTGGAAGAAATGTGGGCCCTTAAGTCTTCCTTTGCTCATGGCATACAGACCCACGTGGGTCATCTGGGCCCACTGGAATATCACATCCGTCTCCGTGCTTAATATCATACTTTACCGGATCGTCTAACCTCATTGGAGTATCACATCAATCTACCAGGACATCCCCTCTAGCTGGTTCAACTGAACTGCCTAATCTTATTCAGTGTTATATACTTGTGGTTAATTTAATGACGTCAGTAACTCAGGCCGTATGCCGTCGAATGATTGCATAATATCGAATATTGAGTTGTATAGGAGAGTGAAGGGAGCGATTATTTTCTAATTTAAGTTATTATGCTGGCGTCGTCTGGAGGGATCGAAAAAAAACTACCAAAACCCTGAGCCAAAATAGTCTGTCCCAGTTGACGTTCGAAAAGGACGCCTGCTGAATACAAGTCGAAGTGTCAACACTCGGGCCGAATTGCAGGTATATTCTTTTTTTGACGGCTCGCAGGTTATTTAACCTCTTCGGTGCTACAAACGACGTTTCACAATCCGGAACAGGTACCATTTCTGTTATGAATAATCCTGGTGTCAGGGAAAGAGCACGCCTCCCACCTTTGTTTGTACGTCGAAATTCAAGTATGTGTGTCGCTATCACAACATACGCTACGGGCTGGAGGGTCCGGAATTCGAATCCCAGTAGGGACAAGAAATTTTTCTGTTCTCCAAAACGTCCAGACCGGCCCTGGGGCCCACCCAGTCTCGTATTAAATGGGTACCGGCGTTTATTTCCGGGGGTTATGCGGCCGGGGCGTGAAGTTAGCCATTCACTATTTGTTGCCGAAGGTAAGAATGAGTGGAGTTATATCTCTCCTCCCCCTATGGCGCGGACAGGGAAAACTACTTTTTACCTTTATCAAAAGATATCCTGGATATTTACAAATCGATGGCGACATTGTTGCTTAAAAAGACGCGGCTGTGAAACGTCTGATATTGTCGAGGATATATTAGATAACTCTCATTTTATTAAATACGCGTTTCGTAGCGTAGGAATTCTTTACGCTGTCCGCGCGATGCAAGCTGAATTGTCAGATGACTTTCTTGTCGCTTGTTTAAATGGAGACCAGCAATGTAAGTCAATGCCATTGTCTAACTGGATAACTCCGTGGAGCGGAGTCTTTCGTGACAAGCTGATTGTTACTTGGTTATTCTAAAAATGCCCACCTTTTATGAACTCGAGAAGTCATTACCACAACAACAACAGCCCTCTGACCGTTGTCTTTTGTGGAGAGTTTTTCAAACGATATGGTGCGGCTGTCCCTGATTGGCATACCCTTTTACGCCTCAGCTGTGGAAGTCTCACTGAGTACGTCACGAAACCAAAAATGTTCAATAAAATTAAAACGAAACTCGCCATAATAGATGAGATATAAAGTGCTGTGTAAGTAACCGAACAGGAGTGATGTTTGTGTTGAAATTAAGTTAATGATAAATTCTGGAATTACTGTTTCAGAACTTTGGTCAATCTTATCCCTCTTCTGCAGCATGTAAGTTCTTGACAATGGTTTTACATGAATAAAATCTCTTACATTAACAAGTACTTTTTCCATTGTCAGGAACTTATATGCTACAGTTAAACAACCGTTGTGGACGCGGTATTTTTCTTTGTTTTCGGAAACTAGAGAAATCCATAATAAAATGATGGAAGCAGTTTCCGAAAAGTTGATTATTGTTATGCGGCGTTGAACAAATTCCTTGTTAATATAAGTGATATTATCCTTTTTTTGCTTTTCAGAGACGCAGGAGCATAGATAACCGTCCCCCCACCCTTCCGCGACTATATAATTTGGACCTCTGTAATGTTTAGCGAGGTTACTCCCACGCCTCAGAACAGGGATCCAGAATACTTCCGTCAGAAGAACGGAATCCAATCTGAAACAACCCTCAACAAATTTTTACGATTTTGTACCTTTGGGGCCCCCTAACCCACGGGGTCTGCTGGGACCTTATGTACGCCTCTGCAGAGAACTCAGTAATCGAGATAATTAGTATAGTAATTGTCGCTTGCGAAACGTGACGTACTTCCAGTGGTATCGAAGGTTCAGATCTGGGATGTTACGCTGTGTCGACTGTTAAGTAGTTACCGACGTTTCAGAGGAGCGTAGTGTCTTCCCACACTTCTGGGCTGCTTGATCATGAAGACGGAGGGAGACACTACGCTTCATCGACACGTAAGTAGCCATTTACCAGTCGACACGGCGTAACATCTCAAAAGACTTGAATCTTCTAATTTCCTCCTATTGCATATGGCTGAGAGACACGTTCTCTTACTTGGGACGGAAGCTTACGAATTACATATAGAACTTTAAGCGGGTTCCCTATGCTAACGACGTGCTGTGGAAAACAGAGGAGATGGAAGAATACCATTAACATGGATTTTAGAGAAATGAGTTGTAATGATGGGAAGTACGAGTAGATGGAACTGGCTCAGAAACTTGTCCAGTAGCAGACTTCGGTTTTAGCAGTACTGAAGCTTCAGGTTATGCTATCGAAAATGAGATTGTGCACTAGAGTGTAAAATTATGAGTTTGTGTGGGGAGACGGGAAATGTTAATGGTATTTTGGTACGGAAATCTCTTAGAAGTTAGTCACTTGAAAGATGGAGGAGGCGATATGAAGATACTGTTGGATGGAGCTTGGGGATAAAGATTACGAGAGCGAGAGGCGGATGTAGCTGCCTTAGGTTCATGTCCAAAGGCGGGTTTTGTGCCTTTTTTTTTTTTTGTGGTCAAGGGCCCCGCAGCAGATGCTACAGATGCACCGCAGCCTTAAGGCTCATTGCGCAACCCTGTGATGAAGATTATTAGTTTTTTTTTTCGTGTTTCCGTTTAATGGAGCACCGGTGGAATGAAACTGACAGGGGAAAACCGAAGTACTCGGGGAAAAACCAGTCCCAGTGCCACTTTATCCACCACAAATCCCAATGGACTGACCCGGGATCGAACCCGGACCTCCGCGGTAAGAAGCCGGCGACTAACCGCCTGAGCCATATTAAATCCTTGTGCTGCTATCACTGAGAGTTGGTTACATTGTTTTTAGTTATTAAATTCCTGTGTTTATAATCAGAGTGTTATGGTTTTAAAGAGTATTCTGGTATTTGTCGCTAGAGTGCCCTTGTGAATTTTTCCACTGTGTACGGTTCAAGTTTTAATGTGCATGTACGAAACCCAGCTGACAGACTTAACAACATACGCAGTGGAACCTAGCAATGTCGTTTTAAAGACAACAGAAGATGACAGTCTTGGTTAGATAAACACCCAAGTGACGAATGTAGCTGTGTTGTTCCCTGTTACGTGGAAAATTGTATCAGTTGGGTACTTTGAGTATGAGTGTTATCTGTCTCACCATTTCGAAGAATATCAGACCATAGCAAGTAGCAGAACTTATCAGTACGTGTATCCTGTAATTCAGTGCTGATAAGGTAAGAATGTGGTTGCGATGGAAATGTATGTTTCATTGGTGCACTTTATCTGAGCCTGTGATACACAACAAACAGTAACCATAGAAGGCCATAGACTGTTTTTAATGCCTGTCGGGGATATGATCAACGTTCTGACAGACTGTTCATTGCTAGGCCGGTTTAAGGCTGACGAAACATGTGAGGCTGCATGGACCTCACCGTTCGGGCCCGGAGGGGGGGGGGGGACAAAGAGTCTGGTTGTGTTTAAGGTTTCGTGTCGGACTTCCTTCGTATGTAAATTCTTACGTAGGAAATGTAAACTAAAGCTGACATATATGCAATGCCAGTTCAGAAATACCCTATTTATTTTTGAATTGGGTCAGAAAATGTCTTAAACCGGCCGAGGTTTATCGATAAATGTTTTGTAAAAATTTCTTAGGAACATTTCCATAAAATGCGGGGATTTTTGAGACTAACTGAGGACCTGCTAGCTTCTCTAGAGGAACTCTGCTCGATGGAGGTAGTTTCAAGGAAAAGTGCTGCTTTACTACTGGTCCAGAGAAGTAGTGGATGAGAGTGAAGCTACAGTCGCGGACCGAACTTTTGATACCTGCTGGCTGGTCCAGACTGTCGCACTTCTTAGGCATGGTGACAGATTGACTACGAAACGTCGGGTATAGCTGAATGGTGGAGGAAAACCGAAGTACGGTACATAACCGGATGCGAGCGAGCCTTCCACATTGCCACTGTATTCACCATTAGTCACACATGAACTGCACTCCCAAAAAAATGTTATTACTGTTTGTGATCATCTTGACTAAAAATTTACCATACATTTTTTTTATTTCGTCGTATGTGGTTGTACAGAGTGTTTTTTACGCAGGATAAGCTCTGCGAAGCGGGCCGCGTCTTCGGGGGCTGTGCAGCTACGATGTCGCACGCTACACGGTGCACAGTCCGGCGATAAAAAAAACTTCATGTGCCGGAGAAAGTATATCTTACGAGTATAAACTTCTTTTTAGGTTTTATTTTGTGCGATTCGCGAGTGTTACGTTATTTATATCAGCCTAAAATACAAGTTCATGGTGCATTTTCTTCAGAAGCGTTTGCACCGAGCAGGTTGCTGTCTTGTTATTGCTCCGGACTTATGTTGGGCAGGTACGCGCTTCGAATATTGGCCGGGACACCGGCTAGCCTTATTTTCCTCAGACCCTCCAGACATGCCTGGATTAGGCTACGGCCACTTCCTTCCAAATCCCGTCCATTTCGTCACTCATTCATCATCCTAGCATTCGACGCTATATAATGACAGTCATAAAATAAATCACAAAATAGAAGGAAGAACTGATAATACGCAACGTATGAAGAAATTCGTAGTTTTATGAAAGCCTAAAGGTCTTCACCATGCTCACAAAACCCGGCGATTAAACGTCATCATTAGCCAGTTGAATCCATTCCGCATCTCATAATCCCGCTTATCTAAAACGCGTCTTAATATTTTTTTACCTACGTAAGGTCTTCCAGCAGATTCCTTTCCTTGACGTTTTATGACAAAAATTTTATACGCATCTTACATTTCCACCTGCCGTTTTTATCTTACTCCCTTTAAATCGCCCCAGCGACGCAAGCTGAAATGTGTCAATTATTAAATTTTGTGAGTTAAAATTTGAAAATTACTTTATTAGTGCTTTTATTTTGAATTAGGAGGTCTTGGGACCTGTGGTTTAAAAACGGGGATTAGATGAACGTCACTGCGATGCACTAAAGAACTCCAACATGAGGAAAATAATATATTTGCCGTGTCAGCAGACACTTCTAGTTGACAGAGGTCGTAGACAAGAATTAAACATTTCACGTGTTGCAGGGTGGAATGCGACGCAATTAGCTCTGCTTTACGAACTCATGAATTCCTTCACAACGCGCCGTTCTAGAAATGAGGCTCTGCAAATTAAACTGCTCTGCGGGTAAACTAGTCACTGCTGCAGTCACCGCTCTGTATGTCAGTGTTAAGGCGGGTCCACACCTGCCCGTTCTGCCGTACCGCTAACCGTGTAACAGCATGGAATTGCGCTCGCACCGAGGCTCACGTGTGGACGAGACGGCGCGCATTCAAGCGCAAGGGCAGCACGCTTGTGACGAACCATTTGTTCGCTGTTCCTGCTGCATACTATCGTCTTGACATGTAGCTAGATAAGATAGTAGTTGTGCAACTGCGAAACGCGCTCGGAAACAGGTCAACACATAATCCAGTGGCTTAATATGACACCCTTGGATGATCGCTGAAAAACCGACAGCAGCGTAGATCGACCGCGCCGCGAACGGAACAGGAGCGAATGTTATAGCACGAACGTCCACACTAGCGTGTTCTCTACAGGGGGTGGCCACAATGTCTTGTTACCCCTGCAGAAATGTAAGCAAAGTCTAATTTGGTTTTCTTCTGCAGCTTAGCTGAACGGAACCATGAGTTTTAAAGTTATCTATTTCTTCTGTTTGAATAATAAACAAATACATGGAACCATGAGTGATACAAGCAATTACACCACTGAACAACGGACTGTTTTCAGTGTCTGGACACACGAACGTCCACAGACAGGGAAGACAACGAACCAGGTGCGTGACGATTTCCAGCAACTGTTCGGCCAAGAAGCCCCTTCAAAACAGTAATTTCTGCGATTGGAGCATAAACTCTTTGCAACATGCAACACAAAAGATAAGCAAATAACTGGAAGGTCATCAGCCAAAGGGCGGCAGTGCGAACTGGTCGAGGAATGTGCTGCCAGGTCACCACTAAAGTTGACCCGTCAACGATGACGCAGAATTATTGTCTTGCATGAGAATGATGGAGCTCAAACAGATCCACTGGACATTTAAGGCTTGTGTCGTATGTTGTAGAATGTGTTAACAGGGTATGGGGAGCAATTTGTAGCACCAATGTAAACCTTTCTACAGGGGATAGCAAGACATTGTGACCACTCTGTAGTAGCCTACGTTACTACCGAATGCTGTGGTGTGGAACTGACTTTGGTGTAACGTTATTGCACTGTGTTGTAGTGTCAGTCATTCTGACGTCAGGATGTTGAGCATCTTACGTGTATGAAATTTTTCAACTAACTGCGTAACGCAAGGTCTACGAGGTACCTTCAGATGTTCATACTTCCTCATCTGGTCAAGAAATTCCCTGAAGTTTCCCGTCTTCCGGGATATGACTTATCTTGCGAATGGCACTACGAAACAGGAACGAGACTGCGAGATTTGAGGTTCTCACAGCGGTGCTGATGAAGATCAGAGTCTTCTGGGATGTTACGCCGTGTCGATTAGTAAATAGTTGCCGCCGGTTCGGAGGAGTGTACTAACACATCTTCAGGGTCTTAAAAATTGCACTGTTTTAGGGCTACTGGTACCTGAAGATGGAGTTAGTACGCTCCTCGGAAGCGTCGAAAAACTATATACCAGTCGATACGGCGTAACCTCCCAGAAGTCTTGAATATTCGTAAACGGGAGTTTGTTGTTGAATGAGAAGAAGAATAAATTCTGGAAATGCGCGTTGCTGTTCTGGTAGAGAATTGTTTTCGTCTCATCTGCTTTATAGACGCTCAAGTTCAGTAGGCATATTTGCAAAAACAATAACTTTGCCGCTATTTTAAATGTGTGTGTGCGTGAAACATGGTCTGATGTTTCGGGGGGGAAATGTATAGGTCTATTACACATGTCAGTTGTGAGGCTTTGACGGGCGGAATCGTGCACACTGTAGTTTACTAGGTGTCTGCACTTTGTAATGTTGTTGTTGTTGTTGTTGTTGTGTTGGTTTATGCCGGCGTTTTAGAGGAACATGCCGCTTCTTGTTTTCAGTGTCGAAGAAATTGGGTTCAAGTTGACGTTGAAGTGATCCCAGTGAGGATGGGCTTCGGTTATTAGGCGGATTGCACGGGATGTGTCCAATCGGAACGACGAGAACTGTACAAGTGATGGCCTTTAACAATCAAACAATATTCTGACCCTAAACACCCGAAACGTCGGTCTCATCCTACAACACTACACGATGCCAGAAGCAAGAAGACTACAATTGGAATATATTATAGATGGCTGAAAGGAGGGACAATATTCGAACTTGTGCGAAGTAGATTTAGCAGTTTAGGATATTGTACGTATGGCGACGAACTTCATGATTTATACAGATTACCGAAAATTTTGATAGTGAAATATAGGAGGCTACAATGAGCTGAGTGAAATCAGGAATACTTATAGAATTTTGGTAGGGAAACTTCACTGAAAATGGCCGCTTGGAAGAACGATGGGATTTGAGAATTAAGATGGATGGCAGGTGGAGAGAACAGGCGCAGGGTCGTGCAAAATGGCTCGTTCGACCTTCGTGTTCTGCTACCAGAGAGTTTATGGCGTATTCTTGGGAGCGGAGAAATATTCTGGCGAAGACACGTTTTCTGTAGCAGGCCTATGCCAATGGGTTAAAGTATTACTCAGGTAACCCTGCCGATTATCCGTAACCGCAACGTCGCGGTAGGCAGCTTAGACAGCCCAGGCACACAGACGCGAGCATCTGGAGGCAGAATCGCAGGCTGATTAATGAGTATGTGCTGAGGAGTTTCTTATTTAAGTGGGGGTGGGATGAACATAGGTTTGTGTGTATTTTTACAGCAGAGACTGTCTCAGCGTAGCAGTCGGCGTGGAATGTATCTGCGACAGAATGTCTATTGGCGTCATAATCAGATAACACAGTTTTACTGCTGAATGTGTCGCCTGCTTTGACAGTAGAGAACAACTTTGACGAAGTGAATTAGTTTTGGGATTTAATACGTGGCAATGGCTGTTTTGGTTTCTTGGCATTGTGGACTTTAAAATGTGACATTATTATCTAAGCAGAAGTTATATTTGGTAAATGTTAACGTTTCTGTAGCAGAAGTTCGACTGCGCAGGCGTACTGCAGTTTGAGTTTGGTTACTCACACCCCATTGCGTTTTGTACTTATATTACAAGTACAAATTTATTTGTACAAAGTTCGTCACTATACAGGTACCACCCTACATACTCATTGGGTGTTTTGTTGTATCCTCCTAAATATTTTATGTCGAAAAAATATTCAAGTCAAAGTTGCGACTAGTTTGTATCATATACACGTATAAAGTTTTTGTACGAGGAACATTATTTAAAATCAGTGTTTGATTTGGCCTTCTTACTACTATAACGTAGGAATGAGTATATCTGTCTCTGTATGTGTGCTACTACCTGGGCCTATTCACATAGTTGTCTATACTCTTCGTCTGTCTAGGCCTATCTGTAGGTACGTGTGTGTGTGTGTATGTATGTATGTGTGTGCGTCTGCTGTATGTCTTATCCCCTTCGAAGGGCATCGAGCCATCCGGAATTTATAATATAGATTTTTTCCAAGCAGTAACGCAGAGCACGCAGGGATATTGCATAATGGACGTAACTGCCGTTCATTGCGACTTTGTATGTCTGAAGATTCCTGTGAAGAAAGGAGTTTTATTTTGTGATTGTGGTGATCGATTCGTCTGGCAGCTGGGATTTATTGTTGCCCACTTTAGAAGGTATTGCAGGGTTTGCACATGTGGAGTGTTAGGTTTCCTTCATAACTGTCGGTTTCTAATTGATGGTAAAAGAGGAGTCAATCTGACAGCATAGTGCTAGGAGCCCAAAGCTGGGACTAATTAGCATTATGTTACAGGTTATCTCGGTTTACAGCAGTACCTAGTTCGAACTGGTGTCTCTACATGAGTGAGGTTTTCCGTGGGATTTTTGTGTCTCTTCAGGCGAAGCAACGTTTCTCTGCAGTGACGAGGACGCCTTCGTCATATCCGGGAAATCTCGGCCCGCAGATCACTTGTGCTGAGTGCGTGTTTTCATAGTTGTTATAATTCCCTCCAGGTAAATGTTACGATACTACGTTAAAATAGGCCACTGCTGCATCGCGTAGTTTTCAAATCAGTCTTCACAATCTTCCATTCCCATGCACTTGACAGGGCTTGTTAAAATGCACTTGGTCGTTAGTGGTCAGATTTATTGTGGTGCCCATAGCGGTTCGGATAGGCTGCTCCAGCCTAAGGGACTGAGCACAGGGCCAACATTATGTCATGGGTTTCGACTCCATGCCCCGGCGTTATAACCGATCTTCGGATCCTGGAAGCACGAGAGCCAGTCCTACAACCATTGCTAGGTGACATTGTGCACATGAACATAGGTACTTCATGAGGCTGGTTGGCCAATAATGAATGATTTTTATATACCTAGTATCCAAGAACATTTCCTCTGCAGGGGTTGACCCTTGTACAGGGCGTCCAGCTGCACGCAGAACCCGCTCACAGGATCTGCCAGCCTGCTCATGGCTGCACTGTTGTTTAGCGACCGATGAAGTGGCCCGCTCTGCAGCGCGCAGTCCAACTCCGCGTCTTGTGGCGGGTGACATCAGTTGCTACACAGCGACAGATAGCGTTCTCCCTCCGCCGTGCTCAGTTCCGCGTTGAAAAAAATTCCTTCTGTATTAAAACGGAAAGTGCACCCTAGAACAGGCCATGAAGGCCCAGAGGGGAGTAGCGGTGTATCTCTACTCTTTCTTCAACCTCGGTGCTAAATCGGGGTGGGTGGTCAACGCCACGCCGCCGCCGCCGCCGCGCGTTACCCCCGGGAATGACCCGGTACCCATTTTATAGGAGGCTGGGTGGGCCCCAGGGCCTGTCTGGATGGGTGCGGAAAATCTCTCCACCCTCCACGGGATTCGATTCCCGGGCCCCTCTATGTTACGTCAGAATATAGAGGGAGACGGTCATGGCTTATATGAAAGTGTTACCAGTAGAATCTACTTGAGTTCAGAGGCTGAAGGAATATAAGAAAAGCCAGCTAACGACCATGTCGAGATTTGTGGCACAAATGTATATAATCATGTTAGGGTCACTCCACATTTGTCTTCTGATTTCCTCCCATTTGCGATATCAGTCTGGTGCTTTTACAAAAATGTGAGGTTGAAGGGACGCTAGTGTCTGTTCATATTGTCTTTTGACATTGTCTGTGGCAGAAAAAGGAAAGTAAGGTACCTACAGCATGGGAAAAGGCTAAAATTGTATAACATTTTGAGAAAAACAAACAAGCGTCTGTGAAAATGGTAATGGAATTAGTATTTAAATACTACTTATGTATTGAAGTGACAAATAACACAATAAGCACGTATTTAAATACGTTGCTGATGGATGCTCATAATTTTCAGATCAAGGGAAGACAGCTAAATTATAGTGGTAATACTATCCGAGCGAAGTGACTGGAGATAAACCGAGTAATGAAAGACGTGAAAATAGTAGAAATTTCAGGAACAAAAATAGGGAACGTCTGAAAGATAAAGTTAATGAGTTTGAAGCAGACAGTAAGATAGAATAATGTAGACTTGCGTAGGAGAATAAATTAATTTAAGAAGGGTTAGGAAGCTAAAACTAACACGGTGAAGGGCGAGAAAGGCGAGCAGTGCTTGCAGATTCAAACAGTATTTTGTGCAGATGAACGAATAAAGTCTGTCAGCTGTTGATCGTACCTGAAGAATGAGTGGAGCTATATTTTTACTCCCCATACGCCTTCATGGCGTGCGAACGGACAAGTGTTGAATCTACCTGGGTTTAATGGTGTTAGACGATTTGAGAAATGTACAGCTGAGCCACCAGCACCTGCGGATGGGATTGCTATTGAAATAGTTGAGGTGTAGGATAATGTCCGCGTAATGATAAATTGATCCTTCTGAAAACCATAAACTTATTAATTATGTTTGAGGAAATATGACAAAAATTGCCTAAGTCTGTTACTTTACCAACTAAAAATTGTTTGTTAGTGTTCTGTTGTATTTGTATGTATGTCACTACGTATTTGAGTCAAGGACTTTCTACATTTTTGTCGCTACGGGCATACCGAAACACATAGCGATAAAAGTATACAAACAGTTGTACGTGACTGAAATACAGGGTGGGTGGGAAGTAAGTAGGCATTAAATAACAGTCGAGGCACACGATACGTGCGGTGTTAGAGAAAGACTTGAATTTTCGTCCGTGGAAACCCCATTACGTGCAGGAGCTGACACCTGAAGACTGTGACCGCAGAATGGAATATGGGGAGTTGATGCTGGGTTCGCACGAGGATTGGCCACAACTATTTGAAAACATTCTCTGGAGCGACGAGGCCGTTTTCCATATCGGCGGTTTCGTCAATCGACATAATTGTCATTACTGGGCGGCACACGATCCCGAAGTGACGGTGGAGAAGATGCAAAATCGTCCAGAAGTGACCGTGTGGTGCGGAATGACGGCCACTAGGGTCATCGGCCCATATCTTCTGCATGACACCATGAATGCCGACCGCTACCTTCAGATGCCGCCGGTGCCTACATTTAATTTTAAGGTATGCGTCCATATTCCCATTTAAAAAGGTACATGTAAAAATTATTTTCATTATCTTTGCATTGGAAATATAGAGGTTATAATCATTTCTCAATGCCTACTTACTTCCCACCCACCCTGTATATAGTGATATTGTACCTACTATAACAAGAATGATAAAGCTGATTATCATCATTTTCAAGACGTATTATTCTTATCAGCTACGTAAAGGAACCGTATCCAGCATTCTTCTGTCAAGATTAATCCCACATGTAGAAGAAACTGTTGGAGCTCATCACCCGATTTCTACGAAACACATCACCTGCAGATAAGGCGTTCTGTAGTCGTCAGGTGCTTGAGAAAAAAAATTGTAGAGTACATCAGCTGTTTGTGGATTTAAAGAAACATGAGATTCAGTTAGAAGGGAAGTTTTCTTTAGTAGTATACGTACTTCCACTGAGTGCTACCTACCCATAAAATTGGTTGTCAGTAATATGTGTTTAAACGAAACATAGGACGAGGTAACAGGGGAGTAGGGAAGACTAGATAACGAGGAGTTTAATGATTTGTACTCACCAAATATTATTCGAGTGATCAAAGCAAGGAGAATGAGATGGGCAGGGCATGTAAAACATATGGGGAGAGGAGAGTTGCATACAGGATTTTCATGGGAGACCTGAGGGAAGGAAACCACTTGGAAGACGCAGGCGTAGATGGGAGGATAATATTAAAATGGATCTTCAAGAAGTGGGATGGGGGATATGGACTAGATTGATCTGGCTCTGGATAGGGACAGATGGCGGGCTCTTGTGAATGTGGTAATGAACCTTCGGGTTCCATAAAATGCGGGGAATTTCTTGACTAGCTGAAGAACTGTTAGCTTCTCAAGAAGTACTTTGCTCCATGGAGTTAGTTAGTTAAATGAAACATAGGAAAATATTTGTCTGGTACATTCCTAATCAGAGCGGCCTGGAAGAGAGACGTGCTTTATCGCCATTGTTTTTCTACTTTGTTTTAGAGTGTGCCATTAGGAAGGTCGAGGTAAAACAATAGGGCCGAGAATTGAATGAGACACATCAGCTTCTGTTCAACGCTGATGATGTTAATTGATTGGGTGAACACAAATACTGTAGAGGAACACACACAGAAGCTTGATTAGTCGCGAGTAAGGAGGGTGGTGTGGAAGTAAATGCAAATAGAACTGGTCGTATCTCGTCAACGGAACGTAGGGAAAAATGACAACACAAAAAGATAGCTGATACTTCTGTTGTGACTTCGGCACAGTTCGAATCAAAATGTTATTCACGAAGAAATAAGAACAGAAATCCGGGAGATGCTGGCTACCATTCAGTTCAGAATCTTTTGTTTCATCATTTCCCATCAGAAGACAAAGTTTAAAACACAGTCGAACTCGGTTGTAACGTCATGAAAGAGGCTGAATAATTCTTGTCGCTATAAACGAGTGTCGTTCTAGCCGAACATTGTGGTTACAATGAAGGAAAAATTGTCAAGACAAAATACAGAGCTGTAGTAGGCATATTACATAAATTTTACGCTGTGATTTATTTTAAATTTAAGCAACAATTAAAATTGTGGAACAACAAAAGTTGCTGTACTAATTGCAAATTTGAATACAGGATTACATTAAAAATCATCAAAGTAATTACTTGACACCACAGAATATTTGACGCTATATACGAGGTGTCGCTTAAACCGATGTTATTATAACCGAGTTAGGCTGTACGTGAAACTTTAATTTTGCTTCTCTCTTATATGGGTGTGAAACTTGGTCTCTGACACTGAGGGGATACCGAGCAGAGGATTTAGACCTAACAGGGAGAATATAACAGGAGGATGGAGGAACTCGCAAAATCAAGGGGGATTGGATGGGCTTGTGGCACGTATTGGGTGGAGGAGAAATGTGTACAGGGGTTTGGTGGAGAAACCAGCAGGATGGAGGCTACTCGGTTGACCTAGTCATAAGTGGGAGGATAATATTAAAATTTATCCTAAAGAATGGGCTGTGAGGTTATGGAATGAATTCATCTGGCTGTAGGTAATGACGGCAATGAACTTATGGTTTGAAGATTCAAGTATGAGATGTTACGCTGTGTCGACGGGTATGCTGTGACCGACGTCTTGGAGGATCTTAATGCCTTTATCATAAGGGCTGATGAGTCCAAGAAGGCTGTAGACACTGCGAGACATTTCAGAAGATTTGAATATTCAGCAACACCGCTGAGAAAACCTCAAATCTCGCGTACTTTGGGTTCCATAAAAGGCGAGAAATTACTTGACTGACTCCGAAGGCGTTATGTTCTGAAAAAGCACTGTGCTCGGTGGGGTAGGTTAGTTAATTAGTTAGTCAGTCAATTAGTTAGAATGCTGTCACAGGAACAGGACGGCTTGAGATGTAGAAGACCCTGCATGGATAATATTTTTCAATAGAACAAGTTATAGAGAAACAGAGAGAATCTGGTTTAGACACACATTTCTTTACTCATCTATGTCTAGAGCCGAGGTTAAGATGCAGCTATACTTGTGTTTCCTTACATGCTTTCATAGCTTGCACAGGGACAGCCTTACATTGACCGTGTCTTGACCAGCAGAGCTTGGATCTGAAATGAAAAACGAATAGAACTCGATATTCTCGTGTATTCAGTAGAAGATAAAACGAAGGAATATACTTGTAGGGTACATATATGCAAAGAACGGACGATACAAGAATACCCCTAAATTTTTACCAAGTGGGAGAAAAAGTTTTGGCCTTCCAAGAAAGATAGAGTAGCCGAAGCTGGAAAAGAAAGATGATCTCCTATACACTCAAATGAATGAATCGCGCTAAGCGTAGGATACGAAACGTCGGTTAAGGTCATTTGTAACACACAGCACCGTGTTTCCAGCACATAATCTGTAGTTATCTTTCAATTTCGCAGCGATAAAGTATGTCCTATTGGAATTCGAGATATGGATCTTGATACAGGTATGAATCACAGTCATACCTACTCGTTGTGTAAGAAGCATTGTTTAGGCTTAGGCTTGCAGGTTAGCAATTACAGGAAAGGGTACGGCGTGACACGTTGTTATATATTATAAATATAATGTTCCCAGAATCTGTAGCAGTGACTAGCAACCTGCAGTCGCAGATACTTAATCTAATAGTTCTAATCTAATAATCTAATAATTCTCGGTACCCCTATCAGCTGTAAGTTGTTTGTATCCACCCCTTCCTCACCCTGGTTCTACTGTATCGGCTGGCATCACTCCTACGTATTGCTAGCCCGCACACACTTTTCAGAATCTACGTTACAGGTTGCTGGCTTTCTTTCTTTCCTACCCGGACTCTTAACCTTTGAATATGGGACCGATACATTGTCCCGAAACGTCGGTAAACAATTACGACACGACGCCGCGTAATATCGCACAAGAGCGCAGATATAATCTAATAGTGTTATTTGTAATTTACTGAAATACTTGATCCCGTATCAACCGATACTGGCCATGGATGTAGTGTCCCAGGAGTCGCACGAATTCCACACACTATAGACCTAACCTGTCTTTCTTTGTGACGGATTTGCCTGATAGGGAACGCGGTCGTGTTACCGAATTTGGGGGGAAACAGTGCGACTGGCGCCTGTTGTCTGGGCGTTAGGAGAGAGTGGCTCCAAGGATGACCAATTAGAACGCTTGGACACCTTGTCGTACGTGATTTATGATGCCATTGGCACTTCCTGTGTTTCCTAAGTTAATGTTGTTGTTTTTGTCTTGAGTGGGAGGTTGTATGGTATCCCTCCCAAAGAACTGGGCCCCATAAACTGTTGTGCCCCGCCTCCCCTTGAGATGTAGCCCTAGATCAGTGAAAAAGAGCCACGGCCAGTTACACTCGTCTGTGTCCATTCACTATTCATTTCATGGAGGTCGTAGTGGGCCGTGTCCCTGTACTGTGAATAAGAACTTCCGGGAACATCACGTAACTTTCTGAGCATGTTTGAGAAAAATGTGATAAAGACAATATTTATAAGGAAGAAACGAGCAAAAAGAGAATGACAAAAATTGCACGATGAGAAGCGACGTAATTTATCTTTATTGAACATTTTGGAGTGTTTACGTAAAGGAGAATGAGACGGACGGAAAATTTGCATGTTTGAAAGACGTGAAAGATGTAAACAAATTTCTGGTCCAATAACTTCGTGGAAAGACGCGTCTTTGACCAAGACGTAAACGGGAGATAGTTCTTATATTAAGAAAATTACCTTAGAGAATTTGGCTGTGTAGGTGGGGAATAGATTCAACCTTTGGGTTTCATAAAATCGCTGTGTTTACAGTGTCTAACGTAGGACTTCTCAAATTTACCGCCCAGAGATTACATGTTGCAAAAACGATTCACACAGAATTTGTGTACCTTGCCGTGATGATAGCAGATTTCACATGCCTGGCTTCAGCTGTTCATAGTTATTACCATAAAACGAAAATCAAAATAGGCGTATAGATTTTGCGATGTCGCAATGCTGTTGTTGTGCATTTAATCTTCACTAAACTTTCATATTATTTCGAAAATCTACTGCTGCATTTGAGGTCACTATACTACGTGGCTGGGGCGCTGATTTCGCTCCACATTTTCGCGCGGCCTCGTCAGTGCGGTTGTTGAGTGTAGAGAAATAAATAAAAACTTAATACAGTCCTCCTTGACCTGGCCTGCTCTAATCTCCACCTCGCTTCCTATCCACTGAGTTCCGGGGTTAAAGTGACCGAAGCGTGAAGCTGCCAATCATATGTGTCTAGTACCCCTAGTCCTCTACGCTTTCGTGCCGTGGTGCTTAGCTACAGTGATAATTTTGCCTTCATTTCATCATCTCTTCATCACCGCGACGGAGGCCCGAGTTCGATCCCAGGCCAGTCTACGCGAGATTTGTAGTGGGCAAGGTGATCTAGGACAGGTTTTGCTCGGAGTACTTGGTTTTTCCTCTGTCAGTATCATTACACCAACGCTGTGCAGTCGTAGCAGTGGCAGCGTAATTAAATAACATCGTCAAAAACCGTCCCTGCATTCATTTTATGTTTGCTTTGCCATCCGTATGTTTATTTGATCTGCTTTTGTTTTATCTTTGCTTCGCTATGCTTTCAAAAGTTCTGTCTTCATTACAGACCCCTGCTTACCTTTCGTATTTACTTCCCCATCACTGCATTCGTGTTATCTGTACTTTATCTCTGAATTCGTCTCATCTGTACCTCTCCATCTCTGCATTCGTTTTATCTCTCCTTCACCATCCCAGCATTCCTCGTACCTGTACGTCACTATCCTTGCAAGTTCTACAGTGCTGCTTATTTCTTTGAGAGTGTAGAGGAGAGACAGAAATCTGGGCTTTATCTAAGTAAGTACGGAATATGAACAAAGCGCAATAAGCGCACTGACTCAGCTGTTCCTAGAAAGCCTCAAACAACACTGAGATTGACACCTCCTGATGGCGCAGTACAACCTCCGTGGTTCTTGACTCATTCATTTGCCATAGAACTCCGTCTGTGATGCGATGCGCCTGATATATGTCCAGGCTCGGCAGAATAGTGTTTGGTTTCGACATGTCTTTGCCGGTCCGCCAACACAGAACCGAAAATAGTATAAGAAAAGGTTCTGGGAAAACTTTGCGACACGTACTCTCTTTAAAATGTCCCAGTCTAGACATACGTGGTGAGGGTAGCAAGAACTACCTACGGCTTAATAATTATGCATTTCAGTCATCGATTTATGTGCATAATTTCCACAAACGCAAATGTTTCGACGTGTGTGTTGCTACAGACCAATGCGACCCAGATCCTCCCGTTTTACGGATATTTGAATCTCGTTTAAAGAATTTTTACGGCTCCTTGGACGAGGGATTGGTCTGTCAGAAGGTCTGTGTGCACACATGACGACATAAACGCAGAAGGAACACAGGCGTGCATCTGTGTCCCCAGTGGAATTGGATTCCACGATGCCAGTGTTCTAACGGTAAAGGAATTAACGCTTCTGGACCGAGCGACCAGTTTGTTCGGCATAGCAGATTCTGGCTAAGTTAAGACAGAATCCTCTCATATAGTCCACTTTAACAGTCTGTATGATATAGAGTAACTTACCGCATTGTAAAGCTGATGTTGCAAATGGAATTCTACAACTGTCGTTATTGACGCTTTGTGAATATATTAAAACCTGTTTGTGAAGTTCTTGTCTAGAAATTGCCAATCCTGTGCGCCAAATGAGTTCTTCCAAGTCATTATCTTGGTGTGCATTGTTATTTTAAACGTTGTTCAAAACTTCTCCGCAGTTGATAGTCACCAGATGGCACCAGATCAGGTGAACGAGCAGGCCACGAAGCATGCGTATGGGCGGTTGCAGCGTCGTGCTGGAAGAACCTATATTCATTCTTCTCGTCCGTGAAATTTTCAAACAAATTCGACAGTGTACGTACAGCGTGACATTGTGGCGTGTGCAGATCCTTGCTGTCCTTAACGCCAGTATCACTTGAGTCGTTTTGCTTGAATAACTTCTGCAGCGAGACGAGACACGAATATTAAAAGTGTTGCGACGGAAACACACCAGTGATATCTCTCTTATATTGTTAACTACATACGTCTCTGTCAACAACACAAGAAAGTGCTTAAGTCTTTAGTAAAGTGTCTGGTATTTTTGTCTGATTTTAATCAAACTTCATTTTTTACGACAGATTTTAATAAAAGTCCGCAGTATAAAATTTCACAAAAATCTGTCGAGTGGGAGCCGAGCTGTTCCATGCGGACGAACGGTCAGACGGACAGATATGACGAAGCTAATACGCGTTTCTTTGCGACTTCTCGAACGCGCCTAATATGGTGCGAGGATTTGTCGATTGCACCTCTCTCATTTTGTTGTATCCGAAAAAAAGTTGGATCTAGTTGTTCTTGTTGCGCCAACGGCACACGACAGACTACTCCAACTGCAATGTCAAGTAACGGCATCTCGTGTGTTAGTCTAGGATTATCTGCCAACCATTATCTGTTATTTTGAGCATGTTCGTGGCTTCTTAAGTAATTTCATCTGTAAACTAAGTTAGCACTGGATCGACTTCGCCACTCTACACTGCTTCACAAAACCAGTTACAAAACCGTACTGTCGTAACAAAGATTTTCGTGGCGATGATTATAAACTGGCTCCAGTAGAATCTAATATTTGTTCTGAAAGAATACGTGGTCACTCTCTCTTCTCCAACAAAAAACCTTTTCGAAATATGCTCACCAGTTGATGTACTGTTGATTTCCATGCAACTGAAACACCGGGAAACGGTATTTCGACGTTTGCTACTACACTTTTTTTTTAGGATTTTTTGCTTATATAGGTTTCCACAATAAACACCCTGTGTGTTACACTGTACTTCATATTAACGAACTACAATTTACTTCCGTTACGCCCAGCTTATGCAAACCAGATTGTTCTAAAATTCTTGTCGATATAATAGCATTATTATTATTATATTTATTATTATTATATTCAACGACCCATGCATTCTTGTCGATATGTGTGATTGGAATGGAACATGTGGAGATGAGTAATAAACAGCCGATAAGCTAGCCTCTAGCGTGGGATCCGTACTGAATGACATTCCATGTACGAGTATACAGTAGAACCCCCTATCCGCGGATTCGATATCCGCGGTTTCAGTTGTCCGCGGTTTGTTATCCGCGGTTTACCGTGGCCCGAAAATATTAACACATTCACTGCCAATGTCGACCGTCGTCGATTTAAGTATTTACGTTTTAATTTGCCAGCGTCGACTTTAGTCGATCTGAAGTTTACTCTGCGCTTTTATATATAGATTTCGCTACTATCCGCGGTTTCGGGCATCCGCGGTAGGTCTTGGAACGTATCACCCGCGTATACGGAGGGACTACTGTATAATGGTAATATTTAAATTAGTAAAGTATGCCAAAGCTGTGAAATACTAGCATAGCCACTGGGCAGATTGTTATGTACCAATTGTCCACCTTTTATAGAACCCGATGTTTCAGCACCGTATATACAAGAGTACGCCGCGGACCGTGTAGTGAGCCATGTGTATCCATGCACATTCTCACATCAAATTTCTATACGATCCACTTTATTTTCTTTTTTCTTTTATGCCTTAGAGTCTCCAGCGAAGAGACTTCTTTTCCGATCAACATTCTGTATACATTTCTCAAATTTACCGTGCGTGCTGCATGCTCCGCTCATTTAATCTTCCTTATTTGATCACTATAAGAAGGCGAAATAGCGCAGTCGATATAGGCCTACGCTACGGGGTGGATGTCCGAGGAATCGTTTTTCGAATTCCGGCAGGGGCAAGAGATTTCCTTTCTAAGTCATCCAAACCGGATCTGCGACCCACCCAGTCTCCTATTCAATGGGTACCAGAGGTTTCCTTGGGGATAAAGCGGCCGGGGCGTGAAGCTTGTCTGGTGCCAATGTTAAGAATGAGGGGGTTATGCCTCACTCCTTCAAATGCCGTTATGTTGTGCACAGGGACATCTTTTCCTTTAATAATAAATACTGTCCAAGTGGTACAAATTATGAAGCTCATTATGCAGTTTGCCGGAATCTCCTGTTACTCTGTCATATGTTTAAATGTTCCCTAGCCGTATTCCCTTACACCATCTGTTCGTCGTCAGTTTAACTTATCTCTGTGTGTGATGTGTGCTAATTGTGCGAGCGTTTGGACCTCTTTGAGAAGCTAACATTCTCTCATGTGTAGAAGAAATATCCCGCCACTCGTAGAATTCGAATTGTCATTAACGTATGTACATCAGTCCGCCACCGGCCGTTGCTCTGTAAATGCAGCGCTGTTACAGTAAGGAGTTTTTTTTAGCGCCTCGCTTACTGTACAGTTGGTGGGCCACCCCTTGTTTTCTGTTTGGGCCTCATGTAAAATATGGTTTATTCTGGCTTGAGACAGGTCAAAATTAAGTTCACCTGACAGCGTCTTGTTTAGCCCACATTCATAATGTCAGATGTGTTGAATATTTCAGGAGATGAAGCATGCGAACGACCAGTCATATAGAAACACGTGACCTTTTCAGTTAAGAGTTCTATTTTATTTATGTCATGCAAAGGACGTATACGAATTGCTCACGGTCGATTTCAGTACATACAGTCGTGTATCAGGCCCGTTAGGTCGTGGAAACGGAACGGCTTCACTGCTTGGGCCTCCTGGTTCCGTGATTGCCTTCAGTATCTTCAGGCTAGTGTTTATGGATTAGGATATTCTCAAATATGCAGTGACCTTTTCTTTCCATTGCCTTCAGTATCACCATTCATCATTCATAAGTCACAGTATTTGGCAGGTTAGTTCAGTGTTGGCACTTACACTTATTGGTGCGTATCCGGTTTTTAACTCACTCGGTTTACCCATTATTGTCTTCGGTTCAAGGTTTCATTCATTGTGTTGAGGCGAATTTTGGAATATTACCTTGTAACACGAGACAGCAACCCCTTCAGAATATGTATGTTAGGATCACCCCGGGGTACGCGGTGGCGCAGTTGAGACACTGTGCTACAAGCCAGAAGGCCGCGGGTTCCATTACCGATGGGGAATTGACTTAATCCTTCCGGCAGCACTATGGCCCTTGGGTCGACTCAGCGTCTAACAGAAATGAGTACCAGGGATGGGATGTCTTCTCTTGGGGGTAAAGGCGGCCGATGCGTAGGGCTGACTACCTTACCACTTTCATGTGCCGATTATTTAGAAATTTTGGGAGCCTCTACTTTCTGGAGCCCTCAGGACCTGTTCGGCTTTACCTTTACCTTACGATCATATTTTTCTATGCTATATAATCCCTGTAGCTGAAATAGGCATTTTAAATAACCTAAGATTCTCCTACTTATTTTTATCGATTCGCATTATTCATAAATGTATGTGTTCGTCTATCTTCATTCGATTTTTACATTTTTGTCCCCATATAAAACCATTAAGAAGTGATGACCCGAACTAGTCACTTACTAATTATAAAGACAGAATTGTGACATATTTAATTTACGTATGCTGAACTTTTATGCTTTTTTCCAAAAACCTCGGGATTGCATTTTGAAATTAAAATCTCTGTGAATTGACTCATCTGCTGATGTTATTTTAACGTAGACCTGTATTGATCAACGATCTATGATGTATTTTCTGCCAGTATGAATAACTTAAAATTGCGCTACGGTTTTTGTACCTATTTCTTAGAAAGCTTTCGGGTTCGCGGTCACTTCTAAATGGCCCCCACCGCCGCACGATTTAAAATGACTTCTCGCACGAACCTTGGTAGCTCAGTCGGTGAAGTGACATTAGGTGACCGAGGTTCTGTTCGAAGTAGATGCTGGGATCGTTCTGCTCGCGGCAGTAGTGAGTCTCGCTCTGGGGTCTATCCCATTTCCCATCTAATAAATGTCGGGGACTGTTTCTTCGGGATAAAATGGCCGAAGCTTGAGTCTAACAATCTAGATTTAATGCTGAATTCTGGTATTCGTGAAACTTTATTTACGCTCTTGTATAACTCTTCATAGCATTGCTTTTTGACCAGGATTAAGGTTTACCTTTTCTACAGAGTCGTCTAGAACGAAGTAAAAAGTAAACTTTCCTAGAACGGACCATGAAGGCCTAGAGGGAGACTAGAGGTATAGCTGTACTCTTTCTTTAACCCTGGCTCTATATGAGGGTGGGTGGTTAACTCCACGACCCGGCCGCTTTGCTCCCGGGAAAGAGACCCGGTACCCATTGTATAGGAGGCTGGGTGGGCCCCAGGGCCGGTCTGGACGGGTGCGGAAAATCTCGCCCCCACCGGGATTCGATCCCCGGACCGTCCAGCCCGTAACGAGATATTTTAGGTGTATTCGGAAAGTGCTTATAAAATTAATAGCTGCCTGCTCAGAACCTAGTCACAAAATTATTTGAAAGAGGCTGTAAATAGTTTTCTAAGAAGCATCACGAGTAAATGCGTCGTCACAGTTTGTTCCGCTTGACAAGTCGAGAAGCAGGTCACTTTGACAAGTGTCTGCAAATGGTATACATTACTATCAAGTCTGTCGCTGATTAATACAGGTTCTTACTGTTTTCGTCTAAACAAATCTGTTTGTTTGTAGTTACTCCTTGTCGTCAGTACATTTGGCTGGCTGAGTTAGTGTTTCCGTGGTCTCTATCAAGGCACGTCTTGCTATTTTTCCCCCAGCTGTGTAGCGGCGGTGACAGATATCAACATTACTGTGGTGACAGGGTTAATGAGTCTGATGCTTTAGTTATTCTGTCTTAACACAACTGAAACACAGTGTGGGTGGAGGCAGTTCACTTTAAGAACTCTACAGTAGATTACGCATGACAAAATCTCATTCGAGCCGTGAATACAGTCCCACCGTAACCACGAAGAAAAGACATTTTTTTCATCTATTTCTCTTCCCTTCTTTTTCTTTCTATTACTTCCCTCATGAAGTCTTGGAGTGAAAAATCGATGTATCTTTTTATGGCTGGCACTGGCATCCCAGCACCTGTTGTGTCCTCAGAATGTAACCAAAGCGATGACAACATCTTCCCGTTTCTATGGAAACGAAGCCAACAGGCTGTGGTGTGACCCCTGTTGAGGGAAGGGAATGGAGGACAAAGGGGAGGAAGTTACAAGTAACCGCCAGAGGGTGAGAATGAAATAAGGGGTGCTGACGAACCGAAGTGTTTGAATTTGAAATTTTATTAGATTATGTCAGAGATTATCAGCCGGTTGATCGCAGCACACCGCAATGTTGGACTTGATGACAGGCGCGCACCCACAATTTTTCACTTTGGGGGGCTGACCGTGAGGCTATATGTAATTTATGTTTGATTTTAAAAACTATGTTATAAAAACATATAAATGTAACTGTAACATAACAGTGTTTGCAACTACATTTATGTACATATAAATATAATGACATGTTCCATGACCCACTCACCTAATTTAAATCGCAAGATCTAATCTTCTTGTTTTTTTTTAAGTTTATCTGAGACTTCCTGAGTTTTTTGTATTATTTTTCAGAATTGCAGTTTACCACTCATCAGCCGATTACAGTGGCTTATTTTTGCTGGAGGATAAATTGCGTAAAACCATTGATATCATCATGTCTGCAAGAATATGTTTTTTTTTTTAATTTCGATTTGGCAGGGAGGGGGGGGGGCTGCAGTCCGGGAGCCCCCCACCTTTTGGGTGCTGTCTGATGTACTAATTCGTATGATTCTCACAATACGCAGCCATCATTCTCCCTAAAGCATTAATTTCTAGGCCTTTATGATGGATTTGGCGGGGGCTGCAGAGCTGCAACCCCCCCCCCCCCCCCCTTTGGATGCACGCCTGCTTGATGAAAATGTTACAGATTTTAGTCTTGTTTCTAAAAGAAACAAAGAAACGAAATTCTCTATATTTCATAATAAAAGTTAAACGCTTAATCCTACGTCTGGTACTGCCGCTTATACAAGAATTGGCAGGTTGAGAGGTCTGACGTTCTGACAGCGGTGTAGCTGAAGAGTCAAGTCTTGTGGGTTGATACGCCGTGTCGTCTAGACTGAAAGCTCCACGTTCCTTCGCAGTGTCAGTAACTACTTACCAGTTGACTCGGTGTGTTCAGAGTAGGTAAGTGGATGTCTAATGGTAGGAGACTTTTGGTCCAAAAAATTAATAACGTCAGGATAAGCACTGAATCGGAACGCGATATAAGCCCGAGAAAGGCCGATCGAATAAACTTGTTTAGAATGCCACAATTAAAGCTAGTGAGAATGCGCCACACCCGTGTCACAGACTCCTACTATTGCTGGAACAGTGAAGCTCATTAGAAACACAGCCAAGGCCAAGTGCACGGAGTCAGGCCTATTTTAAATGTTTAAACTTACCTAAAAGATTTAAAAGATAAAAAAATACGGCAATGATAGTTGTGATTAGATATATTAGTCCACTTATTTGTCTGGCGCGGGCACTAATGTGTTAGCGATACAAGCCCACTTATTTGTCTGGCGCCCACTAACTTGTTAGCGATACAGTCACTTATTTGTCTGGCGCCACTAACTTGTTAGCGATACAGGTCACTTATTTGTCTGGCGCGCACTATTTGTTAGTGATACAGGTCACTTATTTGTCTGGCGCTCGCACTAACTTGTTAGCGATACAGGTCACTTATTTGTCTGGTGCGGGCACTAATTGTTAGCGATACAGGTCACTTATTTGTCTGGGCCGCCACTAACTTGTTAGCGATACAGGTCACTTATTTGTCTGGCGCGACGCACGTAACTTGGTGTAGCGTTAGCAGGTCACTTATTTGTCTGGCGCTCGCACTAACTTGTTAGCGATACAGGTCACTTATTTGTCTGGCACGCACTAACTTGTTAGCAATACATGTCACTTATTTGTCTGGCGCGCACTAACTTGTTAGCATACAGGTCACTTATTTCAAAATTAGGACACTTTTTTTTGGACACATGCAGCATTCTTCTGGCTTGATGTGGTACTGCCGCTGTGTTTCGTTTCCTTTTAAAAAAGCTTATCTCATCTATATCTGCCATCAGTAAGGCTGAATAGTGTGTCTGGCACCATATGACCGGCAGAAAAACATACATTTCTGTTGTAGGCAAATTAAGAATTTTAATATAAGACGAGCATCTTGAGCTGTAAAATCGGTGTTTACACGTGCAAGTGTTTCTTAGGCTGCTGGGCTGACATTGTGCGATGAGTTGTCATTCCTGCTCTAAGCTGTAAGCTGTGTGCGAACACGAGTTGAGATGTATAGGCCGCTTCACTGAGTAGAAAGCATTCTTTGACATTGCATTCCACACTGCCTTGACGGTAGCTCAGTGTGTAGTGTCTAAGGAGTCTTCAGTTCCCGTCAGGAGGAGGTATTCTTCTGTTCGTTATTTCACATGTATCGGCTTAAGGATCCACACAGCCTTTTCCCAATAGATGCCATAGAGTAAAGTGGTCGAAGCTTGACGCCAGGCATCTCCTGCAGTCTCGAAGTCTAGGATGTATAGGAATTTACCACCACGTCTCCTATACGCCTGCACAGCCTGCTTTGTTATTGGGGTAACAGTTGTCGTTTACAAATGTTGCAAAGCTAATCTTACCGCAGATGCCATGAGTTTATTGCCACAAATGATTTTTATCTTCGTTATTGGCTGTGTTGCATTGAGAAATGTTTCAAATGAAAGCTATGTATATTTTATGTTATTTATTGATACTGTATTCGTCTACGGGGGCGCGCGGTGGCGTAGTTGGTTGAGGCACTACGCTACAAACCGGAACGTCGCGGGTTCGATTTCGATGGTGTCATTGGAATTAATTCCTTGACATAATCGTTTCGGTCGCACTATGGCCCTGGGGTCGACTCAGCCTCTAACAGAAATGAGTACCAGGAATATTTCCTGGGGGGTAAATGCGGCCGGTGCGTAAGGCTGACAACCTTACCACCTTCATATGCCGATTGTCTACAAATCTGGGAGCCTCAACCTCCTGGAGCCCTCAGGGCCTGTCTAGGCCTGTAATGGGGTTGCTTTACATTTATATTTACTCGTTTACGATAAGCTGGTATTGATAAACATTATAAAAATGCTCTGATAGTTTCTAGCAGAACAACTGTTTATTTGTGTGTTCTTTATTTAAGGATGTCGTTAGTACGTCAGACAGTATAGCGGCACACGTGGGGCATTTGTTTCTTTCGCGGCACGCTAGAATTACATACATAAAATTTAAAATACTAGAACACCTGTTTTTAAATAATGTGACTTATTGCGTAAAACACAAAATTATCCTTAAGTGGAAAGATGACAATTTTGATACGAGTGTCAGTTTAAATACCTTAAGTAACTGTAGTGGTTTCTAGACTATACAGAGACATTGTTTTATCAGACAACTCACATCCCACATCACTCGGGCATTTTCGCACGACGGTAGACAACGCACCGTTCGCCCGTATTTCAGTTTGCTACGAATCGGGGTTCACGCGCTTTAGTTTAATGTATAGGGGTAACAGTAGGTGTTGATTCATCGTATTTAAAGAAGCCCGGAAACGATTTTCCTTCGGCTGTCACGCATGCGTCACGTCTGAAGAACACATTGTTCATTGCACGTCGAAGTTTTGTGAGTTAAGCGAGCCGACGGGAAGTGACTAGCGACGTTTGTCAGATAAACTAATGTCCGTGTGTAATGGTGCCCTTAGCTTAACGAAGACTTCATCGAACTTTCACTTTCTTTCTTAACTCTGTGTGTGTTCGTTCGTCCTTGCGTGCGTGTTTATAAAGAACATCTTTATCAGTTTATAATTTGTAAAATGTAGTGTGTTTAATTACTCTTTGTCTGTTTAGAGCCTTTCGATGCACAGTTTGAGAACTACTGATGTAGGGTGCTGGTTTGTGGCACGTTTTCCTTGGGACTTTGTGTTGAAGAGAAGTTTGGTCTCCATTTCGTTTTTATGTGGAATGTACTTGTGATGAATTGGGACAGGTGAAGAGGATTTGGAAGAGTTAGGATTTGTCTCAAACGACAAGTTTCAAGCCTCGTCCGTCTCTCTGCTGGTACGTGTGAATCACTAACCGTCAGCCACTCTTTATGCTGTTTATACTTTGTGCTCAGAGTCCTGCTGCAGAGTGGAAGCTCCCCGACATCTCGTTAGAGGGAACTTCAGTCAAAATTGCTGCAAGTACGGTGCTGTGAAAACAAAATTGCAAGTTGTACTGCAGCGGTAAAGTTGTGCTTGTGCCAAGTACCACGACTTAAATGTGTAAGACCATAAGTGTGGGGCCGTGCCATGGCTCAGGCGGTTAGTCGCTGGTCTCCCACCGCGGAGTCCCTGGTTCGATCCCGGGCCAGTCCATGTGGGATTTGTGGTGGACAAAGTGGTACTGGGGCAGGTTTTTCCCCGAGTACTTCGGTTTTCCCCTGTCAGTTTCATTCCACCGGTGCTCCATTACACCAAAAAAACGAAAAAAAATATCATCTTCGTCACAGGGTTTTACAATAAGCCTCAAGGCTGTGGTGCGTCCGTAGCGTCTGCTGCGGGGCCCTTCACCACAAAAAAAAAGACCATAAGTGTGGTCGTGACGGAACATCGTGTGCTCTACATTTCGATCTTGAATTGTAGTGAATGCTTAGCTTTAAGATCCGGCCTCTTTACTTCCGGAGAATAGTCCCCACGCAACATTTTGCTAGACGGGTGGGTCAAGAAGTGTATGAGATAAAACTTGCAGTTTCTGATGGCATCTGGCCTATAGTTTATGTACCATAAATTATTTTTGTGTGACAAACCGTTTCTTAAGATCTCTTACAAAGGTGCATTTAAGCTTCCTGTAGAATTATGGTTACAGTACACCGATAGCAGGCCAGTACAGTGTTTGCCTTGTGGCTTCTGGTGGAGGCAGTATCTTAGTCAATTTCATTTACATTTTGTAAGTATCTTGGGAGATAAGGTATAAGGTAGACAGACATCGCTTTCTATAATAGTTTAATTTTGTGGATTTCCTGTTAAGGGCCCATAAAAATGTTAACTTCATTAGTTCTTGGTTTATTTTACGCCGTTTTTTCAACTGTTTGTGTTATGCAACGTCATATACTGGAATGATCTCTGAATGTCAATTGCAGTAGGTCTATAAGGAAGTATGCACTCGTGGCCTGCTTTTAAGATACGAGTCTGCAATTTGACACGGTGGGCCTGAGTAAAATAAAGTAGATCCTAAGGCAGGTTAGTCAGTCTGTGGACGGAGATTCCAACTCGAGGCAGGACCCCACGGCAACGTTCGGTTATCAAAATGTGATCCCACAGTGCTTGTTATTCCTTAGTTGCGTTATTTTTTTTTTTTAAGTTTACATTTTGCCAAACTTCAGAGGTAAAGTAGGCAAGTTATTAATAAATCATGTGGGTAATAGCAACGTATAGAAAGAAGAGTCGCTGGTTGTCCATCTTAATTACACAGGGCAGCGTGGAATTGAGGAAAGATGGCAAAGACTTTTTTCCTGTGTTCGTTTTGAATAATTGATTTTTGAAACTGCCTCGTTAGGAATGCTGTGGGTTCTTTGCTGCTGTCTTCAAAAAATTCGGGCTGTCGCTGCTAATCACCTCTCACGCAGTTTTTCTGCTGAAGAGGTGACGCGATCCGTTCCGCCATGTTTTACTCTGCGTCGTCGTTGGCATCTTCATCAGTGGCGAACTCGCATGAGTGCCTAACATTTCAAAGGTCAGCGGTTACTCTATGTACCACTTGCTGTAACCATAAGAAGCTCTGAAATTTGTCACGCATTGTGTTTATGTGTTTCGTATAAGTCTTGCTATAAGCAGCGATTATTTTCCTGTACAGTATTAAACAACTGAGATTTCTTATTTAGATGGGCTGTGATGTAGGGACGTAAATTCTGCATAGATCTGCACAATGTGTATGAACATCACTCCTCGTAAGGTTTACCACGCAGTTAATAGCCATCCTCTGATAAATTCTTGTTTTTAACTGTTTTAAACATTGACATGCATTTAAATTGTAGCATACAATATATAAAAATTCAGTTCGTACCTCTGAGAACAATACTTCTCCATCATAAAGGCCTAGAAATTAGTGCTTTAGGGAGAACGATGGCTGTTTTGTGAGAATCATACGAATTCGTACATCAGGCTAGCAACCAACGGGGGGGGGGGGGGGGGGGGGGACTGCCGGGCTGCAACCCCCCTCCAAATCGAAATTCAAAAAACAAACAGATTTTTGTAGACACAATGATATAAAACGTTTTACGCGAAATCACCCACTGGCATCGGCTGATGACGAGTACATTGGAATTTTGAGAAATAAAATAAACTTAGGAAGTCTTAGACGAAGTTAGAAAACAACATTAGAACTTGTGATTTAAACCAAATGAGTCATAGAACGTGTAGTTATATGTCTCTAACTGCATATTACAGTTGTATGTATGGCATGATTTTTATAACATAGTTTTTTTAAATCAAACGTAAATTATGTATTGGCTAGCCTAAAGGTCAGCCCTCCCAAATGAAAAATTCTGGGTGCGCGCCTGTATTGATTGGTTCGCCCTAATATTTGTGTGAGATCGTTCTGTCATTTTCTCCATTCTGATTTCTCAGCACTCTGTTCATTCTGTTACCAGTCCGACGCCCGGTTCCTCACCCGCGCAGCTGTGCCGTCTGTCATTCTATAATGTGCAGTTCCCTCATCAGACCGCCGTAAATCGTAGTGCTGTCGTCTCCGGACACACCCCTGAGACTGCAGACACGCACAGTGGATGCTTTTTGTCTTCTGATGACATTTAGTGACCCGCGTTATCAACTTTTGTACACCACTGTGAGGTGGTGTACGTTCCTGCTTGCCCGTCATTGTTAGACGTGTCAGTTCATTGAATGTTTGAGAGTCGTAAAATGAGACTGACTAGCTGAGTGACTCTCAGCGTCTCAAGGACTCTGCTGTGTGGAGTTACTTAACAAGTTAGTTAGTTAGTTAGTTAGTTAGTTAGTCAGTCGCAAAACAACAAATTTACTTCACCAGTCTGTGATTACGTAAAATATCTCCACTTGTTCTTCTTTCTTCTCATCTACATCCTTCCGTCCTTTTCTTCCGCCTTTATCTCGTTCTTTTCGCCCTTTTCCTGCCTTCTTCTTCCTCCCCATCCCTATCTTCCTTTTGCCCTTCTTCTTTCGCTCACTGTTTTGCCTTAATGTACCCCTTATTTTCTTCTGCTCCAGCGTTGTTGTCCTGTTTTTTCCCTCTTTCTCTGTCCCTCCTGTACTTGCCGTTCTTATCATTTTATTTATTGTTTTTATATACTTCCCATCTTCCTACTTTGTCTTACTTTACACACTCTTCTTCTGCCCCACAGGAATTTGATTTGACACTCAAGGAATATGTCGGTATATAACTCTTCAAGAACTTAGCACAGTTCGAATTTTTTGGACTATATCAGGCATTAGCATCTGTCAGTGCGAAATCTGTGCCCAAGAAAATGTGTATAAAATATAGGCCCTGTGACTAGCTTGTATAATTCGGACTTAGTTTCCTTTGATCTTCCTAATTCCTTGGTGCAGGGTCTTGCTGTCTTAATTCGTAACCTATATCATAGCTAAAACAATTTCAAACTTCGTGTCTTCTTCCTTTAAAATCAGTATAATACTGTTCCCCTGTCTATTCATTGGTCTCACACGTTGCCTCTTCACTTTCATTTTTCCGACCAGAATTTTGTGTGCAGTTATTGTTTTCTCCTTGTGTGATACAACGTCCTTCCGTTTAATCGTCATTTGTACAGTCGCCCAGGTACGTAGTTCAAATTATTTTCGTCATTTTCTAGTCTAATTTTCTCTATTTTTTTATGCCTAATTCTACATGTACTGCAGTCTCCTTATTTGGAACAATATGGGCATGGTAATTTCTTCCAAGAAATTGTCTGTGTCCCCTATATATGAGATTTTCCGCACCCGTCCACACCGGCCCTGGGGCTCACCCAGTCTCTTGTATAATGGCTACCGGGTCTCTATCCCAGGTGTAAAGCGTCCGGGGCGTGGCGTTAACCACCAACCCCCATCTAGCGCCGAGGTTAAAGAAACAGGAGAGTTATACATTGATGGCCTGTTATACGGAGAACTTTACTTTCTTACCTTACCCTATTTCTAACAGCTAAACGTCTGTCTCTTTACCTGTACGTTTACGCAGCATACAAAATTTTGATCTCAGCAAGAGTTTGTCAGAGATAAACGCTCAACAGTTCAAAGGCGTTCTATATGTGGCACTATTGTCTCTCCCAGCACACTTCACAAGGCCTCTGTATTAACGTCACGATTGTGCGAATTAAGACGTATAAGGGCAGCTTCCTCTCGCGGATGTTCCTGGCTGCCAAGTCGGACTGCTGCGGCGTGCGCGATGTTGCACTTAAGACACTCAAATAAGAAGTTGACGCAATATTGTATCTTCATAACTTCTCCTTGTAATTAATTGATACTCCTTGATAATTAGTCCAGGACGGGCCGTAACATGTGGGGGGTAAATTGTAGACAGTTAAGGGTTGCTGCCTAAATAAAGTGTATTTGTTCGTTTTAATTACGAAGATTATGTGTAAAATACACTGTGCTGTGCAACTGTATATAATATGGTTGTGTTAATAGAAATATGTATTGTTAATCAACCTCTTAAGTCTAATGGTTACTGTATGTACCACCAAATTTAGCACTAAGAAGACTGCCCGTTGCCCACGCAGTGTATCTGTGTTTCGCATGATTCTTACAGTAAGCAGCAAGTTCCCAGGCTTCGCCTGTCGACTGCTTTCAGAAGGACGAGCGGGCAAAGCTTGAGAACCTTCCAGCAAAGTGATGCTCTGTCTCATACGCCTCCCATGACTTTATTTTTCTTCTACAATTTCTAACCCCCCCCCCTCCCCCTCCGTCTGTCTAGTCCTCAAACCATTAAAGTCTTCTAGTTTCTTTTCAGCTTTAGAGGCGTAACAGCAAAAGCGTTAGTAAAGCCACGTCGCTAAGTGACGACACAGATAAATAGGCCCACCTGATACCCTCCTTCCATCTGATGTTGATAAATGATCGTTCTTCAGCCAACAGATTGAATCTCCAACAGTACATTTACCGCACCAGTGTACATTTGCCAAATTTACGGCTCTATTTAAGGATGTCGGAGCCGGGATCCATCCTTCACTTACAGTGTGTGTTTTTGTTATTGAACTTTTAGAAGAACCAATCGGTAAAACACAGCCGCACACATGCAGCACAGAGAGGAAAAGGGGAGTAACGCCCGCATTCGGTATACTTTATGACACCCTCGCAACTACTTCGCAAACGGTTCGTTTCCACATCTTCGCAACGGATGGCCTGGATGGGACTATTTATACATCTCCGGACGGACAGACTCACAAGAAAGTGTGTCTTAGCTGAACCTTCATTAAAGGTCTTAGACGTGGATTATTTTCTCTGGTTGAATGTCGTAAGTTATCGTAGCGTTGCATATTGCGGGGTATTTCTTTAGTCTATCATAAAAATCGAAACCAACGAACGCCATTTTGAGAAACACCTAATTGTATAATCGGAGTACAGTGTTTTTTTTTGTTTTTTTTTTCATTTTTTGTGATTTTATCTCTGAGTTATAAAAGTATTATATTCTAGAACGTGACTGTCCGTAACTAATAATTATTATATTGTGTTCTCATGGTTAAACGTAGCTGTAACTTACAGGGCCCTACTCGATTTTCTGGTAGGCAAGAGTAGGCCCAGGCATCACTACTACGCGCAGCACTCCCAGTTATTAATACAGCGTAAGGAGTTGATACAGTGTTGTGAAATAATCTGCTATACACAATAATGTCAATTTGCCCCTAGTACAAATTGGTATCGCTCAGTTGCTAAAATGATTACTGCTAAATCCAAGTGTTCCGGGATGCCTCGCTGTGTCGTTGGGTACGTAGTTCCCCATGTTTCGAAGGTTCATAAAGACACGAAGTTTCAAAATTATTACTGTCTAGATAATATGGTCAGGTGCATGGCTCTTTTCGTCGCTACTACTGTGTTCTGGCTCAGAGATGAAGCGGCCAGGGCATGAAGCTGACCATTTAAGTCACCTTCGTGTTATGTCGTGGTTAATTAGTTGAGGCTCATGTTAATATTGGTGTATAGATTACCTTTAATCACAACAAACTTTTAATAATATATGTTGTCTAATACACTAATATTAACATGTCACAGCACAACGGGATGAATTCCACTAAACAGTTGATGTTCATATGAATTGCCACTTTATAATGTGGTACTTAGACACTGGAGTAGCTAGCGTTTGTTTACCTTATTTTATGCGTGCATGTTATGTCGCTTTTGCTGTTTAGTGATGAGAACTCAGCCAAGTTAACGCTTTAAGCGACTGATTTATTTTCCAAGAAACTGAGCCATAAAACAGCGGAAAAATTGTCCTCTTTCCACGCTTTCAAATTTTACAGTGTTGACGTTCTTGGAAAGTTGGTACTAAGCTCCTGTTTAAGTGTCATCAGTGTTGAAGACCTTTTGCCGTCTGAGGCAGACGGCTCGATTTCAGTGATTCAACAAAACCGCATTGACATTCGCGCGACCCGTACCTCAATTTCGGGCTTTCGTGAAGCCTGTTACGTAGTAAGAAGGGTCTATATCTGTGGGCCTGTAGCGAGGGTTCTCAGTCAAGGAACGTGGGTGGAAAATAATATTTTCTTAAACCTCTGTCGTTTAATTGATAACATACCTTCACTCAACAAAAGCATATTATTTTGACGAAATCTTTTATACCTACCATCATGTATTCCACAGTGACAGAGACTCATGATTTTGACAGGATCTATGTGTTTTCACCCGACCGTCGTCGCGGGTGTTAAGGGACTCTACCCACACTGTGCAGGTACTGTCCTCGTCAGATAACTTGATCTCTGTTAGCGCGGGGGTGAAGAGGCAAACTGGTCAGGGGGGGAAGCACAGCTCCAACTTTATTCTGTCTGTTTCAAAAACATTGTCTGATAACTAGCACGACTCTGAAGTTTCGTTTAAGCAATGAAGCGAAGTGCAGTGTCAACAACTTAGGGGCCCTTCTAATAGAACACACAAAATTTAACCTTAAAAGCTATTTCATTGCGACAGACAATGTACTCGTACTCCCAACAGAGTAGATGATTTTGGAACAGGTATAACGTTGCCTGGCCATGCCGACGTGAGCCAAGCAGCGGCCGGATCATGCCGACTACAGCTGTGCGCAGTGTTAGGGGAATCAGGTATCAAGTCATCTGAATATATCTGTAACTGCATTGTCTTGAGTAAAGGGCAGTAGATTGTCGTGTGTGTACCAGTCCACACGGAGTCGCCCAAGAAGATTGGAATCGTCTTCAACACCGTTATAAGAACCTCAAATCTCGCGACTCATATGATTGTTAGAATTTAGGGTTGTTAAGTAACGGGAATCATTGTTATTCTTCAGCTGTGAACCATGAGTTTGGAATTTCTGCTCAACAAAAGAAGACAGGATGGAAAACTTACCTCCTCCCCACCATGTATGTGTGTTTGTCTAACTCTGTAACGAAAAAGTGAAGCAAATTTTTGCTACAAACTTCGCCAATGAAATTCGGTTTTAATTTTTGTCTTAATGTCTCAATTAACGTTTCTTATTATATTTATTTTAAATACAAATATGTGCACGGTTTGTGCCCCGCCATTCCACAAAGCTCCTGCTCGCCGTTTTTTGTTCTTCTCCTTTGAAACGAGTCGGTACTAAGTAACAATGACTCCGAGGAACGTGACAATCCTTTGGAATTTTAAATAGAAGCTCCTGAGTTAGGCCTATAAGGAAAGTTCTTGATTTGTGTCCGTGAATATAGATGACAGTGATTAGTTTTTGTTCCAAAGAAATGCCTTGATTGTGCTTTTGTTCTGTATTAAGCATGTGGATGGTTTTTATCGCCCAGCAACCACGTTAATGACTGAAAGATAAACTTCGTTTTTTATATTGTTCACCTGGTATTAATAGAGTGTTTAAATACAATGGAGATTTAGATAGTGTACGTCGAGCGAGAATTGAGGAAACAAGAAATGCATACGTAATTGTGGTTGCAGAATCTCAAGGAAAATACGTGTTAGTTTTAGGTGCAGATAAAACTAACGCTATTGTGCAGAGTCTTTCATAGCCAGTTCCGTCCAGTCCACACATTCATGTCCTGTTCCTCGAGAATCTGTTAGACCATAATATTACCTACTGTCTGTGGCTCCAGGCGTCAGCTTATCATTTCATATTTCCCAATCAAAACTGTATTAGCTGTTCGTGTTTATTTCATGAATGGTGCATTCCCCGTCATTGTGTTAATCGCTCGAACAGTATTGGGTTAAACCTACAAATTATTAACATTTTTATAGCGCAGTTTTCTCCATAACGCAGCCTTGAAATGTGCCTACAGATTTCTGTTGGTAAGCCTCAAAGGAAGGTATCACTTAGGGGACCCAGGTGTGGGTCTGCAAGTTTGGGAAGTAGGACACGATATGGATTGGATGAAACTGGCTTCGAGTGGGACAGTTGCATACTCATGTGAACGCGGTGTTGGACCGTGGGATTCTACAGAAGTGAACGTCTTAACCAGATTAAGAATTAAACCTTAGGCCTATTCAAGGAAGTCCCAGTTTGTTAGAAAATAATGGCATTTACATAGGCTTAAAGGACACCGATTTTGAGGAAACGAACTTCATTAAACGTGACTCAGTCGTGGGTATTGGCCAAATAATATCAGTATAATTAATTCACATACTGAGCTGCTCTGGAAAACAATGAATAGGAGAAGCAAAAATTGCATAGGTATGTATGTTTGAGAAACCTTATGGATAAAGGTAACCATATGAAGACGCAGATGAAACGATCTTGGTAGAGTGGTCTGAGGCGAATGTACATGCAAGAAGCAATTTTATCAGCTCTCACGGGAGCTACATGGCAAGCGCATCGTAATCTCTTGGTTTCAGCACTTTATCCACACGATTTGTGGCAAAGGTAGAGTGTTGCTTGTGCACGCCACAAAGGCAGTTGGGGACGGTGAGGTATAGCGGCACTCATTCTTAACCTCTAGGTGGAGGTCAGTGATCAGCTTCACGTTCCGACTGACTTACCCCCTGGGACAGAGCTCCACTGAATGGGAGGCTGGGTGGGCCCAATAACCGGTCTGGACGCGTTGGAGAAGAGAAAAATATCTTTGCGTGTGTCGGGAATCGAACCGTGATTTCTCGATTGCCCTGCCCGTAGCTTAATCGCTGTTCGGAATGAGCTGTAGTATTCCTGCTTTCGTTCCATAGTACTTCGAGATTAGATCTGATTTGCGAAAATATCTTTCATTCAGACTTGCTTTACTGTTGCTGATTAGTTGGTATGTAAGTCATGATCCCAGTAGCCAGTAGAAAAACTACTCCAGACGGAGGGAGAGGTATGCTGTAAGATTGAGACATTCTCACACTGATTGATACGGACATTTATGTCCCACTGTCAGACCGGAATGGCATAAACCATACACACGTCAGTCAATGCAGCAAAAAGGCCATCCGGCCTCTGGAATTAAATGGAGCTCATTACAAATGAAACGGCGGTATTTAACATGCTCCCCGGCACAGACTAACATATTGGAAAGAACGGACAGGCATGCTGGGTGGTTTCGCTTTCTCTTTGTTTCCTTATCCGACGTCACATATAACAGGCGTTTTTACTCGTATTTGGCGCGGCTTTCATTTTATATGTATTTGTTCAGTAAGTAAATAAGTATGCAGCAGAGAGACAGACTGACTGTCAACGAATTTAAGTGACTGAAGCGAGATAGCGCAGTCGGTATAGTGACTAGGCTGTTGATTAGGTTATCGAGGAACCGTGGTTCGATCCCCAGCAGGGACACGAAACTCTCTTCTCCCAAACGTCCAGACCGGCTGTGGGACACACCTAGCTTCCTATTCATTGTGTATAGCAGGTATAGCAGCCGAAACATGAAGCTGGCTGCTCACGTCCTAGTGCTGAGGTTAAGAATTTATGGAGTTATACCTCCGCTCTCCAGTACGCCTTGATGGCGTGGGTAGTGAAGAACTGGTACAACTTCACCTTGTCCTATGGGTTAAGTAACTAACAGACAGCAACCGACAGGAAGACAACTGCCATGATAACTGTTCGACTAACTAACCAGCTGATTAACTAACAGACTAGCTGACAACTATCCTGGCGCACCCTCTCGGAACAGCAGATAGATGATCAGTTAATCACAATATTCCCCATACTTATAGGACCTGAATGCTATCCCCTCCATTCACAAAAACCCGACCTTTATCTAGTGCACACATTCCCACCTTGTAGGACAAAGATCTGTTTCAGTAGTGAGCCTATTTCCATCTTATCTAGGTCTTCCAAGTAGTCTCTTCCCTTGAGGTTTTGCAACCAACATATTTTTAGTTATGCTATTTGCCCCATCTTATATTCTAATTTATTCAGCCTAACGATATAACGATAACTACAAACTGTGAATTTTCTGATTATGTAATTTGTATCTCATCGCTCTCTGGCTGAAATATTTTCCCATCACTTCGTTCTAACACGCCAATGTGCATGTCACATAGTTTTTACGGCTTCAGTATTGGCTGTACAGTCATAACGTATCGTACCATGCGGAAGTTGTAAAAAGTACCGACGTTTGGAATATCTTAGGATATCTGATTCAACGAAGTGACTACGTTTTGGAGGTCTATGGTTTGAGTCCCGGCCGAGGCAGGGATATTTCGCGCCAGCGTCACGTACGTGCAGCCCCTGGAGCCCACGCAATATCCAGTCCGTTGGACAGTACGGGTTGTTTTCCGTTGCGTAAAATGGCCGAAGCTTAAAGCTCAGCATCACTGTGTGGTGCCAAAAATGTTCGGGTCTATTAAACATTACTCCATGCCTCCTGTTCGCCTTCATGGCTTGTGGTTTTCAGGCACCAGCTAAGCAAGCCAGCATACTTGTCGGCTGTAATAGTCTTCAGCCACTCTAAACTCGGAAGCAACTAAAGCTCCTCTCTGAAATCATTGCTAATTTTATTTTCCATTCATTTCTGCACGACGTAATTAAGTAGATGAAGAAAGCAGGCGATCTAGCACGCGATGCTGTATACATTGTCTCCATTCTCCTGCGGCAGATCTCCCGCAACCATGCCACCAATTAGCTTAAAATAATGAACAAGTATGTTGTTTTTTGTTTCCTTTCTTCATCGGGACAATGCCGCAGCCATGTTACCTGCGGCTGTCGCGATGTATGTCCTCCTCCGCCTTGCTGGGGAGATTAGCTTGTTGCTTTGTTTGCATAAGTAGATGCTGCTTTGCATCGTGGGTATAGGGAGATCCATCCGATGGATAAAAAGGAAATTTCTTTTTTTTTTGTTATTTAGTTATTTGTTTGTTTAGATGTTTCGGAGAATGTTCGATGGTTCCCTCCAGATAAACTCGACGGAGAATTCTAGCAAAGACATGCTTTGTTCTCTGTTTATATGGAGATGTTCGCGAAAAGGTTACAGGCTTTTGCCGAAGCGACAGTATAGGCCTAAGAGCATAATGTGTTGTATTCTTGGTGAAACTGAGAGCAGATTAAATTCAGGGAATGCTTGTTCTTCTTCAGTTCAGAATCTTTTATCTTTCCGTATCCTACGAACCTACAAATACAAATATACAAAACTATAATTCTTCCGCCGATCCCAGTGGCCGCGCGGTATAAGGCGTGGGTCTTCGGCCGCTCGCTTACTGGGATTGTGGGTTCGAATCCCACCGAGGGCATGGATGTCTGTCTCTTGTGAGTGTTGTGTGTTGTCAGGTAGAGGTCTCTGCGACGGGCTAGTCCCTCGTCCAGAGGAGTCCTACCGAGTGTGGTGTGTCTGAGTGTGATCGTGAAGCCTCAAAAAATGAGGAGGCCTAGGCCCCCAAGGGGCTGTTGAGCCATTGAAAAAAAAATTCTTCCAGCACTTTAAACTTCACTTCTCACACTAAACGAAAATCGTAGATGGAGGGTATTAGATAAGAGGGTGCTGAAGAGAGTGTTTGTTCGTAAGGGGAAGTAACGGGAGCATGGAGAAAACGACAACGAAGGGCTTTATAATTTGTGCTTTTAACCACATATTATGAGCGTAATCAGATCAAGTAGGCCGAGAATGACTGCATATGTAGCATGTGCGGGACATATGAGAAATGGGTGTGCTTAAAAGATGTTAGTCGAAACGTCAGTCTGGGAAATTTGAACGTAGATGGGAGGACAGTGTTAAATTGGATCTTACAGAAATAGAGCACTGCAATTACACTTGTTGCGTTTCACGTCCTGGATTTTTTTAACGTGGTAATGAAACTTGGGTTCTAAAAGCAGAAACAGAGGCTGTCTTGTGAGATTTGAGGTTTCTAACGACGGTGGCTATGAAGATTACTGTTTTACGGGATGTTACACCCTGTAGTTTAATAGACAGGTATTGACGATTCGGAGGAACTGAACTACACGGCCTCACATAGCAGGAAATAATAAGCTTTGGAGACTTTCTGACAAGTAAAGTATAGCAGGATTATATCCACAAAGCCTCCGTCGTTTTGCATGAAAACCTTTAGTGCCAGTCTCATTAACCTTACGGCCCCCCTACCTCAGTCAAATGATTGCAGCTGCTACGTCAGCAGACGAATACTGGCATCTACACTGCTCTGATTGCAGAAACACCCTGATATACGCCCACACAACTTTGTACACACTGCTGAGTTGTGGCATCAGTCTAGGCTCGCTAACTTTACTTGCGCCTGAAGCTGGAGACTTTGTGGAATTAAACCTGCTGTAACTATTGCTTTTCAATGAAAACGCATCGCCATAAGGTTAGTCCTGACACATTAAAAGCGGAGTCGTATTTCGTCTGTAGTTCTGCTTCAGAAGCATAGGCGATCCAACTTAAATGTACTGAGATCTAAATTATTCTCCTTCGTTAAATGTACGTACTACTTCATGTAATGTGCCCGTAATTCTTGTCGGATTTTAATCAAACTTGAATTTTCTGGACAGAATCTAGGAAAATACTCAACTACAAAATTTTATGAAAATCCTTCGAGTGGGAGCCGAGTTGTTCCATGCGGACGAACGGACAGACGGACAAACGTGACTAAACTAATAATCGCTTTTCGCAGTTCTGCGAACGCGCCTGAAATCTCGGCTCGGGCTGTCAACAGTGCAATCCTGGACTTTTTTATTGGATAAATACGATATTTTGTGCCTGTGTATTTCTGCCAGTGAACGCATCCACATTTCTTCAGTACTGCCTAAAAATCAACTGTAAAATATAGGGACATAATGAATTTTATTTATTACGACACTCTTATGAATTTAATTTCCGGTTGATTCTTATTTTTTACCATGTTACCACACAGTAATCACCTGTTGCATTAAACGCTTTCCAAGCATCAGAAAGCTGTAGACATAGAATGCTTTTTCTCGACAAAACCATTTGTGGCTGTCGAGCTTGGCAGAGAGACGGAAAACCCTGTACGAAAGGATACGTAGTGTGAGTTACACTAGCGAGTGCATTGAGTAATGTGTGTTTTCCCTGCGTCGTAGCAACGGCGCTATAATCAAGCGTTATGTTTTTCGCTGGAGTAATATGAATCTTCTGTACGAGTTTTCCTCTTATCCCAGCAAGGGCGCTAGATTGTATTTTCCCGGAACGTGTTTACATAGAGCGTGGAATTACATAGCATTGGGCAAACAGAACTATTTTGCTCTCGTACCCACGCATAGCAGAACTTACAACGTTTCCTTGCTAAAACGAATAATTTTGTATTCAAATTTTTTTGCCATTATTGTTTTCCGGGAATGCAGAGCGTGACGGACGGATAGACATACAGATATTTTGAATTACATTTATAGGTAAATCTAGACGGATAAATTGCGATTCTGCAGCATTTTTTTTTTAGAAAAAAAATGCAAATTTGTAACTAGCTAATATTCCTAACAATCACTTGCCATTATTCAGTGCTATAAATACATGCTACTCGAAGTTGCCATGTTATTGTATTTTACACCAGAGTTGTCGTGAGAAAAGTGCCATGTCATTAGAAGTCAGCACGAGCACTGTGTTGGCACCTGTTACCTGTACTTTTACCTTGCCAGAGAGTGATTGCTCCTAATTTCGTGCCAAAATGTGGAACACCCTGTTGGAAGTGTTCCGGTCCCTTAAATAACTTTATTCTTTTTTTTAGTATACGCGTTTTAAGAAACGGAGTCAGTGACGTGCCTCGTAATTCGGAAGCTGGAACCTGCTTCTTGTACCCGGGGCATTCATCTCTGTCTGCATGTATTCATAACTGTGCCTGCACTGGTGCCAGCGCTCACTGTGGTCCATATCTGATGCAGCCCGAGCATTATACTGTGTTCAACTTTCATATTCAAATAATTCGTGGCTGCGCCTTGTGATGTTATTCAAAGGAAAAATGTTCACCTCATGAATATACATGGAAGATGCATACTTCCTGCGCCCATTGCAGATAAAAGTTAACAAAAGTAGAAGAAGTGTGTGTTCTGTCATTATCTAAATGTGACGGTGATTGAATCATTATACGAATATATACTGTGTTTTCCAAATCCCTTCTTTCCATTTTTCATCCCTCAATATCCTCGGTATTCATTCAATCCGGACACAAACCAGTTTATAGAAATCCCATCACACAACAAATGCGCTGCACACTCAACATTGTTTATCCCTGATATTCGTTACATATGTAGCACATAAAGGTTTTAGCTCTTAATGAGACACATTTTATGTTGTATAACAATTTCTCGTTACTATGTAGGCTTGATGTAAAGTAGGGATCGTGTTGATCCTGTAAGTTTAATACGAACCAGAGTCTACCGACCCGATCGTAAAACGTAGTGATAAAAAGGTGAAGCTAAAAGGTAAAGCAATCCCAGTACAAACCTGGACAGACCCTTAGGGTTCCAGGAGGTTGAGGCTCCCAGATTTCTAGACAATCGGCACATGAAGGTGGTAAGGTTGTCAGCCCTACGCACCGGCCGCCTTTACCCCCAGGAAATATTCCTGGTACTCATTTCTGTTAGAGGCTGAGTCGACCCCAGGGCCATAGTGCGACCGAAACGATTATGTCAAGGAAGAATTCCAATTACACCATCGGGAATCGAACCCGCGACGTTCCGGTTTGTAGCGTAGTGCGTCAACCAACTGCGCCACCGCCAGCGCCCCCTAAAACGTTGTGATAGCGACCCATAATGATAAGAATAAGAAGAAATGGAAGAGAGAGGACAAGGTGCGAACACGGACTTTTGATAGGGCAACTCTTTGAAAACGGCCACCACCTGGAAGACCGATGAGTAGATCGGAGGCTAATATTAAAATATATTTTAGGGAAACAGCCGTATTGCAGGATGGCACATGGTAGATACTTGCTGAGGATCGTGTAGAGTGGCGGTTCATGATGATGATACAGGAAGAAAATTAATATAGCACGGGAAAGCATACGGGATTTTGGCTTCGACGCGTCTTTGGTCAGGGCAACTTGAAAGACCGTTAAGAGGGTTCTGAGGGTAGCATTTAGAAGTTAGGGAATAAGTTGTATGACAGTGGGAAGGAACTGTCTCAGGATTTGTGCCAGTGACGGATATTGGTGTCAGCGTGTCCTGTTATCAATAATAATAATAATAATAATACATAATTCCATGAAGCGGACCCCTTCTTGAGAAGTGAACACGTTTTCATGTAGTCAAGTTCTCCCCATTTTATGTAACCCGAATTTGCGTTCTTTGTTTACAAGAGCACGCTCCCTATCCTGAACCAGACAAATTTAGACCATCCCATTCCATTTGTTATAAATCAGTTTTAATGTCATCCTGTAAAATAATAATAATAATAATAGGCCTAATAAAAAGGTAAAGTTTTTCTTCTGTATGCAATGAAGGCATAAGGGGGAGTAGAGGTGTAACTCCATTCACACTTAATCTCGACACTAGAGGAAGACGAGTGATCAACTTCACGCCCTGGCCGTCCAACCTCCAGGAAGGAACCTCCCCGATACCCGTTGAATAGGAGGTTGGTTAGGCCCCAGAGCCGCCTGGACGTTTTGGAACGCCTGATAGTAATCCAATTCAGTTAAATTTAGTTCTTGTTTGTTAACATGGTGGTTCAACAGCCAAGTGGCCAGTAACAGATATTATTATCATCATGGTCCCTACTTGACAGCAGTTCAGCTGGTGCTCACAACAGTACCGGTCTCACTGACAATCACTTATCACTGTCGTGCCAGGAACTTTCTATGATAGGCATGTATTAAGTATTACTGCTTTCTGAATTAGAGTGTATAGACCAGGGCGGAGATTAAGCAGTTTCAAACTTTTGTGTAATATTTTTGAATAATACCCGTTGTGGATAGTACTGGTATTATTATTATTATTATTATAGCAGTACGTTATATGTCGTGTGCCAATGAAATGAAACTGCAGATGGGGAGAATAAGGAAAATGAACGCATCTACCCTCTGTGAAGTGCTCAGTGCCTGCAGATGGGTAGCAGTTTTGGAGTCCACCACCCTCCCTCTTATCATTAAGATGCATGCTGGGTTATAAGAGCAGTCGGTATTTTCGCTGTGTTGTAGCGCAATCTATTGGTAGGTAATTAAATGCCTTGGCCTTGGCGATGCTAATGAGCACAGTTACACAGACTCGTAAATTGTTTGTCCGTGACAAGTCCCATGTCGGCAGAAGGCAGCGTAAAAGCCGGAGATGAAGTCAAGGTTAGGCCGGAATTCGGGTTTGGCGTCTGGATTGTATTCGGTAGGTACGCAGTTCAATTCTCGCCCTGGTAAGTGCTATGCTGACTGATGATTCATGTTCGTCATAGATGGACAGTTAGTTTTGCTACTGTACCGGATGGGTCCGTTTTTAAGCGACTCCACAAAATGTCGCACTGCTTCGTATTGTGGAGGTCCCGGCTTCGAATCTCGAACTGCGGACCCGTAACGACTTACGTCCTGATTGTTTCAGTTAAATTATTCTGTGATGCCATAGAATAGGCGACGACTTTGTTCCAAACCAATTTTTCATTCTAAATCTTTTCACGCTACATAACCCGCGTAGTTGAAGAGCTTCAGCAAAGACTCCAATAATTGACTAGTTTAAGTGAGAAAACTTCTTTAGAGTTTAAACATGGTTAAGTAACTAAAAAAAAAACTGTTGCTCTTAGCAGGGCAGTGCTGGAATTTATCGCTGTATCAATGGAGCCGAGGCTTATTGAGAATCTTATTGGGTTCAGCTAGTTAATAAAAGTGAATCGGGGTAGCTCAGTAAGTATAGTGACTAGGCTACAGTTTTGACGACCGAGGAACTATGTTTAGATCCCGGCAGGTTCAAGAGATATCTCTTCCCCAAAACTTCCAGACCGGCGCTGGGTTCCACCCAGCCTCCTATTCAAGCGGTGCCGGGCTAAAGCAGCGTGGTCGTAAAGCTGACCACCCACCATCTGGTGCCAAGGTTGAGAGGGCGTGGAGGTATACCTCCACTCCCCCATATCCCTTCATGGCGTTCACCGGCACAACTTTACCTTTACCAAGATAAGACATTCGTGCATTTTATGGAGCCCAAATATTCGTAACCGTGTTTACAGCATCGTATCCTGAGCCAGGTGAATCCAGTCGACACTCTTCCGCTCAGTTTCGTTAAGATCCACCTGCTATCCACCCATCTATGCTTACGTCACCCAAATAGTCTTTTCCTTGAGGTGTTCCGAACAAAGGTTTGTATGGCTATACATTTCTCATCTGTTCAATGCATGTAACATGCTCCACCCACCTTAATTTTATCACACTAATATTTGGCGAAGACTGGAATCTTCTTGTTATGAGCCCTCATAGTATTGCTAGCACTTGGAATCGCCTTTCACATGATATTATACTCGGCTGTATGAGATTAAACGTGCTATAAATGCCAGGAGATGGTGAATGTGTCCAGCGTTCTTCTGGTCTTTAGTAATCGGCTACAAAAATAGTCGTATGATTGATTTGAAACCAATATATTTTTATCATGGTTGTACGTTTGTAAGTGATGTATATTGTCTTTTAACAATGCATAAGCGCTGAAGTAAAGAATGCTACCTAATTTCTGATAGGCACAGACTGTACTCTTACGACAAACAACTTTCAGAACCTAATTTCAAACTCAATTTAAAACTGTTAATAAGATAGTCGCTTCCTTATCTGATTCGTATACCTTGCAGCACGCTTTTCTATTTCGTTGGAGCTCTCAGTCCGTGTAGAGTGTGTGGAGATCACGGTTGGGCTGAATGTGACGTTGAAATTACTGCTGTTTGGTGTGCGTAATTGTCACTAAATGAATACATTTTACTCATGTTGGGCAGTCGTGTCTGTACGCGTGTTTTATCCCTAAGGTCATCGAACGGATTTACGTGTTAATTACCTGGGTTTGGGGTTCTGCACCAAAATTCTTAAGGCGAATTCTCATGGACCCAATATAACACTTATTTTATATGAAGCCCAAACAGATCATTGTACTGTTTCTTAAAAATATCTCCTTTACAAAATTTTATTCATGGCTTAGTCGTAATGTATAAATGCTGTTAAAGTTTACTGCTTTCTTTTCGAAATGTATTTTAGATGTAGTATAGAATATACAGGGTGATTAAAAAGAATTGAACACTTTAAAAAATTTATTACTCAATAACTAAGTATTATGTGAACATCTAGTACGCACCAAATTGTAAAGCTACCATTTCTCCCCCCAGTTTCTTGGCGCTTGAAAGTTGTACGCATTTCTGCCACCATAGGACACCAGTGTTCATCAAAAGTTTTGAAAATGTTTAATTATTTTTGAATCACCCTGTATTAATGCAATTCAAGCTAAAGCTTACACGTAAATTTTTCTCATGCCAATTAACTTTTTAACAGTTAATTCATACGTTTTTATACGTACGAGTATTTATTTCTTATTTGTGGCACAAGTGTTCGTACAAGGTATGTAAGACCAGCTTGCTTGATCAGTATTAGTATGCGTATGTTTCTAGTACGAATATTGTTTTAACGCGAAATTTAGTATGGCAGAGCGGACGGCGTCGTCGGTAGCTGTGCAGCAATGTAGCTATGAGCGGGTCCTGCTGTAAGCTGTACAATTGTAGAAGTCATATTTTAGAAAACTTGAAGAAAACGGACCACTTAAGAGATCTAGGTGTAGAGGGTATCATGATATTACAATGCGCCTAAACCAATAGGCCTAAGCTGTAACATGGTGGCTTGGCTGTGCCATGGCTCAGGCGGTTGGTCGCCGGCCTCTCACCACGGAGGCCCGGTTTCGATCCCGGGTCAGTCCATGTGGGATTTGTGGTGGACAAAGTGGCACTGGGACAGGTTTTCCCCCGAGTACTTCCGTTTTCCCCTGTCAATTTCATTCCACCGGTGCTCCATTACTTAGAAAAAAATAAAAAAAAAAACTAATCATCTTTCTCTTCTTCTTCATCATAGGGTTGCACAATAAGGATTAAGGCTGCGGTGCGTCCGTAGCTTCTGCTGCGGGGCCCTTCACCACAAAAAAAATAACATGGTGGCTTGAGCGAGACTATGGCTCGTGGTACAGGCCAGTGGCGAGCAGTGGCGAGATGTTGCTAGGTGTGCAACTATCATATTCTTAAGAAAAACTCGGGATTTACTTCATAGAGTTTAGTTATGTGTGTTTAGGAATTAGTAGCACACACTTTTCTGACCTCTGCTGTTCAGTTCTCAAACTGCGACCCGTCACCTTACGCTGGCATTACTATGTATTCAGTATGAGTGTCATGTGACGAAAGGGGTACGTACGGTCACTGACTGTAACAAATTGAGCTCGAGTGTCATAGATCCTTTAAAGCCCAGAGATTATGCATCGCTAGGTTTAGCAGTTGAAAGTTCTACATTGGGCCTACGAAGCCCTTTTTATATGTTTTATGGTTCTCAGAACAAATAACGATTATTTCCCTATACAGCATTAACTGATTGGTTTTATAACAGAGAGGGAGTGTGTTTACAGCGCGGTACGAATTGAATCTTTAAATATGTCTCAGGTTAATTTCAGTCTCTAGACAGGCCGTGCCATGGCTGTGGCAGTTAGTCGCCGCCCTCTCACCACGGAGGCCTGGGTTCCATCCCAGGTCGGTCCGTATGAGATTTGTGGTGGACAAAGTGACACTGGGACAGGTTTTTCTCGGAGTACTTCGGTTTTCCCGTGTCAATATCTTTCCACCAATGCTCCATACTCATTTTAATCTGCATGTTGTTCTTACGAGAAGGACAAACGGGTGAAGCCTGGGAACCTTCCAAAAAGCAATGCTGTTTCGGAAATCGGGGGATATTGGATAGAAAAGTAATTTCACTTTTCTTCAGTCTTTAAAGGCTTAAGCCATAACTTTGCACCAAATTGCAACTTGGAGGAAACGGTCGTGTTGTGCAGTTTTCCAAATGTTATCTGGTGTTGCTTGGGATGACGTAAAAGTAGCAAAGTTAGGACAAGCTCTGTCCCGCCTGGCCAATAAGCGGTTAGGCGCACCTTCCAGTAACAGTAGGCCTGTGGTACATTCTGCATAATGGATACAGGTACAAGTTGATGTGGGAAGGGTTTGTCCTAATACAATTTATATTTGTATACTACCAGCACATCGTGCGTTTGACTTCGCTAAAAATTGCATAAATATGGCATACACCTTACAATATAATAATAATAATAATAATGTTGTCCCTGTCCACGCCCTGAAGGCATATAGGGCGACTTAGAGGTATAACGCCACTCATTCTTAACCTCGTTACTAGATGGGGTGAGTGGTCAGCTTCACATCCCAGCTGCTTTACTCTCGGAAAGGAAGTCCGAGGACCATTGAATAGGAGGTTGGTGACCCTGACGGATCAGCCTAATGGCCGATTACATAATTAGCACAACTATACAGATATTACATAGAAGAACAATGGTAAAATACAAGTACAAGAGACGACAAAATGTCTTGCCGTACTGGGAATCGAACCCCTAATCGTCCAGCCTATGGTACACAAAAGCTCAAGTAACAAAACACAAGACAAAAAATACTATATATTCAGTTAACTAAGAAATCGGAGTTAAAGTGAGAAAATTATATTATTATGATTATTATGCATAATATAATAATAATAATAATAATAATAATAATAATAATAATAAACTTATAAGGGACACTGTACGAGAAGATTCAGGTGCGAAGAGTGTCCGCTTTGTGTGGGGTCTGAGCACTTCACGGTTGTGGAACCACTGCTGTTTTGACTTTTAAAGAAAGTTAAACGATGTACTGTCCATAGTAACCTAGCTATTTGAAATGAGAGCTTTAACGTTTGAGGCCCAGCGCTAACTATATATACTGCCTTCTTGAACATGTAACAGACAGGAAGTGTACGTATAACGTAACATTGAGGCACATTCGGATCTTTGCGTTCTAAACTCTTATAAACTAGTCATACCATTCCATCCACGGAGGCCACATTTGTTGTGGTTGTTCACAGTCATTGGTATGTCATGTAGTGTCATTACTCTTATTATATTTCTTTGAAGAAGTTACTAAAGCTGCGTTGATTTTGTCTTTGATACATTTATCGGCCATACATAACCTCAGTTTCACCCTGTCTAAATATTGTATAAGTACTGACTTACAAGCAACATTTCATGCACAAACTTTAAATATATTCGTGGTCTAATTAATATATTATATCTCCCAAATTTCATATTTCCAGGTTCGAGCAATATATATTAATTACTGTGATTGCGCGTTTTAATTTTTTAAATTGTGCATCATGTAAATCCCGTGAAGAAAAAATCCATAACTGCGTAGGAATGTGACGTAATAACACGAAAACTACGTCATTGGATTATTACGTCACACCACAATCAGTCTCATATTTGTGGCGCCATGTTGTTTCATTAAAATGAAGTATAACGCACTAAATATTAAACGTAATGACTGTGCGTGCTTCTCTTGTTGGCCTCATTACCCAGCATGCCAGTCACATTCGTGTGACGTCATATCACGTACATATAGGTTGTCGGTTGCGTTTCTTCTACTTGTCTCGTAAACGGCGAAGTAGCATCATAAATGTGCGTTGCTCTTCAAGTACAGTGGCCGTTATTTTTGTCTGATTTTCACCAAACTTGAATTTGATCTACATAATTTAATAAAATCCTCCAATATCAAATGTAGGGGAAATCTGTTTAGCAGGAGCCGAGTTGTTCTGTAGAGACCGATAGACAGACGGACATGACGAAACTATTGCACGCTTCTCTCTCTTTTTTTTTATCAGGAACGTTACTTTTAGCCACTGAGTGTTTTTATGTATTTCGTATTTATCTCATAGCGAACACCGATTATTTCCCTGAATACTTTTAGCATGAACTGATTGGCCTAGCCGATAGAATTAGGTGGGGGGATAATACAAAATTGGCCTTAACGATCCGTCAGTTTTCGTAAAAGCAGGAGTCTATTGGTCAGCTGAATAACTTTGTGCAAAAGAACCCTATAACATAGAGCTAAAATTAGTGGCTTCAGTGATTTTTAGGCTTCCGCCGCAATGTTAATGAGATCTGCGCTCTTCTGGGATATTACGCAGCGTCGAATGGTAATCCTTTATGGACGTTTCGGGACAACGTATCGGTTAAATCCTCAAGGGTCAAGAAGTCCAAAAAGAAAAAAAGAAAAGGGACCGATACGTTGTGTCGTAACGAACGTCGGTAGAGGATTACCACTCTACGTTGCGTAATATCACAAAAGGGCGCAGATCTCACTAAAATTTGTGGTTTATTTATTAGTTAAATTTTGTAGACAGTCATTAGGCAGATAATTTAGAGTTTGAGATTTTAAATTTTCACAGCGGGGAAGATTCATTTGTGGTCTGCTTGGTTATGACACAGTGTAGTCTGGTAAATACGAGCCGGGTTAGCGTACTCGGTATAATGACTACACTACGCGCTGGACAACCGTGGAATCGGGGTTCGATTCGCGGTAGGGGCAACATTGTTCTCTTCTCCAAACCGTACAGGCCGGCTCTGGCGCCCATTCAGTCTCCTGTTCAGTTGATGTCGGAGGTAAATCGGCCGGACTGGAAACTGACCACTCACTTCTATCTCGCACCGTGGTTAAGAATGAATGGAGCTATACGTCTACTTCCCCACATGCCTTAAGAGCGTGCAAAGGGACAACTTTAGTCTGGAGATCGAGGCAGTATGTTCCCCCGAAACGTCGGTTGCCACCTACCGGATTACACGGTGTCGTTACTCAGAGGACCGCAATATGGAACTTACGGCTACCTAACTACAGGCTGGGCGAGTGGCTTGCTATACCATACAGGAGCAGAGATTTCCTCTTCACCACACTCTTAATGGTACTTACTATGGTGAGCCTTGCCTAAGGGCGTTTGATTTCCAAGGACTGTAGTATCCGTGGGCCGACAAATTGCCTCTCTTGTACCCTGAGTCTTGCTGGAGGGTGTACTAGCCAAAGATATGTATCACCAGTTGTCTTTCTAATTTCTGTACCTTCCCATGCCAGGCTGATATATGGGTGTTTACTTTATAATACGTAATACCACATCTTTTACTAATTGGCTTAAAGAAAACGATGAACACAGTAGACCAGATAAATCATCACCCAACTGATGATAACAGTCGCTTCTGAAAGGAAGTAGAAAATAATTTTAAAATGTTCTAATCTCGATGGGGGTGTGGAGAGCTTTATTGTTTTCTTAATTGTTTTGCTGTGTTCTCGATTTTATTGTGTTTTATCTCGTCATTTCTTTTGTTTTTTTTTCTTTGCACCGTTGAGTTAAGTAACAAGAATTTGCAATACGAAGTGACTGTCCATGAATGAGGGAACCTCAGTCGCCATCTTTACATCCAATTACCTACCGCCGCAGTTGAAACAAACTTCTGTGTACCATCTTAGTCACGCCTGTGTAATAATGCTTGTTTACCATGTGAAATGATGGTCGCAGTGGGACGAAAAATAGTGCCATTAATTTCATTTTAGATGTTCTAAATGTTTAAAAATATTTTGGGGTGTAAGGGTGTTGCGCGGTTGTTTTTGTTTTCAGTTTCGTCTTCTTATTCTGTTTGTATATGTCAGTTGCACCAACTGTATAAATTTAACACATAAAGGAAAACAGTATTCGTCCGTCCGCTTAACTAATTTGGATCAAATTATTTATTATTATATTAGCTATTACCATAGAGCTTGTAGCCCATGGTCAAGAGAGAAGTGAGTCTTTTGGCGCGTACTTCCTGTGCAGAAGGAGGAGGCAGCCTCCAGATACGCATTGTAGCTGTGCATATATTGAATAAACAGTTGCGGACAGCTACAAGGGGTGGTCCACCACCTTGGGAGTCCGACTTCTGATTAAAAAAACCAGCATATTACGAAATGTTATATGCTTCATGGCTCTATAAATGGGGTAATTAAACTTTGGGTTCCTTAAAATAGGGTAATTATTTCTGCACCCGTCTCACACTTAAGTTCTACCCTCTGAAGTCAAACACTACCTTCCTCAACAGTGAGGCTTTACAGTTTAGTGACTCGAGACAGGAGGCGTGCAGTACCGAAAGGAAACCCTGACTGATACTGATTGCGCGATTTCAGGCTTCCGTCGCGGTGTATTTGAGGCCTTCGCTCTTCTGGGATGTTACGCAGTGCATGTTGGTGGCTGTTTACCTAATAAACATACCCTGCGTAACATCCCAGAAGAATGAAGGCCTGGTGCTATTTGGTTTAGAGCTCGCTACGTGACAGGGTGTATTACAGTGCAACTGTCAACTACCAGCTGATCTCATTTTAGCATAGTCATATGAAGATTTATAGGTTTTATTCCGCTGGGATGACAAAGTGCGCCGCTCCAGTGTCTGGTTCTTATAGTATTTGTTCATTACTTAAGTATTTCTAATATATTGTTTTCAAATCCCTCGCATTTATTCTGCAGCTTAGCAACTGATAGGTTGGTATATTACTCAGCCCCATCTTGTGTATCGTGTACTTCCATCTGTTCACATTTCGTTGAACAACATACGGTCTTTGTGCTGCCTTCCCGGTAACGGGTCAAGAAGTCGATCGCTTGTAAGGAAGGAATGTTTTACTGCATTCACTAGCATAAACAGAAATGCTTTTAAGTACTTTTATGTTAAGTGATATCTTCAAGTTTATTCAGATCTTTAGCGATGCCTTTCTAATTTATAACGGCCAGACGTAGCTGTTGAATGGTTGGTACTCCTACCCATTTTTCACTGAGTCCCGGATTCGAATCTCAATTCGAAGAACAGCATTTTTAAAAGTATTTTTCGTGATTTTCGTCAATTCTTCCAGGAAAATCCAGGGACACTAATTTAAAATGGGCCACGCAATCTTCCTTCCACGTCTGTTTCACTTCAAGGTTTGCAGCGTCTGTGTCACGAGATGCTATGCAAATTGTGTGGCTGAAAACACCAAGCGGTATGAGTTATGCTTATTATCGTGCGAGATGTAGCTCTTAAATATTAGGACGGTAGGCTATGAAATAACGGGACTGCGCTCGCAGCTTCTAAATTTATCGTTGATCCCCAAAGGAAATGTACACTACTTGCCTCTGAACGTTTTCCTAGTAGCTTGCCAAACCACGCTCCGTTACGTTGACATAGTGTCGAGTAATACATTTTTTATAAACGGTTTTGTAATTTGACGCGAACATTCTTACTAAAAAAAACTGGTTGACGAATAAGCATTAAACTTCTTGTGAAGATAAAGAAAACTGCCACTGAGACTTTCAATTTGTTGTGGAGAACGTGGCAGAGTTACTTGAAACACACCTACAAAATTACTTCAGGGGATGCTTCGAAACATGGAAAGATCGTATTAAGCGATGTGTTTCTTCTGATAATAATTACTTTGAAGGGGATACATGTGGATACAATAATCTCGTTAATAAAATACTTTTTGAAACTGGTCTCGTTATTTAGTAGCCTCACCACGGACAGTTTAGTTTTTTTATGTACTGGATCAGTAACACCTAACACCGACATTGATCTAATATCTGACTGTTTCTCTGCTTATAACTTCTTTCTTCAAAGCGTTTGTAAAATAGTCAAGGTCGTGCAAAGGTTTACACCTAAGAGCCAGCGCAGAGGTTGTTTGGTTCATAGAAGAGGTTAAAATTATACTACTGTAAGGGTAGATGCGACGCGAAGACCTGGACTTCGGTTGATGGTAAAGGTAAGATATATAGATTACCATGTGCTTAACGAGACAGCATTTTATAAATACGTATGAGAGAGTGGGTGTATAGCCCTATTTCATGGAAATTAGTGACAGATTCACGTCCCGGCTGCTGTACTACCAGAGAAGACCTCCCGATGTCCGTTGCGTAGTAGTCTGAATGGACTCAGAGGTGTTCGCTATTATCGCGATTTAATGTCGCCGGCAACAGTAAAACGTAACTGGGTTTTCGTGTAAAGTGTCCGATATTTTTGCCTGATTTTAACAAAATTTGGATGTTGTCTACAGATTTTTATGGAAGTCTCCAATATCAAATTTCACGGAAATCTGTCCGGTGGTAGCCGCGCTGATAATGCGGGCAGACGGACGGACGGACGGAGGGACATGACGAAGCTAATAGGCGTTTTTGGCAGCTATGCGAACGTGTCTAAAAATAGGTTATGGATTTGTACTCTAAAGTCATGTGTTTCAGAATAGGGCCTAATGTAGGCTTTTATGAACACAGTAATCAGCTCGTGTGTTTTCTAAGAGCTGTGAATGTTTCGACCAGCTGGACGCAAGTTCTATCAATTACTGCCGGATATTGACCAATAGAAGCAAACAGAAACAAGAGCGGATGGGCGGTATATGTAGAATGGCTGGACGATTTTAAAAATTGTAGCCAGTAAACGTTAAGGGATGATGATACGTGTCTTGTTATTTTTTCTTTGTGTGGTTTATGTAATGACACTGCCATTAGTTGGGGCTGTGTGGCATCGAATGGTGGAATTATATCCCAGAAGAGCGTAAATATCATCAACATCGCGGTGGAAGCCTGAAATCAAGAATAGTGGATTGTTTGATGAATTTATGAATTGGAAAAGATTCGGAAGGAAGTGTTCGTGGCTTAATTGGGGTAATATTTCGCTGGTTTCCTGGATTAAGTAATTAATACCGTGAGAAACGTGTCAGAATAGTCAATGACCCGACGGAGAGTCGAACCAGAAATCTCCCAAATACGAGTCTGGATTGTTATCGCTATACCGTCGTGTTCGGTAAAGCCTTGTGTGATCTGGAAGTTGATAGTCTGATAATACTAAAATGTATCTTAACGAAACAGAATGTGGAGTGATACATCTGGCTCAGGACAGGTTCTAGTGGCGTGCGTTTGTGAATACGATAATGAACCGAACGGTTCCATAAAGGGACGCAGAGTTTGTTGATCAACCGAGTGGTTAGTCTGTGTACAGCTAGAAACAAGAGTTGACATTTTTGCTGTGTTCGAACACATACAATTTATAAATGCGCCCTTTACTACTTTGCATGCTCCATAGTCCGTGAGATCCTCTTATGGCAGATATAACACTTGCACTGTCGCAAAGCTGGTCTAGCTACGGGTTCCACACAGTATAGACTAAGAAACTGTTTTACAGTGTATTTCATTAAATGATCACTGTGACGGGGGAAAAAGTCTCAGGTAAATATTGTTAAGATTTTAATGAGATGTGTATTTTTTGTCGACTACAGCTTGTGTATTCAATTAATCGTTTTTGAAGAAAGCGACAGGCTCTGTGTATGATTCATTTAAAGCAAACCTGATTACTATATTGGACCGATATGAATTCAAAGCTGAGCTCTCCCTAACAGTGTTGACTCTCAGAACCTGAATGCTGAAATATGTTCTGTAGCTTCTGGGATGACGCATTCGACAGCCGCACAGTCACTGCTTCTTCCTGCACAGAATGCTTGATAAGGCCATATAGGATCATGCCATTGTTCAGGCAGCCAGTCACCGGCCTCTCATCGTCGAGGCCTGAGCTTAGTCCCAAGTCAGTCCATACGGATTTTATGGCGGACGAATTCGCACTTAGACAGGTTATTTCTCCGACTACTCCGGTTTTGCCCTGTCAGTATAATTTCTGCAATGATCCGTAGTCACATTTCATTCGTCCACCACGGTCCATCCACTCGCTGCATAATCTTAGCAATTTACAGCGTCGTTATATAAAACAATTCTCTATCTAACAAATTCATGTAGTCCGTATGTGAAAGCGTAATTCTTGCTGTTCTGTCGCTATATATGTTAGCAAGTATTTACTAGTGGGAGCAGGATATGACAGGGAAGGTTGCTGCGTTGGCGTTGCATCATTCATCTTTGCCGAGGAAGGGGCATAGCTTACCTGTAAATAGCAACATCACTTAGTGCATACTATTATTATATCAGGTTTAATGTCATGATATAAATGTATCTATGTTTTCCAGAACTTTCAGAGGTGATAACATGAATATACATTTAAACCGTGATTTCAAACTATCCCTCAGAGTTTGTAATGTATAAGAGTAGATCATAGTTAAATACGAGGAATGTTGAGTAATTAAAAGTTTCCTAAGCCATAAATATTAAATGAGAATTCATTATAACGTTAAGTGTATCTCGTTTATTCCTACATAAGTGTCATTTTTCAACATAATATCCGAGCACATGAATGCATTTCTTTGCCCCATCTTGGCACATTTCACAATAATGAAGAAGTGAAAATGGCTGTTCGTGAACGGTTGCAAGGGCAAGAGCCGTATTTATGGCGCGACGGAATTTTCAAACTCATGCCAAGATGGGACGAATGCTTCAGTGTGCTCGAGGATGTGTGTGTGTGTGTGTGTGTGTGTGTGTGCGCGCGCGCGCGCGCGCGCGCAAAGTAACATGTTGAAAACCGGAACATTTTCCGGCTTGAAGGTAGTTTATAAGTACAGAACGGCTGAGTATAACTGTGGGTTAGACTGCATTTTAGACGCCTGTATTAAGTCATGATGTTGGACTGCATTATGGACACCTTTATTAAGTCGTGATGTTGGACCGCATTATAGACGCCTTTATTAAGTCATGATGTTGGAGTACATTATAGACACCTTTATTAAGTCATGATGTTGGACTGCATTGTAGACACATTTATTCAGTCATGATGTTTGGACTGCGTTGTAGGCACCTTTATTAAGTCATGATGTTGGACTACATTATAGACACCTTTATTAAGTCATGATGTTGGACTACATTATAGACACCTTTATTAAGTCATGATGTTGGACTGCATTATATACACCTTTATTAAGTTATGATGCTGGACTGAATTATATACGCCTTTATTAAGTCATGATGTTGGACTGTATTATACACGCCTTTATTAAGTCATGATGTTGGACTGCATTATACACGCCTTTATTAAGTCATGATATTTGGACTGTATTATAGACACCTTTATTAAGTCATGATGTTGGACTGAATTATAGACGCCTTTATTAAGTCATGATGTTGGACTGCATTATACACGCCTTTATTAAGTCATGATATTTGGACTGCATTATAGACACCTTTATTAAGTCATGATGTTGGACTGAATTATAGACGCCTTTATTAAGTCATGATGTTGGACTGCATTATACACGCCTTTATTAAGTCATGATATTTGGACTGCATTATAGACACCTTTATTAAGTCATGATGTTGGACTGAATTATAGACGCCTTTATTAAGTCATGATGTTGGACTGTATTATATACACCTTTCTTAATGTCACAATATGACACTACAGTATAGGCGTCTTTTCTTATGTCACGACATAATGTCAGTATGACACGGAATTTAATACTGACTGTGATAGCAGTGAAGTTCTCCATTACACAGGCTTAGTCTACACCGGATAGTAGTTATTCATGGTCAACAAGACACGGTATGTTTGTCACCCGTAAGTTATTATTTTTATCACCGTTGGCTGCCCTGCAAATATTTACACGGACTTCGTAGAATTGTCTTGTACAGGATCTTTTGTAGATAACCACTGGTCTCAACAAGTTCTTAATTCTGTTAAGTGTTTGCCGACTGTGTGTAGAGAATGCCTGGCTCCCCAGTAACTGCGATAAAGTCTCCCAGCAGATACAATCTACCAGTATTAGCCATGATTTATATCGAAGCAGGCTCTGTGAAATGCAGTCATACTTTTCCCAGGCAGCTACTAGAAAGGCTATAAGGCTGTATCAGCGTTTCCCAAACTGTGTTCCGCGGAACCCTGGGGTTAACAGGCGGTGCGGATTCCCTGAAAGTACTTAGATGCTAGCAGAATTTTCCCTGTTCGCGTTTACAACAACGTGGTTATTTGCTCGGATGCAGGTCGTTCCCTACGCAACTGTGTGTGTGTGTGCTGTACCAGGCAGTGTAAGACTTCCGACGAAGATGTTTAAACAGGGTGCTGGCTGGAAATGCGGAGGGAGGAATGCTCCTGACCGCTCATTGTGACGCAACACAGACAGAAAGGCAACAAACAAAGAAATCGTACGTATTCTTGAACACTACGGGTGGCAGTTTGTCGGTGTGAAAATACGCAAGTTTTATTTGCTATATTGCTATGTTATTTTTCAGACCCCTTTTGGGTTCCGTCTGTACAGTTCAAGCACAAAAGTGTTCCATAGCCAGATAAGTTTGTGAACTGTGTTACAGGTCTGCAACCAACACAAGCTACGGGTGTAGGCCTGTGTAATTGCAACATGTCATTTAACATATTTCTCTTCGCAGAATTCTGTGTGCTTCTGTGTAAAGTTACTAGTAGACATTTAGGACTATGTAGACGGTACCTTCTGGGACTGGCCACCGCAGTTGAGTGTTTAGCTACCTGCTTCTCTTCGAGAAGTCCCGGTTTCATGTCCTGGTCCAGGCAGGCTATTCTGGCAGTTTTGTATGGTTGTCCATAGGCCCTCTAGTCAAGTACTGGGATAAAATATCGAACTGGGGCACGACAGCTTTCTTTCATATTCATCCCAGTTTGTCATTAATTATTGGTTCAGTAATTCGACGCTAGAAAGTCGGAAATGTTGAAAGAGTCATTAAACCATAAAGAAATATTGAGAGTAACTATGTATTTATTCTTGGGGTGGAGTGATCTAGTCTGTCTATTGTCCTCTATTGGGCCCTTTGTTTATCCTCGGATGGTAGCTGGATGATATGCAACATTGGTGAAATGGTAACTGCGAGGGAAGAACACAAGTGATCGGAGAAAAGCCGGTACCAGTTCGTCTTTGGCCACCACAAATCCCACATGGACTGCCTGGGATCAAACCCAGGCCTCCTTGGTGAGAAGCCTGTAACTACCGCATAAGCCGTGCATGGCCCCTGGGTGTAATTTACGAGACTACTTTCGCATTTAACAGCTCCACCTGTAATACAGAAGCTATGATGAATTATAAGTTTATTATACAAACTGGTTACATATTTATGGGCGAAATTTCCATACGTATCCATACAGGATTTTGGTGGTGAGACCTGAGGGGAAAGAGACCACATGGAAGACTTAGGCGTAGATGAGAGGATAATATTAAAATGGATATTCAAGAAGTGGAATGGGGTGGCATGGACTGGATTGATCTGGCTCAGGATAGGGACAGGTGGTGGGCGCATATGAATGCGGTAATGAACCTTCGGGTCCAATAAAATGCTGGCAATTTCTTGACTAGCTTAAGACCTGTTAGCTTCTCAAGAAGGACTCTGCGCCATGGAGTTAGTTGGTTCCATGGGTATAGTTTCACATTCTCCGACGTAGATCTTTCGGTATAAAGCGTGTGGTAAAACGTGAGGCTCCCCCTGCCGGTAATATAGATATAAAGTACTGGCAGTATTGCGCTATGCTTCAAATAGCTGCTGGTTTTGAGGGTTTTTTAAGCTTTTGCAGCGTTGCAGTTGATGTTCTTCTGGGACGTGGCGCTGCGTCACTGGGTGGTTGGTGCCCGACGTTTCGAGACCGCTACGTTATCTCGAAACGTCGGGCACCAATCACCAAGTGACGCAGCAGTGACGGAGACCACAACTACTGGATTTACTTCGCACAGCAGTCATGTTCCACTGTCCCGCACTGCATTGTGCAATGTGCGGCCGTGCTTTGATGGACCAGTGTTTTAGTTGTGGTTGTATCAGTTGGAGAGGGATGGGGTGGATGACGTGTCAGTGTCTTGGGGTTGCAGCGTGTTGACATTTCGGTATATAATTGAACAATTCAGATCGTGCCCCTTGGTGGCTGTGTTTGCACCTGCGTTGAGCGAGGAAGCGAAAATGTAACGCACTGATTACAAGATTAACCTGTACCTGAGATCTAGAATGGTGCAAATAGTCGCCTCCTAAATGTGGTTAACTGAATATTTCATTGTATTTACGCGTGTAATTTGGTGTATTTTATTTCCATTTTTCCTTTCATTACGTCTCTGTGTTTCTCATTCTTCCTTTCCTGTCTCGCCCTTTCTCTGTAATTCCCTTGTTTCTGTTTATTATTTGTTTCTGCGACTTATTTATTCCTTCTGTCCTGCCATTTTCCGTTTTCTACCCCTTCGTTTGTGTTCTTTTACTCAGTATAGGCATGCTTAATTCATCACCCCGTCAAAGGAACAAGTTAATGTTGGACTGTTGTACTTCTTCTCTATGTCACATTAAATCATATCTTCGCAGCAAAGACAACATTTCTTTACGCCATTATTAGAAATGAAGAATTCGCTTTTTAGAAGTAGCATTCGGAAGAGCTGGTTGTCCGAAAATATTTTTAACACATTGTGTATTAACGCAGGAACTCGACGATGCACTGAAGAGGAAAATTTCAGTTTGGCACATTTTTTCTTCCTCTGTTACAAATACAGGGGCAGGCGGTGGCACAGTTGTTGGGGCACTGTGCTACAAGCCGAAAGGTCGCGGGTTTGATTCCCGATTGGGTCATTAGGATATTTCATTGACTTAATCCTTCCGACGGCACTATGGCCCTGGGGTCGACTCAGCCTCTAACACAAATGAATACCAGGTGTATCTCCTAGGGTTAAAGACGGCCGGTGCGTAGGGCTGACAATCTTGCCACCTTTATGTGCCGATTGTCTACAAATTCTGGGAGCCTCATCCTCCGGGAACCCTAAGGGCCTGTCCACGCATGTAAAGGGTGCACTTTTTACCTTGATTACAAATATACAGGCTTAGACAGAATCGGTATATTTGTAATACAGGAATGAAAAGTTTTGTCAAACTGAAACTTATTCTTTAGTTAATATTAAAAAAATACTAATCCATATTACACCATCATAGATGCTTGATTATGAACCTCATTGTTACGTCTTAAAACATTAAGGGATATAGGAATCTGTCCGAGTGATCCACAGATTCATTTGTTAAGGACAAGGCACAAATATCTTAAACACATGCCCATAGACGGTTTATAGTTATTAGATCAGAAGGTACACTGTGTCACACTAAGGGCTTCCATGACCAATCCATCTTGCAGCAACTGCCTACCTCATGACAGCATCTCCTCACTTGGTGTCTTCTTAAACTAAACCACTTGCCAACTTAGAGAACAATTTATTATAGCATCCTTTAATTGATATTAATATAACTTGTAGGATAATTACTTTATTCAAAATAATTTTTTAAAACTTGTAGCTGTACGTGATTTGTTATGACCACGTATATTACAGGTGTCTTAAGATGGAGGTTTCCAAAACCAGAAGCTTGTGTACTTATAATATGTTACCTTCTTCTGTTTAGTTAGCCGTGAAATGATATACTGTGCTCGGAGGCAAGCTGTAATTACTTTGCGTGGAGAATGATGGAGGTGCTAGGGCTACTTCTGGCAGCGAGGTTCGTTAAGGTCCGACTAGGTGGAGCATCGGGAAGGAGGTGATGAATGAGTCTCCATTGTTTACCATCTCTTGCAGTCATATTTTACTCCATTGATAGCTCTCGATCTGTTGGTACAGGGACCCTGCTAGCTTCCTTGTTTTACCGCGAGGTGCGTGAGAACAGCAGCGTGCAACAGTGGTACTTATCCGGACTTGGTTTTAATTTGGGCATAAGATCTGTTCCTTTTTTAGAGGGGATCCCTTAAAATTTAATTCAGATATTTCAGAAACGAACATTTTTTTTTGTTTATAAGCCGTTCCGTAGTTAACACTCCTGCTTCATATTCTGGAGGTTCTGGGTTAACGCCTCGGTCCAGAGACTTGCTGTTCCGACTGATAGTACATTAAAAGAGACCACGGCCACTTTTTAAAAATGCTTCATAATGTAAATATATAATCTGACTGATTTAAAAGACGTAAAATAACAAAGAATCACAGTATTTATTTATTTATTTATTTATTTATGTGAACATTTGCACCATAAAACTGGAAGTTCCTGAAGTAGCATATTGAATACTTAAACTTAATTGAATACTTTAAACTAGCGTCGGCTGTATTTTTATAATATAGTAGTTATTATAGAACGAACGTGGAGATAAAGAAGATATTACAAGGGGAAGATATTTTGAAATTTATGAAATGGTCATGTTGAAAGAATTCAAAATCAAAGAATGCCAAAACAAATTGCAGTAGCTAGAATGGAAGGACCAAGGAAAAGAGGAAGACCACATAAAATATGGAAGGACGAGGTTGAAGAGGATTTAAATGTAATGAGAATAAGACACAGGCAGGCAATGACCAGAGACCGTCGGGAATGGAGGAAGATTGTACTGGAAGCCAAGGTCCACAACGGACTGTACTGCTTGAGAAGAAGAGGAGGAGGAAGAGAAGAAGAAGAAGGTTATTGTGTCCAGATTATGAGCGTTATTGTACATAATTTAGCTTTCCTCCAGTATTTTTGGGGCGATCAAATCAAGCAGGATCAGACGGGCGAGACATGTAGTAGCCTACGCATGTGGGGAGATGATAAATGCGAAGAAAAACTCCAAGGAAAGAAGTCATTTGTGAGACATTCGCATGAATGGGAAGATAATATTCATACTGATCTTTGAAAAGTGGAATGTGAGTGTGTGATGGTGATTGAAATGGTTTGTGGTATGCTAGAAAGACAGGCATTGTAAACATGAGAGTTTATCTTAGGCCTCCTTACATGCAGAACAAAACAAAAACATAAAAAGAAAAGCTTATGAGATTTAAGAAGAGTTCAAGAATACCACTACAATTTGTTTTGGAGGAACAGGATGTCAAACTGTAGACTGAGTCAACTGGCGTATTCTGTGTCTGTGTGAACATCTGAACGCGTCTGGTTCCGTAACAGGAAGGAATTCTTGACTTATTAAATAAAATAGTGTGAAATCTTGACTTATTGTCTAAGGTGAACCTCTGCCATTGATTCAGTTATCCTCTGTGCTGAACGTGGATAGCTCATGCGGTAAAATGGCTGGTGTTTGTGTCGCCACCAACCGACACTGAACACCAACTAAGTCGTAAAGAGGATGGTTGTCAAGCTAACTGCGGTACGTAGATCTGTCTTTTTCGAAAATGTGGCTTGTCTTATTGATGGTGAACAGTTTAAAAATGTAAAAGCTGGTCTGGGAATGTTTCTTTTTTTGTGGTGATGCACAGGTATTCTGTAACAAGTAAATGCACTTATCTCAAAAGCGGGAAGGGGTGTGTGTGTGTCACGGGAACACGCCGGTCATTACGGAATGCTGATTGCACTGTTTATAATGACGCCGTCAGGCTCTGTCCCAGTGTGGCACGGTCACTGGTTTTCAATACCGATGATTTACAACGAATTATGTAGGCGTTCAGTAGTAGACAGACATAGACTACTGTCCACAGACCAGAAGATGATCCCTGCTAGGAATGTGATAGATGCGCTTGCGCAAGATATCGTGATGAATGACCAGTGGCTACCACCCGTCCTGAAAGCATTCGCACAGTGCACTTGCTCACTGCAAGTACTCTATCACTTTCTCAGTCGCTAAGATACGATTGATAGAACATGTTACGTTGAGGAGGTGAGAATACCAAAAAAAAAATATGGTCGGAAAGTCTCAAAGGAAGACTTAGGCTTAGACAGAAGGACAGTCTTAAAATTGATCTTAGAGGAATATATTGTGAATATGGATTGTGATTTTAACTGCTCATGATACGGCCCAGTGACGGGCTTTTGAGAACACTGTAATGAAATTTCTTGTGGCATTACAACACAGCTCTTCTTTCTGAGGTGCGAGAATTTTACGGCGATGGCTCTGAAGCTTAAGGTCTGCTAGGATGTGACGACATACATTTTGGTATGTGGGCCTAGGTACCAACGTTTCGGAGAGGCCAGCTGCTCCGAAACTTTCACACCTATCTACCAAACTACGTAGTACATAGCAGGTTTCTTGATCAGCTGAGTAATTGTGAATTTCTGAACGAAAAATGAAGTGTGTGACGACACTCACTGAAGATTTTCTTTCGTTCTGTGATCTTCACTGTCTTTATGCGATCTTCATTGTCTTTTTGATCCAGATTTCTAGTACCATATGTTTGGTATAATTCATGTAGCTTCTTGTTACATAATTTTATGTGTTAATGAATTTGTTCATTTTCAGTATTTTGAATTACCTGACCTTTAAATGCATACGTTTTGATGACTATGGCACTCTTCTCATTGCCTTCTTGTGGTAATAACCAGTTTGTACTTAAAGAAGTACATGTGTGAACGCATTTGTGGTGTCATGTACGTTTTACTTCGGGTACACTGACAACCCCGTAGGTGGTCCTCACAGTGCCACAATATACCCTCCCCCTTTTTATCTTGTAATTTATACAGTGTTTCAGAGTGTTGGCTTTTGAAAGGAGGGCGTTTGTGCATTGTTAAGCTAACACTTGTTTCATGTCGACATCAGTATTGGGTGTAGACAACTGTTAGATATATTTTAAAGCTATTTTAGTTATACAGTTTGGACTGATATCCTCCTAAATGTTGTTAAGTTTTGATGTAGGCTACTAACTCAGCAGTTCGGAGGCAAAACAAGTTGCCGTGGACGCATTCATAATGAAAAAAAAATGAAATTTTTGTGGTGACATTTGTGATAATAATAATGCTGAGGTAACAATATGAACTGAAAGTGCATGGTCACAGTGCTGTGTTTGCATTCGTAAAGGGGGGAAAAAACTTGCCACGAATACATTAGGAGCAAAAAATTTATTACTCCTACCATTACGAATAAAATATTTGTCGTGCTCACTTTTCTGAATAAATTTCCTGTTGGTGACATTTATGAACACAAATTTTGCCGTGACCACTTTCACGAGCGAATAAATTTCTAGTGTCTGAGGTCATGAAGATGTAAATTTTGACGTGATTATGTTTGTAAAGACGAGATTTACTGTGGCTGCATGAAGAAATTAGCCGTTTCCGCATTCACTTAGAAATTGAAGTTTCCCATACTCGTGCACATGGTCAATTAGATTTCGTCTGTCTTTAACTAATGTCCTGTGTCATGAAGAAACAAATTTACCGTACATGCCATCTTCCTTGCCTTCTTTTCCGAACAGATTAATTTTCCTTGGCTGTAGTCATCATGAAGCAAATTCGTTGTGACGGCATTCATGAATAAATTTGTCTTGGCAGCATTCATGAACAAGAAATTTCACAAAGAAAACGGAGCTTGCCATGACCGCATTTGTGATCAAACAGATTTTCCATGTCTTGCATTTCCGGTAACTAGTCTTAGAGTGACTGAATGTTTTACTCGTAAATACATCAATTTTAGCTTAATTATAGGATACTAGTGTGAATAATTCGCACGTAGAAACAGTAAAATATTTAATCAACAAGAATTACAGCACTTTAAGCACAAACAAACATTAAAAATTGTATATATTATTGCTTGATGCTGGGCAATTTCTTTTGGAGATCAGCGGATCGTAAGTAACCTGTAAATAGGAAAAAAAAGTTGAAATCGACAGTCCTGACGCAAGCGGAGGTAAATGGAAGTACATGAAATATATTACCTTTTTTTTGGCCTCCGCCTGAGGCAGCACTATCAATTCTTAACGTTAGTCTTTTCTTTTTTGTTAAAAACAATTTTGTGAGAAGAAATTAATAAATACAAAGGATGTCGCCATCAGTGCCGAATCATAAGCTTTCTAAAATTGTCTATCTTGAAAAGATCCGTCCTTTAGTTCAGTAGATCGTGATGTCGCAAACAAATCTTACCGGATTGATGTTATGATTATTACTTACTTTATAAGTAGATAGCAATGCGTTGAATTTATGACGTGTCTGTGTCGAGCCAAATAAATTATTCTTATGAAAATGGTTAACAGTATCGTGCCAATAGAGGTCAACTCACCTTCGTGTTTTTAATTTTCCTAGCTTCAAAATTAGGACTCCTACTATACCGACCGCGCGAACTTGTGAGGTGGGAACGACATCAGCGCCGTTTGGTGTAGAGTTCTCAAATGTGTGTGATGATTATCAAATACGTTACTTTCGCGATATTTAAAGTTCTCACGGCGGTGCTGTTAAAAATTACAGTCGTCTGGGGTAACCCTTCTCCCTTGTTATTTGAGCAGGATCCTTGCTCTGCGGATTACTCTGCAGCTGGAGGCAGCTTGCGCCACCGGAATGTTTGTGCCTATATGCCAATCTATACGGCGTCATATCCCAGAAGACTGGAATTATTTTTGCTTTGTTAAGGTCATTTATCGCATGTCAAACAAGGGCGTGGCAGCAGCACGAAATTTCCATTTCCCTTTCTGTTTGATAGCGGTCAGTAATGAAATGCTGGTGCAGGTAAAAAAGGTATAGCAATCCCATTACAGGCCTGGACAGGCACTTAGGGTTCCAGGAGGTTGAGGCACATTAGGGTGGTAAAGTTGTCAGCCCTACGCACCGGCCGCCTTTACCCCCAGGAAATATTCCTGATTCTCATTTCTGTTAGAGGCTGAGTCGACCGAAAGGATTATGTCAATCGGGAATCGAACCCGCGACCTTCCGGCTTGTAGCGCAGTGTCTCAACCAACTGCCCCACCGTGTGCAGGGTATGTGGAAATTTATGTGGAGATATATGATAAACATAAGCCTACGTAGACTGTCTGTAATTCAACGTCTTTAATGGTAGCAATGACAACTATGGTGATGGTACCAAACGTTGAGATTATATGACAAAGTAAATGTAGTAGAATAGTGGAAGTACGTAATAAATGTATCAATAAATCATATAATTATTCATCGTTCTTGCTAACCTCACTGTATAGCTAAATGGAAACATCTGAAGTAAAACTGACGACGTAGGTTCTTCCCAGAGCTTTTTTTTTGTTGCAACAGAATCTCCTGCTGAAACGTGTCTCATGTACAGCAATTTTCCATTTTCATTTCGTGTAACCCACCCGTCCTTGAAACTACGCAATTAAAACAGAAGTTTCGTTGCTTGTACCAGTGTGCGTTATTTCCGAAAATTGTTGTTGTGGGTAACGTTGATTGTCACCGGAAGGAGATATTCTTTTGCATTCTGTAACTACAAGGAACTCCTTACAAAGTGTCAGCTGGGTGTCTCTGAAGCAGCCGTCCCGTGTTCGCATCTCCAATCCTTCAACACGGTACTGTGACAGTTACGTGAATTTGATATTACATAATCCATTTGCTACTGCTCGCCAAGTGTTAGTAGGATGATCGCAGCATGGAGGGTAGGGTTGGTGGGGTATGTGGAACGCGAAAAAGGAAATTAAAAATACTCACAGAGAGGAGATCGGTTGGAATATCTAGGCTCATATTGGAATAATATTAAAGTGAATCGTAAAGATGGGGTCGGAGGGAGTGTACTGGATTTATTTGGCCACGGTGATAAACGACCGCATTGTACAAAATATGTAGAATTTCATAAGTAGCTGACAGCTCCGTAGGAATAGTTAACCTGCCCCGAAAATATTCTTTCTGTGCTGCTTGCCGACTTGCGTAACGGTCTACTGGAATCTTCCTGTAATATCAACCGAGCGACTAACTGATTTGGCTTTTATTCGTCGACGCTTCTCAGCTGTTTAGACTATGTTGTTTACTTCCTGTCGCTCCTTGCGGAGCATAGGGCCTCTTTTCAGAGGTTTCTTGGTCTGGAAGTGTGCATTCTGTAGTGACAATTTCTACTCATCCTGATATGACTGCCAGAGCCATCTAGCAGTCAGTCAGGAGACTTGGGTGAGAAATGGCCGCTGAATTTTGCTTACGAAACATCTCAATTCATGCCTGTAAGGTTCTTTACATGCCGTAAATCTACGACATGGGACCGACGGCTTTACTTCCCCTCCGAAGGAAGTGGTGCTACGGATTTTTATCACCCTTAAAAATCCATCGACCTCGGCCGGGATCGAACCCGCGAACCTTGGGTCCAGTGGCGAGCACGCTGTTTAGACTATGCAGCGTTGAATAATGGGATGAAAGACCTCAGTCATTATAGACGGTGTCCCGGACGATATTTGCACGAGGCAGCTCCAGAGTGCAAGTCAGAAGCGTTAAAGTTTGAGCCAGTTTGCGCGGTTTACGCTTCTTAATTTCCTTTCCTTCCTTGCCTCTGTTTCTCTGATTTTTATTTTCATTCTTTCTTTCTTTCTTTCTTTCTTTCTTTCTTCTTTCCCTTTTTGCTTCCTGCCGACAATTTTACATACGCCTCAGGGCCCCAGTTTCTTCATGTCTGAAGTGCTTGATGCTACAGCACTGGTTACTAGAACTCTTGGCTACCCACCAAAACCCGAGTTGCGGCCCAAACAGACCGACAGTAATTAAACGTCCCTCACAATGTGATTCATGAGCTCGAAGAACAATTAAACCCGCCATTAAATCTTGAATTAGAGGTAATCGGATACCACGGAGTGTTGGCAGGAAGTTTTTTCTACATTGCGACGGAGTTGTTCCCCTACCACTCCCAATATCTTATGCTTGACAGTGCGTGGTGCTGGTTAGGGGCTCTTGGCTTTGACGTGATGGACTGACAGACCGGCTTGCAGGGAGGCTAATAAAGTTCCATGAATTTGGACCTCTCAATTAATTTTGACAGCAATGCGGTAATTTAGAAAAAGGAAAGAACTTAAGAGTGTTCTAGTTTTATGGAGGCTATTATTCTTTCAAGGCATTGCTCACATTTCTCCTGATTGGGTTACGTACATGCAATAGTTTAACGCTGTAGTTTTCGTGGACATATGCTGTTTATTCTAAACAAACTGTGTGGGAGTAGAAACCAAAAACTTTACAACGCTGGTACCAAACACAACCCTGAGCAAGTGGCTACCATCTGCCATCCTCACAGCCTTTTTTTTTTCTTTCTTCCAGGTTTTAGCATTCTGCCATCTCATACTCGTTCTTCCAAGTGATCAGTTTCCAACACCACTACAATTCTGTGTATTTTTCTCATTTTTGCCTTTCGAGCTACACGTTTAGCCTACCGTATCCTTCTCCATTTCCCCGTCGTGCTTCCTATGCTGCATACTATGTAACCATTCCTCATATTACGCAGTGGTGCATTCTGCTGCCTGAGGTAAGAACCATGACAACGTGCCTCTTCGAACACCTCACGGTGATCGGCCGGAGCATTGTACTGGTCACTACTCATGAGTAAAGGTTTTGCCTTCACAGCGTGGTTGGTATTCCCTTATCTCCAGGCGAAGCTTGCTGATAAAACATACAAATATTGTCAAAAACATAGTCACTATCACTTTCCACATCCCGCCATTTGTTAGGTGTTTATTTTATAACAAGCCTATAGCAAACTTTGTGCACAGATCTAACCAGACAGAACACAACGAAATATTCTGTCCCGCGTGAGGGATTTAACTTGCGTGATTTCAGACTTCCGCCACGGTGTGAATGAGATCGTAGCTCTTCTGGGATGTTACGAAGCTTTTATTGGTAATTAGTTACCGAAGTTTCAGGATATGGGACATACATTGCCCCAAAACGTCGGTAACTACCAAGCAACGCTGCATAACATCCCAGAAGAGCGAAGATCTTACCTAGAATTAACTTGTCTTCGCAAGACGCGGTTGCACGTCACCCCAATGTATTTTTAAATGTGATACTTCTCCTAGTGGTCATAAACATGTAACGATCTGGCTTCCTCCTGCGATACCAATACGAAGGCCATAGTCGTACTCCTGAGTAACCAACAATACGTACACGATTTAGGACAACATCTCAAGATATCCCTCGGCTTTTTATGTGCTTGTATGTTAGCACAACTTTGATGAGGTGGTTGCATGTGTTGAGGCTGTCACACAAATTCTCTAGCATAATATGCATAATGCCGGCAGTTAAGGCTAATAAATGCTCTGCATCGCTTAGAGCAGCAATGCCCTAAAGAGCAGCAGGAGTGAACCTGTCGTTTCAGGCCACGTTAACTTCGAAGATTCCAAGTCCCAAGACGTTTTTGACTGTTTTACCTTGAAAATGGAGGCACTGCTGTCCTCCGAAACGTCAGCAGTTCTACCAATCGACACGGCAAACATACCATATGACTTTATCAATACCTCTGTGAGGACCTTGGATGTCGCACACGTTAACTTTGTGTTAGGTAAAACAAATTTCCGCTTTGCCGCTATATTTGTAATTGCTAACGTAAGCCTCTGAGAAATTTTTTATATAATTTGTAGGACTGCTTATGATCTCTATCCATATGGAATTTACATTCCTGGCTCCAGTGCTTAATTATTTACAGCCATTAAGCTAAACAATTGCTACAGATTTTGCGCGCTGCCTTGTTGTGTTTTTTACGCTAGGTCTACATAAAAATATGACTCGAACAAAGGATGCATATTTATAAAATTTCCTGTCACTACATAGAATTTTAAAACTGTAAGTTAAGCACAGATGATAAATGTTTGCGCAAGAGTTGGCACGACTGTCATATTAGTGTTACTAGACAACTGAAAATTGGACGGTTGGCGTGACCTCTAGTGATATGATAGTAACGCCGAATTGCATGAAAATTGGTCTGTTTGTTAAACAGTTATTATGGGCCAGAGCATACCGACACGATCCTATCTTACGCCTACTTGCTTATCTTTCTTTAGGAAATACGAAAAGTATCTCAAGTTGGGTGTCAGTGAAATAGACTTTAAACGTATGAAGTGGACAGATCTGCTACAGGATTGGGGTAATTACGACGATTTGGTAGCGGAGTGTAGTCTGATGGACAGATGGAAGAATAACTACACAGGCCTAACTACTACCAGCTACTAAGTAAGATCTTGTACCATGTAGTTAGCCATATCACGCTCATACACAAAATAGTGGGAAACATGCAGCATGTACATTACCTTTATTTAGTTTTAATAACTGCGAACTTGTAACAGCTTGTCTCGAAATGTCTCTATTACATTATCCCCTCCAAAAGAAACAAAGCGGTCGTATTTCACATTTTATTCGCCGTCATGTGTACGGACTGTTAGACACTCTCATTATGCTAATGCGTTATGAGCATGCATATTTTTATGACCACCGTTATTTACTGTAACACTGTCTTAGTGTTGGTAATTCAAATTTAGGAAAGAACATGTACAGTCGTTTGGTGGATGTCAATTCAATATCTTCCTAGTCCAGAATTATAGAATTCGTAGGCCACGTGCACAGAAATTGTGCCTACTTAGTCACAACGCTGCACTTTACTGTAGTGATTATCAGCTCTCACAAAATGCTAGATTCATTTTAATATTCTGCATACGTCACTCCCTATATTCCAACAACTGCGCTATAATTAGATGCAATAATATACAAACGTGTGGTAGTCCTGCTACATGTTTCGGCTTATTTCGGCCATCTTAAGGGAGGTATGCAACAAAGAAAGATACAGTAATGGCTAGTTATGCCATAGATATGCACTTCATTCATTCTGTAGTCTGTCTTACGACAGGTCCGTAGCCTCTTCCAAAGCGAGTTCTCCACAGCGTGCGATCTAGTGCTTCCTCTTTCAATTTCCAAGATATGCACTAATAAAGTTAAAATACAAATATTAAAATGGCTGAAAAGATTAAAAAGTATAATACAGGGTGAGTCTTGTAGTAGTCATTATTTGATTGCAAAACAAAAATATATTGCAGAAATTCATCTTCGTACCCAGGGATGTGCAGTGGAAGTTTGTTTGCAGTCCAATAATAACTATTACGATACGCACTCTGTTCGATGCTTTTTAATCTTTTTAACCATTTTAATAATCTGTATTTTAACTTTATTATTGAACGTCTATGATATAACTAGCCATTATTGCATTTTTCTTTGTTGAAACCCCCTGAAGATGGCCTAAGAAGGCCGAAACATGTAGGAGGATTGCCACATGTTTGTGTTTGTTTCGATCTAGTAAGTTTACTTGTTGAACATTCTTCATATATGAAATAAGAATAAAAAAAATTGTTGAAAACATGGCCACGATGCGAAACTTTGAGTTAACGTCCAATAATTTAAACAAACAAAGTTAACTTAATAAGTTCTTCGTAGCCCAGTCAGCATAGTGACTAGGCTACGGACTGGACGATGCGGGGTATGTTTCCGGACTGGCTCTGGGGCCCAACTAGTCTTCTATTCAATAGGCACCGGGTTTCTTTCCCCGAAGATGAGGCTGCCGGGGCATAAAGTTGACCACTCACCTTCATCTAGTGCTGAGGTTAAAGAATGAGTGGAACTATAGCTAGGCTATATTCCCCCTGTGTGCTTTGTGGCGAGGACATGGATAACTTTATAACAGTGATACCAATAGTTATGCAAAACCATGAACCCACGTTTGTAGAGATGTCTATCAGCCGTGCAATTGGATGACGAGTAATTAGATATTTAATTATTAAATACCGTATATCCCGCCTCGTAAGACGCCTTTTTCTTCCCTAATAAGTTCATCCACAAATCACCCTGCATCGTAACACCGGAAAGTGTTAACACGTTAAATCCGCAAAAGCACCTTGCTAATTATAGGGTATGTCTTATGAGGCGGGAAATACGGCGTGTTATGACTTCCACTGGCAGGTCCAGTGTTGTTAGGCCTACCCAGTTCCGTACGGATGACGTTGTATCTGGTAACAGAGCACTCCGTATTTTACCTTTTTACTTTAGCAGTAATGGTCAGCAATTTACTAATGCCTGTTTTAAACATGGCACTTTGCAGGCCGTCTGTGCACCTATGTCCAGCATACGACTAAGAAACCTCAATATTTTTTGGTAGACAACTGATGATACTTGGCTCGTATAACGTTACCGCCCTGTTAATCTGATTCGTCGCTCAAGATACTGCACAGGCACGGAATATCGAGTGTTTGTAAAGCGTTAACACGACGGGCGGAGTTACGTATTACACGTCGCTATACTGCTGCTCGCCGCACAGCGTCATAAATCACATCGTGCCCATTTACTTTGCGATATACTTCAACTGCCTCCTTGTAGAATCATGAAGAAGCCACTCATGAAGTACTTCCTCTCTCAACTCGTGACACTAACATGGCGACGTGTAAAGAGCTGTGTTGATGTGATTTGATATCCACTCAACCGTGTTCACTGTTTGCGCCTCGAGTATATTGCTTTTCTAAGACAAGCCGCTTTTTGCTTTCTCAAAGTCTCTTCATGCAAGTGATGATTGCCATTGCCTGTACCAACTAGCGGTCGTGCGAACTTATGAGGTGAGAGTAACACTACCGCTGCGTAAGGTCTAAAAATGCTGCATGGTAATACAGCTTCGAAAATATGCGCCTCTCTTTCAGTGTTATTGTCTAACCTATATCAGTCCAATGTCGAGTTAAACTCGACAACGCTTTCCGTTTTACCAGGTCCAATGTCGAGCTCAAATCGACACGTTATTTTACAATGTTTTGTATTGGTTTTTGCTAAGGTCCTGCCATCTAATGGCTGCTTTTGAACTTCGAAAGGTGGAGATTTACTGAAAAATGAATTTGGACCACACTGTTGCAATTCACAATTATAATTTGGACTGGAAAGGGTTAAAGCGCAGTGGTAATATATGTACCACCGGCTTTAACATTTAAAACCTCTGCCTTTCGCCCATGCATTGCATATAGCCTATGCATTTCGGATGACTCTCACAGTAAAAAGTGGTTACTTTTCTAAATAACATTAACTGGTTCGTCTTTGTAATGCGGACAGTGCGTTTTCTGTGAGGTAGGAAATGGATGTTTGTGTATATTATTTAGACAAGTTTCAGAGTTCAAAGAGTTGAAAGAAACTGTGAATGCATGAAAAATTTATATGTGGCTGTCTATATGTTGATGATCGTGCTCGCCACTGGACCCAAGGTTCGCGGGTTCGATCCCGACCGAGGTCGATGGATTTTTAAGGGTGATAAAAATCCGGAGCACCACTTTCTTCGGAGGGGAAGTAAAGCCGTCAGTCCCATGTCGTAGATTTACGGCATGTGAAAGAACCTTCTGGCATGAAGAAGAACCAGTAGTGTCCGTAAGCTAAATTCAAGTCTCCTGACTGACTGCCAGATGGCTCTGGCAGTCACATCAGGATCGAGTTGAAAAGCGCGGCAGTGGGCCGGTCCCTCACTGCCGCAAATGCACAAAGACCTCGTAACCACGGAAAGAGGAAGCCCAAGCCCATATAGGGCTGTCGAGCCATGGCTATTATTATTATTATATGTTGATGATCACAAACAAACCTTGGAAGCTAGATAGGCCTATATGGAATTTGATATAACAGTCAGCCATAAACATATATAAGTGTGCAGTTTATTGGTGAAACCTGTTTGACATTTATAAATATAGCGGCGATATCAGTCTTTAAGTCACAACTGTCAAATTTAATGTTGTCGAAATTTCTGTGTGTGGAAGTGACAGTATCACTGAATTTTACACTAAACAATTTGTATTTCCTGTTAACCTGACTATACATAAAGTCTATTGAATGACGATTGGTATAATTTGTGTCGAGAAGTTGTTATTGTTTCAAATAAATGGCGCTTATGCCCGAACGCCGTATCACAGACGACTATATAAAAGCTGGCTATAAATCTCTGCTCCATCCTTGACATCACTGACAATGTACTCCAACTTTGGGGTTGGCAATGGGCTAAGAATATATCGTAAGACACTGATTTGCAGAAATGTTGAGAGCAGAGTGATTTCGAGGAATGCGTCTTACCGTTCATTTCGCAATACTTAGTCTTCCCATGATCAATACAAAATCCAAAGACTGAAACATACCTATTGTTTTATGTAGACGTGAAACGCGTTCTTCCACTATAAGGGAAGAACATAATTTAATGATCTTTGGAAACAGGGTACCGAGAAGATTATTAGCCCTTTGAGGACTGACGTGCATCGGAATTAGGCTAAATACGAAGCTTCAGTTCGTGCCTCACAGAGAACATAGTCCGTATCCATTATAAAACCAACCTGTTAATTCTGTATACAGAACAGTGGTGTAGATAACCGGTCAAGACAACCCCCGCGCCTCGATAATCTGCGCCTTATCCCCATAATTATTAACTGTTAGCCTTGTCTTGTCTGTCCTTCCGCATAGAACAATGCGACTTCCATTCGCGGGGGATTTTTATGCATTTTCATATTTAGGATTTTCTCTAAAATTTTTAGATACATTGCAATTTTAGTTCATACAAAAATAACAGACACTATATTAAAGCCGTCTGCGATGTGACGTTTCGAAATATGTTAGTGTCTTCATCTTCAGGGTCAGGCAGTGTAGGACTGAATGCCGGGAGCCACTCGCCCGATGACACAGCGCTACATCTCAAAGGCTTCAGTCTTCAGCAGCATCGCTATAAGAACCTCATGTCTTGCAACCGACACCTCGTCGGGACACACGTGTATTAATGACGGAACTTTATAATGAAGGCAGATTGTGTTCTCTGTGATACACAAAATCAGACCTAAGAAAACTGACATTGTACTAGTACTAGTACGAGACAAGTACAGGAAATAGAATATCTCGCCCTTTAACACGATATCGCGACTTTTGCCAGGTATATAAATACAAGAAAGGAGGCATAGCCAGAAAGGCCACAGAAACAGTTGAAGATCTCAACATCTCGCCTTTTACGAGACAAGTGCAGGAAATAAGGTATCTCGTCCTTTAACGCGATATCTCGACTTTTACCAGGTACACAAGTACAACAAATGAGGCAGAGCCAGAGAGGCCCAGGAACAGTTGGAGATCTCAAAACATCTCGCCTTTTACGAGACAAGTGCAGGAAATGCATAGGTGCTAGAAGTGTGGCACAGCCAGAGAGGCCACAGGAACAGTTGGAGATCTCAACATAACTATCATCACACGCAAAAAGAAACTTAAAGAAAGTAGTGATTGCATTTAGACAGCATTAGAAGTATTTACAACTGACAGGAGAACACACGCACCGGAAGTGTTAACACTTTTCGGACATTCCCTAACTTGTCATTTCATTTATTTGTTGTAATTATTATACTTTATCTATATCCCTAGTACATTGTAGGGTATATAAGACAGTACAAGGGGATTGCGGGCTACGCTGTTACTGCCTGAACATCTCTAAGGACTCAATTTTACAGTGTCTTGCGTCACTACCACCAGGTTGTGGACACTGGTACAGTGCGGTACCGTGATGTTTGTATTTTGGTGCAGGTTGTCATGCACTTAGTGGACACTGGTACAGTGTCTTGCGTCACTACCACCAGGTTGTGGACACTGGTACAGTGCGGTACCGTGATGTTTGTATTTTGGTGCAGGTTGTCATGCACTTAGTGGACACTGGTACAGTGTCTTGCGTCACTACCACCAGGTTGTGGACACTGGTACAGTGCGGTACCGTGATGTTTGTATTTTGGTGCAGGTTGTCATGCACTTAGTGGACACTGGTACAGTGTTTTGCGTCACTACCACCAGGTTGTGGACACTGGTACAGTGCGGTACCGTGATGTTTGTATTTTGGTGCAGGTTGTCATGCACTTAGTGGACACTGGTACAGTGTCTTGCGTCACTACCACCAGGTTGGGAGCCATTCTTTTGGGCCTATCTGAATTGCTCAATTATTTGTGCGCCGGTTTTTTACGTGGTTGGGTTTTAGAATGCTGTATCGTCGTAATTGGAGTGTTGAGCCAGAACTTGTTTTGTCGTTGCTAACTTTAAATATGCTACTGCGGGCTGCACTATTATTATTGGTGCAATTTCGTAATATCTGTGCAAAAATGGAACATTCTTCAGGTATAAAATTGTTTTTATGGTACCAATTCTCATAGTAAGTTAAAATAGTGTTGTTTTTGAAGCCACAGCTTCCTCTTGTTAGGCTGTACGTGGGAATACCGGAAGTGAAACTTAAAATTCGAGGCGGTCGTTTATGTGCAGTAACTGCAGTACCCAAGAAGGCGGTGGGATTGCTTAAAGCTTCAGGGGCGTTTTGTGTACAGAGATAAACGTTACAAGTATTGTGTTAAGAAGGAAGGCGATGGTATATATTTCCTTGTGGTTTCTTGTGTCTTTCTAGCTTGAAGGTGTGTGGATGATGTGTGGACTACCGTTATTCTGTGTTGTAATTTACAATTAGAACGCCTCTTTAAAAACAGTAAATCGATTTAACCTTGATTTCAGGCTTCCGCCACGACGTTGATGAGATGTGCGCTCTTCTGGTATATTACGCAGCGTCGTGTGATATCTTGACCCTTGAAGATGGGACCGATACGTTGTCCCGAAACGTCGGTAAACCATAACCACACGACGCCGCGTAATATCCCACAAGAGCGCAGATCTCAAGAAATCGATTTCATTCCACACATTCAAAACAACTGTTTTTTTTTGTATAAAGCCTTTTGGGTTTTTACCCGGCGTCGTTTTTTTGGTAAGAAACCAACGTTTCGGGACTACTTGTCTGTCCCATCTTCAGGGTCTCGAGGTGAACTGTTTATTTATTTTGTAGCACTATGATTTACAGTAGCGGTTGTTCGTTGATATCACACCTAGGCCATTACACGTGGGCTTAGACCTTAAGTGGGTGATATTTCGGCCGCTATCTTAGTAACTTTTTTTTTTGAGAAGGGCCCCGCAGCGGATGCTACGGACGCACCACAGCCTTAAGCCTTATTGTGCAACCCTGTGATGAAGAGAAATATGATTAATTTTTTTCTCATTTTTCCAAGCAATTGAGCACCGGTGGAATGAAATTGACAGGGGAAAACCAAAGTACTCGGGGAAATACCTGGCCCAGTGCCACTTTGTCCACCACAAATCCCACATGGACTGACCCGGGATCGAACCCGGGCCTCCGTGGTGGAAAGACACTCTCTTAGTGTATGATAGAACTTACACTAATGTAAGCCTATTTAATATAAGATAGGACATTAGGTTAATCCAAGTAAGTAAATAATAAATATTGCTAGGCCTATAGGATTGTGTTATTTGTATAATTCCTCTTTGAAACGCACAAGAAGATATTCTGTTAAAGGTCTGTGGCAGTAGGGATTTTAGAATTTACGGAGGAGGTAGTTAACTGACTCAATGGAACTGAGGCCTTCTTGAAAATCTAATAGGCCCCCAGCAACTCTAGAAATTCCTCGCGTTTTATGGAACCTGAATGTTCATTACCTTATTCACAAGAGCCCGCCACTTGTCCCTGTTCTGAGCTGCATGCATATTAATCGACGTCGTCTCATCCTATTTCTTTAATAATAATATCAACGTTATTGTCGTTTCTACGCTTAGACCTTCAAAGCCGTTACTTCAAGTTTGCCAACCAAAACCGTGTACGTATTTTTCTTCTCTCTCATACGTGCTGAATGCCCTGCTGTTCTCACCCTAATATAATGTTTGAAAAGGAGTACAAATCATGAATCTTCCCGTAGTACAGTTTTCTCCATCCTCCTGTTAATTCCTCCCTCTTAGGTCCAAATATTTTCCTCAGCACCGTGTTCCCTAGCGCATTGAACCTATGCTTTTGCTTGATGTGAGAGACCAAGTTACATGTGCATATAAAACAGCAGGCAAAATTACATTTCTGTATATACTAGCGAGATGGAAAATGTTAAGAAACATTGCCTTATGAGTTGGACGTTGTTGCACAGTGTTTTGTCCGCCACACACTGTACATATAGGCTACTGCTTCCTTTGTTTTGTAACATAAACTCCTTGCTCAGTTGTTAAACGGTGCATGGAACTCTCTCTTACTCGTATTTCTCGTCCTGTAATTGTATCCACGGTTAAGATTTAATAACAAAGGTTCCTGTAGGGACTACCGATGCTGGCAGTAATAGCATTGACCAAAAGGTCATGGAGAGGCGGAAGATGCTTAACCACATGATTGCTGCTCCCTCCCCTGCTATTTCATCCCAAAATTGTTTATGGACTTGGTGGTTTGGTTGCAGTGTAAAATGTAGGAGGACGGTGTTGTGGATACAGAATGGAAATATATAGGGTGTTACTATCGGCACTTGTTACGATGTTTGGTCAACGAAAGCTCAATTACTGAAGACAGTGGACGTTTCGCTATAACGACAGGAATTGTCCTTATATGGATATTATGTACGATATTGTCATGTCACTGCTGACTATTGCCAGGAAGCTTAGACCAGGGGTCTCAAAAATTGTAGCCTGGCCAAGCGGGTAATTTTGAAATTTAAGGCGTCCCGCACGTCGTTCGAAGCAATAAAGTGGGTAAGTGCATTCACTACAACGAAACACACCATTAAGAACGCTTCATCATTTTAATAAACAAAAATGTTACCATTATTGATTTTAAAGTTTTATTGCATTGTTAATCTCCCTCTGATATCATATGTTGTACGTCACTAAGCAGGGGTAGCACACCTTTAGAATCTTCAGGCCCGTGATGAAAGACAAACTTGATTTTAGTCTCCGTCGCGATGTTGATGAGATCTGCGATCTTCTGGGATATCACGCGGCGTCAATTGTTTACCGACGTTTCGGGACAACGTAGCGGTTCCATCTTCAAGGGTTAAGAGTCTGATACTTGTCCCGAAACGTCGGTAAACAATTACCACACGACACCGCTTAATATCCCAGAAGAACTAAAATCTCAAAGACAATTTAATTTAAAAAATTCTTCCTCAGTGAGCCGCAACACTGTCAATTGGGATAATATCAGTAAGAGGGCCGTGTAAAACGAACTGGCGGATGAGACCTTCGTTGTAGAGAATCAGGGGTTGTCCTTTCACGATGACGAAATGAAAAGCTTCCTTTATCTAATGACTTTCGGAGGCTCTTCCGTCTGGATTTAAGCGTCTACAGGTTGATGCTTAGCACTCAGCCCAGTTTACGTCTGAGGTGTAGAACGGATGGAGCTTTACCTGTGCACTTGCTATACACCTTACTGGCCTCATATTGTTTAGTAGACATAATTAGTGTGTGACAGGAGTTTGTGTTATATTTAAATCACTTGTTTGTACAGTGCATATAATATTAACGCACATTGTGGAGGTCGTGTTTGTACAAACCTGATATTCTCTACCTCAGTTCGTGGACACTTCAAACATACGTGCGTACTGTCTTATTTCAGTGTATTAATGAAGAAATATTGTAGTAAACTGAACCAAAACATTAAAATGACCCAGAACTATTAATATTTTGCAGCAAGTTCACTTGTTACAACAGGCAGAATTGTAATGGCACTTGTAACTTCAAGATATTGTGTTTTTTACATCTGCTTCACATCTGAGATAGTAGAAATAAGCTACAAGGGAAACTGCGCGTGGAACAACTGTCACAGACTGCCGAAAACAAAGCTGACATTGTCTATCAAATCCTTAGGCAATCTATGAAATAAAGGCTTTTTTCATACTTTGCCGAGGCTGCTGTTTTTTTTGGCATAGTTTAGAATGTCTATGAATTGTGCACGGAACCTGATTTCACTCTTTTCCAGTGACGTGTACATTGGTGCAAACGATGAGATGAAACTGGACAAGTTGTCACTTCTGTTTCCACTCCTTTTGAACTATTTATACGCGTATTTATTTATTTATTTAGCGACGCTGTCATATTCGAAGTCTGTAGCATTGAATAATTTGTTGGTAATGAATTGAGAAGGATGTGGAAGGAATGTATCATGTCCTAATTTAAGGTACTATCCTTCTGTTTGCCAGGAATAAAACAGCGCAAAAATTCCCAGTCGGAATAGTTTATGGCCCGCTGGAGGTTCGAACCGGTACCTCCATAATATAAGTCAGAAGCGTTACCGTTTGATCCAGGTGCGTTTTTGTGGGCTGCTGTTGGACGAAGTGAGATTTAAGGCTCTTACGGTGTGTCTTGTGGGTTGTGACGCCGTGTAGCCTTGTAGAGGTGTGTCGGCGTTTCAGAGGAACCTGATGCTGACTTCAGGGCAATGAATTATTCGTTTAACATCTGTTCTAATTTATGTGGAAACACATTTGAATTCAAATCGCTCGTGACACCGGTTGAGAAAAACTGCTGTCGACCATGAATTTGTGGACAGCTGTGAATATAATTTCGCCCCGTAGGCTTATATGCAGTCCATTTTTCAAACGGTGAACCCCTGGTTGTGTAGAAAGACACACGTGATAATCCCTGACAGCGCCATCGCTTTGTGCCTGTCCTGCTTCATGTAACTGCTTTAAATTATCAATGAATGGAAACGCTGATCAAATTTGACATAATTCTAGCTGTAACAAGCTTGTAAACTCGGGATGCATTTATCCTATGTTTTAAATAATTATATGTTACCAATATGGAAGCTCTTAAATATTTTACACACGCATAGTAATTTTGTTAAACAGTTTTTCTGAATCGATGTTACGTCTACATAAATGATGTGTCCGACAGTAATTGTTTGCTTACCCTCTCAGACCCAAGTCATCAGAAAGAATTCATTTTTTGTGACGTTATGACCTTCTGAACAGTACAGACTTGGCTGTGACAGGAACACAGTAATTCGTGGGTCTGTATGTTTACCGTCAAACACACGTAATATTTGACGACCTAACATAATTTTTGTCTCATTCCTACCCAACATACTGTATCTCATTTCTTTTTAGGCACATGTAGGTGTTCAAATTTGGGTCTATAATTTAGTATTATACACAGTACATCTTCCTTGTAATATACATATATAAGTAACTTTATTTACACCTTATTGTACTAGTTCAAATACAGAGGTAACTCCTATATGTTTCGGCCATCGTTTGTGGCCATCTTCAGGGAGCACATGTGAAACAAAGGTCATATATAGTTAAAATATAACTACGTCGTTGGTAGGTGGTGAAATTCATATTGAAGCATAAAATAGATCTATATGTAAGTATAGACAGTGTTACAGGTAAAATATAAGCATAATTATGTTTATGTAATTGATTAACAAAATGTTGGAGAGTACGTTGTATGAAGTGTTGCATGGCATCGACCTTAAACACGCATGCGCCTAAGCATGACAGCATATGGATCATAGGTCTGTTTACTTTGGCGACTGGAACAGAGTGTTCTTCCAATGAAATCACATCTCAGCCAATTACAGGGTATGTTTTGTATATTACTGTTTACCATTATGTTGGTATATTTTATATCATTTTAAAAGACAACAATAATATGTGTATTATTTTAATTTATAACTTCAGACCTACTACAATCAAAATTTAATTTGAAGAGAAAATGTTTGGATGCAGGCGGCACAATCGAGTCACGTATATAGTTTACCTATAACATTGTACATATGTTTTATTCTTCAATTTATATTTACCACCTACAAAGGACGTTGTTATATTTTAACTATATATGACCTTTCTGTGACATCTGCTTCCTGAAGATGGCTGAAGCATGTAGGAGTTACCTGTATATTTGAGCCCTGGTGCACTAAGTTGGAAATAAAGTTACTTACATTGGGTCTGCAGTGTTTTGAAACCCAGTTATATGGAACGTCTCATGAAGGTATAGTTCATCCACTGCGCTTTACTTGCTAAAATTGCCTGTGAAATGAAGGTGTGACGTCATGTTTCTTCCTGTTGTGTTCTAGTCACTTTTATCTTCTTTTGCTTTCATCTTAATCCGCTTAATCCTCATCTCCTCATCTCTCGTGTTCCTTCTCCATCTTCTTCTATTCCTCGTCTTTCCTCTTTTTCAGCTTCTTTGTCTTCCCCTGATTCTTAGTCTTTAGTGTTCTGTCCCGCGTAATTCTGCGTTTGGTCCAGTTTTAATGTGTACTGAGGCTGCAGTCTTTACCCACACATTACAACTGTGGCTTCGTTTTCTCACCACAGGTGAATATTTGTGGTCTGCACGAATCAGATACGTTATGTTTATGTATAAAGAAACTGAAAAGAAAAAGTTTTTATATTATTCGCCCATCTGTGAATATGTTGGTAAGGATTCGTCCGTCTGCTGATAAAATCTACAGGGAAAAGGTATTTGTGGATTAAATGATTTTAAAGAATTGTGGAAGGTATGCTGTGCCGAGACAACCACTAAATATTGTGCTTCATCTTGGCCAGGGATCCGGAATGGCTCAAACACCATGTACAATAAAAAAGTTCTCGGAAGAACTTAACGAGTCTCCTTTCCCTCATATGCTAGGAAGAACTATAGAATATCAGTTTCACCATTTGGTGGTCTGTTTCGGTGCATACATTTTACTGGTGCAGATTACAATTCTTGTGTTCGGTATACCCGAAAAGTTACGCAAAATCGCCGAGTTTCTACTTATTCAAATAATTGTAACATATTTCTGCAATTTGGCACAGGAAAGAAGGCTACTAATATTGCTACAGGTACAAAGCAGTAGGAGAAATAATTTTTGTACACCCTGTTGTAAACAGTTCCGCGTCCTTCATGAGTCGCGTCGATATGGATGTGGTATGTAAATATATACCTTCTGGCGTAAGAAACTTTATACTTGTCCGTTCTGCAGATAAGATACGTCGTGTATTTCTTTTTACTGTTCTTGAGATAACTTCTACTTGTATAAGAAATATGGGACGCAGTAAGGAAACAAAATATGTCTTGATTTCGTATAAATTCGTGTCATTGATCAAGATTTCCCCTCGGAAGTTGACATACCGATTTACTTTGTAGGCACCCGCTTTTTACGTTCGGAATGTTGTTAAGTTAGTGCGACGTCGCTGTGTTATTGGGATTTGTAACGAGATAGCATCTTGTTTTAGGAACGTTCTTATTACGTCTAATGGATATAGAATCGTCGATATTGCAATTCTGTGCTGTCATTAAGTACACTTGGTGTTGTAATTAAAAATACATTGGGATCCCCGTTCTGCAACTGGTCATTTAACCAATTAAGGATCGCTGGTTGCTACACGCACCACCGGCTTTAACATCAAAAAAAAAATCTACGTTTTGCCCACAGAATGCATTTATGTGTTCTGTGTTGTTGTCAGAAAGAACAGCATTAACTGACTGGTTTTTACGACGGAGGCGCTGTGTGTTTCCTGCGCGGTACGGACTGAATATTTAAATACGTAGATTTCAAGCTAATCTTTGTCTTTAAAGGGTTACAGACGCTGATTTCCGTTTATTCTTATAAACATGTCATCGGAGTTACCTCCATTTTTATGCTTTTCTCACAAATACAGTAGCCCCTCTGTCATCCGAACTGTATATGGGGGGAGGTCCGGATTATCCGGGAATCCGGACCACCGAGGGGAAGCTCCGTGGTATGGGTAACATCAAGAAATCATCACTCACTGCTAAAGTAAGATTCCTTAAAGCGGAAATGCTGTACCTAAGGGTATATAATAATAATAATAATAATAATAATATGGAATCAAGAAGTAAACACAGACAGGAAAGTTACAGCAAATAGGCCAGACATAATAATTAAAAACAAGAAAGAGAAAACATGCATGCTGATAGATATGGCAATACCAGCGGACAGAAATGTCACACGACAGGAAGCAGAAAAGAAACTAAAATACCAGAGTTTATGTATAGAGATACAACGAATGTGGAACGTGAAATGTATGATTATACCAGTAGTAATTGGAGCCACTGGAATAGTAACAAAAGGTTTTAAGAAAAATTTAGAAGCCATACCAGAAAAAAGATTCATTAGATTCACTACAAAAGACAGCTGTACTTGGAACGTCACACATAATACGGAAAGTATTGCAGTCTGAAATTTGAAGCCTGAGCGGTGGGGATCACCGTTGGTTCAAGCGAAGTGCCAGGGAGAAAAGGCCTGTGACAAGAGACAACATAATAATAATAATAATAATAATAATAATAATGTGCTCTAATAAAAATTTCAATGAGAAGTACTTGGCTGTAGTTGGCCCAAAATTGTCCGAACCACCCGGCGATCCGGATTACCGAAGGGCCACTGTAAGTATTTTTGCGGGTGGGTGCGCGATAACTCTAGAGCAGTGGATCCCAAACTTTTTCGGTCCACCGCCCCCTTGGTTCCATATACAGACCCACAGCGCCCCCTACCTTTTTTAAAAAACATAAATGCGCTTTTGTTTCCACTTTTATTTTATATTTAAAAAATCGTTTAAATAAAATTATAAGAGTTAAACGTAATGTTTTATGTGTTAATAAATTATAATTTATTACATTTTTTATGATTAACATTAATTCATCTAGCAATAGTTTATTAAAAAATATGTGCTTGAATAAGATTCATAAATTAAAATACTAAGAAATTTAGTTCATTTTTTATTTTTAACACAAAAATTACTTTATTTGAATTTTATTATAAAAATAAACGCACTGCTACTAGCGTCCCCCTGTGATAATAACAGCGTTCCCTTCCACCTCTCGTACCTATTAGCGCCCAACTCTATAATCCCACCGCCCCCCAGGGGGCGGTACCGCCCACTTTGGGAACCACTGCTCTAGAGCATGCCACACTTCAGTTCTAAAGCCTGTGTACAGTGTTTTGTCACTTCCCCTCTTCAAATCCAAACGCTGCGTGATAGAACCGTGTTTTGTCTTTCCATTTCAGAGAAAATTACCTTAACAAAAGTTGCGTTTTGTTATTAATGCAAATATCGTACATTTTGATCACCACCAAAATTCTTACGTCACGGCAAGTAGATCGTAATTTACGTTGTTTGTGCATTAAGAGGTTAATAGTCCCTCGTCCAGAGGAGTCCTACCGAGTGTGTGTGTCATTGAGTGTAATCAGATGCAACAATAACACTCTACACCTACACTGAGTAGGTAGAACAGGTCAGACTAAGAAAGAAAGCAAGAAAGAAGTTTATACTGCGTAGGGTTTATTATCACCAGTTCTACCAGTATAGGCCTCTATGCTTGCATTGCATTTTCTATGAATTTTAAATGTAAAATCACATATATTTTTATTCTCAGCAATGGATGGATGGGGTATGGTGTGGAGCTGGAAGTGTGAGTGAATGTTCTTCTCGGTCGCCGGATCTAAATCCGATAGATATTTTTCTTGTGGAGACACATGAAGGAGCAGGTTGACGCAGTTCCTATCAGGACTACCGAAGATCTCGTTGCCCGCGACCTACGGGTTGGACGGGTCCTGTTTGTACACAATGCATGATATTCGTTGTTCATAATCCTTGCGTGTTACGCATACGACGTTATGTTAAATACAGAAGTTTGGGTGAGGAGGGACCAGGTACTGTTAACGCTGAAATTAGGGCTAAATGAAAGGTCTTATGTATGATTGGGACGAAGAAACCAGTTATCAGTTGTCTTGAGCCTTTTTTTTACGTCCCCTAATTTGCATATTTTGTCTTGTGTTTCATGATCTTGCTACCCTGCTGATGACGCGCTGTGCACCGATCGTCTTCATTCGACTGACTTGTGATCTGCCATGTGACAACTTTGAACTGCTTTGCAGGATCCTACTTCGGTAAGAGACTGATACTTTTACACTTTAATGTAATATAAATACATTGCTCGTACTCAGGCTAAGAAATTTGTAGTTAGACAATGAAATGACCGTTTAAGCATTTTAAGACACAGTTGTAACGTATGTACACCATAAAGTTAAGAAACTCTGCATTATCCCAACAGAATATGTTTGTGAGTTTCGAAGAGTTATGTTATATGAAGTTTTCGTTTAACCCATTAAAGAGCAGTGGTAACTGTATACATTGCACGAATGAACATTAAAACCTGTGTTTTGTGCCCACAGAGCGTACTTACGGGCTCATAGATTTATGAAAGGGTCTATTATATGACCATTCAATCCTCTGAAACATTGCTACAAGCAACTAAACTCCTTCTGTAACACCGAAAAACTGTGCGTTTCGCCTACAGCACATTTATGGGCGTTGTATGATTCTAACTTAAACAGCGGTTAATTTCCTGTGCAGCCTTACTGATATTCGCCCAACCCCAAGGCCCCCAACTTGTAACTACTAGATTATTTTCTATGGAATTATGTTGAAGATGTCTGACCCTTATAAACCGAATTTCACGGCCTGAAACATCGAAATTGAATTTAACAACAGAAGGAGAACTGATAGGCTTACAATTTAGACTTTACCAGCAGTATTGTGAGTTCTTCTTATCATGTCAAACACGTGGCAGTAATACTTGAAACGTGGAACATTCCACAGCCGACCGCATAATATTATTTTTTCTTGGCTTCCATTTTATGATGAAACTTAACGCTTTGCAGTCCAAATTATTATTGTGAATTGCAACAGTGTGGTCCAAATTCATTTTCTAGGAAATCTCTAATCTTCGAAGTTCAAAATCAGCCATTAGATGGCAGGATCTTAGCAAAAACCAACACAAAACACTGTAAAATAACGTGTCGATTTGAGCTTGACATTGGATCTGGTACAGCGGAAAGTGCTATCGAGTTTAACTCGACGTTGGACCGATAATGATTATAAATATACTGTAGTGGCCGGCACGGAAATAGTCCCGTCGAGGTCACTGCCTGGGAACGCAGTGTTGCCACACGGAAATAAACACTTGATTCTGTCGACAGTGTGCAACTAAACGGGAAGCTGCGGCTCGGGGAAGAACTGGCAACAACGCAGGGCGGCGGGGAGCGGGGGTGTGAGTCAGCCGCTTGACCTTGACGGGACTATTTTCGTGCCGGCAACTCTAATTTAGATGGCTCGTCTGGCTACTGCCATTATCAGTATAAAGACTGCATAAGATCCACAATTAATGGCTCAGTAGGCAGACTTTGATGATTGTCATTGCGTTGTGCTGTTATTATCATTCAGTATAAACTTAGGGTCAGTCTAGACGCAATTATTAATTTCTTTCATAATGTTTTCATACGAAGCCTGATGATGATCCGTGTATAGGATCGAAACATGTAGCTTAACGATTTTAAATAAAATAAGAGATGTGTTTAGACTGGCCCTGAGTTTATATTGAATCGGCATGCAGACTTCAATAGGCATTCCTGTAGTACTGGAATGTCCATGTATAGGTAGTTTGGAATGGGTTGTGGAGAGACAGAATTCGCCTGTTTGATCTTATCCCAGAGCAGTTGTGCTCTTGCAAATTGTCTCGCTTCTCGCACATTCGCTTCGAACATGTTCACTAACTTCACCACAAAGAGAGAGAGAGAGAGAGAGGAGAGAGAGAGAGAGGAAAGAGGCGATCGTATCTACTTGTCCCATCCTAACGTGCAAATAATTACCCGTGTTTCAAAAGTCCTTATTTGAGTGGCTCATGACCTGTGAACCCAACGAGGATTTAGAATGACTCGTGTTTAAAAAAATCAACAACGACATTCTAACCACCACTGGCAGCAGAATTTACATCATGTTACTCATGTCTAGAAATTCTGGGAGCCTCAACCTCCTGGAACCCTAAGGGCCTGTCCAGGCCTGTAATTGGATAGCTTTACCTTTACCTTTACTCCTGTCGTGGCTAACTTGTTACGTATAAAATATATTAAATATGGAGATAATTCCAAGTTGTGATTGGTCTGCATATGAAAGGTGAAATTTACAGAGGGCTATATTGCACCTTTTGACACAATGGTCATACAGTAGCTGCACATGTAATTTTTTCTACGCTGTTTGTCTTATGCAATGTATTTATCGCAGTTTTCTACAAGTTGGTATATTACATCGGATGTTTATCCCCGGATAGGCCTGTAGCAATTCTGGCACCCCTTCTTTCGATGGCTTTCATTTCGGATACGTCCCCATCAGTACTGATTCTTCGGTCCCCATGTACACGCTGATGTGCGACATAACCTCAACCAAGGCTAGTCTGTGGCCAACTAGATCGCCTATGCACATTCCTCTGCCCTGTCCTGTAATTCTTCACCCAGTCCTTAACTTTGCTGTAGACGAGTGATTCCCATACTTCTCCGTCCACGACACAAAATTTTAAATCAAATTGACTTGCCGACTCGTTCAGCGCCCCAGCAAATCGTAGCACATGTTTATCATATTAAGAACACGTTTCGGATATAGGTTTCTCCCTGTTGTTAGTTCTTCCAGTGTTGCTCTTTCCTTAATGAAGGTGAATTGTTGACCACAGAAAGCTGCAAGTTTGATTACTTTTGGAGTTTACGACCTGTCAGAAGGCTTTCGCGCCGCTGATTTTCAGTCCATGTTGTAGCTCATACAGTTATCTCCGTAATTAAATGTTAACGCTTCGTAAATGTCCCTAGTTCTCACATCCTTAGGTAACAGATCGGTGTTCATAGTGTATTCCGTCACGTGTCACACTAGGCCTCTTATCAGTGCGCGGACGTTACTGAAAATAGTTTAAATGCAAATGAGGGGAGGTTAATATCGTGCAAGATTTGAGATTCTCTTGGCAGTGCGATGGGATGCCGTGTAATGCGTTATAAAATTTCTCACGTTTCGGAGGTACCTACTGCCACCATTCTCAAAGTGGAAAATAGAGACTGTTTATCTGAAAAATCGGTAAATATCAGACTATGCAGCGTCACTTACTAGAAGGTTACGTCATGTTTGCAGTGCAGCAAACGTCAGTTCTGAGGTAAGCTAAATTTCGTATGCTCTGTGACTTCCGAATATTTTTCCCATGGTTTTACTGCGGGTAAGTTAAGCTGAGACATATGTGTGACACCGATTAAAAGGATGAGCCGAGGCAGATGAGTCGGTACAGAGACTAGGTTGTGGGCTGGACAACGGAGGAATCGTGGTTTGATTCCCGACTGGCGTCGTAATTGGACTACTCAGAGGATAGATGAAACAATCTCCTCCAAAGTATCGGTACACATATACCAGTGTCCACGGCGTCATATCCTAAAAGACGGGAATAGTCTTCATTACCGCTGTGAAATTATCAAATCTCGTACCCTATACACGGCAAGAGAAATGCATAGGTTATATGGCCTAGTACTATAGTTGTGTCTTCTCTTTTTCAACTGTCTTTGGCATGGCCTACAAGTGTCTTCTTCAGTTCTTTGTTCTCAAATACATGTTCCTCACCGTATCCACAAAAGCTCTCCACTAGACGTTATCTATTTACATATTGCGCGCCCATGTACACTTAAGTCTCCCAAGTGGTATCTTTCCTTGGATTTTTATTTCTAAAATATCACTAAGCACTTTTCGTTTTGGCCGTTTTTGTTACATGTCCTGTTCATCTCACCCTTTTTGACGTAATATCCTTAATAAATGTGTCACTAAAATACATTTCGGTAATACAAATTATGAAGCTCCTCGCTGATTGTCTTCAGTTCTTTATTACTTAATCTGTCTGCCTCAGTATAGTTTTTCTTCTCAAACTCTCCCATCATGTACGTTGCTTTGTGTGAAGGGATATTATGAATTATTTTATACACAGTAATAGATCGGCTTGTTGGACCCAAAGAAACTGGAAACGTTGGATACTTGTTCGTAATATTTGTAATGTATGAAATGACCATTTGAAGGTACGTAATGTTGGGCCTATGTAGCTATTGCGAAGTCCCTGTAAGGAGGGGGAAGCTAAGAAAGAGTGGAACATAACTATCGAGATAAAAGGTATCGTATCACGTTCTGTCCGTATTCTATCCTACTTGCAGCTTAATTTCCTGGGCAAAATTAGTGATTTTAACATAACTAATCGGTGATATATCATGTAATAGTATAATAAATATTTATCTTATGGTGAGGACCCCGCAGCAGATGCTACAGACGCACCGCAGCCTTAAGGCTTATTGTGCAGCCGTGATGAAGATGATTGACAGGGGAAAACCGAAGTAGTCGGGAAAAAACCTGTCCCAGTGCCACTTTGTCCACCACAAATCCCACATGGAGACCCAGGATCGAACTTGGGCCTGCGTGGTGAGAGGCCGGCGACTAACCGCCTTAGCCATGGCACGGCCAATATTAATCTTAGTGGAGGTCTGACGCCAGAGTATATTCTGACGTCAGACCTCCACTAAGAACATATGTGATGGAGTAGAAACAGGTTTTGGGCCGGACGGCACATTGGTACAGCCGCGACTATCGATATTTTATGTGCATTAGTTTACAAGGCAGGAGCCATTGTTTTGAATCACGTAGCTAGACCAAACTGTATACTGTCTCTCAGTCAAACGCCGGTTTCAATACAAATGTTTCTATCGATAACGCTAGCATTCTCTATCATTTTGGCATTTATTTTCTGGCAATCCCATAGTTCCGTACGAAGATGAGAGGGGCCACAGCTACATGGCAGGCAGCGTTTAAACTAGTAATACAAGGTAGAAGCAATATGAAGTGGGTGTATCCACGATGGAGCATCGTTCTTTGTATTATTTATTTCTGTTTAGATAAAGGACTGGCTCTATGTTTCATTGCGTGACCTAGCCCCATAGTGGTGTCCCCCCCCCCCCACCACACTCCGTCTTTTATGAATTTTGAAAATTAACATGTAGCCGGTTAGGTTACCTGCAATGTCCGGACTGTTATGTGTGTTTGTGATGCCTCCTAATTCGGAACTTTGTTCGCAGTAGTGTCTGTTGTGCATGCTGTTCTATTCCGTGTACAAGGATGGGTCAGAGAATAAGTTTGCAGTGTATATATATATACAGTCGAACTCGGTTATAACGACATCGGTTTATAGAACACCTCGTTTATAGCGTCCGATGTTCTGTGGTACCAATTAATTCCTCACTGTTAACCATAACGTTACACTACTCGGTTATAACATGGCCGGAATACCGTAGTCGGTATAGCGACTCGCTATGGGCTGGAGGGTCCGGGGATCGAATCCCGGTGGGGGCGACATTTTCCGCACCCGTCCAGAGTGGCCCTGGGGCCCATCCAGCCTCCTGTACAATGGGGACCGGGTCTGTTTCCCGGGGGTAAAGCGGCCGGGGCTTGGCCTTGACCACCCACCCTCATCTAGCGCCGAGGTTAAAGAAAGAGTAGAGCTATAACTCTGCTCCCCCTCTGGGCCTTCAGGGCCTATTCTAGGGTGAACTTTACCTTTACCTTTACTCGGTTGTAACAACACTCGTTTATAACGACACAAAATATTCAGTCCTCTTCTTGACGTTATAACCGAGTTCGACTGTATATATATTTTCACCTCTAATAAGAACAGTTCTTGTACTGCTGTGCCACTACTTTGCCACATAATCATCGCCACGACTGAGGTATACATCATACAGTGGGACGACGTCGGCTATTCCTTGTTGATAGCAGTCCGTGTCCCGTGTTATCAACCACCATGTTACAGTTACTTCCATCTGACGATCGTCTTTAAATTTGTGGGAACCAAGATTTTGCGTCAGCGTTGCAAACAGATGACAATCGCTCGGCGACGAATTTCCCTGGCAAGATCACAAGCAGTGTAGGTTCTTTAGTTACGAAATTGTACTGCATGTGAACTTGTTTTTTGACAGATAAGATACTTTAACTGAGGAATTACTATGTCTCGTACAGTGCGTATAAAACTTCTAGAGTGAAGGATCCATGAATTTGGAGTAAATGTTTTGAAGGCCATGCCATGGCTTAGGCGTTTAGTCGCCTGCCTTCCACAGCGGAGGCCTGGGTTCGATCCTGGGTCAGTCCATGTGGGATTTGTGGTGGACAAAGTGGCAATGGGCCAGGTTTTTCCCCGAGTACTTCGGTTTTCCCCTGTCAGTTTCATTCCACCGGTGCTCCATTACTTGGAAAAATGAAAAATATCTGATCATCTTTCTCTCATCTTCATCACAGGGTTGCACAAGAAGCCTTAAGGCTGCGGTGCGTCCGTAGCATCTGCTGCGGGGCCCTGCTCCAAAAAAAAGTTTTGAACATCATGAAATCAGATGCTCCAATCGCGAACTGGCAGAGGATATGATGTTCGTATTCTTGTATTAGGCGTGGTTGCCTCGTAAGCAGGTGATTTCAGTTCAATTAAACTGTCGTGATTGCTTCGATAGGTAGCTTACAGTTAAATGTCTGACATCTGTTCGTACTCAATTTCATATTGCGGCCGTCAAGTCGTGTGGTGTGTGCTGACAACACAATTTATTGGCTTGCGGTTAGCACATAACGTAGGCTACTTCTGTGGAGAAGATACGAACCAAGTTGGCATGCTCAGCGCGGTGGCATCTGGATAAACTAACTGCACTACGAACGTGTGCTGGATTACGATAATAGAGCATAGAAGAAGCAAGCCCACGTGGTAGTTAATAAACAAAATGTGTTTACGGCTCAATAGAATTTTATAATTAACTGTTAAGAGTCCTTAAGAAGCTGATAATCACTCAGCCAGTTACGGAGTACCTCGCCTTTTATGAAACCCGCCATAAGCCAATTAAGTCATGTTCATATCCTCACAGTGTATTCAAGGTCCATCTTGATGTATCGCTCGACATACCCTTGAATCTCGAAAGTGATCACTTCCGTTCAGATTTCCCTGCTGAAATTTTGTGTGCCTTTCTCATCTTCCTCTTGGGGTGGTACATTATCCATCCATTTAATTCTCCTTGTGAATGAATAGTAGTGGAAGTGGAGTAGTGGAAGACCTATATTACACCCCCGTAGAACTCAAGCGTTTTTACACAAATCTTGGATGAAAGAAATTATGAGAATAATTTTTCCTCTTATTCATGTAGTGCCGAAGGTCAAGAAATACTGGAGCTATACTCCCACAATAAGGCTGAAGTTCGTACTCAGGTATTGTGCCAATCCTTTGGCTTCTTGCGTATTGGCCACCAACCGAGGGAGTTTCCAAATGTCTGTTCACCCCATATCTGTGTATCTTGTAGCAAAACAATAGACAGGCAGGACAAAGACAGTATATACGAGTATCCTGTGTTACAGTAATACATTTCAAGTGTTTTGGTTCCACTAGGGCAGTGATTGGCAGTGACTGATGATTTGTTATGGTAACTGACGTTCGGAATTTCGTAACTCCTTTGTCACAGCCGTTGTCTCATTGTGAGCTAAGCTGTGCACTTGTTATATCCACTCCATTTTATTCTATAAAGGTAAAGAACAGGCCATGAAGGCCCAGAGGGGGAGTAGAGGTATAGCTCTACACTTTCTTTAACCTCAGCGCTAGATGGGGTGGGTGGTCAATGCCGCGCTCCGGTTGCTTTACCCCCGGGAAAAAGACCTGGTACGCACTGTACAGGAGGCTGGATGGGCCCCAGGGCCGGTCTGGATGAGTGCGGAAAATCTCGCCCCCACCAGGATTCGATCCCTGGACCGTCCAGCCCGTATCGAGTTGCTATACCGACTGCGGTATCCCGGTCATTGTATTGTATACTAGTATTATTGTACATGTCTGTTGTCATTCTGCTCTAACACAGAACCGGTGGTTTTTAGCAATACGTCAGAAGGACATACCTTTTCTTAAAACTAATGTGCGAGAACTAGGGTTTTCCCAGCGGTGTTGCTGAAGATTCAAGTCTTCTGGAATGTTACGCCGTGTCGACTGATGTTTCCCGACGTTTCGAAGGGCTTACGTTCCTTTGACATGTCGGGAAATACTCAGCGGCACGACGTCACATCTCGTTGAATCTTAAAACCTGAAGTGCCTTCAGGAACCTCGCGCATTTCAATTTCTTACGCATTCTGACTGTCCTCTTCTTTATTTCCATGTGCTGCCCGTTGCTGTTCACTGTCGTCTGTGACGTCATGACTCCAACATGCAATGGTCTTTTGCGGGACAACAGGGCGTAAGTACACACACACATTCACGTTTGTAAGACTTCGTATCTGGCACCTGCATTTTGTTTATACGTGGTATACTGCATTTTATTGTATTCTCTGCTTTTTTAGTTATTATTATTATTATTATTATTATTATTATTATTATTATTATTATTAGCCGATCCCAGTGGCCGTGCGGTCCAAGGCGTGGGTCTGCGGCCGCTCGCTTACTAGGATCGTGGGTTCGAATCCCACCGGGGGCATGGATGTCTGTCTCTTGTGAGTGTTGTGTGTTGTCAGGTAGAAGTCTCTGCGACGAGCTGGTCACTCGTCCAGAGGAGTCCTACCCCGAGTGTGGTGTGTCTAAAGTGTATGATCATGAAACCTCGAAATGAGGAGGCTTAGGCACCCGAAAAGGGGCTGTTGAGCCATAGGCAAAAGAAATTATTATTATTATTGTTATTAGGGGTGGGCTCAGGCTATGCCCGGTGTTGCTGAGCCTGCAGAGTATGGGCCATTTGACCAAGTGTCTGATGGGGGGCTGTGTCAGGGAATTTTGAAATGAGCTATAAAGCCGGGTACATGGTAAAATGACATGATTAGGAGTTTTCAACCTCGTTCTGAGGTAAGTTGTCTTCACCATTGAGGGATTTTCTCGTGGTGGAACAGGTGTTTATTGTGACCACTTGTGCGCCTCGGACATTATGCGTGGTGGTAAATTGAGCTTGGCAATGCTTTGCTGAAGCATGTTAGGGTTAACCACTGTAGCAGACAAGACTAATGGGATAACGATAATCTTAAGTTGCCATTGCTTCTTGATTTAAAATGCCTGTTCCTGATATTTGCGATGTTCTTCTGTACTTGTGTATCATCATCGTCTTCGTCTTCTCATTATTATTATTCTTCACATGCACATTCCGCATGTGACCTGAAGAATGCCAGTCCATACGCGAAAGACCAGAGGTGCACAGATCCAAGTCCACTAAATTTCATGCTGTGGCGCCTAATTGTTGCGTTTTTTATCCGTTACGTACAAAACTGCGTATCAGTTCACATGCACCAAGCAGAAATGGTAGGTATGACTAAGGTTCACAGGTGTGGGTCGTCAGTATGGGACTTGCTTCACATCACCCTTCCGGGGCCTAGAATTTTGAGGTGGCTGCTAGGGGTTTTGAAAAAATTGTGGACTCCTGAGACAAGACATGTCCAGTTCCCTATTATTTAATTTATGAATTTTGTGTACTAAATTGCACTTCAGTGCCGATCCTAGTGGCCGCGCGGTCTAAGACGTTGGTCTGTGGCCGCACGCTTGCTGAGATTGCGGGTTCGAATCCCGCACGGGCCATGGATGACTGTGTTGTGTGTTTCGGGTAGAGGTCTCTGCGTCGAGCTAGTCACTCGTCCAGAGGAGTCTTATCGAGTGTGGTGTGTCTGAGTGTGATCGTGAAGCCTCGACAATGAGGAGGCCCTGGCCCAGTAGGGGCTGTTGCGCCATGAAAGAAAATTGCACTTCGGTGTATGCATCGTGAATCTGTCCTGTAGTACGGAATTTGAGATTAGGCCCTGGAAATTCCGCGAACTAGTCGTAACACCACAAGTGACTGATCTTGCACGACAGCAGGCCTTAAAAGCGAGGAATATCTAACTTAACAAGCAAACTAACTCCATGATACAGGGTGTTTCTTGAAAAGTTTTAGTCCTTTAGTTGGTTATCAAATTCTACGCTTATACGGATATCATTATCGTGGTGACAAAACTCCACCACTGGACCCTATTCTAAATCCAGGCCACTTACCCACCACCTGTTTCTTTAGTATCATTTTAATATTCTTTCATCTGCGTATAATAGTCTTATTGCTCACCAGTATTTTGTATGGATTTTTTCTCCGAATTGTGCTACCTGTTCTACCCATCTTATTCCAGCCCTAAATATTTATATCATGTGAAGAGTACAGGTTAAAATATTCCGCATTGTGCAACCGTCACACAATTCTTCGAGGCTTAATGGTGTCAAACAGGGAACTAAAATTTTATACACCCGGTGGGAACCACAGCAGGTCTGTAGACATGTGACGTATACTCGACTCTTTTATTTATCACCACTTAATATTAAATAAGTAAATTAATGGGAATATTTACGTTCTAGCTTTTAGGGCACTGGTCCAATATTTTTCATACTTACACATTTTACCGCGGCTGTTACAAGACGGATAAAGCTGTTGTAATTAGACAAAATAAAAAGCCTGCTCACACTTTATTTAATAACGTTAAATTGTTATATTTAGGCATACGAAAGCGTTTTATTTGCGAGAAAGTCTAGTGACGACGATTCGAATTATTGGATACATGCAGATTTTGTTTATTTATTTATTTACTTATTTTCCTTGATTCATCATATTCTTTGTCTCCTGTTTTTGTTCTAAGAAATTAGTTAATTAACCTTTTAAGGCGTAGCGGTAACTGTACGTACCAACATGTTTTTAACATTCAAAAATTCTACATGGTGCTACCATTGCTTTTATGCGTTTTGGACGGATCTCAGAACAAACAGCGACTCTTGCCTTATACAAGATTAACATATTGGCTTTATATAACCGAGGTGGAGTGTTTACTGCGCGGTACGCACTGAGTCCTGATGTAAAACACATACGATTCATCTTTAAAGGGTTAATACCCCGGTAGTGCTACCCGAAGGTTCAACACTGCTTATTCTGACGAGTGCTGAAAGGGAACACCTCCTCTAATAATTTAGTTTAAGAGAAATACACATAAGAGCACGAACTGAACTTCGTTTGCCGCTAGGGCTCTGATTTATGGTCGTTAACATGACGGAGTGTAGCGCGAACATGTCAGTGCGTATGGAACAGCGTCCAGTGATAGAGTTCCTGACCGCAGACGACTTGCCTCCGGTCGAAATTCATCGGCGAGCCTGAGAACAATAGACAGTAAATGGAGTTGTTCACCAAGGATCACCAGCACCGAAAAAAAATTTCAAGACTGCGTGTCTGCTGGCAAAGTTTTCTGGGACGTTAAAGGTGTGGTGCTTCAGAATTCATGGCTCCTGGAACAACCTTTAACTCTGAGCGGTATTGTGGAACAATGGGAAAGTTGAAAGCATGACGTCGAAGAGTTCATCCTCACATGGAGCAGCCTTTTCTTTCAAGATGACAATGCTCGACCTGACGTAAGTGCGAGAACAGCTGCAGAGATTCGACGCCTTAGTTTTACCGTCTTGGATTACCCACCTTATAGCCCCGACTTGGCGCTGTCGGATTTTTATTTCTTCCCCAAACTGAAGAACAATCTTAGAAGACATCAATCAGTACGCGTCAGACGATGAAGTAGATAGCTGCTTAAGTTGTGGTTTCTTCATGAACATGCACAGTTCTATAGTGACGGACTTACGAAACTGTGTGAAGGTTGGCGAAAGTGTATAGACCGCAAAGGAGATCATGTGGAGAAATAGCTGTGTATATGTGAACAATAAATTTCAAGAAAGTTACATATTTGGGTTTTATTCAAATATGTTTGCCCATTTCCATATACACCCAGCCCTTGTTTTACGCCGGTTTCTTTTACGCCTTTTTTTGATTCAACGCCCCGTGCCAATTTACACCACTTCTTAATTCGCGCTGTCCCATTTTCGGTTTAACGCCCTTTGGCTGGCAGCGTTCCATTACGCTAACCCCTTGTTTCTGTTGGGAATATCGTTTTTGATTTACACCCATTTTTTCAGGAACGCAGCTAGGGCGTAATACAAGGGCTGGGTGTAAACACTTACGAGTCATTACTTTTCAGCACACCTTCGTATTAACGCCCGCTGTGAAACAATCCTGAAGCTGTTCAGTCCGCACACCTCCTCACCCCCTCAGTTCTCACAACCTACTGCTTTAAGTATCTTGTGTGCTTTGAAATTAGGGTACCATTTTAGTAAATGTTGCTAGTTATTACCAGGACTGACATCTCTCGGTGCCACTGTGCCCATGATTCGTTGCATCCACCAAGCTCATACAGTCTGAAAAGTAACAGTAGCATTTTATTTCAATTGCAATTGTCACTTTCGTAACACTTTGATACATGTCTGGCGGAGATCCGCGTGCCACTTGCTGATAACCTTTAATAGGGCGCGTCTGTCATTTAATAATCATTGCAAATATTTAACGTCGTCAAACGACCTCGCTCGAGTTCTTCATTGCTTGCAGCGCGTGTCTGCGAAACTACGACGCTACGTGCAGTACAAATTCTAATTAGCACCAACAGGCTATTCTGTTCCTTATTACCTTCTTCATCTTCATAAGGTTGTGTTTTGTGTGAGGAGACATGAGGGGGGGATGGGGAGTGCTTAACGGGCTGTGGTATCACAGGACGTATCAGTTTATCAGTTATTAATTACCGACAGAATATCATTACGTTTGCTAGTCATGGTAAGAGCGAGGTAAGTTACTCTGGGGCGGGTGGCTCTTGTAGTGCAGTTCTGTTGCACCGTTAGTTCTTACAACTGGCACTTTCATTACTTTAGTGGCAGTTTTCAGAGATATTAGTCACGCGAGTCAAACATAGTAATGTTGTTAAAGAAATACAGTGGACCCTCGAACTTCGAACGGTTTGATGTTCGAACAACTTGAAACTCGAACAAAAAATTCGAGGAAAATCCGGTTTTGAAACTCGAACAAAAACTCGAAAGTCGAACAAAGAATCACGTGGTCGTCTTCTCTCTCTGCTTGGTCCAGATGAAAGAAGGGTAATTCACCTTCCAGTGAACAGTAATATCCCTCCTACTATTATTATTGATTGATTATTATACAATATTTTGTTTGGACGAGTATGTACTATTATAAATAAAAATTTTCAATTAATGAAATTAAATATACTTGTTTTATCATTATGATCTTTTGAAATAAGCACTTAAAATGTTTTATATTGGGTAAATTTTGGGGGTCTGGAACGGATTAATTCAATTTACATTATTTCTTATGGGGAAATTTAACTCGAAAGTCGAACAACTTGAAAGTCGAACCGTCTCCTGGAACGGATTGCGTTCGAAGTTCGAGGTTCCACTGTAGTTAACTAAATTTGTGACTTTCTCCTTGATAGCTGAATGGGAACTATTCAAAAAATATAGGATTGTGCACTCAAAGTCTGGGATAGTGCCTGTATGCTTACAATTTTCCACGTGTCTTTCTTCAGATTCTGAATGTCTGGTTGCCCTTGATATTCTGTTGTTGTAGATACGTATCTCTTGCTCCAGAGCTAATTACTGTACGCATAAATACATTCCGTATGATTCGGAAATTGTTACCTGTCTTTTCTTACATATTAGCCGTATCGAGAAATGATTAAAATGTAATTTATGTAGTGTGTCTTCATCGAGTTAGGCTCATAGGCCTATTTTTTATCATTTAGGCCTACCTGTTTTTGTCCGAGAGTTTTACCGAGAAAATATGTGAATTTCTATTTAAGCTTCACGTAAGCCTGGTGGACTGATACGAACTAAAATTACAAATACTTTCTGTGCTGACATACAAATACCAGGTTTAAGCGAAATTTGTCCAGTACTTTCGGAAATGGAACATGCGAGTTAACAGGCACGTTCCCAGTAATATGGCTATATTTATTTTCTATACTTTGTGTTAAAGAAGCACAAAAATAGGCAAACCGAAAAATTTACTCCCGCTTTGTGTGGAGAAGTTGCGATATTTTATAAAAAGAAACTTCGTATTTATTCAACTCACCCAGAAGAAATGGCAGGGAATTGCGAGCAGTGATTTTTGGGCATAAATGTAATCTCTGTACTGTTGTTCCCAATTCAGAATTTCGCAAAGCCGCCGTTTGCTGATGACAGGAAGTTAAAAACTGCAAATATTGAGGTGAACTTCAGTGGCATTTGTTAATACCTAACAGTAAACAAAGCCGTCATTTGCAGCAAGTACAGTAAATATAACTGTCACTTTTCCTTGACTACAATCCGTTTGCACTCCTATACAGGTGTATTTGATGAGATCTGCGCTCCTCTGGGTAAACAATTACCACACGACGCCGCGTAATACCCCAGAAGAGCGCAGATCTCATCAACATCGCGGCGGAAGCCTGAAATCACAGGTGTGTTTGTTTCAATTTCTGGTATTTCACTTTTTTTAAATGGTTTCGGTTTCAAATTGAATGCAGCGGTGGAAAGATTACTCTCAAGAATTTCCGTACGTTCTCTGACGAAAATCGTTCGGTCAGTGTGTAGGCTGAATGTAGACTGTAAGTGCATAGTTGAGGCGTAACGCACTCAATTATTAGGTTTCACTAATTGAAGAAGCTTATTTGGGAATCTTATTAATGAACGGTTGAATCATGTTAAGTAATCGGTACTGTGCATTAATTTACTGCGTGTCAGAGAGCTGTACAAGATATGGCGCCAGGTTTCTTGTAAGTTTTGTCTTATCAGATTGAGCGTAATAAAGTAATAGAACAGAGCACCGTGAATGAGATATGCCCATCTTGCTCGTGAGTGTCACGTCTTGATGGCGTGCAACCAGAGATGGACAGCTGAAGGGACGAGGTTGTGTAATTATGCTTGGGCCCCGCGTATTGGATCTAAAGAGTTCAAAGAAAGTAGCACCTTAAATATCTTAAAGCCTAAGGATGCCATAAAGATGTAACACACTTGCCTATGTTGCTGGGATTTTCAATAAGATTCCAAACCAATATTAACTTGGAGATAAGATCAAGGATGATTGTACGGGCAGGGCATATCACACGAGCGGGGGGAATGACAAATGCCTACCAAATTTTGGTCGGATAACGTCGAGAGAAGAGACAGTTCACAAGACGAAGCGTGGGTAGGAGGATAACATTAAGATGCATTTTAAAGAGCTAATGTAGGAAGTTATGGATTGGATTTATCCGGCTGAAAATATGGAGCGTTGTCAGGCTGTTGTGGACATGGAAGTGAACTTTTGGGGTTCAATTAAAGGTAGGGCATTTTTTGAACAAATGAGTGATTGTCAGTTTCTAAAGTAGGGCTGTGTTCCACACGTCTCACTTCCTCCCGCAGTAATAGCTGCCATTAGTAATACACATTTCTTGGCCTGCGGTATCGGTAGGTAGCAATAAGAAAGGCAAGAAAATGGTCCTAGCTGAAATCGTGTATGTTGATTGTAACTACAGTGGAACCTCGAACTTCGAACGCAATCCGTTCCAGGAGACGGTTCGACTTTGAAGTTGTTCGACTTTCGAGTTAAATTTCCCCATAAGAAATAATGTAAATTGAATTAATCCGTTCCAGACCCCCAAAATTTACCCAATATAAAACATTTTAAGTGCATATTTCAAAAGATCATAACGATAAAACAAGTATATTTAATTTCAATAATTAAAATTTTTTTATTTATAATAGTACATACATAAAAAATATTGTATAATAATCAATCAATAATAATAGTAGGAGGGATATTACTGTTCACTGGAAGGTGAATTACCCTTCTTTCATCTGGACCAAGCAGAGATAGAAGGCGACCACGTGATTCTTTGTTCGACTTTTAGTTTTTGTTCGAGTTTCAAAACCGGATTTTCCTCGAATTTTTTGTTCGAGTTTCAAGTTGTTCGAACATCAAACCGTTCGAAGTTCGAGGGTCCACTGTACACTTACTGTTCAGGGAAGAAAAAACCGGTTCTGAGGAGAATAATTAAAGAGTATGGTACTCTATTTGAGCTTCTTTTACACGGGGCTGTGTATTGAATTTATACGGACCAAAATGAAGTGCTTCCGACAACGTTTAGAGCCGTTCCAAATTAAATTTCGTATTGCAATGAATACGACACCCAAAACGGAACATGAAGACAGACAGACACTTCCTTCCCGGTATTCTTCAAATCTGTACACGTTGTGAAAATAACTCACGAAACTAGAAGGGTCCAGCTACTTCGCGTGCTATTGTGTGCTGATGTATGACACCATCATGTACATGTCTGCGTTTTACGGCAACATTTCGCTTACAGTCATCAGTTTTATACTCCGAATATAAAAGTAATCGGGTCAAAAAATTGCATGTTTTTCGAACAAGATAATAAATTGGCAAAATTGATGCCAAAGGGAAGAAAAAGTTAGTTTCTAGGTTCCCTGGCCTGTAATGAGCACACAAGTTATATTGAACATATGTAACTTTCTTAAGGAACTGATATGTCGTTTCTTCGTAGCCGTTCTGTATCTTTTCTTTAAACCTATAGATAAACGTTAATTGGCGCGTGTAATGCACCGGTAGGAAGTACCAGCAGACGCGTTCGAAGCTGAGAACTTATTACGTTCGGAACTAATTGAAGGAGCAACAATGTAATGATAATTATAATTGTTTCTGGAAGGAAAAGGAACTGGTTTTTGGGGAACGTTGGTTATTATGGACAGCCGACAGCAGTGCGTGCCAAGTGTATCATATGCGTGGCAGGTGTTGTCAGACCGAACTAAGTGGAAGAACATGAAATTCCGGTAATATTGCAGTGTGCTGCAGGTGTGTGTATGCGTGATGATTTCAAGTACCAGGCCTTCTCACTTCTCTTCTTCTTAATTGCAGGCTGTACCTAGATCCGTGGTTTGAAGTATTCACACATCGGAAATGTTAATATTAATTTTGTTTGGTTGAGATACGTTGTAATATCCGTATGTTAATCGAGGCAGTCAGAGGAATGATGAGGTACTTCGTGGTAAGTTGAGGTAAGTCGAACTTATTTGGAATAATCGTAAACAGCCATGTAGCTTGACGTAATTTCGGAGGTAACTTGGTATAAGTCCAGTTAATTTTGAATAGCTTGAGGAAATTACAGGTATATGATAAGAACTGAGTATGTTGAGGTGCCGTAAGGTATGTTGTCAGTTGTTGTTGTTTGTCCCTGTCGCTCCAACGCGGAGCATAGGGGCCTCCTTTCGGAGGTTTCTATGGTCATGTGCGTTAATGTAGTGAGTGACCAGCCCACTGACCCCACAAATTCTACTCAATCCTGATGTGACTGCCAGAGCCATCTGGCAGGCAGTCAGGAGACTTGGGTGAGAAATGGCCGCTGAATTTTGCTTACGAAACATTTCTATATTAAGTCAGGCTACTTTGAAATAAGTCGAGGTAACTGAGGTATAGTGAGTTTGTGGTTTGCCGAGGTAACTAGTAGGTATGCGAATGTTCATGAAGTAAGGTTCCGTATGTCATAAAACTGAAATGATAGGGCATTACAGGGTTAAGTGTAGCTCATTTTACTGAAGTATTATTTTAGGAGCATTCGCAAAATTGCGAAAAGCGACTAGTAGCTTCGTCATGTCTGTCTGTCGGTCTGTCTGTCCGTCCGTCCACATGGAACAAATCGCCTCCCATTGGACGGATTTTCTTGAACTTTTTTATTTTAGAATTTTTTGAAAATATGTTAAGAATATTCATGTTTTATTAAAATCTGACAAGAATAACGGGTACTTGATATGTACACCTATGTACATTTGTGATAGGATCTCGCTGAATTCTTCTTAGAATGAGAAGTGTTTGAAACAAAAGATGTAGAGAAAATCAAAACACACATTTTATGTGCAATAACTTTTTTTTTCTAGAAAATCGTGCCGTTTATGAGATAATGTGGAAAAATATTTTAGAGCAAGACGGGCCACAGATGGCAATATAATACGGCTTATGCGATTTTCATGCTGGATAACTAAGGCAAGAATACAGGCACACATTCACAATATTTAATACTTTTTGCTTTTCCACGGCAAAAATGGTTACGCGAATGCATTTGAATGGTACGTTATACGTACATTGCCTGTCTTGTTGAACATAATTCCCAAGCATATTGTTGCATTTGTCCCATCTCTGCACAGGTTTAAAAATTTTGTCTCTGTATAAATCGATCTTTTGCAGGAACAGTTCGATGGACAAATCCAGTAGCCGCTAAATATCGAATTGTGAGTCGACAGTTTTCCGAAATCAGTTTCTCCAGTCGCTCTGCGTTCACACCCCTTCTTGGTGTGCTGGGCTGGCCGGTGCGATCATCATCGTGGATTTCCATTCGATCATTTTCGAATTATGTCCATCATTTTCTGAGACATTTCTGCACACCCATTATGCCATCACCATACACTTTCATCTGTTGACAGTGAATTGCGATTTATGACGCCTGTAAAAATAGTGTAACACTTCGAACAAGTTCCAGTGTCATTGGCATTTCACATCAACTTCTTCCCCGATTAGTATCTGACTGACTGACTCTTGCGCCGTGTGTTACATTGTACCCCTACTACAAGTGCTGCCGCCTACCGAAAGATAAAATGTTTGATTAACACAAAAGTTACAGGAACCTTAATTACTACATATGCCTCATACTTTGAAATAATTAGAAGCAAGTAGAACAAACTTGAAGTAAGTTGAGGTGATTGATATAGTCTGAGATAGGTTTAACTTGTGGCGGATCGATGTAACCCGAAATACCTTGGGGTTATATGAAGTAGGCTAAGTTGCAGTTACATTGGATATGGGCCTAACGTGAACGCTATTTAGTTTGGAATGACATCGAGTAACTGAGGCAGCGTCGAGATGACTTGAGATTAATTTTGTGTATGTTTTGTTAACTCGAGGCTTCTTAGAGTGACATATCAGCTAATTTATATAGGCCTGGCTTGAAGTAACTCCAGATGAGTTGGTATTAATCTGAGGTAATTCCAGGCCCCCTTTGTTGGTATCTTTGTATGGTGCTGAAACGTGGACACTTCGGAAAGTAGATCAGAAGTATCTGGAAAGTTTTGAAATGTGGTGCTGGAGAAGAATGGAGAAGATCAGTTGGACCGATCGTGTGAGAAATGAAGAAGTATTACACAGAGTCAAGGAGGAGAGGAATATCCTACATACAATAAAAAGAAGAAAGGCTAACTGGATTGGTCACATCTTGCGTAGAAACTGCCTTCTGAAACACGTGATAGAAGGAAAGTTAGAAGGAAGGATAGAAATGACGGGACGACGAGGGAGAAGACGTAAGCAGCTACTGGATGACCTTAAGGAAAAGAAAAGATACTGGAAATTGAAAGAGGAAGCACTAGATCGCACCCTGTGGAGATCTCGCTTTGGAAGAGGCTACGGACCTGTCGTAATCAGACTACAGAATGAATGAATGAATTCCAGGCAATTTGGGTTAGTGGGTAGACAAACAGATGTACTTGAATTACATATGTTCACATACGTAGGATTTAAACAAATATAATAAAAAATCTGATATTGTGCGTGCATTTAAATCATATTGTTTGTAATTTAGTCAAAATCTATGTACAAGATTGTGTTTAGTGGATTTTATTATTAAAGTTTGGACGGTAGTACAGTGCATGCATGCTGCATGTGCCGCCTATCCCATACGTCATGACCAGTTCTATTCACTTATAAAAATATCAGGTAAAATTACCACAGTTGCTAAATGACGTAACTTTTCACACGTTGGCTGAGAATTTATTTCAGTTTCATATTGAGCATGTAGAAGTAACGTAACTGCTTTACAGGCAAGCGTAAGAAAGCAGAAACGCAAAATATTACCTTCTGCATGTGGCTGCATTCAAATGTAACAGCTCACATGACCTGAGGTATATTCTTCATGTTCTCAGACTACAGTCCCTTTGTGTTCGGGTGTGTAGTTAGTTCACTGTTACCCTGATGTGTTCTGTGTCCCTGGGGGACGGAATCGCGCGGTAGGGAGCCCCTAGGCAGACAAGCCCTGTATCAATAATCCCTGACAGCAGAGCTGTGATTATGGTGAGCACATTGGCTTCCAGCAATCGTTCTGGAGGACACGGCCTTGCATGTTACGCCGCTGTGCACTGATGGTACACTCACTGTGTAGCCTTGATCGAATATAAATATTTAATTAGACTTGACCGCAAATCAAACGCTTCAGTAATTATAATAATTTAACGTTATTAAATACAAGTGTGAGCAGGCTTTTTATTTTGTCTATTTACATCAGCTTTATCCGTCTTGTAACAGCTGCGGGTAAAATGTGTAAGTATGAAAAATATTGGACCAGTGCCCTAAAAGCTATAACGTAAATATTCCCATTAATTTACTTATTTAATATTAAGTGGTGATAAATAAAAGTGTCGAGTCATATGTCGAGGGACCTGTCGCGGTTTGCACCGGGTGTATCAACTTTTAATTCCCTGTGGGCCTCTATTAGGCCTCGAAAGATTGTGTTATGGTTGCATAATGAGGGACGTTATACTCTGTACTCTTCACCTGGTGTAGATATTTAGGGAGAGGAAGAGGCAGACAGAACATATAGCATACCTTGGAGAAATAAACACGCATACGAAATATTACTTACCTACTTACTCCTTGCCTCTACGGCCCTCTGAGAGCCTTGGCCTCCTTAATTACAGACGTCCATTTTTCTCTGTCCACTGCCTTCTGTCGCCATCTTTTAACCTTCATCTTTCTAGATACTTTTCAACATCTTCCAACCATCTCAATTTATGTCTTCCATGTCTTTTTCTCCCTTCCGGTTTATTGTCAAATATTTTCTTAACTACCCTTCCATGATCCATTCCAATCGTTTCTTTTCAATGTCTGCTGCTATGTCTAAATCTATATATAGCTCCCGCAATTCCTGATTAGTTCTTATTCTGCATATTCCTTGTTTTACCACTGGTCCGTATATCCTCAATATTTTCCTTTTCCACGTATTCAGTCTTTTCGTATCCATCTCTGTCATGGGCCATGTTTCACTTCCATGCACTACAACTGGTGTCACCATCGTTTTATATATTCTAATTTTAACTGCTTTACTCATAGCTCTAGACGTAAATTTTGTCAACAGGAAATTGAGTGTCTTAATTACTTTGGCCTGTGGGAGCTGAAGCTGACGACCAACTGAGTGATAGCAGTGTTTCAAGAAATGCCTGCACCACGGATTTACTTTGTTTGTTGAGTTAGCTATGGCTCGTATTCAGGAGGCATCCGTGGTAAATTACTGTAGCCCCGAATTGCAAAAGATGGCCGATTAGGGATGAGCACACAGTTTGAGGAAGGTAGTGATGTAGAGCTTGCCTTCAGTTCCAGTGCATTGCCCATTGAGGTAACTATTACACGACGTGCGTTAGGGACAAGTCTTGACCCTGCTCCTTGCACAGGATACTTGTAATTTCTAACTCTTGCCATGGAGCAGAGTCCTTCTTGAGAAGGTAGCAGTTCCTCAGCTTATCAAGAAATTCCCTACATTGTATGGAATGCCAAGGTTCATTACCGTGTTCACGAGAGTCTGCCGCTTCTTCCTATCCTGAGTCAGACAAATCCATTCCAAACCCATCATAAAGCTCCATATAAATATTTTCCTCCCATCTCCTTCTAGGTCTTCCAAGTGTTCTCTTTTCTTTAGGTTTTCCTAAGCACTGCTCCTTGATGCCTATCACATGCCCTGACTGTATCGTCCTTCTTGATTCGATTACCCGAATAATGTTTGGAGAGGCGTACAAATCTTAAGCTCCTCGTTATGTAATTTTCTCCTCTCCTGTTGCTTCCTCCCTGTCAGGTTCAAATATCGTCCTCGGCTCCTGTAATAATAATAATAATAATAATAATAATAATAGTTCTTCTAATTCTTTGTTATTTAAATTTTATTCCGAATTTAATTTATTATGTATTCGTTAATTTTCTGTTAACACTTTCAGATGTTTAAACATGGGTACTTTTATACTTATATTCTGTTTTTCTTCTCTTTCATGTTGGCCGCCATGCCATTGTCATCAACACCTTCCTGCAGTATGTAAGTACAAACGCTGTATTTCATGTAGTGTACTATGTTACGTTTTGAATAATTCTGCTGTGCGCATGTCCACAATGCGCTATTAGTGTTCTTTCTGACGACGCCGTCAGTATCTCAAGCTATACACCGTCGCGTGTTTGGATATTGGAAATTATTGAATTGGAAGTGATTTTAAATTATGTAGTGGAGGTAGAGTCTAGGTACTATAACTGTATTTGTTTAAAGGAAGTGAGGAAGACCAAGGAAAATTTGAGCTAGGTAAGGCGGTCGCAGCCGATAGTCTACTAGAACCGAGCGCTACCCGCACACAAGTCTGCAGCACTGCTGCTACACAAACGGCCTTGTGTCTGCGTCATTTTGTTCTGTTGACACTAGCAGTTTTCGTATTTTCCTCTTCCGGTTCCCTGGATGCGAGACTGTATACAGGAAGTTGTCACAAAATGAAGCTTACGTCACCTGATATGTTACACAATTCCGTTGCTGGTTAATGTTGTTATGACAATCACCACCAGTGACTATAGCCTGCAAAATTAGTTGGGGTCTTCATTCCTTTCGGATGTAACGTCACGTCACTCGGTGATTGGTGACCGACGTTTCGAGACAGCCTGGTAGTCTCATCTTTAAGGGTCCATTCTACGTGAACATTTGATCATCATCGCCCAGCGACGCAGCGCTACGTTCCAGAAGAACGGAGACCTCAACTGAATCGCTGCGAAAGCTTAAAGCTCGCAAAATTAATTCATAGGACATAACCTAAAGTGTTTTTGATTGTTTCTTGTAGTGTCTTAACTGTGTCTCAAGTACTTTTATATTGGCTGAGGCCTGTTAGCGGCAACTGGTAGGAAAGATCGTGAATGATGAATTGAAAGGGACTTGGAAAGGAAGTGGTTGTGTCCTGATTTTGAAGTACAGTCGAACTCGGTTATAACGTCATGAAAGGGACTGAATATTTTGTGTCGTTATAAACGAGGAGTGTAATGTAATGGTTAAGTGACGAATTAATTCGTATCACAGAATATCTGACTCTATAAGCGAGGTGTATGTCCCACTGACTGAGAATAATTACTGATAGTCGCAGGTTTTATCGTGCTGCGCGATAGTCTGTTTAAAATAGGCCGCGACGACTTTACGAATTCATCATGTACAGTTAGTCCCATATATTCCAATATTTACACTGTAAAGTCTTTGCAGCTCAGAAAATGTTGTTAAATAAACAAGCTACAAAACTTGTAATAGTTTACCAATTACCGTTTATCATAAAATTTTAGGTCTTTTATTTTGTATAAAATGTAAATTCGGCCCCAGGAAACTGTAAAACTTATAACTGCTGTCAGCCTTTGGTGCTCGTTTTGAAAAAAGACAAAAATAATTAAATGGAAGGAATGTAGGTTTGCCCTGAATCGCATTTTAGTGGATAAAAACTTGTTACGTGCAGTGGCGGCTAGTGACGGGGAGGAGGAGGTTGCTATTGTACCAGCTTCTTGACCGACCTGTTAGTTAGTTTGGAGAATCTTCAGTCATGTTTATAGTGTGGTACTGTAAGTGAATAATCAACCAACGTAGTTGCACAGGCCACGCAAGAATTGCCATGAAATTGAATAACATAACCTTTATGTTAGAGCAGAAGATCTCCAAACAAATTTTATCTTTAGTTTTAAGTGTAGGATTTACAGTACAGTTACATTTTAGTATGAGCTGTCAGGTACAGTTTGAGTTTAATTCAGGTTTTCAGTGGAGTAAACTTTGGCTTGAAGTTTGGTTGACATGAAACTTGAGTTTAATTCTGGCTTCCAAGTGAACCTTATTTTAATTCAGCTTTTAAGTAAAGCCAGTTTAGTTCAGATTTTAAAGGAAAACTTTAATTCTGTCTTCTAAGTAAAGTTGCTTTTTAATTTAGGGTTTCAACAAAATATTCATTTTGCTCTAGGCTGTCATGTAATTTTTAGTTTAATATAGGACTTTAAGGAAAAAATTTAATGTAATGCAGGCTTTAAAGTGTAGTTGCAGCTTATCGCAAGCTACCAAGTGTACCTTTGGTGTAACTTGAGCCTTTACATAATTTGCAACCTTTTTAATAATTCAGGTAAATCAGCAATGTAATATAGGCGTGTAAGTGAAGCTTAATTTAACTACATGTTTTAAGTAAACTGAGTTTCATTTAGGCCTTCAGGCGAAGCTTAAGTTTAGTTTAGGCGTATAAATAAGGCTTTAGCTGAATGTAGCCTTTCAGTGTAAAACTTCAGTCTCACTTAAGCCTTACAATGAAGCTTGAGTTCACGAGTCATTAAGTTACGCAGTTAAGCCACGGTAGCTTCGGTTCAGTTAGCCTCTTTAGTAAAATGTTAGGTTAATGCAGCCTTTCAGATGAAGCTAGACTTTTAATTTTGGACCCTGAAGTAAGCCTTATGTTTTAATTGAGAATTTGTGTTACAGTTTCAGTTTTAATTTGCTTAAGTATCTAAAACTGTGGAGATGAAACACAAAATGTTAAGCTCATATTTCTGACTCCTTTCCCTCATCTCCCTCTTACATACTTTCCGCACGTCTCTTTCATCCTTTTCTAGTTACGTGTTGTCTTTTCGCTTTCTTCTGCAACGTGTAATATTTTACTGTGAAAAAAGGAACAAAATAAATTGCTAGCATAGTCTGGCAGGTTCGTACAGTACAGGATTCAAACCCGTGTTCTGACAGTGAGTGTGTGTGCGTCGCGCAGAACCGCCTCTGCTCTTCGCCGTGCTCTGCCGTCCTAGTTTTGGCGCACTCTAGCGACATCTTGTTTTCTGGGCCACATGACAGGTCTTCTTGTCGACGCATCTGTACGCAGATCTGACAAATTGTCCACTAATTTCAACTGGCCCCTACAACAATTCGTCTCTTTTTTGTATGGTTTCTCTTTTTTGTCTGCTCGAAATGTCGCTTCATTATTCATTTATGTGTCTCATTATTTGACACCTCGTGTCGACAGACATTTCCGGTGTCATGTCTGCTAGAATGACTTCTTCTTGCTTGTAAAGAAAAGTGATGCGTGTTTACGCGTGTAAAGTGATCCTTTTATCTTTATGATTCTCCCCCACCATTTGGATGTTTTGGAGAACTTAGCCGATATGTAAGAATTTTAATTCAAGCGTACTATGAAATACGAAAGGAATGATGTACTGTTTGGAGTGGGCCGTATACATATTTTAAAAATTTGTGATTTTTCATACTTTGCCGGGCATGATTGTTGAGGGCACATGACAATGAAATTTGTTATAGAGCTAATCACACTACACATGGTGTTAAAATATTCTGTCGTGCACTTCCGTTAAATACAGGGTGTATCTGACATACGTGGACAAATTTTAGGAATGAGTTCCCCACACCAAGACAAGGAAAAATTTTCATATCAATGTATGTCCTCAAACAGTTTTCGAACTACAGTCCAACAGCGTGTTGACCTCAATTCATTAGATTTTTATGTATGGGGAAACTTAAATACCCTAGTGTAGTCAGCTCCAGTTGAAGATGAAGCCACCGGTGAATTTCTGACGCCTGTCAAAACGTTCCCAACCGCCCCGGGACCTTTGCAAATGTGCGAGAGTCCATGATCAGATGTGTCCGTGCTTGCATTGATTTGGTTGGAGGACATTTGAACATTTGTTGTGAATTGTGACGTGATGAACAATAATAAATTAACAGTTATTAAACTGGGAACGTCTATTTAAGTGTATTATGTCAGTTGTAAGTAAAATATTACATAGGTATTTTATTGCTGAGTATAAGTTTTCAATTAAAATCAAAACCCACTCGTTTCTGAACATTTTTCTCTGTTTTGATGTGAAGAACTCGCTCTGGACGTTTGTCCAGTCATTTTAGATACACCCTGTATAGTACACAGGTTATCGGAAAATGTTTAAAAATTAAAGAAGACTGCGCCATTGAAATGTTAATGCATTCCCCATTTGTTACAACTTGTCCTTCTGTTTAGTGAAGCAGAGTCAAACGCTAAAGACAGCCTGTTCTGTGGACTAGTGTGTGTAGCCGTGGGAAGATGCTCCGATACTGGGCTCTCCTGTTGCAGTAGCGGTATTTAGATATACTCCAAAGACGGCTTTGACATCCACATTTTCTTTTCGAGTTCAGTCCGGTTATGGATTTTATGTTTGGGCCCACGTCCTTGTTTGCTTATGTTATGAATTGTCCAAGGGCAACCAGCACAGCATATACACGAGTCGTCTCAGACAAATGCAATACTAAGCACGCACCATATAGCTATCCACCTATAGTTTAGTTAGCAACGCCTCGTCGGAACTGCTGATCAGCAAATGTGGAAGGCCACTTACATAATTAAAATTGCAATGAATCCACATCGATATACTCGGACTGGAGATGACGCTATGACAACTTTGGAATAGCAAAGGAAGTAAAATCTGTAAACAGTATTTGTAACATTTGTGGTAAAACCTCTATCCACACATATTGCTCCTGTTTATGACCATAACAATTTTAGCAATTTTAATAATTTTAATTGTACGTATTTTACGGACTTCCATAATGTATATTTCTTCCTTAATATGTTTTAAAAACCAACTGCGAACCTGAGGATGTCCTGAGATAGGGCTAAACCTGTAGTTCTATATAATAAATATAATTTAGTTGTGTTTGGACATATACTGATTTATTTTTTTGTACTATTTAACAACACAACGGGAGGACATTCTTCAAAACCTTCACATATATTCTCGTCCATTAGAGGAACACGAAAACTAAGATGATAAGTCAATATAAGAATCGCTGTCACGCGAGGCCGTATCGCAGTGTTTTTCTGTGTTATTACAACGCTGAAGCCCTGACCGTCCGCTTGTGGCTGACCGGTTACCCGGTTCCCTTTCACACGGAGGATATCGACTCCGCTTGCCGCGTGTGTCTGGGCCAAGCCCCTCGGAAGCACCTGCTAACAGCAATCAAGTGACCCTACCACTCGTTTATATTACGCAGAGCCTCCGGGTAGGAAATTATAAGAGGATGAAGTCCAGAATCTTAAAAACAAGCAAATGTATAGGTAAAGCTATTCCTATACTGGTCTGGACAGGTCCTTTCGGCTCCAGGAAGTTGAGGCTTCCAGGATTTCTAGACAATTGGCACATGAAAGTGGCAAGGTTGTCAGCCTTACGCAGGAGATATCCTTGGTACTCATTTCTGTTAGAGCATGGGTCTCCAACCCGCGGCCCGTGGGCAGCATGCTTTATTAATTTGTAAATTGTGTATATTTTTAAAATTACACAATGATGTAGGCGGCCCGCGAACCAGCCTACAATAACGGACGTGACTGTTTGCGTAAAAGGGTTGGAGGCGCATGTGTTAGAGGCTGAGTCCATCCCAGGGCCATAGTGCCGCCGGAAGGATTAAGTCAATGAAAAATCTCGAGGACCCCATCGGGACTCGAACCCGCGACTTTCCGGCTTTTAGCGCAGTGCCTCGATCAACTGCGCTACCGCGTACCCCTACCAAAGATGCAAAGTACGTAACGGAGGCAAGTCTCAATTGTTAGGGAATTATCCGGCTTACGAAGTATCCTCGCGGGGTGAATTAAGGACACGTTACATGCCAAGAAGCCAGCCAGCGGAAATAAAGAGATACTCTTTCACAGAGGAATCGGTTTACAATTGGCATATGTGTAGAGGTCCTAATACAGGCAACTGCCGGTTATCAGTGCATTACCCAGCTTATGAACTGTCCATGTGGGTGAAGTTAAACCGTATTCCAATCAACTTAAGTAGAAACAAGCGGACCCTTAGATATAGTCCATAAGACATGAAAACGCCAGTCTCAAACTAGTAGTTGTATAATGTTACTAACACAGGCAACTGTAGATCACTGGTGGATTATGCAATTGATTTTAACCTGACAAGCATCTGTGAAAGAAGTGACATATTGAACAAAGTAATCTCGAACCAGGACGCTGTAATTAAAGTCCCTTTTTTTTCATCCGTCAGGCGAATTTCTCGTTAATAACATACATACCTTCCAACTACATCATCATTCGGTGCAGAATCTTTTATCTTCCAGTTTGCTGTCCACAAATATAAACATTAAGATATACAGAACTATAATTTTGCCTGTTCTATCGTATGGATATGAAACTTGGTCTCTCACATTGAGGTAGGAACATAGGCTGAGGGTGTTCGAGAATAGGGTGCTGAGGAGGATATTTGCGCCTAAGAGGGACGAGGTAACAGGCGAGTAGAGACGACTACGTAACAAGGAGCTTTATGGTCTGTACACACCAATTAGGGTGATCAAATCAAGAATAATACGATGGGCGGAGCATGTGGCACGTATGGGGGACAGGAGAGATTTGTGAAGGGTTTTGGTGGGAAGACCTGAGGGAAAGAGACCACTTGGAAGACCTAAGTGTAGATGGGAGGATAATATTAAAATGGATCTTCAAGAAATGAGATGGGGAGGCATGGACTGAATTGATCTGGCTCAGGATAGGGACAGGTTGGGGGAGCTTGTGAGTGCGATAGTGAACCTTCGGGTTCCATAAAGTGCGGGGAATTTCTTGACTAGCTGAAGACCTGTTAGCTTCTCAGGAGGGACTTTGCTCCATGGAGTGTTAGTTTCCAACTACATCACGACCTCCCCCTTCCATATCCTTACCTACTTGCCCTCATATTCGATTCATAATAACCTGTCTGGTTGAAATGGCACCATGGAGCCTAGGCAACATGTAGATAAGCGTATTGATGGAATTTGGCCTTCGTGCACCTTCTTCTGTATGTTTAGTTGAATGTTTGAGATCTGGTCCTGTCTGTCTAACCAGGGGATTGTGATTTGGTTATTTAAGTTTGAGTTGCAGTTGATAAAGATTTTAAAAATAAATTTATTAGACTGATTACTTGGACCAGTTGCAGATTGAATTTGTGCAGGAATTTCATTCGACCAGTGTACGGGTCTTTCGTGAAACGTCGATAGTTACTCGACTGCTAAGATATCCACAACCTTTTACGGAAGTCAAAGATTTATTGCTGCTTTGATTTTCAGTGTCACTGTTGTCTAATTTGTTATAGTATTCCTTGCTGCCGGTCCTCACTAATCATCTAAATACGGAACCCCTGAGAATGAACCACTTGGTTTCAAACATGTCGGGTACAGTAAAATGGGTAACAACTCATCATCATTCTCTAAAGGCTAAGCCTTGTCGCTGCAACCATGTCTGTCTTGTGCCAGTCTCTTCATTTCGGCGTAGGAGTTGCAAAAGAGTTCCTTCATCAGATTCTTGATGTAAGAGAGCCTTGGTCGTCCTCGACTTTCCTTGGGTAACAACTAAGGAAAATTATTTTATGTGGTGGAAAGTTGTGATCACTCAGTTCAGTACTGTTTCCACAAGGTCTTATCCAGACACAGTTAAATCAAGTGTATACATTCATATTCATATTCAGACTATTTTAATATCATCCTCCCATTTATGCCTAGGTGTTCCAAGTTCCCTCCCCTTCCTAGGCTTTACTACTACAATTTGTATGCCTTCTTCATATTCTCCATGCGTGTTATACGGCCTCTGCATCTCATCCACGCCATCTTATCTGTATTATACTGCAAAAAAGGACATAATTAAACTCCTTAATTAACGGTCTCCTTCCCTCTTGTTTGTATGTTACACGTAGGCCCGTGTTCCTCGGCATTTTGTACCTGATCAGCTTTAACTTATCCCTTAGCGTGAATTGGACCTACCACGTCATGCTTCTTAGTAACTGGCCTAATTGAAGCTAAAGTTCACATGAAATTGAAAGCCATTACTTTAAGGAACATTAAGCTTATGGTCTTATGCAATGTGACGCTTTGTATTTTAGTATTTTTCAGTCTGACCGCTTCTACCTATTCATTTTAGGTGTAGAGGGTTATTGTTTCACCTGATCACACTCGATGGCACACACACACACACATTCGGTAGGACTCCTCTGGACGTGGGATCGGCCCGTCGCAGAGACCTCTACCGAACAACACAGCATTCACAAGAAACAGGCATCCATGCCCCCGGCGGGATGCTTTGTATTTTGGTAGGTAATTACTAACGTTTCGGACGAACCTGCTACATCCATCTACTGCCGTAAGGTGAAGACAGCAGGTTCCCCAAGGCATTGATCTGTATCCATCGATCTGCAGAATGTCATGTCCCAGAAAGCCCGATCGTAAAACTGGTGTAGCTGACCGTACCGTCCAACACCGCTCGAAACGCGATGCTATGGCAGAACTCAGTGTTGAGCCTTCGGTTTACACGACATCAGGAGGTGTTACCAGTTCAGGAACTGGGGCTGCTGAACGTTTTAAAGATCGTCTACTGCATGCTGGGTTCAGTTGGTTGGTTACTTTTCATACCCCTGACTGTGCACCCCTGCAGTAAATGGTGGTTGTGGTTCTTGTTAAGAGGTGCCTCACGCTTTGTATTATTGCTTAGCTGGCATTTTCATTACTGCTTGTCCTGCTGATGATAGATATGTTTGTTTTCACGTTTTGTTGAGTCATTTCTGCCTCGTCGTGCGCTCTGCCGTGAGATGAATTCACTTGTGTGGTCACAGTCGGCTGTCATTCTTGACTCTGCAGGGCCCGCCCCAATGTCTGCTGCCCGTTCGTAATGTTTAGTTTACTTTCCATATGGAACTGGGATAGCTCAGTAGGTATAGTGGCTGGGCTACGGGCTGGACGACCGAGGAATCGTTGTTCGATTACAAGCAGGGCTCAAGAGATTTTTCTCCTCTCCATAGCGTCCAGACCGTCTCTGGTGTCCACCCAGCTTCTTATTCAGTCGGTGCCGGGGGCTCTTGCTACGGGATTAAAGTGACCGCGGCGTGAAGCCTCCGTTACTTTAGCTGAATATTGGCATGCATTGCGTGACTTAAGACGTAGTGGACTCTGTTCCACTGTACTGCCAGCTCCAACGCCCTACTGCAAAATGTAACACTCCGCAGCGTCAGTTATGTCAGTATGCGTCAGTTCTGTCAGTATGCGTCAGTTATGTCAGTTCTGTCAGTATGCGTCAGTCATGTCAGTATGTGTCAGCTATGTCAGTATGTATCAGTTATGTCAGTATGTGTCAGTTATGTCAGTATGCGTCAGTTCTATCAGTATGCGTCAGTTATGTCAGTATGCGTCAGTTATGTCAGTATGCGTCAGTTATGTCAGTATGCGTCAGTTATGTCAGTATGCGTTGTGACGAGCTGTGTGCCGCATAACACGTTACTGTGAATGATAATAGCTCGGTCAGTGAAGTGACCAAACCACCAGGGTTCGTGTACCGGCGGAGGCAGGGGATTTTCTCTTTTCCACCTGTGTGTCTAGTCCAACCTTGCAACTTAACTTTTGGTATTTCACAGGAAAGAAGGCGGCCGTAGCGTGCAGTTTCATCACTCACCACCGTCAGAAGTTAAAAATCCTTCCTCCCACCCAACCATAGCCTTTATGAGGGCAGGGTGCCGCAGTGTGAACGGGATTTACCTGGCTCAGGACAGAGCCCAGTGCAAGACGCTTGTGCAGACGGTGATCGGTCGTCGAGTTCTTAAAAGAGTGGATCTACCATCCGTTTTTAGGCGCGTTCGCAAAATTGCGAAAAGCGACTGTTAGCTTCGTCATGTCTGTCCTTCCGTCCCCATGGAACGACTCGGCTCCCACTGGACGGATTTTCATTAAATTTCATTAAATTTTTCATTAAATTTTTTTTTTAAATCTCTCGAGAAAACTCAAGTTTCATTAAAACCTGACAAGAATAACGGGTACTTTAGATGAAGACCTATACACATTTATGTATCATAATATCGCACTGAATTCTTCATAGAATGATCAAAGTTTCAGACAAAAGTTGTAGAGAAAGTCAAAACACATTTTATGTTCAATAACTTTTTTTTCTTTCGGAAATTGTACCTTTTATGAGACTGTGTGGAAAGATATGGTAGTACCGGACAGGCCACAGGTGACAATATAATACGGCGCATGCGCTTTGCATGCTGGATAACTAAGGCTACTCACACACACACTCAGAATATGTATTACTTGCTGCTTTTCCACGGCAACAGTGGTTACACGAACGCGCCTCAGTGTTACGTTTATACGTACATTGCGTGTCTTGTGTTACGGACACTGCTGCAGGAAGGTAGACTTGTAAGCCTGTTGAGTGAGGCGTCTGGATGTGAATGATTTCTAATATGATGATGATGATGATGATTACGACATGTTAAGATGAATCCCATGAATTGGTCCGAAGAGAGTAGACTACAAGTGGGCGGAACGCGAAGTATTGTGGGTGTGTCATTAGAAACATTATTGCTGGCACTGTGGGAGATTCTATTGGAAGATTAGAGCTCACCTCTCGCCTCACCCTCCCCCTATTCTTTTACTTGCGCCATTGCTCTTAATGGCACGCCTTTCCAATAGGCCTGTTGTGGTGTTGGAAGGCGCTCAGGTTACGCCCTTTCCTCTTGTTTATATAGGCATGATAGCTTTCCAAACAGGAAGTCCGAATCGTAGATTTTTGCACACGTTACAATACCTCCGTGAGCGTGAAACTTTGCTTCAGCCGAGGATTCTGCTCGTATGGGGGCAGAATCGTAATACAGGTGTTCATTATACAACGCTGGATAAGCCTGACTCAATCGCTGAACTAGCCTAGCTTTAAAAACGTGTTCGCAGCGTCATAATTGGAAAATGCCGTGTAAGTAGTTGAGGATTGTCTGCAGAGCGAAATCGTGTTATGTTCGTAGATTTTAAATCCGTGATTTCACGGAAAACTCTGATAATGCAAGTGTTTTGAAAGTGCCTTCCCACGTTTTGCACAACACGCAGTAGGTAACGTCTCAACTGTTTAGCTAATAAGTTTTAGTCGCTTTCCACAAATGACTTTAGGAACACTCCTAGAAATAGCCACTAAGTAACTAACTAACTCCATGGAGCAGAGTCCTTCTTGAGAAGCTAACAGGTCCTCAGCTAGTCAAGAAATTCCCCGCGTTTTATGGAACCCGAAGGTTCATTACCGTACTCACAAGAGCCCGCCACCTGTCCCTATAGCCAGAAAACTTAAAGCATTCTGTGATAATATACAAAGCATAAGTTGGCCTCCTTTTGAACAACAGTGACAAATCGAGATCTGCGCTCTTCTGGAATATTACGCAGCGTTGAGTGGTAGTTCTCTACCGACGTTTCGGGACAACCTATCCTTCCCATCTTCAAAGGTCAAGAAGGCCAAGAACAAAGCTCAGATTTTCCTGCCGCTGTCTGCACGGAGCAGAATCCTTTTCGAGAAGAGATAGCCTCATATCTGATGAACAAATGCCCACTTTTTGTCCGTAGCCAACCACTATATCGACCACGCTATCCCAGCTCCACCGAGCAAGCGGATAGAGAAATGTCAGCCCGTACGTGTGAGTAGACGCTATGAGTTTCAACAGTTCTTGAAAGATGGCCTGACAGAAGAAACCGTGCTACTACCAAGAGATAAGTTCTCATCGGCTATGCTTCAGTACCGACAGGCATAGGTACTTTCTGCTGTTTTCGCTCATCATTGCCGTCAGGCGTACGTATCCGTAACTGTGTGACTTCCTGCATGGAGGTAGAATAACGACAGAATTTCTATTTTAGGCGATTTATACATATATATATATATATATATATATATATGCATATATTACATACGTAGCGTACATGGAAAGAGAGGTAGATCCCTGCTAACGCCTGCTATGTAGTGATCGAAGGAAAGTATCATAAACTGTTTTAATTTGTTGTTGTTGTTGAAAGGTTGTGTAAGTGTAGGAAGAATATTCTGTGATAAAGCACTGTTTCGATTAAACGACGGTCGCCGTACTTTGTGTGGTTATTGAAGATTCCCTGCGTGCTTTAGAGTTATAAAGAAAATGTGGGCATTGCTTAAGGGGCGGGGGTTGTCACTTCACAGTGTCAAACGACCTTTTCCACCTCTTGGTAATAGGCCTATAACATATCCGACCTGATGGCCCAGTTGATATAAAACAGTCAATATTTTAAGCGTGAGTATGAAACTGACAACTATTGCAAGCTCAAACGGGTCTTCCAGGTGTTTTCATTTCGCCTAATATTTAATTCCTCTCTTGTTTCACTTTTCGCAACCGGTTTATATCTACAGGAAGTGTCTGTCCCACTGTGCAACGTTTCCAGAATATCCGTTCGAAATGTGTTTCTTGAAGTTTATACTATAGCTGGCTGCATCACTGAATGAGGCATACGAGGGAGTGGAAGTAGAGTTCCGCTCATTCTTAACCTCGGCACTAGATGGTATGAGTGGTCAGCTTCACGCCCTGCCCGCCTTACCGCCGTGGAAATAGCCTCCCTCACCCCCCGCCCTGCCCTACCCTTTGAATAGGACGCTTGGTTGGCCGAAGACCCGGTTTGGTCACTGTGGAGAAGAGATAAGCTTCTTTCCCCAGCTGGGAATCGACCACGATTCCTCGGACCTCCACTCTGTCACGGCACCTGTTAGCGTATCCCGACATGGGCCTCCAAACAGGCTAAACATGGGCTATTTCTTTAATCTGTTGTGGATCTGATGATAAAGTGATATGTAATCCAGGTAAACCCCGCTTCGTTTTCGGGTAGTTCTTGGTTCGATCCACAACCTAGATATCTGTTGGTTGAGGTTAGTCTTTGGCAGGGACATAGCAGACTATGTCTGGGTCTTAAAATTGGTGTCGAATGCTTCCTGCATTTTTCCACATCGTGCTATTACGATACGAGCTGTTTCATAAAACGTGTTCCAAATCTTTTAAGGTTCACAATTGGTTTATTTCGAGGCGAGTGGTCACCTTTACGCTGTGGGCCCTGCACCCGTAACCAAATATCACCGTGCGCCCACAACCATAAGCTTGTCCATCTGGCCTGAATTTGGTGGCAGAGCAAAAAGAAAATCCAAAAACTACTGGCGGAATTAAATCCAGTGTAAAGACTAGGTTAGTTACCGATGTATGGTGCCGATTATAGGTGATCAGCTAGCCAAAAATGTACTTGAAATCTGCGCTCTTCTGCGATATTACGCAGCGTTGAGTGGTAGTTGTCTACCGACATTTCGGGACAACCTATCCGTTCCATCTTCAAGGGTCAAGAAGTCCAAAAGGAAAGCCAGCTTTCTTCTTGGACTTCTTGCTGAGATTCGAACTGCGCGCTTCCTGGATACGCGTCTGCAGCTTACCGCCATACCATCGTCCTCAGCTTGTCCACTGTTAAGTCCGTAGTGAGAACTGCACAAGCATTTCCACAGGTAGCGTATGTCTGTGAATTCGGCTGGAAGCAGACAGCTTACAACAAAATGCCATGTTTTCCTATTGTAATAATGACGAACTGTGTGTGACAGCTGTATACAACTAGCAGACTGTACCCCTAATCCTACAGTACAATAGAAACTTCATTTAAACAACTGAAAACCTGTCATTTTTTCTATACGTCCATAGGATATCTTGTACCTGTATTTTTACACAAGGGGGAACGTATTTAAATTTCTCTGAAATGTCTACAAACGTGGTCTGGAAAGTAACAGACATGGTGTAGCTACAAATACTTGCAGGATCAGCGTCGAACTACTCTCATTCATGGTTACAACTCCATGTGTTACAGGCTAGTGCAAGTTTGTTGTCTGGTGCTCGACTTTCTTGCAGAAATTCGAGACTGACCTGTGCTGTATGTTTCTGTAATCACGAGCATCACCAGCTGCAAGGAGTGAGCCCCATGGCATGGTCCTTCTCTGTTACGGTCTCCCTCCGCCTATCAAGATTCCTTGTTGCTCGTGGATCTTAGTTCTGTATGCAGTAAGATTCTTTTACGTGTTTGAACACACCGCATTCACAAATCTTATATCTGTAGTCCAAAATTGCTATCCGAAGTATTGTTAATCTGTAGTGTCTGGACTCCTTTTTTTCGTCTCAGGGTCTGACTGCTGCTACTGACATCAGTAAACGCAATTCAGCAGCTTCAGTTGTTTTGTTTTCTCTCATTATCCAGATATCTGACACGTACATACGCACCTACCCACCCACCTACCTACGTACCTACCTACTACCTACCTGCCCGCCTGCCTACCTACCTGCCTACACACACAAAAACACACACGCACGCTGTCACACACACATACACAGGCGCGCACGCAAGGGGGAGGAGTTTACCGGGCTGCAGCCGACACTCAAATCGAAATTCTAAAAAACACGGATTTTGTAGACTTGATGATATGAATGATATGAAACATTTTACGCGATTTACCCTTCAGCCGAAATCAGCCACTGTAATCGGCTGATGACTAGTGCAATGGAATCTCGAAGAATTAAGATAAAGGCATAGGAAGGCTTAGAGGAACTTAGAAAACCAAAAAGATTAGACCTTGTGGTTTAAAATAGGTGAGTGAGTCGTGGGAGATGTAGTTATAAACTTAATATAAAGATGTAGTTATATTTATATAAATGCAGTTGCAAACAGTGTTATATTACAGCTATATTTATAACGTGATTTTATAACATAGTTTTTAAAATGAAACATAAATTATATATACCTTCAGGGTCAGCAGTGAAAAATTGTGGTTGCGCGCTTGCACATACATGCATACGCACACTATATTTCAGTCTACCACTACGTGGTAAACATTCAGTAACTTTGCTACAGGCACCCGCACAGACCCGAACCATGCAGTGTACCCCCCTCCCCCCCCCCCCCCCCCCCCCCCCCAGTCACAGTTCGCCACTGGCCTGTCACTTAGCGTTGCGAAATGTCGCAGAAAGTCAGGGTGTTAGCGATACATGCGCTGTGACACATGCAAAACAACTGTGAACCCAACCATTTGTCTGGCTTAGCCTATTGTAAGCATGTGCCACTTACACGCACAGCTTTGGCTAGTCGCGCAAATTAGTGATCGAACCGGGCTATTGTGCACAGAAGTCACGCTATATCACGGAATTTTCATATAGTTTTGAAGAGATTCCTGTCGCCGATAGCAGACTCAAGTAAACAGTGTTATGAAAGCTCCTATTTTGAGATACTAGTGTGTATGAACACTTTGCTTTCTATGCCTATAAAGCCTATTAGTATTGTGTGGATGGTCCTTCCTCAATTACGACTTACAGATCTCTTTTTTTTACTTCGAATGCCTTGAGTCAAGCAGTTATGAAGAATAATCATCTAGGACTGATTCACTCCGAAGATTAAAGCATTGCGGTCCTTCGAAACGTCGATAACTATTTGCCAGTCCATATGGTTTAACATCTTCCGATAAAGAACGTCTTTCTTACTACTGCTTTCTATTACATGACGGCGCGACAGGTTTCTTACATTACTTAGCAGACAAATGTATGAAGCGCAAGAACATGTCACTTCCATAGAGTTATTCGGAAACTTTCGGGGTTCCTGTAGGTCTAACAGCTAGACGAGGAAGACGTGCCGGGGCGCACAGTTATTCCCCGTAGGTTGTATCATTCCACAGCCAGCATAAGAAACAATTACTGACAGAATTGATGTAGGCTTTGGTGGGGAGCTGTAACTTCCAGACTGACGAATATCTGCATACACATGGCCTGATTATTGACCAAATATACGTTTTTATCTTGTGGATATGTATGTTAAAAATTGGGAAGAATCTACACAAAAATACCCGTGGGATTAAGTGCTTCGACGTCGAATATGTAGATCTATTAAAAAGAGATGATTACATCAAAGGGCTAGTCAGTAATTACTGTATCGTTCGACACACACCTTGTAACATTAAAGAGCATTTTACATAATGTTACCACTCATGTTCTGGGTATAATTCCAAGCCAATTTAACTCATTGCTTAAATTAGCAGTCAGAGATGTGTATAATGTGTACATGGGGATATTACACATGCGTCTTGACTCTATGGGCTAATTTACACTAAGAAGTCTGTTTCGAAATTCCTCTAAAGAGATTATTTTTTTGTAATGCAACTCAATTAAAGACAAATGGTTTGTGCCTGCAGGCTAATGCGTTTATTATTGCAATTAAGTACGGTGCTTCGGTTTTGTAGGGACACACTCAAGGAACCATCAGCATACCAAGTAAGGTTAACAGTGCTACGTTAAATTCTTATTCGGGTACCATTGTCGACTGGCTACTACGTCATGTCCACTTCATTCGATTGGGGAATCTGTACAATTGAAACAGCATCGTTAAATGACATAAGAATGATTCCTATTGTTAGTCTGCTGCCGAGTCTGCTTTGTTACGTTCTCACGACTCGTTTATACTTGACAAGCAGACAAGTGACCGGTGTTTGGATGGTATTTTTCGGTGCGTCGAGTATCCAAGTACACGACTCGTGTGAACGTGATCACAATGACCAGGCAAACATTTGGCAAGTGTACCCAAATGCGAATATTTGCCAGATAAGCATTTGTGGAAACGGCGTGACGGTTTAATCATATATATTTGAGAATTGTTTAACGCCAATTCTGTCACTTTTAATGGGACTTTTTCCATTGTCACAACACACATCACACAACGTTTCGTGAACTGTTTCCTTCTTCAGGTGAGTTAAAAAACTAACCATAAACAAACTAGCCTAATTTTCGAAAGGTAAGAAATATAGCACGTCGATTTTGGTTTTCTAGTTGAATCGTATATATTTTTTGACAATTTGGTTGTGGTTAGTTTTTCATTTACTTGAAGAAGGAAACGCAGTTTCCGAAACGGTGTGTGGTGTGTGTTGTGACAAAGGGGAAATGTTCTAATAAATATAAATGTCAGTGTGGCGGTTATTCACTTGACTCCTTGTACATAATTATCGGCGCATTTGTCACACACCCCAGTCGCAGGAACGCGGCTTTATATCCAGAGTCGGTCAGAAAATAAGTTCATTTATAAAAATCCGTAACCAAAGAACCTACACTGATTGTTATCATATCAGATGAATTTTTCGCCGAGTGTTTGTCAGCTGTTTCCAGATTTGAAGCAAAATCTTGGCGGCCATATTTAAAGATGATCTCGAATGAGACAAGGTTCTGACACGATGGCTGACAATACAGGACGCGAACTTCTGTCAACAGTAATGGAAAAGCTGGTCCCACGATATGATAAATGCCTCAGTTTCGGTGGAGACTTAGTGGGAAAGTAGGGGCACAACAGTATAATTAAATTTGAACTGTTCTTATTGGAGAAATCTGTGGTCTTCTGGGTTATTACACGGCGTCGTGTGGTAATTATTTACCGACGTTTCGGGACAACGTATCGGTCCCATCCTCACGGGTCAAGATTCCGAGTAGGAGTTTCATACTCGGAATCTTGACCCGTGAGGATGGGACCGATACGTTGTCCCGAAACATCGGTAAATAATTACCACACGACGCCGTGTAATAACCCAGAACACCACAGATTTCATCAACATCGCGGCGGAAGCCTGAAATCAATGTTCTTATTGGAGTTTAAAGTAAGGAACCTGCCTGACCTTCGTGCGTTAGCATTGTTAGTATATCTGTTTGTGATTATTTAAGGACACTGCGAGTAGAACAGACTAGCACCTTTATAGCTGGCGTTGAATGGTAGGATAACTGAATTGGATAGGATTTGGAAGGAAGAAGTCTTGGCCTAATTTGAGGCACTGGCCCGACATTATAAACTGAGTAAGACCACGGAAACCCAAGTCAGGACAGCTTGTGTCCGGGACAACTCGGGACCTCCCGAGTGTAAATCACGGGTGCTACCCAGTGTTAATATGATTCTGTTTCTCTTGAACACAATTTATACAAGCTGGTCGTTGCTGTTGAAAGCTGAAGGAAATGAGTTCTCGACATTTTAGCAAATTTTTAGGCGTGACTTGCATGTATTTTGTTACGGCCAGAGAATGACACGCGCTCTTTTTTTGTGCGTTTAATTGTTCAAGTCTCGCTGTTACATGGCTACACAACGTCTTGTTAGGGTATATGCCTACGTGGCTTATAATGTCAAATAACGACATGGCGGTCGCGCGAAATATACTCCTACGTGTCGTTTTGAACCACATAAGTTATAAACCGTTAGTGGAAGACATGTGAATGGTATGTGAAGGTATATTATAAACAAATTCTGCACTAAAATAGTCAATTTTCATAACGTCCACTATTGTTTAATTCGACAAAATCCTTTACATAATCAAAGTACACTAATTTGTCGTTGTAGATTTTATTCAGCTAGCTCCATAGAACAGATTCCTTCTTGAGAAGCTAATGATGCCCTAGCTCTCCTCATTTTATGCACCCCAAAGGTTTATTAACGCTTTCACAAGAACCCGCAACGTGTCCCTATTCTGAGTGAGATTAATCTATTTTACGCCCTCCTATCATACATATTTATTTCAGATTCATTTTAATATTATCCCACCTACGCGTAGGTCTTAAAAGTGCTGTCTTTCCAATGTTGATTTTATTTACATTGTTTGTCCTCCTGGGCGTTTCAGTCGTTACGATCTTAACCTGTGACATCAAAGATATAACGATGAAAGTTTGGACATTATATTAATAAATGTAAAAAGGGGTTAAATTTAATTGAGGAGATTTGTCAACAGTAATGACAACTCTGTCATGTAACGCGTGTTTTATACATACAAGATTGTCTAGTGTGTTATTATTCTTCAGTTATTCCTTTCGGTTGGCTGTATCTTTTAATTTGTAGGCCTATATTGAAAAGCTTAGGACGAAAATATAAAGTGAATAAAATCAACATAAAAACTACATTTGTGTATTTTGTTGGTGTAAAAACATTTTGTCAAATTAAATCAATTCTATATTAGTATGTGAATCGTTGAAGGTACACTGGGCAATTGTAACGTAGTCGGAGTTTGTACTAATAGAGATTATAGCAGATAGTAATAAATACTGTTCAAGCATTAACCTCAGTGTATAGACTGAAGCTTGTCAAGTAACGAAGGTTCCTTAAATTCTTACCAGATCTTGTTTTTCCTTTCGGATAACAGCCCCAAAACCAAACGTGCTCTTTATTGTGGGTCCTTTCTGTGTTGAGGCTCAGTAATTGAAGTAGCTTGAGACTGTTCTTAGGCCCACCAGTTAATTTAACCGGTGGCATAGATAAATGGTCAATTTACAAAAGCAAGTTCATTTTTTTTTTTAATTTTTCCACAAAAATTAATATAATTTTACGTTTAAACGCTGCATACTGTATACATAAACTATGAACAGATGCCTCGGAGTTGTTGGTTTCTTTTTTCTGTAGCAGTATCTCCCCATCCATTTGAGCCGAATTAGTATTCAACGTCCCATCTGCGCGTCCTTCTGAGATATTATCGTGTAAAAGAGTGGGGCCGATCAGCCGGACGGCCAGTCTGGCCACACAGCTTCCCCACACAGTCTTCACCGTGTCTTCTATTTCAGACAAAATTATTTGCTTTTCTCTTATCGAGCCGAAACTGCCTGTGATCCAAATGTAGCCTATAGCTGTACAGTACTTAACCGAATTAATTACATATATATCCATAAATAACTGGGGCACTGCGCTACAAGCCGGAAGGTCGCGAGTTCGATTCCCGATGGTGTCATTGGAATTTTTCATTGACATAATCCTTCCGGCCGCTCTATGGCCCTGGGGTCGACTCAGCCAACAGAAATGAGTATCAGGAATATTTACTGGGGGAGGGGGGGGGGTAAAAGCGGCCGGTTCGCAGGGCTGACAACCTTACCACCTTTATGTGTTGATTGACTAGAAATTCTGGGAGCCTCGACCTCCTGGAACCCTCAGGGCCTGTCCAGGCCTGTACAGGGACTGCTTTACTTTACCTAACCATAAATAACTTGTTATTTTATGCTGCTCGTTGTACATTTTTCGGGCCCTGTAGGCCATCTTCAGGGAGGTCATTAACAAAGGAATACATTTTTAATAAATGCTTTCAAAGATGTGCGTATGTGAAGTTAAATTACAATTTTATCAATTAAAATATTGCTAAAAATATAAAATAACTGTAATTAATATACCTTTTATAAATTTTAGCAATATTTTAAATTATTACATTGTATTTTAACTTCATATATGCACACCTTTGACAACATTTATTATAAGTGTATTCCTTTCTAAATTAGCTCCCTGAATATGGCCTATAGGTGCCGGAACATCACAGAATAACAAACAGGCCTAGTTATTTGTGGTTACGTGTGCAATTAGTTGGACCGAATATTGTATAGTCAATCTATTGCACGGAATATGGATAACCATCTTCATAGACCAATTGCCAACCTATCATGCTTTCAGAAAAGTACATTCTAATCTAGTATCAGGATCTTCAATAGCTTACCGTGTAATATCAAAAATCTTAAGAATGAAAAGGCACAATTTAAAGCAGCACTAAGAAGATACTTAAATGCACACTCCTTTTACTCTGTACATGAATTTTTTATGAGTACTGTTAACCTATAATACTGACGTCTAAGACTGCACATAGAATGTTTAAAGCATTTTGCAATGTACATTTTGTATGATTTTGTATGTTATGACTTATTCCACATCCTCTTGTCTTGTGACAAAATTATGGATCCATGGAATGTATATATGTATGTATGTATGTATGTATGTATGTAGCCTATAGCCTATAATACGAGTTGAGCATGGCGGTTTATGTCCGAAACCTTAAATGAATGTACCGGCTTGATCCTGTGTCGGTTTCAGTTAAATGCTGTAGTGTAATTTAATCCCTTCCACGCAGCACATCACCTAAATACATGTCGCCGTCGTAAGGCATATCAAAACGTGTAGTATTATTTATCACAAAGCTTTGTGCTTGTCTATATATGTATATATATGTCCTTCAGGCCTATTATTTATGTATGTGCGTAAACTGTTGTTATTTTGAAGTGTGGTGGAGGTACATCTAACTGTACGAGGCTACATTCCACAGACGCCGCGGGTCTAACCTCGGAAGCTGGGGTTCATTCCTGATCCAGTCCATGTGGGAATTAGTTTAGTCATTTTCCCATATGCCTTCACAGCGTGCACAGACACAACATTCACCTTTACATGATGTTACGGTACATAGGGGTAAACTGTTATGACCTCATGTGTAGACTACTCAGGACTGGCTGTGATCGGCTAATCAGCGAGAAGAAGTCTGAAGATATGAATGAGCTGTGATCCATCTGCAGCTTGTAACGTGACAGAAAGGTAGTTACAGCTGTAAGTTGGTAATTATTTGTTGTACCGCCATGGGCGACAGATGTGGCAGTTGACCAGTCACAGGGCGCTGTGCTGGACCGCCGTCTGAAATAACACTCACTGGACATTCCCTGTATCGTTTACGATTAACCCGATCGTGCATCGAAACCGAAAGCATCTCTCGTCAATGATGGCCTTATATTTTAATCTCGGCTACAGCTCCTGAGGGGTCGATAATCGGCCAACCTAGTTGTTTATGTCAATGTTATTACTCTTAATTTATTTAACTACGTTATTCCAACTGATTATGTCATGTTGCGCCGAATTGAAGGACTGTGTTGATTGGCAGATTGAAAAGGACCGGTAAAGGAATCTGTCATGATCAGCTATAAATAAAAAGCAATCCCATTACAAGCCAGGACAGGCCCTTAGGGTTCCAGAAGGTTGAGGCTTCCAGATTTCTAGACAGTCGGGTCATGAAGGTGGTAAGGTTGTCAGCCCTACGCACCGGCCGCCTTTACCCCCCCAGGAAATATTCCTGGTACTCATTTCTGTTAGGGGCTGAGTCGACCCCAGGGCCATAGTGCGGCCGGAAGGATTATGTCAAAGAAAAATTCCAATGACACCATCGGGAATTGAACCCGCGACTTTCCGGCTTGTAGTGCAGTGCCTCAACCAACTGTGCCACCGCGTCATCAGCTATAAGTACTTTCCCTTTATTATTCTGGAGTGACTGAAGAGCACTGTTGTGGTTTCTTACCTGACACGAGTTAGATACTCAGGTTTTCATGCCAGAAGCTAAAGACAAGGGGTTTAGTCTGCATACACACACATACACGTGCATGACATACATGTTACGTACTGTCGAACTGTCGTAGTGCTTTAGAAGAACAAAGTTTTAGCTGGCTTTCCTTCTTCTGCAAGCCTTTTGGTGTTATTGTCCTTGTGAAGATTACTGTCTTCAGGAATGTGAAGTGTGGTTTGTGAATAGATACGGAAAGCAACAGTTGTCTCCGAAATGTCGGCACCTGAACCAAACTACACGGCGTCACACTTCAGAAGACAGCAGCTATCACAGTCACCACGCTAAGAACTTGAAATCCTCAGGTGCGTTGTTTGCCTTTCCTAATAACATTTGAACGTGTTGATGAATTTTTCATAAAATTGGTATAAACGTCACGCTACACTAATCACATCCAAAAGTATATTTAACTGTTATCAACAGTACAGTCACAACCAACACATACACCTTCAACACGTGATCAGGCAACCGGTTTCAGCCTCAAGGAGCCATCATCAGGCCTATGACAGAAACTATGAAAAACAAACTCCATGCATTTTGTAAGAGGAAAGCTCCCCCATGTTTTACATTTACATATATAAAATGTATATCGATATATAAAAATTCTGATCACATCATCTGTGTACTTTCTGTTTGTGTGCCAGCGGTACGTAATACGACCATGTTTGTGTGCCAGCGGTACGTAACACGACCATGTTTGTGTGCCAGCGGTACGTAACACGACCATGTTTGTGTGCCAGCGGTACGTAACACGACCATGTTTGTGTGCCAGCGGTACGTAACACGACCATGTTTGTGTGCCAGCGGTACGTAACACGACCATGTTTGTGTGCCAGCGGTACGTAACACGACCATGTTTGTGAGCCAGCGGGTACGTAAACACGACCATGTTTGTGTGCCAGCGGTACGTAACACGACCATGTTTGTGTGCCAGCGGTACGTAACACGACCATGTTTGTGTGCCAGCGGTACGTAACACGACCATGTTTGTGTGCCAGCGGTACGTAACACGACCATGTTTGTGTGCCAGCGGTACGTAATACGACCATGTTTGTGTGCCAGCGGTACGTAACACGACCATGTTTGTGTGCCAGCGGTACGTAACACGACCATGTTTGTGTGCCAGCGGTACGTAATACGACCATGTTTGTGGCCAGCGGTACGTAACACGACCATGTTTGTGTGCCAGCGGTACGTAACACGACCATGTTTGTGTGCCAGCGGTACGTAACACGACCATGTTTGTGTGCCAGCGGTACGTAACACGACCATGTTTGTGTGCCAGCGGTACGTAACACGACCATGTTTGTGTGCCAGCGGTACGTAACACGACCATGTTCGCCATGCAGACATCCGCATGGGAACGATACCGATCCTGAAATGTGCGGTAAAAAATTCTCGAGAAACGTTCTTAATTTGTTAACAGTATGTACGGCAGCACAGTGGAAACACAAACTGCATATTTGCCCTTTCGTTTGACACGACTACTAATAAACGGGGTATTGGAGTTAGGCATGTGAAATGTTGTATAGAGACAGACTGTAGGGCTTACTTATACGTACCTAGAAATTATGTATGAAACAGTGTTTGTTTTTAAACAGTTACAAATGTAGCGACGGTACCAAGTTTTTTAAGTAACTGTAAATGTAACATAATCAGTATCTATAGGCCACGAGTGGGATTTGTGTTGAGATTAGATCACTAAATTGTGTAGGCTTAATTATAAATTATAATTCTTACTAGCCCCACAGTGTATACCTTACCACTTGAGGAAACAGGTCCATGGATGAGTGAGTACTTCCCAGAACTAACTCCGTGTAGTGGAGTCCCTCTTGTGAAGCTAGTAGTTCATCAGATAGTCGGGAAGTTGTCCACCTTTTATTGAGCCCAAAGGTTCATTGCTGTGTTCACAAGATCCCTTCACTGGATTAAGCCGTTAGTCAGAGTGATCCGTTCCACACAATACCGTTGTATTTATTTTAGATTCATTTTCCTAGGTCTTGGAAGTGGTCTGATGCCTTCCGAGTTTCCCACCAAAACTTTGTAGTACAAACTATTCTTCTACCCATGCGTGCCACATGCCCTGTCAATCCAGTCCTCCTTGATTTGATCGTTTTAATAATGTAGTTCAACTTTGACCTCAGTCTTTTGAAAAATTCAGCCACAGTGATAATTCTAAAATGATTATTTTAGCGTCCCGAAAACTTGCCCACGTAACTTGGTCTAATAGAGCAGGAAAGGATATTTATTTACTCTCTGGTGTAAAATTTTAATAATATGATACACTTAATAGGAGGAGCAGTACGAAATAATGCCTCCTATTTTGTTTTCTCAGAAACTATAATTTCAATTATCATGAAATTTACATATATCATGGGAACATCCTTCACAAAGTTGAGATTATTTTTCCACAAAGTCTCCTTCATTATGAACACACTTTCCACCTTTGCGTGAGACGCTGTATGCCGGTCGCGTAAAACATTTCGCTGAAGCGTCGGAGCTCTTCAAGCACGCTGTGTTTCAGCTCGTCGTCACCCACCAGAATCAGGTAGATTAGCATCTTGAGGCAAGAGCTCTGTGGATTGTTACAGTGAAATATATTAAGTTCAAAAGATCATAGTAGCCTCGTCATATAGTCCCGAGTGGGTAATACTAGAATACCGAAAAAAAAGTACTGAATGGAATATTCCATGGAAGGAGACCTGTGGGAAGACCACGGCTGAGATGGGAAGACATCAGAAGGGACTCTTTGTTGCTGATGAATACAAGAGGATGGTGGAAGCTAACAGAGGACAGGAACATCTGGAGGCGAACTACTCAAGAGGCAGGACCCGATGCGGGTTGTCTCGCCATTGAAGTAGAAGTATCTTCCGAGGCGCCTTGCTGTGTCTTTCGCCTCCTTTTACGCGCAAAATTTGTTTCTTCCTTTTGTACTTGTCCCAACATACGAGGTACATAGGCAAGGCATGAAATAATGAGAAGAAAATCTAATTGTGGTTACCTTCATTATCTGTTTTCCGCGAGTGACGGAGGGCGTTTGCATTAAGCCCAAAAGCCGGTTTCGGAACGCTGAGTGGGAAATTAATCCGTAACCAGAAGTGGGCAGTCGCCACTGACGACCAGGCTATCGTATTTTCAGACCTTTCCTTGTGCAGTGTGCACTGCGACACTCGCGTCTTCTCCATGATGTAAATAATTGTGTTTTTACTGCGCATTACGCAGACACTGCCGATCCCAGTGGCCGTGCGGTCTAAGGCGTGGGTCTTCGGCCGCTCGCGTACAAGGATCGTGGGTTCGAATCCCACCGGGGGCATGGATGTCTGTCTGTTGTGAGTGTTGTGTGATGTCAGGTAGAGGTCTCTGCGACGAGCTGGTCACTCGTCCAGAGGAATCCTACCGATTGTGGTGTGTCTAATGTGTGTGACCATGAAACCTCGACGAAACGAGGAGGCCCAGGCCCATATAAGGCTGTCGAGCCATTAAAAAAAAATTACGCAGCACTACTTGATTCGTATCTGGAATGGGTTTGCTATCCTGAATGAAGTTTCTCGTAATTTCCCTAAGTCTGTGTGATACCTTCAGATGGATCACAACCGCTTCCTTTCAGATCCATACCTATTCACTTGGCACATTATTCGACACTATTAGTACGCCTGTGCATTCTAAGCCACCTGTGAATCGATAGGTCGTAATACCGTGCTGCTGATATGCAGTCTTCTGGAATTTTACAAGCACAGAACAGTTCGCCATCCGTGGAACACATTATTGGACGTTGTAACACAAAATGATGCCACGCATTTCTCTTTCCTTCATGCGCATGTTCTTGAGCGTGGTTAGTTTTAAACACCACATTGGCTAATGATAGAAATGGTGGCGATTCCTTATTCAGCACAACCCTCTGAAAAATGTAAATGATGAATTTCGTCTTTTATAATTCATTGTTGATCTCCCTTTTACCTTTATTTTTGGTTTATTCCGTACTGTTCCTTGGTTTTTACAAAAAAAGGAAAAAAAAAAAGAAAGCATTTTACTTCTAATGATTCTAGTATCCCCAACGTTGAATTCCTAACGCCAGAAATTGGTAACATGTGAAACGAATTTAAAACACTCTGAAGTAGAATGGAGTGTGCGTTAAAAATACACGACGTTATAAATTTGTGAGGAGTGAAGGTGGCCTGTGTAACTTGCAGATACACATGTAACGTAACCTGTAAGTGCTTTTATTTTTTTTTCAAGAAAATAATTTTTAAATAGGAAGCTTATTCAGTTATGGTTGTACTGTAGTGAGTGCATACGTTAACAACAATAACTTGACCGCGTGTTCCGTCACGGCGTAAAGATGTCTTACTCCATTTACTTTGCGTATAATTAGCCTTGATATGCTTTTTATTCGTGATACAAATATAATCACACTGCAGATGCTGCATCTCAGTCATACATTACATTTTTTTTGTATTTCATTATGGGATGGAAAGAAATGAGTACAAAATTTTATTGAGAAAATCTAAAACGGCGAGATATGCCTAGATGGGAGGATCATTATACAGTGTACAGACAGGTAAATTTATCGTGTCACGGAGCGTGTGATAGGAGAACGTGAACTGGATTCAAGTGGCTGAAGTCCAAGATGGGCTGTTTGTCGGCTCAGAAATGAACATTCGACTTCCATAAACGTGGGGTATATCTTGATCAGCCGAGAGCAACTGTCAGCTTCTCAAGAAGGACTATTTCATGGAGCCTGTTTATTAGGTGGTTGCGTTTCATTAAATGGAAATACACTGGAATGTAAATTGTAGATCTTAATTGTGTGTATGTGTTCGACAAGGACGATTGTCTATCGGCATTGTGAGAAACTGGACGACCGAAAAATCGGAGTTTGATTCCCGTCAGGGGCAGAGGTCCAGACCGACTCCGGGGTCCACCCAGATATCCACCCAATGCTTACTGGGGGCTTTTTTCCCGGAGGTAAGTCGACCGGAGCTTGAAGCTGACAACTCACCTCTATCTAGTGCCGAGATTAAGAATGTGTGGAACTATTCCTCCATTCCCTCGTATGTCATTGTCGCGTGGCCCGTAGCAACTTCACCTGTTTCACCTTTACCGTGATAGTGTACCATATATATAGCTAACTAATGTGTTGAAGAGGTCTGGAGATGAAATGTGCAGACGGAGGGAATTTATTGTATACAGTCTCAGTTTACACTATTAAGTGACGTAAGACTGTAATAGGTTTGTCTTACAAAGTACAGCTCTTTGTCTTGCAACAGCAGTAAACAGTCTATTTAACAGTTGCAAAATCCTTTAGTCCCGTTTGTAAAGGTACGCAGGTGGACCTCTTAGTGATAAACATCGTATACATTAATGGACTGTACCCTAGTTTACACCTCAATTAACTCAGGAGAGAGGGAGAGAGTATCATTTTTAAGAGAATGCATTATTACGTCAGAAGTTGGTTGAAAAATGTGTAATAGCAGAGTCTTGTAGTTTGTAATGCATGTTCAACTCAGCGGGGCGCAGCGGAAGGGGTTAGAATCATGCACTTGAGAGGTGCTTAACCAAGTACTCGCATAATTCAGTGGCAGTTATTTGAACACGCAACGTGTAAGTTCCACTGTTCGTGAGAATGTAACGAACGTATGTGTACCAAGTGTCTTCAACAGCTTGTTGGCAGTAGTCTAAATGGAACTGAAGAAACGGTAGTTTGGGGTGAAATAATTGTCTGTCTGTAGCAGGTTTCTTGTTGTGCCTATGTTTGACAGTAATGCAAACCAAAATTTAGTGTTTAAACATGTATTTATTTTTTTCTGAAGATGTTTTCTTATGTTTTGTCAACAGTTTGGACATAATATGTCTAGTAGGGGAATGCCAGGATCCGACACTGCTAATACCGAAGCCCGCAGCTAACACAGCGTTGTGCTAGTTCCATCTACCTTCCCATACTCAACAACCTGCCTCCTTTGGTTAACTAACTAACTAACTAACTCCATGGAGCAGAGTCCTTCTTGAGAAGCTAACAGGTCGTCAGCTAGTCAAGAAATTCCCCGCGTTTTATGGAACCCGAAGGTTCATTACCGCACTCACAAGAGCCCGCCACCTGTCCCTATCCTGAGCCTTAAGTCGTACCAAAGAATCAATCCAGGTCCGAGGCTCTGTATAGTGTTTCGTAACATGGTCATTTTTTACGGTGAGGAGTTGTTAGCACCTCGCCCAACCCCCAAGCTGGAGGACCAACCCTTGTCGGCTGTCCGCGACTGCATATTCGCAGCTACCCTCCATATTCGGAGGCCGTTCCTCCATCCGCAACCCGAGGACGCGCCATGCCGTGGTTGCAGGGACCCACTAATCATGGGCCTCCTTTGGTTATCGTCTTAATGTTATCCGCATATCTCTTTAGTGTAAGCCGTCAATTTTCGAGTCGATTCCCCCATCAAAATTCTATATACCTTTCCCCTGGCCCCATCTGGTATTATATTTCGAATATTTCACATTGCTGTGAGGTATACAGTCACTCCCCGACTTAACGGCCATCATACTCACGGCCAACGGAAGTGACGACCAAAATTTCCTTAAGAAATTTTCAAACCACAATAAAAATGTCATTAAAATTTTATTTCGAAGTACATTTCGAATTTTGCACACAAAGTGCTGGTTATCACAACGCCATTTATTGGGACATCGTCTGTTCTTATTATTTTGCAACGGAAAGCCTACTTGTCTGAATACCCCTCGACCTGCTGGAGGGTGTATATTCAACCTTATTTCGTATTTGAACTTAGACCAATTCGACTTACAACCAGGGTGTTCAGAAAGTATCCTGTTCATAAGTCGGGTGAGTACTTGTAGTAGACTCACATTTTCAATGGGTTTGTTCCATCGCAGGCAACTTCATACACAGAAAGAATTGCTGTATTTATTTTATTTGTATGTGACTTCCGGGGATATTTTATTTATTTATTTATAGATTATTAATAACCTTGTCAGTATCTCAAATTAGTAGCGCTTCTTTCGCATTCTAACATCTCTGAAACTGGGGCGCGTCTTACATTTCATGCCGTCATAAGGAATCGGCGATGAAAGAAATTATATTCTGTACTGTATTGTAAACGAAAGGAAGAAAACTGCTTGTCCATAACACGCGTCATGGTACAGTAACCACAAAGAGCGAAAGTATCTATATATTTCCGTTATTAAAAATGTTCTTGCGTGTAACAGTGTATCAGGCACCTGATGGGGGTTTGGAGGCAGAAAATATGAAGTAGTTTTAATATGAACTAATGCTCTGCGGTCAGGAGAGATCGGTCAGGGTTCATTGTTAACACTTGGGTCGTCTTAAACCAAGTATCTCGAACCCGCGGCGCGCTGGGTTGTATTATGCGGCCTGCAGCCACATATGCAAATTATGTATGTGCTACAGAAATTACACAGTAACATCTGCGGTTGGGCATAGCACGTGCGGCCCTCGAACCAACCCACAATACCTGTTTTGGCCCTTTGCCATAAAAAGTTTGGACCCCCATGTTTTAACACCTTCCTTACTGTGCATTTTCGGGAAGGGGATTTGGGGGTGGGTACCCTTGGCGGTGTGGAACATTCGGTTATTGTCCTTCAAGAAATGTTGCATTACAAGTGCACTTGATGGTACAGGAGATGATAGCTTATGGGGCAGTTCAGATCGTGACTGTCCTGATTTAAAAAGCGAATTAGAATAATGTGCGTAGTCGGAGTGTGAGATAGGATACACAAGTGAAGGGGACAGTGCATAGACACATTTAGTATAAACTTGCAATGTTATGTTGAGTTCTGCTTGTTAATACAAGTAAACAATAAGTATTGATAATTTCTGTTGTGGTATAAATATGCTATATGTTTATTCCTGACAACCTGTTGGTGCGTGTTACAATCAATACCGTCTTATTATCGAGGAAACACGATATGTCACGTTGAACAGTAGCATAAGTGAATGATGACTCGGAATCATGTGTAAGGCAGCGATCGTAGTACCGGAAGAAATGAATTCGTGTTGATATACAGATTTTTTATAAATCGTATCGCATTACCTATGTGGAGTAGCCGAGCTGATGTTTTAACTGCATCGGTATAGACTGTACTTATAGGTAGCAGATTCGAATGTCGATCAGGCTGCCGGCTGTTCTGAACGAGTGTCATTGTGCTCTTACTCGCCCTCTGCAGGCAGATGCTGGGATCGTACCTTGAAATACTTCATGACCGTCTCCTTCCTCATCCGTAGCATGTGTGATAATAGTGTTGTGTATGTTCACTGTAGCTGTAGAATTAGACGAACTCTTGTAAATCCAAGTAATGTGATAGCAGAATCTTCCTTACACTTCAACGCTTGCCACTTCAAGTACAGTACAAAATCAGGCTAACACCTAAAGCTTGCCACTATAAGATCTGTACAGAATTAGGCTAACACCTAGGGCTTGCCGCTTTAAATACCGTACAGAATCAGGCTAACGCCTAAAGCTCGCCACTTCAAGTACCGTACAAACTCAGGCTAATGCCTAAAGCTCGCCACTTCAAGTAACCTACAGAATCAGGCTAACACCTAAAGCGTGCCACTTCAAGTACTGTATAGAATCAGGCTAACACATAGGGCTTGTCACTTCAAATACCGTATAGAATCAGGCTAACACCTAAAGCTGGCCACTTCAAGTACCATGCAAAATCAGTCTAACACCTAAAGCTTGTCACTACAAGTACTGCACAGAATCAGGCTAACACCTAGGGCTTGCCACTTCAATTACTGTGCAGAATCAGGTTAACTGAACGCTTATACTGTGATAGGAGAATCAGGCTTGTACTTGTGAGAGAACAGGTAGACGGATACACGATAAAACTTGATAAGAAGGTTGTAACGAACTGTATTAGGCATATGTTCATGTTTGTCGTCCGCGCAGAAGATGAAGAGAGGGAACAAGGCAGTTAATTGTTCCGACATGGAAACCCTATTTAGGTTAACTAGACTTGTCGCAGCCAAGGCACCTGCAGGTTGCTGCAACTTTCCATGTTACTGAGCACTCTGCTACGTGTGCTTCATTCTCTTACTGCAGTGAAACAGGGGATATACACAGGTACAAAGGAAGTTTTATCTCTAGCGCTTTTGGGTTTCTAGTGACAAATTTCAGTTCAAGAAGTTGTATAGCGTTAAATGGTATGATGATCGTGAGTCATTAGTATGACAGGTATGAAAAAAAAAAAAGCAGTCGTGGGCTGTTAAAGGTACAGCCATTCCTCTGCATTGCTAATGGAAACAACGAAAAATCTCCGTCACGTTACCATTTTATTTTACATTCAAGAGAGATGGAAGAGCATCCAGAAATTGTTTGCAATGGGCTATACGTACATAAATCCAGTATATTTCTGATTATATCAAATAGTGAACCGCCTACGAATGCGGGATAGCTCTGTAGGCTAGTGACTAGGCTGCGTGCGGAACGGCTGATGGATCGTGGTTCGATTTCCGACAAGAGCAAGAAATGTTTTTCCTCTTCAAACCGTCCAGTGAGTATCGGCGTCTCTTTCTGCGCGGTAAAGCATCCGGGGCGTTTAAACTAGCCACTTACGTCCATCTTGTGCGGTCGTTAAGAAGGAGTGGATCTATATCTCCACTTCTCCCATACACATGAAAGGCGTTCACATGGGTAATTTTGTTTTACCTAAGAACTGTAAATCATTGCCGGCTCTGGGGCTCACCCAGCCTCCTGTTCAATGGGTACTGGGGGGTTTTCCCCGGAGGTAAAGTGACCTGGGTGTGACGCTGACAACGCATCTCTATATAGTGCTGAGGTTAAGAATGAGTGGAGCTTTACCTCCACTCCCCATATACCTTCATGGCTTGCACAGGGTCACCTTTACATGAGTATTTCAAAACATTGCCATTTTATGAACACGGAGAAGGCAGCAAATAGAAACTAGGGCATACAACATATTTTTTAGTAATTCTTATTACAGTACGCAGATTGGGTCAGGATGTGTTGCATACGTAGCACGAAATGGAACGTGTTGAGTGTCTGCATTCAGGGTTTTTCCTCTTCAATACTAGAGATGTGGTTAATAGCTTAACATTTACAAGTTGCAGTGACAAGGCAGCGAGACATTGGCAATTATTGAGGTGCTGCCCACATGCATGATGCCATGTTTGCTCCTCAGAATCCACAACAAAGCTGTCGTCAAGCTGCCTGTACCTTTAGATGGAATCTAACATTGACAGTACAGGTATACTAGTTCGATGACGGGCCGGGGATCACTGTCTGTCTGCATGTCTGAATAGGGGGGGGGGGGTGAGATCAGTGATGGTTTTTGGTACAGTGTAATCAGAAATGAATGTGTGGGTTCAAGTGTCTCTTGATATTTCTGACTTAGAACAAGTAGGTCTATTTCTTAATCGGAATTGGTTTTGAAACTACGTTTCGTGCTGAAACAAGGGTCATGTCAGTAGCACGGTTATTTCTGAATGCGTATAATAGAGTTTATTCTGTTGGTTGATTTAAAAAAAAATTTTGCCTTTCCCTAATTGAAATGAAACGAAATAATTCGTTCAGTACAGTACCTAGGCTTTCCGACCGAGGAATCCTTCGATTCCCCGTCGGGGGCACATGATTTTCTTCTTATCCGAAGCGGCTGGACCGTCTGTGAGGATCACCCAGCCTTCTATTCGCAGTTTACCGGAGTCACCCCCATCTAGTGTCGAGGTTAAGAATGGATAGAGCTATACCCTTACTCCGCATATGCCTTCATGGTGTGCAAAGGAAACTACATTTTCCCTTACCCGCTGACTGACATTTTACTTTGTGGTTGCCGAAAGGTTTTGAACGTTCTTTCAATGAAAACGGCGTCTGTTCCCAAAAGACGGTAATCTTAGTAGCACAGACAGCCCTTAAGTCGGACTCAAAGTATGTTATATTTGAGGTTTAGTGCAGTGTCCATATAGCCTTAGGATGCTTGGAGTTCTTAGTGAACACGCTGTGATGTCGGTGCCCTGTCCAGACATTTCGACATGCTGGCAGTTGTATCTGTGTCCGGTGCAACTGTGCATTATCTTAGCGATATGTGTGATATGACAGGTCCAGTGTCAGCATCTCCAATGCGAATGGACTCGGGTTTAACAAGTGTCACTCCTGTTCCAAGTAAACTGATGGCAAGAATAGTCCGAAGGCGGGTTGGGAGGACAGTGAAGTGACAATCATATACTTGCGTGTTAAATATGGCACCACTACCGCATTGAACCTCCCCTGTTGTACACGAGATATCTCGTTTGGAATATTTGGCCTGTTTGATGTGGAAGTATCGTTTGCTTTGTGTCATCAAAAGGAAACACAACCTGTTAGTGGCTTTTGCAACGATAGAAGTGATGACCTAGGTTGAATAAGTGAAATCTGTATAAGTCTCAACACAACTATCATTATTAGGCAATATAGTCTATCTAATTCAGCAACATGTTTCGACGGAAATTAGGTCATCTACAGGCTCTTAAACTTTAATAAACGGACTCATGTTTTTTAAAGTTTAAGAGCCTGAAGATGGCCTAATTTAAGGCCGAAACATGTTGCTCAATTAGACTGATAGGCTGTATTGTCTCATAAAACAGTTACAGTGATACTGATATAGATTTCACGTATTCATATCATTGACACACAACGGGGTGGCACACGTTAAAAATGCAAATTTTTAGCTACTTATAAATTTAACACGAAATAAAAAGGTAGAGTTTATTAAATAATAGTCTACACAAATATACGAAAATTGCTGTTTTTATTATCTTGGGCCTGTACTGCGAAGTAGTCCCGTAATCCCCGCAAAGGGGCGAGCCTGGCCACTATGTGAAACGTGTCCGCTGTCGAGTTGTATTCAGAATATACCCGCGTCGATTCTCGGGCAGGACACCGGCTATTATCTTTGAGTTTTTGTGGTTTTTCTGTGTCCGTTCAGACACGCTAGAGTGCTGCCTCGACCAGGCAGTTCCAAATTCCTTGCAATTATTTTGATCTGGTCTTTCGACACTGTATAGACTGAGCTACCAACAACGTCGTTAAATAAACTACAGCCACAAATATAGGCATTCTGTGTTATGTGTTCTGTGTTATTCTGTGTCATGCCGGTATTTACGAAACAAAATGTTTGCGCGCTGAGAGGCATAAATGTCGTCATTGAACGTTTAGTCTGTGCAGTTTTTAAATGACACTGATCCAACTTGATGCAAACAGAGCAGATCTGCTAGAATAGTTCATGCTGTGTGCTACGTTCCTCTGTTATATTCTTATTTTGCTTCCTTCTTTGTCTGCATTACAAAAACTGGGTTTCGTAATCTGAATGAAAATATTGCGACAGGTGCTGTAAGTAGAGGAATGTGGGGCAAGCTGGTATTTCTTTAATTAACGCGAGATTTATTAGTTATATTACTTGCAAAGTACGGACAATAGTGTCTTTTCCAACTTTCCTTTCCACTTCAGAAGCCAGTACCGTTGATCGCATCTGTATTCCGTCAGGACAGAAGTGATTGTTGCGTGGCGTACGCGTGTTTGTGCACGTATCTCAACTGAGCACGTGCTGTCCAAGACACAACCATCAGCGTGTCTTGGAGGATACATTATACCGCCTGCGTTAGTGAGCAGTCGGCCTGGTAGGGCCACTTTGAAACCGTGTTGATGAATGATACGTCAGGCTAGAATTAAATATTATCTGCATTTTTTAAATTTATTTGCATGAAATAATATAGGAATACAATAATGACACCAGCCTTATCGCATATATTGAACCACATTTAATACTTGTAATAATCAAATTGTAGAACTAGACAAAGGCTACGAACTGCGCATAATCCGGTGTTAAGCAGACGTAGCCTGCCTTACAATCTGATTTTAACTAATAAATGTTTGGTTTGACACACATATGTATGCATACATGCGTATATTGTGCGTATGACCATATCAGGCCGGAGTCCATAGGAAAATTTCACGTTCTGCAAACTTGGACTCAAAGCTATCAATGTAACAGTCTTACCAGTACATGGTGCTTGAACACACGAGGACTTTGCCTTCACCCGAATCGTCGTAATTACTGGAATTTTATGACCCTAGTTTCTATTACTCCTTATGTTTTCCACAAAGGAAACGACATTTCTGACCATTTAGGTGTAGTGTAAGGGATAGACTCCGTTTGGGGTTGTGATTGGCTGCTGTAGTTAAAAATTATTGGCATTGAAAGACCGTCTTGGTAAACCCGGACATCGGACAAACGTTAGTACATCTCAGGCTTGCAGGAAATCTGCATAACATATATCCTGGGTCAGTCTATATGGGATTTGTGGTGGGCAAAGTGACACTGGGACAGGGTTTTCCCCAGTCATTTTCATTCCACCGGTGCTCCATTACACGGAAGAACGAAAAAAACTAATTATCATCATCACAGGGTTGCACAATAAGCCTCAAGAGGCTGCGGTGCTTCCGTAGCATCTGCTGCGGGGCCCTTCACCAAAAAAAAAAGTGATCTGTAGAAGTCACTTACTAATGAGTAATATCAGTACATTATATTCATATTTCATCACAGGCCGTTGGCATTTAGAGGCAGCAGAGATGTTCCTAATTTATTTACGTCCTGTCATGTCTTGCATCGGAAGAGGCCTTCCTCGGTGAAGATATAAGCGTGCCTAAACTGTCATCGTGACTTGAATTGTAAAAGGAATTAAACCCCAAGCTTTCTACTTTGTTAGGAAATGACAAATGCTTCAGCGCATGCGCACAGGAAAACAGCTGACTGATGACTCGTGTTCATTAAACAATAATGTGGACGTGATGGGCGTGCATTGGAAGTGTAATGTATTTTTATCTATCAGATGTCTTGTCAGCACGATTATAAGACTATTAGAGATTAATGTGGCAAGTACAGTAGGGCTGCCTCTATTGTCTGTCAGACTTTGTTTCAATCTTTTCTAAAATACCAGTCAACGTCTCTCAACAACCAACAACCATCCATGTTCCTCTCGATGTCGCTGTTGATTCGTGGTTTATATGCCGACCGCACTAACTACAATACTCGTATTTAGCGTCCAATGGCATAGTGACTATATGGTGAGTTGGGAATTAGGTTAAGCAAAGCGGCCGTGGCCTATTAAAATGCATTGTTCCAGCATTTTTGTGGAGGAACAGAGGAATGCAACGAAGGGTGTCTGAGCCGTAATGATCAAAACAAGAAGTGTAAGAAGGGCGGTAGCACGTAGCACGCATGGGAGAGAAGAGACAATGCACATCAAGGTTTAGTAGGAAGGCTTTAATGAAGGAGACCGCTTGGAAGACTTAGGCGTAGATAGGAGAGTAATATTGTAATGGATTTTAACGAAATGGGATGGGAGGGTGTAGATGGGACTTATCTGGCTCAGGATAGGGACAAGCAACGGGCTGTTGTGAGTCCGGTAATGAGCCTTCGGATTTCATACAATGTGGGGAATTTCTTGATTGGTTGAGGAAGTAGTAGCTTCTCAAGGAGGACTGTGCGTAATAGAGTTACGTAGTTAGCCTGACATGGCAGTTCGAGGTTTGAATTTAAAGGCGTGTTTTATGTAAATAATAAATATAAGAGATATATTACAAAACATGAAAGTTCACCTCCCCTAATACCAAGCTGCCATTGGACACGATTCAAAACCTGTTACAGCCACCTCCCATCCTCAGAATCTCCCAGTTCCATTGCAATATTATCTTTCCGTATCCACCTCTGTCTGCTTGGTAGTTCTTATTTTCAAAACGTTTCCCACGAAAATTCTGAATGCACTTTTTTATTCCTCATCTTCAGACTTGAAAAGCCTCATACGTGAGACCTGCCTGTTTCACTGGTATACTACTATTCACAACGCTGTAACGACATAGTGTCTGTAACAGAGTCCTAAAAACATGAGGCCAAAGATTTCTTATTGGACTGGTGAAGGATATATGTTAGGTCGGGCCCTGCACGGGCATGCATGGTTTTTAACCCTACCATACCCTTCCCGCTGCTTCTCCTTAGTATTTTAATGAGATGCATGTCATGCAGATGTCGCCAGCAACGGCATGGGCTTCTGAGTTGCAAGATCTCATTAGCTTCCACCCCCCAGCCCCAAGATGGCAGCACAAGCTCGTATGCAAATTGAATATCGTTGCCACAAAAAGCTGACTGTCGTCGTCTGCTCTCCGCCTTTGGCATCTGATATTAAAATGCCGAAAGCTGTGTGTTGTGTACTTGCTAATTATGATGACGGAGAGGACACCCCATAAAAGACATTGCCAGTTTCGTAATTTAAAGAGAACGTGTTTATTTCTGATGCAGAATTTATGTACTTTATATCAGAGGACAGGAATGTGGCCACTGGGATCGGCACATTTACATTAGGATATGAAATTGAATATGTAACTGGAATGGAAAATTGATGGACGGTGGGGGGATTTAACATTGAACACCTAATGGAGGTGAGTAGTCATTTTAAGGCCGCGGCTACTTTGCCCTCTGAAAAGTCTAGGGCACCAGTGGTGACTGGACAGACCAAAGAGGCAGGCCTGACGTTAAGGTCGGTAATCAAACACCGGTTGTTCAGGTCTGCCGGCACTCATTCATTCTGTAGTCTGTCTTACGACAGGTACGTAGCCTCTTCCAAAGCGAGTTCTCCACAGGGTGCGATCTAGTGCTTCCTCTTTCAATTTCCAGTATCTTCTCTTTTCCTTAAGGTCATCCAGTAGCTGCTTACGCCTTCTTCCTCGTCTTCCCGTCATTGCTAGCCTTCCCTGTAACCTTCCTTCAATCACGTGTTTTAGAAGGCAGTTTCTACGCAAGATGTGTGACCAATCCAGGTAGCCTTTCTTCTTTTTATTGTATGTAGGATATTCCTCTCCTCCTTGACTCTCTGTAATACTTCTTCATTTCTCACGCGATCGGTCCAACTGATCTTCTCCAGCACCACATTTCAAAACTTTCCAGTATTTCTGATCTGCATTCCGAAGTGTCCACTTGTCAGCACCATACAAAGCTATGCTCCAAATGTAACACTTTACTAGTTTCTTCCTTAAATTTAAGTCCAGTTTGCTGGTGTAAAGAGTCTTCTTGTTGAATGCTGCCTTTGCCGTGGTAATTTTGGATTTAATTTCACGTGTACACCTTGCATCATTTGTTATAATGCTGCCCAAATAATTGAAATATTCCACATACTCCAGTTGCTTTTGATATATCGTAATTTGTATTGGGTATGGTTGCCTTGAGATTCTCATTACCTTAGTTTTTTCCACATTCATTTCCATTCCATAGCGTCTTTCAATTTCAATTAGTCTATCAACCATGCGCTGTAGCACCTTTTCTTCCCTAGCAAGTAGCACAAGGTCATCTGCATATTTCACAGTGCGAATTACTTGTCCTCCTATTTTGAAGTCTCCAGTCCCTTCAAGAGCTTCCTTGGTAAGGTACTCGCTGTATAAATTGAACAGAATCGGCGACAAACAGCAACCTTGTCTAATTCCTCTTCCAATCTTCACACTTCTAGTCACCCCTTGGTTCAGCCGTACTTTAACACTCTGTTCCATGTACAATTTGCTGATCAATCTTCTTTCGCGCCAGTCGGGCACTGCCTGTGAAAAATTTTTATTCATAACTACAATTTTATTTTGTTTTTCCTTTGGCTTGTTCATTCGTAGTGTCATATTATTTGATTTGATCAGAACATTTCGTTTTGTTTTTAAGTATTAATGGATTTATGTTCGCAGACAGAACTTTCTAACTTAATGAATTGTCTGATGAAAGAAAATGTGGGCACACAAAGTGTCCTAGTACTTTTCTGATAGTTTACAACCGTTTATGTTGACATCCTGCCACGTGTTCATTCACAGTATCCTCACGTTGCATTAATCCGTGCAGTTGGAAGTGAGTCGTTACTGTTGACATACATTGTTATACGCAATGGACCAAACCCTGCTTGACAGCTTTAATGAAATATTTTTAAAGAACAGAAACCCGCAATGACATGAAACAACATCTGCGATATGAGGAAACGCTTCAAGCTTATCTACGGCTGTTCAATATAAGCTCCCTTGGTTACCCTGCAGATGTTCTAACGATAGCCGTGCAGACGTTCTAATGATAGTCCTGCAGATGTTCTAACGATAGCCGTGCAGAAGTTCTAACGATAGTCCTGCAGATGTTCTAACGATAGCCCTGCGTATGTTTTAACGATAGTCCTGCAGATGTTCTGACGATAGCCCTGCTTATGTTCTAACGATAGTCCTGCAGATGTTCTAACTATAGCCCTGCATATGTTCTAACGATGGCTCTGCGTATGTTCTAACGATAGCCCTGCAGATGTTCTAACGATAGCCGTGCAGACGTTCTAACGATAGTCCTGCAGATGTTCTAACTATAGCCCTGCGTATGTTCTAACGATGGTCCTGCAGATGTTCTAACGATGGCCCTGCAGATGTTCTAACGATAGTCCTGCGTATGTTCTAACGATAGCCCTGCAGATGTTCTAACGATAGCCCAATTCTTGCCACATTCGCCGCAGCATGTCACGGACCGCGTTGTTTACTGTCTCTGTGATCCTGAAAAATTACATGATACCACAGCTATGGAAGATGGCCTACCGCCACCCTTCCACACAAAGGGCCGTACCTACTTCAAGGCATTGTTTCGTGGCAAATGGATTCGGCGTGAAGGACCTATTCCACGGACCCGCGTTCTTCAGATCCTACTCCTTTATATTTCAATTTCTGGGGATTTGTGAAGGATGTGTTATACTCGTACGTTTCTCTGATGCTTACAGCCCTCTGTGAGCTGCAGCAGCGTACTGCAGATGCGGTGAACAAGGTGGATTGAGATATGCTGCGGCAGATGTGGGATAATTAACCTATCGTGGAGACATGTATTCGGTAACCAAAGGAGCTTGTATGAAATACCTGTAAATAAATTTGACATGTTTCCTTGTATTGTATAAATGGTTTCATGGAATTGAGGCTTTATGAATTTTCACAATATTAAATTTGTCAAGTAGGTTTCCCTACGCTGTATACAGTTTATTAAATAATTTATAAGCACATTTTACAGAGTTTTGAAATCGGCCATTCTTATCTGAACATTGTAGAAACTAATTCAAATAAGCAGGGGTTTGTTTGTTCTTGTTACATCTTCTAGTAAAATACCTAATGGAAGTATGGGCGTTTGAATACGTAATGTGCATGAACTCTTTCGGAAGGCATTTCGACGGAAAAACATTGCGCGTTATATGCGGACAAAGACAGTAACAAGACGAGAGTGAGTTGGTCCCCTTTTCCACGTCGTGTCCGACGGTATCGAAACCAGCAGAAATATGAACTGTTCCGGATATTTTATACAGCTGTCTTCTTGCTCGAAAAAAACCACAAAACAGAAACCGTTCCTACGTGATATCTATCTGTCGTGATTTAGTGGCTCCAATCTAAGAGCTCGTTAGTTTCTGTGCTTGCTTCTCTGACACGTCGGAGAAAAACAACTCTGTTTGTCTGCAGCATCCAAGGACATATCGGGTGCGGACGGACATGCTTACGGACAGAGAGACTTTGCATATGTTAAATTGCAAAGTAGCTACCGGGAGGTCTGTGAGACTGAAGTGTATCGTCATGTTCTTAGTCCGTTCGCAGGCACAGACTCGTAGTGAAGAATGCTCAGGTCTAGTGCCTGACACCGAACATCTCAGTGCAGTAGTTAGCATCCCTCCTTTGTATCCGTCAGATCCCAGACTCCAATATTAGCGTGAAAATTGGCTGTTATTATAGGTTAGCCTGCTTTTGTCCTCAGTCTCACCAGCCGGTTGCTATGGTAGTACATGAACATAGACCACGACCTAGTCCTTACACGTCTTTACCAATTCACATTCATAATCGTGTCACAAAGGGTAAAGGTAAAGGTAAAGTTGTCCCTGTACAAGCCATGAATGTGTATAGGGAGGGGCAGAGGTACAGCTGCATTGATTCTTGTTCTCGGTAGTAGATGGAGGCGAGTGGTCAGGTTCACGCCTCGGCTACCTTGCCAACGGGGAAGGAGACCCTGTTACCTATTAAATAGAATGCTGGTTGGTCCCTACAGCTGGTCTGAACGTTTTGGGGAAGGAAAAAACCTGTTGTCCCTGCCGGGAATTGAGCTCCGGGTCGCTGAGTCCATATACCGTCATGTCATATCAGAATAGTTTGAGAAATTGTTCTTATAAACCAATAAGGTAATACATCTGAGCAGTTCATCGGACTTCTCGAGCGTGGAAGAGAGGACGCACTTCACGCATTGAAAAGGCGTTTAAAATGAACAGTCTTTCTGTAAAGAAGTATAGTAGTAGTAGTAGTATATAGTAGTAGTAGCAGCAATATGCTTGCAACATGCCACATTATCCGCAATTTCTCAGGCATCGACAATAATTAATTACGATATTTGTAATTATTTTGGTGGTACCTGGGATCATAAATTAGCCAGTCTAACACCTGAGGGAGAACAAATACAGCAGTAATAATAACAGTAATATAATAATAATAATAATAATAATTTTGTCATTTTCTTGCTTGCTTTGCAACTATTTCTGCTACTGCTATTGTCGTTAATAACAAGTTGGGAAATGTCTGCAGGGCGTAACATTTCTGGTACCTTCCGTGTGTTGCACTCCCTAGATGTTAAATGCCTGCACATTTTACAGAAACACACGCTATAACCTCACGCTGTAATATTTCTCCGTTTCTTAATACAATATTTGCAGTAGATTTCATAGATGATACGCAATCTTCAGAACCCTGTAGAACTATAGTACATAAATGTACAGTATGTGAAAAATGCAGAGTTTTGTTAATGTTCAAACAGGTGGTACATATTGTAACCACTGTGTTGTGTAGGGTTAACTGATACCAGTGCAGATTTTTCATTCAGAACTTGTTAGTTTTTTCACCGATCAGTAAATACTTTAATTTTGTCACAAAGTCACACCCTAATCCCTCTGTCTAAATGTGCCTTGTGGTTCCTTCACAGACAGCGCTGCACTGGGCAGCCAAGCACGGGAATGCTGACGTGGTGAAGCTGATCGCTGGAACATGCCAGGCTGACGTCAACGCCAGATCGGTGAGTGTTCCTATTTCACAGTATAGCCCGTTCGCTGTCTTTAACACTGCGCGATGAACCTATTTCAGCCCCTCTCCTTAGGCTCATCTCCAGGAGGTACTAGAGGGGCGCCGGTTAGTTGGTTACAAGGGCTTACAGAGCTCAGACTGTTCATTGTTGCCTTCTATCAACCAAAAAAAAAGTTTTTCGCAGAATGAAGTACTGTACTATGACACTAAGATAGGAAACTATAGATTTATCCGAAGTCAAGGACGTCAAATAGCGTCAGACGAGGCACTAAATGGACTACAAATTATATTCTAAACACAAACTAATTTTCTTAGAAAGAAAGACGACTTTTATGGAGGCATACTTTCTTTCTCTAATCGCTCGTGGCATGGCTGTATTCCTTTCGTACTCCCGGGCAGTATGCAAACTATCTGCGCGCGTAGATGCCGTAAGATTGCGATCGGACTCTACACCACTCAGTCCCTTGAAGCATCCTTTTTCTCTACAGTAGTTACTCTCGATGAAAATTAACTTTAATCCTTTGCCTGTACGAGGTAAGGGTAACCGGAATGTTTACACTGTGTCTAGACACAGTGCCACCACCAAGACGAATACAGGAAACTAAGGTAAAATTGCGTGTATTATAGACCTTAGAACAATGTAAAGGTAAAGGTAAAGTTATCCCAGTGCATACTCTGAGAGTACGTGGAGGAGTGGAGGTATAACGCTACGGATTCTTCACTTCGGCACTAGATGGTGAGTTATCAGCTTCATGTCCCGGCTACTTTACTCCTGATGAAAGCTTTCTCGGTACCCCTTGAATAGGAGACCGGATAGGTCCCGGAACCGGTCTGGACTCTGGAGAAGAGAAAAAAACATTTGACTCTGCCGGGAATGGAACCAAGATTCCTGTGAATTTGGAATGTGATTGTTGGTTAGCGGTCAGTTTTACGAACCAACCGTTAAAGAAACAGAACGTATTGAAACTCCATACATGGAATTTTATTCGTACGTACGCGGGGGTAGGGGTGGGTCTGTGTCGCTGAGAACAGCTAACGGGCCGTGAGAAGCTGAGACGCACTCACCTGATCAAAATATTCCCTGGCTTTTAGGGAACTGCGAGGTTATTTACCTTGTTAACAAGAAGCCTCTACCGGACCCTGTTTACAGGTGCAAGCACTAAAAATGTGACTCAATTAGTATTCGATCTAATGGAGAGCCGTAAGTGGCTAGGCTGCGGGCTGCACGGTACGGGGCTCGAATGCCGTTAGGGGCAAGAGATTTTTCTGTTCTTTAAAACGTCCAGACCGTCTCTGGGGCCCAACCAGCCTCCTATTCGGAGGGTACAGGGCTTCTTTCCCGATGGGAAAGCGGCCGGGGCGTCAAGTCAACCCCCCACCTCCATGTAGTGCGGAGGTTAAGAATGAGCGGAGCTATACCTCTACTCCCTCATACGCATTCTTGGCGTTTGAAGGGAAAAATTTACTTTTACCTTTATTCGAAAGAGTGGCCACCCTCGCACTCGTTAAAAGAGCTGGCTTACGAACTGAACTGAATGTTGAGGTCTCAGCGTCTAAGGTGATTTGCACCGTGTCCGTTGTGAACTGTTTAAAAGCGGGGGAGGGGTTCCGTCACTCGTGCCACTCCGTCCTGTCAGTATTTGCTGATGATTTATCATCAGATAATGGAGTACTTTCCAGCTACTCTCTTATTTTCACGTTTATAACGTTTGGTCCTTACAGGCAGCAGCTTGCGTGCATTAGACTAGCCAATACCCCACCCCAGTGTCTCTTTCACAGTCATCAAACGACGACCGGTATGAAAAAGACACAGCAAAAACTTAACGATGGGGAAATTTCTTTTTGTGTTTATTCACACATCGTAAAAATACTATAAGCGTTAAGTTTACATTTTTATTATAATGGATATTTAAATGTTACTTAAGTGTTGCTTTTTTTTTGTGTCATGTGTCTACTTACTCTGTTGCCCCCAGTTTCTTATATGCAGTGACAAGGATCAGCAGCTAATTCGACTCGGTGTATAAAAATTGAATTCACCTTTTAGATAGCTGTTGATTACGAACAAGGTTGTCCTTTGTTGTCAGGATTACGAACGAAAGCAGACAATCTTGTATTCGAATCTGGGTAACTGTTGAGATTTGTGGTAAACTCAATGTTAAAGTTAGTTGTTTGTTTTTATATTATTACTGAAATAAGTAATTTGGTTTTAAGTGATTTTAAGTTAATCTCATCCTGAATCGTTAATTCTATGCGCCTGTAAATGTAGCGAAAGTCTCCACAGCTCTGGGTGTAATTTTGCAATTCTTTAATGCCATGTACTTTTCTTGAAATTTATTCTGTATCAAGCTCAGTCTGTAATAAATAGCCACGATAAAGGTATATACAATACTGTGTGCGAAGCATTCCTAAGCTTAAGTTTTCTTTTACTGTAAAATATATGTAGGCCTATTTCCCTATATAACATTTTAAACAATAAAATGATGACCTATTATGGAACTGAAGTAATTCAGTTGATGTGGGATACAACGGAAGAAGACCATACTAACATTTATTTGAAATATACTTAAAGATTCAGTTCGTACCTCGCAGTAAACAATTCGTCACTGTTATAAACACCATTCAGTTAATTCTGTGGGAGGCAATAATCACTGTCCGGACAAGCATACAAAGCACATAAATGTACTCTGTGGGCAGAAGGTAGAAAGATTGTATGTTAAACCACGTGTTACTTAAAGTAAGCACTGGACTTCAGTGGGTTAAGAAGTGACGGGATGTAACCTTGCAGTAGTCCAGGACCGCTCTGTTTGCAGTCATCTCTTTGTCAGGAACAGCTATCTTCCTGTTCGATGCTACATAGCCGGTACAGTTCAGAGGGTCGAAGTAGGGCAGAGGAAGAGCTGTGCGTCTGTCCTTTTGAGAACAGTATTTCTTATCATGAGGTGGCACCGACCCCGATCATCGTGTCCACAGGGCCATCTGGCCGCTCCATCAGGCGTCATCAGATAGAAATGTCTCATAGCCCCTGACCGGCGAAAGACATTGCTTTATAATGAGGAAATGAATGTTTAAGAAGCTACAACTCAATTTGTAAGATATAATACCATCGGATGATGCCTTGTTTACCACAAAAACTTGTGACGCATGCTTTCTTTTTTCTTTCTTTCCTTTGTTCGTTATTTATTTTTTACTTGTGTTGTTTAACGATGCTGTCAATTGCTAAGATTATATAACGTCTGTGATAAGTGAATGAGCCTTTGAAGCAAGACCAGAAGAAAGGAAGAAGAGAGGAAGACCAAGAGTGAAGTGGGAAGAAAATGTAAGGAGAGGACTCCAGGAGAGAGGAGTGGACTGGAGGCAGGCTAGGAAAAAGGCTATGGACAGATCTGCATGGAGATCCCTCGTGTGAACCTCGACACCGGAAGGTAGAAGAGGACAACTAAGCAAGCAAGATAAATGAATGAATAAGTGTTGAGGGTTGGTAGAATGATGCTGACAGGGGAAACCTAAGTACTCTGAGAGAAACTTGTTCCAGTACCACTGTGTCCACCAAATTGACTGGCCTGGAATCGAACCCGAGCTTCCGCTCCAAAGGCTATATGTATATATAATGTTCTTCCTTTTGAAATAATCAAAGTATGGTCTTCTTAAATGGACATTTTTCTCGTCACTTGAAACTTTTCTCTTGATTTATGCTTTCTTTCAGCATTTTCCTGCAAGTCTTTAAGGATCCGTCATCAAAGTTAAACAGCCACCCTTTTGCCTTTTTCTGTAGATATTGAAACACTGTAGTGTGAATGCCGTGTTGATCATTAAACGTAAGTTTTTGTAGACTCTTTTATTTCCTGCTGTCTTTTCTCCCGTAGTCCTCCCCCATCCTTTGTATTTCTCCTATATGTGAAAGTATGTACACTAAACGCCATTTTAATCCCTCGAGGCATCTGTCGCTGTAGTACCTCAAAATAGGCCACGACCGCTTCCTTCTACACTGTTACTTATGACTTCGTTAGTGAGCCTGTCATTCGATGCTGTGTAGTCTGAGCTTACTGGAAGAAATCCCGTTTTGTCTTTTAAGACCGAAACATGTAGCTTTATGTTATTTAATAAACGCATAGTTATGTTGATGGTATTTCATTGAATATTAATAATGTGATCTGTTTGACAGCAAGGTTAGGGAACCGTAAATACATAAATAATTTCCGTTTTACATAAATTTCAGGAAGCATATTACAAAACAAAACTGTAGATTTATGTTGGTATAACATGCTTAAACAGTACGTATTTAATCAAACTTCCCTGTCCTCTGTGTCTCTTGCGCTTACTGTCAGTAACTGTACGCGAGTTGTCACTCTTTTCCGGACTGGAGGCATTTTTTCCCTAAAGGAAATTGCCTTATACTTTTCTCTGTATGCAGGGTTTATTCTACATATGAATAATTTTCACCACTGTTTATGACCATTTCCCGTTTCCACCGTCACGTACATTTACACATGCAGTTCGGTTGTCTGTCACACAACGCCCGTGTACATAGTAATCTCTAACCGGGCTACGAACAGAACCGTGTACATCTGCTCCTCCCACAATCACATATCCTTGCTTGACACTGGTAACATTTCAAGCAACACGCGCGAGGTGTCTGAAGTCTGTACAATAGTCAGAGAGTGCGTTTTTGTGTTTTTATCGGATTCGGTCTTCTGTCTGAACGAGAAAATCCGGCTTTGGCTGTGAAACCGCCGTGGAATTAAGAATGGATGTATTCCGACAGCTGGCCCTTGTTTCCCGACTTCAAGCGGTATCGAAAGATTAATGTGGTTTCTTCATGATGGCTAGTATGTTCTGATATTAATTCGATTATGGTTGACGTATTGCTTTCACATTCAAAGTCAGAGTCACACAATTTGCGGATTAAAATGAAAAAAAATTACATAATTACACTCCATTTCTTTCTGTACCCCGATTTCTGCAAAGGGCAACGCACTGTAACTAAAGGCTGTCTCTTCATTTGAATTACTTTATTATTCTCCCCGATTTCAACTGAGTCGTTCAGTCATTTTACAAAAGTTCTATAGAGAATTTATGACGCGTTCTTTTCCACAATTTTTCCTTATGCATGTTGAGACTGTACGTGCTTATCCTATAAATGAGTCATTGGACGTTTTTGTGGTGAAGGGCCTCGCAGCAGATCCTACGGACGCACTGCAGCCTTGAAGGCTTATTGTGCAACCCTGTGATGAAGATGATTATTTTTTTTCTTTTTTCCATGTAATGGAGCACCGGTGGAATGAAATTGACAGGGGAAAACCGAAGTACTCGGGGGAAAAACCTGTCCCAGTGCCGCTTTGTCCACCACAAATCCCACATGGACTGACTCGGGATTTTTTTTTGTATTAATTCGTGGGTTTTCCCCTTTTGATCCGTTTGTACTGTTGAAGTCCTTTTTGTCCTGCATGTCACCTTATGTTTCATGCTATCGTCCATACATCTAACACAACTCAAACATCCATGCCCCCGGTGGGATTCGAATCCACAATCCTAGTAAGCGAGCGGCCGCAGACCCACACCTTAGACCGCACGGCCACTGGGATCGGCTCTCGAACCCGGGCCTCCGCGGTGAGAGGCCGGCGACTAACCGCCTGAGCCATGGCACGGCCGTGAGCTAGGTTAGGGCCTGGACTGGATTCTTGTGCTCATCAGACGTGCAGTGGAGGGCTTCACTGAACACTGTAATGAACCTTCGAGTGTCATAAAGGGCAGGAAATGTCATGTTGTGTCAGCTGACTGCCAGCTGATACAAGAACGGCTCTTGCTGCTTGGAGTTACTTAGTTAATAGAAATAATATCCTCTTTTTTTATGAACTGTGACATATCGTGAATCTGATATTTGTTCCTTTTGTTTTCTTTTCTCGGTGCCGACTGATGATGCTTGCAGAATGGGGTAAGTCACGCACGATCGTTATTTCTGTGTTTCTGAGTGGTGCAATGTGTACCTTTAGAGTCATCTTCCGCTTAACGTAAGTTTGTGGAGATGAAATCGGAACTGTTAAACATGAAGAGCTGATTGCTGTCTTTGTAATATCTCATCTAATTTTGTGACATACTGTAGTCCCTCGGTCATCCAGACTGAATGGGAGGAACGGTGGTCCGGACTACCCGGGAATGCGGCCCACCAAGAGAAACTCCGTGGTTTGGGTAACACAAAAATCATCACTCGGTGCGAAACTAGAACCCCTTAAGGCGGAAATACTGTACCAAACATTATATAATAATAATAATAATTTAAATCGGAGATACTGAGCTATAGTTGGCCCAAAATTATCCGGACCACCCGGCCATCCGGATTACCGAGGGGCCATTGTATTTGCAGACGTACCAATATAAGTAAGTGTGTCTTCCTGGTAGGCCATGTGGAAGTCACTTTGTAACTGGTGGTCGGTCAGTCCATCTTGACACCATGACCAGGTCATGGCCACATTTTAGGTCTCAAGTCTTGCAGGTGTAGTCGTCGTGGTGAGTCCCCCCCTATACCTTCGTGGATTGCAGAGACAGAACTTTACTGTTACTTATAAATAAGATGTGCGGTGTTACATATACCACTATGGAGACAGTGTAGGTTTGTAGCCTACAAGGCGCCTGTCAATCCAGACTTTGTAAAGCAGACTATGCCTGTTTACGTAGCTTCTTTCTATTAAACGTATCACAGCAGCCCTCATAATGAAACTTGTCGTATAGTGAAGTTGAACATTCAGATTACAATATGCGGCTTTTGTGTGCTATTTAATTGTGTGGTTAGTTTTTTTTTTCAATGGCGCCACAGCCCCTTGGGGACGAGGGCCTCCTCAGTATCGAGGCTTCATGATCACACTCAGACACACCACACTCGGTAGGACTCCTCTGGACGAGTGATCAGCCCTTCGCAGAAACCTCTACCTTACGCTACACAACACTCACAAAAGACAGACATCCATGCCCCTGGCGGGATTCGAACCCACAATCTCAGCAAGCGAGCGGTCGCAGACTCACGCCTTAGACCGCGCGACCACTGGGATCGGCGTTAGTTGTAGTAAATACATATGAATATGAAAGTAAGGCGGTATAGTGTTGTGTAAGGCAAAGGGCTGGACGTCAGGTGTTCGAATCCAGTTAGGGATTTTTTCTTTTCATCACCGCTGTATCCGGACCGTTTCTTGGGCTCAACCAGTCGGCTGTCCAATGATTACTGGGACCGGCGGCCGGAGCGTGACCCTGGTGTCTGTTACGTCTAGTGCCGAGTTAGTAGTGTCTAGACATAGGCAACTCTGCATATTATCTGACGTCATTATCACGTATAATTGCTGCAAGGTTAGTGTTTGTGTGGTGTGTCAATGTCGATTGGAATGAATGTCCATTGTTTCATGAAGACAATTCGTCTTGGGGGATGACAGGAATTTGACAGCGGGATTGTGTCCCCATTCCCCGCCCGTGTTTCATTTGTCTGGTGGACAGTATTCCTCCTGTGCTCAGACCCCCCACTTGGCTGTCCGCGTTGTTACAACAACCAAGACTCATAATTCCCCCCAAGTCAAGTTTGCATTATTTGGTATTTGAGGCATTCCTGTATGGCGAACAGACAGTTGGCAAGTGCCAGATTGCTTTTAGTTATTACTGTGCGAGTCATCTGTTGGTAGGATAGTGAAATTTACGAGACTAAAATTGGCTAGACATATAGCCGGGATAGAAGCTAAAAATATACGCAAAATTTTCTTCAATAAATTTATATAGCTCCATGCATTCTTAACCGCAGCACTAGATAGACATGAGTGGTCAGCTTCACGCTTCCGTCGCTATACCCCTGGAACCCATTGAATAGGAGGAGGGTGGGTCCCAAAGCCTGTCTGGATATTTTGGAGAAGAGATCCATTGTCCCTACCGCGATTCGAGCTACGACTCCTCAGTTATCCAGCCTGTCTGGGCCTATACCGACAGCGCTGTCGCAGCTCAATTCATGTTGCGTAGTTGCCCAATAAATATCCGCTCTTTCTTTGTTCAGAGGGAACCTAGCTGCCATCAAAACGGGTCCACTATAATAGAGTCGTGGAATATTATTTTGCAGCATCCAAGGGAAGAGAAGTTTTGCGCAAAAAGGATATAAGAAATTTTTTTTACACGTGTATGGGCATTGACTATGTTAGTCACATAGCCAGCCTATAGAAATGATGCAGAAACGCAGGCTCTTCTGGCAACAGTGAACAATCGATGACGTGGCGCCAAGGTGCTTTCACCTGCTGGTTATCACGAACACAGAACAACAGGCTATTTCAAAAATAGCGTAAATATCTTGTAAGTTATTTCAGATTACGAATTCTTACGGCACTAAGCATGAAAATACTGTGTCTTCAGGGATATGATGCCATGTTGTCTGATAAAAAGTAAACAACTTTTTCAGGAACTTATTGCCTCCATCTTCAGGGCAGAAGACTACACGTTGTCACATCCCAAAAAAAATGGTACAGACACTCCCCAACTACGCAGTATTTACTTACAGGGGCACGCGGTGGCGCAGTTGGTTGAGGCACTGCTCTACAAGCCGGAAGGTCGCGGGTTCGATTCCCAATGGTGTCAATGGAATTTTTCATTGACATAATCCTTTCGGTCGGACTATGGCCCTGGGGTCGACTCAGCCTCTAACAGAAATGAGTACCAGGAATATTTCCTGGGGGTAAAGGCGGCTGGTGCGTAGGGCTGACAACTTTACCACCTTCATGTGCTGATTGTCTAGAAATCTGGGAGCCTCAACCTCCTTGAACCCTAAAGGCCTTTCCAGGCCTGTAGTGGGATTGATTTACCTTTACCTTAAACTTACGAAGTTTTTACTATGTAATTGTTGCCGTCCTGTTACAAGAGTTAATACAATGCGAATCAATTTCCGAAACACCCAGTGTCTGCACTTCTTCCGATTCTTCCTGTTGTCATGACAATTGTCATGAGATATTTGTCTATTGCGTCACACTAACAATTGTACTGTTATTTGTTCTTGACACTTCTCATTTCAACAAACAAAAGGAAACAAATTTTACTCATCTCAATACCAGTGCTTCAGCAAGTATCTATCAGTGACAAGAGCCAATATAAAGTTTCTTCTTAGGCGATCTCCGTGGATAAGTGGTACAAGTTCTAATAATCTGGCGCTATTCTTTAAGTATAGTATTTATAAACTGCATTCTGTACCAGATGTTATTAGGGTACTAAATGGAGGTCTATGAGCTGGATGGGCATGTAGCACGGAAAGGTGAAATCAAAAATACATATTGCTGCAAACCTTTAGTAGGAAAACCTGAAATGAAGATATAATGTATATAGATGGGAATAATACTAAAATGGATCTTACAGGAATGGTTTATGAACATGTGGATTGGATTTACCTAGCTTGGGATAAATGTCCATTGGCGGGATCTTGGAAACACGATTACCAACCTTCGGATTATATAAGGCGAGGAATTTACTGGCAGTGTGTATGACTGTCAGCTTCTATAGGAGACTGCTTGTCGTGCTGGTCGTGATGCCAAGAACTCGTATTGCAATTAATCCATATGGCTTTTTGATACCGAAAATACGGCATTGGGATGGCCTTCAGTGGTATAAACTGGTTGAAATGGGGGGACCGATTCACCCGTCTCCACGCCACATACACACGGAGCATGGTGATACCCTGTCATAAGCCTTCGGCTTTTATTCTTGGAGACGAAAGTACACAAACTTATTATGACCTACAGATTAGTGTAAACATCGGTTATCAACTTGTGTAGTCCCTAAAACTGCTAGAGAGTAAGAGAATAGTAACCATGCCCCAGGTTTTTGTGCGCTTGTAAAATGTGGTATTTAACTGTGCGCAAACAAATTACGTGTCTGAAAGCAAAATTCTCAGGATAATGTTTGGACCGAAGGTGAAGTAAGTGAGCAATTTACGATAGTATGTTACAGACCAGTGAATTTCATTTATTCAGGTCACCTGGTTTTCTTAGGACGACAAAATGTGTAAAAACGGGGGGGGGGGGGGGGGGGGGGTGCTTGCAGTTCCTTTGGGAGAATAGGAAAGTGAGAAGTTCACACAAGATTCTAATGGGAGGCTTGGAATCTGCACAACTGGAATGCGAAAAGGGAGATGGAGGAACTGTATTTAGACGTTGACCGTGCCATGGCTCAAGCGGTTAGCCGCCGGCCTCTCACCACGGAGGCCCGGGTTCGATCCCGGGTCAGTCCATGTGAGATTTGTGGTGGGCAAAGTGGCACTGGGACAGGTTTTTTCCTGAGTACTTCAGATTTCCCTGTCAATTTCATTCCACCGGTGCTCCATTACTCGGAGAAACGAAAAAAAAAAACAATCACATTCATCACAGGGTTGCTGCGGGGCCTTTCACCACAAAAAAGGACAGATATAAAATAGACTGTGTAGGTGGAAGGTGGATGTAACATACCCGTTGACGAGCTTTGACAGTCTACTAGCGGATATTTTCAGAGTTGGACGCTTACCTAGACATTTAGTTATTGACCTTTACCTGTGGCAACATAATTGATTTATGAATCCGTCTAAGGTGGTAAAGATTTTGTGAACTGTATTACGAGACCCAGGAAATGAAGTCAGATAGTTGGACTCGGGCAAGTACGTAGGGACTCATGTTGCCTGTTCTAAAATTCTGTACAAAAGTTACGAGATATGTGGAGTGGATAGAAACATAGACACGGTATCGGGTGTGACAAGTGGGAAGCATGGTTCACAGTGAGTCGATGGTTGCAACAAAGTATTCGCGAAATTCTGAACGTCGTTTGTAACAATTAACAGCAGTCACTCTACTAATGACACCGAAACATTGCTGTGCTGATGTCCTCACTGCCCCGTGTACTGTGGAGATACAGCCTCAGCTGTGCTTGCTGGAAATTTCGCATGTGGTGTCCAACATGACTCGGTATTTCGTGCGTTTACGTTTATAGGCGTCGAGAATGAAATAAGTAGGCTGTAGCTGCTTCGGATTTAAAGAACGAAGAAAATGAAGTAAGTAGGCTGTAGCTGCTTCGGATTTAAAGAACGAAGAAAATGAAGTAAGTAGGCTGTAGCTGCTTCGGATTTAAAGAACGAAGAAAATGAAGTAAGTAGGCTGTAGCTGCTTCGGATTTAAAGAACGAAGAAAATGAAGTAAGTAGGCTGTAGCTGCTTCGGATTTAAAGAACGAAGAAAATGAAGTAAGTAGGCTGTAGCTGCTTCGGATTTAAAGAACGAAGAAAATGAAGTAAGTAGGCTGTAGCTGCTTCGGATTTAAAGAACGAAGAAAATGAAGTAAGTAGGCTGTAGCTGCTTCGGATTTAAAGAACGAAGAAAATGAAGTAAGTAGGCTGTAGCTGCTTCGGATTTAAAGAACGAAGAAAATGAAGTAAGTAGGCTGTAGCTGCTTCGGATTTAAAGAACGAAGAAAATGAAGTAAGTAGGCTGTAGCTGCTTCGGATTTAAAGAACGAAGAAAATGAAGTAAGTAGGCTGTAGCTGCTTCGGATTTAAAGAACGAATAAAATGAAGTAAGTAGGCTGTAGCTGCTTCGGATTTAAAGGACGAAGAAAATGAAGTAAGTAGGCTGTAGCTGCTTCGGATTTAAGGAACGAATAAAATGAAGTAGGCTGTAGCTGCTTCGGATTTAAAGGACGAAGAAAATGAAGTAAGTAGGCTGTAGCTGCTTCGGATTTAAAGGACGAAGAAAATGAAGTAAGTAGGCTGTAGCTGCTTCGGATTTAAAGGACGAAGAAAATGAAGTAAGTAGGCTGTAGCTGCTTCGGATTTAAAGAACGAAGAAAATGAAGTAGGCTGTAGCTGCTTCGGATTTAAAGAACGAAGAAAATGAAGTAAGTAGGCTGTAGCTGCTTCGGATTTAAGGAACGAAGAAATTAAGTTCTGAGAAAGAAACACGTTTTTAGACGCCCTGTGCTCAATCAGTAAGAGTATCATCTTTTGCTTCGTAGTTGCGGTGTCGGTAAAATAAATTAATTCAATGAGAGATTTGTACATAGTGAGATGTGTCACTTGTGCTCTGAGAGTTTGTTTATGCGTGCGCGTCCAAGAATGGATTGTCGGACGGGAGAAGATTTGAGGCACAGATAAACGTTAGAATACAACTAGAGATGTAGAGATATTGTGGTCCAGCCAGTCTCCTGCCGGCCCTCTGGCGGACGCCGTGCACCATCTCCGGTCCCATTCGTCAGCTCTCTGCGAGCAGCAACTTTTCCTTCCCGATCCACGGTCATTCTGTCGTGAACTGAGTGGCTGTTAGAACGCGTGTATAATGCCTAAACAGGATCCAGAAAAAAACTTTGATACTGTAACCATTTCTGTAACCTTTTCCATGCTGTGAACGATGTGTATTGCACAGAGAAACGAACCGCTTTTGCTCTGAAAATAATCGGTGTTTGATAATAAGAGAGACGTGTTTATAATGGAGTTCCTAAAGGAGAAGCTGATCGATCCTGTCCCCGAAACGTAGTGTGTTAAAGTGTGTTAAATTCCAATACATACGATGGAAAACGCCAATAAAGTCGGTGAATTCTAAAGGAGATGGTTCGGTATTTTACAAAACTTCGCACAGTAGGCCTACTTACTCCATTTCTGTGCTCGTGTACTCTTATTTCTTCCTTTTCACGTTCTTTATTGTGTCCTTTCTTTGTCATTCTTCAGTGCTTTGTTGCGATACTCTCGTTTTTTTCATTCTTCCTTCCTCATTACTCATTTGTTGTCTGTATTTCGTTTTTATTACGTTCTTATTTCTTTGCCTTATTACCTCTTGTTACTTTTCTTTCTTTTCTTTGGCGTTGTTTAAGTTAAAGTTCTAAGAATGCACTAGTAGGCCTATATTCGCCGTGCTTGTCTACATGTAACAGCTCGAATACCACTAAACGGATTTTCATGAAATCCGAAACTGGGGAATGTTACTACTATATTACAATTTGTCGTCACGTTCCGATTTTGCTTAAAATCGGACAGCAGTCGCGGACACTTTACAAGAAGACCTACGTCAGTTTATGCGTGCATCTCGACAGCAACTCGCACGCAACTCGCTAAATATTTGTCGGATCGAAAAATGCTTGGGCCAAGCGCTGTAGAGAAGAGTAAAATACGCGTTTTGATCACAGTACACTTTTTCGTTCGTTTACGGTTTTCGAGACAATACGGCAAATGCGAGCGAAGGCACCAGAATCGCTACTCTCTGCATATATTTCCAAGTGTGGGCGGGGGTAGCATAGTCGGTATAGCGACTCGCTACGGGCTGGACGGTCCGGGGATCGAATGCCGGTGGGGGCGAGATTTTCAGCACCAGTCCAGACCGGCTCTGGGGCCCACTCTGCCTCCTATACAATGGGTACCGGGTCTCTTTCTCGGGGGTAAAGCGGCCAGGGCGTGGAGTTGAACACCACCCTCATCTAGTGCCAGGGTTAAAGAAAGATTAGAGCTATACCTCTACTCCTCCTCTGGGTCTTCATGGCATGAACTTTACCTTTTATATTTCCAAGTTTGAAGAATGCTGTCTTTTGAGATTCTACGCTGTTTAGCCTGGTAGATTTTTTCTGACGTTTCGGAAGAATCTACTGTCCTGAAAATAGAGGCGGCGGGTTTCTCCGAAACGTTGATAAATTTCTACCAGACTTCAGGGCGTCACATTCCATGAGGCAGTAAACGTCACAGTCAGTGCCGTGGGAACGTAATATTTTGCATGGATTGGGTGTGTTTGAAAGCGAAATGCTGAGGGTATTGTTTGGACATGAAGGAGATGACATAACTGGAGAAAGGAGACGGATACGGCCTACTAGTACAGCATTTCACTCCTGGACTCTTTAATTTAATTGGGGCTGATAAAGGAGTATGAACAGTGGGGAAATACATTCCACCGGCCAGGAGAAAATCTGTCAGAAATGCTATGCGTGCGCATGAGCAAGGCTGTAGCGAATGACGTGCTACTGGCAGTCGCTGCCCACCAGTAGCAGTCCCTCTAGTCCACCTTAGAGTCAAAACTGCCCCGCAACGCACCAAAGTCACGCACCCAAGCAGGCATTTTCTCCTGGTCGTTGGACATTATACGCATGAGGTGGATGACGTATACCGCTACCAGACTACACGGCGTCACGTACCAGACGTCACCGCCGTGAGAACCTCATATGTCACACAATTTTAGTTTTAAAATCACGAGTGATGAGGAGACTTAGATTATGTGGTTGTTCACGAGAAGATAATTTTGGTATTAGTGAAATAGTGCGGGGTGCAGGATAGGTCTTATTGGTGGACGTTTGGACAGCGGTGATGAACCTTCGTGTTCTTTAAAACGAGGGAATCGATTGACCAGATAATCGAATGCTTTTCCAAAGAAGACTGCACCGTGACGTCTGTGAAGAATTATTTTACATTGCTACAAATGTTAACCGTCTGACGTATGTCGAAGGTGCACGGTTCGAATCCCGGCCCGAACACCTATTACCTTGACTGAGGTTTTGCATAGTTCTTCTCAGTACCTCCAATTAAGTAGGCCACGACCGCTTCCACATTGTATACAGTTCATTATGGGCCAGCCATCCTAACATTTGATGCTAAATTAGGTCTATATAAGTTTTCCTTTAAGCAAACCATAAATATAAGTATTGGTTCCGTTGCATAATTTTTTCCTGTCGTCACAAACCGTGTGTGCCACAGCCGTCTTGCGCACCACACGATAGCTTCCTTCGTGTAACAAAAGCACGCAGATTCTGATTTGTTCCCTGGTATTGGTTCACATTCTTCGCCGGGGCGTCAGAAGGGTTAATAGTAGGAACAGGTGCTCACGCCGCCTGCATCTGTTCCGTGCAGATGTCAACATAGTTTAATTTGAAAATTTGTCATCAAAATTTCATAATCTCAACCTGCTATATGGGGTTACTGGAGGTGTGATATTGCTTCCCTCTCTTTTATTATTCTTCATTCTAGCTTCATCCCTCTCTTTTAACTTGTTCGCGTCGCTTCTTCTATTTGATATTCAAATCTTCAAGTCAAAAATGGTATAAGAGGATCTCAGTTGTTATCGACTCACGAGAACAGCCTTGATCTTGGCAGTGGTGGTTCCAGGGGTAGTCAGACCTTTAGACGTTTATGACCAGTAAACGATGTATTCCAGTTAAAATACGTTGGGCCAAAGTGTGGTTGTGTCTTGTTTGTGCGAGTTAATAGTTTTTTTTTTCTGTTTTCTTCTATGTGCTTAATGTTGTACATAAATTTGACTTTTATGTTTCATACAAACCGAGCACCTAACAACTGGAAAGCGACAGAGACTTCCATGTTTGATAGGACATACATGTTTTGTCCACACGGTTAGATCAGAGATGAGGGACGCTAACCAGGCTGTCAAGGTAAAAGCTGTTCTCGTTAGTCGAAGACAGTAACTTACGTTGTGAGGCTTTGTGCAATTGTATTGTGTGGGTTATGTAACTCCTACAGCACTCCCTACTCTGGTAGAAGCAGAAACTCTACGATAGGTAACAAAGACGATAATGCAAATAATAATAATAAAAATAAGAGTAGTGATTTTAATAGAGATAATAACTGTATTTAGAGCTGTTGGACCAGAGTCATTAATGAGAGTCTGGTTTTCGCTTTAGAAGCTGGCGTACAGATTTTATGTTTATTATCCCATTGTGATAATTTGCAACATAGAAGGATTTAAATACCTTCAGTCACAACTAATGTGAATTATATACTAGGTGCGCCCAGAAAGTAATGCAACACATATTTTTTCTCATTCACAATTGATTTTATTAAAACTTCAAATATGTCACATCATTACATGAATCTTTGGCTACCTAAACCTATTTTTCAACATAGTCTCCTTCTAAATCTTTGGCCTTACGCCACCGAGATGCGAGAGCCTGTATGCCTTCGCGGTACCACTCTGCAGGTCTCTGTCGCAACCACCTCTTTACTTCAGCAATGACTTCCTCGTCGTCCTCAAACCTCTTTCCGCGGATTGCACCTTTCAAGGGACCGAAAAGATGGTAGTCGGAAGGAGCCAGATCCGGGCTGTACGGTGGATGAGGCAGGACAGTCCACTGAAGTTTTGTGATGGCCTCTCGGGTACGCAGACTTGTGTGTGGCCTCGCATTGTCGTGTTGAAGAAGCACTTTTTGCGATCTTTATGGGAACGAACTCTCCGGAAACGCTTCTTCAGCTTCTTCAGTGTTTCCACATAGACGTCCGAGTTGATCGTTTGGCCACTGGGCAACACGTCTATGAGAATGACTCGTTGCACTGTTGCAGGCGTCACAGCTGTTGATGGGCGGCCCGAGCGCGGGAGATCAGACAGAGTGCCCCGTCCTTGTTCTGATAACGCCAATCGCTTCGCCCAACGGCTGACGGTGCTTTTATCCACTGCCATGTCTCCATAGACCTTTCTTAAGCGCCTGTGAATTGATTCACTCGTTTAGTTTTCTGCCAAAAGAAACTCAATTACTGCTCTCTGTTTAGAACGCACGTCACTTGCAGACTCCATTTTGAAAGCTCACTACTGCGCTGCTATCCAGCGGGAAACATTGCGCCTATGTGCATAAACGCGGGACATTTTAAAGATACAGCACGCAAAATATCATTTTTATCCAACAAAATTGGGCCGAGAAAAAAAATGCGTTGCATTACTTTCTGGGCGCACCTAGTACCTTATTGTGGCAACACGTTTCGACCTAATTGTAAAATGCAGATCTCAGTTATTAATACCATCTAATAAAATTGTATATAGAAAGACACGCACTGTACTGGAACCCTCAGGTTACCAGTAAGAGGGACAGACCAAGAAAAACATGGAAAAGAACACTAGAAAGGGAACTGCAGAAAGTCGGAATAATTCAGGAAGAGGCAAAAGGACTAGCATTAGATAGAACCAGATGGAAGAGATTCACGAAGGCCCTGTGTTCCACATGGGAACAAAGAGAGAAGAAAAATAAAACTGTATGCAATACTTTTATGAGTTATATATTAATGACCTGAAGATGACCTAATTAGTTCGAAACGTGTTGCCATAATAAAGTATATAATATGCGTTTGTTGTGTTTGGCGGTATTTAAATAGGTCTGAAGCTTGAATAAGTTTATACCAGCCACTTAACGATTTCAACTCTCCTTTCGTTTAGTAGAAAGGTGTATATATCATACACATATTTTTAACGCGATATTTAAGAACTGAACTTTGAGTTCTAAGTGCTAATTTCACGGAACTAAAGAAGTACATTATGTAATTTGGTTTTTTTTGTACGTTTCACATGAAAATAGATAATCGTAGCAGTGTTTAAAAATCGAAAATCACATACTTGTTCTGTCGTATCTCTACACCTGTTTTGTATTGGGGTGGAAATTGATCTCGGACCGAATACTCGTAAATTGATAGTATTTGAGAACAGGGTGCTGAGGAAATTTGATCCCAAGGGGAACGAAATTATAGCAGGCTGCAGATAACTGCATAACCAGGAACTCCATATTTCCGCTCTGTACAAAATATTATTAAGGTGATGAAGCCTGGATGGGCATATAGCACGCATGGAACAGGTGTGTGTGGGAGGATAATATTAAATAAGAAGGTCATGAATTTTTCAAATGGATTATTCTGGCTCAGAATAGGGACCAGTGGCAGGTTGTTGCGAAGGGAGTGTCCGTAGAAGGTAGAGAATATTGTGACTGGCTGTATGTGTATGAGCTTCTCAAGAAAGACTCAGCTGCATCTAATTGTGCTGTTAGAAGAGAAGCCATTTTGACTTCTAGGCTTACCACGATTATAAACTTTATTTTTATTTACCTATAGGCCTGCGTATAAAAGCCAATGTACCAGGAAAGCTTATCTGCTTAATGCGCTAAACATGTCAGAATGTAAGTCGGCCTGCAACGATAAAACTGCCCAAGGGGTATAAAGTGTCGCGGTCATCTTGTGTATGCATGCATTATTGCCGTTTCACCTTGTTTTCCTTTGTGTTGACCATTAAAATTTAATGTTTAGCAACCTTACTACATCTGTAGAGGTTAACTCGGGGTTACATCTCCGTGACACGGTCACAAGCCCTCATTCGAAGAAACGGAACTTACCGCAGGAAGTTGTCGTTAAAGTACGAAAGGCTGTGCTACCACTTAAATCTGAAGCGTTGAACCAATTTTGCGCGCTTTTACCCACCCTTTCCGTCAGACTGTTTGACCTGATTATCAAGTACGAGGTATTTAATCAAAGTTTTTTTTTACAAGGAGGCACTAGGTTTGTGAATTGTGCCGTGTGGAACGCATTTTGCGGTAGGAAATGGCTGGCACCTGTACACGAACACACACGACAGGTTTTCATTATGATTTGCCTAGTAATTAGCCTCTTTTCTTTGTAAATTTTTACGGTAACTAATAAATTGGCAAGCCGATCCCGGTGGCCGCGCGGTCTAAGACGTGGGTCTGCGGCCGCTCGCTTGCTAGGATTGCGGATTCGAATCCCGCCGGGTAAATGGATGTCTGTCTCTTGTGAGTGTTGTTTGTTGTCAGGTAGAGGTCTCTGCGACGGGCCGATCACTCAGTCCTATCGAGTGTGGTGTGTCTGAGTGTGATCGTGAAGCCTCGACAAGGAGGAGGCCTAGACCCACAGGGGATGTCGAGCCATGAAAGAAAATAGCAAATACATGACAGAGGAGGGTGGAAAGAACAGAATATTTAATGGAAGAAAGAAATAAATGAGAGAGGAAGGAAAAGGAAGACGTATTGGGAAAGATAGAAGAAAGGGAGAGATAGGAAGGAAGAGAAAATGGGGAAGAACGAAAGGAAGGTAGATGTAAAGTGGAAGGAAAGAAAGGATGGAGAGAGACACACAGGCAGAAAAAGCGAAAGAAACTGGCAACGAGATATCAAAGAGAAAATGGAAGGTTCGAGTGTTCGAACATACGAACGGATGGACGGACACGCTTGCAGTCTGTGCAAGCTTTTCGTGTGATCCGTGGACTCAACACCAACCAATAGATGGCTTCATTTCCACATCCAGTGGTTAGCCGTGCGGTTGTGTTAGCTGTGAACAGTTACGTATCACGTTCTTGTTATCACACCAGCATCAGTGGACCACAGCTCCTTCCCCTGAATCTGCTTACGGCACAACTTTTTTGTATTTATGTTTCGTCACCTGAAAATCATACGCTCTCTTCCTCCATATTTAGGGTTTTTATTCCGGTCCAGGTTTCAATTTCTGCCAGTGGTGAGAGCAGCATTGTTGCTAGCAGACTTTTGGGGGGGGGGGGGTTTAGTCTAATATAGGTGTAATAATAATAATAATAACAATAGAAAATATGTATTTGTAATAATATAAAAGAATTTAACAAAAGTATATTTGAGAATAAAGTGCTGAGGCGAACACATGGATCTAAGCCAGAGGAAATAACAGGAGAATGTAGACAAGTATATAGGCCTACGCTAAATGAGGAATTTTGTAATTTTAACCCTTAATCCAACATTGTGGTGGGTCTAATCACTTAAAAAAAGGATGCGGTGATCAGGGCATGTAGCACTTACAAGTTACATGCATACAAAGTTTAATCGGATAACCTGAAAGAGATAATTTCGGATACCTACACATAGATATATGGATAATATTGAACCGAATCTTAACCCTACATGACTACTGGTAATTAAGTGTACTGCCTGATTTAAAACTTAGTATCACGTTATTTCGTCCAGGGAGAATATGTTAAGTTTCAATTCTTTTCCATGATAAACAACTATACTTTTTCTGAATGTCACTTGCCGAATTAACTTCACAATATAGTCTACACGTGGTGACGTTTTTTGGAGGTAGGAACGAAGTACGTGTCTAGTATGCAGATGACTTCCGTATTGAAGGACTAAAGCAGTATTGTAATGAAGGACATACCGCTGTTTTTATAACTGACTCATTTATAAAAATACCATAAACAAAACTGTGTTTATTGTGTAACAATATTGTTACCAATAAGCTACATGTTTCGGCCCAGCAGGGTCATCCTCAGGCCTTATATAAAATATAAGAAGTAAATACAGTGCATTATTATTATTATTACATACGTGTTTTTTTAACTTTTTGATTAGTAAATTTGGTTTACTGGGGAATATTGTTGAATTTTGATTTTAGCATATTGTGACGTTCAATTATTTTCCTTTTGATATTCTTATATTGATTGATGTTATAAGCTTGCCTACCCGCAGCTGGTTTGATGACGGCCATCCCGTTGTGTTTTTGTAACTGACTAATAAGATTAAGCTACCTTTGGGCCGAAACATGTAGCTTATTATTGACAGAATATTGTTATACAATAAATGCAGTTTTGTTTTACGGTACTTTTATTTTATTCAAAGAAGAGGCATGAAGGTGTGCTAGATTCATCTGGCTCAAGATAGAGTCCAGTGACGCAGTGTCATGAATACAGGAATTAAATTTCGGGTTGCATAAGAGGCGGTGAGTACCTTGACCGACTGAGCGATCGTTACGGTTTCAAGAAGGACTCTGCTGCATGTGGTTAGTTAATTACTTATGAACATTTTGTTTGATTGGAAATAAGCAACACTCCAAACACTAGTCTGTCTGAAATAGCCTTAACTTCAATAAAAAGGAAAGCACACTGACACCTTCCTGTACGTCTGTTTTGGGTTCCGAGTTAGTTTAATATGGGGCGCTCCTCTCCCCGGTCCGGACACATGTAAACTGTCTTGGCAGCAGTTGGCATTGTCTTGCAATTGTCATTGTGTTTATTAAACTTTACCCCATTCTGTTCGTGTTCTGCAATAGTGGCACAAAGCTGACGCACTTGCCTGTGTAATCAGTGTGCATTTTACAGGGAAGTGTTGGTAGATCTAGCATAGTTTCGCGCTATTTTCACAAAAACGACGCAACATAAGTTTATTTTGCCATTTAACAGCATAGTTATATCTGTGAATAAGGCACATTCCTGGCCATTTACCAGCACATAAAATAGACTGTATGTGACCATACACTTCAACTGAAATAAAACTGTATTGATTGTCGCCTTTATCGTGTCCCCGAGCACGGCAGCTTTATCGTATGAAAAGCCTGCATCAGCCGGTATTACGCGTGACAGCTCTCATGTTCAGGGACACCATAAAGGGAAAACTACACAATGAGTACAAGTGAGCAGGTTAGTTTAGCGGTAATGCTCTAGATTTGTATTGGTACCGAATTGGAATTTTGACTTGTACCCGGTCATTCTGTCTGTCTGTCTGTCAGTATCTCCAGGCAAATGGCGATATGGTGTCTTGGTTAAGCCACTACCACTTAGTTCCATAGCCTTCCCATTCATCATTTACGGTCACCATACCAACGACGCTGCATAATCTGTGACACTGGCAGCGTCGTAAGTTATACTTCAAATAAAAAATACAGCGAGTATTGTAGTATTATTCATCTAAATTATTATTATTATTATTATTATGCCATCAGTAGGGATACTTGTATATTCAATGGTAGGTCTGTTTTGATTAATAATTAGTTATTAATGTAAATCTTGAACTCGACGCTGTAGTTCGGTCACTGCGACGTTTTTAAATCAAGTCATCTATGTTCTGTCAGGTATTGGATTTCTGCCCCAGTACTTCTTTTATATTGTTTTACTACATATTTGTTTTGTTTCTTTAGTGTTTTGTCTTGTTTATTTGTACTGTTTTGTATTTTATTTGTGCTTTTGTGCTGGCTTTGTAATTGGCACTTGTGCTGTTAAGTCTGCACGTTAATAAATACCCATTGAATTTAATTGAATTTAATTATTGTTCATCCGGATTTTAGGCATTATTAAGTTCATATAGAGTGTGTTATTTTGTTATCTGTGTTACTGTGTATGTATTGTGTTGCTGTTACCCACTCAGTAGGCCTATCTCTAATTGGCTCTTCGCTGTTGTCTTGTTTATTTGTAGTTTAGTTTAACGACACTGTCTGCCAATACATGGCACTGAGTGTTTGGGATGACAGTAAACTGAAAATGGTATGGAAGATAGCACTTGTGGAGTAATTTAAGATAGCATTAATATCTCGGAATTTTCCTGGGGTAACTGACGTAAACCACGAAAAATCTCAGTCCTGTTAGTTCCGACCGAACGGGGCTTCTCACGAATACAAGTCTGAAGGCGGTACTGCTTGAGCCGACTTGCTGGGACTGCTGTTATGTTTAGCGTTCTACACTAAATATATGAATTGTTGTTGTGCGAAGATTAGGCTGTATAAGGTTGGTGGTAGATGAGCAAAACGTGAGTGTGGAGAATTGGTGGAATGATGCTGACTGGGGAAAACCGCAGAGCTCAGAGAAACCTGTCTTAATGCCATCGTGTCCATTACGAATCCCACATTGACTGACCTGGGATCGAAACCGGACCTCCGCAGCAACAGCTATGACACTAACCGTCTGAGCCGTACACGGCCTGGTAGTAGTAGTAGTTAGTAGTAGTAGTAGTAGTAGTAGTAGTAGCAGTAGTATTAGCAGTAGTAGTCGCGGTGGTGGTAGTAGTATTAGCATTAGTAGTAGTAGTAGTAGTAGTAGCGGTGTTGGTAGTATTAGCGTTAGTAGTAGTAGTAGTGGCGGTGGTGATAGCGGTGGTCAAGGTACAGTTGTCCCTGTACACGCCATGAAGGCACATAGGGCGAATGGAGTTCGGCTCCATTCATTCTTAACCACGGCACTCGTGAGAGGTGAATGGTCAGCCACACGCCACGGCCGCTTTACCCCACGGGAAGAGAGCCCCGGTTACCCATTGGAGTTTCGCCGATACTCGTGTTCTGTAGCTGGGTCGGCTGTCTTAAACGTCTTTTAAAATGAATAGCCTGTCCCTTAGTTCATTCTTGCGATGATTCACACTTTAAAACGCGTTGTTCTTTTTATGTCGGCAGATGTCGCTTGAGCGCCATATTCAGTACTACTTTAATTTTATAATATGTGGTGTGTATGCAGCATGGAGTCGCGTTGAGTTATGCCTCGCTGTCTCTCTTGTTCATTTTATATTGGAAGTATAAAATGAGATTTTGAAGGGTGACTCTAGAAAGAAAGGGCAAAGTGTTGTGTAGACGGCGGACATATTTCAATATTGGTGTAGCAAGTGCAAGGGATATATCGCATATTGAATGGCTCCTCCTGCGTGTATCCTTTCTTTGTTTCTCTGTACTACCAAAACTTCGCAGTTCTGTTTTGTTTCTTTGTGCGTAGTAATGCTTACGTAACAAAGAGGACTGTGAAAATTGGTGTGTGGCACCGCACAGTCTGACAGCTCGTTACTTACCTTTCAGAGGGCCTTGCTACGTCCGTCTTTATGGTAGTTTATTCTGCCCTAGAAGGGGAGGTAGAAGGTTCCTTCAGAATGTCTGAAATAAGCTACCATTTTACGCGGGGTCATATACCCAGAAGACAACCATCTTCAGAATCAGGGCTTTGAGAACCTGTAATAAGAAGGAGCTTCAGCGTGTCTGTAGCCTGATGATCTCCAGAGTGTCAGTATGTGGCAGTAGTAACAAAATGGTTTATAACCTATGAATATTTTGTGTTACAAGCACAGGGGAGATAAGAAATACATAAATGATGGTCTGAAACCTTGATATAAGAGACCACTGGGGATCATACGTCTAGATGGTAAAGGTAAAGGTCACCCTATAGCAGGCCATGAAGGCCCAGACGGGGAGTAGAGGTATAGGTCTACTCCTCCTCCTGCAACCTTGGCGCTGGATGGTGGTGGGTGGTCAACGCCACGCCCCGGCCGCTTTACCCTGAGGGAAACAGACCCGGTAACCATTGTTTAGGAGGTTGGGTGGGCCCCCAGAGCCAGTCTTGAGGGGTGCGGAAAATCTCGTTCTCACCGGGATTCGATCCCCCAACCGTACAGCCCCTAGTAAGTCGCTATGCCGACTGCGCTATCTCGGCGCACCATACGTCTAGATGAGAATATAATATTGAAACGGAACGAACATAAACAGGATTGAAAGTTGTGGTCGAGTGTCTAGCAGTCCCACTTCAATTGGAGAGGTCCCAGATGTAAACCCGGAGACCTGCATCATGACAGGATTGTTGTGTATTTCCTGACTCCCTGCAGGCAAGTGACGGGGCACGCCACTGTAAATTTGTCTTTTCCACGCCGTAGGGGTATATGGAACTATCAGAGGTATAGCTCCGCTCATTCTTAACCTCGGCACTAGATGGAGGTGAGTGGTTAACTTCTCACCCTAGCCGCTTTTTACCCGGGATAAAACCCTGGGACTCATTGAATAGGAAGTGGGGTGGGTCCCAGAACCGGTCTGGACGTTTTGGAGAGGGGAAAAAGTTCTTGCCTCTGCCAGTATTCGAACTCCAGATCGTCCAGCCCGTAGTCCGATGACTACTTAAAAATATGCCACGACCACTTCTACATTTCCAGTCATCTTACCATTCGGTACTATCGGGCCTGAGCTACTGACAGCATCCATGAAACAGTGAAGTAAATACGATGAATATGGGTTGACTGTGTGGACGTGATTGTACTGGCTCTGGATAAGGTCCAGTGACGCGTACTGTCTTGGGAAGACTGTAATGAAACTTGGGTTCAGTAAAGTAATGATAAATTTCATGACCGGCTGAACGACGGTCAACTTGTCAGGAAGGACTCTGCTCAACAGAGTTCATGAATTTGTTAGTGAAATATCTCTGTCAGTATCAGTCCACCAATGCTACATACTCGTATTTCTTTCATCTACCACCGACTGTAGGACTGATCCTAGCAGTTGATATCGTCATTAAAAAATACACCTTTCTTATTATTACTCATGTCACTTCATATCTCGCATTTGCTGTCGTATTTTTAATTTCCACCCAGTTTGCCTTATTCTGTTTGTCTTTTAGACTAGGCCCAGCCTGAAATATATCATGTAACAATAGGTGTGCTGATCCTGGTGGCCGTGCGGCCTAAGGCGTAGGTCGGCGGCCCTCGATTGCTGGGATCGCGGGTTCGAATCCCAATGAGGGTATGGATGTTCGTCTTTTGTGTTTGTTGTGTGTTGCGTAGGTAGCAGCCTCTGCGACGAGCTGATCGCTCTTTCAGAGGAGCCCTACCGGGTGTGTGTGTGTATATGTGTGTGTGTGTCTAATTGTGTGTGATTTAGAAACCTCAACAATGAGGCGGCCTGGGCCCAAATTTGGACTGTTGCGCCACAGAAAAAAAAAAAAGGTGTTCCACGTTTAAGTGTCCGTGAATTTTCCTCCCATTGTTTGTGGCTATCATTATCAACTTATCGTCATAACCCTTATTTATCCAATTGAAAACAACCCCTCCTTACCTTAGGCCTATCCAAATTCGAGATCCTTGCGGAAGATTTGCTTGAGTCTTCGTTGGAGGGACTTCCCCTTTTAAATTTGCTATGTGAAGGGAAGTGTAGATTACGTAGGTGATAGTGTCGTAAGTTCTGGCCGATGAACGAAGATGAATCTATATATCAAACTAAATGTAGGTTCATTTTATTAGACGTGATCATAGCAGATGTGTGTGATGTTATGTGACACATGCTCGCGCGGGGGAAACTGACTCAGTCACCTGTTTCCTCCTTGTTAAGAACAGATAAAACTGCTGCTTCGTGCTAAAGTGTACTATCTCCTCAACCCCGTCTTGAAATCCCGTTAATAATCTTTGCTTGTGTGTCAGGAAGTAATTTATTTGAAACTTTTTATATTGTTCGGGTTCGATGCAGCTTAGGCTGTATACGCTGTGCTACGGGCTAGACTCTCGAGGAATCTTGACTCGATTCCCGAAAGAGGCAAAACATATTTCTTTTCTCCAAAGCGTCCACGCCGGCTTCGGGTCCCTCGCAGTCTCCTGTTCAATGGGCTCTTTCATCTGGGATAAAGCGGCTGGTTCGTGAAGCTGGCCGTTTACCTTTATCTAGTGCCGAGGTTAAGAACGAGAGTGGAGTTATACCTCCACCCTCCCCATATGTCTTCATGACGTGCACAGAGACTGTACTTGTACCTTTACCTTTGCACTAACACCTGGTAACAGTCGAGCTGCTGATCCTGAAGGCAGTTTCTATTTCGGGATGTTGATATCGTTTTCTGATTTGAATTTGTGACAGGAATGTCCATCCTGTAGTTTCACTTCATTAACGGAACTAATTGATACAAATATATAAATTTACACGGCCAACCAGGCTGGTTCAAGCGGCAGTGCGTGTCAATCACAGTCTGGAGATACACGGTTCATATCTCGGCCGGAATACTGACAGTCCTGGTTGAGGATTGTCGTAGTTTCTGTCACATTGTCATGTTGTCAAATTGGTTTTGAGGTTGGGAGGTAAGTAGGTAGGACTTACTCAGAAGCGGACATTGGTCGGCTTTGGTCTAATAGCGGCGTTGGATCTTCCGGTTTTACTACCAGAGAGTTGCTTAGTATTAGCAGTAAAACTAGTGACGGTCAGTTAGGCGTCATCGTGGTCATTTCTTGATCTCCGATTCTGATCACATTTTTTTGGTGGCGTATTAAACGGAAGGCGGAAATTATAGACACGGAGAGAGACTGTCCGTAGGCCAAGCTAGGAGCCATATCAGGACAAGGTGATAAGACAGCAATAATGATTATTAGAGTATAATGTTTCTCGTATCTTATTCATCACAATATTTAACCACTATAATTACGTGAACTCGACCGGGCTGGTCGTAATGAATACTTCTGGATTTCCCTGCGGCGATACAAGAACTGTAAGTAAAAATAAACAGTTTAAAAGCTGTATTTGGATGTTCTACATGCTGACTAGCATAAACAGCTAAGTTTAACTAAAAATGATATTATTAAAAACTTTAACATAAATATTAATCGGTTGTCTGTCTGCACCTTCTCATGGAGCTGGGAAGACACGCTTATAAAACACACTCATCTATTTATGTGGTAGTTGTTTTCCAGAATCAGTTCACGTAGGGTGAAATCGAACAAATCGAAATTACTTTGCCTATGAGCGTCAATTTATTTTACATGCGGCCGGCGGAAACGACGGTAGACGCCCTGAGGTGAATTCGGCAAGTAACGACACTGCGAAGTACATGTTACAGTGTGATTTGGTGAGGCTAAGTGGAAACCGTCCTTGTCTTCTTAAATCCATGCTAAATGAAACACGAAACGTCACCTTTAACATTGTTCTTACGGAAAAATGTGATCTGACTCACGCCGTGACTCAACTCCGCTCTTACCCGGCCCTTTTATTGTTTCTAAATTAGTTGAGTGCAGTGACATTTTCCGAGGCGTGTCTAAATTAGCTGATCGCATATAAATGAAATTGCATTTTCCTAAATGTGTCTAAATTAGTTGATCGCATATATGTGAAATCGTATTTTCCGAACTGGCGTATAACGAGGACTGCCTGTAGTTGGTGTACGGATAATGTGCCGATACGAAGTTAGCCTGGTAGGCCTACTCCTCGCTGCAAACGAAACGCCCTGTGAAAGCCCTCTTTGAGAAGCGAATTGGCCCGCAGCTGCTCAAAAAATTCCCCGCACTGAATGGAGCTCGAAGGAACATTACTGTATTTACAAGAGCCCGATACTTGTCTCTTTCCTGAGCCAGTTAAATCCAGTCTACACCCTCCCGTCCAATTTTTCTAAGATGCGTTGTAATATTGTCCTCCCATCTACCCCTTGGTCTTCCAAGCGATCTCATTTCTTCAGGTTTCCCCACTAAAACCCTATATGCATTTGTATTTTCCTTCGTGCGTGCCACACACCCCGCCCATCGCATCCTCTTTTACTTGATCACCCAAATAACATTTTCCAAAGAGTACGAATCATGAAAGTCCTCATTCGGATCCCTACTAGGCATTTGCCTAATTACACAAATCCTAACAGGACTAGTCTTAGCTATACACTACTGCCCCAACGTCAACCTTGCATTCTTCAGACTAAGACACATTTGCCGAGACGCAAACCACGAATGACTGCTTCTAATACAAAACAGCAGGCGTCAGCATGACTGCGTTCGCAGTGTATAAATCTTTGTTCCTAGTGTACATTATAGGCCTATGTGCTCGTAATCTGGACTCATTGTCGTTGTTGTGCGGGCCTATTTAATGCATGTTCTGAAGTGTAGACCCACTTATGCATTAATTCAAACACAAGTAGGCCTGTGTGGAACGAAACGAAACTGAGTCATTTCTTCCATCGCTTCCGGTTAATATTGTTTGCGTGCGGCGATACACGTTCTTGTTTTACATAAAATATTGTCACATCCGTCTAAACTGTTTGGCAGTCATTTGTTTTAATTACATTACGTCTGGCTAATGAACACTCTGTCGCTACGCGATGCAGACATGCATGTTCACCAGCCGTCACCAACACCTTGTTCTTGCCGCTATCTTCAGTGTCGTCAGTGTTTCTTTGCGGCCGTGTCACATTCGGGGTAGACAGGTTGTACTCTATTCTCTCCGAAAAGTGTTCTCCTTGAAGGTGTTTGGGAACTCATTAACATTTGCGGGAATGAAATTATATCCGAACAAGTAGCACGCATGTAGGAGATGAGAAATTCGTACGTAATTGTAGTTTGAAGACTGTAGTTGAAGAACTCACTTCATAGACTCGCACATAGATTGGACGATAGTATTAAAATGGATGTAACGGAAATAGGGCGTGGAATTGTTGACTCAATTCGACTAGCTCAAATTGGGGTCTCGTATGTTTGCTCTTAATCTATGTATATAGATTCGAATTGGAAAATGATTGTGAATTATGATTTTCTAAAGATTTGAGGGAAATTTCTGTGCCCTATATGAAAGCATGTCTCAGCATTTGGAGGGACCGAGGAAAATCAAGAAAAATGTCAGTAGTGGTTGCCTGCTAGTCGATAATCGAATCTAGGACATCTCGAATATGAAGCAAGAGATACAAAGAGGAATGGAACAAAAGAGAGAAAGGCGTGTTTTTTGTGTGGTAATTACAGAAACGTTGTAATTGGTTTAAATTCTGTACAAGTTTAGCAATATTGGTGCTTACTGCGTGGAGGTACTGTACAGCAAAGGTAGGGGTTTCTTGAATTAATTCCACTGAAATAGTGGAATTGTTTATTTGTTGTAACACTCATGCATATAGCAAGGTTTTTTATGTATATACTCATGTATATATAAGTATATATGTAAGGATATAGATAAAGTTGTTCCTATGTACGCAATGAAGGCAGTGGACGTTGCAGGCGTCAAGCAACCGCCCAGAGACGGCAGGAATAGGACAGAGAAATGGATAACACTCTACGAATGCGTATTGTATAGTCTAGTAATAGTAATAGTAGTAGTAGTAGTAGTAGTAGTAGTAGTAGTAGTAGTAAACGGGTGGTAGGGATATTTTAGCCTATTTCAAAAGAGTAATCTCACCTGTTTAAAACCTTAACTTTATTAATACGAAGCTAAAATTAAACTGTTTATCACTGACATTTATACAGCATTGTATGACATGATGCCCTTCACATAATGCCTCTTTGTTAGGAATTTTTCTAGCCAGTCATCGTGCTATCTCTTGCAATCTGTTAGCTACGTGATGCCCCTTTATACTCGTATGAACTTGAATTACTGTGTCAGATTAGAGACTGGTTTATTTAGTAAACGTACAGCTTTATTCCACCCAGTATTGACGCTTGAGAGATGTTTCTGCTAATGAGTGCCGAGTGTCAGATTCTGGTTGCTGATTAAGGGCGTCTTGTCACTGCCTGGTCGTGACGCCGCGCTGTGCCGACCAGACGGAAGGGTCACTCCTTCTGAGTAGGCGGCCGTGAAGCCAAGGCATACAGTGACATTTTTTTGCGTTCTCAGCACGGAGTGTATGAAATGAGCAAATAATTGGGAGGTCGTATATTTTCCTAACTTTCACCCTGGAGATCGTGATAGAATTTCCATTAAGTTTAGCATTGGATGTCTTCAGTAATAGTTGCGGACCCTGAGCTTTATCCGTAGGCCTACCTGTCATATAAACCTAAATTTACATGAAACATGGATCAGAGTTTATAATAATTCTTTGTCGTCATCTTCATCCCTTTGTGTTATCTTCTTCTTGCTTTTTCCCATGTACGTTTCTCTGTTGTTAGCTTCAGAACCTACACAGTTCTGTGGAATCCAATAAACCTAAAGACTGAGCATTTGAGAGGTCATGTGTAGTCCGTGTCTTGCAGATGTGCAATTTGTTCTTACCCGGAACTAATGTAGTTTGTTCTATAAATGAGACTGAAAACAGGACGACAGGAACACATGTGTATAACTGGATCTCGACGTATGGTTCCTATTAGTGTTGAATGGAAGACAGACGTACGGAATTTCCTGCCCTTCCAGGTCCTACAGCTTCTGCCACGGGGGTGGCAGATATGTCATACTGTATAAAGGAAGCTTGAGGGTTCACCCTAGAAAGGGCTTCTGTTGGTTGCAGTGTTTGGAGTACACAGAAGACCAATGCATGTGTAAGAGTGAAGTTGTACCTCTCTATGCCATGGTAAAGGTGAAGTTCTCCCTAGAACGGGTCAAGAAGGCCCAGAGGGGGAGTAGAGGTATAGCTGTACTCTTTCTTTAACCCCGGTACTAGATGAGGGTGGGTGGTCAACTCCACGCTCCGGCCGCTTTACCCTCGGGAATGACCCGTTGTACAGGAGGCTGGGTAAGCCCCAGGGCCGGTCTGGACGAGTGCGGAAAATCTCGCCCTCACCGGGATTTGATCCCCGGACCGTCCAGTCCGTAGTGAGTCGCTATACCGACTGAGCCATCGCGGCCCACCCTCTCTATACCATGAAGGCATAAAGGGGAAGTGCAAGTGTAGCTACATTTATTCTTAACATCGGCACTAGATGCGGGTGAGTGGTCCACTTCACGCCGCGGCCGTTTTATCCCCGAGAAAGAACGACGGCACCCATTGAATAGGAGGATAGGTGGGCCTCGGAGCCGGTCTGGACGTTTTTGAGAAGAGAAAAATTTCTTGTCCCTGCCGGGGTTCGAACCATGAATTATCCACCCCGTAGCCTAGTCACTGTATTTCACAACATATGCCTTAAATTTATGCAATTTTATTTAAACTTTTGAGAACAGGGTACTGAGGAAAATGTTTGACTTAACAGGACGAAAAATGGGGTTTGGGGGGGGGGGGGGGGTTCTGGAGAAACTTACATAAAGACTAGCATTAAGGCTTGAGAAAACTTGCTCGGTGGTTTTACTGTTATTGTAACATAATGTGATGTATTATAGACTAATAATGACCAGGCAAATGACGAAAACCGTCTCCGTGTCGTCGGTGGAATGGTGCGAGGGGAGCATAAATGCGCAGGTCACATTGCTGGCCCTCGTGGTCATTTCTATCTGTAGTCTCGCACGTGAGGGCACAACCGCTTCGTCTGTGTCTACTGTGGTATGAAGTAAAGTGTCAAAGAGAAACACTGCTCTACAGTCTTTTGCAGAAAACTAGAAGCAATCGGTCTTTCTCGCAGCTACCAGATTATTCAAAGCATTGGCGAGAGGGGGGAGGGGGGATTCTAGCTTCGAGCGCATTTTTGAGACAGGCAGACGGACGCGACGTGTTTCCTTGGCGCCAAGTCGAGATGCCGGACATTGCTGTGTTAGAACTGTCCGCTATTTCCGCCTCTTTACGTCTATTTATGGTGTCAGATATTCATAGTATCTGTTTTATTTGGGTACGGAACGTGGTCTCACACTGAAAAGTAAGAACATATAAGGTGTTTCCAGAACAAGTGCTGGTGAGAAATTTAACTGTAAGAAAGGAAATAAAAGAATGATGTAGAAAATTTCAGAATGAGTAACTCCCTGATTTGTACTCTTCATGTAACTTTTCAAATCAAGGAGGGTGAGAGGCGCATGGCATGTCGCATGTGACGGATGTTAATACCTACAGAGATCTAGTCGAAAGATGGGGAAGTGATCATGTGTGTCAGTAGGTTATTACATGGAAAGACGTGGTCGTGCTTTATTTGAATGGCCTATCGTATCAGTCGTCTGAAGAGGCTGCGTAAAACCACGTGTTTGCCTCAAATCCTGCTGAACCCTAAATGTATCACACTAGTAGCGAGTGATCTCATTGGTAGGTGTTCTGAGACCTGTTTGAAATTCTGCGTTAAATATCGCGATTTTAAATGTTGTAGTTTGTGGTTTATATAGTTACCAGTGTTATTTCAGCGGTTACAGAGGTGTCCCACAGACAATTCGCGCATGACGGCTCCGTGGTTGACATGCAATTGAATTTTTTCCGTGTTACGCAGATGCTTGGACTAAGTATATACAGTACATGCAAGCACCATCTGTTGAGGATGTTCGAAACTTTTAGAAATCCTGCGGTCCTTTATGTAAGAATGTCGTAAGTAGTTATGTGTCCTCCTCGGTAAGAAGGTTTTTGTATTGTTGGTAGGCCGAGTGGGTGTGGTCAGCAGTAAAGTGTCCCAATACCCTATTCCAAGCTCGCTAGGAACGCAGACTTGTTTTTTGTTGTTTTTCCAGCATGCTATTTAAATAGTACCGGGGGTTCTTTCCCCGGGTGTAAAGCGGCCGGGGCGTGAAGTTGACCACTTCCCTCTATCTAATGCCGAGGTTTTTTTTTTTTGGGAGAAGGACACCGCAGCAGAAGCTACGGTAGCACCCTAGCCTTAAGGCTTATTGTGCAACCCTTGTGATGAAGTTTTTTTCATTTTTCCAAGTAATGGAGCACCGGTGGAATGAAATTGATAAGGGAAAACCGAAGTACTCGGGGAAAAAACCTGTCCCAGTGCCACTTTGTCCACCACAAATCCCACTGACCCGGGATCGAACCCGGGCCTCCACGGTGGGAGACCGGCGACTAACCGCCTGAGCCATGGCACGGGCTAATGCCGAGTTTAAAAGTGAGTAGGTCTGTGTCTCTGCTCCCCTATATGCTGTCATGGCGTATACAGGGACAACTTTACGTTTTGTTAAGGATATAAAGTGTTTTAAGTAAGAAACAGTCTTAACGTCAGTACTAGATAGAGGTTAGTGGGCAGCTTCACGTCCCGGCCTTTTTACCGCCAGGGAAATTGTGTTCTGTCCCTTCCAGTGACAGCGTCACTTATGTGGATAGAAACATTGAAGTACCACTGAGTGTGATGTATTTCCATTTGTGACTAAACGAACTACGATACGACTTACTTAAGCTGTCAGTTTTACACAGAATTCTGCTAATAGACCATAATTAAGCTGGCATGGCCATTTAATACACGTATTTTGACAAACAAACGACTTTTAAATCAGTGTCTTCCTGACAAGCCAATGCTTTGACTACGTCTCCCTTGTCAGCTTCAGAGAAGTGAGACCACTGGTTGGCCCCACAGTCGTGATGAAAGCTACAGCTGCACTGCTGATTGCACTCCAGTACGTCTCTCATGTATTTTTGCTGTCAGATCGCAAGACGGTCAGTTATTCCTGATACAGTAAGAATGGAAAGATGAAATCCTCCTATCTTTCAGCGCTTTCTTTACTAATTACACGTGTCTTTGATTTTAATGTTTATTTATGTCATGTAGTTGGCAGGTCGCGGGTTCGATTCCCGATGGTGTCATTGGAATTTTTCATTGTCATAATCCTTTCGGTCGCACTATGGCCCTGGGGTCGACTCAGCCTTTAACAGAAATGAGTACCAGTATTTCCTTGGGGGGTAAAGACGGCCGGTGCGTAGGGCTGACAACCTTACCACCTTCATGTGCCGATTGTCTAGAAATCTGGGAGCCTCAACCTCCTGGAACCCTAAAGGCCTGTCGAGGCCTGTAATGGGATTGCCTTACCTTTTTACCTTTTTATGCCATGTAGTATTATTTTGTTGCTTCTTCTTATCCATCTCGTGCTGCACTCTTCTGTTAGAAATAAGCTTTAAATTTCATAACGTATAGCTGCGTACAGCTGTTGATGTTAACAGAGAAATAATTAAGAAATTTGAAATGTAAACTTGTTATCTTTCATATGTTTCATTAAATACAGGCCTTCTCCGTATCCTAAGCAGTTTCAAATACAATATGTATGTTGCAATGACGTCTGTGTTTCATGTCACATAAGCCTACCAGTTTTTGTACGATGATTTTTTTTTCTTTCGAAAATTGGTAAAGTTTGTTTCGAGTTTCGTATAAAACTGGATCTCACATTTTGTACCGACACGAACCGAAATCAAATAGCTTCACTACGACTTTTGATGAGAACTTATTGATCAAATTTAGTCTAAACCCGTTCAGTAGTATCGAAAGGACGGACCTCTCCTGTTGTGCTGCTGTGTTATTGATTTCGCGCAAAGAATTAGTGTAGTATTGTACCATGGGGAGACTTTTAGGGGGCCGATTTCCGTGCCAAAGGAGTCATGCTCAATATGTAAAAAAAAAATTCATTGTGTCATACGTTGATTTCGAAGTGAAAGAAGTCAAAAGACTTAATTGAAGATAGGCAGAGGAGAGAAAACTAGCTGATAATGAATGAAAAAAAAATGTACACACTTGGCAACTTTCTTGTACGTAGTGCTGCAATTTCGACTGGTTTCAACATTAACAAGTTTGAGGATTTCTTTTTTGGGATTTGACGCCTTGTCAGTGGATAATCGGTTCTTCCCGACTTTTGGAGGAACATAATGCCTTCATCTTCAAGGGTAGAGAGGTCCGAGATTCTACTGTCTCTGATCTCTGTACCCTTGAAGTTGAAGACACTGTGTTCCTCCGGTGACGCCGCATCATATCCCAGAAGAACATAGTTCTCAACTGTACCGCCATGAAAACCTCAAAGACTCGTTAGCAAGTTTGTAATTAAGTGACTGAATGTAACAAGTCATTAACATTACGAACATGGTGGTCCTGCCTTGACACGCATGCAGCGTTATACTCCTTCCTGAAACAAGAATATGATATTCTTTGTTCTCTACCGCAGGGCTACACTCCTCTACACATGGCTATGCAGTACGGTAACGAGAACATTTACAACCTTCTCGTCAAAGTGTATGGTAAGTGGGGTAATAACTTTAATTTCTATTGCTTGTTTACCATTATCTTTAATAAGCTGATAACTGGTTATGCTCATTAGTTGGTAGTGTTAGCTGTCCTGGGGTATTTTCATTGCAAAGTATTAAATTCGCCTGTTTTGTGCGCCACCTGTCATGTAGTCCATCTGTCAGCATGTTTTAATCTTAGATATTTAATGCGGTCCGCTTCGATGGTGAGATATTATTAAAAATATTTTATTCTAAAAACACCGTGCATCTTATCACAATCACTATTCAAAAACACCAACTGGATGCAGTTTTTATTTTAAAAAACTGTATAGTTCTTTAAAACATTTAAAAAACCCCGACATATGTTTCGGCTCCTCACTGAGCCATCTTCAGGGGTTTTTATGTCACTAAAACTGCATATATTTACAAACGTCTGTTCATTGGTTCACTTTGTAAGCACAATTTTATCACCTTCACTGTTATTGGTGTGCACAGTTACTTTGTATCTGTGTTGAACTGATAGACTAGTATTTTCGTAGATGTTATTGTACGGATGCATGGTACTGTATCATCTTATTCCGTGGGGTGTATTCTTATGGTGTGTGCTGTACCTGGTTGTGTGTGAGTCAGACTCACACACAACCAGGTTTTAGTGACATAAAAACCCCTGAAGATGGCTCAGTGAGGAGCCGAAACATATGTCGGGTTTTTTTAAAGTGTTTTAAAGAACTATACAGTTTTTTAAAAATAAAAAGTGCATCCAGTTGGTGTTTTTGAATAGTGTTTATTAAAAATATGTTCCTTTGTCAGCATGTGTGCTTTGTTTGCAAGAAGTGAAATACACTTACGGTGAGTTTTATGAGCTTTTCCTTCCACAGATAAGGCAGTTTTTCCTTTTTTGAAATGGATTTTGGGTAATAAGTTTGTGGGTCTTAGAGCGTAATTCTTTTATCTCCTTCATGGATAAATCCTTCCAGAATTTGAACAATACCTGACGATTTCAACTTTTCAGTAACAGTATTAACATCAAAAGAACCAAGTAGGTTTATGTCTTAACGGCTGAGATATGCATGTAGGCAGTACAGCTTGGCAAACATGGCTAACCTCATGTACATTCAGTAGCTGACAGAAGTAACTGGACTGTCTGATCAAAATACTGCGCGACTCTGCAAGCAGCTTACAGTTTCTACCCTTAACGGAATTAGTACTGGATTAGTAACCCTACTGAAATTATTTTATGCCCTTGCACAGTTCCTTCATTAAAGAAAAAAATCTACGCTTATACGAGATCACCATGCTGTCTGCGTGTGTTCCCATTTCAACTTTCGAAAGAGTTGGTTGATTTTCATGAAACTTGGTATGAACATTATGCCATGGGAGGCCACTACAACAGTGTAATTTCTAATTTCCTGCCATTAGTAGACTTACTAAGAGGCGAGACAGCGTAGCTGGTATAGTGACTAGGCTACGGGTTGGACAACTGAAGAACCATGGTGCGATTCCCGGCAGAGGCAAGAGATTGTTCTCTTCTCCAAAACACCTAGAACGGCTCTGGAGATTATCGAGCCTCCTACTCAATGGGTGCCGGGGTTGCTTTCCTTGGCGGTAAGGCAGTAAGGGCTTCAGTGGCGTGTACAGGGACAACGTTCACCTTTGATATATGTGATAATAAAATGGCGGACACGCAAATTTGTGAGATGGGAGCAGCATTCATGGAACTTTGTTGAGGGTTCTTCGAAAAATGTGGAATTTTTGTTGAGGCTTTGGAGGGGTGGAGGGATACACGAGGAACATAACAGCCACGACGGTGTGCGAAATGTTTCTTCAGCGTGCGGTTTTATAGCAATAACCAATAAAGCATTACATCTAGGCGTGTTAATTTTGGTACGGAGAAGGGTGATAAACATGCCTGTATATTGTGTGTGAAATGTTTGTTGGAAGTCAGAAATGCAAAGCAGCAAGTGTCTCATTAAATCCCTCAGCATACAAGTTAACCGCTGTAAGCATCAGTGTTAACCCGGGTTAGTAAGTAACTTTTGGTTAGAATTTGGTACGAGGCACAAAAAAAGGTTCACCATTCCTTGTGTAGACCTATATATATATATATATAGCGAAAAACATTTGAACAGCAACTGTGGTATGGTAAATACATATCCATTGCGTTTGCTGGATGCGTTTGTGTCCACTTTAAAGGGACGACAAGAGTAATGTGATATGCTAAATAGCATTAATGTGGTGCTGGAGAAGAGTGGAGAAGATCAGTTGGACCGATCGTGTGAGAAATGAAGAAGTATTACACACAGTCAAGGAGGAGAGGAATATCCTACATACAATAAAAAGAAGAAAGGCTAACTGGATTGGTCACATCTTGCGTAGAAACTGCCTTCTGAAACACGTGATTGAAGGAAAGTTAGTGGGAAGGATAGAAATGACGGGAAGACGAGGGAGAAGGCGTAAGCAGCTACTGGATGACCTTAAGGGAAAGAGAAGATACTGGAAATTGAAAGAGGAAGCACTAGATCGCAACCTGTGGAGAACTCGCTTTGGAAGAGGCTACGGACCTGTCGTAAGACAAACTACAGAATGAATGAATGAATGAATTACCATTCCATTAGATGACGCTTTCCCACTGGATGTAGCAAAGGCGAGTAAGACAGAATTTAGCATTCATGTGTGGTGAGAATGACGTAAAACTTCATAAAACGCTCTCCCACAGCAGCAACACCAAGCCCGAATGAATTCTGAGTAGCCAGCACGGTGTTCCATAGGCGTACTAAATCGGTGCGGATGACTCGCACGAGGGCTGATAAAGCAGCAGCTTGCATTGCATGTAGGTGTCCTATGATCCTGATCGTAACAATGCGTGGCATTGTGAGTCATCATGACAGGGATGTACAACCAACTTCTTATTTTCTTTCGAGCGCTGTTTATAAGACTGTCAGCGCCGTCTCTTTGCGAGGATGGGTAGGTTATCATCGTGCGTCTTGAGCGTCTGAATACAGAAGCACGTAACTGTAAACGAAAATTTCACTGCCGACATGTCGGATTATAGATCTTTTTAATGGGGTAAACGTAAAGGTCGCCCCGTAACATGCCAATGGAGGCACAGACGGGAGGTAGAAGTATAGCTCTACCCATTTTCAACTTCGGCGCTAGAAGTGGGTGGGTGGTCAACGCCACGCTCCGGCCGCTTTCCCTCCGGTAAAGAGTTCCGGTAACTATTGTACTGGAGTCTGGGTGGGCTAAAGGGCCGGTCTGGACGGGTTTGGAAAAGAGAAAATCTCTTGCCCCAACAGGGGTTCGAACCGCGGACCATCCAGCCCACAACGAGTTGCTATATCGCGACTGCCCTATCCCGGTCCCCTTTTGGTAGGGTAATGTTAATGATTGAAAATTAAATGTTTGAATATTTTGGGCACCCCTTCTTCTTGTGGACCACACAGTTCTTCTGAATCGGAGTGGAACATTTGTTTCCGTTGGTGCTGATGCCATTAAAATGTTACTGTCACAACTGGGCCATTGTAGTGGGCTTTACTGCCGGCTGTCGACATCGCGCTTTGAGGGATATCTTATGTGCATTTGGTTATTGTGGATGAATTGACTCTCTAAATCTGTGCTCTTAACATTCAGTGTATGTTTCGGGGATGTTCTTTATTTCCCCTGATAGATTGTGCAAACAGACATGAGCATTTCTAATGCTGCTCTTTTCCCGCGAACTTTCACAGATATTCATGTCTCTGTATATGTCTTTACATAAGTTAATTGACCTTGTAGTGTAAGGTATAAGGCTTATAGTATCAAAGCGTGTGTACACCTAAATTAAATAATGTACCCTTGTTTATGTAAATCAAAGTTTCCCACACGTTTCGATCATTTGGTCATCTTCAGGGAAACTTTAACTCCACATATCAGAAAGGCAGATGCTTCCTTGAAGATGAAAAAATGATCAAAACAGGCCGGAAGCTGTGACTTGAAGACAAGGAGGCTACGGTAATTCATTTAGTTGTAATTTGATGGTATAAGATTAATTAATTTTACACAAAATACACAGTACAATGCAAATAACTTTGAAAACCCTACATAAATTAGTTATTATTATTATTATTATTATTATTATTATTATTATTATTATTATTCAAATGAACACTCAATGAAATGTGGAAATGCTTCTTCAATTAGGACAAAGATCCCCACCTCTGTACAGCTGGAAGCTGATGGTACCTCACTGAATAATCATTATGAACTTTTTAAATTTTTTGAACCGTACTGGCAGAGAAGTTGATAAACAAGAATTATTATTCAATTAAGTACTGTTGTCACATATGTGATTGAATGTTAGATGTATGAATTATTTGTGTTACAAAATAGATGTACAATAACACAACTAATTTATTCTGGGCATAGATCCACAAGACGCTGAACTAATCTAGACACGGACAGATGTACAATATATTGTAATGTCCATTGCAGTACTACGGTGTCTCCTGATAACAATCAAACACGACCGAAACATGCAGGGTTGTTAATGATTCAACTGATACACATTAATAATTCAGTGTTATGGTGATCTCCTGATGTGTATGTTCTGATACTCGGTCTAAGATAAATACGATTTAATAATTCGGAATTTTTATCTTGGACATCCCATTGTGTTGCATAAATTACAAAATCGTTATTATTTACCACGGACACAAGTACTTTTATTATGTTTTAAATTTTATGTTGTATGTACCTTACATTTTATCGTGAGCTTTTAAGTCAAAACCAACAAATTCACAAGATTATTAACAAGTATAAGATGTATTTATAACCCCTACATATGTTTCGGCAAATAAATTGCCATCCTCAGGGGGTATTTATCAAAGAACTACAAGTACTTATTGCATCTAAATACACAATAGTTGGTTTTACAACAGAAGTATTTACGCAGCTCACAATGTTAAAATGTATAGATGCATGAAATTATAAAATTAAAAATTAAGAACAGAAATACATTATGTCTCAGCAGCTCTAAAATGACTGAGAGTGCTCGGCTTCAGCAATAAGTGTGTCCCCGAACTGCCGTGACTGTAATCGCGAGAAAAAGTCACAAACTGACGCCGCTTGTATGTTTGTGAACGTATCAGAAGCGACAAGATAGCGACAGTGTGTTCACACTTGGTCCCAGTCTGTAGACACACACGTCACTGACACCACTGTCTGGACTGAAAGCTTTCTATCGGCATCCTATAACCCCAGCAAGTCGACGGGGACAGTTGCGCCTGCGCACTGATGGTCGATGGGCGAAGGTTAAACCAGTCACAGTTTCTTACCGGTACTGTACCTTGCCTGTCGTGGTCGCCAGGTCGCACTGTTGAGGGATGTGAGACTTAACGGTTAACGACTTAAAGGTTATGAAGCATTTTGGTAGCCATAGTAAATGTAACTGGGTCAATACGTGTGGGATGTGAGAAATGTATCCAAAATTTTAGTAGGTAAATCTGAAAGGAAGGAACCAGTTGCAAGGCCGAAGAACAGATGGGAGAATGATGTTAAGACAGAACATAAAGTAAATGGGGCCGGGACAGCGTAGGCGGTGTTGTGAATAGGCTACAGGTTAGACAACTGAGGAATCGTGCATCGATTCCCGGCAAGGGCAACATTTTCTTTCGTTGTCAAAGTGTCCAGACCGGCTCTGAGGCCCACCCAGCCTCATATTCAATGGATGCCGGGGGCTCTTTCCTCGGGATAAAGCCGCCAGGGCCTGAAGTTAACCACTCACCTCCATTTAGTGCTGAGGTTAAGAATGAGTGGAGCTATACCTCTGCTACCCCATATGCCTTCACTGTGTGCGCAGGAAAAATTTAGTTTTCTTACAATAAATGGGATGCAAAGGTTGACAGGCAGGACCGGACTAAGGGGCGGGCCCACCGGGCAGCTGCCCGGGGTGCCAACCTATAAGGGGCGCTGAAACGTCACTCGAATAATCGGAAGTATGGTGCTAGTAAACTCAGGTTTCCACATGCGAAAAGATTTCTCCGAAAATTATCTGCAATTTGGGCACGCGCCATCGAAAATGTTCGTTAGCCCTGACCTACGCTGAAAAAAAAAATTAAAGAATGTCGGTTTGAAGGGGCGCCAAATTATTACCCCGCCCGGGGCGACCCCCTGTCTCGGGCCGGCCCTTCTCATAGGACACTCAAGTGAAATGAGCTCACGGCATGGGAATCAGAACACCATCTCACTATGCGCGACAAACCGTCTGTCACCTCCGTCGTCTTGTTTGATTCCAACCTTAGTTGTGTTTGACAAAAATCAGTAGTGGTCAATTTTTTGTGGGAACCCCTGTTATGTTCCTCAACACCGTAACATAAAACACCACCCCTGAATCGGATTCCGAATCGACTTCAGTCCGTTTTACATCTCAGTATGCAGTCTTCAGTCCGTAAAGTAAGTAAGTAAGTAAGTAAGTAAGTAAGTAAGTAAGTAAGTAAGTACTCGTAAGTAAAGTAAGTAAGTACGTAAGTAAGTAAAGTAAGTAAGTACGTAAGTAAGTACTCGTAAGTAAAGTAAGTAAGTACGTAAGTAAGTAAAGTAAGTAAGTACGTAAGTAAGTACTCGTAAGTAAAGTAAGTAAGTACGTAAGTAAGTAAAATAAGTAAGTAAGTAAGTAAAGTTCTCCCTATAACAGGCCATGAAGGGCCAGAGGGGGAGTAGAGGTATAGCTGTACTCTTTCTTTAATCTCGGCGCTAGATGTGTGTGGGTGGTCAACGCCACGCCCGGGTCGCTTTACCCCGGGAATGACCCGGTACCCATTGTATAGGAGGCTGGGTAGGCCCCAAGGCCGGTCTGGAAGAGTGCTGAAAAGTTTTCAGTCCGTGTGTACAACAACTAAGGCGTCCCTTCACATGTCTGAGTCCCGAAACTAGTGAACAGGTTTCGACTGAACGTGTTTTTAGATCTGTATACCGAAAATTATAGGGCAAGTCTGTGGCGTATCGGTGGAGTTCGGTACCGGTGGCTTATTACACTTTACATGCAGTTGTAACAGAAATTACAGTTTCTCTCAGAAATGGCTAAATGTATGAATTATTGACATACGATGTAAGACTTAAATTTAAGGAAGAAACTTGTGAAATGCTACATTTAGAGTGTAGCTTTGCATGGTGCTGAAACTTAAGACATCTTCGGAAAGTAGATCAGAAATACCTGGAAACCTTTAGGTGAAACATTCCCGGTGTGCCTCAGTCAAAATATATATATATATATATATATATATATATATATAATATATATTTCAAACCACCGTCACGCACAACAAAATGTACAAATTTACAGGTTACTAGTTTCGGCTTATCAACTAAGCCACCATCAGACGTATTAAATATCAAGAGCCATACAAAAACTTATACCTTCATGTTGGATGTAAATCTCATTCCCATACAGTATACGTCACAAAACTTGTGTTAAAATACATAAAAGTTCTGTAAAATTATAAGATGAGTATAAAAACTATAGTTTTAAATACGGATGGTAAAAGGTAAAGGTAAAGCTATCCCATTACAGGCCTGGACAGGCCCTTAGGGTTCCAGGAGGTTGAGGCTCCCAGATTTCTAGACAATCGGCACATGAAGGTGGTAAGGTTGTCAGCCTTACGCACCAGTCGCCTTTACCCCCAGGAGATATTCCTGGTACTCATTTCTGTTAGAGGCTGAGTCGACCTCAGGGCCATATGCGACCGAAAGGATTATGTCAATGAAAAATTCCAATTACACCATCAGGAATCGAACCCGCGACCTTCCGGCTTGTAACGCAGTGACATACGGATGGTAGGCAGTTTATAATAATTGATACATAAGGCACACTTCAGTCTTCTCGGCACTGGAACCATAGTTCCAGTGCCGAGAAAAATTAAGGTATAAGTTTTTGTATGGCTCTTGATATTTAATAGGTTTGATGATGGTTGTGTTACAAGTTCATAATATACATATGGCTTCATCAGGTGATCGTCCTGCCATCATAATTGTTCACTGGACGTCGGGTGTTTCTCAAAGGAAGCCTGATTTGATAAACTGCGGTGTCAGAGAAAGTTCAGACACACGCAAGGGGAAGGGAGGTGTCAGATCTATCATCACGCCGTCCTGGTATCTGTTTGCCGACTGATGCACGCGTATCAGCCTTCATTATGTATAACTGTATCATCTTCATGCACCAGACAGCTGTACAAATCACTATGCTAATACAATATCGAGAGGGTATTTCACGCATGTGTGAAGCAAGAAACGCACACGAAGTATTGAATGGGATAACTTAAAAGGCCTACAAGAGAGACTGGGGTATAGGTGGCAGGATGTGAGCAGCTGTGGTAGATGGGAAGAGGACACAGTGGGGAACTTACTGATTTATACAGTTCACATAATACTATCACGGTGGTTACCATCGAATGGGGGAGTCTAGAAATGTATACAGAATGTTGTTGAGTAAACCTCTTAAAAACTAACAGCTGAAGAGATATGGGACATTACATAATGAAGAACTTTGTGCTTTAGTAGTGTTAGGAAAATTATCGTAAATTATAATTTTCGTACACATGGCTAATAAGTCTCTGCACGGCAGATAATGAATGTGTTTAAAATGTCGTGATTTATTCAAGTCTTCTGTTATTGTTAAAGTAATGAAGTTTAAAATATTACAAAAGCCAACCAAGTGCACAGTTTGTCTCTCAGAGTTATATTACATTAAAACATTAAAATTAAAATTCAAAAACACCTACCTGTTTCAATCCCGTAGGATCATCATCAGGCAGTATACACACCAAATAATTATGTATAAAACACTATGTAAAGTTATTCTTAACAGTTGGAGTTTGATATGTTGTACATTGTATAGTAGAAGCGGAAGCAGAGAATAGACTGTTGCATGTAAATGAGATGTAAATATGTATAATGATATGACTTTTGAAAGAAGCTGCTGCTTCCTTTAACCCTCTAAGGTGAAGGCCTCGTGGCTTCACATCCCATAAGACATTGTTATTTACAATGAATGTGACTTACACGTATTCTGAAAATGCCACGCCTAAAGTGCTTAAACAGTCAAATAGTCAATATGTCCTATATTGTGCCATCTGATGAAATTTTATAGCCTTATACAAGTATGTTTGTTGCAAGGAAAAATGTGGAATTTTTGAGCTAACTTTCTGACATGAATTTGAACCTACATAGATTTAATATAAAGGGTTTGATATTAAAATCTATCCAGCAGTTTCAGTACCAACATCACAAAACCCATAATTCAATATATATATATATATATATATATATATATGGCATTGAAAGTGTGAAATGTTATTTTTAAATGTGTGTGGTTGCAGGTGCAGATTCTAACTTGAGGGACTGGAGTGGCCGGAAACCACGACAGTATCAAGCCAGCCAGGACACGTCAGTTTCTGCAGACACGTTCAGGAGTGAGTACTTTAGTGACAGGTTTTCAATAGTAAGGCCTTCTATTAACCCTTCACCAGCTGCTAACAACACTTACCCCAAGATCCAGAAGTCCATACTCTCCCATCATAGCTTCCTTCGCAGGAGTCTGATGCCTTCTGAACGCAGGAAGCATCGCCAGACCAGTGCACAAGTGAATTAGTCACTTAACTGGAATTGTTAACCTCAGTGGTCTGCTTTTATGAGTTATGGAAAAGAATGAAAACCCATACGGTATGAAAAATGTAACTTCACTTGGGGACACACTGTTGAAAGTAACACCTATAACACAACATTGTGTGTTCTTAATGCTGGATATACTTAGTGTCCATCTGTCTCTTACCAGATTATTTACATTTAACTTGAAAGAGATCCTTTTAGTATTTTTCCTCTGATATGTATATTTACATATATTTTAATGGTCTTATTAATGATAATAATTTTCTTCAAATTGGTCTTTTATTTAAACGGTAGAAGAAGGAAATGATTTATTTATCATTTATTTGGGGGCTGTACTTTCACATTCTCTTGATAGACTTTCTGTTGGTATGTGGTGATGGTACTGCATTCATTCCTCAATATTATAGTGCCATATTTATTTAACTGAATACAAATTTTAACTTTTTAATAAAAGAATTATGCTCATTTTATTTTATCAGATTATAATTCTGTTGCTTATAGTGTCTGACTAGGTAGTCACATTTCCTGGTTGTGTTTTAACTTTTTAGCTTATCTAATTCTTTTCTATAATACTTTTGATTTTCCTTACATTATGTTTTATGGCAGGGTTGTCTTAAGATTTATTGCCTGTGATTATGTTTGGTTGTATACAATAATCTTGGTGTTTAATTTACACAGACAGTATTATTAAAACATTGTGTTCATTGTGGTATGGTGACAGACTGCAAGTAACTTGAATGTAAGACAAGAATTTCCAATAATGCCTCCACTGGTTATCTGCTTTGTGATTTAAACACAACTAATTTTCAGTAACAGTGTTTATGACATTAATACATTAAGGGATGTGCAGTTTTACTTATAACCTGAATGTGTTTATGTAACTAACATTCTGTTTATTGACATTTAGAAAATGGGTATGGTGATGATGAAAGTGTTTGGGTTTGTATGAAGGACAGAACAACATGTTCACTGATGTGTGTGTTGGGGAGAGAAGTTCTTTGCACAAGTAAATCATGGGGAAGCGTTGTGTCTGTTCACATGCTTCAAGTCTGACACTGCTAGACAGATTTTATTATATCAAGCTTCCTATTGGTTCATGCTGGGCAAATATAACCCATACTTTGCAGGAATTTTGTACTTAATTGAAGGTGAACATGTTGAGAGGATGATACCCATCATAACCTGTTTAGTGATGATACCCACATTAACATTTAAAGTCGAACTAGACACAAAATGTCAGTACCAGATGTGAATTGTGTTTTGTTTATTGTGCATGGATTGCTCTGTCAGTAGTCAGAAAATAGTAACTCAAACAGTTATTCCTTTAGTTCACATTGTTATCATAATATTTTCTAAGTTGGCTGGATTTGAAATGGATGTGTATACATACATTCCCACCAAAACCCTACTAACTTAACATATAACAATGTCAAAATAAAAATTTTAAATTCCTTGTACAGCATATGCTGGGTAACTGGTCCCTCTGCTACAAAAGAGTACTACAGTTTCTGTGAAATATGAAATAAAATTCAGTTCTGAAGGTTTCTGAAGATGGTATATGACACATGGTAGTACTGTGCAAGAGAGACTAGAAGTTTCTAAAGCAGTGTTCTTGAGCACCGAGATCTTCTGGGATGTGACACTGTGTAGCTGGGCTAGTATTTTCTGACATGTCAAAGGAGCATAATGAAATGCCTTTATCTGCAAGGGTTGGACCCATCAGTCCTTGACAGTGATGGCATTACATTTTTTTGAAAGGTCAGGAAACACCAGCCACATAGTGTGATGCATCAGAAGACCCAAATTCTCAGTATTACTGTGTGTCTGGGATCTGTCCGTCATTCATTCATTCTGTAGTCTGTCTTACGACAGGTCCGTAGCCTCTTCCAAAGCGAGTTCTCCACAGGGTGCGATCTAGTGCTTCCTCTTTCAATTTCCAGTATCTTTTTTTTCCTTAAGGTCATCCAGTAGCTGCTTACGTCTTCTCCCTTGTCGTCCCGTCATTTCTATCCTTCCTTCTAACTTTCCTTGAATCATGTGTTTCAGAAGGCAGTTTCTACGCAAGATGTGACCAATCCAGTTAGCCTTTCTTCTTTTTATTGTATGTAGGATGTTCCTCTCCTCCTTGACTCTGTGTAATACTTCTTCATTTCTCACACGATCGGTCCAACTGATCTTCTCCATTCTTCTCCAGCACCACATTTCAAAACTTTCCAGATACTTCTGATCTACTTTCCGAAGTGTCCACGTTTCAGCACCATACAAAGCTATGCTTTACTAGTTTCTTCCTTAAATTTAAGTCCAGTTTGCTGGTGAAAATATTCTTCTTCTTGTTGAATGCTGCTTTTGCCATGGCAATTCTGGATTTAATTTCACGTGTACACCTTGCATCACTTGTTATCATGCTACCCAAATAATTGAAATATTCCACATTCTCCACTTGTTTTTGATCTATCATAATTTTCATTGGGGATGGTTGCCTTGAGATTTTCATTACTTTAGTTTTTGCAACATTCATTTCCATTCCATAGCGTCTTCCAATCTCAATTAGTCTATCAATCATGCCCTGTAGCACCTTTTCTTCCCTAGCCAGTATTACTGTGTGTCTGGGATCTGTCCGTTATATAGTATTAAAAATACAAAACAGTATTTCAGACACTAGATCTATTTCCATTCTCAAATGAAAGGGTGGGGAGGCACATACTCACTTGGAGCCTGTCAGAGAGAGTTTATGTCAGTTATTGGGCTCAGTAATTGACACCAAGATTAACATTTTCTAATGTATTCATCGTAGTAGGTGTCCTTTTACCTGCTGACAGAAACAGATCAAGTTTATGAAGTGTTGTATCCTCTTCAGAATATTAGATGATGGGGCAGAATCCAGAAACATGGTGATGCTAACTGAAATCTGAATTCTCAGTTTCTGATTTTACATTAGTCATCAGTCCACTCTGTTTTCTATCCCAATTATAAAATAATCATCATAATTGAAACCAATAGTTAGTACATTCACAGTTACTGAACTCCACTTGAACACTGAAAATGGAATTATAGTATTTGTGTATATGTGCAGTAAGGCAAAGTTTATCCTACACATTAACTGACAATTTACTTTATAGTACAGCAGATATTGTCTTGAATGTTGCATGTTTCTTGTGGTTACATGGTGCATGTTGCTTGAGCTCTTTCTTTGAAGCATCATTGCCAGCATTTAACATGACAGCTGCAACTGCACACATGCATGTACATGTGCACCTTGTAAGTAGCATTATGGTAATTAAACATTCATCCTGTAATTTTATTAACCATAAAATTGGTAGTACAAGTACAACAAGAAATCTTCCATAAGCAAAGTCTTTTTGGTCATTATTTACAATGTAAGCAATCTTAATCTTGTATTTGAGTCGTTAGCATTCCTACCTCATACATTGGAGGTCTTGGATTTGTTCTTCATGCAGTAACCAGGTACCTGAACTGTTCTTTGTGGCCATGCACAGTCCATTCAGACATATTGGATATTACCTTAAAAAGAGACCACTCTTGTTTCCTTCACTGTCCTTCCAAATCCATCATTTGCAGTTACCTATGCAGTTGAGAAAAGCAGTGAGAAATATGTGTATTGAAGCAGTTAACATTGTTCTAAAACTGAAATGTGAACACCTTGTGAAGAAGATAAAATTGGCCATAGTTTATTTTACATGCTCTATGTATTCAGTGTGTACTTTGTGCCGGATACATCGCCTGTTTAACTCATTGAAGACTGAAATTAGTCCAAATTAGAATAATATTTACCATGTACCTCACAGCAAACACACTCCTTGTTCAGTAAAAAGACCAGTCAGTTCATGCTGTTTGGTAATCAGTGCTGATTGTGAGAATTGTACAAAACATATACATACATACATGTATACATACATACATACATACATACATACATACATACATACATACATACACACATACACATACATACATACATACATACATACATACATACATACATACATACATACATACATACATACATACATACATACATACATACATACATACATGCATGCATACACACACACACACACTTTCTGGTAAATGCAGAGTTTCTTAATGTGACAGGTGGTACATATAGTTGCTACTCAAGAGTAAACAGCTAAAGCAGGCTTTGCCATTATCCTATAATGTTCGGAATAGCGCCTTAACACTGAAATTCTAATGTTTTCCAAATGCTGCTTTTGACAACATCTTTGTTTCTTAGATTATTTAAGCCTCTCCTTTGGTCCTCTTTGGCACTCAGTCTGACTATACCTAAAATCTAGAAATACAAACAAATAAACATTCATGACTTTGGTAGTCCTTATATTTTCACATGAATGGACTTCTGGTTCAAGGCCAGCATTTGGAAACTCCGTCTTCAGTCCTGTGTCTGGCTGAGTCTCCAGTTCTGCAATTTAAGTAGAGTAACTTGGTCCTTGTCGGTGTGACATGAAAAAGTGTCCACACCTCAAAAGCTTAACAGTGTATCTAAACTGCATAGATATTTGCATTAGATTGGAACATGACTGTGAATGATACATTGGGAAGGATGGGCAGGAAGTGATCATGGCTTATCAGAAGGTACTAGTGGAAGGTACAGTCCCCTGGAAGGACTGAGCAAAATTCTACACAATAACTCTGTCAGGATAGCTGGCTTTCAAGCTGAGAACCAAATCTGGATTCTCCTGAATATGCAGTAGGAATGCTGACCACTTAATCATCATGTTCAGTGAAGATAATAAGGCCTACTCAGTACATGTCTCAGGGTTACGTACGAATGGTATGTTTACACTGTGCTTTAGTGCTTGTTTATTTGCTGTGTGGACAAACAAGTTAAGCTGTTGTCATCAGCTTCATGACAAGAATATTTTAGTATCGGTAAAGAAATGAACAAATGTTTATTTTTAACTTTTTTTATTGCTTATGCTACGGAATATGTGGAACAACACACAGTAGATCAAAACAAGTAAAAAGTGGACAAAGTTGAAGTTTCATAAAGTGATTTCAGTTCCTGTACTTTTATAAGGAGCTAAGACTTGCCTTCAACAGGACAAATATGTTAGTAAAATTCAAATACAAGAAAATGTTTTTTCTTAATTCCATAAGTATGTATTAAATGAGTCAAAATTAAAAATTGCTGTATGCCAAAGGAACTAAATATTTTTTTTACTGCCACAACTTAACCTCATTTGTAAAAAAATGTATGTAGTGATATAGGATGATGATTCGTATGATGGATATGAAACTACAGCAGGCTTAACAATCTTGATCAGTACTTGTGCCATCATACTGAGGATCAGGTTGTAGAAGCACTTCACATATCTTGAGTAAGTGGCAGGAACTGGGAGCTGATGCATATTTGTATATTTGTAACAGCTTAAGATATTACAATTCATGGCTGTTATTAGAACAGAATTTCTCTCCAGATCAGCAGTAACAAAGTTACATTGTGACTGCAGTTCCAAATTTGGATTACCAGAAATTTCTGTTCCTGTTATGGTCTATTTTAGAATTGTGCAATAACCACTCTTCTTCCTGTTTGTTCCATTTCAAATACTGGTTTTATATATGGCGTAATAAAAGACTGAATTCACCTTTTTTAATACTATACTGATATTCAGATATTTCATACATGACAAGCATTAACTCATAAAAGTAATCCGTTAATTTACACAATAGGTTTTAAGCAAGTAAATAAAGATTAACAAAAGGCAAACTGTTTCCATCCTGCACCTCAGTAAATTGCTTTGTATATTATTTTACTGAAGAAAGATCAGAGATTGTGAATTGAATAAAGGTGTGTGTGTGATTAGAGTATGGATGATTTAGACTGCCATTACACAATATTACTAGATTCAACTAACTCAGGAATTTCTTGACCTGCAGAGGGTTTATCAACAGCTTTTTTGTGTTGCTGAATTAGTATCTCTGATCTTTCATTTGTTATTTAATTATCCCAAAGACTCAGGCAAGAGTTGTTTAACATGACATAACACTACAGGTGATGGTTATATATTATGGAATGTGTATTTTTCTTTCATTGCACTGCTGAAGCTTCATAGTGTAATATCACATAGTGGTTTGTTTTATTTTACTGGGAGAGAATTTTGAAGTTCTTTGGAAAGACTGACCATTTCATTCAGGAATTGTCATGCATTGAAACGTAGAATATTTTCATGAAATATTGTGTTGACTGTTCATCAAAAGGTCGAGCGTATCTGAGAATGAAGTGCTAGGAATATATTTGGTTGAAGAATGCATGAAGTAACAAGAATCAGAAAAAAATAACTTGTTGCGGGAGATGTAAAATGTCTACAAAATTTTAGTTATAAAACCTGAAGGGGGACCATTTGGGGCACTTGCATGTAGAGGGTAGAACAACATTCAAATGGAGCTTAAAGAAATAAAATATGTATAAGAGCAATGACTGGGTTTAAGTGGGTCAGGACAGAGTTCTGTAGCAGAATTTTCTTTGGGGTTCCATAATAGCAGACAATTTTTTGGACATGATATTGCCAGCTTTTTAAGAAAGATCCTGTATCACGAAATTTGCCTCATTCAGGGTCTGGCCAGTATCAAATTACGGAGGCATTTAAACTCTGCTTTATCTGACTGTTTGTTAATTGTGTCAAATTCAATGTCACCATCCTCACATTTGTCATTTTCTTTGTAAAAATGTTCATCAGTTCTTACTGGTCACATTATCAGTTCACTCTCCAGCTGTATATATACTTAACAATGACATTTTGCCTGATAGAAGGAGAGGGTAAATAAGATAGCTGTAATGACAGCATAACTGTAAGTCTTTTGGGAATATTAACCATTAATTACTATAAGATTTATTGGTGTAATATCATGTAGGGTCCTTTCTATTAGACACTGTTTGTGGTTGCAATGGTTTAGCCCTGTAATTTACTCGACGTAAGAATGGGTCTTTTATACACACTAGTGACCACATTAAACTCTCTACAATCAATCCCTATCTTATTCATCTGTCAACAAACTGCCTCACACATCCACAAAATGGTGTGTGAGGGTGCATTTAGCCAAGTTTCCTGTGCAGGCAAATCTCATTGGCTTCATGAAATAAATGGACAGTAAGGACTACATCTATGCCATTTGCATTTCTTAAAAGTGATTATACTTTAATGATTAAAAAGCTGAATTTGTCCTGTGCATGCCATGAAGGCATACAAGGGAGTGGCGATATAGATCTAATTATTCTTAACCTTCATACTCTAATGGGTCGGTTGGTTTAAAAGCTGCTGGTCCAGAGGCAAGACAGCTGCAAAATTACAAATGGATCTTTTATGATGAGTATTGAAATGAAAAGATCAAAAGCTTGGGGCATACTGAATGTGCTGGTGTAATAATATCAATGACTTGAAATGAACAACCTGAATTTCCTTACTGTTAGACAAGCTAAGTGTCCGTTAGGTGTGGCTGAGTATGTGCCAGACTTATAACTGACCCTTAAAAATACAGGTCTTGTGGGATGTCACACTGTCTTCATTAGTAAATAGTTACCGATGTGTGCAAGGAGTGTAGTGTCTTCATGAATTCAGGGTCAAGCAGTCCAAGTCTTGTCCACTCTGTGAACTGTCACACCACTACACCCAGCCTCCATGGTTACAGGTTGGTGCCTAACAATCTGTACCACACCCAGTTTAAATTTATCAAGCAAATAATACACCTCAGGTTTTGGGAACCAAATTTGTATGTGTATTATGTCACTAATACAGAAATTTTGTAAGTATTTATTTTCTCCAGAAAGGAATTTGCTCACAAACAGTGTCTCATCATCAGCAAATTTCATGAACTTTTTAATGGTCAGTCTTTCCTTTGACTAATCTGTGTAGCTGTAGCTAAGCATCTGAATCTCTCTCTCTTTTTGTAGGACTTGTAGCGGCCGGTACACTAAGGCAAGTAAAACAGTACCGTAGGAAGGCACGGTTGTCTAAGTACTTGAATCTTGCCAGTCTGTAATGCCTGTTTAAGTAGTATCTTGTTGGTGTTACAGGATATGGCTATGTTGTCAGGTTTTTTCCTGCATTATGCTTTTTATTTTATGTATAAACTTATACTCACTGAGTAAACTAGTTTCAACATTGGCTGCATTCTTGTTGAAGATATCAATAATCTGTTTGGATCACTCACCATCATTAATATTATCATCTTGAAACAGGCTGTAACTGCCTGCTTCCCCATCCTTTCTAATGAATCAACAAATACTTGTAATGGGACCTTGTGTTTCTGCTCCACCAATATTAAAACCCATCACTGGGTAGGATATGATGCTGAGCCAGTTCCATTCACATCTCATCCTAACAACCCATTTTCTAACATTTATTTTATTATCCCCCCCCCCCCATCAACTTCTCAGAATTCTAAGTCACCAGTTTCCCAGAGTTTTCCCATCATAATTTTGCATTTCCTGTTTTTCCTATCCAGGCTACTGTAGAGGTTGGTGTTTGTGGCAGTGCTCTAAAGTTATTATATTCAGGAGGTGGCCAATTTGAATCACATCTGACTGAGACATCTTGTGTCTTTCCTCAGTGTGTTAAGGCCTTGAAATATACCAACACTGCCTCCTTCCACATTTTTACTTACTGACCATTCATGACAACTTCCCATCTTGTGTGACACTACAAAACCTCTGCAGTTGAAACAGTGTACTATTAAGTAAGTTAACCTTTCTCATTATCCATACACCTTTATCATTTTATTTCACGCAGTGTTACATAATATCTGCAATCAATATGCATTTTTTGTAACCAAAAAGTGAATAAATTAATTAGTCCCTTAAGACTGTCTTCAGGTGACTACTTAATGGCCTTGGAATCTTATTCAAATGCTGAAAAGGGTAAAACTGCCCAGAAATGGTCAAGACAACCTGTGAGGCAGCTCCTGACCTTTCATTTTACCCACAAGTGGGGTTCATTATTACTATGCCATGAGCTAATGATTCTCAACTATACAGTTCACATACACTTTACTGCAGTTTTCCAAACCCTTGAAAAGTTTAGTCATAAAGGACAGCCATTCTTTTAACTGATATGCACAAAACTTTTAGTATTTACCTCTGGGGCCCAAAACCAAACTTAATTTTACCGTCAGAACTTGTAACAGAGCCTGGCTGTTACAAGCATTCATTAAGCACTTCTCTAAATTTATAGTAAGTGTGTTGTGCCTGTGTATGGCACAAACAGTAGATTAGGAAAGTTTTTTCATAGGACAGTGTGAAGTAGGCATTCCATTAACAAACATTTTTCTAATGAACTGTTTTTTCAAAGTGCCATATATCTGTAATGAAAATGTGTGAGTCAAAAAGATGAAGTCATGTGATGTTTTGATCGAAGTAAATGTTGAAACTGGGCTGGTCAGTTATTTTAGTCAAAATATGCTCATTGCGTAGTCAGCTGGGATTATGTAAACAGCTACTGCAGTTGCCTTATTACTTAATCAGAGCCAGGTACTTATATGACAGTATTATGATTAATGTTTCTTTGTTTTATGCTTGTAGATATCCTACTGTAACAAAATTTAAATAAACTACATTTTTACATATGCTTGTATGTGTGTAAGTTTGAAATGTTACATTTTCTGTAATTACAGTCTTCTTTCCTTTTGACTTCCATTGCCTGTACCCAACACCTTGGACACATGAATAAGTGCGAGTATTTTACTTTGAGAGAGAGCTCCATGTTTTAAGAATTGGCAGGAAGGGCTTATATTATGCCTTTCCTGCTTGTTAAACGTTTATTATGAAGGCTTAAGTATTTTGGATGTTCAAATTGTCTGCATACACATTTCTTAACTCTACATCACGATTGTCATGAGAGTTACATTATCCATTTTGCGGACATAACATAGACGAACATAGTAAAATTAAACATTCCTTGTCAAGCTTAATATACTAAATCATTATTGGGACATCATAGTTCTTCTTTGTTTTTCTCTTATGTTTCTAAATGTTGCCAATGGTGTAATATACAGGTCTTATTACATCTAAAGTTTTCATTTGAAATATTTTTGAATGTAATTTTTTTAAACAAAATGCAATGAAAACCATTTGATGTCTTACAGCAATGTGTGTGATTACCTTTACAACAGTAGATTCTCTTCTGAACAACAAATATCACGGCCCAAAATGTACACAGAATTGTTGATAATGCACAGGAAAATGTGTGTATTTTATTGCTGTACATTTTTACACTTTGTTAATATTATTCTAATAAGATGCCTCAGTATTTCTACATGTAGAGAATGGTTTTTCCATCAATAATAAATATAGGTACAAATTTATGCCTTCAAAAGTAGCACAACTGTCACTGTTCGATAATTTTGCATTTCTTTACATCACAATTCATTATTTTCTGTAGAAGTACTAATATATTTGTGAGCCTTGCCTACCTCTTGTAGTCTGTTGCTGAAAGTGCAGCCACTGTAACAAGTATGGAATGCATGTTTTTAGTAGAATGGCTGGCTGTGCATGCTTGGAGAAGGCAGATGCATGGGAGTTTGAGGTAAGATCACGTTTTAGTTATGTTTAGTTAGTTATGACTCTGACAGAATTAGAATAGTATGAAATTTTGTAATTATAATGCGATTATAAATGAAGTGTTATATGCAGTGTATTAGTTTAGCTTAAGTGTCAGGTGAGCTGGCAATTCAGTCCAGATTCTGTATGTTCCATGTATTCTCCTTGCATCTACATAATGAGAGAGCAAGATATGGTCAATGGCAGTGTTTGGTTATTAATACAGCCCTGCATCAGTTTGTACTGTCTGATCCATAGCACATAGAAAATAGCATAACCATAAAATAATTTAAGATTTTGATAAGAAACACAAGCTTTTTGTGCATATTGTATGCCTTTGTATTTACTACCACTTTGAATGAGATATTTGTGACTGACCCAATCCAGATTCACATTAGTGTGTACCTTAACACTGAAAACCTAATCAAAGTTTCAGATATCATGTCCAAATTAATCATTAACATGTATGTACATCTGTTGGTGTTCATGCAAAGTATGTTTGTTTAGTTTGAATAGACTCTCTGTGTAACATTTTGTAACATATTCATTTGTTATGGTAAGAAGCTGTTAGCCCCTCGTTCAACCCCCAAGCTGGCGGACCACCTCTTGTCAGCTGTCTGAGACTACTTATCCTTTATGTTCACAGCTACCTTCCATGTCTGGAAGTCATCTCTGCCATCCACGTGAGCATGTGCCATGCCTTGGTTTTAATTTGAATAAATAGCTTGTAATTACCATTCCAAAATTCTTCTTGAGAGACAGTCCACTCTGCAGTCACTTTTAAATAGCCCAAACTGGCTTACAAGTAACAAATAATGTCCCATCTTGGTTTGCACCACTGAAGAAATGCTAGTGATTTGGCAGTATAAGTTGCTTCAAGACAAGAACAGAGGTTGACTATGACCCTCAAGCATTAGAATGACATATGAGTGTCTCCAGAATCTGGAACATAAAACTGTAAAAATTTATGGAACTGCACATATGCTGCTTTCCATCTTTCATCCTATTTGTATGCCAGAGATGTTAACTGTGCTCAACATTGGTTTCCTCAACTTTATGAGGCCAGTTATTTCAAAATGGTTTCTTCTCTCACATTTATATAGTACAAATATCCAGGCTTTGCCACATTTTTCGGTTTCTTGGCCATTTTGATCTTTAGAGTTAAAGTTGCCCATTAGTTTGTGTGATGCAAATTTTAGTACAGACCATGGAGCGTTTTATCAGCTTTAGGATGTTAAATGTGATTAAATTAGTCTTACTCAAGTTAACAAGGAAGCCAAGATGTATAGTCTTACTGCATTTGTTTCACTGTGTTGTTACATTATACTTACAAATGTTGTATTCTTTTGCTTTCAGAAATCAAAGCAAGGAAAAAACATGCAGGTAAAGTGACTTTCCAGTGTAATGTATTAAAATTGAAAAGGTTTTGTTACATACAAATGAAACTTTGCAAGCAGTGATTTAACTGAAATATTATGTTAGTGCTGTAAGTTTGCAATGACATCCATATTTGAGGTCGTTGTTCTTCTGGGATGTTACACAGTGTTGATTGGTAGTTAGTTACCAATGTTTTGGGACAGCCTATCAGTCCCATTTTCAAGGGTCAAGCAGTCTATTCTTCTTGGACTGCTTGACCGTTGAAGATGGGGCCCACAGGCTGTCCAAAAAAGTCGGTAAATAACGTCTGATCAATGCTGCATTAAATCACAGAGGAGCAAAGACCTCATTTACACCGTGGTGGAAGCCTGAAATCATGCACATCCATCTTTGATTTATGCACTCTTCAAATCAGCACAGTTCTTGAGTTTCTGAAATAATATGCACCTGATCTGAGGTTTCTGTTTTGTTATTGATAAGTAGCTAGTACAGAATGTCAGCATGACAAACCAAAGACTTTTACCAGTTATTCTTCTATCATATTTTATGCATCATACATGAGACAGTGACATTAATAACAATAGATGTACAGACTACTTAACAGGTTCCATAAAATTACTCTTTAATGTTGTGTGGGCATTGTTTTCTATGGACACTCCGTAATTGTTGTTCTGGAATTTGACCATGAAATCAGTGTAGATCATTTCTATCACCACTTATGGACAAAATTTTATCCTTGCATGTATTAAAATGCACACAGTTATGGTCAGATATAATTTATTATTACCCTGTCAGCCTCTTATTAATACAGTGAAACCTCTATCCATCGTTCCCGTTACCGTCGTTCGCCCGCATGTATCGTCTGCCTTATTTGGTCCCGAAATTAGCCCCATATAAATAACACTATTTTTTCCCGCCTCCATTGTTCCTCGAACTGTCGTTTTCCCGCACCAATAGTTCAAAAATCACGGTCCTGACGCAACATTTTCCCGCACTGATAGTTTTTTTTTTAATTTGAAGCGATGGTTTAGCGAGGTTTAAGGACCGGCATGGCCTAGTATACAAGAAGTTAGTCGGAGAAAGTGCGGCAGTGGACAGCGAAAGCACGGAAGCGTGGCTGGAAAGACTGCCATCTTTGTTGGAGGGCTACGAACAACGTGATATTTACAACGCGGATGAGACGGGGCTCTTCTACAACGTGCTTCCTGATAGAACCTTGGCTCTCAAAGGAGAGCCTTGTCATGGAGGGAAAAACTGTAAAGACAGACTTACTGTTTTACTTTGTGTTAACAGTGATGGAACTGACTAACAAGTGCCGATTGTTATCGGAAAATCTCCGAAACCGCGATGTTTCAAGAATGTAAAAACATTACCCACCAAGTACCACGCGAACAATAAAGCGTGGATGACCACAGACATTTTTTTTTCATTTTCTGCGTTCATTAGACGCAAGTATGGGTGCACAAAACAGGAACATTCTCCTCTTTGTGGACAATTGTGCCGCACATCCAAAGGATACATCGTTTCTAAGAAATGTAAAAGTCATACGGTACCCGGCAAATTGTACAAGTGTGCTCCAGCCCCTTGATTTAGGGGTAATAAACTGTTATAAGCAGCTTTATAGAAAACGCCTCGTGCAAACAGCTGTTTGCTTAATGGATGCAGGCAAAGATACGAAAAAGAAGATAAACGTGTTGGAAGCTTTGCACTACACTGTGGCAGCCTTGCAAGAAGTAACCCAGCATACAATCGAAAATTGTTTTCGGAAAGCTGGTTACGTGCAGGGACAATCTTCAGGCGATAGTGACGTCGTATTGACCAACGATGACGACGATTTCCGCCAAGACTGGGAAAAGTTCAGTGGCATGAACAAAGATAAATTCGAGGACTACGTCTCTGTGGACAGTCACGTGGCAACCTGTGGTGTAGAAGCAGTGCAGGAGCTGTGCGTCAGCCTCGTGACGTCCGGGAGTGTGGAGCGGGAGAAGGAGAAGAAGCAGCTGGCGAGCTTTGCTGAGACGCATGAAGCGCTAATGGAAGTAAGATCTTTCTTTTCTGCGCACAGCACGAGTGACAGTGGTCGTGAAAGTGTTCTAGGCCTTGAAAAATCGTACTATGAATTGAGGAGGAGTAAAGTTTGCTCAAAACAAACGTCAATGAAAGATTTTCTCAGCAAGAAGTAATAATTATTATTAAATTGTTCTTATCTATAATTTTTAATGGTTTCCCGGTAATATCATTTCCCGTATGTATCGTTCAAATTTTCCGGTCCCATGAAAAACGATGGATAGAGGTTTCACTGTAATTACTTTCTCATATATAGTATAGAAAAAATTTATTTTATGAACAAGAGATAATAAAAAATACATAGGATATAAGAATGGCAGTACAGAATTAATAATCATTACATTTGGTATGATACTATAATTGTTATTGAAGGAAAGATAGAACGAAGGATAGAAGTGACAGGAAGACGAAGAAGAAGGTGTAAGCAGTTACTGGATGACCTTAAAGAAACTAGAAGATACTGGAAATTGAAAGAGGTAGCACTAGATCACACTCTGTGGAGAACTCAATTTGGAAGAGGCTATGGACCTGTCGTAAGGCAGACTATGTAATGAACGACCATACTTGTGATCTGTACATTAAAATCAGTCTGCAATGGGACCAGTTCTGCTTTCTCATATCCAAATATGGATAAACAATTGGACATACAAGAAGGAAGTCAGGATAACATAGTCACTGTGGTGACTAGCCTACGGGCTGGGCAACTGAGGAAATGTGGTTCGATTCCCGGCAGGTGCAAGACATTTTTCTCTTCCCAAATGCATCCATACAGGCTCTGGAGCCCACCCAGCCTCATATTAATGAGTAATGGGGGCTGTTTCCCAAGGGGTAAAGTGTCCTGGGCGTGAAGCTCACCAGTTACATCCATCTAGTGCCAAGGTTAATAATGAGTGGAGCTATACAGCTACTTCCCCGTATGCCTTCATTGCATGCACAGGGGCACCTTTGCCTTATTTCTGACATAATAACTAATCATAAAGTAAGATTTTTATACTCTTTTGTAATATTTTTATGAAGTTGTGTATGGTAATTGTATATTCTCATTGCAGAAAAGGACTTACGCTTCTTGAGAATTGGCTCCTTGAATGTGAGGGTCAAGAGGACAACTGAAGCGTTTAGCAACTTTCTGGGTGTTGGGCAAAGCAGTGAGAAACTGCATAAAAGTTGGGGCTCTGCTGACAACATTCAGCAGGTAACAACACTGTTTTATTAGGAAAGAAAAATAGTACTGTTTGTGATTCTGAAGGTCTATGAAAGTGATTTTGTGTCATCATACGAATACTTCCTTTTGACATTCTGTGCTGTTCAGTTGACAAGAAGAATGGATAAATGCACCTTTGGGTTTAATGTGAAAATAGTGAATTTCACCTACATGTAACATTGGTCACTGTTTAGGTTATTCGTTGTCTTGTAAATTGAATCACATTGCCTAGATGGCCAGGAATTTGTACCAAATTGGATAACACTTTTGGTAGTGCACACTTTGTAATGTTAGTTATTTTCTGGAAATTGAGTTTTATTCAAATATAGTTTAGGGCTTAACGTGTTATTACTCTGACCCATTTTCACGAAACTTTATATGGATATTATGTCATTGAAGGCCTCCCCAGTGTTGTAAAATTTCCTACTATCAGTAATTACAATATGGCAGAAGACATCCAAACTTGTGAGGCTAGAATAACACCTACACCACTTAATTTAGGGTCCTAAAATGTAGTATGGTAATAGTACATCAAGAAATTGGCAACTTTTGTGTAGGTTTCTTATATACATAAAGAACCTGTAAAGATATGCATATATTGGCTCATAAGTAAAATAGGTTTTAAAATTAATTAAAGTGAATGAAACATACATGTGGTCATAATTTCAGGCCTATAATAAGTACCACATAGTTTATTAAATCTGTTAATTAAAGCAGTTCTTTAAATTAATCAAATTAAAACACAACCATATCAGTCCAACAAAACTTTGTGAAGGTGTACAATACCAAGTTTCATTGAAATCTGTTTGGAATTTTGGTCACTGTTAAATATGGATAGATGGGCACAAAGAAGCTAATCAGTAGTTTTCAGTTTCATTTTCAAGACACACCTCAGGAAGTATATACATTGGAGGCATTCTGTGTGTCTTCATTTAACAAGAAATGACTCATAGGCCTGATGCACACTATAGGGATGGTCACACTCCATTCACATGCTTGTCAAATATTCTGCAGTGTGTTGGGTTAGGAGTGTCCATACTAGTGACGATGTTCAAGGTACGGTATGATAATGGACAGATACATTGAAATACAGGCTAAGAATATTTTCCCTGACCTTGGGCAGACCGTGAGTGTACCCATAGTGGGAAATGGGCCATACTGTGCATGGATCATTAAATAAAGCTAGGTTTTGTAAGTGGACTGGATTACCTCTATCCCACAGCCACACAGAATATGTTCCCTTCTCATCCAACTGTAGATGGAGACAGAGGCAGCCCATGAAGTGTTGTATACCAATTCTATCTAGACAGATACCAAGTGAGATGCAAATCGAAGGCAATTATCATATGTTCTTTCAATGTATTTAATCATTCTACTTTTCTGTGAGCAAATGATAAAGAATAAGTATGCAAAACATTCAGTCATAACTTATTTTAGGCTCCCAATACTTGATTAATGAAGATTCAGCTTTACATGTTATTCACTAAAAAATGTCTTTCCATCGACTCGTGGATTAGGCCTGCTAGCCTATTCTGTCTTCATTTCATTTATTTAATCACACAGTAGATCCTTACAAGGGTTAAAAACAACCCACAGGATGTAGAGTTAGTCAGACATATACAATATTGTACAATCACTTAGACCCCTATAGTAAGATTATGATAATACAATATATCTGTAGATACATTGTCAGAGATAAAAACATTATGTATACAATAACTAGTTGAACTAATTTGTGCAAGACAATAAAATGAGCAATGAAATTGTGTTTGGCAGATCCATGTTTGTATTTGTCTTCCAACGTTCATTTCGCTTTCTTTATGAAAAGCTGTCTTTGGGAAATTGTTTTCTTCTTTTTTTTCCAACTTCTTTTTAGCACCTATTTCTGTAACATGTTTTCTTCCTGTTTTTTCAACTTCTACCTACCACCCATTTCTGTATCCTGTTTTTTCCTGTGTTTCAACTTCTTCCTACCATCTATTTCTGTAGCCTGTTTCCTTCCTGTCTTTCAATTTCTTCCTACCACCTATTTCTGTAGCCTGTTTCCTTCCTGTCTTTCAACTACTTCCTACCACCTATTTCTGTATCCTATTCTTTTCCTGTCTTTCAACTTCTTCTACCACTTATTTCTGTAGTGTTTCTTTCCTGTCTTTCAACTTCTTCCTACCACCTATTTCTGTAGCCTGAAATTCTAACTGTAGTTCCTGTCTATTATCTTCACCACACTTTTCTTTTTTTCTCTCAGAGTGAAACTGTTGCTAGCAACCTCAGAAAACACATATCACCAGCTTCAGTCCTTTTTCAATTATTGCCCATAGTTCTCATCTGTGTTGCTGTTGTCTTGTACAGTTGGGAGTTGGTTTTATGCTCTTTCAGGTTGATAGACACATGATGCCCCCTCCAAAGTTTGCTCCTATTAAGAAGAGACGATCAAAGCGAGCACAGGACTTTGCCATGAGTCACAGCATGCCCAGCACACCTCCTAGTGAGTCTAGAACTAGTTCTGGAGAGGCAGCAGCGGTAGACTCAGACTCTGACACAGCCTGTGGATTTGGTTCCAACTGGCAGAGCACTGTCTGAACAGTGAGTGCCACTTACACATGTACTTGCTAAAGTGCATTTTTATGCTTTCTAATGTGAATTAAGACTTCATTATCATTATTGAAAGTAATTTGCATTGAAATCTATTTTTTCTACTGAGTGTTTGCTGGCAGACACCGTGAAATATACTTTTAGCTGTATTAGAATGTAATGAATTCTTTCTTTTTACTGAAAAACTCAAATAAGTGTAATTATTTTCTTGCAAATATTTATCAGTCTTTCATTTCTGATACTACTACATGACCACTGCCACATTCAGTTAGTCTGGGGTCCTGACATACCTATGTTGATAGGTCCTCTTCTGATATGCACATTCTTGCAGGATATTTGAATGTGAATGAGATATGAAAGGATTGGGCATTGAAATAAAAGATTAACTTTTGATAAGAGTATATCTATTTTATTATAAAATACATGGGGCCCTGGTGCAACTGTGCAGTTGTGCCACAGTTATTATGGCCTTGAACATGACAGAATTGTCCGCATATTCTAGTTTAACAAGTGGAGTCATATTCCACTAGGAAATATATGGAGCTTCCAGTTATGTGCTATTGGCATAACATTGTTCAGAGAGATGGTAACTCAAAAACACAGCCCACTCCACGGGCCCTAAATTACATTCCTTGAATTTAATTTATTATGCAGCATATCTTTATGTATTTCAGATCAAGTTTTTAAATCTTAATGAGATATATGCCATGTATTTCATGTTTCATGTCAATTGTTATGATGAGCCAAATACATAAACTTTGTTTTCAGCTTGCAGTAGATTAGAGGTTATAGAGGACCAATAAATGTACAAATAAAGTTGCCCCTGTGTCTTAAACACCATACCATGGATGCTTATGTGTGCATGAAGGTATAGCTCCACATGTTCTAGATCTCACTACTGAATGGAGATGAGTGGTCCGCCTCACACTGAGGATAGATCCCAGGTAACTCTTGATTAGAAGGCTTGGTGAGCCCAAGAGTCCAGGACATGATGCATGTATAGAAGGCCCAACCCTTTTTGTGGCCAACCTTGGACATCATTTGTGATGTGGCAAATTACAGCCTTATAGTGTGATGCCTGTTTTACTATATGGTTTGTAATTGTAATTGAACTCTGACTTGTGGGTTTGAATAGGTTCACCTAGCTCAGGTGTGAGTAGGTGGCTAGGTGTCAGGATTACAGGGTAAATGTTTATGAGAATGTATGAGTAGATGACCAGACAGTAAGTAATTGTTAGTTTTAATTGTAAGTTGGTGAGGATTTAATTTTAAAAACATTATTAGTGCTGTTGTATCTTCCATTAATAAAACATTTAATAAAACCATTTGATACATGGATATACTTTTGCCCATTTAATAAAATATTCACTTCACCCTTCATGTTTCAGCAGAAGTATATGATCTTCAAGGATGTTTTATAAAGTATATGTGTGATTAGAAATGTTACACTCTTTTAATACCATGCATATAAAATACAGTAACATCTTATGTCTATATTTCATTGTTCTTAATTATGTTCCATGAAGGTAAATGTAGATTAATTAATATTTGACACATATAGGGAGGGCTTCATCTCTTATTTATGAAGTATATAAAGGTAATAGAGAGTCCACATTTTAATCTGGCAAGTATTATTTGTCACTTTGCAAAGCAACAGCACAGTGATCACCACTCTTCTGATTTTCCTTTGTGTCTGGGTTTACACATTGTACTTCACTGAATTTCATTTAGTATTAGGGTTTTAGGCGTTTCTACAAATGAAAGACGAATGCCTTATGTGGAGACAATTTCTGTCCATCGGTTTGGCCGTGATCTATTGTCTGTGACTAAACTGGTTTTCAGATTTTTTTTATTTTGTTTAATTTGGTGTAGAAGGTCTTTACAAAAGTGATCAAACAATCATGAGTTTTGTGGACATTAGCTCAGTGAGAGTCATACTGTACTTAAGGGCATAAAGTAATTTCTACCCACATTTTCCATATTTCTTGAACCATATGGGTGAAATTCTGTATAGGAGATCGCTACATATAACCGTTGATCATTTGTGAATTTTGTCAAAAACTGCATACTAAAACCCATACTTTACTTAGAGGCATAAATGAAAGTTCATCCCTATTTTCTGCATTTTTTTGTCCAATATGAATAAAATTCATTACAGTAGGTGTCCAAAAATTTGTTGTGAGTTTGTGAATATAGGCACACTGAAAACCATACGTAATTTCGTGGCATAAATGAATTTATTTCTCTACGTTCCACATTTATTATGGGTGAAATTCTGTATGGGACCTGCACAATTCCACCTTTTTGTTGCTCGCACTTTGGATCCGTGACTCCAACCATCGTCACCGTACACTATTCACAGATGACAGCTGAGTACGCCTTTTATCTGTGAGAGTACGTATATTGCAATTCTGCCAACCTATGGGAAAGAGTTGGAGGTCTGAATGTCGCTGAATTGTGACTTTTGTATGTATTACCGGCGCGTATTGTTGTAATTGTGTTATTGTGGCTTTGCTTGGGGACTCTGTTGTTCAAAGACGTTATTTTACTGTTCGAACAGGCCAGTCTTCGTTAATTGTGATTTTTTTGGTGGAGTTTTATGCTAAGACAATTATGATGAAGCGACCGTAACTTAGCATTTTACCATTCACACTCGTACATGAAAGTTAGAAATATTCTTATTGTCCTTGCAAGGTTAAAGAGTATATCTTTGGTGACTTTAATTATTTTTCAAAAGGGCCAAATTACGTATGTTCGTGGGATCAAGGTGTGTCGAGACGTGGAGCTCGACGAAGTGGTGATGATGCTCTTAGACGTTTGTATACTTAAGATCCCAACAACTTTACTAGCTGCACTGCCCGAGTCTTCTGGTTTCACTCCAGGCAAGAGCTGAGTAGCGTGTGAAGTGGTATGACAGCTTCCGTCCAAATCAGTGTGAATTATATTGTTATGATCATCTTCCCCTCACCTTTGATACTAGGTATCTTACATACATACATACACATATACATTCACCGATCCGATCTTCTGCAACGGAGGTAGCCTTAACTATTAATGAAGCCAAGAATCGGTAATTCAGTGTGAGTTATAGTTTCTTATGTTATGACTTGTTTGCTTTCTTCCCAGAGGAACTTCCCTGTAGTCAACAGTAGTGAGTTAGGACACGGCAAAAGAAGTGATCATTGAAGAGGATGTTAATTATCTTGAGCTTAGTGGAAGAATAGTCTGCCATAACTTAGACTTGGAGGGTGTTTTAAAACTTGAATTTGACACCAGTTAAAAAAGAATGGAAGAGGAAATGAACTCAATGGAACCTGGAGTGTGTTTTGATGTTCCTTCAGTAAGGGGAGAGGGACATGATGAATTCACACTACGAGATTATGGAGGTTGCCTCAAGGACATAGGAGGAGCCAGGTTAGTATAATGCAGGGGCCCACAAATTTTCCAAATATATAGGAGCCACCTCAAAACTCTAGGTTCCGGAAGGGTGACGTGAAGCAAGTTCCATACTGAAGACCCACAGATATTAGGCACCACCATACAGAATGTAGCCTGCTGGTATAAAGACATTGTTAAATTGTTTAACAGAGTTGTGGTATCCTTCTGGTCAAGTCGAATAGTGACAGAACACCTTTAAACCTGTCCTCCAAAAACACAGGCTGTGATGTGATGATGAAACAGCAGTTTGCATGTCACATTTGCCTTGCCTAACACAGTAGAACATAGGATGAGTAAAACTCTCGTAATAAAATTTTACATTTACTATTGTCACTACAGTTATCACTACCTTGCCACTGCTGCCAATTATTTGTTCTGTGTTCCACCCCTCCTCATTTTGCCATTTTGGTCATTGTACATGTTTTCATTTGTCTCCACATGGAGGCAGACACACACTCCTCCACCTTTTTCTCTTATTCCTGAGAATTTCTAATGATGCAGTTACTGTAATTCCCTGTTAGCCTCATTTCTTTCTGTGAAAAATACACGGCCTACAGAATTGCCTGTATGTCTGCCTACAAATTTTATAACACATTTCTACTATGCACTTCAGTGTATCAAGAAAATAAACCAAGAGGGTAGATGATATTCCACTCATTTACTATCTATCCAACCTGTTTTGACTTAAATGGCCATCTGCAGGGATAACTGAAATACATTCAGAAGATTTCAAGACCAGTACATGTGTTTTAGACATGTATGTCAACACTGAATGCAGTATAATGAATCCAGACCTTAAAGAATATGATAAGATGGGTTGGGTGCCTGCCTGGATTAATTATACTGTATTCAGTATTTGCATATATATGTCTGTGATTTAGACAAAATCTGCCAGATTCCTTTGATCCTCCATCAGTTATGTAACTGACCAATATTTTTATTATCAATTTATATTTGTATACCTTTTATTTTGCACTATATGATGTTTTAAATTTTAATACGTATTGGTCTTGAAATCTTCTGACTGTATTGTAGTGATCCTTGACGATAGCCATTTAGGCCAAAACATGCTGGATCAATTTTAAATGAGTGCAATATAGTGTACTCTGTTGTTTTTTTCTTGTCTATTTAATAATTCAATTTTTGAATTACTGTAACTATTTTCACAAATTTCAATATAAATTGTGTGCATTTAGGCGGTATTTGAATGCCATGCTTTTCAGTTTTGGAAGTAAGGAGTAACAGCATGGCAGATGCACATACTTTGTGGTGAGAGCAAGACTTAATGTAGGTGGTGATTGTGGTGGTGGCCGCATCTTTAGGACAGAAAAATGTGCAGCAGATATACTTCTGCTTGTAATTCCTTGTTTTAAAAATTGTATTCTTGACTGCAGCCCATTGCTGTTCGTCTGGCCAAATGGGTGCAGTAGGTTGTAGGTCAGGTTCATAACATGGCACTCTCAACATATGATGTTTATATTACACTAAACCTCTGTCATAAGGTAGTGTCTGTAGTTCCACTTGTTTATTGTAATCACATCATTAAGCTGAGCTGTCACCATTGAATCAGAAAAGGGAGTGTTCCTTTCCATTAACCAAGATTTTGTTCCCACTTTCAATATAGAATTTTGGTGAAGTCACTGCATTTTCTTCCTGCTTCACTGTTCATGAGTTCAGTTTTCCAGCTGGGACCACTTAAGAGTTTTTGAAATTGTAGCATGTAAAATGACAGAAAAATCACAGTGGGTCATTTAATTAGTCACACAGTCAAAACATGTCACTCTGTCAGTCACACCCTTTAGCAAACAGAGACTGTGCTCGTATTACCGTGTTGACAGCCGATGGACAGACAAGCCTTGTAGCATTATTGCTTGCTGGTAGTTCCACTGGCTAGAAGTAATCACACCTACTATAGTGAATACCTCATGTACCTGTTAGAAGGATAGCCAGTTTCAGTTCTGGACCAAAGAATTAGTTACCCTGCTTGAAAATGTGATTGTAGTTTTTCTCGGTCCCATCTGGGAAAGTACACAGATTATTCACTACTACTGTTCTATCATCCTCACTAGTATATTTGTGATCATCCTCATGTTTGGTCCATAATCCCTCCAGTTAGGGTATTGTCATTAAATCTGCAACATGCATAAGTATATTTTTGTGTGACTGTATTGTATTGTTTCAGTTTGAACTTAGGTGCCAGTGAGCAAAGTTGTATGAACTCTGTTTTTGCTCATCAAAGTGGCATGAACTCTATTTCTGCTCATCAAAGTGGCATGAACTTGGTTTCACCTCACCAGAATAGTATAACCTTGGTTTCTGCTCAGTCAAGTGAAGTGAGCATGGTTTCTGGTCAGCAGAATAGTGTGAACTTGGCTTCTGGTCACCAAGGCAGTGGAGGAAGTGTAATTACACAGACACAACTAAATATGTCTGTGGGTCATGATGTGCAATCACTGACTCCTGCAGGAGGGCCATATGATTGTAATGTATGTGGACAACAGTTTCAGTTTCTTCCAGATTTAAGGACGCACTCTGTTATTCATGTTCGGCAGCGTCCTCATGAATGTGTTGCCTGTGGGAAAAGGTTTTATATTTCCAAGTGATCTCAAGAGACACATTCTCATTCACACAGGGGAACGTCCTTTTGAGTGTAATGTGTGTGGTAATAAGTTTAGAAAGTTAAACGTTTTGAAGCGACATGCACTGATACATACCGGAGAACGTCCACATGAATGCACTGTGTGCATGAAGAAGTTCAGAGACATCACTGACCTGAAGAAACACATGCTTTTTCACACGGGAGAACGTCCACATGAATGTAATGTTTGTGATAAGAAGTTTACACTGATATCACATCTAAAAAAACATTCACTTATTCATACAGGTGAGCGACCTCATGAATGTGGTGAATGTGGCAAGACATTTATAAGAGTAAGTGACCTCAAGACACACACCTTGATACATACAGGGGAACGTCCTCATGAATGCAATGTGTGTGGCAAGAAATTTAAATTGTCTTCTCATCTCAGGAAACACACTCGTATTCATACAGGAGAGCGTCCACAAGAATGTAATATATGTGGTAAAAAGTTTACATTTCCTAGTGATCTAAAGACACATTCTCTTATTCATACAGCAGAGCGACCACACGAGTGTAATGTCTGTGGTAAAAGATTTACTTTTCCTGGTGATCTAAAGACACACTCACTAATTCACACAGGAGAACGCCCACATGAATGCTTAGTATGTGGGAAGAAGTTCATGCGAGGAACTCTTCTCAAGAAGCACTCTCTAATACACACTGGACAGGAACTTCATGAATGTACTACTTGTGACAAGAAGTTTACACGATTAACTCTTCTGCGGAAACATTCTTTGATCCACAGAGGAGTGCGGCCATATGAATGCACACTGTGCGACAAGAAGTTTACTTTTTCTAAAGAATTAAAAATGCATGCATTGGTTCATGAAAATCAGCAGCAGCAACACCAGCAGTTGCAGAATCAGCATCATCATCATCAACAACAACAGCTGCTACAACATCAACAACTACATCCTCAGCAACAAAATCAGAATGAACCAGATCAATCACTTCGGCAGCAACAGCAGCAAAATCAACAGCATCAGCAAAGTGAGCAACAGCTGAACCAGCAAATACATCAGCATATTCAGCAACAGCAGAACCAACATCATCAGCAACTGCAACATCATCAGCAGCAGGAGCAGCAACAGCAGCAGCAGCTACAACAGCAGCAGCTGCAACAACAACAACAACAACAGCAACTGGTCAGTCAGCAGCACCCACTCACACTGCAGCTTCCTCAACAGTCTTATGATTGCAATGTATGTGGAAAAAAATATCCATCTTCTGCTGAACTAAAATCACATTCACTGATTCATGTGGGGCAACGGCCACATGAATGTGATGTGTGCGGTAAGCGATTTGCATTTCCCAGTGACCTAAAAGCACATTCTTTAGCCCACACAGGGGAACGACCACATGAGTGTATTGTATGTGGTAAAAAGTTCAGTAAGCAGAATGTACTGAAAAGACATTCATTAATTCATATGGGGGAGCGCCCTCATCAATGCAATGAGTGTGGTAAAAAGTTTAGAGAATCAAGTGACTTAAAGAAACATGCTCTTGTCCATTCTGGACAACAGCCTCATGAATGTAGTGTGTGTAAGAAGAAGTTTATTCTCATGTCTCAGCTGAAGAAGCATGCTGAAATTCATACAGGAATTCGACCTCATGAATGTACTGTGTGCAGCAAAAGGTTCTTACGGTTATCAGACCTCAATACACATACTCTCATACACACTGGTGAACGTCGACATGAATGTGCTGTATGTGGAAAGAAGTTTACACTTGTATCTCACCTTAAGAAGCATTCTCGAATCCACACTGGAGACAGACCTCATGAATGCATGGTATGTCATCGGAAGTTCACATTTCCTAGTGACCTGAAAACTCACTCCCTTATCCACACAGCAGAACGGCCTCATGAATGTACTGTATGTGGTAAAAAGTTTATATTTCGTAGTGGTCTCAAAGTGCACATACAGGTACATGCTGGTGAGTGACCATCTGTACATTTTATCACATCAGGCTTCCTAGGATCGGTCCAAGAAAGCGTCACATGGATGCGCTGTATGTGGTGAAAGTTCTCCAGAAATTAAGTGACACATGATGATTTTTGTTGTATATATACAGCACACAACTAAGCCGTGTATTAAATTATGCAGGTAAGAAGGTGATAAAGTATTTTTAAGAAACCAGAATATTTTTCAACATATTCCTTACTATGAAAATGACTCAGTGTAACGTGTGTTTTATGAGTGGTGACAAGAAATAAGTAGCTGTCTGGCTGTATTTTAGGTACCAGCATCAATCATGCATGTTCCTGCAATATGGTTTTACAGTTCCTTTCCTGTTTACACAGAAGACAATGTGAATTAACGGCACAGTATGGTGTTAGAACATACCGTGGGTTTGTACTTCTAAGAACCACAAGTGCATTCTTATGAGCAGCAACTGGGCTTTGTTAATTTATTTTGCTGTTAAATCCAAATCAACAAAGTGTCTTTCATCTACGGTGATGGCTTCCTGAAAATAAGTTGTTCCACATAAAGTATATGGCTGGATAGTCTCTACTGTACATTTACTAAAATGTTGAAAGAAGCATTCTGTAGTATGAGACAGTTTATAAGAATCTACCATCTCATGTTGCTACTTAATGGGAATGCACTGTTGTCAGTGATAAACATGTTGAACATTTATTAGTGATGCCATAATGCTCCCAGCCAAGCTGCTGTCACAGTGGTTGTATACTGATAACAGGAACTGCATGCAGTGGCATAGCTAAGTTTTTTGGTGCCCAGAGTGAGTAATCACAGAAATCATGGACATAAAAAAATAGTAATTTATTGAATTTTCTTTTATTTGGCCCAGTAATGTTGAGTGCAGAAAATAATTTTTTTTAATTTGAAATATTCATTTTTACCCCATGGAGTCTGCTGCCTGGGGCAGATGACCACTGTCCCCCCCCCCCCCCCCCCAGCTATGCCACTGCCACTGGGTAACAGCTCATTATACACTGTTTGTCAGTTGTGTTTGTCTGCTGTATAGTCTGATATAAAAATGAAGTTGAATGTGTCCCTGCTGCAAGACAACAACATCCAACCCAACAGGCCTCATGCATCCATAACCTCGGCACTCATTGGAAGTTGCTAGTTTGTTTCATGCTTCATCCTTTCATTCCCAGGGAAGAACCCCTTGTACCCATATTCTTGTGTCCTGTTCCTTACCATTTGGTTATTCACACCATTAAACATTATAGAAGGAGTAGAAGGAAAAGAGTCATAGCACATGCTGTTTAGTAACAAAGTAAAGTTCAGAACAGTGAAGTTCACCCTGCAATAGGCCATGAAGCCCCAGGGGGGAGTAGAGGTATAGCTCTACTATTTCTTTAACCTCGGTGCAAGATGGGAATGGGTGGTCAGCGCCATGCCCAGCCGCTTTTCCCCTGGGAAAGAGACCTGGTATCCATTGTACAGGAAGCTGGGTGGGCCCCAGGGCTGGTCTGGATGTGTGCGGAAAATTTCACCCCTACTAGGATTCGATCCTCAGACCGTCCAGCCCGTAGAGAGTCACTATACTGACTACAGTATCCCAGCCCACACTGTTTAGTAACAAATGAATGAAATGATTGTAAAATAATTTTAATAATAATAATTGATTCTCTCAATACATATGTAGAATTTGTTGACTGTGCAGGCATAAATTAATGTGTGGACAGCTGATTAAGAAACACTGTTACACAGTGTGTCATTATTTAAAAGAAGTGGGTAAACATTAGTTTACAAATATACATAGTGCTAAGCAAGTACAATGTTGGAAATAAAGTAGGGGCCATGTTATTTACATGTTCTTTTCCCCCCTGAGTTTTAATATTGTACACATGTGTTTCAAATATTAGATAGCTAACTGCATGGAACAGAGTCCCCCTTGAGCAGCTAATAGTTGCATAGCTGATCATGAAATACACTGCATTTTATGGAACAGGAAGTTTCATTACCCTGCATACAAGATCCTGTTACTGGTCCCTATCCTGAAACAAACGAATCCTGGCCACACCCTCTAACCACATTTGTGTAAGATACATTGTAATATCCTCCCATTTACTTCTGGATCATCCAGGCGGTTTCTTTCCATCGGGTTTTCCCACTAAAACTATTTTCCTTTCAATTCACAACACTTAGACCAACAAAATGCACAATCCTCTTTCCAGATATTTCATATTACAGTATCACTTTAAACACTCCTACATGTTGCACTCCCCAAGGGATCATCATCAGGGAATCAAATCCAACACCGTACAAAACCAACAATCTTTGCATACAACAGAAAGGTGTAAAAAGTCAAACATTTAAAATAGCCTGTATTTTAACTATCCATGATTTCAGGCTTCTGGTGTGATGTTGATGACATCTGCGCTCTTCTGGGGTATTACGCAGTGTCAAATGGTAATCCTTTACAGACATTTTGGGACAGCGTATTCTTCCCATCTTCAAGGGTCAAGACTTCTTGATCCTTGGAAGATGGGACCCATATGTTGTCCCAAAAGTCAGTAAAGAATTACCGTTGAAAGCTGTAATACCCCAGGAGAGTGCAGATTAAATTTTAACTGTTTGACTTTTTACACCGTTCTATTTTATGCAGTGGTTGTTGGTTTTGTGCGGTGTTGCTTTGGTTTGATTCCCTGATGATGATCCCTTGGGGATCAAAACATGTAGGAGTGTTTAAAGTGATTTTGTAATATAAAATATCTGGTAACAAGATTGTGAATTTTGTTGGTCTGAGTGTTGTGAATTGGTTACCGACAATGCACAGAATGAACATTATAAAGTTTGTCTTTCCTTCCATGGTAGGTGCCAACCCATTGCATCATCCTATTAACAGTTGCTCCTAACAGGGAGGAAATAATTGGATGTTGGAGAAAATTTTATGCTGTGGAGCATTGTGATTTGTCCTTCAGCTTATGCCATTAATATCACAAATTAGGATAATGAAACCGAGGAGGCCATAGTGGAGAGTAGGAGTGGCACCCATGGGTTAGAAAAGCCTAGGTGGTTTTAGGAGGGAAATGTGAAGGAAGGAAACAACTTTGAAGACCTTAGTGTAGAGAGGGGGATAATTAAAAGGGGTGTTGGAGGGTAGGGTCCAACTGTGAGCTCTTGTGAAGTCGCTAATAAACTTTCGGGTTCCGTAAAATGCTGAGACTTGTGTACTGAGTAACTAGTGGCTTCTCAACAGGACGTTTCCCCCATAGTGTTAGTAAGTAGTGGTAGCACTGATCCATGATCATAGGGATTCGTATGTGTAATTTCCCCGGTTGCGTGATCCGTCTACGACTTAAGTGCCTGGTAGGTGGTCACACTGATGTTTTTGTTATGCTGATGGCGGAGATAATCTGTTGGCAGTGCGGAAAAATCATTCATGGGGGAAATATGTTGCACAAACAAAGCTTTGTATATGTGACCGTTTCATAGCGGTTAGATTTGCAGTCTGATCTTTCTGCGTTAACTTCGTTATAATTACTTGCGTTGACGTGCTTTTCTGCCGGCGTCGTACGTCCCGACTAAGTGAAACATGAACGCAATAGTCTTGTATGATTTGACATTTCGCATTGTAGGCGATGATGTGTGATCATGCACGTATGTACATGATGCGGGAATGTAATATTCTTATACCCTGAAACAACAGGTATTTAATGTGGGCGAAACTTTTACAAACTGTCCTGTGGTATAACCGAAATAACTGGATTCGTTGGGGTTGTCAGTATTAAGGAAGTGGAACAAGTTTTACGTTGTACGATTTTCAGCCACAGTAACATTTTATTAAACTTAGGGTTAATACAAGCTTTACTCCTGAACACTAGAAAGTAAATTCTGCAGCCTTGATAAGAGTCGCCACGTATAATGTACTCGAATGTAGCAAATTTGCATTTCACGAAAATCAGTTATTCCATTCTGCTTCTCTGTGGATTGTAAGCGGATTTGCTAACCAAACCAAACCATGCAATATGATTTTAAAATGTGTTAACTGCCCCGTTTGTGCATGTGAGTACATTGTTTGGTGCTAAGAGTTCTAAAATCTGGCTACAGAATATTAGGTGTGATGTGTAAAATATATTAAGAGTTGCTGAAGTGATTCTGTTTATTGCCATGTTACATAATCATGAAATGGTTTTAATGGATTTACGTAACTAACAATGTCTGAACATCATAAACACACTGAAGAGACCATCACACTTGTAGCCTTATGGGGAAGGAACAGGTAAGATTAAAATTTCGGTCATCCAGGATGTGATGCCAAGAGTTTGTAGACAGGTTTCTCTAAAACCGTGGTACCTGTCTTTAACAAACAAACAACACAGTGTCACATGCTAGAAGACCATAATCTCAACATTTACTTCCATGAGAGGCAATGATATTGCAGTTTGTCAGGTGGGAGAGTAATGGTAGCCCATGTGACCAGAGTGAGTCAGTGGTAAAGCTAGCAGTTACTATTTAGTCTCTGTGCATTACAAGTGATTCATTTAGAAAATTATGAAATGTGAGCTTTATGACAACTATAGTTCAAAACACATGAACACATGGGTGTCAAACATTTTTATGGCAAAGGGTCACACCCATTATTTTGGGCTGGTTTGTGGGCCACAAGTGGAGAAATAACAATAAGTAGTATACCTAACTGCCTAAATTATTGTGTACTTTTGATAGTATATCCATAATTTGAAAATGTGACCGCGAGGCACATAATACTACGTCGTTCATAAGTGATTGACACTCGCCCAGGTTACAAGCCTGCTACTTATGACTGGTGACAAATCACACTGTAGTACTTTCGACATACTCCCCACCGAGGTCTATGCACTGTTGCCATCTCTCTAGTAACTTTTGGATAGCGGCAGGGTACCAGTCTTTGGGGGTACTGCGCACAGAATCGCGGACACCTCTCTCCAGGTCATCACTGGTAGGTAATTTTCTCCCCCGGAGTGGTTCTTTCATTTTGTTGAACAAAGCATAGTCCGATGGGGCAAAATCTGGAGAATATGGTGGATGTGGTAAGACGGTATAGCCTAGGGATGCCAATTGTTGTGTTGGTTTTTTTTTTTACTGCTGTGCCGTCTCACATTGTCATGGAGCAACGGAACCTGGCATGCCCATTTTCCTTGGCACCGTAGCTGGATTCTGCGACAAAGACACGTAAGGGTGTTGCAGTACACCTCACTGTTAATTGTTTGTCCATGAGGAAGCCACTCGATTAACAGGATGCCCTCGATGTCCCAGAATACTGAGGCCATCTGCTTTCCAGCAGAAGGTGCTGTCTGGAATTTCTTTGGACAAGGACTGTCATGTTTCCTCTGCACGGATTGCCTTTTCATCTCTGGAGTTTGACAGTGAAACCAGGACTCGTCACCAGTAACCAGTCTGGCAATGAGTCACTCTGGGTCCTTTTTTGAAGAGTGAGCAGCTCCTGGCAATTCTGCGCCCCTCTGTCCTTTTGTTCAGGCGTGAGATCCCTTGGAACCCAGTGTGCACAAACCTCCTCCATCTTTAAATCTTCGTGGATTATTGCATGAATTGTTGCATGATAGAAAGATGTTGCCAGGTGCTATTCATCAATGGTTACATATCTGTTCTCCATGATGATGCGGGAGACGCTGCACAGCTGATGACATGCGGGCTGTTGGTGGGCAGCTTGGACTGATTCCCTTCTTGACAGTTACATGCCCACTGTTGAAACTTTCCACCCATCGAAACACTGTTCTACGACTTGGGGCAGCGTCTCCACACACGGCTGCAAGCTGACGATGGATGTCAGCAGCCGACACACCTTCCTTGCACAAGAACCACGTGGTCCATCTTTGCCCATGATAGTCACCTTCCATTGTCCACAACAGCACGCTACTGACTGACGCAATCATCCCGCTAAAAAGGAACCTAGGCCATCCTCTGCTGTCATCTTATGGGTGAATGTTCAGCTACCCCTGTCACATAACACGCACAATTTTTGAATGACCAGGTATCTCCGTTCAAATGTTACAACAGTGAGTGTCAGTCATTTATGAACGGCTGTCATACAACCTGTTGGACCCTAGATTGGAGACTCATGATGTAACATCTGTGATTGAAGGACATTTCATTCTGAACTGTAGTTTATATATGTTAAGGAAAGAAATACTGTAGTTACCATCTCTTAAACACATTGTTGTGGCTTATGTACACGTGTACATATCTGTGTGTGGACTTGAAACAAATTTGTATGATGAGATAATTTTCTTTAAATGTTGTTCATTATTGGAATGAGAAATATATACACCATTTCGAAGGCTAATTTTGTCTCTGTTTTCAGGTAGGAAGAAAGGGTACCCACTCTGTTGGCTCTCTTAAAATGAAGCTTTTCCTTAGAATAAGCACCCATTATATGAGGGTTATCTCAGTTTGTGCAGGTGATCGCTGGAGTGTATAACTTTAAAATATGCCACAAGTGGTAAGTTGTGTAGCACATTAGTAGTATTGTCCTCGTCAGATAACTTGGATCTGCTGTAGCGCGGGTGTGAAGAGGCAAGCTGGTCAGGGGGGAAGCATAGCGCACGCAGCTCCAACCTTTTTCTCTTCATTTCAAAAACATTTTCTGATAATTAGCAGGACCCTGCAGTTTCATTTAAGCAATGGCACGAAGTGGAGTGTCAAAAATTTCTTCCAGGGGGCCTTCTAATAGAAGACACAAAATTTAACCTTGACATAAGTGACTTCCTTGCGATAGGCAATGTACTCGTACTCCCAACAGAGTAGATGTTTTTGGAACAGGTATAACATTACCTAGCCATGCCGACATGAGCCAAGCAGTGGCTGGACCATGCCAACTACAGCTGTGTGCAGTGTTAGGGAGTTCAGGTATCAAGTTATCTGAATATATCTGTAGTTAACTGCATAATTTTGTTGTAATCGCCGATTCTCACATGTGATCATTTTGCATTTAATTTACTTATTTGAAGAATTCCATCTTCTGGGATGTAATGCCATGTGTTTTTGTAGAAATGTACCAATTTGTTTTGGAGGCACATGCTTCATCTATCTCCACCACAACAATGCAGATTGCAGGTCCCCCCCCACCAGCCAGCCCCCAGTCATGGAAAATTTTTATCAGACTACACAGCATCACATCCCAGAATACATTATTCCATTCAGTCACTGTCATGTTTTACTTTACTTGTTTACGTGTCATGTTAATTTTTTTATATGTGTACCTGTAGGTGATATATTTGATTCACACACATACAGTGTACAATTTTCATGATTTTCTTCAATCCCTTCAGGAAATTTTCAGACACCAGAGTGTTTAAACCCTTTCAGGACCAACCCCAAATACAGTTATACCTCTCTAGCATGTTTGGAGGGTATATATGGGGCTAGTTGGCCCTGTTTTTTGTGACACAAACAGTAAAATAATTTTACATGTTTATCAATATTTTGCCATGATAAGTGGATCCCTGTCACCACGGCATGGTGCGTCCTCAGGTTGCGGATGGAGGAATGGAGGGTAGCTGCGAATACATTGAATAAGCAGTCGCGGACAGCTGACAAGGGGTGGTCCTCCAGCTTGGGGGTTGGGCAAGGTGCTAACATCTCCTCACCGTAAAAAATTGCCATGTTATGAAACAGATCACAAAGCTTCAGACCTGGACTGATTCTTTGGTACAACTTAAGCAACGGACAAGGAACATGAGATTTGGAACATGGAACGTGAGGAGCCTGTATAGGTCAGGGTCACTTATGACAGTGGCCAGGGAATTAGCTAGGTACAAATTAGATTTAGTGGGTGTACAGGAGGTTAGGTGGGACAAAGGAGGCACAGTAAGAGCAGGGGATTATACTTTTTTCTATGGAAAAGGAAATGAAAGTTACCAACTGGGAACAGGTTTTTTTGTACATCAGAGAATAGTAGCAGCAATTAAGAGAGTAGAGTTTGTTAGTGATAGGGTGTCATATATGGTGCTGAGAGGTCGCTGGTGTAATAGCATTGTTCTGAATGTGCATGCACCAACTGAGGAGAAAAGTGATGACTCCAAGGACAGTTTCTATGAGGAATTAGAACAGGTTGTCGATCATTTTCCTAAGTACCATATGAAAATTCTGTTAGGAGATTTTAATGCAAAACTGGGGAGGGAGGATACTTTCAAACCGATGATTGGGAATGAGAGTTTACATGAGGATAGTAATGATAATGGTGTTAGAGTTGTAAACTTTGCCACATCAAAAGATCTAGTTGTTAAGAGCACAATGTTCCTGCACCGAAATATTCATAAATACACCTGGACCTCTCCTGATGGGAAGACTCATAATCAGATTGATCACGTATTGATAGACAGGGGATGGCATTCAAGTATACTCAATGTGCGACACAACGCAACCAGCCGGTGAAGCGCACAAGGTACAACACGTAACAACATAACACAGAAAGCTGCAACAGCTCTGTGATACCACATACAAGACCGGACTGCCACTAATTTTTAAATATAACAACTATGTAATCTTAACCTTCAATGTAACAAATTCCCTAGGTGTGTATAGTTGAATCCATTGGAACCAAAGTTTTATTTTGTTTTACTCTTAAGTGGATGTACCAACTTTTTAAAACAGATGTATAGTCTATGTTAAAGTACTTTGACCCCCTGAGGATGGCCTTTAACAGGCCGAAACATATGTAGGGGCGAATGACATGATATAAAGAATATAGTGCATATGTTGGTGTAATAAAACTTTTAATTAGTAACAAGATGCACGGTGAATACAATGTGAAAATATTTTTATGTATTTATTTTTATGTACATTTTGTTTTTTATTCATTCAGTAAGCACATTATTCATTTATCGGTGTTGTTGTTCCACAGATCAATATGGATGCAATTAAGATGGAACTTGATTCAGATTCTGACACGAGTACATCACTTGCCAAGCACGAACCAAAAGTCATCACAGCAGGATATGTGGATGGACAAATTTTAGAGCCTGACATAATGCAGCTTCACTCTAAGGTTATTTTCAAAACCCTCATGAATTTACATTGAATTAGAAATTAAGCTTTTGTATTTTTGTTGTAAATTGCTGATAACTAAATTACTGTTGAAACTCCTTGTGTAAAAGCTTGGCATATTTGTGGCTGTGCCAGTACTTTGATTTGCAAGGTTTTTCATCATCTAACTGATCACAGGGAGCAAGATTTGTCAGGAGTTTACAGTTTAAGTACACATAAAATTTAGTTTACAGCACATCAGCAGTCCTTATCATGGTTCTAATTAAGCCTTTCAGCAGGGAACATATCACACTTCCATTATACCACAGTGGCTACATCTTGATGACCAGTTTTATTTAATTTCATAACTGAAAAATCTGGTAAGTGTACAAGTGCAGTGTAACAGTTTGAATAGTGAATGATTGTAGCATGTTACACATGGATGTATCCTCATGTCATACAAGTTACGTTCTTACCCAAATGCAAACCAACATTTTTTAAACTTAAATTTGGTGTTTAAATATGTGTGGTCATCTTGGAATTTCATTCTGAAGTGCTGAGCAAGACTGTGTCATGTTGAACCAAGGTATGTGGCTGAATTGTTGCAACTGTTGCCAAGCGAAAGAACAATGCATCCTGTAGTGCTGTAGTTCGTTCATTATGCCAGTAAAGTGACCAGTCATGTGGGGAAGAAGGTCATAAGTATGATCTGTATTGTGAGTAGGATAAGGAAAATTTATGATTCCAGCTTTAAACTGTTGCTGTCATTAGCCATGCTGAGAAAACCAGTAACTGTAATGCAGCAAGGAAGTTCAGGGTTTAAGAAGCAAATGCCCACAGGTGGAGGCAACAAAAGGAAAAAATGATGAATGTGAAGTCCACTCTTTCAGTGGTCTGAAGCATGGTCACTTCAAGGAACTAGGACAAGAAAATATCAAGTTGATGTGCTTAAAAAGAAAAACTGGAGTGTTGATTACATGTGAGGCTATAAAATAAAAAGCTCAGGAAATTGCAAAATCACACATCACACATCATCAATTCAAGGAAAGCATGTGTTTGTGTGCATGTATGATGCAGAGGAACAGGTTCTGTCATTGTCAGAGAACTTTACTTTGCTGGAAATTGCCAGCAGACTTCGAGAATAAGCTTATTGCTTTTCAGTAGCATATGATTAGACTTTGCAAAACAAATGATTGCATAATGAGCCAAACAGAAAATGCTAGTGGAACAGCAGCATACTTTGATATGCTGTCAAATTATACTGTCAGTGACAATGAGGAAAAATGTGGTAATGGAAACGTTGGGTAATGAAAAGGTGCAAGATGGTGGTGGTATTATCAGATAATAGCAGCTTTCCTACACATGATTCAACAGTGTAAATAATGGCAGAGGGGCAGCTGCCTAGGTGAGTCGTCATTACATGCCAACCTAGAGGTTAGATGACGAGTGAAGTTACCAGTGGTGTGGAACAGGCAGCCAGGGGTGCTTCTGAGAAAATGGGGGATGTTGGTGCTGGATGCCTTTAAGGGACATTTGACACCAAAAATAAAAGTGACAGTCAATTCATAAACATGTACCTTGTGGTCATAACTGGGGAATGACCTCACAACTGTGTGTGTTCAATGATGTGGTGAACAAGCCATTTAAAAACCACCTAAAGTGGATATTTGGTGAATGGCTGTTGGAGGGGGCAGATATAACTGGCTTTGAATTGTGCTGTGTTCGGCTACCAGAGAATTACTTACTATAGTGATAAAATTTTAGAATTTTTTTTTTGGGGGGGGGGGGGGGTGATAATTGTGTCATATGTAATTAAATTTCTTCATCTGGCATTTATATCTGATGTATAATGAAAAGCATTATCTCACACATCAAAGTTGAAGTGCTTGGGTGGCAAACCTTCTTCATTTCCTGGTGCCAAATTTTGACTGAAAGGTTCTGTTTTTGGAATATGTTCGAACATTTCCAGTTCTTTCCTCATTGCATTATATGTAGCCATCCAGACAGAATTGTTTTGAAATTCAACCATGTGCATCTCCAAATCATCCAAAGCCAACCCAGAAAACTGCTGTAATTTCTGTACATCATATTACATTTTGTCAGTTTTTCCCACAAATCAGGATGTTTGGTCTAGATTTAAAAACTGACAGAATTCACTATGAAATTGCCCAATTGAAATATCAGTTATATTCAACATCATTGTCAAATTCACTACTCTCCAAATGTGTTGCATTGAAAGATAACACTTAAGTGAGTGAATTAAATTGTGTTTAAAATTCCCAAGTTTTTTCAAAGGCCGCTCACACTCATTCTGTGACACTGAAGATTTGTGCTGCATTCATTAAAGGGGGCTGGGAACTCAGAAAAAAGATTAAGGATGTCAACCATTTTTGGTCATGTAGTTGGAAGTGTTTCTGCTTCTTGACTTCCATAAGATGTCTTTATATCAGTTAAACATTTTACAAAACTTTCAAGTACATGACCACAGCTAAGCCACCTGACATTGTTGTGTATTAGCAGTCCGCAGTACTTTGAGTTCACTTCATGTAGAAGCATGCTGAACTGTCAATATTGAGTGCCTGAGAAGCACTGAAATAACCATTTTTGTGTTTGTCGCCATCCATTGCTCCAGTGTTCTCTTGCTGTCTTTGGCCCAAATTACCTGCTGATGTAGGATGCAAAAGAAAGGCACAGCTGGACGTCCATTAGTTTTTTAAAGTAATTCAACAAACCATGTATTTCATGTAATCATATTTGGCATGCAATCCATCTTAACTGTCTCAGTTTTACTTTTGTATCAAGTTCTGACAACATATGCACATATGTTCTCATTGTCCTGAAAGTTGCTGTCATTGAATTCGTATCCATCTGTATTCATGAAAGTAACACAATTTATACGTTACCGTTGTCGGGTGTCAATCAGTGAACTACTGAATGAGTCAGTGCTAATGCAAGTGTGCTGTCAGGCACTTTCAATTAGAATATTATGCAGTAAGTTCTTTTAAAACGTTTCTATGATGATAATACAAGTTGGCATATAATTAAAATTCTTATGATTATGCATCAGCATATTAGACTCATTTCAGTGTATTACCAAGGCATGTAGCAGTTCATAATTTCTGTGTTGTCTAAACAGAACATCATTTGATATTTTGATGAAATGGTCATTGCACAGTACATAGCATGGGGTTGATGTTGGTTACTGTATTGCATGATTTGACATTTACCTTAAGTTTGGTGTTAAAAATTCTTTAATTCTATTTAACTGTTCATGAGGCACTTGTTATTCCTAAACTAGTAATTAAGGTGGAATAGCTTAGTCAGTAGTGACTGGCTGAACCCTGGACAGCCAGAGTTCAATTCCTTCCAGGGGTGGTATTACTTTTTATTTTCTTTCCCTTAACCACTGCATGCAGGCTGGCTGTCTGATCTACTGAGCCCCATATGGAGCAGGTAATGTTGGACCCTTCATCCACAGATATGGACAGGGTGTGAAGGTGTTGACATACATATTAGCAGAGGTGAAATTAGTGCTGGGTAGTCAACCTGACCTTTGTGGTGCCCTTATGATAAGGCGCAACTGTAGCTTAAGATAGCAGATATTGTACAAACGAGTTTGTATATTTTATGGTCAAAGTTTTCCGTTTTGGTTTTAAGTTTTTCCTGTTTTGGAATGCTACTAAATTATCATTATTGATTGCAGTATGTAGTATGATTTTATAGCTGCCTTAGTACCAGGTGCTTAAATTGGTATACACCTAATGATATTAACTCATAAGTCACTGGAAGGTACATGCTCAGTGGCTATGGGGCAGTGTCATTAGAGTCAGTCAATATGGTAATAGTTTCATTGTAAACTTCCGTACTTTCTACAGGATGATAAGTTGGATATTAAAGACACTGAAGATAAGAAAATGGATGTTTCAGAGACAGAACAAGGTCTCATTTCACTAGAACAAGTGTTCATTAAAGTGGAACCAGATCCTTATGAAGACAGTGACTGTGTCAGTACACCAGATAGTAAGGGATCTGACCATCAAGAAACTTGTCCAAAAAGTGAAGATCCGCTATCTGAAGAAGAACATGTGATTGGTGATAACAGACATGAGATTAGTACTACATATGATCCACTAATTATAGAAGAACCTGAACAACAAATTGTTTTAAACGAAAATGTGAGCTCTCTTCAGTATATCCCACACTCAAAAGAAGGATCTGTAGAAAAACCAAAACAGTCACATAGATGTGACGTGTGTGATAAATCATTTAGTCGGGAAGATCTCCTGTTAAGACATTCCCAAATTCATAGTGAACTGCGAACCCATGTGTGTGAGTTATGTCATAAACGGTTTAGAAATAATTCTTGTCTTAAAGTACATTTGATATCTCACACTGGGGAGCGCCCGCACGTCTGTAAAGAATGTGGTAAGGCTTTTGGGCTACGTAGTCACCTTAAGAGACATTCACTTCAGCATATAAACACGCAACCATATGTATGTCTAGAGTGTGGAAAAAAATTTTTATTTCCAAATCGTTTGAAAAGACACATTATGCAGCATACTGATGCACGATCTCATATTTGTGACAAGTGCCGTAAGGTGTTCCAAAGTAAATCTGATCTGAAGAAACACTTGCTGATCCACACTGGGGAGCGACCCCACATTTGTGTAGAATGTGGTAAAGGTTTCATCCAAGCTGGTCACCTTAAACAACACAGTCTAGTTCATACTGGAGAGAAACCTCACATATGTCAAGACTGTGGCAAGGGATTTGCAGTGTTGAGTAACCTGAAGAAACACTCTCTTCTACATACTGGTGAACAAGTTTATAAGTGTGAAGAATGTGGTGCAGTCTTTTCAGTACTCACTCACCTAAACAAACATGTCAGTCAGCATACTAAAAGAGGACCTCCTATTTGTAAGTTGTGTAACAAACAGTTTGCATATGATTCTGATCTTAAGAAACACTTGTTAATTCATACTGGAGAAAGGCCACATAAATGTAAACTTTGTGGTAAAGGATTTATTCAAGTGAGTCATCTGAATCGACATTTTTTAATTCACACTAGGTAATAAATGAATGTGCGAGGAGGTTCGGTGTTTGCCCTTCCCCATGTTACTGGGAGATCAGCTGTTTACGTTGCTTTAAAGTTTCACCACCCCCTCCCCCTTTGTCTAAATAAAAATATGTAAAATTTTTTGGAGGGTGGCTCATTCTCCATCTTCAGGCAGAAGGCGAAGGTATTCAGTCTGTGGGGTCCTTCAAGTGAGGTTGTTACTTATCACAAGGTTTGAGTCATGCAATCGTCAACTGCCTTTAACACTAATGTATTATACTCATAATTTAATTACAGATGCACTTTCATACCTATGGTATCATCATCAGTATCATCGTATCACAGTCGCAGCATATTGGTTCCCAACTTTCGGTTATCTGCTTTATTGTCCATTATAAATAGTCCAACAATACTGAGATTATTAAAGCTTCCATCACTTTTAACAGTTAATCTGATTATGTCTGTATTAAAGCCTTTATGCTCCTTTCCTTAACCTCAGGCATTATAACAGTTCATTACAAGACACACTAGTATTGGAACTGTTGTAATTGTATTACTGTTGCTGATGTCACCACTTTTTAAACAGTGTGTGTCATTGTGGGCACTTTCATATGCGTATCAGTATGTTACAAATATGTCGGCTGTGTTTATGTTCAGTAAGGCTTGTACACAAAATAACAGGACCTTTTTAAAGAATTTTAAGTATGGATGCTTTTGAATGTCTGCAGCATAACTGGTGGCCTGTGTATCAGCAATATCTATATTCTTGCACTTTTGAGGTGTCAAAATCAAATCTCAATTCTGTTTCACGATTTTTCATTCCAGATCATGGTCTTTTAGTGGTGGTTGAGTAATCAGGTCATGCTCACCATCATCATTTGCTTAGATGACTTTAGCCTAAGTTTTAGGCATGCAGATTGTCAAACATTGGTTTACAGCTTCATCATTGACTAATCCAACCATACCATTTGACACTGTAGTGTCTGTATGACTTTTCTTACTATAGCATTGTCCTGGTTGTTAAATTTATTAATTTATGTATTATATTTAAAAGTTTCCAATATATCGTTAGCTTATTACTGCAGTGACATCTCCATGTTTAAAAATCATTGGATTTGAACACCAAACCAGAAAATTATTAAATGGAGGCAATTTAAACGCACAGATAATGGGACAAGAGAAATTGGATAATAAATGACAAAAACCTTACGTTGAGAAATGTCTTCCTTTCCTCTATACGTCCACTGGAAAGGTACTTGAAAGTGGATTTGTGTTAACTAGTTCGAGTTTTAGATGTACTGAAGATAGGAATTTCCTTTTATGTTCTGGTCATTATGTTATTTATTTTTGTGTAAAATATGTTTTGCAATGTATTTTTACGTAGCAGTGTTACATGTATATTCTGAATGAAATAGGAACTTGAAAGTTCTCAGAATACTAAAAATATTCAGAATTTATCGTTCTTTATAAATCTGATGCCTTGTATACCTGGGTGAGTCAGAAAGTATCTGGAATGTATTGTTTTAAAACATTAGGACATTACAGTGTTTAAGTCTGCAGAGTAGCATTTTTCCTTATAAGGTCAAAACTGTTTCACAGTGACACTGAGGGTTCGTGCTTTTACCAGCATGCACAATGAGCGGTATGGCCAACACAACGAAATTAAAAAAATAACATTTTTTCAGATACACCGCTCCCCGGTTATAAAGCGGGTTTGCGGGGTAGGGATCCGACCCGCGTTATAAGACAACCGCGCTATAACCGACGGCTACAATTATTCTCTAATTCAGTGATTCTCTAATGGTCTAAAAACTCTTCTAATTGCACACTATTGAGCACGATAAACGTAGCTGCGCATTTGGTATTTTTTAACAATCAAAAGGCAACCGATGTAGTTTACCTTAAAACTATAAATTGCTCCTTGATCAAGGGGCTGGATTAACGCTGTGGTATTTTTTGGTAAAAACATAGCCCTAATCTTTCCATCTTTTATTAATGTTTGCCATTGCTCATTAAACAAATTAACAGATACGTTCTCACACTACGATCGACTTATATTTTTCTCAGAATCTCGTTCAAGGCACGGGGAACAAGAAAGACCCGCGGTATAAACGACGGCGTTATATCCGGGGAGCGGTGTACTTTCTGATTCACCCACATATGTATGTTTCTTTATTTTCGGTATGAATCATTGAGTGTTTTTATAGTTTGCAACAAAAGTTACACGATAAGGCCCAGACAAGGTCAGCGTAAGATCCATGGGTCATACACAGTCTATATATCATAGTTCTTGTTCCTGCAAACCTATATTAATTTTTATAATAGTTTCATATCGTAGCATACTTCAGAGCAAATGTCCTTGACCTGATGCAAGACATGCTTTGCCAGGTAACACAGGAACTGTCTGATGGCTAAAATGAATCTGCATTATATATACGGATTCAGTTCCTACCTCGTAGGGACACGATGTATTTACATTGGAAAAGCCAATTAGGTAATCACTGTGTATTGTAAGAATCATATGGAATACGTATATACTGGTTATGTAAAGTGCGTGTTACCTTGGACCAGCATGGAACAAAATTTAATTTGCTGCATAACATTTATTTGGACTCCAGTATCAAATTTGGTCTAAATTTAACATTGTATTCACCGTGCATTCTCACTCAAGATATGTTCAATAAACACCAACTAATGCACATAAACTTTGTTCACAATAGTGAACTATTGTGAACAAAGTTTATGTGCATTAGTTGGTGTTTATTGAACATATCTTGGTCTAAATAATTTCGGAGTTGAAACAGACACATCGTTTGCGTTATGCTTTCATTAGATGCCCTTCGTAAGAACTCGTGAAAACCAGCATAGAAATGGTTAATTTGGCAAACCGCAGGGTCTGTACATAAGAAGGCTGCACTGTTCCGAGGAGATCGCGTCTAATCGCGGATTGTCACGATGATACTGTTGGTGACTGGCTGGTCCAGCGTTCTGCCTATTGATCCCGTGCCTGGCAACACACTGAATTCCACTCTACGGCTCCTACCCAATGTAAACGTGGACCTCTGTCGAGGTTACGCTGTTTCGGATGGCTGCTCGATATCGTTCGTTTCTTTTGTTGTTTGTTTTACGACGCTGCCAGTGTCTGGAACTGTGTAGCGTCGATTGGTGGATAATGAATTGGCAGGGATTCTGAAGAAAGCGCCCGGGGTTAAATGGTAAATCCGGAATCTGCTTGGAGGGACTGAGAAATCCACGGAAAACATGTCGGGATGGACGGATTCGAACCGGGCGTCTCCATAATACAAGTTCAGAGCACTGCCGGTACCTTCACCTTCTTCGTTCTGTTTGTCATACAGCGAAACTGGGCGTCAGCATTCATGCTTCTTATTTAGGAGGTTCCGGGTTTGAATTTTGACCATGACATCGGCTACTCTGACTGAGGATTTCCTTGGTTTACGTCTGTACCACCAGGAAAATTCTGGGACGGTGTGCTAAAATAGATTGCCACTTCCACACCCTTTGCGATTCACAATTCATCTTCTTTCTACCTTTGGATCTGTATCACATGTAGGCCTATACAGACACTCCCCACTTACGCAGTAGTTAGGGAAGATCGGCGCAATTCGGAATTGTATACATATCCTATGTGGTTCACTGTGTGTGTTAGAAGGTAAAAGTAAAATGGTGAAGTTCACCCTAGAACAGGCCGTGAAGGCCCAGAGGGGGAGTAGAGATATAGCTCTAGTCTTTCTCTAACCTTCGCGTTAGATGAGGATGGGTGGTCAACTCCATGCCCGGCCGCTTTACTCCCAGGGAAGACTCGGTACCTACTGAATAGGAAGCGGGGAGTGCCCCTAGACAGGTCTGGATTGATTAGGAAAATTTTCCCCCCGCCGGGTTTCGATCCCCGGACCGTCCCGCCCGTAGCGAGTCGCTATTCCGGCTACTATGTATATAGCGTATACAAGGGAGCCCAGTTGAAATCTAAACACAAACACAATGGAACGTGATCGGCCGCAGTATGACCGCACCGCCGCCTGTGTTATTGCCCAGCAATATTCTTCCGCTATCTTCGTCTCATTGCGCTTTCATTCTCGCAAAAGAAAAAAGGCGCGCATTTAAAAATGTACAGTTCGAAAGAAAGAAATTTGAAAATATACGCATAGCGTAAGGATTCTGTTGGTTTCGCGGTGTCAGTGCCTTCTAGATTTCAACATTGTTTAGGCCAAACTAGGCCCTATCTCGAAAACTGTAAGAAGGAGAATTTTGTTGCCCATAAAATTTGTGTTATTTTTCTTAGCGGTTTTTGTTGGAAACTTTGTTCCCTCGATATGTATGGCATTAGCAAGTTACACTCGAAGTGACCACTTACTCATACTAAGTTTGCGTGTAAAGTGTCCGTTGTATTTTTCCGATTATTTTTATCAAGACAGGGATGTGTCAAATTTTAGCGGAACTCCCAAATACAAAATAGAATTAAACTCCGTTTAGCGGTTGTCCATTTGTTATTCGAAAGACAGACACAGCCAATTTAATCGGTACGTTTTCGGTGTTTGCCCTTGCGAACGCGCTAAGAAGAACGTGTATGTAGTTCCAAGTGTTGGCACAGCTCAGAAGTAGCCAGTGTCACTTAGGCCGTTCTTACCCAGTACTTCACTAAAGACACGTGTTTGTTCTCTGACGTACACCAAACTATAATGTCCCTGTCGACGCACACGAAGAACACGTAATGGTGAGTGAAGGTAGAGGGCGACTCCACTTTAACCTTGGCACTAGACAGAGGTTAATGACCATCTCCACGCCCTGTCCAATTTGCCCGGTGAAAAGAACGCGCAGTACTCTTTGAACGGGAGGCTACGTGGGCCCTGAAGCCGGTACGGGCGTCGTGGTCAATGGCGTCGGCTTGTATTTAAGGAAATACATTCTAGACCAGGGGTGTACAAACATTTCTCGCGGGTCGGATGTGATCCGTGAAAATGTTCAGTCCAGCCGGCCATGTTTTGTTCTTAACATGGCTTTAATTAATTTTTACTTTACCGTGTGTAGTGTATACAGTGTACTGTAAAGGTAAAGGTAAAGCAACCCCATTACAGGCCTAGACAGGCCCTGAGGGGTCCAGGAGGTTGAGGCTCCCAGATTTGTAGACAATCGGCACATGAAGGTGGTAAGGTTGTCAGCCCTACGCACCGGCCGCCTTTACCCCCCAGGAAATATTCCTGGTACTCATTTCTGTTAGAGGCTGAGTCGACCCCAGGGCCATAGTGTGACCGAAACGATTATGTCAAGGAATTAATTCTAATGACACCATCGGGAATCGAACCCGCGACGTTCCGGTTTGTAGCGTAGTGCCTCAACCAACTACGCCACCTCGCGCCCCCACAATGTACTGTACTCAGAAAAAAATATATCAGCGGATATGCAAGTCGTGTGACCCTAGTGCCCATACTTATTGAACCCACGAGTAGATATATGAAAGTTATGTTGGGCCCACAGCTGATTAGGCTTAAGATTGTCGTGTCGAATTGAGTGTAGACATGTGGGGGTATTACGGAATAGCATTTTGCTTTCTTCTGAATGTCGTTTTTGGTATTTGCTCAGCAAATTTTAAGCTCGTCTACTGATATTTAAAAAGTATAGGAATGTATTCTTGTTTAAATTCTTTCGTGAAGGAGTGCTTAGCTTGGGTAATACGGAGTTTGTAAACTTTTGTTATTAACGCTGTAATATAGATGCGTAATTGTTTACTCCTCTGTATCATAATACATGGGGCACGTGGTGGCGCAGTTGGTTGAGGTACTGCGCTACAAACCGGAACGTCGCGGGTTCGATTCCCGATGGTGTCACTGGAATTTTTCCTTGACATAATCGTTTCGGTCGCACTATGGCCCTGGGGTTGACTCAGCCTCTAACAGAAATGAGTACCAGGAATATTTCCTGGGGGGTAAAGGCGGCCGGTGCGTAGGGCTGACAACCTTACCACCTTCATGTGCCGATTGTCTAAAAACCTGGTAGCCTCGACCTCCTGGATCCCTAAGGGCCTGCCAAGGCCTGTGTGGGACTGTTTTACCTTTACCTTTATCATAATGCATTAAATTCGTATATTAACAATCTTTCCATATATTTTGATATATCAAACGACGGACAATTAGCACAAATATACTATACATGTTTTAGCAGTTTTTGAAGTACTCATTCTTCCCCGCTAAGCTTTATGCCCCATCCGGCTTATCATTTCCCACAGTGCTGTTGATTGCGCAGTGCAATATCTGCACTGTGGTTAGCTCAGTGTACAACACATATGGCCAATGCAATAAGCAGAATCAACGATAACCGTCACTTCCTGGTCACTGACTCAAAGGTTAAAAGCTGCTAACACTCCAGCTCACCATTGGATACTATTCAGTTCTGTGCACCCCCGACAGTGCACACCCGTTTTCCTCATCCATCTGAATGTTATCCTCCTGTCTCTTTTACCTAGTAAACATCTCTTATTGAACAAGAGGTACTGACAGAGACGTATGTGCGTGTCTGTCTGTTATGTATGGATGCGTGTATGGTAGCGTTTTCTTTTCTTTGTTCGCCGGGATTGCTTCCAACCCCTACACGAGGGTCGTCTTTGATTATAAATCCCGAATAAATCTCAATTTTACGTGGGGATAGGGTACGGATTTATACTTTAGTGCACAGCATGTAAATAATGCCTAATAAGGGGATGTAACGCATACGGAGGCAGCTGAACTGAAATTTTCTTTAATTTAGATAGTTATTTTGTTAATGAAATATGCTAGACTGATCACTCGTATGATGTGAGCGCTTAAACGTGTGAATAGGAAGGTGGGGATTCAGTAACACATTAAAAAATGCCATCAATTCTGAAGGTGTCACGGCTAATACAAATTTCATTTTAAAGATTAGTTTACCATGTACACAAAACCGGAGCCTTGTAAGTTAGCAGTGTCTGCGCCACGCTCACGTAAAGTTGAAACACTGGCCGGGGTCGTTACGAAAGTGTGCTGCTGAATTAATACATGGACTTATATGGCACTTAACGGCCAGTACAAATACATATGTTTGCCTTCGGATGGAGAAGATCTTAGTTGACTTTCTGTGAACAAAAACGGAAGTAGAGGAGATCAGTGGCGTAGCTGGGGGGGGGGGGGGGGGGTGGCGAGTTGTGCGGCCGCCCGGACCAGCGGATTCCAAGGGCCGGCAATATGGGCGGACAAATGAATATTTTAGATGAACAATTTTGATTTTCTGCGCTCAACAAATTTTAAATCTCTGAGCCAAATAAAAGGGAAACTCAATAAATGATCGTGATTTTTGTTAAAGTTCGTAATTCCTGTTAGGCGCGGCCATTGTAAGTACTCGCCCCGGAGATCAAAGGACCTAGCAACGCCACTGCAGGTGATACATTTGGGGCCTCCCGACCTACTGAAATTTACATATACGTTCTGCCTTCTTTCCGTCTGTTTCTTCTCTTTTCTGTCATTCATTCTTTATATTTTTCCACCTTCCCACCGTATGTGTTGTCATTTCTGCTTTTCTGTCTTCCGGTTTTTTTTTTTTTTTTTCGTTTTCGTTCTTGTACTGTCGGACACTAAATCGCTCACAGAACTAGTGAATGTGGCTATAACCACAACCTCCGGAATACAAGACGGTGCAGCAGAAGTGTGGGCCGTGTCATTCGGCACACACACACACACACACACCCTACACCTGCTGGCCTGCCTTATCTGATGTTTACTGTACAAACTAGATCGAGTGCTTGCACGCTGCACGCTATTCCAGATTCATGTAGACAGGCCTCATTAACATGACGCACTTCCTGTCGCCATAACCTGCAGGGGTTTTCTAACAGTGCTGGGCCAGCTCCGTTACGCTCTCTTTTTACACGAGGCATATTCAACTTAGAGCCTATACGCTTCCAGTGCACTTTCGTAATTTGACACTGAACATCCTGATGTAATTGTTAATAGGCTTGATCGTATTTAAATCTCCCGGGTTCGAATCCGTTTTCGGGTGACAAGTAATTCGGACTGAGGTGTATAGAGATTTTTCGCAGACTTTCAGCGACACGGTCGCTTCCTCTATTATATAACCTTTGCAGCTGATAGAGCGTCGTTACATAATCAGAGTCAGCAGTAAGGAGTGTGATTGAAAAACATGTTTATGTGAATTGATATCAGAATCGAAGGCCAGGCGATGTTCACAGACCAAACCTGTTACAGCTTAATACGTTCCACGCGGTAAAACGTGCTGCTGTTTAAATGCCATTGCTGATTCCTTTCCACCCGCGCACAGGGCTGCCGAGAGCGGGTTCGGAAAGACTCTCAGGCAGAGTGACTTGGGTTTGGTCTGAAAGCGTTAATTCGTACAATCGACAAATAATGATACCATCTAGAAAGACAAAAACATATGCAACATAGTCGGGCCCCGGGCCACATTCCAGACCGCCGGGCCCCGGTAATTGTAGCGGCTTCCCCCTCGTCTCGTCGGCACTGCTCGCGCAGAGCAATTTGTTACCTCTGATGACGTTTACCGCGTGCATTCAGTGTTCGCTAATGGACGAAACGTGTGGTTCGTACAATAAACAGCGAGTGTTTTCACTATACATTAACCGACTGATCTTTGTAACGGACATGCATTGTGTTTTCTTGGAGGTAGCCCATCGTAGCTGCGTGTTCAATCAGTTGTAGCCTTCCGGTTAACATTGCACTAACAGCAATAGGAGGCACGCAATTCCCTCTTGTTATATGCCCAAAATTGCTCACTTTCTTGATGCCTGTTAGGTCCGAACGTTTTTCTGAGCACCTGGTTCTCAAACACTATTTTCTGTCCTCAGCAGACCACGATTTATACCCACACAAAATACGTGACAAGTAGGCGGATTGGTAATGTGTTTGTTGCTGAATAATGATGAGCATGTCCAGGGCCTTTTCTTCAAACTGAGCAGTCGCCCACTACCAAGGTAATTGCCGAGTGCATTTTTGTACTTTTTCCAAGTAAACAATTAGAGAACAGCCCCCCCCCCCCCCCGCCGCCGCCGCTGTGGCATAGTTCTGTATCCATAACGTCTCAGTCATTTCAGGTTTTCCCCCCCGATCTGACCTATTTTTACCATAAGCCATCTTGTATATTATACAAGAACACTTTCGCCATTAGACCCACTTTATAGGTGTCCTTACATTCTCCAGCCACTGTAAGAACAACCACTGCCCGCTCTTTGCAGAACAGTGTGCGTCCAGCCAGCACCCACGCCTCCCACAATGCCATTGAGTCGTATTTCATGTCACGGTACGCACCTCTCAGCGTCAACCAGTGTAAGAGCGTCCACCACCTTGCGCCTGCTCATGAGGATAGTGCGGCCCACAATATCCTATCAGCCCTCGGGGAGTCAGTCGGGGGGTGACAAGGTGCGCGGGGTGGATCCTCTGTTTCGCTGGCCCGAAGAAGAACATCTTTCATGATCAGAAGCAGCAGATAGGCTGGGTGACAACTGGGTCCAGCTTCAAAATGTCTCTGAGAAGAGGAAAGGAAGATGAAAGAGATGTCGTGACACAGCTGAGGGGTGAGTAATCCTACAGCAGTAAATATCCTATTCAAGGTGGAGGTGTTGAAAAATTTTAAATCGTCTTAGTGTGGTAGTCAGTGAACAACTTCCTTCGTGCTTAAAAGGTTAAAAAAAATGAAATTCACAATGTGGCAAAAAATGCAACCAGTTTTCAAAGATAGCTAGAAACTTTATGATAAACTTAAAGTTGCAGATGTTATCCTCCATGTACTAAATATTTATCTCGGTATGTCGACATGGATATAGATTTAAGCACTCGTTTCTCGCTTATCAGTGAAATGCCGATTCCAGATTTGCAGCATAAAGACTCATTTGTATCGATGTCTGAACAATATTATTGAACACTGTAACTTTTACACACTAATAACACTGCAAACGAGGATTTGTAGTTTGCCTGACGACGTGGACACACTTCAAGCAGTGCTTAAATGTTACTAGTCAAAACGGGAGGTAAAATGTCTTATCAAATTTTGCGGCTTCAGTCAGGTTGGTTTATTTCACGACATTCTTTCAGCTGTCTTACATTACGTTACATCAAATGTTAGCGTAATTCATGTATGGTGACTTGCAAAGGAGGTTGCAGAAAGCGGCAGTGGCCTATTGTAGGTAATATTCTGGAATGTGACTAGAGGAAGTACTGAGGATAACTGCGAAGATCCTCAGGGCAGTTCATTTCCGTCCCGAGATTTGAAACCGCATATTTGTTAATTACCCAGATACATCTATAATGTATAGGCTATGTAAGTGGGACCTAATTGTGATTCAGCGGGTATTTCTTAAGCTGTAACATAATAGCAGGCACGGAACCAGGCTGCTTTTAAATCCAACAAGATAGGCAGTGTACGTAAAACGTAACATTGTGGCGCGTTCGCGTAACTATTCTTGGCAGTGGAAATGTAACAATGCATTCTGTGTGGTTTTGAGCTACATAAAATATATAAAATATTGAGTGTTGCACAACAATGCTTTTATGGCGCATTTATATCGCCAGCAACAATAAAACCTATGTAGGCCGTCGTAAAGTGCCCGATGCTGCATTGAAAAAAGCTCATGGCCTTCTTTAGACGTACAGTCTGGCTAAACAGGTCGTATTGACGGATAAGTCGTACAATTTTTCAGTTTTTGTAAGTGTTGCCGTACAACATTTTACGTGATTAGACGGAATTAATCAGTTATGAAGCAATAAGTATTAGATGTTATGAGTGTGTGTCTGTATTCTTGCCTTAGTTATCCGACGTGCAAATCGCATCTTTTTTTGCGACGTGCTGTATTGCCATCTGTGGCCTGTCTTGCTCTACCATATTTTTCCACATTATCTCATAAACGACACGATCTTCGGGAAAAAAAGTTATTTAAAGTAATATGTGTGTTTTGATTTTCTCTACATCTTTTGTCTGAAACTTATTCTGAGAAGAATTGAGCGAGATGTTATCATACATGTTCATAGATTGTTATGTTAAGTACCCGTTATTCTTGTCAGATTTTAATTAAACTTAGATTTTCTCGATAGATTTTCGAAAAATCCTCAAATATCAAATTTTATGAAAATCTGTCCATTGGAAGCGGAGTTCCATGCAGGTGGACGGATAGACAGACAGACATGACGAAGCCAATAGTTTATTTTCAAAATTATGTGAACGCTCGTAATGAAATGATTCCTTTGACAGTGTAACAAACCCCTATTCAATAGTGTATAGCATTGTTTCAGAAACCTATTGTTTATATTCTGGGAAAATGGTTGTTCAGAAATACAAATGTTATAAATAAATACCATTTGTAATACTTAACAAGATCATTGTACGTCTCATGGGAAGTGCTGTTGAGGTAACACTCAGTTCGTAAAGAATTACACAGCTTGCATACTATTAGAATTCGTGGAAAAAACGAGAGGGGAGAACAGAAAGCAGAGCGGAGGCTGATATTACGGTAGACCTTAAGGGGGATGTGAACAGGATTTAATTATGCTGCTATAAGAGAGGGGATCTGGTAGCCGGATTTTGGGACGGTCTAATTTTGTGGTCTGCAGACCTAAGATCATACTTTAAAGAACCAGTAACTAAGAATAAATAGCTGCGACTACTCTTGTCATAAAACTCGAATTTTCATTACCGCCAATGCCAAATCGCGTGATTGGATTTTTTTTTATTATTTCCATTCAACACCACCTTCAAAACCTTTTTAATGAATATGTATCTTAATGTTATCTTTTATTTACCAATTTGTGGTAGTTTACTTAACGACAGTATTAGTAGCCCAGGTTGTGTAGCGTCGAATGAATGGGGAAGGATGTGGGAGGAAGTGGTCGTGGCCTAATTTAAGATTCTATCTTGGTATTGTCTGAAAGGACTGAGGACAATCACGATAGTCGGTTCTGGCCGAGATTCGAACTGGTTACTTCCCGAATACAAGTTAGAAGCGTAGCCTATCGAGGCATTTTGCTCGGTTTTTGCAATTGTATTTTATCAGTCTGAAAGAAAATGAAATTTGTTATTAGAAAGTAGTAGAATACGGAGCCAGGATAGCTCAATCAATATAATGTATAGATCACAGGTTGTAAAACCGAGGAATTGTGTTTCGATTCCCGGCAGGGGCAATAGATTTTTCTTTTGTCCGAAGTGCCGAGACCGGCTCTGGGTTCCACCCAGCATCTTACTCAATGGATACCGGGAGCCTTATCCCCGCTCGTAAAGCGGCTGGAGCATGAAGCTGTTCACTTACGACCGTCTCGTGCCGATTAAGAATGAGTGGAGCTATACTACTGCTCCCCCATATGCCTTCATGGGATGTACAGGGACAACTTGTACATGAAAAGACACGAGAAGTACAACTGAAGTTCCTAAAATGCATCGTGGGATCAGCAGCAGTAATTAACACTGCCAGAAATCTAAGGAAATTTGCTGATATTAGAGAGAAATTGAAAATTAATAATATTACAGATAGAATTTCGGACTACAGACGTAAAGAGCTGGATCGTGATGAAAGCTGGGAATGTAGTACCAGGAAAAGGAATATCGTGCAACTAATAAAGGAATTGATACAACAGGCAGTTTGCTGTAACGTCCGAAGCAGATGATGGTCTTTTCTTAAAACAAACTGTTCTCTTGTTTTATGTCCATGTGTGTAATACCAACAAACAAACGAACGCATGTGCTCCGTTCCGTTAATGACCATATTGCTCGGTTCTTTCAGGTAGACCGATGTATCTTCTTATAATTACGCATTTATTCGCCGTTACAAATGCCTAAAATGATTACCCAACTTATATGAAATACTGAACGCCGCCTCCGGACATTGGTTCCTGGTTTGTTGCTTACATTTACAGGATAATACTACGTAGCTTCTCACGTAGTAACCTTGCTTTTTTCATAACATCGTTTACAGTACATTGCGCACACGTGTCTTGGCTGGCATTCTTCATCAGCAAGCAAATGCTATATGGTTTGTAAGTAAAGTAAGTAAAGACGAAGAACAAAATTTAACACTTTTTTTTTTTTTTTGTAAATGAATTATTTTTAGAGCGCCGTGTCTAAACACAGTCGAACCCAAGAACTTCTCATTGTGTCTGGTTTCTTTCACAGTTCGGTCAGTTCATCGCAGCGAATTCCAAACAGGCCACTGTCACTACCTCCTTCTGTTATCAACATCTGTAACCATTTGAACGTGCAATGTCGTCTGCATAACGCTTGAAATAGGAATGTGTGACGTAAAATAGAATAATGACTCTAACATAAGCGGAAAGGCGTAAATTTTGTTCGTTCATTGTATATAAGCCAGTTTTTTTTTTCACAATTCTTGATTCTGGAGGGAAAGAACCGTCTTATGTTCTTCTGAGGACTCCAGGCAGATTCCTTTCACGGCAGAAAGCATATTCCTTGTTTTATTTCCATGTTTTAAAATTCTGAACGTGTTGTAATAGTGATCATCTCACTATAAATTTCATAATCTGCACAAATATACATTTCACATTGCAGTTTAACTTATTTAACATGTTTACAGCAAACCGAATTTCCTTCATGTTAACAGTAAAATATAAAACTAGCATTTACATCTGTCTGTCTATTTCGGGACAGGTCACCAACTGCCTACCACATATTCCTTTCATTCCACGTCAGTATGACACGCATAAACAATGGTTGCAGTGCGCTATAACTACACTCGAACTCTGTTATGTCATGAAAGGGACTGAATATTTTATGTCTTTATAAACGAGTATAAATTTAAAGAAGAAACTAGTAAAGTGCTACATTTGGAGCATAGCTTTGTGTGGTGCTGAAACGTGGACACTTCGGAAAGTAGATCAGAAATACTGGAAAGTTTTGAAATGTGGTGCTGGAGAAGAATGGAGAAGATCAGTTGGACCGATCGTGTGAGAAATGAAGAAGTATTACATACAGTCAAGGAGAGGAATATCCTACATACAATAAAAAGAAGAAAGGCTACCTGGATTGGTCACATCTTGCGTAGAAACTGCCTTCTGAAACACGAGATTGAAGGAAAGTTAGAAGGAAGGATAGAAATGACGGGACGACGAGGGAGAAGACGTAAGCAGCTACTGGATGACCTTAATGAAAAGAGAAGATACTGGAAATTGAAAGAGGAAGCACTAGATCGCACCCTATGGAGAACTCGCTTTGGAAGAGGCTACGTACCTGTCGTAAGACAGACTACAGAATGAATGAATAAACGAGTGTCATTCTAACCGAGGAGTGTAATGTTACGGTTAACAGTGAGGAATTAATTGGTACCACAGAATATCTGACGCTATAGACGAGGTGTCGTATAAATCGATGTCGGTATAACTGGATTCAATTGTGTTTTAGTGCCAATCTTCCTTCCTGCATTTTATGGTCATTTATTTATAATAACATGCGATTTGAATTTACAATCTATATGCATTCACACATGCACATCTTAAATGTATGGCTTATTAAAGATGACTGCCCTTTTTTTGAGACGTGGTCGGTTTAATTCCATGGAGCAGAGTTCTTGAAAAAAACCGACAGCCACTAAGTTAGTCGAGAAGTTCATCGCGAGATTTGAGGTTCTCATAGCGGTGTTACTGAAGATTCAGTTCTCCTGGGACATTACACGTCGTGTCAAGTGGTAAATAGTTACCTTCAGTCCCTGAAAATGGAAGGACTACGATCCTTCGAAATATTGGAATTACATGCCTAAGGACACAGCGTGGCATCCCAGAAGACTTGAATAATCATGAAATTTGTAATTGATTTATATTAAATTTGGGAGTTATATATAAGTTTATTGCTATAATTGTTGAAAGTAGGAAAATATACTGAAAGGTTTGTAAATTTTAAGTAACTAACAAGAAACGTGGAGTAGTTAAGGAGACATAAATGTGTACAGTGACCATAAAGTTAGAAGGGAAAAAAGGGTCAGAAGCGATTGAAAGAATACAGAAGGGTGAAAAGGTCGTAGGAGAAAAGACATAGTTTTGCCTTTTTGGAAATAGGATGGACTGATGGACATGGGCAGTTACAAGGATTTATGGGGGCATAGGAGTCAAAAAGTCTGAATAGATTTTGTTAGAGGTGACAGCGACTAAAGTCATAATTTTCGTGGAGGCGTTTTCAGATTTGTTTCGGTTGTACATTAAAATTTTCAAGTAAGAGAAGTCGTTGAACTTAGGGTGACAGATGTACAAACATAGGGGGGAAATAGAATTTTAGCCAATAGGAAATTAAGTTACAGATTTTCAAACTATTCCGCGTAAGCATGAACCAATAAGAAATAGAAATAAATTAAAACGGGGAGGTCTTCAAAATTTGAGTGGAAGAGACCAGTAAATGAAAAAGTTAGTTAGGCGTGTGAAGTGGTAGAAATCAGAAGGAAGTACTTGCCGTCTCCGACATTATTGCACCAGTTACGCGATACAATCATAAACAAAAATTAATTATTGCAAAAGTAGATAAGTGAAAACTTACAAGCTACATCCACTTAGAGTGTTTAATAATGTACTAAAGTGTAATTCAAATAAATTGAAAGTATTTCTTTTTAAGTGCAAACTAGTGTCCAAATTGATTATAATTTGATTACGGTAAGCAGCACCACTTAGATTCCCTACGAACGAGAGTCCACATGCTACCGAACTGAGAGCCAGGCATAACAAATAAAGGTACGTGCGGTTATAGAAGAAAAATGTGGCTGCCCAACGTGGTGCTCGACGTGCTGTGAACAAGAAAAAAAAAAGTAATCAACTTAGAAGGAACGAAGACGAAGGGCCGAAACGTCCGACCTCATTCAGCCTAGACGTAGTCCGAGCTGCTGATGTCCAAGGAATTCACCTACCACATTAGGAGCAGTGAAGTTCAACAAACACGCCAAAACCGCGGGAGACGTGCCATAGGACCTCGAACCAGCAGTGGTCAACTGTCGGGTGACTCCAAATCTACACCGGGTCGAGCGAAGACGGAAGATAAGGCATCTGTTCCAGATATGCAATCGTCAGCTTTAAGTCATACGATTGTACAACCAGAGTAAGCTGTATATTAGTTTATATAGTTGCTTGTCATTAAATAGAAATGTCTGATAGAAATTTGCGTAGCAGAAGTCGATCCGTCGACAGTACGGATAGCAGAAGACAGGAGATAGAAGTAGATGAAGACTATGCTTGTTTTAACCAAGAGGCAAACATTACTGTGCAGGAGGTTCAGGCGTCTGAGCTTGAAACGTCGAACACAGGAATTATCAATATTAATGATAATTATAAGGAAATAAACTGTAGCAATAGTAACGAGGTACAAACGAACATACTGGTACAAAATCAGATGCAGGAATTTGTTGCACAAGTGATGAAATCCTTTCGGGAGGAAGCTGCCAAACAGACTGAAAATATTAAAGCCGCGTTAGCAAAACAAACTATAGCAAATGAACAGATAGTTGCTGCTAGTGAGAAACGATCTGCAGAGTTAGTTAAACAACTGACAGAAGCTTACGAGAAACAAACTGCAGAGTTGATATCAGCAGTAGAAAAACTCAGGTCAGAAGTTAGGCGAGATCATGAGGAGTTAGCTAAAAGTCTGACATATAAGTTTGAAAAGGATCAGTCAAATTTGAGAAAGGAACTAAAAACAAAAGTTGAGTCAGAAATAACCAATATAACGGCACAAGTAACTGAGGTAAGAGATAATAATAAAGATGACATTAACCAGTTGTCTGAGGCTGTGGATAAATGTAATGACAGATTAAGTGTCCACATACAGCAGAATAGACGAGAATTAAATATCCAGGGGCAAGAGATACTAAATGTGACCAGGGAGATGCAGAACAAATTAGATTCTCAAAAAGAACAGTCAGACTTAGTCATTGCGAATATAAGCCAGGAAGTAGTCCAGCAAAAGGGTTATGTGGATGATAAAATTAATTCTGTAACTGGTAAAGTACAACAAGAAATTGCAAAGGTAAATGCTACGTTAGGAGAACTACAAAACAAAGTAGCCGTTGGAAATAAGGATTCAGTACAGGCGAGTTTAGCAGAAACCGCAATTGTAAGCATACCAAATTGCGATCAGGCCAGCACTTCTGGCAATAGTAGGACCTCAAAAATAGTAAACCATGTAAATGGACATAATGAAAATGTGGAAAGGGTTACAGCCGTAAGTAGTGATAATCAGAGCTTGATAAGTATACCTGAACAATCAGGAATAGCAACAATGTAAGTGTGATTCCTGATCACCAATGCAAAAGTGTTGGGATAAATGACATCACTTTGCCATGTTTCTCTGATAGCATAAAACAGGTGCCATTACATTTTTTACGAGAACTTGACTTGTATTTCAATTTACGACAGACACCTGAGCATCTTAAATTACCATTAGCATTTAAGTCTGTTATTGAACCTATTAGCAAGCAGTGGTTTTCAGGAATATATGATAAACTTGGTAGTTATGAAGAATTCAAAGCAGGATTTACTGAGCTTCTGTGGAACCCCAATAGACAGGCTGGGATTCGAAGCCAGATATACCTTGACAAACATAATCCACAGTCGGGGGAGTCTTATGTAGATCACTACATTAAATATGCTAATTTAGCGTCTTCGCTACATCCTCCGATGACAGACACAGACTTGCTATCAGCAATGACTGGGCACTACCATCCATCTGTTCAACAGGGCTTGCTTTGTGGAAATTTCCAACGTACCCAAGAAGTGTTAGGGTTTCTTGCCAAATTACAAGGATTAGGAGGAAATAAGGACAAAATTAGCACACCTAAATTTGATCCCAGCAGCGGAGAAAATAACAGAAGGCCACAAAGTGAAAACTATAGAGAAGATAGAGCAAGAGATAGGAGGAGTGGTGTAAATGTAAGATACATCAGAGGGCAGTCTGAAAGACAGAATATTAGGAATAACTACAGTAGGCCGCCATTTTACGGACGCAGGCAGGGGAGAGACGAAACAGAAGAAGCAGTCGGACTTAATCCAGCAGCAATAACCTTTGAACCACAGGATGTAACAGCTAGGAATCGTCCTGCGACCAGGGAGCAAGAAAGGCAGAATACATCACAGAATTTAAACCAATAGAGGGCGTGTTGACGGGGCCACACACGTCCACTGATCTCACTACTAAATCTTCCAATGTGCCCAATAGATCGCTGAAGCCAGGGATAGGTGATGCCGACTTAGTAAATCCATATGATATTTGCAAATTATTAGATGAATTTAATATTGAGAAATATTTTAGCAGTGAATTACAGTTAATGAAAGATGAAGAAGATCAGTCTGGAACAGGAGAAGAAATTTTGTATACACTTTATTTAGCTGAAGGGAAACGCCACGACTGTCCGAGAGTTCAAATTAAGATTGCAGGGGAAGAAATAAATGCTCTAGTAGACACGGGATGTGAAATGACGATTATAAATGAAAATTTATATAACAGACTACGTCACCAGGGATTAGATTGTCTAGAACTGCCGACACAGCATATTAATCTGGTTAGTGCATTCAATACTAGAAGCCAGAGGATTAGAAAACAAGCACTATTACAAATTATAATTGGTGACACAAATTTAGAACAGATTGTACTCCTGTCTAAACAACTGTTAGCCGACGCCATATTAGGATCAGATTTTCTAATCAACTACGAGGCTGAGATTAGCTTTCCTACGAGAAGCATTACCTTGCTAGTGAATGAAGAGTTACATAGTTTTGGTTTTGTGGAAATATGCAAGAATGTGGGAGGAAACTACTTAGAACAGAGGTTAGCTGACCAGCGGAAAGAAGAAATGGGACACATGCCCAGTCCTCCACTAAACCCACGAATCACTACAGCTGTTTGGAAAGCAGGTCAAACCCAACCCACTGACCTTCCTCACAAAGATGTAAGGGTAGACCGAAATCCAGTTTATAGGGACAAAGCTAGCGTTAAAGTACAAGGCGGAGAAACGGGAAGTAAGGATGAATTTATACTGCAATACAATAATTATTGCGATAAAGATAATAAAGTTGTCGCTAGATGCGATGAGTTGAATCAACAAATAGGTAACGAGGTGATAGAATCCATGAAAGGATTTCAGGAGTATCAAGAAAATGATACTATATATAGAGTACTTGGTAACGAATGCGAGGATGATGTCGTTAATGAAGAAGATAATACCGCCGGAGAAGATTTCCCATGTTTAGAAGTTAACTATGCTTTGACCCAGACTGCAGAAGTAGTACAAAATTCGGGGATGCAGACAGATAAACAGGAGCACAGGTCACTAAATACAGAACAACTATGTGCTAAAATTTGGAAAATTGATGGGTTGGTACCAGCACAGAAGAATCAGTTGTATGAGGTGTTATCTAAATATCAACCATACTTAACATCAAAGCCAGGAAGATGTAACAAGTTCCAGTATAGATTTACAGTCGAAGGAAACTTGCCAAGTAGCGCTAGTACCAGACCAATCCCTTTTGCGTTAAGAAATCAGGTAAAAGAACAAATTCAGGAGATGATTGAGGACGGTATATTGGAAGAGTCGTACTCTGATTTCGTAAATCCTTTAACAATTGTAATGCGGCCCAACAAAAACATTCGTGTTTGTGTGGATGCAAGAAAGGTTAATAAACAAATGGTTGCCGACAAAGCTACTTCATTACCTGTAAGAGAGTTGTTACAGAAGTTTTATGGGTCACGCTACATCTCAAGTATTGACCTTAGTAAAGCCTTTTTGCAAGTACCACTGGAGGAATCATCAAGGAAATATACTGCCTTTAGATTTGAGAATCAGGTATACCAGTTCACCGTGATACCCTATGGATTTAAGAACGGCTTGTCCGGGTTTATAAGAGAACTTAATCATGTATTGGAAGATAAAGTTGTAAAAGAGATGCAGTGGAAGGAGAGGAAGAGAAAGCTAGGCAGTCATAAATGAAGAGGGTGTTGATTTAACTATAGAATAAAATGTGTTAGTTTTGTTAAGTAAGTAGCTTATGCAGGTAGTCCGTTATGAGAGAACACACTTTGAATTGGTGAAGCAGGATTGCATAAAATAGTAAATGTTGTAACGTAGACAATTTAGGTAATAGATGAGTATAAGTAGAAGAAGATTGTATAAGAAATGATCAGACAGACAGACTATATTCTTGTGTAGTTAATAATTAATAATGATTAATAACTAGAAATCAGTAGAGAGTAATGACATGTTAACCATTTAGTTTATTGCAATTGTATTCTCCATGTATTTTAGGGTTAATTTCATTAGATATCAATTGTTTAAATAGCATGTGTCAAGTTGCCATATTACTTATGTTTATTTTGGTAAATGTTGGTAGTAATAATAATAAGTGAATCAGTTACAAGTAATAGACATTAACAAGATAAACTGAAACTAGAAAGTTGACATATGTTAGTAAATAACAAGGTCAATGTCACAACAGGAGGAGGAACAAGAGGTTTCATCTATAACTATTAATGTAATAAATTGTAAAAGTGGACGCAGCATTGAAAGATTTCAAAATTTGGTATGCTAAAATTTCTCAACCTTTCAATGGGGAGATTGTAATTGATTTATATTAAATTTGGGAGTTATATATAAGTTTATTGCTATAATTGTTGAAAGTAGGAAAATATACTGAAAGGTTTGTAAATTTTAAGTAACTAACAAGAAACGTGGAGTAGTTAAGGAGACATAAATGTGTACAGTGACCATAAAGTTAGAAGGGAAAAAAGGGTCAGAAGCGATTGAAAGAATACAGAAGGGTGAAAAGGTCGTAGGAGAAAAGACATAGTTTTGCCTTTTTGGAAATAGGATGGACTGATGGACATGGGCAATTACAAGGATTTATGGGGGCATAGGAGTCAAAAAGTCTGAATAGATTTTGTTAGAGGTGACAGCGACTAAAGTCATAATTTTCGTGGAGGCGTTTTCAGATTTGTTTCGGTTGTACATTAAAATTTTCAAGTAAGAGAAGTCGTTGAACTTAGGGTGACAGATGTACAAACATAGGGGGGAAATAGAATTTTAGCCAATAGGAAATTAAGTTACAGATTTTCAAACTATTCCGCGTAAGCATGAACCAATAAGAAATAGAAATAAATTAAAACGGGGAGGTCTTCAAAATTTGAGTGGAAGAGACCAGTAAATGAAAAAGTTAGTTAGGCGTGTGAAGTGGTAGAAATCAGAAGGAAGTACTTGCCGTCTCCGACATTATTGCACCAGTTACGCGATACAATCATAAACAAAAATTAATTATTGCAAAAGTAGATAAGTGAAAACTTACAAGCTACATCCACTTAGAGTGTTTAATAATGTACTAAAGTGTAATTCAAATAAATTGAAAGTATTTCTTTTTAAGTGCAAACTAGTGTCCAAATTGATTATAATTTGATTACGGTAAGCAGCACCACTTAGATTCCCTACGAACGAGAGTCCACATGCTACCGAACTGAGAGCCAGGCATAACAAATAAAGGTACGTGCGGTTATATAATTAGTCACGTTAATTCAGTACCATTTTTACGAGAACCCGCCGTTGGTTCCGATCCTGCAGCGGATGAACAGTCCATATCAATCCTATTTCCTTTCTCTCCATTTCTGTCTTCTGCACTTAAGTAGTCCAAAGAGGTTCTGTGACTCGTATTTGTAACAGTCTCTCGTTTTGTGTAAGCGTTAATCAAACCACATTGGAACACAGACAATTCCTAGAAATGCCGAAGTGTGTTGTCTAAAAATATAATCGTAGGAGAAGTTACTCTTGCTCGCAGCTCCTGAAAGAATAGAGGCACTGTTATAATGCAGCTTTATACAGTTAATGCCTTTTAATCATCTCGAACTGGCAATTCTTGAAAACAGTAAATGTAATTGAGAACTAATTGGTTTCTGGACTTTGTCCATCGTCCGGAAATCTAAAATCACGACGTTTCGGAAGCTGGATCTGCTTCCGTCCTCAGGTGAAGGGGGAGGGGAGATACCTACTCAGTTGGTACCTGAGGCCAGGTACTCATATAGCTGTGGTTTAACCGGCTTAGGTTGTCCAGTGACTGAGGTTAGCTCGGTCTAAGGGACCCAACTGAGTAGGTGTCTCCCCTCCCCCTTCACCTGAGGACGGAAGCAGATCCAGCTTCCGAAACGTCGTGATTTTAGATTTCCGGACGATGGACAACGTCCAGAAACCGATTAGTTCTGAATGTTGCATACCGTCGTCAGAACCTTTTAGAGTAAATGTAATGTATAACATATATGTTATGCAGACAAATGTACACAGTATTATGTTATTTAACACAATTTTATTAAATGTTGCCCAACATGTTTCTAGCCTATATAAGGCTCATCTTCAGGGGCTCTTTTGTTGAAATTACAACAGCTATATTATTGGTATATAAAAATAATATAGCTGTTGTAATCTCAACAAAAGAGCCCCTGAAGATGAGCCTTATATAGGCTAGAAACATGTTGGGCAACATTTAATAAAATTGTGTTAAATAACATAATACTGTGTACATTTGTCTGCATAACATATATATAATTAAAAATGTACGGTACAAGTAACGTAAATAATGTATAACATATACAGTTACAATTGCAGTGTTTCCTTAATTCTTGTTCAAATTTTAATACAGTTGTAATATTCATTTACTACAGACGCTAATACCGTGTGTTGTTTTAAACTAAATTTTACCCGTTCTATGGGTGTGAAACTTGTCTTTCACCTTAAAGGAAGAACATAGATTGAAGGTGTTTGAGAACAGGTTGTTGGACGTGATGGGGATGACGTTGGCTAGCAAGAGGGTGGAGAAAAGTTCATAGCGAGGAGCTTTGTAAATTGTACTGTTCATCAAATATCATCAGGCTGATCAAATGAAATTCCTGTTATACCTATAGTTATCAAGTGCTATTCAGAATACCCTATGTCATTGACGGAAGACCCTTTTGTAGACGGGAGGATATCAAAATGTGTGTTAGAGAAAAAAGTTGTTATGGTTAGTGTCTGTCAAGGGACTCTGGTAAACACTGTAATGGACTTCGGGTTCCATAAAAGGCTGGGAATCTATTTACTGAGCAGATGAGTACCTACCGGCTTCTTAAGAAAAGAAGACTCTACCATTTGTTTTAAAACTTCTTCACATAACCTTTCAAGATACTGTACTCGTCTATGAACCATGTTTATCATTCATGACTAAACTAATTAACACAGAATAGCTTAAATCACTGGTTCTTGGGCCTAACACCTTTTCATCTCAGTTCTTTAAAATCCCTCCATACTCTAGGATCCACCAGCTTCCTGACCAATGCGTATTGAGGTAAAGCTGCCGGGGCTTGAAAATGATCACTTACCTCGATTCAGTATCGAGGTTAAGAATACGTGGACATATACTTTCACTCCCCCATACATCTTCCATGTTGCATAAGGTGTGAGATGCAAATATGGATAACAAGATAGACAGTGTACGTACAACAGTACATTGTGGCACGTTCGCGTAACCATTGTTGCCATAGAAACGCAACAATACGTTCCCTTTGTATTGTTGGCGTAGTTCTAGCTGCCAACAGTAAAAAAGTGTTAATTTTTGCCGTGCAAATGTGATATTGGGTTCTTTTGCACTGTTGTCGAACTACAAAATATTTCGGACTGCTGTTAACAATAATGTGTGTTAAATATTATGAGTGTGTGTCTGCATTCTTATCTTAGTTATCCGGCGTACAAATCACATCTTTTCTGCGCTGTATTTATTGTCGTCTGTGGCCTGTCTGGCTCTACCGTATTTTTCCACATTATCTCATAAAGGCACGATTTTCGGGGGAAAAAATTATTGAACATAAAATGTGTGTTTTGATTTTCTCTGCAAATTCGTCTGAAATATTTCTCATTCTAAGAAGAATTGAGCGAGATATTATTATAGATTACATAGGTATTCATGTAACGTTCCCTTTACTCTTGCCAGATTTTAATCAAACTTAAGCTTTCTCGTCAGATTTTTCGAAAAATCCTCAAATATTAAATTTCATGAAAACCCGTCCATTAAGAGCCGAGTTCTCCCATGCGGACAGACATGACGAAACTAATAATCACTTTTTGCAATTCTGCGAACGCGCCTAAAAAAGGAGAAACTGTCAGTAAGAGTTTAAGATAAGGTAAAAGGCAAAATATTCCTTGTGTTCAGTTGAGGACCACGCCGTGAAGATATGTGGAGGAGTGGAGTCATAGCTTTTAACCCTGTTACTAGATGATGATGATGAGGAGGAGGAGGAGTGGTCAGTTTCAGTTGCTTGAGCCCCGTGGGACCCACTGGTAAGAAGCTGAATTGGCCACTGAGCCCGTCTGAATAATTTGAAGAACAGACTACTATAATCAAGAACTGAACGCCGGTTCCCCGGTAATTCAGCCCATAGCATAGTCCTTAAAGTGACTGAACTGTCCCTGCCTCTTTAATAAGTCCGTACTAAACGTCCAACGGTGCACCGATTCTCTCTAACTTTCCTGAGTGTCGCACTAAATACGTACGCAGTGTGTTGACTGTATAGCTCTGTCCTGCACATTAAGGATCAAGGACCTCGAGAAACAACAAAAGCGACTTTAAATAGAAAGCATGTATCCATTACGGTCGTGTGGTTGATGTGATGGCCACAGTATTCCATATAAACACCCTTGAAGTGGACCTTGACTCAGCAATGAGATTGCGTGCGCTTCTGAGCGTGTTGGTGTCCCGTCCGGCCTGTAAAGTTGCTTTTATAATTATTATGAGTGACTTCTACCCCCTTTCAGTCCTGAATTTCTCGTTAATTAAATTGCATACTGAGGGGTTTTGATCCTGGCATGTGCCGCATCATCTGAAATAGCAGCGCCACTTTTACTATCTGTTGATTGTAAGGACTTTTGAAAATGGCTTAGGATACATACTGTGTAGGTGCCTCTGGACTCTCGTTGTTAGTGTATGGAGTGGTTATGTCTTGAGGGTTGCAGGTGGGGGTGGGCTAGCATTGAGGGCCGGAATGAGAATTGCTCACTTGAAACAATGATTAAACGATTTCGTACGCCTATTGTGACGTATTATTATTATTATTTATTATCACGTTTATGCAGGGTATTTACAGTTATATACCTGAAACAAGCCATGTTTGTAGGGTATACATTGTTGCAGCTATTCTGTAGTTACAATTTATGATACATGTAATGTTATTTCCCATTTCTTATTGTGCAGTTGTTAGAGTAAACATTTCCCATGCTAACCGTTCAGCACTTGCGCAGTATGTGCGCAGTGCCCAATATGGCTGTTTTCTGCACTTCCTTGATTTCGTGCTTTCCCGGTATGTTTGCTCAGGTATTTTCTGAATGATTTTGAGATGGTTCCAGTTGCCTTTATTATTACTGGTATCACTTTTGTTTTTACAGTCCACGTGTGCCGTATTTCTGTTGTAAGGTCTTTGTATTTCAGAATCTTCTCGGCTTCTTTCTTGATCATATTTCTGTCTCCTGAAATTGCAACGTTTAACAAACGTTTATTATTATTATTACTGCTGCCGCTATGGTCATTACCATTATGTTTTACGTACTATCCTTGATCGGAGACAGCTTATAGTTAATATATTTTAGTGTGTGTGAAGTGCTGGCTTAGTTAAACTGACTTCATATTCTTTCGTCTCTATTTGCTGCGGATACAGACCTGCTTTTACATAGCCCATTACATTACATATAGCTTATATAGACATACATTATGTTTATCTGAACGAGATAAATAAAACGTAGGCATAATAGGGATGTTGTGCCTATCCGGCTCTAACTATCTGGGACTGCTCATCGTATATCCATAATTTGTGATGAAGTGTCTACGATAGAAGTTGTAGGGGCCAACTTAACTCTGCTGCTTTCAGCCAGCTGTAGCTCCAGCATTACTTAGATACTGAATGTCGTCGGTTTTTTTTTCCCCCATAAAGGGTTCGTCGCAGAAAAATGGCGTATAACATAAAACGTATGTCTCGTTACGACCACAAATGTGTTTCCCGAAAAAAATTTTCGGTGTGTAGAATATTTAGCAGAAAACGTAGAAAACTAAATTTCACACTGTTGACACCGTGCATCTTCGTCATACTAAATTAAGTTATAGACCAACTGATGCACACTAAAACCACTTTTTAAGTAGCTTTGTTATTAAAATTGTTAAAATTGTACCCCTACACGTGTTTCGATCCTAGGATCATCGTCAGGGGGTTCTCTGCTAAAAGCCACAGTCACTTCAAACACATGATTTAAAATATTCCATCGGCACTTTAAAACGTATATATTACAAGTTAAAATCTTCTAAAAAGACTCGTTAAAAGTTGTAATATCAATGTATTTTGGTTGTAGGTTCTCGTGCCGGCAGATTTTGTTAAACCATATTGAAGCATTAGTCCTCAGTAGCTTTTTCTTGATGTTTTGATGTTGGTATACTTTTCTTGCTTGTTGAGCACTTATAAATTTCACATTGTTGACACCGTGCATCTTCGTCATATTAAATTAAGTTATAGACCAACTGATGCACACTAAAACCACTTTTTAAGTAGCTTTATTATTAAAATTGTTAAAATTGTACCCCTACACGTGTTTCGATCCTAGGATCATCGTCAGGGGGTTCTCTGCTAAAAGCCACAGTCACTTCAAACACAAGCTACTGAGGACTAATGCTTCAATATGGTTTAACAAAATCTGCCGGCACGAGAACCTACAACCAAAATACATTGATATTACAACTTTTAACGAGTCTTTTTAGAAGATTTTAACTTGTAATATATACGTTTTAAAGTGCCGATGGAATATTTTAAATCATGTGTTTGAAGTGACTGTGGCTTTTAGCAGAGAACCCCCTGACGATGATCCTAGGATCGAAACACGTGTAGGGGTACAATTTTAACAATTTTAATAATAAAGCTACTTAAAAAGTGGTTTTAGTGTGCATCAGTTGGTCTATAACTTAATTCAGTAGAAAACTAAATTCTGATCATATGCAGTGTGACATTTGTAGCCGGTTAGCTTCGCAACGTTAGATCTGTGTGTTCAACAAAGTGACGTCAAGCTGTCCACTGATGTATGCTGAATGTCAAAGAACGCGTTTGTAAAGTATGTGCACTCCAATGTATGCTTGTAGAGTATTCCTTCGAGCAGTTCTGTAATCTAATTTGAAGATCATTTTATAGTTCAGTAAACATGACGGACAGCCTCATTCAGCTGTTCCAAGCTATGTGAGGCGGAGCATGCCTGCAAGTTGCACACTGGCACTGGCACTGGCACTGGCACTGGCACTGGCACTGGCACTGTCATAGTGACTCTCTGTTTCACCATACCAAAGCGTCACAGTTGAAAAATGAACTCTGGACGTATGTCGGATTTGTTGCTGAAAGCAAAACAAGTTTTGTTTAATTAAAACTTGCTTTAATTGATTTTATAACTTCCAGAATATAATGGCTCCATTCCGGCGTCTTTCTGCTTAGCCACCCTCTTATTATAAATAATTAATACTTTAGCTCATCATATTCTCTTTTTTTAGGCTTGATTATGTCATTATTAGTCATTTGTTTCCTATCAGCACGATTCACATTCCACTCGTTTAAAATTATAAAACTGTCCTTTGTTATTCAAATTCGCCGTAGGGTGAGATATGATTTTGATAACGTCTGTTTTGTCCCGATCTTTACATAAAGTTGAAAAAATCTGGTTGACAGTTTTAAATTTTATATTATCTGGTTGACAGTTATTATGCTTTAGGTTTAAACGTACGTAATAGCATAGATAGGCCTGTATCGTTGCGTCTTTTTACATATATCTGATCAGAAACTACTGAATGAATTTTGATTAAATTATGTATTGAAGGTCTACATTCAAAGTTATTAGACGCATATGATTCTGATTCATATCTCTTCACTATAAGTCCTGTTTCACATGAGGCGGAAATTACAGGTTGTGACTTCTCTCAAAAACGGCTCAACATACCGCGAATCTTATGAACTGAACATTGAATTTATATCTTATTGAGGCCTGAGTGTTTCACTTCAGCTAATTTTCGATATTGTTAATATCTGATATTTTGAGTCTGTAATGTGTTTAGATAGATTTGTATCTGAAGGGAATTTAAATCAGTACCACTGATATGTAGAAAATAGCGAAGAACGGATTTTGAACATATTGGCATTTTAAACTGAAATACACCTTTCTTGTCTTGCTGTTTACAGAAACGATATTTTACACCATAATATAGGCCTACATTATGTAAAACGTGGCCCGTCTTTACTGTAGTATCAGTTATGGACTAGCATATCTGATTTTCAAGCTTCATATTTTGCTCTCTTTGCTCGTTAGTTTTACACAACGTACCAATACCTGGGCTTCACTCTGTAAACCATGTTATAGGCCAATCTTCATAAATTAGCAACAGGAATATTGTATGAAAAATTCATTTTACTGGATGGAATATTCGGTGATATTTCTTAAAACATACCTGTGAATTTTAATTACTTCCCAACATCCGCAGGCTTTTCCTTTACAGTGGTAAACAGGATGTCATGCGGGGCCCTAACTCAGACAGACGGGACACATAAAGCGTAACGAAAATATACATGTCGCTCGAGTACTCCATAAAGACGTCCAGAGTGCCGCTGTATGATCTACGTCTGCTGTCAGCACACAGCTCTGGAATCCTGACGATGGAATCCACTAGGACGACCACCAAATACGGAATGGGAGGTGCGTCCCAGCCAGGGATCTCCGCATTAAATCCGAAAATAGCTTACTAAATAAAATTTTGGAAGAGGTGGAATTCTCTTTGCCTAAAATATTAATGTTTATACGTTGTTATTTAGCATTCAGCTTACTTGCAGCCGAACAACGCCAATACTCTGCAAGGTTTGAAATTATCACAGCGGTGCTGATGAAGATTTCTGACTTCTGGTATATGACGACGTGTAGATCGATGTACAGGTACAGACGTTTCGTTGGAGCTTTCTTTCTCCATCTTCAGGGCAATTCAAGAAATTATACTTCGAATATAGAGGCAGCAAGCTCTTCCAAAAAAGTTTGTACCTCTACACAAATATTCACGGCATCATATTTCATAAGACTCAGATCTTCGAAGTGAAGGTTATTACGAGTTGAAAAGGACGCCACGGTTTAAATAATAATGCTCAAAATTGCTAAATTGAAGGAAACAGGCTCAATTGCAGTGGTTCTAGAATCCAAGCCAAATTAATGGGCACATGTAAACAATTTTAAATCGTGAAACTTGCAGCACTTCAACCCTTTAAAATACAGCGGTTACTGTACAGTGTATATACCGCCAGATTTAACATTCACAAACTCTGCATTCTACACGTGCAGTACATCTGTGTGAGCCACACGATCTGAAAATCAACAGCATTAATCAACCGGTCTTTCTAGTGGAGACGGAATGTGTTTCATGTGAATTGTGAACTAATTTTTATATACCATTTACATTAACTTGATCGTTCAGGCGGGTCTTTCCCGAGGGTAAAGCTGCCGTAGCGTGGTTGTGACCACCCACCTCCTTCTAGCGCAGGGTTGCGACTGGAATGGAGCTATACCTCCGCCTCCCCTCTGTGCCAACCCAGGCATGTCGTGGGGTTTCCTTTGACCTTCATGATTCAGGACATCTCAATTGAGGTTTTCTTGGCTTCTCTCTGTCTTCAATCATATGCTGAGATGTTTCCTCCCCGAGTTACGCAATATTTGTGTTGCGAAAGACCCGGCGCATATCGAATTTTGCGTAAATCGGGGTCTAGCTTACATATGGTCATCCCTATATGTATATACAAGGCAGTCCATTTGAAATCCAAACTCCAAAACACTGGAACCTGATCGGCCGCAGACTGACTGCCCCGCCGCCTGTGTTATCGCCCAGCAGTATTCTTCCGCCACCTTCGTATTATTGCGCAGTAAATATTGGGCGCGTATTTTAAACTAGGTGTTATTTCAATCTTTTTTACTTTTTTTTTTTTTAAATTGCACAAGTCTGAAATGGCGTAACTTGAAGTTTCGTTAAGTCGTGGACTGTCTGCATGTTGCTATTGCATATTTCTCATGCAACCCTCCGGATTTTAACTAGTCACAGTTAATCACCTTGCTCAGAACACCAACTAAATTATCTTTACAAATTGTACATCCTAGTCTCCATTGTCATGTTACTTCTACCAGGAGACGGTCTGGCGAACTTTCCCTTTCGTCTCCTCATCTTCCGTGCATCAGAAGAGGATTGATTTTGGCTTGTAACTGTTACCTGCGTGCGCTAGGTGAAACAGAATTTTTACCATGCTACGTTTCGCAATTTGCTCTGTAGTCCTCTACCTGTACAGGAACGGGTAGGCAGTGCCTGGGAACCTTCAGAGTCGTAAAATTTTCGTTTTCCCTGTAATGAATGTTGTGTCTCCCCCCCCCCCCCCCCCCTACCCTCCAGCCCACGCCATATCCTTTTTGCTCTGTCGTTCTTCTTTACGCTTCATCGGGTTAAGGTGCGTAAAAGTTTCTATGGACATGAAAGAACAAGCACAATTGTGTTAGAGAACTATATAGAGAGACAGATTCATGAAGCTTCAGCCAGCTGGACCGAATACAACGTTTCTGCAGCTTTATAATTCCTCCTGTCACTGTTTCTTTATGCGATCAGTTTTTCGAACATCTTTGATGTATCTCCTCTGCGGGTGTAAGCAGTAGGATGCACACGCACGGTTTCATATACGTCAGTGTCAATATAACGTTCACACTTCCCGCCCGTTATCACACGCGGGAATTTGGTGACAGCCATGCCAATACAACCGTGACATCCAATTCTGTAAAAAAAAAACATTACTACCCAATTGAAGCAAATGATTTGTGACGTCATAGCTACTGCATTAGGTATATAACAAACATCACTACCTAACTCAACAGACCACTCCTTGACGCTATAACTGGTATACTTAGACTGTGGGCGACTGTCTGCGCCTTCTTCAAGAAACCAAGGCGATGTGATATAATTCTATGAGATTCTGATGATTGTATATTGTTACATTTGGAATTATTATTTCTTGGACTTTGTCCATCGTCTCGAGTGGAAAGAACTGTGAAGTTGTAAATCGCTTCTTTTTTTTTGGGGGGGGGGGGGGGGTGAAAACAGCAAGTGTTTTATTAATTTTTAAAATAGTTTTTCGACAGGAGACGATGGACAAAGTTTGTAAGGTAAATAACTGCAATCAAAACACTGTGATATGACTATTGATGTAGTTTTGACGAGGGTATGTCACTATCTAATTGAAGTAACCGGGTCATGTAACCATAATGACAGTTTGGATAAAATGCCGCTATCTGACATAACCACTTAAAGAAAGTGAGCTATGGCATTACAGTCATTACCTCGGATGTGGAAGAAATGCAACTAGAAACACGACCTTAAGCCCATGTTGCATTTACAACATACAGAACGTACGACGCTAACACAATATATCCATCACATACGACAATATTTATTTGAGGTGAGCCACAGGATTTTATTTCACAACGAAACTACTTTTATAGACGCCGTAAGCGTCTTTCGTTCTGTCCCTGTCTTATAATGTAAACGAACCTTTCATTTACACCACATCGGTTTGTGGCAGCAACTTTAGAAAGCAAACTAAATTCGTTTTTATATTCTCGTGTTGAAATCTGGTCACATCTGTCAGTATACAGAGGCAGTATGGCTTACACGGTTTTGTGAAGCCTGTGCTCTCCGGTTACTTTCTTCTGTTTATCGCATATTTAAATCACGAATAAAATAAAGGAGTTCATGGGTGAAGGAATAAAGAAATTAACTAACTAACTCCAGGGAGCAGAGTCCTTCTTGGGAAGCTAACAGGTCGTCAGCTAGTCAAGAAATTCCCCGAACTTTATGGAACCCGAAGGTTCACTATCGCATTCACAAGCCTTCGCAACCTATCCCTATTTTTAGCCAGATCAATCCGGTCCATGCCTCCCATTCCACTTCTTGAAGATCCAGTTTAATATTATCCTCCCATCTACGCCTATGTGTTCCAAGTTGTACGAGGCTTCTCACATTCCACGTGCCAAATCTCATATCCCTTTTCACCTGCTTGTGTCGTTACCAAAGGATCGGCCCAAGTCCGAGGCCTCGTGGAATGTTTCGTCACATGGTAACTTTTTTGCGGTGAGGAGTTAGTTGTTGGCACCTCGCCCAACCCCAAGCTGGAGGACCTCCTTTATCGGCTGTCCGCGATTGCTTATTCAATATATTCGCAGCTACTCTCCATATTGGAGACCTTTCCTCCATCCGCAACCTGAGGACGCGCTATGCCGTGGTGATAGGGACCCACTTATCACGGCAACAGGGGAAGAAATAATGACAGGAAGAAGGAGAAGTCGGGAAGTCCTGCTGCAGTCTGTCTCCCCTGAGTATCTTCTTCAGAGGCCCTAAGATACTCGCAGTAAGCAGACCCGAGCATACGGAGGATGTTACAACACTGCAGTGGGGCCAGATCTGCTAAATGTAAAGTCGCGTTACGTGTGTGGCCTGGTAGGTAGCCCTGCAGCTTTAGTCAGGAGGCCACCGACTAAGGCTCTTCGCGATTTTCCTCTGTATCTCTAACAAAATTCCGGCCTAGTACCTCTCTCAATGAGCGGTGCTATGCCGGAATTTTGTTAACAGTGTTTGCCTTCTTCGCCGTTCTTTCCAATTTATTATTTACTAATTTTTGTACTCTTCAACGCTATATTCTACTTAATGCGTCGTAAAATAAAGTAAATAAGTAAATTTGTCCCTGTGCACGTCGTGAAGGCGTATGGGTTGTGAAGGTATAACTCCACTCTTTCGTAATCTCGGTGATAGATGGAGGTGAGTGGTTAGCTTCATGCCCCGGCCACTTTACTTCCGCAGAAAGAGCCCCCGCTACCCACTGAATACGAGGTTGGCTCGGGCGCAGAACCGGTCTCAACGCTTTGGAGAAAAAAAAATCTGTTACTCCTGCCGGAATCGAAACACCATTCTTCGGTCATCGAACCGGTAGCCTATTCTGTACCGAGGAGTTCCCCGCCTCCTGCATCGTTAAATAAACCATGAGTAAATAAATAAATAAATACGGAAACAAACTCGTCCGTGGTCTACTTTCTACGAACCAGCCTGATATCTTGTCAGGTGTTTGCGTTAGAACTCTGTGACACAGTTCGCAGCGCTAACCTCCGCGGTAACAACGCTGTCGAACAACAGATTAGTTATCTGTCTACCTTGTTTGCAGAGTGTGCCCCAGAAGAAAGACATGCATAAGCTTGGGGGTGTTTCGTGTGCCGAAGTGGCCATATGACGAAGTGCTGTTGTTATGATAACGATAAGGCTTTTGAACGGAGAACTAACAGCTTCTGTCCAGCAGTTTGTTTGGAAAGCGATTTGAAATCTGAGCACAATAATGGGTCATTTGGCTCCCTTTCAAAGCTGGGATGTTGAGACAAGCAATGTACGAGTACACAGAGTATTGGTGGAGAAACCTATTGGAAAGCAAGCACTTGGAAAACCGAGAAGGAGATGGGAAGATAGTATTAAGAGGGGTCTTACTGTGAAAGTGGGGAGTAAAGAACATTGACTCTGAATCTTGTTCAGTGGGGGACTTTGTTATTAGCGGTGTTGAGCTATTGGGTTCTGTTACATGACACAGGGGCGCACCCAAGGGGGAGCTGCCGGGCTGCAGTCCCCCAAAACCGAAATTTAAAGAACACAGATTTTGTAGATATGATATCACAAGTTCTACGTGATTTCCTCTTCAGCCAAAATCAGCCACTAAAGTCGGCTGATGATTAGTACATTAGAATTTTTAAAAATAAATCAACAAAATTTAAAAAGACAAGAAGATAGGACATTGTGATTGAGTCATGGAATACGTATATAAATGCAGTTGCAAACAGTGTTATGTTGTACTTACATGATTTTTATAGCACAATTTTTAAAATCAGGGTCAGCCCCCCCCCAAGGAAAAATTCTGGGTGCGCACCTGACATGGCACAAAATCATTATGAAGATCCATTTGCTCTGCTCTGTGACGCCGTGTAGTCTTGCAGAAGTTAAAGTTAGTTAACTGTGTCTTCGTCATGAGGATATTCATCTACTCATCTACCCTGCTGATGAAAGCTGCAGGTTCCTCTGAAACGTCGGTGTACTTCTGTCAGACTATACGGTGTCACCTTCCACAAGACAGCAATTTCCATGGTCACCGCCATGAGAATCAGATCTTGTGAATATGGTAAATAAATAAATAATAAATTAGAGGAAGAGATTTGGGTTGTACAGAACACACCAAAAAACGGAATGTCATGTCCATGTCAATATTGTCCCTTCAACTTTTGAGTTAGATTAGGTTACATTACAAGCCCGCACCCATAGGGGGGCTGCCGGGCTGCAGTCCCCTCCTCCAAACGGAAATAAAAAAAAACTCAGATTTTGTAGACACGATATACCAAACGTTTCATCCTAAATAAGCCACTGTATTCGGCTGATGACTAATAGATTGAAATTTTGAAAAATAACATAAAAACCTAAGAATTCTTAGACGAACTTAGAAAACCAAAAAAAGATTAGACCTTGTGATTTAAATTAGGTGAGTGAGTCATGGAACGTGTAGGTATATTTATATGTATGTAAATGCAGTTGCAAACAGAGTTATGTTACAGTTATATTTATTACATGATTTTTATAACATAGTTTTTAAACTCAAACATAATATATATATATAACCTCAGGGTCAGCCGCCTCCAATGAAAAATTCTGGGTGCGCGCCTATCACGTGGTTATTTCATTCACCATATTATTGGCTATGTTGCATATGTTATCGTTGTTTCTATGTTGCTACGTATGCTCTAACAAGTTTAACTGGTTGGGGCATATCTTACGTTATATACTGTATGTTATGCTTATTACTAAACACCTTGCTCCTTGTTCTCAGTAATGCAACATGCCATGCTCCAACTTCAAGTAACTGGGTTGCAACACACACCATGTTCTTGTATGCTCTTATGTACATAAGAATGACGTAAAGTTTTAATTTGTGCGTCATACGATGTCCCCAGTTATAGGGCGGTTATATCGTGTTACTCTCTGTTACTCTGTCAATTCTAATGGATTGGATATATATTTAGGAACTTAGAAAAAAGAAAAAAACAAAAGAATGGGCAAATCTCTGTTCTGTAATGCTGTAAAGATGGTACATCACATTTGAGGCTACGTAGTTACTGGAATTTTTATATCGTCTTGTGTTTAAAACAAGAAGGCATTGTACGTATAACGTAACATTGAGGAGCGTTCGCGTAACCATTGTTGGTGTGTAAAAGCAATAAGTTTTAAATATTCTTAGTGTGTGAGTCTGTAGTCTTAGTTATATAGCATGCAAAGCGCATGCGCTGTATTATATTGTCATCTGTGGCCTGACTGCCTATACCATATGTTTCCACATTATCTCATAAACAGCACGATTTTCGGAAAGAAAGGTATTGAACATAAAATGTGTGTTTGGTTTCCTCTACAAATATTGTCTGAAACATTTCTCATTCTGACAAGAATTCAGCGAGATACTATCATAAATGTACATACTTCTTCATGCAATGTATCCGTTATTCTTGTCAGATTTTAATAAAACTTGAATATTCTCAACAGATTTTCGACAAATCTTCAAATATAAAATTTCATGAAAATCCGTCTAGTGGGAGCAGAGTTGTTGCATGCGGACGGACAGACGGATACACAGATATGACGAAGCTAATGGTCTTTTTCGCAATTTTGCGAACGCGTCAAAAGATCGCAACGCTAGACGATGGGGAAAGCCAAAAGCCAAGGGAGTCATTTTGTTAATCATGTGTATTGTTCACCAAATATTATTGAAGCGATTAAGTGAAGCGAAGTGACATGGACGGATTATGTAACACGCATGAGGGCGATGTGAAATGGGCGCGCAATTTTATTGGAAAACGTGAGGAAAGAGACTAATTTCGAGACCAATGTGTAGATCGATATATATCGATAGGTAACATTAAAATGGAGGACGTGAGGGTGTTGTTTGAGCTGGTTCAGAGTAAGGGCCAATGACGGTATCTTCTTAGTATGGTAATGAACCGTAGGCTTGTGTAAGCAACGCGAATTTCCGTGAACGACTGTCCGCTTTCGAAGTAGGACGTGTGCTTCACAGCTTCAGCATGACATGGTTTGAACCGGTTAGCACTCAAACTTCACATTTGGAACGCCCTGGACTCGAATTGTGGCTTCTAAGTCAGCTATTCTGGGTGGTTATGTCTTGATTTTTCACAGCACCTAAAGCAACTGCTAATATAGGCTAATGAATTAAAATAGGCCACAGTTCCTCCCTTTTACGCCTCCATCTGGCTGTGTATTTGGCCTCATGATCTAAGTATTTGTACTGTATTTTGTATTTGTGTACGCTTAACATATTCCTGTGAATTCAGTGTAGGTTTGTCAGTATCGATTCATTATATCTCCAAAATTTATTGAGACTGAAATTGGGGTAATATGTTACCAGAATTGGTGGGTGGTACAAATTAGTTGGCATGACCCATGTAGGTATAAAAAGGAGTATATATCTCATTAAAATCTATAGCATTTATGTGGACATTTTTGGATTACATTTATCTCCATCTGGAGGCATTTCTGGCCTATTTAGCTTCTCACATCCGGAAAGCAAAGTTGTTTATACATTGACACTAATTGATACGCGACACCTGGAAAATAATGTGGCATTTTCAAGAAAATGCTACAACTCCCTTTGAGATTTTGCAATTTTGAGCATCCAAGTCAAGAAGATGAAGTCAGCGCACAAGGAAACCATTTTACACGTGTAACACTTACAGAAGCGAAATAAAGGCAGCGATGAGCTGCGCAAGTTTAATAGCTAGCGCCTGAGTTGCTATGCAACACAAGCACTTAAGTGCTAGCCAGTGGGGCGGTCCAAACTTCCAGGGGATGACAGTACGAAGGGATGGTTAACTACCCGCCTGTATGTTAAATCTTTGCCTGTGTCTGCAGATTAACTGTGTGTCTGTAGGTCAACTGTGTTCCAGTAGGTTAACTGAGTGCTTGTAGGTTAGTTATGTGCCTATAGGTTAACTGTGTGTCTGCAGATGAACTGTGTACCTGTAGGTTAACTGTGTGTCTGCAGATGAACTGTGTACCTATAGGTTAACTGTGTGTCTGCAGATGAACTGTGTACCTGTAGGTTAACTGTGTTCTGTAGTAAGTCGTCACAACAACCAACTCATGCACTGGATAAAATACGTACATTTGTAAACTATATTAAAACCCCGTACATGTTTCAGCACCAAGGTACCATCTTCAGGGGGAAGTTCGTTACAAACGAATGAATATCTTCATTCGTTTGTAACGAACGCCCCTCTGAAGTTGGTACCTTGGTGCTGAAACATGTATGGATTTTTAATATAGTTTAGAAGTATATTTTATCCAGTGCATCAGTTGGTTGTTATGATGATTGTAACACGATGCACGGTATGAATAATATAAAAGATGTGTGTCTGTAGGTTAACTGTGTGCCTGTAGATGAACTGTATGCCTGTAGATTAACTGTATGCCTGTAGATTAACTGTATGACTGTAAGTTAACTGTGTGTCTGCAGATTAACTGTGTACCTATAGGTTAACTGTGTGTCTGTACGTTATCTGTGTGCCTGTATATTAACTGTATGCCTGTAGATTAACTGTGTGCCTGTAGGTTAACTGTGTACCTGTAGGTTTACTGTGTGTCTGTAGGTTATCTGTGTACCTGTAGATTAACTGTGTTCCTGTACGTTAACTGTGTGCCTGCAGATTAACTGTGTGCCTATAGGTTAACTGTGTGTCTGTAGGTTATCTGTGTGTCTGTAGATTAACTGTATGCCTGTAGATTAACTGTGTGCCTGTAGATTAACTGTGTGCCTGTAGGTTAAATGTGTGTCTGCAGATTAACTGTATGCCTGTAGATTAACTGTATGCCTGTAGATTAACTGTGTGCCTGTAGATTAACTGTGTGCCTGTAGGTTAAATGTGTGTCTGCAGATTAACTGTATGTCTGTAGGTTGACTCTGTGTCTGTAGGTTACTTCCTGAACTCAGAGCCCTTAACTTCTGCTTTGTATGGGTTTGAAATGCTGGATTTTTTACTCTAAGGGAAGAACATAAACTGAGGGTGTCTGAGATCAAAATGCTGAGGAGAATATCTAGATCTGAGAAGGAGGAAGAGAAACATGTAGAAAATTACATCATGAGAGTTTCCATATGTATTATTTTTGCATCTTATTGTTACAGTGATTAAATAAAGTAGGATGAAATAGATGGGGAATGTAGTAAACACTGCTGAAAGTAGGAGCCCACTTTGTGACTGAAAAGTTATGCGCATTTTTATGAAGGTTCTTCTTGGATTTCGTTTTCAAACGGTTGGGCCGATATCAACCGAGTAGAAGAATACTCGTGAAGTTTCTTTTGAAATTAGTGAATCGAATTACGCGTCTTCCTTCCTTGCTTGATGTATTTACCGCACGTGATTGATACTTTGGTCTCAGTGTCTGTTAAAAACGTTGACAAAGTGTAATGAAATGGATGTGTAATAAAGGAACTCTGGCTGTACAGAAGGAAGTTTTCTGTTTGTGTAAGATTCATGTTGGAATCTTCCGCACTATGATGTCGTGTAATCTGGTACTGGATTGCAACGTTGCAGAGGAAAATGCTGCTATCTTCAGGGTAGATGAACAAAAAGAAGGGGATCATGAAACCAACGAAAATAGACAATACGTCATATGTGAATTTCAGTTGTTTTAATTGAAATAGTTTTCATTTAATGCGACTTAAGACTAAATATATCTAATTTCAAGGATCACCATTAGCCTGAAAATAGTACTGATTTGAATCTTTAAATCATTTGGTTGATCATTTGCAAACTGTGGTGTGCTGACTGTGTTATGCTGACGAGACAGCGTTGAAAATTTTGTGACATCTTCTGTATTTATAGAACTCGGTGTGAGCAATGCTGAAAGCCTAGTGAGTTAAAACAGTGATAATGCGTCTGGGTTTACTTCGAAAGGTACCTGTTTAATTTGTAAGGTATCGGTTTAATTAGAAGGTACCAGTTTAATTCGAAAGGTACCCGTTTAATTCGACAGGTACAAGTTTAATTCGAAAGAATTCAATTTAACCCGAAATGCACAAGTTTAATTTGTAAGGTACCCGTTACATTCCAGGGGTACCCGTTTAATTCGAAACATACCCATTTTATACTCGCTTCCAAACTAGTGTTTCCATTTAGATCATCAGATCGTCCATATATTTTGCTGTGTACCAATCTAAAATTGGCCACGGCCTGATCCATAGCTCATAACCATCCTACCATATGTCAGTGGAAACCCATAACCTGAATATTTGCGAACGCCGTCGTGTACTAGTTAGTACTCTATTTCGGAGGCCCTTAGTTTCGGTTCTTGGCCCGAAAACGAGCAATCGTAACTGAACATTTCGTTATATAAGTTTCAAAACTTCCACGGCGACAAAATTCGATACAATATTCTGGGGTTGGCAGTCGCGTAAGGTGGTTCTAGTAAACCGACGTTTCAAAGACTGATTCCGTTTCCATTTTCAAGGTTCTAATATCAGAAAAAATGATGATGGACACGGATTCGGTCTCTGAAAACGTCGGTGCATTTAAACCACCGGACGCGACTGTCAACCTGAGAAAATTGTATTGCAAGTTTCGTGGTTTTCCTCAGCACCTGGGATAATAGGGGTCTACCTTGAACTAGACCAGCACGTTTTCTTCTGAATCTATCAATTTATCATCGTATTAGACTCGGCTTGACGAATCAGTTGAGAAGCTGTCGTTAAATAACTAACCCCGCGAGCAGATTCCTTCTTGTGAAGCTAATATCAGCTAATGTAATCAAGAAATTCGCGGCCATTAATTTTTTGTGGTTTTGTTAAGGACGCTGTCAGTATCTCAGCTTACCTAGCGTCGAATGGCAAGATTATCGATGAATGATTAATTATATCGGATCAAGAAGGAGGAAGTCGTGACCTAATAAAGCTATTTCCCGACATTTATGTGGAAGGACTGAGGAAAACCACGAAAACCTCGGAATGGCTGTTGTTGGGCCGAGATCTGAACCGAGTATAGAGCGTTACGCAAGGAAAAAATATAACAACCATGCGATACAGCATTGTTTAATAACCGAATATGCAACAACTATGCTATTAATTGCACTTTTATCTGAAGTCCTAGCTTCTTCATGGATATAATTAAATTACTTGCCTCTGTGGTGAAGGCAACGTGTAGAGTGTGATGTAGGGGCATGTCCGTGTAGTACTCGTATGTTTGTGCAGTTTGCTGTGAGGCATTTCTTTTTGGTGAAGGGCCCCGCAGCAGATGTTACGGACGCATCGCAGCCTTGAGGCTTATTGTGCAACCCTGTGATGAAGATGATTAGTGTTTTTTTCGTTTTCCCGAGTAATGGACCACCGGTGGAATGAAATTGGCAGGGGAAAACAGACGTACTTGGGGAAAAGCCTGTCCCAGTGCCACTTTATCCACCACAAATCCCACATGGTCCGAACCGGGATCGAATCCGGGCCTCCGCGGTGAGAGGCCGGCGACTAACCGCCTGAGCCATGGCACGGCCTTGCTGTGAGGCGTAATTTCGTTTCATGTTTATCCATTACAGCTAAATGGATAATATGCAGTGGTTCAAATGAAAGATACTAAGGATCTTGCGGGAAATTTACGTATTCTGCTCCCTGTTAACTCTACATCGCTTATTTGTAGCTTTGTGTTCAGGAATTTTATTGAGTACGACAAGTTTATATTATTTGTTTTGGATATTATACCGAAACTTCTACACCAAATTTACAGTTACCATTATTAGCACTGTATTTAGTATTATATGTATCAACTTATTGAGACCAACTGATACAACATATTTGAATCCTCAGTTCTTGATACGTGTGAAACATTTTACGGAATATACCTCGTACAGGTAAACTATAAATGTATCAGCAAGATCGTATGTAATTAATTCTGTAAACAATTTTTTTGCTGATACATTTATAATTGTACCTTGACATTTTAAAGATTTGAGATCTCACACCTACTTGCAGTTCTAATAATTTTATTTTTTATGTTATAGGTATAGTCCTGTTGATGGCTTGTTTAGGCCGAAACATGTAGCATATTTTACCTTGTATTATGAGTTGTATACGACTAACTTGACAAAGAAATATATACTAATTATATTTCTGTTCTGTAACTATGGATTCTTTATTTTTCCAGTTTCTGTTCTTATTTGTCCACCGGATTGTTCGAAACGTATTTGTGTCCCGTTGGTCTTACAGACATTACTTCCTTCAGTAAATAAAAAGGCCTACATGAAATCGATTCCAATCTCTAAAGTGCAGGTTAAATGAAACTTTTATAAGTCCCTTGTCGCTTCAGGAAGTTGTGTCTCCATCTGATCGACAAAGGATAAAAACGTATATGGACACAACAATAAAATTTGTTCACAAGCAAACACTGACGATAATTGTTGGCGACTGTTATATCCCGTATGATCCAAATGCTTAAAAGAAGTTCTCGAAGTTAAGTGACTTCATGTATGCTGTGGTAACCCCCGAATAGCAAACATAGGCATTTGAGTCCCAAAATTTCCTATAAGTCATTTAAGTTCTAAGACGTTCACTAAAGTATTGATTCTGTTATAGACCGCCCTCGAATAACAAACAAAGATTGTTGCCTTCTGAATTAAGACAAAAGAATAATATGTTTTTACAATGCTTAATTTTAGGCCACCAACCTTTCTCTGGATTATAGGTTTACGGTGTCACTGTGTCCTTTTCTGTTTACTCTCATCTAATAGGATTTGAAAGCGATAAATTTTTATGAAACCTGATACGGATTTCATGACGTGAGAGGCTGTGCAACCTTCATACTTTGGAATTTACTACAATAAGTAATACCCACTCACTGACAGTGCGAAATTCTGAAGTGGGTAGAGCACTCACGACGCTTAATTTAGGGTTTTACAATTTATCATCGTAATAATTGTACATTGATACAAATTTTGAACTACAAATGGCTTTGGCACGTTGAGAGAACACAGAGAAACATACTTAGAGGATTAATGAAACGGCATATGCCGAGTGGAACGGCAAACTGAGAACGACTGACTGTTCAAGTGTTGGTGAGGATGTCGGACAAGTGAGGCCGATACAAGTGGCCCTGCTGCTTGACAGCTTGATGATGAAGATGTGTTGCAGAGACGTGAAGACCTGTCAGTGGCACAGTGGAACAATGGTGGCTAACTCCGTGGCTCTTCGTTGAAAAATCGAGAGTTACGAATCTGCTGAAGAAGTTCCCTGAGTCTGTGAAACCCAAAAGTTAGATTGTCCTCTTCACAATATTCCTATTTTGCACCCTAATGTGAAAGTCTGGAACTCTGTCGATACTGTCATACCCTACTTCTCTTAACGTCCGTTGTAGTATTATCATCCCACCAAACCTTTGGTCTCCCAGGCTGAATTTCCATTTTCGGTTTCCCGATCAAAATTTAGTATGAATTTATCGCCTCCCACTGTACACTATACATGTACCGCCCAATCCATTATTCTTAACGTAATCACTCTAATGACGTTTACTGTTGGGGCTGAGCACAAATAATGACGCTCCACGTTATGTAATTTTCTCCATCGTCGTCTTTGGTCCAAATATTCCTTTCAGCCTTTAATTCTTCAACGCCTTCAGTGCAGTCAGCCCTTCCATCTTAAGGGGGTCTGCCGACAGTCTGCCGATCACTTACAGTACTCACGCATGCAAAACAACGGGCGAAACAGAGCTGTGTATAGTAAAGTCTTTAATTATTTTCAATATTACACGGGAAGACGGAAGATTCTGAACAAGGAGGTGACGAGCGCTTCCTGCTTTTAATCTGCTCTTAATTTCATCATGAAGAAGAGTATGTAGCACGTATGGGGGCAGTGAGATATAAGTAAAATAATTTGGCCGGACAAGTTGAATGGAAGAGAACACTAGAGAGACCTAGGCATAGATAGAAGTTTGTATTAGTATTGAATTTATGACCATCGGGCTTGAGGTATGTACGGCAGTAATCTGGCTCAGGATAATATCCATTGGTGGGCTGTTGTGCCAACGGTAATAATCTTTGGTTTCGATAAAACGCGCGTTATTTCTGAACCGGCCGAGCAGCTGTTAGCTTCTCGTTTGCTTCATGGAGTTACATACGAAATGCGATTTGGACGAGTGAGATGTGGGAGATAAATTACAACTGTGGGTAGTAGTCGAAGGTAATTTGCATGTCTGCAGGGTAATGTTTGTTGAAGTGTTTGAAACAGATGCCTGTAAACAGCACAATGTTCGTAACTCACCCCCTTGACACGACATATCCGCTTTCCCCAGTAGGCGTACAGGATTGAGAGGGGTGTACAGAACAGAGTTTTGGCAATCGTCGAGAAACCATGGCCAAGAAAAGCACACAGTTTTTAACAAGACAGGCAATGAACTATAACGTAACATTGAGGCGCGTTCGCGTAACCGTTGTTGCAGTGGAAAAGCGTAAGTATTAAATGTTATGAGTGTGTGTCTGTATTTGTGCCTTAGTTATCCGGCACGCAAGTCGCATCTTTTCCGCGTCGTATTATGTTGTCATCTGTGGCCTGTCTCTCTCTCTCTCTGCTATATTTTTCCCACATTATCGCACAAACGGCAAATTTGGCGGCAAAATGAATATTTTAAACGAAAAAATTGATTTTCTACGCTCAACAAATTTTACATTACTGAGCCGAATATAAGGAAATTCAATAAATAATTGTGATCTTTTAAAAGTTTATAATTTTTGTTTGGGGCGGTCATTGTGATTACTCGTCCCGGGTACCAAACAACGTGTCTGCGCCACTGCTTTCATCTTTCCTTTCTTATTTATTTTGTTTTATATTAGGGAACTTCACCAGGTGCTCTTTTCTCTTGCTAGTACATTAATGCAATGATTAAATCAACAAATTATATGAGTCCTTCGCTCTTCTGGGATATTACGCAGCGTATGGTGGTAGTTGGTGACCGACGTTTCGGGACAGCCTGTAGGCCCCATCTCCAAGAGTCAAGCAGTCCAAGTGTGGGCGGCTGATGCAGCAGAGGAGTATGCGTGCAATACCACATTCTAGCTCAACATCATGTCCAGAGCACAATACGGTATCTTGTTTTGTTTCTGGGAAACCTTTAGCATGTATCTTCGCGATGTGTTTCAGTTATAACCGGTTCTATCTGATTCAGGACTGAATTCGGTAATAGACTTCAGGATTTAGTGCTGTGGAACTTCTAGGTGCTGTCATCACAGATTTCTGTAATTGCCTTTCCGCTTGCTCAACTGTCTAATCGTATGATATTTGATGTGGTCTGACATACTTGTTAACTGAGCCGTGGGTTAGTTAGTTTTTTAAAAAAGGAGCTTTGATTTACAATTGAATTTTTAATATTAAATTATTTATAATTACGCTATTATTAAATCTTTTAAGACTGGAGCTAATCTAAATTATATACAACAGTTCAGTTCCTACCTGACCTAGAACACACTCCTTCTCCATTAAAATACCAATCAGTATTGTTTTGATAAAAAAATAGGTGTTTAATTTTCGAACCATACGAAACACATAAATACACTGTAAAAAATCCATAGTTTCCTGCAGAAAGTGCTACATAGAATTACCACTGGGCTTTAAAATGCTCAATATTGTCTACTTATATATATTTCGCGCTTGGTTTGTTATTGACTGAGTCACAATCGGCTTATTCTTATAGTTTACGATACGCCAGATGGCAGTAATTCCCCGAACGCAATCTTTCGTCATGAAGCAGTGAAAGAGGAACCTATACTTTGGTCAGCATTGCAGCCTTACTCTTTTTGGCTAATATCTATCAACCTCTCTTAAGAAATGTCCAAATGCATGATGCGAATATTCAGTGAAATTGCGGTATCATTTTTATCCCTCTAGGGCTGTAATTTATACGAAGGATAAATAGAACGGTTATCTGTGGAAGTTGTAGCTAGCGACGCCGTGTTTGAATACCGATTGGAGCATGAAAATGTGATATTTTTGTTGCTTATTTACGGCTAGAGGCTTTGCGATGGGCTGATCCCTTCCGAAGAGGCTATCAAATGTCTCAAGTATTCATTATTTTTAATTTAGATATAAATCGTAACAGGCTAATATGCTTTAACGGAGTGCTGTCAGAAGAAGAAAGCGACTTAAGAAACGAAAGAAGATACAGGAATAGAATAAGAACAGTAAAGGAAGGAAGTAAAGTAGATGCGGAAAATGTTGAAGCAGAATAGGATGACACAAGAAAGTGACAAGGCTTTTCATGATCCTGGTTATTCGCCAGCCTCTCAGATGGAGGGTCGAGTGAGATTATTCCACACTCCTTCTTGTGACATTTGTGATGGACAAACTGGCAGTGGTACAGGGTTTGTCTCGGAGTATTTCTCTTCTCCCGTGTCTGCATCATTCCACCAATGCTCCATAGTCATCTACCACCGACGCTATGTAGCCTAAGCAAAGACAGCGTCGTTAAACAACGCACTTCTGTCTTGTTACTTCTACCATTATTCCGAAGCAAGGCCATCAATCCCGAACAGATAAAACACTTAACCCTCCGGGCTGTGAAAATGATATATTACATTTCGGACTTCTTGGTTTCTGGGCGTTGACCACAGAACCAAAAGTTTCGGAAACTGAACCTATTTTCGTCCTCAGATGAAAGTTGGGAGGCACATTCAGTTAAATCCGCTAGAAAGAGCTGTGGCCCAGTTGCTGAGTAGGTGTCTCCCGACCATTTTACCTGAGGACTAAAAGAGATGCCGTTTCCGAAACGTTGTGTTCTTTTCGAAATTAAAGACGATTGATAAAATCTAGAATCCAAGTAAGCCTAAGAGTTAATCTTCTTAGTTCCCGCCCTGAGAACGTGTAAGTATTTTCCGGACCAACTTCCATAATAAATCCGTTTATATGTTTTGAAAAGTTTTCGCTATTTGGGTTTAAAAACTTTGAAATTTTTTCTCCCAGCGCATATAAATTGTAACGGGCGAAGTGAACTTCTTCTGTCTCTCAATAGTTAAAGATTAATTGTTCTTGATTCTTCCAAAATACGTATATGGATTGCACATTGCCATGAAAGTATACGGTGTAGGAAGCGACAGTATGCAGGTATGTCACGACACTAGACGTTTTGCTAGGAGGTTTGACGAGGGAGCTTTGATTAGGACACACCTGGAACTTCACGTCAAGCGATCGTCCTTCCTGACTGGTGTTACATAATCCAGTGTATAAATGTGCTCCGTCTTGCGTCTGCCGGAGCTATTTTCGGTGAACACCCACCTAATGGCCCATCATGCTGCTTCAAGGCTAAGACCTTCTGTCACATATCTCAAAACTATTTTGAAATTTCGTCCAGACGTAATCTGATGCGAAATACCTTGAAGGAATACCACTCCGGAGAGCGGAAGGTCAGGTTTACCTCGGGCCAATATTTAGAGGAAGCTGCATATCACACTCTCCTGAAAATGTCTCGAACGTCATAGGAATCAAGAACTTACAGAAATAATTTATTAGACTAAAAACTGGGTTATTTCGAGCATTGAAGTGAGCAAGGATTTTAAATAAATTTCCATTTTGGTTTTAAATTTATATGTATAATTTTTACTCATACAGATTTAATTTATTTAAATTTTTAAAGTATAATTTCAAACGTTTATTCCGTCGCCATGTTTGTAACTCATTAATATATGACTCCAACTTTGTGCTCATATATGTGGTCCCTCTCAGTAGCAGACTTCACATGTCCACCCCCAGTGTTATTTGCCGTCAAGTAGAAGGCTAAACGTAAATTTGCGCAGTTGCTATGGTGATACACGTTCCTCATTACAGTATTGTAACAGCGTTTGTATACTTTCCAAATATATATTTCTGCACAGTGTTTCAGGACTGTATGCACTGTTTGGTTCTAGTATCGGTTTGAACTCAGAATTTTGCACGATCGTCGTTTTGGTATTACTGACTGCTCCGAAATATTAATAAAGAGGTGGAGGAGTCTTTAGTATTATGATATGCTTACCAAGTTTCATGAAATTCTGTCGGTTGGGGGCAGACACAAATTTGGCAAAAACTGTACTGCACGGTTGCACAAATCCCGGGCGCCAAGTCTTCCTGGCGACTAAATTTTGTAGTGCCTATTTTGTGGGTCCTCAGTATGAAATTTGCTTCATGTCATCCCTCTGGCGCCCAGAATTTTGAAGTGGCTTCTAGTTTTCTTTTTGTGGAAACTTTTTGCACTCCTGAATTACTGTTTTCTTACCATATACAAAAAATTCACGTAAGCAGTACAGATTTTCACACAAGGGGATCATAAAAAGACAACTTGTGCTTGACGTGAAACAAAGCTGACATTACGATGTGTACCATTTCCTTCGAAACTTTTTTTTCGATATGGTATATTCAACAAAGTACAGGGGAAAATATTTTATGACTGTATGCCGTACGGACTCTGTAATGTAATTACATTTGTAGCATTTATGTCTGCAGTAATGAACGTCAAAGTGAATGAGGTAACAGAAACAACGATTCTGGTATGCTGGAATGTTACGCCCTGTCGAGTGATAGTTATAAATAGGTACTGACCTTTTTAAATATACTTGGAAACGTCGGTAACTATTTACCAGTCGATACAGCCTAACATCAAAAGAGACTTTAATCCTCATTGAACCATATCTGAACACATTACTCCCATCAGTTCCTTTCAAACACACGTCAATCAGTCTTCCTTGAACAGACGATAAAAATTAAACATTATCCAGTCTTCAGTTCGCGTACTTCTGTTAGCGCGTGGTATACGGTCAGTGAAGAAACCACAGGAATGTTAAATAATGGGGCAGATCAGCAAAGAAGTTAATTGTTTATGGTACTGAACACGCTGCAGGGCAACGAATACTTTCTGTTTATAGAGGTTTGTGAGATGTGAAGGTTGCTGAGAGAGATGCAGCAGCGGAGGTCTGGAGAGAAATGCATAACATCGGTCTTCTTATGTGCACCCTTCGTCTGGTACTGTTAAGGAGATGAAATAAATAACGAAGTTTGTCACCTGTTGTGCCTGTAAGAATATCTGCATTTTGTAACGTAGGGAATTTCTGCTTTTCTTACGATTCCCGAAACAGTGATTGTTTTCGTCAAAATAACAGACGGTCTGTGTTCTGTCCGAGGCACGAACTGCATTGTCACATATAATTCAGATAGATTTCAGTTTTTAAAGAATTAACGCATTATTTCATTCATATACTTATATTTTGCTACATTCTGTAGGCCGAATTAGGCTCACGCATTTGATTTTAAGTCCTTATATGTGGACCGTCGTGACTAAGCTCTCCTTCTAGTAGGAATTAAGCAGATCGCTGCCTATCTTTGCCAATACCCATAGAAAAGCATGAAAAGTGTTAAGATATTACAATTGACAGTATTATTATTCCATTATAACTATGTTTCATTGGGTTGCTGCTGTGTTGACCCACGTACAAGGCTCCCGGGGATTATCTGATCTTCGACATTTCTCCCACTCCACAGCAACAAGTTTCCAACCCGGGGATAATATCGGTGTTGTCCGCGGTCTCTGTGTTCCTCCCACTACGCAAATAGACCTTATGTCTTCTTTCTGGACTTGTGGTACGCAGTTTCTAGCTGAGTACTGTAAAGTGGGTATCAACTTCGATCGCTGTGTAGCAATTGATGTCGTCCGCTCTATGACAACCAGTCTCGCGGGACTGAATGCTGCAGGGCGAGTGGCGTCGTCGGTCGCTGTGTAGCAATGCAACTGTGAACAGATTTGTGTGTTCTATGATCGGGTTCCTCTTTCAGCTGAACATTCTGTATAATGGCTTCAGTAATCTATGTATGTTTGCGCACATAACTTCTGAATCAGTTGAGATAATTTCATGACAATTTGTATGAAAACATGCAATTAAAACGATAAAACTTATGTACCATTGAAATTCTCATAATCAATAATACAATAATTATAACCGTGCAAACGTTTTAGATGGGAGCGATACTAGCGTCATCCCTGGGAGGCTAATACTTACCTAGGCAAAAATGTTCCGCATTTTATTAGTCCCCAAGATTCATCATCGCGTTTATAACAGTCCGTTACTTATCTCTGTCCTGAGCCAGATGAGTCCAGTCCACGCCCTGCCATACCGGTTTTAAAGACATTTTAATTTTATACTTACTTCTACGCGCCTTGGCATTCTAAGTATTTTTGACCCCCTTCAGGTTTTCCTAGCAAAACCTCGTAGGCATTTCTCTTCTCTCCCCTCCCCCGCCCCCCGTTCCCGCTTCACAACGAAACCAACTCCCCGCTGTGAAAAGTCAGCATATTACGAAATGCTAATCAACGCTTAGTAGTTATAAATTAGCACTATGCGCCTGCTTTTGTGCGAAACACAGAGATACAGCGCAGATACACGCTGCTTGTAAAACAAGCTGCTGATGTAATCTACCAGAATTTCATTATACGAGTAAGAAGGCCAGAGATTTGGCGCTATAAAACGGAAAAATTTATGTGCTCTCAAAATGGGGTTTTCTCCCTCTTCGTCACCCACCACCGCCCCCATACACCCCCCCCCACACAAATCTCCTCCGCCCATCCATCCATTTTCTGCCCATCGCATCCGAAGTTCCTAAAACAGTTTAGCATTGCCGCCGTCTACTCTGGGATGAACAGCAGGCTAAACTGTGGCACACTTGCATCAAAAGATTTGTCCAGAACGGTACACCGACTTCTATTGAGAAAAATACAAATGGGATTTGCGGGGGCGGTGCCAACATGTCTTAGTGTCTCGTTCCTTTTGTAAGGAATGATTCAAAGTTTTCGGAGGGGTGGCAGTGCCTCTGCTTCCGAAACAACCAGGCTACGTGCACAGGGTTGTGGAGTGACATCGATTTTCAATGCAGCCCCCACCACGGGCACACGACGGCGCAGGTTCGAGAGCAGCAGATCAGCGTCACATTCCGGACGTCGGTTATCCCGAGCAGTATCAATTTAGTCTTCCCTTCCTTGTCTCTTTCTTGAGTTTTCCTTCATTCATAAACACGACGCGTCAGTAATTGATCGTTACACAACAGGAACTCAGAATTTAATTTGTTTTTTCTTTTATTATCTTTCAATTTTCGGCAGGGGAACTGGATAGGAATTTGCACTGTAGATGGATAGAAAGTTGATGTTAGTTTGAAAGAGCTCTGTGATAAGAAAGAAGTTGTTGAAATTTGGGCCCAATTTATCACATGCTTTATGATCAAGGAACTTCGAGAAATTATCAGTCGAAATGTTCGCTAGCAGGACCTCCCGGATGCATATTGTTTTCTTACCATTAATCCAGTGTATTAATGCGCGAATCTCCGAGATAGTTCCTATCTATAGAGTACTTTTTCGTAGTTATACAATTTCATATCACAGCAATTTATATATATATATATATATATATATATATATATATATATATATATTATACTCGTATCAATGGGTCAGGAATTATGTGTTAGCCGTCATCTCCGAGAGGAGGGTACAAATTTTCATGTCATGTGATTCCTTTCAATCCTTCTTGAAAGGTTTACACAGGATAAGCGTGTAATTTTTATGCAGCTTTTATGGTCTGTACTATGCAGCATATAGTTTTCTCTATAATACATAAATATATGATGCTGCTTTTTGTCAGTGATGTTTCATGTAACATATTCAACAAGTATAATCTCGTCTCTGTTCTCAGGATTGTGACGTAAGTAAGTTACGAACACAAAACCCTGAGTGTTAGGGCCCCAAGATAGAGGGTTCTCAAGACTTTGTCCTTTCTGAAAAATAAGGGGCGAACGCAGTTGTAAAGAGACTAAAGGTTTCAAAGAAGAATGTAATGAGCGCGAAGAAAGAGGCAAAAATGGTATAAAAATGTGACGGAGACTCTGAGTAATGAGGTTGGAAAATCCTTGCAATGAGAAAGAAAGTGTCGGACCATGAATGAGAATGTAAATATGGGTGGGAACATTGCAGGTGAATGCCCCAAAGTAGCTATCTTGCATGACTGCTACACATAACAGTCATCTATCCTTGCGTTCTTAAATGGTGGCTGACGAGATAACTACAGTCCTTGAAAGAGGATTCGCGAAGAACTGGAAGAAAGTAAGACTGCTGCAGTAGTAGTAGTAGTAGTAGTAGTAGTAGTAGTAATAGCAGCAATAACAGTAACAGTAGCATTAATTCTCCCATAATGGGTCTTAACACATTTTACACTACGTCGCCTAGGTTACTGTCACTGCCTTGCCGATCCTTACCGTCATCTTTCAATTTCAGTCGACACTGAAACATTTGCAGTTGAATGAGCGTCGTCAAATAACCAAATGTTTAGTCGCAGACAAAGGAAGAGGCATATTTTGATTAATGGTTTGGGTGACGAAGAGTCAATAAGTATGTAAAACTGTGTACTTGAAACTGCACGTTTGTCAACGTCTTCGGTTGGTAGAAACACTGCGCCGTAAACTGACATTGTCACATTGTAACATTCTGCAGTTCAAAACATTTGTCACACCACAGTATATAATGCAGTTGCAAGTACTTTGTACATTTGGCATAAAGTTACACACTTCCTGCACCTGTAACTCTACTATGCTCACATCCACTTTTTCACGTCATGCCTCGGGGTTGTCTATCTATGTATGTATGTCTGTATGTATGTATGTATGTATGTATGTAGGTAGGTAGGTAGGTAGGTATGTATGTATGTATGTATTTGTGTATGTGTGTGTATGTATGCATGTATGCATGTATGTATTTATGTATTTGTGTATGTGTGTATGTATGTATTGTACGGATGTGCTTACGTATGTACAGTCGAACCCGGTTATAACGACATCGGTTTATGCGACACCTCGTCTACAACGTCAGATATTCTGTGATACCAATTAATTCCTCACTGTTAACCATAACATTATACTCCTCGGTTATAACAACACTCGTTTATAACGACACACAATATTCATTCCCCTTCAAGACGTTATAACCGAGTTCCACTGTATGTGTATGAATGTGCGTAAGCATGTACATATTATTTATTTGTATGTATGTATGTATGCCTGCATGTATGTAGGTATGTATGTATGTATGCCTGCATGTATGTATGTATGTATGCCTGTATGTATGTATGTACGTCTGGATATATGTATGTTTCTTTTTATGTATATACATGTATGCGTGCGTGCATGCATGTATGTATCTGTTTATGCACGTATGTATGTGCGTGTATATGTTTGTATGTATCCAGTCACGTAACAGCGCCGTGAATCACGTGACAAGACAGTACCTCGTGTAACAGTAATGTTTTAGACACACTGTCTGAAGAAACAGACTTTTGAACCTGAAACAAGTTCCTGCCTTAACTGAAAATTCGCGTCGTTTTATTAGCTAGTTCCAGGCCAAATCCAAGATTTTATAATAGGCAACGACTGCCGTATTTGAAGTTCTTGTTTACTCACAGTAAACAATGTTTCCACATAATTCGCTCCTATACAATGTCTGCACTTCAAAGTGCTTTGTTAAATAAACTACAGTTAAAGCTTTTGTGTGATGGAAGGACAGATTCTACAAAGACACGTAAACGCAAGTTGCACAGCTTTCAAAGGTCGAGCGCAGTACTCAGTTTCCTAAGTACAGTACGTCTGTCCTACAGTGCACGATGCTAGCTCTTCTGTTTCCTGCCTCAAAAATTCTCATGACGATCGTCTTCGTACTGTTTATTACAGGACGTTATACATTGTGCCCACATGGCTTCATCACCACACCCATATACAAGAAAATCGGACAATTATTGCCTGTGATATTGGTGTCTGTATTTGAAACTGGACGTACGGATCGTCTCAGCTCTGATGGAATTTCGGAGAAGGGAACCTAAGAGACTCTCGTTTTCTTACATATCCAACAAGACTGGCTATAAAAATTGTGCGAACAAAAGAATGACACACAATAAGCCCTTGATCCCTGCAGTCACCAAATCTGAAACAGAAGAGTATCAAACGATAAGGAAGACATCCGTAACAAAGAGAAGATTGTCGTGCCATGGTAAAGTGTACACCAGATTGGGGAAATAGTATAGACAGGCGGAAAGAGAAGACGCTGGTGTCATGAGAACAATCCTGACACACTGGCACCTTTCGGAGTCACTCCAATCTGATGGCTCAGCTTACAGCATATTTCGCTCCCAGGATCGTCATTGCCCACCGCAACATTGTCTCTTTGTTTGTATAACATGGCAGCTTTAAGGTACGTAAAGCAGCAACTCTCTTCCCGCTATTCCATATGGATATTGTGTGTAATCGCTTGTTCTGAGAAAGAAAGTGTAAATTAGGACAGGATGGTGTAGGTTTTTATCCTGTAATACCCGGCTAGACTCTTAATCCAGATTAGCTGCTATCGTATGTGAGATTTTTATGTTGTTCCTCAGTATTTCCACTGGAATGCCGGGACAGCACCTTGAAATACAGCGCGACCGCTTCCTTCCAAATCCTAGCCTTGTATCGCTGTTGACTATTATCTTACCATACAATTCGATGCTATGTCCATACCAAAGACCAAATGGCATCAACCCTTTAAAGACGAAGCGTAAACTGTTTCATTTAAAGACCCAGTTCGTACCGCGCAGTAAACATTTTTCATCTCGGTTATAAAAGAAATCAATTTATGTTATATAAGGCAAAAGTCGGTGTTTGTTGTAATATAAATACAATACACATAAATACAGTGTGGGCAGAATGTAGAATTTTTGAATGTTAAAACTGTTGATGCATCAAAGAACCATTAGGCTTTAAAAGGTTAAATAATCAACTTTAGGTAAATGGAAGGCAGCTGAAAGCCAAGTTTATGTATAGGAATTTAAAAGAGTTAAGAAGTATATTAGAGGAGTAGGTTTGTGGCCGCTCGCTTGCTGGGATTGCGGGTTCGAATCCCGCCGGAGGCATGGATGTCTGTCTCTTATGAATGTTGTGTGTTGTCAGGTAGAGGTCTCTGCGACGAGCTGATCCTCGTCCAGAGGAGTCCTACCGAGTGTGTCATTGAGTGTTATCAGGTACAACAATAACCCTCTACACCTACATTGAGTAAGTAGAAGATGTCAGACTGAGAAAGAAAGGACATTACGTAACAGATGACTTCTTGATTTGTGTTCCTTAATAGTAGGGTATGAGAGAAAGATATTGTGACGGGCTTGGCTGGTGAGTAGTTGAGGGTAATAGAAAACACACTTAGTGTGTGGTGTTGGAGATGTCCTTTAAGTGACCACTTGAGTTCCAGAGATGGATGGACATTATTCAAATTAATTTAAAGGGAGAAATAGTGAATATGTGAACACACAGTTAAAAGAACCGGCTGAGGGTCCGTGCCAGTTACTGGATCTTTGATTAACGGTGCTCAAATTTGGGATTGTGACACAAGGTAATTTTATTTTATATAATTCAGTTTATATTATTATGAAATGAGGGTGGATTTAGAGGTTATTGAGGATATTGAAGTTAAAATTATGGGTAAGAAAGCGAATAAGGTCTGTTTGTCCAATTCCATGATCTTTCTTTCTTTCCACAATATTCCCAATTTATCATTTATTGTCATGCTCATCATTCTTTTATTCGACGATATAGAACTTAGCAAACTTTATAAGGCGTCGTTATATAAAATGAAACATTTTTGTGCGTTGGGGCATGTGGTTTCCTTACTAACACAAGGCTGATTTAAATTGAACATAATCTATTTTTATAGTGACATTTTCTCCTAAATAATGATTACATTAGTCATTTAACTAATTGGTAGTGAGGAATCCAAATGTTCAGCATTTCTGAAGTCAATAGCTTAATCTTAAACAATGTACTAACAATTAGGAGATAAACAATAGTTATCTCCTGAATTTGTTTTTCAGTTAATTTGATTGCAAATTTCTTGAACAATTCTAACGTTATTGTATTTCTATTTGTGGCATTTTGAATAAAAACGCCATTTGTTAACCATGTACACTATATATATATGCTGTACGATATATGTCATTTTCAAACGCTGTTCCTCAGTGCCTGCCTTTGTTTTGCTATTCAGAACTAACTGAAGGAAACACGTTTAACACTTATTCAGCGTTTACAGTTACGTAGTTGTAGCTACGATTGTACAATGTCATGGAAATGTAAAGTATAAGATTTACTTGACCACTTTATAGCATAGTGGTGAGTATATTTACCGCCTTCTTCAACACTAGAAATCTGTACACATCGCCCGCAGAGTAGTAAATTTGTGATTTCAAATGTTCCTAACTGCAAACAAATTTTTCCCACAAACAGCGTTAGAAGGTTGGTGTTTGCAGTGCAGACACCTTGTTTTATAGAGGAACTAAATTTATAAATGTTACGAGTATTTAGGGAAACTGCATTCTCCAGAGTGTTATAAACAAATCGTGAAATGAATGTATTGCTTAGAAGTTGTGACGCTTTCGTTATGTTATTGCCACCAGATTTTCAGTTCTAGGATCATAACTTTTGATTCTGTCCGTAAAATAGCATAGAACTGATGATTTAAAGCAATGAAGTGAGAAAGACAGCGAGTATTTTAAACGTATCTTTCCACTTTTTTACACAACACACTCTAAGGGGCTAATCTTGCTAGAATATAGCACTGTTGCTACAGTACGAGGAAAACTGATACTGCGTGTAATAACAATGAAGAATGAAGCTTCCAAATCGTATATTAATAGAGCATCACATTATAAGCATAAAGCAGACTTATTTTAAACGCAGTATAAATGCAAGTAAGACTTTCTTTGGCTTCTCGCGTCAAATAATGTGTAGGCCTGGAGGTGCTCGTAGAAATATATGTCTTAATGTAACGTGTCCGTTATGGTTTTGCGATTTGAACTAAAACTTAATTGGCTCACGGTTTCTCGTAAAATTTCTCAATGTCGAATTTCATGAAGATCGGTCCGCCATGAGTTTCAGAGAGAACTTTGATCTGACAACGATTTGCGGTTCGTAAGAGCAGTATTGATTAAAAACGAGTCTTTAAGCGCCGTGTCGGCCAGTAAACAGTAAAGACGGTCAAGCAGACAAAAGGCACTACTGTCCTTCCAATTGTCGGCAACTTTTTACCGACTGGCACGGTGTAACATCCCAGAAGACCTGAATTTCAACGATTCTCTTCCTTGGATATTGCGCCTCGCCCGTGCGGCAACTTCTCCACTTCTGCAGTGTGGCGTGTAACCTATTCCCTCCTCTCCTTCTGGAATATGTGCTGAAAGGGCGATGGGGCCTGAATTGTTGAAGAAGCTAAATGAAGCTGCAGTTCGAATACAATTCTGATGCTGTCTTTTTGCTGATGATAATGTTAATTACGTAAAGAGTAGAAGAGAGAACATGGCTGATGTAATCGTGTAGAGCTACTCAGTTCCCTTTGCACATCACTTTCCTGTACACCTATATGAAAGGAGAGGAATGTTGCTTGGCGCTGCTGCAGTATGCGCGGCTTGAACCTACGTATAAATGTGTCAAAGACGGCAATATAAGGCCTTCTGTATCTTTCATATCTATTTCAAATATTTTTCATCCTATACTGGTCCTCCTCTTTTCAATTAGTTAAATGACCCTCTCTTCCATCTTCCTTACTTTCTTCCATTTTTCTTCCTTTTTTTTAGTCGTCGTCTTCTACCTTCTCCGGTTTTCCCGTTTCAGTGTCGAAGTTGTAATTTCTTTTGATCACACTGGGAGACACACCACAGTCGGTAGGATTCCTCTGGACGAGGGATCGGCTCGTCGCAGAGGCCTCTACCTGACAACACACAACACATCCACACCAGAGACAAACATCCATGCCCCCGGTGGGATTCGAACCCACGATCCTAGCAAGCGAGCGGCCGAAGACCCACGCCTTAGACCGCACGGCCACTGGGATCGGCAATTCGAACCCACGATCCTAGCAAGCGAGCGGCCGAAGACCCACGCCTTAGACCGCACGGCCACTGGGATCGGCAATTCGAACCCACGATCCTAGCAAGCGAGCGGCCGAAGACCCACGCCTTAGACCGCACGGCCACTGGGATCGGCAATTCGAACCCACGATCCTAGCAAGCGAGCGGCCGAAGACCCACGCCTTAGACCGCACGGCCACTGGGATCGGCTTTCTTCCTTCATTCCTGTATTTATTCTGCAATTGATTTTTTTGCCGTTTGTTTTATTGATTTTCAATTTCTACAACTTTTAGTCCTTCATGTTTATAAATTTTCAATATTTCCACCGTAATAAAGAAAGATATATTTGAAATGGAGACCAGGGTCACGTGAATTGAGGTACCTGGTTACTGCGGGGCGGGATGTACACTACTTAGGGAAATCTGTGTATCGAATTTTTTTAACTTCCTCGTGATAGTGTAAGAGTAACTGCTCCATGTTACAGAATTTGAACAGATGTGTTAATCACCTGGTAGACGTTGTAGGTTATGACACCGTGCAGTCTGGCAGGTGGGCATTAACGCTTTGAACAGGCATATTGAATTATATTCAGGTTAAGAAATGCTCGTACCTGTCTGCCAAAATACAGGGTGTCATATCCTAGAAGAAAATGTAGATTTAAATATAATACAGTACCTAACAGTTTATTGCCTTCTTCACAAATTCTACCCTTGGACCCTATCCTCAGCCAGTTAAATCCAGCTGCCAAATTCACATCCTGTTTCTCAGTGACAAATTTTTATAACCTTAAATGTTATATACCGGTACGCTATATTAAATTAATTTTTTATATTATACTATCTATGTCTAAGTCTAGGAGGAAGTAGTTTTTTATCTTACAATTTTTTTTTTCAAAGTTGTTTATTCAAATGGCATATCAAGTGTGTGTGTGTGTGTCATATTTTCTGTCTCTCTGTTTTACCCTACTGGATTTATTTGGAGAATATAAGTACGAAAATCATCCTTATGCAATTTCTTCCATCCGATTTCTTACTTTTACAATATTCTCATAAGCTCTTCGTGCTTAGTGTTTTTCTCTACGACGACATACGACATGTCGCCCGTGTAGAACCACAAACCAAACACTTTTGATGTCCAGTAGCACTGTGTACTTTGTTCCCCACAAGATACATCTTTTTATTAACACAACTTTGTATACAGGCAATGCTACGTCCCCTACCAGGGGAGGCTCCCTGCGAGATCGGGAACGCCACCGTCCCAGCGATCGTCCACCACGACGTTTCTCGGCCCACATTGTCGCACGCCGCGAATCCGTGTTGGACCGCGGGATAGACGCTGCCATACGACGGCCGTCGTTGGCTTCAGTGGCGGAGCGCGGCAACTGGGGGTCGCGCTGGGAGTTCCTGCTGTCTTGCGTCGGGCTGTCTGTCGGGATTGGAAACGTCTGGAGATTCCCTTATCTCGCCTACCAGAACGGCGGTGGTGAGTATCTTCAGGGTCATGTCCCTTTGCAAGAGAATTAACTTGGTTGTTCGAGGTGCGTTGCATGTGGGTGATCGAACGGGTTGGGGATCAAATGGTGGACAATGAGTAGGTAAGAATTAGGAAGAAGGTGTTCGAGATCTGCCTTAAGTTTCTGTACCCGTGTTTTACCTCCAAGAACTAAGTTAAGTTAAGAAAACCCCGTCTGAATAGTAGGTAAGCCGGCCGAAATTTGAAACAGGTGACTTCTGAATACAAAAATTACAGCTATACCGCTAAGCTCACCTGCTTGGCGAGAAGAATCTATCATGTTTAAAATGGGGAAAGAAGAAGTCGGATCAGGTAGAGAGTGTGAGTCTGGAAATTTATAAGATACAGAGTGGGTGTGGAACAATCTTCCCGTGCAGACAGCTGTAAAGTGTTCTGAGGTCTTACTGTCACACACAGATTGTGAATTTCTTCTAATCGTCCAAAGGTTATGAGCAGGGGCTTAGCTGGGGGGGGGGGGGGGGGGGGAGGGTGCGAGTGGTGCGGCCGTCCCTTGCAGCAGAGTCGAAGGGGCACCATATTGGGCGACAAACTGAATATCTTAAAAGAACAATTTGATTTTCTGCTCTCAACAAATTTGAAATTACTGAGTCGAATGTAAGTAAAATTAAATAAATAATTGTGATTTTTTAAAGTTCGTAATTTTTGTTAGGGGCGGACATTGTGATTGCTGGCTCCAGGCGGCAAAAACCTAGCTATGCCACTGATTATGAGTAAGTATTCGTAGAGACACACAGAAACATGGTTCCTGTTATATACCTGTCACTTCGAGTACTTTGTGCAAAGGTCGCACAGCAAATTCTATTCATCTCCTGACCACAAGAGACAACAAAGATGTAACTGACCGCCTGTATTCTGGACCTCATTGATGATCAAATATTGTCTGCTAATCTGCACGGTCGTGTATAATTTTGGAAAGTTGCTGTGTTCAAAGTTTTGGAGAGCGACTTCAGTGCTTCATGCATCCAAACAATTTTGTTTATGTGATTAAATCAAAAGAAGACAAAGAAGATATGCAGTTTTTTGTTACTCACACCGTGCATATTCTTACAGTTAATACATCAACCAACAAATGCACTTAATAAAATACAATTCGTGGCAAGTATTAAACTCCTCGGCACCGGGTGTGCCATCTTCAGGGAGTTTTAGAACAAAGGAATATAAGCCCAACACGTTAATCTAGGTATTACACTGCCCGTATTGGGATGTTCACAATGTTAAAATTCTAAAATGTGTAAAAAACTGATAAGCATAAAAATTACAGAACTGTGATATTAAAATTATATTATAGTGAGCAGTTGCAAGTATAAGTTCATAGTTGTTTATGATCTGTACGGAGTGTGCATACAAACAGCTGTCTCGTTCTTATGTGATCTGAAGGGATCACGTCCTGTAAATATGTTTCGTTCGTATGTGAATACAAACATCTGTCTCGTTCTTATGTGATCTGAAGGGATCATGTCCTGTAAATATGTTTCGTTCGTATGTGAATACAAACATCTGTCTCGTTCTTATGTGATCTGAAGGGATCATGTCCTGTAAATATGTTTCGTTCGTATGTGAATACAAACATCTGTCTCGTTCTTATGTGATCTGAAGGGATCATGTCCTGTAAATATGTTTCGTTCTTATGTGAATACAAACATCTGTCTCGTTCTTATGTGATCTGAAGGGATCACGTCCTGTAAATATGTTTCGTTCTTATGTGAATACAAACATCTGTCTCGTTCTTATGTGATCTGAAGGGATCACGTCCTGTAAATATGTTTCGTTCGTATGTGAATACAAACATCTGTCTCGTTCTTATGTGATCTGAAGGGATCACGTCCTGTAAATATGTTTCGTTCGTATGTGAATACAAACATCTGTCTCGTTCTTATGTGATCTGAAGGGATCATGTCCTGTAAATATGTTTCGTTCTTATGTGAATACAAACATCTGTCTCGTTCTTATGTGATCTGAAGGGATCACGTCCTGTAAATATGTTTCGTTCTTATGTGAATACAAACATCTGTCTCGTTCTTATGTGATCTGAAGGGATCACGTCCTGTAAATATGTTTCGTTCTTATGTGAATACAAACATCTGTCTCGTTCTTATGTGATCTGAAGGGATCACGTCCTGTAAATATGTTTCGTTCTTATGTGAATACAAACATCTGTCTCGTTCTTATGTGATCTGAAGGGATCACGTCCTGTAAATATGTTTCGTTCTTATGTGAATACAAACATCTGTCTCGTTCTTATGTGATCTGAAGGGATCACGTCCTGTAAATATGTTTCGTTCTTATGTGAATACAAACATCTGTCTCGTTCTTATGTGATCCCTTCAGATCACATAAGAACGAGACAGCTGTTTGTATGCATACTCCGTACAGATCATAAACAACTATGAACTTATACTTGCAACTGCTCACTATAATATAATTTTAATATCACAGTGCTGTAATTTTTATGCTTATCAGTTTTTTATACATTTTAGAATTTTAACATTGTGAATATCCAAATACGGGCAGTGTAATACCTAGAGTAACATGTTGGGCTTATATTCCTTTGTTCGAAAACTCCCTGAGAATGGAACCCTGGTGCCGAAACATGTAGAGTTTAATACTGGTTATTAATTTATTTTATTAAGTGTATTTGTTGGTTGATGTATTAATTTCAGATATGTAATGTGTGCTTAACGTAACATTGTGGCGCCTTAGCCTAATGTTTATACCTCCCTGGCTATCCTAACAGCCTGATACAATTTCACTCGAAGAGAGCGCTTATATGGCGATTTAATGTCGCCGGCAACATGAAAAGTGTCAGATATATTTGTCCGAATTTAACCAAATTTGGATTATCTCGACAGACTTTCTTGTAAGTGCCCAATATAAAACTTCACGGAAATCCGTCCAGTGGGGGCCGCGCTGATGCATGTGGACAGACGGACGGACATGACGAGGTTAAGAGGCGCTTTTCGTGACTGCGCGAGCGCGCCTAAAAATATAACAACGAAGAATACAGAAACGAACATGGAATAGAAGGACAACTAAGTACAAAACTATAACATTTGAGGAATCGCGTGATTTCGTGCTGTCATATGTGGACCAGTTGCGCCAAAGCTAGTGAGGATGAAATATGCACACACACACACACACACACACACACACACACACAAAGAGATTATTCATAATATAAACCTGCTTTTTATTTCCGAACCGGCTGACTTATGGCGTATTCCGAGATTTTATATTCCACTTGCTGTGCTGGCTGAGTGCCATCTTCAGGGTTATGATGCCGTGTAGATTGGTACCTATATACCAACCACAGTTGTGAGTCTCGTGAAAATCGGTTTAGTGGTCGGTATATTTTATATAATGGGGTAAATGAAAATTCGCCCATATTTTGCATGGTTTTTCCCTCCGAGTTGGTTAAAATTCAGTGCAGGAGATGATCACAAATATATACAGGGTGTCTACAATGAAACGCCCGAATTTTAACGTATTCTCAGGAAGTAAGGAATAGAGATATGGCCTACTTATTGACAAATATCAGTCACACAACACACCAAGCTCCTGCAGAATCTGCACCTTGTACGCATAGAGACGCAACCGCTTTCGGAGAACCTTATGCACAGTTGCTCGTGGCATCTGCAGTTCCCGTGAAGCCCGACGAATTGACTTCCTTGGACTTCGGATGAACGCTTTACGGACGTTCTCTACCTTCTCATCGGAGACACGTTGCCGGCCTCCTCCGTGCCCTTTCAAGACGCTCCCAGTCTCCAGAAACTTGTTGTGCCATGCTTTAATCCTCTTGGCGTCTGGTGCTGCTTTCTGATAAACACGACGAAACTTCCTTTGCACCCTCACAATGGGCTTAAACTCAGAAAACCACACAACAACTCGCGCCTTCTCCTGAGCTGACGCCATTTTTGCGTGAAATGACAACTGCGCCCCAACGGTGGCCCGTGAGGTAGCATAAAAATTTAGGCGGGAATTTGAACTCCTGTAGTACGCAGGAGACCCTTAAGACCTGAAAAAAACCATTTGCCTATTTTTAAAAACTCTCCAAAATCAGGGCGTTTCATTGTAGACACTCTGTATATGGATTTATTGTGGGTTTCGTGAAAATCGGCGCAGTGAAAGTCATATTTATATGATGGTATAAATGAATTTCTGTCCATACTTTCCACATTTGTTGTCCGATTTGGGACAAGAGATTCGCACATAATGCTATCAGCATTGTGCTCTCGTGAAAAATCGGCGCTGGGAAGGTCATACTTTCCTTATGGGCGTAAATGAAACAACATGTTTGCAAGCACCTTGAAACCTTACACATTCTAAAGGTAAAGAACGCCTCGTTAAAGTCTGTGTGCTACGTCAGTGGTTATGATACGAGCATATACGGTCTTATTTCAAGAAACTTCCTTCTCTCGAAATGTCGATGGCAGATTATTGAAAAGCCACAAGCAGGTAAATGAAGTTGTTGAGAGAAGGTGGCACGTTTCTTTGAGTGGAGTACTTTGAAGCCTCAGGTTCATTTAGAATTTACAAATGCAGTTCCTAACTGCGCCAAAGACACACTGTTTCTCTATTACAAAGAACAAAGGCCAAAACTGTGAGTGGAAATAATCAGAGTTGATTCTCAGAGTTATACGAAACAAATAAGTTTACTGTGTGAGCAAAGTGTAGAATTTTCTGGAGTGAAGACGAGCCCCACTTGTAGTGACCACTGTACGTATCTTAAGTGGTTAAACACTAAATAAATCCAGCCCGACCGGAAAATGCTAAATGAGATGCCTCGCGCGTAGAATGGAAGGAGTTAAATTCCATCCTGAACCTTTCCTCAACAAAAAGTTGTAGTTAGAAAATTGTGATTGTTCGAAGACTAGGCCGTTACGGAGGGCCCGGAGGGGGGGGGGGGAGATTCGTGGAAGTGATGAATGGCGCGATGCCCCGGGGACATGGCGAGGCGCCGTATCACAATACATTGACAGAGTTGCCTGGTTTGATTAATCTGAAGACCCGACCAGTCAAAGGGCCAGCGGCTTCCCGTAAGAAACCTCGAAGAAAAAAGTCTTGCCATTACGTAATGACTGTACATATTGTATTTATGTTAAGACAATTAGAGGAACAATTGCAATTTAATATGAAACCCTACGAAATATATAAATACACTCCGTGGGAAATGTGCAGAAATTTTATTGTTCAAAGCAGGTGATGTATGTAGGCCTAGTTGCCGTTTCTCCATAAAGGATTTTAAAAAAGGCCATACGTTAAGACAAAACATATTTCAGGCTAGACTAAGGGAAAAGTTACAATCGTTTTTATAAAGGTCGGCGCAGAGAGGCTTTAATGTTTACAGCATCTCGCCATTGAATCCTATCCAATGCCAACTGAGTGAACTCATCTTCACAAACTTTCTTAAGATCCATTTTAATATTATCGTCTCATTTAGTCCTATCCACCTTATGCCTTCCATTAACGTTTGCCGACTAATTTGTCGAGTTCTATGCACATAAGAGATAAGCATGCTTTTATACTGAAGTGCCTCTCTACATCATAACTGTGCATGCGATCAGACAAATCACGTGTTTCTTCTCCAGTGACGTCATAAAGAAGTTATGACCCGTGTGTTTGTTTGTCTAGTTGACGGCTGAGAATTGAACGTCAGCAGGCTGTAGGCCTTATATTGAAATCAGTTTTGAAAACGGACAGTTTTCCTGTTATTTTCCTGCTTTTCAGCGTAGTTATTTTATTTCGTAAGGAACGACAAGCTTATGGATAATAAGCCCGTGTGTCCTTTTTAACGTAATAAATTTTAATGTACTTTAAGGGTTGTTATTATATAAGTTTTAAAACTTTCGCGGCGACATGATTCAATATAGTCTTCTCGGGCGCACAGCCGCGTCAACTGGTTTAAATACAACGTTTCGGGGACTGGCTCCGTCCCCATCCCCATCCCCAGGCAGAACTGATTTAACACACTGCTACATCCGGACAACATCAACAGGGACGGCGGTTACATACTCAGCCGAGCCTGGCAGCCCGTACTATGTCGGATAGGGACCTTTCTCTTCCGTCAAAAGTTAACACAGAGTTTACCATACAAGATCTTAAGAAACTGAATAGCATATAGTGGATCTTCAAGGAATGTATTGCTAATTTAACGAACCTAAATGAACTAACAATACTTCCACTCGCGGTTCCTTTCAGTGATGTCACGGATATTTAGCTAATTCTTTCTTCTGGCCCGGTTCATTGGCCATCCTGCTTTTTTTTTCGTGGTTTCCCTCAGTTATTTTGGGCAATTGTTGAGATAGTATTTCAATTAATCCAAGACCATTTTATTCAAAATATATTCCAGCTATGTCCCTCTTTATTCTATTTGACGCCGTATAGTCTGAGCTACTACTAGAATTGTTCAATAAACTAAAAATTTAGAGTACTTAGAATTTCAACACAAAGATATTGTTTTATGTATTTATGCTGACGTGTAACTTCAGTTTGCATTTGATTACCCTAAAGTGTCAATAGATGGCAGGGTAAGTTTAGTTTTACTGACCACGCTGTATACCAGGTATATATAGTGAAACGTCGATAAGCGCCACTGTTTTTCACCGAAATTTGTGGCGATATATCTAGGGTGGCGGCAAATCTAAATACCGTATAACACCGAATTTATTTTCATCGACTTCCATGGGTGCTAAGTGATGGTAGCGCTATGTCGGGGTTTGACTGTAGGCTTTTATCTTATTTACGGGGAAGAACCGGAGGTTAAAGTTGGATGTATCACGTCTTTTTGGCATGGAAACATTTAACAACATAAACTTGAGATCTACGCTCTTCGATATTATGCAGCGTCGAGTGGTAATCCTTTACCGACGTTTCGGGACAACGTATCGGTCCCATCTTCAAGGGTAAAGAAGTCCAAGTATTTTATTCTTGGACTTCTTGACCCTTGAAGATGGGACCGATACGTTGTCCCGAAACGTCGGTAAAGGATTACCACTCGACGCTGCATAATATCCCAGAAGAGCGCAGATCTCATCAACATCGCGGCGGAAACTTGAAAACATAAACTTTCTCAAGCAAAGCACGAAGCAAGTAAGACACGTGCCTGCAACAGTGTCTGGAGTTCTGTGAACTAGAAGTTCAAAATTACCGGAACATTTGGATATGATTTAAAGCACATTTCTTGAAAATGGACCTTAGACATTTCGCGGGAGAAGGCGAATCGGATGGTTTGTGTACACAAGGCACGGAGTTCATATCTCGTTATTACTGTTTTGCAGTCTCTACCGCTTTCCTCTGTCGCGTCGACGTCAGCCTTTTTATTATACTGTATCATAGCAACATGTACTTGATGCCGGAACGAGTAAATGTCTGCATTTATCTTGTTGCGTTCCTGGTCACAGTAGGCCGCAGCAAAGAGGTCACTCCGGAATATCGTGTTTCGACTGGCTGACACATTGACTGGCTGATTGGATTACAAAGCATAACAAGGAACGTCACATAACCCCTGCTACTTCAATCATATCCAAGCCAATAGTTCGCCTGAAATGTATTTTATACATTTTATCCTTTCATCTCTTACTCTGCCATTTCATTAGCCACTCTCCAAGAGAGAGTTGTGTGTATGTGTGTGTGTTAGTGACACTATGCCCATCCCACCTTAACAGTCAGCAGTAGGAGAGATAAAATATCTTACAGTTTTAAATCCATTTTCTGTTAGAACACGCCCCTTTGTCGGGATATCAACCGATGCCTTGTAAATGCCTTGGAACACGAGTAACTTCTTTATTTGATTAAGTTATCTGAAATTAATTGATTAAGTATGTGATGAGACTGATGTAAAGTCTTCTGCAGCCATACTGCTCGAACACCCAACCTTCTGTCTTTTCGAATCACATGTCGCACTTTTTCAATGTTGTCATCGTTAACAGCTGTGCGTGGCCGGCCTGGGCGATCATCATCTTTCACGCTTTCTCTGCCTTCCGAAAGTCGTTTGTGCCACTCAAAAACGCGTGCACGAGATATGCAATCTTCACCATAAGCCTCAGTCAATGATTGAAAAGTTTCCGTCGCGGATTTCTTCAGTTTAACAAGAAACTTGATGTTAACTCGTTGTTCACTTTTGCAGTCCGACATTTTCCGTCCGAGGGTAAAAACACGCCTATATTTGAAGATGCGTCAACTTGTACTGAGTGAAGCGATCGAGCTGAAACTTGTAACACTGTGACAGGACAGATCATGTTCCATAGCCGTATATTTGTTTCATCCCCCCACTCTTGGTTCCAGAGCTATAGGGTTAGTCTCGTTTTTTTTTTGTGTCAGACCTCGTAGACACTACAGACATTAGGCACTTCAGAAAATGTCTAAAGTTCCGTATTTGGCCGGTCCATCTGCAGTCAGTCAAACAACTAGTCAGTTGTTATGTTTCAGATCCCTGAATCAATCATTAAATTGAGGTTTGAGGTTCTCACAGCTATGACTGTGAAGATTTGACGCCGTGTATCTTGGTAAACATTTATGAACGTTTCGGAGGAGCCTGTTACTGTCATATTCACGATAGAATTGCCTCTACTTCTGCTTGCTTGTTTCCAATTCTGTATGTGTTTGTTTCTTCCTTGCGAGCTTCACGCTCAGCCCACAGTAACTCTGACTGCACTAACGCAACAGCTGTTATCACAACTTTCTGAAGACAGATTCTGGAAGGGTTAAAATATTTTAAATATATGAAACTACTGAATGGATTTCCACAAAATTTAATATTGCCGTTGTGCAGTAGAAGTTGTCAAGCGAAGGTAATTTTAATTCGTAACGGTTAGATGTTAGGCTTCACTTCAGTTCAGAATTCGTAATTTGTCTGAAAATGGCTCACCGTACGAAAGGTATTATACCTCATGTGACACATAATCTTAAGACCTATATATCAGTTTGAACGTGTTTTCGATGAGAAGTACAGGACATATAGGAAAAAACGTTTTTAGACCCGTGTAGTGGGACTTACGTTTGTGTCTGCAGTGAATTAGTATCAACACCAATGACGTTTGTAAAATTACATACATACATACATACATAAGTGCATACATACATTCGTACGTACATAATGTTCAGGTTTAAACATGTTAGCACTGCTACGAGTCTGCTCCACGCGTTGTGAGTTGCGCGTTGAAAGTTCAGGATCTCATTTCGATTTTTGTTTTGTAAATTCGTAAGTAACAACGAAATTTACGTTTTTTAATGTACGTTTTACTATCCGGTTAATCTACTTCTGGACCATTCTATATTTTCTTGTTCCTTGAGTACGGTAGCTCAGTCGGTACAGTGTTTGGGCTACGGGCTGGACGATCAGAGAATTAGGGTCAAATTACTTGCGAAGGGAGAAATTTTTCATTTCGCCCCTTTGTCCAGATCAGCTTTGGGGCCCCTCCCAGCCCCCTGTTGAGTGACCACCGGTGAGTCTGTGCGAGTAGAACAGACAGGGCCTGCATGCATCCTCTCACTTCCATAGTTCCGAAGATTAGGGAAGGCTTGATCTATACCTCCATTCCCCTATACGTCATTCCTGACCCACTGTTTACTTAACCTAAGCACCGGGCACGTTCTTCCCCGTTGTTTTGTTCCTCGTAACTTAGAAGCATTAACAGTTCTATTTTGAATGTTTCCTCCTAGGTATAAAAAATGTAATTATCTCGTTAGCCGTAATTTCTATACCGGTGCTTCTGTTCCCAGAGCCTGCAAAACAGTGGACCTTGCGTTCAGAAAAGGGGGAGGGCTGTGGGTGTGGATCAATAGTATTCACCCTCAGCTGCAGAGTGGGTTGTGTGAAGGGATGGGCGCTCAGATGTGATTGTTTCTCATCCTCAAAAAACAGCTTCAATAAAGATCAAGAAAGAAAGGTAACAGTAATAGAAAGAGGCTCACCAACGTACTTACGGATAGAGATCCTGGCGCGCAGCGGGTATACTGTGTCCCGGGCGGGCAAAGCCAAGTTACAAGCTCTGTGTAGGAGTGAGTCACACACACACACACACACACACACTTCATTGGTTTCGCTACGATATTATTTTATGTTTCTTTGTTTCTGTCAATCTTTTCAGTTATTTTTTTTCGTATTTACTTCATTTTCGATTTTCATTTTTTTTAATTCTTCCTTGCCGCCTTCCTTCCTTGCAGCCGCCTTCATTTCTTCTTTTTTCCTTTGTTTCTTTCTTTCAGCCTTCCATCTTGTGTTCGTCCACTTTCTTTATCTACTAATTCTTTTCATTTGGCCTCTTCATGCACATCTTACCAGAATGTCAAAATTTGTGTTTGCTGATTCGTACATTATTCACCGACGCTCTAACTACCATACATACCATTTATCATAAAAAATGAGATGAATTGACGACTGAGTACAGTGAAATGGGAGGGATCAGGAAGGAACCGTCCCCGTCCTTTCCGCCAACCTTCTTTCTGTATTTCCATTTCCATTTATATTTTACTTATTTTTATTCCTTTTTAACATTTTTCTTTTCGTAACTCTATGGAAAAATAAGGTTTTTTTTGTCATTTTCTCTGTCGGTTATTCCATATATGAAAAAGAATTTTTTCCTTTTGTGTTTTAAAAAAAGAGGTAAGGGATTTTTTTATTCGTATATGTGACCTACTGTTTGGGTGCTGAAAGCTGTAACGTTACGTTTGCGAATATTTGGCAAAGATTGAACCAGAAGTTTACGATGGAAATGTTCAAATCAAAGGACTTGATATATGGAGCAGGAGATAACATTTAAAATGGGAATGTGGGAAATGGATAGAGAAGATTAGAGGCCGCTGGAACTGGTTCAGCTTCCTTTCTATTTGCAGTCTTTCTTTCTTTCTTTTTTTTTTTTTCCATTTTGAATTTTTGTCATATACTACCAGAGTTGTATATTATAAATGAAATGGCGTATTGGAGGTTCTCAATAAATGCAGCATTACTCCACATACAGTATTCCGAAAAATGATAACTCTCTGAGCGCAAATCGAACTATACGCATTTTTCTGCGGAGCTTCAAACACAAATGACTGATTAATTATTTATTCCAACAAATGCACTACACTATTTGTAGTGTTTTCTTATCCCTACATATGTTTCGGCACCTTTAGTGCCATCTTCAGGGGTGTCGACGATAGGTCTTAGTCTTCAATGCATTCAATTCACTTACACAACATATAATTATTGTAAGTCACTATCACTGAATCCCACTTGTCTTCCTGTTCGTAGTGATTAGTTTATCTTCTTTGGTGTTTTATTAAAATGAATCGTTAAATTTTTTTTTTTGAATTGAAGAAAGTCGTAGTATAAAATATTAAAAGTTATTAAGATCTTAATAACTTATACTACGACTTATAACAACGTGTCTGCGGCCCTAAGGAAGACACTTCCAGCACCTGCTGACAATAGGGCCAGTACAACTTAATATTAACTGCAATACATTGAACTAAAATTTGTAGATCCCGACTCACGGCCAACTGGAAGATTGGCGAGCGCTGCGTTGTCTGCTGTCACACGAAACGGCCTGAATGAAGTGGTGATGTGTTTTCAGATCAAGAAGTTCCTTGTATAACACTTCTTTTCTCCTTTTGGTCCTATGTGGAACACAGGGCCTTCGTGAAGCTCTTCCATTTGGTTCTATGTAAGGCTAGTCCTTTTGCCTCTTCCCAGCTTATTCTGACCTTCTGCAGTTCCCTTTCTGTTGTTCTTTTCCAGGCTGTACTTGGTCTGTCCCTCTTCCTGGTGCCCTGAGGGTTCCAGTAGAGTGCGTGTCTTTCTATTGCATATTGTGGTTTACGCAATGTACGGCCAATCCAATGCCATTTTCTTTCCCTTACTTGTTGTTCACGCGGTAGCTCAGTTGGTTGAGGTACTGCTCTGCAAGCCGGAACGTCGCGGGTTCGATTCCCCGATGGTGTCATTGGAATTTTTCATTGACATAATTCTTCCGGCAGCACTATGGCCCTGGGGTCGACTCAGCCTCTAACAGAAATGAGTACCAGGAATATTTCCTGGGGGGTAAAGGCGGCCGGTGCGTAAGGCTGACAACCGTACCACCTTCATATGCCGATTGTCTAGAAATCTGGGAGCCTCAAACTCCTGGAACCCTAAAGGCCTGTCCAGGCCTGTAATGGGACTGCTTTACCTTTTTTTCTTTGTTTGTTGTTCGATGGGTGTTTGTTTCGTTCTGTGCCACAGTTCCTCATTTGGAATTTTGTTCAGCCGTTTGACGTTTAAAGCTGTATAACGCTGCTAAATGCGAAGTTATATCCAAAAGAAAGTAGAACATGTATTGACGGGAATGTGTGGTTTGTGTGTGTGTAAGAGATAGAGAGATAATAATCCCGTTAATAGCGAAAATATCTAAATTTATGAGATAATATAAAATAATATAAAATTGGAATATATATGCTTGAGATAATAGGATATTTTCCAACTGGAATGAAATTGCATAGGATGGACATAACAAATAATTAGCCACGTGGAATATTTTATTTTAAGGAAAACGATGAACGTGATATTTCTTTATATAATAAGGAACGTAGCCTGCCATGTTAAAAACACAAAAAAAAATCCTTAGGATGCTTCATATTTTGGGCTACTTTAGACTGAGCCATATTACGTTTCTGTAGTCACTTCAAAAAATGCTAAGCGCTGTTAGGAACTTGCTGTTTACAACTGCGTTCCAAAGCTTCAATAAAAATGGGCGCGTTTTGAAATTTTCGAGAGAAAACGGGGAAGAGGGATTGCTGAGAACATCTGGAGTGGCACTGAAGGGAATGCTAAATCCGACGATGACGCTGCACGCTCCGGAGCTCATTTTCGTCGTTTCTTCTGTGAAGTCGGCAGACACTAAATGTATTGCCAGAAGAGAGACTGAGTTGCGTATTGACTTGTGAATGCGAAGCATTCTGTATGTAATAAAATTGCTCTAATGAGCCACGGCTTTATCACTGTTTATTGCCCCTCTGCACTTCTGAAGAAGAAGTAGGTATCATACCCGTGTGAATCTTCCATTCTTAACCTTTCACTCAGGAAACTTGGTATCAATATCGTCATATCTGATGCAACTCCACGTTTGTTATCTCTGTTGTCCTAACATCAGTTATATCAGCGACGGAGGAACGTTATTAGATCCTCTAAATAAAGTGTTCTAAAATAGTTTGTGCTGAGAGGTCTACGAAAATATGCACCTGCTATTTACGTGTGATGTGTTAATTGTATCCTCTTCCGAATATAATGCACAGCTCTGTGGCGAATCGAAATTAATATGGCTTTTAGTTCAGTGGTAGTAAGTAAGTAGTAAGTGGTAAGACTCTGGAACTGAGAATGTGCAACAACGGACAGGAAGAAGCAAATCATTCATTTATAGAAATATATGCACATAACACAAATTAAAAGTCAAACGTAAGCTTGTACCCTCCAAGCCTGCGAGTATGTATGACTGTTAGTTCCTCGTATGTGCATATGTTGGTGTAAATGAATGATTACGGAAGCAATGCGCGGAATGAATTTTTTTTCAATGGCTCGACAATCCCTTGGGGGCCTAGGCCGCCTCGTTTCGAGGCTTCACGATCACACACATTAGACACACCACACTCGGTAGGACTCCTCTGGACGAGGGACCAGTCCGTCGCAGAGACCTCTACCTGACAACACACAACACTTACAAGAGACAGACATCCATGCTCCCGGTGGGATTCGAACCCACAATCCTAGTAAGCGAGCGGCCGCAGCACGGAATGAATAATAATGAGAAATTCTTAAAATGTAGTCCCGTATAGTTCGGGACCCAACTTTACGACTTCCTAAGGAATGCGAGCCTTACTTACCTAACATTTCCCCTAGATTTCCTCAGCTTCTGTTGTCGTAGAGATGAGTTGCGAAATAGATTTATTACTGCACAGACGTAACATTAATGTCCTGTCCAGGACAGGGAAAGGGACTGTGGTAAGTTGAATGAGTTCGAAAGGCTATACAGAGTCCAGGAGTGAGAAGAGACAATCAGCAATGAAGTAATCATCCTTGTCGCGTTGACATTTCAGAACACCCACACGTGCCCACTTGCCACGTGCATCTACTCTCCGTCGCCCGATTCCTTTGTCAGCACTCTGCCTTCTAATTGCTAACGCACATGTGCCACTGTACGCCTACTAATGGTGTATATCCTCTCTTTAGTGTATGAATTATGTGTGATCCATTCGTTTACGAAACTGTGCGTTGCGTACCTCATTACTCATCATTATTACACCTCAGAATTATAGTACGCAGTTAGTTGTTTCGGGAGGTACTTGGTGTACAGACAGCCTGTCTTTAGTCAGTACGTGCACCGTCTCGTTCAGAATGCTACGACAGCAGCGTATCCTGATTCTGTTATACGAATAACGTAGGGCACAATTTTTATTGGACATGTCCTGTGTAAAATATAGAACAGGAGTCGCCCAAACTGCTAACACGGAGCAGAGCCTTTCTTCAGAAGCTAATAGTCGCTTAGGTGGTGAGGAAATTCTCCGCATTTTATGGATTCAGATGGATTATTGCCCTTTTGACAATAACCTGTCGCTGGACTCTACTCAGATCCAACTGAATTCAGTCAACACCCTCAAAACCTATTTTCTTGAGGTTTCTTTTAATATTACCCTTCTGTGTAGATCTACCAAGTGTCTTTGCTTTAAATATTTACAAGGAACAGGATAATACTTCGACCGACACAGAGTTGAATTGGTGGGTGAAGGTAAGTGTTTATGTAACTAGGGCCGGGATAGCGTAGTCGGTATAGGAACTCGCTGCGGGCTAGACGATGCGGGGTTTGACCTCCGTGGGAGCAAAAGATTTTCTTTTCTTCACATCCGTTTAGACCGGTCCTGGGGTCCACAGAGCCTTCTGTACAATGGATATCGGGGTTCTTTCCTAGACTAGAGCGGTCGGGGCGTCGTGCTATCCACCTACCACAATTTAGCGCTGAGGTTAAGAATGAGTACTGTTATACTTTTACTCCATCTGCGTGCCTTCGTGGAATGTTAAGGAGCAGTCTTTACGTTTTCCTTTACTACGTAATTAGATTTTGGTAGTTTATAGATGTCACCGAGTGTCGGTAGGACAGTGATGTCGAATGATTTCAACATTAACTGATGTCAATTTTTGAATGATCCGTAACGGTGATAGACTAATTGAAATTGGAAGACTCTATGGAATGGAAAAGAATGTGGAAAAAAACTAAGGCATGATAACAAATGATGCAAGGTGTACACGTGAAATTAAATCCAGAATTGTCATGGCAAAAGCAGCATTCAACAAGAAGAAGACTCTTTTCACCAGCAAACTGGACTTAAATTTAAGGAAGAAATTAGTAAAGTGCTACATTTGAAGCATAGCTTTGTATGGTGCTGAAACGTGGACACTTCGGAATGCAGATCAGAAATACCTGGAACGTTTTGAAATGTGGTGTTGGAGAAGAATGGAGAAGATCAGTTGGACCGATCGTGTGAGAAATGAAGAAGTATTACACAGAGTCAAGGAGGAGAGGAATATCGTACATACAATAAAAAGAAGAAAAGCTAACTGGATTGGTCACATCTTGCGTAGAAACTGCCTTCTAAAACGCGTGATTGAAGGAAAGTTAGAGGGAAGGATGTAAATGACGGGAAGATCAGGAAGAAGACGTAAGCAGCTACTGGATGACCTTAATGAAAAGAGAAGACACTGGAAATTGAAAGACAAAACTAGATCGCACCCTGTGGAGATCTCGCTTTGGAAGAGGCTACGGACCTGTCGTAAGGCAGACTACAGAATGAAATGAATGAACCGTGCGTTGAACATTTATATATGGTGACTAAAACCAACAAATGCACACACGTTTATGAAAATACAAATGCAGTAACACCTACATGTTTCGGTCACTCCCTGAGGATCGCCACATGAGTGGCCAAAATATGTAGTAGGTATTACTGCATTTATATTTTTATAAACTTGTGTGCATTTGTTGGTTTTAGTCACCATATTAACTGAAATGTTGGAGACAAATCAATAGATTTTTGTGGAAACATCTGTCAGAAAGCTGCAACTTCTAAGACCGAAGGAGAGAAAGATGGTTAGTGCTGAGATTAATGTTAAGGCAGCTGTGAGGATGTTGGGCGGTGGAAATAATTGATGATTGTGTCCAATAGGCGGCTATGATATTAGTGTTGATGAATCTTCGGGTTCAGAATTACGACCAGACAGACACACTATCTTACTGCAATTAACATAATGAGAAATGTACTGTTTCCATGGAAACGGTCTGCTTTAAGTACTTAGCAAGAAATTGGGAAGTCTTACAAAGCTAGGGAAATAGCCATTTTGAGCGGCATCTGTTGCCGTATTTTGTATTAAATCATCTCATTTCATTTGCAGTGTGTCTGTCTGTCTGTGTGATTGTGCTGTAATTCTCCCTAATCTCGTCTAATTGCTACCTATAAAACTGATATCCCTGGAACGAAACAAAGAAAATAATCAGACTTTGACTTGAAATAAATGAAGCTCTACAAATTTGTTTCTTGTAAATGAATTTTATCATCTCACCCTCTGGCAAAGCAGTAAAATGTCCGAAATAATTTATATTAATTGTCTTTGAAGCATAGGTAATTAAGGCGAAGTAAACCTGAAGAATTATGTGAAATGTTGCGGTCTTTATGTGTCTTAAGTTAGTAAAATTAGAAGAAGAGGGTGGAACATTTTCATATTTCTCCTACTCGTGACCACCCTGACCGTTTCTTGCGCCTCTAAAAAAACTGCATTAAGTGAACGTACCAGGACGTTGTGGGTGTATCCATCTGTACCACGATCGGTCCAGGTGTTTAATCTCCAAAAGTACCCAACGGATTTTGGTAAAACGTGGTATTAGAAGTACGTGATAAGATTTGTAGAGCGAGTTTAATTTTAGTCGGAATTTGTTCGATACATGTTTCTTATAAAGTTAAAATCGGCGGTTATGAATTCCGTAATCTTTGAGGCATCGTGCAACTAAGTGCACAAGAACTGCGGTTTTTATTTGACATTTTTATATATGATTACATTGTAAAATTACTTGAAGAAAAAAATTATGACAATATAGGTTAACACTACACTTGTTACACTTCATACGGTCATAAATTATTTTCTGTGTTTCGGTATGTATATATATATAATCACAATTTGTCTCAAATGTGATTACCGACCGCTTTTTAGGCGCGTTCGCATAGTCGCCAAAAACGGCTATTAGCTTCGTCAAGTTCGTCCGTCTGTCCGTCTCTCCGCATGTCTCAGCGCGGATCTCAAATGACGGATTTCCGTGAAATTTTGTATCGGAGACTTTTATGGAAGTCTGTCGAGAAAATTCAAATTTCGTTAAAATCGGGCTAAAGTATCGGCCACTTTACCTGAAGACCAAGGCATGTTATGTTGTTGTCGGCGACATTTAATCGTCATAAAAGCGAAGTCTTCGAGTAAAACGATATCAGCCTGTTAGGATAGCCGAAGATGTATAGATGTCACGCGAAAGCGCCACAATGTTACGTTATACGTACGTGGCCTATCTTGTTATAAAGCCACGTTGGCAAGTGCAGTGTTCCTCGGACATCCGGACAGTATGGGCGGAGAAGTGGTCCGGATTACCCGGGAATCCGGACCATCGAGGGGAAATTCCGTGCTATAGGTAACATACAAAAAATCGTACCTCAATGATAAAGTAAAACTCCTTAAAGCGGTAATACTGTACCTAAGAGTAATTAATAATAATAATAATGATAATAATAATAATTTTCATAAGAAATACTGGGCCAAAAATTGTCCGGACCACCCGGGGTTCGGATTACCTAGGTACCACTTTACTGTACTCGACTTTAGCCTCAAAGCCGAAACATACAACTCACCAGATTATAAGTGATTTTTTAAAAGTTTGTCGATATGCGTACCGGCTGAAAAAGCGCTGATTTTAGAAATAGATTATTTTTAAATCACACGTTTATTAATAGGGCTACACTAAAAAAGGAAAAAGGTTTTATTGCTCTGTTTGTCATCCTCCATGATTAGTCGGTCCCTGTCACCACGGCATGGCGCGTCCTCGGGTTGCGGATGGAGGAACGGCCTCCGAATATGGAGGGTAGCTGCGAATATGCAGTCGCAGACAGCCGACAAGGGGTGGTCCTCCAGCTTGGGGGTTGGGCGAGGCGCTAACAACTCCTCACCGTAAAAAATTACCATGTTACGAAACACTATACAGAGCCTCGGACCTGGACTGATTCTTTGGTACGACTTAACGGGCTCTTGTGAGTGCGGTAATGAACCTTCGGGTTCCATAAAACGCGGGGAATTTCCTGACTAGCTGACGACCTGTTAGCTTCTCAAGAAGGACTCTGCTCCATGGAGTTAGTTAGTTAGTTAGTTAGTTAGTTAGTTAGTTTAGTTATATTGTCATCCGAGATTGCTTTCAACGTGGTGTGATTGGGCCACGTCCGTTGTGGCTGTTCTTCCGCTCGTTATTTGTTAGGTGCTTAGCAGGTGTTTAGTCTATGTATTTATATATACTGGCGCCTGTTTCGAAACTTCCCGGGGTCATCAGATATCCTGACTTAGGTTTATCGTGGTTTTCCTCAGATCCGCCAGGCAACTTGTGGATAGTGCTCGACTAAAGCGCGACTGCTTCTGTCCAAAGCTTCTGCAGTCCGTCATTCATCCCTCATCATACGTTTCGAACTATGCAGTCTGAGATCCGGACGGTGTCGAAAATAATCCACAAACTCGTATAAACTCAATATTTACCGGGGGGCTCTTGCTCTGGAGGTAAAGCGGCAGGGACATGAGGCTAACCACTTACCTCAATGTAGTGCCGAGGTTAAGAATGTGTGGAGTTATATCTCCATTCCCCCTATATGCCTTTGCGGCGTGCACAGGGACAGCTTTACTTTTAACTTTATATGTAGGCCTAAAGCACAATTTAAAACAGACGTCCCCTCGAATTATTGTGTTTGTGCTCATGCACAAATCGTTTGTTTGATGAACTGTTTTTGAAAATAGGTTATTGATGGTGTTCTATTTGAGGTTCACGTAAATTGTGGGTCATACTTGTATCTACCAATACGAGTCAAAATTAAATTCCTCCGAAATGTTTTGGTGCATACCAATAATAACAAATGTAATTGAAATCCTTTTAGCGGTTTCGCAGATGGAACGCACGGTCGAGCACACACATTGACAAGACAACCTACCCGTTATTATTCCAGTTTATCCATTCATAAAAAAAACGAAAAACGATATATTTCGTTTGCTTGATAAATTTTGCAACTGATTCTTGTCCACATAAACGCTACCGTGCTTCAGCCAGTCTCCGTCACTTAATTAGTAAACTTCATATCGACAGACAAGTAGTTCCTTGCCTGTATCTTTGTGTGCCTTGTGTATTTATTTGCGGCACTCCACTTTATGCTTGTTCCCCTCTGTACATTTATTTTTAGACCACTCATTACCTCGTCCATCTTCAGAATGTTTCAGTCGTAGATGGCGTTGATAACCTGTCGGGGCCCCCGTGACTCGATAATCGGGGGCCTCTGTAATTATTAGCGAAGTTGCCCCTACGTCTCTCATAATACTACACTCTGTCAGAAGAATGGAATCCAGACCGAAATAACCCACAAAATGTACTATTTTTCTATATGTTTTGGGACACCTCTGACCCTTGGAGCCCCACGCACCGCGCGGTCTGCTGGGGTCGAGAAATCGTTCTTCGATTTCCAAAAGAGGCAAGTGATTTGTCTTTCCTCCTAAGTGACAGACCGGCTCTATGGCGCACCCAGTCTCCTATTCAGTGGATGTCAGGGTCTCTTTCCCCGGGAGTAAAGCGGCCAAGGCGTTAAGCTGACCATTGACCACCGTCTAGTGCCGCGATCAAGGATTCATGGGGCTGTGCTTCCATTCCCTCACATGGCTTCATGATGTACACGGCACAGCTGTTATTTATCTTTACATTTAACGATATCGATGTTACGATCTTTATCGATTATTCTCAGATACGCTACCATGTGTTACATGACTTATCTGTTTTATTTGGAAACCTACAGCGCTTTTACATACGAAACTATACAAATGATATTTAAAATACTCTGTTTTCACCTCCAAGAAGACACTCCGCATAGTTATTAAACTTCTTCGTGTCGCTTGCGGTAATGACCTAGGCAAGTCCTCCCACCTTTGGGCTTTCGTCAAACTACGAATGGCCCGTTATTCGTTCCATGTAAAGATGATAGTCTGGGCCAGATACAGTTTTATTTTTTACCTGTCTTTAAAGTAGGAGCTAGACAAATTTGGTTTGTGATTTGTTTGTCATAACCCAAATGAGAGAAACAGAGTCGCTGATTAGTATTATCAGACTCGAGACTTAAAGACATACGAAGGCAGAAGGTCCTATCGAATGTCAGTGATCGACTAATGAAAGGAAAACATGGAAAACATTAACATCATAAATGCCCAACAGACAAAAACAAAGATTTACAAGAATACGGGGGAAATATTATTGAAGGCAAATGCGGTCAATGATTCGACAAGATTTGTAAGATTACAGGGTCGTTTTGTTGGACTGTATAATGCACGGACAACATGGAAAACATTACGATTAATGTTAAATGTTCACTCGTTTTGTATTCTGAAATTAAAGCTCGGTGGGGAAGGGAGGATTATGTAATGTTTTGTAAGAGAAATGAGAAGAGCGGACTAGCATTTTTCAGAACTGGGATTTGCAAATTAAGGGGGTTAAGGAGTAGGAGGAGGGGGGAATGACCACTCTGTCGAGCTGAAGAGAATGCCATTCACGTGCTTCTGAATGGTTCGGAGACAGAGAGATAGGGCAGCTAGCGGTTCGCTGTACATGAAGGTGTCTGACTTAAGAAATAAAGGAAAATTTTTTATATGAAGTCAGATGTCAGTGGCAATATCATAGTAGAAAAATAGGAGGAGAGGCCGAGAGAGCAACATTATTGTCAGTGATAATAAAAGGATGTAATTAAGGAACCAATTTTTGAAATTGGTTATTGGTTAACAATTTTACACCAGCTGCGGACTGCAAAAAACGGTGTTAGCGGCTGCAGCAACCTGTGTTTTGTGCTTTGTAATTTTGTGTTTCTCACTGATAGTTGAGTCCAAGCGGCGGTAGAAAGCGGACATGCTTCCGCAGCAGTGGAGAATTTGTGTGGGCATTGAATTCTGCCGGGCCAGCATTAGCACAGCCATGGGAATATGGACATGGAAGCATATATCCGGGAGCAAGAAGGTGGAAAGTGCAAGATGGTATATGGGAATAGTGTTGATGGTGATGTTGGTAGTGGGAGGAGTGGAGGTAAAATCGGGGCCACCAGCGGAGCAGGACATGAGTGACTAAATATCGAAACAAGTGAAAAATCAGGACAGGGAGATAAAGTCAGAAATTATTTGAAACCGTAGTAGAGAGATTGGTGAAGTGAAGAAAGGAATTAAAAAATTTGGAGTAAAGTTGGAGGAAACTAATAAATGTTTATATTCAAAATGTTATCTGTTATTCCCCGGAATAGTGTAGTCGGTATAGCGACTCTCTGCGGGCTGGACGATCCGGAGATCAAACCCCGGTATGGGCGAGATTTTCCGCACCCGTCCAGACCGGCCCTGGGGGCCCACCCTGCCTTTTATAAAATGGGTACCGGGTCATTCCCGGAGGTAAAGTGGTGGAGTGTGGCGTTAGCCACCCATCCACATCTAGCGCCGATGTTAAAGAAAGAGTAGAGATATACCTCTACTCCCCGTCTGTGCTTTCACTGCAGTTTATGGGGTGAACTTTACCTTTAATCCATCGTTGTGATTGTCCTAACGTCAAAATAGACATGGCATTCACATGTTGCTCCGCACCACGCATCATTACGGAGCTGCGTGGTGTTGTGTTTAACCCTTTTCATCTCGCTTGAAACTACCGGCTGTTGTGGCATGGATATTTTAAATCGTGAAGATCAGTGAAAGAAACCTCTTCAAAAATCAAATTTAACTATAACGAGCAGCCTCATAATTGTAATGTTCATGAAATAGGATAATAGTGTAGCACGGATCGATAAAATGAGACATTTAAAATTTTTGTGTCGGTAAATGTACAGGGAAAAGACCACTCGGAAGACGTAAGTATAGATGGAAGGATAATATTAATAGGTATTAAAATAATAGGAAGTGAATGCTGGGCTCAAAAATTTTAGTAGGATCCAGTGGTTGGCATTGGTGAACATGGTAATGAAACTGCGGGATTTAAAAAGCAGGGCATTTGTTGCATTAGCTGCTCAAGAAGGGTCCTGCTTCATGGAGCCAGTTACTGATGGCTTTTGAATAATTTAATTTACGCATTGCCGTGGAAATATACGGAGTTACATTTACAGAAATTTCTTTTCATAATAAGATATAATTAAAAAGCGGTAATGCTCTTTGTTTTCGAGGTGCCCCATTTCGAAGCCCAGTCTGAGCACTTGTAAATGAAGTTATTTCTGTCTCCTCAACTTGCAGACGAATGGTAGGACTGTACCTTGAAATGAGCCAAGATCAATTCCTCCACTGGTCTTATTTTTTGTGGTTTATTTAAAGACACGGTCTGTATCTGAGATTGTATGTTGTCGAATTATAGTCTTGAGTATGGATTAGGCTAGTGGATTGTATGGATTAGTGAATTGAAAAGAAAGTACAAGGATGCGATCTTTACCTACTTTGAGGCGCTATCCCAGAATTTTCCTGGAAGGTAACGAAAGCTAGAACATTCAGAATGGGGATACTCGAACCTGCATCTCCCGAATATCAGTCAGAAGTTTTATCTCTTGAAAGTACTCACTGCATTCTCCTGTCCTCGTCGTATGTGTTGTTTCATACCAGGCCTGCTCAACCTTTTATGTGATGCGGGCAACTTCGGAAAAATCTAGACTACATGCGGGCAGCACGAAATTCAATAGGAATAATTATACGCAGCGATCTAAGCTGGGCAGATCATGTAAATCATACACTAAGAAAAGCATGGAAGGCTCTTTATTTCGTAATGCGTATACTCAAAAGGGTAAATAATAATACGAAACGTTTACTTATACGGCACTAGTGAGACCAATACTTGAGTATGGAGCGGTGTGTTGGGACCCATACACAGAAGGTCAGGTAAACGCTTTGAATCGCTGCAAAAGAGAGCGGCAAAATTTGCAAATAATACAAATGAATCGGGTTGGGAAACATTGGCACAGCGTAGAGCGATAGCCCGAATATGCGCTCCTTTCAAAGCATACACCGAGGGACGGGCTTGGAAAACGATAGGGGATAGACCAGTAGTATTCAACCTGGGGTACGCGTACCCCCGGGGGTACGCGAAGACATCTTAGGGGGTACGTAAAATTAAAAAAATAAATATATTATTTCATGATAAACACTGAATAATCAGGGCCAGATTTAGGGTTAGCCACAAGAGACCCGGACGTAAGGACATGCGATTTGGGAGCGCCATTTTCTCTCTCTCTCTTTTATGCGATTCTTATCTGGGCGGCTAGTTTCATTTTATTCCACATAGTGCATATAATTTTGCTTTGCTAAAATACCTTTGTTACTTTATTAATTTTTATATGATAGGCAATAATATATTTGTTATTTAATAGCTTGATTCTCCTTTTTCTCATTTAAAACTTATTATTTAATACATTATTTTGGATGTAACTTATTTAACTTATTTTAGATGTAGATTATAGACTATGTATAACTTGAATTATGCACCAACAACTTTAGGGGTACAAAGTTGAAGAGAAATTATATGTGGGGGTACGCGAGAAAAAAAGGTTGAATACCACTGGGATAGACTACTAAAACCATGCTACCTGGTAGAGACGATCATAGTTGGAAAATTAGGACTAGGAAACAATGAACCGATGTTGGTAAATATTCCTTTGTATATAGGACCATAAAAAGCTGGAACCAATTACCTCCTGGCGCACTAGCGACTTTCCCCTGTAAATTAAGCACTTTTAGAAAGAGGGTCAAGAAAGTAATTACAAGCTAAGGGTTTTTAAGTGGGGATTAAATGGAAATAAGGGAAGTGATGTGAAGTGAAGGGGCGTGAAGTGATGTGAAGTGAAGTGTTTTGGTTTCGAAGTGAAGTGAAGTGAATTAAGTTCTTGGGGATAAAAGTATCATGTACTTTGGTCTGACTTTATACTGAGGATACTCTAACGTATTGAGATTATTTAATGTGTGGGTGTTTTTGTAATGTGCGTGTTTTTTGTTTTGTGTGTGGGTGTTTTTGTAATGTGCGTGTGTTTTTTTGTATTGTGTGTGGGTGTTTTTGTAAGGTGTGGATGTTTTGTTAAGGTGTGGATGTTTTTGTTAAGGTGTGGATGTTTTTGTAATGTGTGTACGGTGTTCTAATGTGTGTACTTGTATTTACTGTATGTATTTTTTTTTAATTGTGTATAGTTTGTTTTGTATTGTTACTTTTATGTATATTATATTTCCATTTGTATTGTGTGTACTAGTGTAAGGACTACTGCCACCGGGTGAAACCCCAATTGCAGTAAATAATAATAATAATAATAATAATAATAATAAAATACACAGAATGAAGAATGAATAAGTATACATAAATTTATATGTATAATTTTACGTGTTTATTTTCAGTACATGATGTGCAATGAAAAATACGCTGGTAACAATGGAAAAAATTTATTTAAGAAATTGCAATTCACAACCCAGGCTGGGGGGGGGGGGGGGTTGCTATTTTTAGCACATTTTTAGAAAATAAATTAATAATGTAATATATGTCTCCATATCTAAACAGCTTACAAGTTTTTAAAATTATCTCTGCCTTTTATCCCGGCTTTGCCAGGGAAAAGCTTAAAATACGTTTTCTCATTTCAAATGTCTCCGCGGGCAACATAGCACTGCGTCGCGAGCGGCATGTTACCTGCGAGCTATGGTTGAGTGGGCCTGTGTTAGTAGGCAGACATTGGACGTGCTGTACATGATCGGATATGTAGTATGTGTTGTGTTGTCCACAGGTGCCTTCTTGATCCCTTACCTCATCATGCTGGCTCTGGCAGGCAAGCCCATGTACTTCCTAGAATTAGCAGTGGGTCAGTTCGGCGGTGTCGGCCCGTTGGCACTCTGGAACTGCTGCCCCATTGCGAAAGGTTAGTGGAAGGAAAAATGTGTGTGACCTGTTTGTCAGTATACAGATATAATAGCCATACGAATGTGTGTGACCTGTTTGTCAGTATACAGATATAATAGCCATACGAATGTGTGTGACCTGTTTGTCAGTATACAGATATAATAGCCATACGAATATGTGTGACCTGTTTATCAGTATACAGATATAATAGCCATACGAATATGTGTGACCTGTTTGTCAGTATACAGATATAATAGCCATACGAATTGTGTGGCCTGTTTGTCAGTATACAGATATAATAGCCATACGAATGTGTGTGACCTGTTTGTCAGTATACAGATATAATAGCCATACGAATGTGTGTGACCTGTTTGTCAGTATACAGATATAATAGCCATACGAATGTGTGTGACCTGTTTGTCAGTATACAGATATAATAGCCATACGAATGTGTGTGACCTGTTTATCAGTATACAGATATAATAGCCATACGAATATGTGTGACCTGTTTGTCAGTATACAGATATAATAGCCATACGAATTGTGTGGCCTGTTTGTCAGTATACAGATATAATAGCCATACGAATGTGTGTGACCTGTTTGTCAGTATACAGATATAATAGCCATACGAATGTGTGTGACCTGTTTGTCAGTATACAGATATAATAGCCATACGAATTGTGTGGACTGTTTGTCAGTATACAGATATAATAGCCATACGAATTGTGTGGACTGTTTGTCAGTATACAGATATAATAGCCATACGAATTGTGTGGACTGTTTGTCAGTATACAGATATAATAGCCATACGAATTGTGTGGACTGTTTGTCAGTATACAGATATTCCAAGTTGTTCCTTTGCTGCTACCATTCCTGCATGTACGCGTTTGTTGTCGCAAAAGTTATCCACGAGATTACTACAGTACGATCAAGAAATTTCCTGCCTTTTATGGATCCCATAATTTCAGTTGAATTCCAATCCTACACAAACACAAACACACACACACAACCTATTTCTTGAAACTCCGTTTTAATAATGTCATCTCATCCATTAACCAGTTTCCAAAATATGTTCCTTCCTTTTTTTCATGTTTTCCTTCTGCAGTTTTTACCTTCCCATGTGGCTATGTTCCTTTCCCATTCTTCCTTCTTGATTTATCACCTTACATATATTTACTAGTCAAGATGCTCCTCGTATGGAGATTTGTCCATTCTCCTGCTACTTAATCTCTCTTAGGGACATGTTATCCTTAGCATCCTGTTTCCCAGCATCCTCAATCTAGGCCTCTCGCTTTCTGTGGCCATTTTATACCTAGCCGTATATGCGACAGGATATTACATTATAGTGTTCTATACTTTAATGTTCTTGTTTTAGGATTGAACATGAAACGAGATTCTGAACCTTATGGTAACAGACTTTCCCGTAAATTTCACGTTATTACCACCGTGCATCTTTGTGCATCAGTTGGTTTGAAATAATCTGAAGACTTTCCCGTAATTTGATAAGCTCAGGATACCATAAAGAACACAAATCTGATTTGTTGCTGTTGTTTCCAAATGTATGGGCTTTTCAACATTTTGGGAAGGTTTGTCTCTGTTTTATATAACGATTTTGTCCTGAATTCTCCTGACGAGACACAAATTGATACCAACACTTATTCGTCTGAGCGTTCCTTTATAGACCAACCGTAATACTGCGTCTCTTAAAGCTGTCGCTCTTCCATGTACGTATTTTTGTTCCTGACAGTGTTCCAGTGAATTTCAGTTCAGTCCGAATAGCGTGTTTTAAAACAAAACTGACAGTAAACGTTGGCGATACTGAAGCATCTTTTCAATAAATTTATTAACGTAAGCCACACAGTAGTAATTAAACAAAAGCAATATCAATTACCATTTTTCGGTTGCGTAATGAAAATTTGGCGTTCCTTTTGATTGGAATTACGAATAATTTTTGGGGACCGTTTATATTAAGTTGAGGAACCGAGATAGCGTAGTTGCTGTAGTGACTAGAATAGGTGCAGGGTCATTCAGGGTTCGATGCCGGTGGAGCAAAGGGATTTTTCTGTTCCACAAAGCTTTCATTCCGGTAATGGGGCCCACCCAGCCTCCTCTTCAATGGGTACCGGGGGTTCTTTCCTCGGGTGTAAAGCGTAGGGCCGTAAGGTGATCACTCACCACCATCTAGTGCCGAGGTTAACAAAAGAGTGTAGCTATGCCTATGTAGCCCTACATGTATTCATGGCATGGTGGGGAGCAGGTTCACCTGTTTCCATTAAGTGTGTAGTGTTGGTGTTTGTTTTCTGTATTTTTACAGTGCCGCCATAAATCATTTCTATACTGTTTCTGGCCGTTGTCTCTATTGTTTGCTTTCACACAATTTTATCTTCTCTATACCAAGTGAACTACGACATATAACAATGTAGTTGTTATGCTGTCCAGTTCCACAACACTAACTCTTCGCACTCGATTATTCTCGTTCCCATTCCTGAGCAAACACAGCTGCCTTTTAAGTATGACCCTGTATTGTACGTACAAGCGTTTAAAGTACATATCAGACCACAATACAGTCTTCCTTATGGAAACCATATGGAAGTTACAAGTGACTTCAATTAGTTACTTGCACAATTAATATATCAACCAACATATGCACCTAATAAAATGTAATTCAAGACATGTATTAAACTCTTACATGTGCCATCATAAGTGAGTTATTTAGAACAAAGGCGTACAAGCCCAACATGCTAATCTAGGTGCTGTGTCGCCCTTATTTGAATAATTAAAATATTAGAATTCTAAAATACACTAAGTTAATGAACATAAAATTACAATGTTGTGATATTAAATGTTTGCCGTTCCAAGTATACGTTCGTAGTTGTTTATATTCTGTATGAAGTATGCATACAGACATCTGTCTCGATCTTACGTAATTCGAAGAGGTCTCGTCCAGTGAAGCGTGTGAAGTGTGTCGTGTCGGGCGGTGTAGTATACTCCTTATCTTATGTGTATGCATACTCCATACAGAATGTAAACAATACAAACTTATACCTGAAACGTCTCACTTCTGATATCACATCATTGTAATTTTATGCTTATTAACTTTATGTATTTTAGAATTTCAGTACTTTAATATCTTAATCATTCCAATAAGGGCGATACAATTCCTAGATTAGCGTTTTGGGCTTGTACTCGTTTAAATTCTAAAAGCTTCTGACGATGGTGTATAACATTGAGAACCAATTGTACTCGTTTGTTCTAAATAACTCCCTGATGATGGCACCCCGGTGCCGAAACATGTGGTAGTTTAATACTTGTCATGAACTGTATTTTGTTACGTGCATGTGTTGGTTGATGTATTAATTGTGCGAACATACACGGTTTGAATAACGTAAAATTTTCAATTAGTTATATCATAATAGCAATTTATTTACCCGGTGTTTTCAATCATGGAGTCTGTGCTTGTGAAAAGGGCGCTACATTATCAGATTCTTGTGATACATGTTGTAGGGGTGGGCTGTGCCATGGTCACCGTTTCTCTAATCGTGTGCATCTACTACAATGTCATCATGTCCTACACTGTATTCTATATGGTGTCGTCGTTTGCTTCCGAGGTCCCTTGGAGCAAGTGTGACCCCAGCTGGGCGGACATGAACACTTGCTACGTCAGGGGCTCCCGCATGGTGAGTAACACCCAGTTGATACTCGATCTAAACACCGAGTGCTTCAAATGGTTACGACGTCATGTGGCGTCTGTATGTACGAGTATGTGGACTGTTTGACCCTTGAAGTTGGGACCGGTAGGTTTTTCCGAAACATCGGCACGGAACTACCACTCTACGCTGGGTAAAATCCCTAAACAGAGAAGATCTCATATAAGACAATAGTTTAGTGTATTTTTACTTTTCCATTCCTTGCTAAATAAAATATCCTGTCACCTTTCATCACAGAGGTTTAATTACCCTAAGCAAACAAGACGCAAAACCTAAATGAGTGTCTGCATCTCACACAGTCTTGTATCTGTCTGATACCTCTAGACGTAACGCATAACAATTATATCTGTCTTATAATTATCATTTAAACCACTGGCATACTGTTTGATAGTCTACGCGCAAGAAGAAGAAAATCCAAGAACTTCAAATGTCTAAGGCCCATTTAATTAGATATGTGGGCACGTACGAATTTGTTGTGCCAGTGAGGTACATCCGGTGACGTTTCCCGTCCATCAAAGGCCGTACAAGTATTAGTACGTCCCACAGATATCAAAGTATGCCAGTGGGTGCAGTTGTGTTCTTGTCTCGCAGAATCTGGATGGCAACGTGTCGTGGGGCAACAGAAGTGTGGCGGGCAACAGCACTACCCTGAGACAGCCAGCTTGCAGTATTGGGAGTAAGTTGAAACTGCACTAATTCCGTGCGTTTGTGTCATGAAGATAGTGGTGAAATTAAAGCAGGAAACGGAGAGATCAGATCGATTTTGCGCTGGATTGAATATTACATAGATGATTTATTTAAGGCTTTCCATATTATGCAATACATGCCGCTGTAAGAAACAAATTTCACTTTCTTTGTGAAAAAAATTTCTTGTCTGAAAGCACAGGTACAAAGAGTCTCGTGCAGTTTATCGACAATTCAAATGGTGAAGTTAAGACTTCCATCATTGTGAATCAAAGATTGCCACGAACAAGAGATTATATTGTGAAATATTTTTCTTAATTAGATTCCCTTCTTCTTCTATGGCTCGACAGCCTTATATGGGCCTGGGCCTCCTCGTTTCGTCGAGGTTTCATGATCACACACATTTCAGACACACCACAGTCAGTAGGACTCCTCTGGACGAGGGACCAGCTCGTCGCAGAGACCTCTACCTGACAACACACAACACTCACAAGAGACAGACATCCATGCCCCCGGTGGGATTCGAACCCACAATCCTAGTAAGCGAGCGGCCGAAGACCCACGCCTTAGACCGCACGGCCACTGGGATCGGCAATTAGATTCCCTATCAGCAGAATTACTTCTAACTTTTCTGATGCAGATATCATACGTAGTTGCATCAGATGTCGCTGAAGTCAACCTGTTGAAGGTAACGCATTTGTTTTATAATTCATCTCAGCATAGAAATGGTTACCACCCGCACGTAGCTTGTATTCGCAAGTTATTATTATTATTATTATTATTATGTTGTTGTATATTATACAGTCTTTCCTCCTTTGCGCCTTGATAGCTCAGTCAGTAAGTATACTGGACCCGGGGTTTGATTTCCGGTGAAATAATGGAATTTTCTCTTTGCTCTTTTGTCGACACCGACTCCATTAAACAGCCCACCTTCTAGTCAGCGGATATCATAAGATTTTTTATTGAGGAAAAGCGGTCGGAGCGTGAACCTAGCCATTTTGAACTCTATTTATTGCCGACTTCTAGCATGCACAGCTGTGTTTTCTATGCCTCGAGCAACCTCACTCTCAGCAGTCACTTCGTGTGGAAGATACACGCGGTACTCCACAATGTCGGCAATGCAGCCTACATCCACACAGTGCTATCACCCAGAAATAAGATTCATGCACTTCTTCTGTCATAAGTCTCGGAATAACAGAAATTTCACATGTAGCTGCCGATCCTTCCGGTATAATTTTACGGCTGCCCCAGAATTATACCAAGCAGACTGTGGAGTCGTGGGTTTGAACCTTACCTACGGCGTTTACTGTCGCCGCCAATCGGCCTTATCTCAACTCGTCCTTCCGCTAACAAATCATAGCACAGAACTCTGGGAGGTGATTTTCGGTATTGAATGTATGACGTAAATCACGCCCCTATCTAAGCGCCATGCAATAAAGCTTAGATTGGTGGGGGGGAGTCAAAACTCCACGCAGTCTCGAAGTTTTCACTTTGCGAATGTAGCAAGTGTTCACATTTGCGCTACGTCAGCTACATTTCGTTGAAAACCCAACACTGTTCTTTCTTTTTGACCTGTTCTTTTCTTTCCTACCGTTTTGTTTTCTGCCTTTCTTCTATTCTTCGTTTCTTCTTCTCTGATGCTTTTTTGTTTTCATTTCTCTTTTCCTTATTTCTTTCTCCCAATTGTGATACACGTAACGTAACGAAACGTAACTTCTTATTACAGGAGACATGTTCTGCATCTGTCCAGTGGGATAGAGGATGTGGGCCCCATTAAGTGGGACCTAGCGCTCTGCCTGCTCTTCTCGTGGGCGGTCGTAGTGTTGTGCCTTATCAAAGGCATAAAGACTTCGGGAAAGGTAAATACCGTAGCACTGCCTTAGCATCGCCATCTTGTCAGAAGGCGGTGACAAATCCAGCCCTGCATCCTTCCCGCGCTTAGCCACGTTTCTTCCTAACACATTGAAGTCTGGTTTATTCAGACTCGAAACAAGTGTACAAAATTATATAAAATTGTGTTCCGAGAAATGTACACTATTATCTGTTATTTAATACAGTTTATATTAAAAATAGTCCAACATGTTTCGAACCATGTCAGGATTCATACTCAGGGACTCAATTATTTATTACACCAGCTATCTACGTATGGTACTCGTTAAAATATATAAGTTAGGTAGATAAAATGCCATTAACTGTGTTGAGTTTTGGACACTGAAAACAATATTAAAACATTTTTAAGCTAAGATATTTAAGATATAAAAGAAAATTAAAATTATATGATGGTTACGTATGTTTGGTAGAATCTAAATGTTTTATAACCGAGGCGAAATGTGTTTACTGCGCGGTACAAAATGAATTTTTAAATACAATTTATTTTAATGTTCGTATTTGTGGTGAATAAATGACATTGGGACAGGTTTATATCCCTGTACAGGTAGGTCCCGTTTTACGACGGTCCATTTTACGACTTTTCACATTAACGACTGTTTAAAAATATTACCTTAAATATTAGTACATACTTGGAAAAATTTTAGGAATTTTGGAACCTATCTCATTCAATTACATTATATTTTGGTCTCGTTTTACGACTTTTCACTTTACGATCCTGTTTTGCTGGAACCTAACCCTGTCGTAAAACGGGTCCTATTTTGGTCTCGTTTTACGACTTTTCATTTTACGACCCTGTTTTGCTGGAACCTAACCCTGTCGTAAAACGGGCCCTACCTGTACTTCAGTTTTCCCCTGTCAGTATCACTCCACCTATGCCCCACACTCGTCTTCGCCTTAATGCTACCGTTATCAGAAAGACAAGAGGGCGAACTCTAGGAGCGGGGAGCAGTAAATATTTTCGCCTTAAAAGGTTAAATACTTTCTTCACGATTGTGCTTGCCTCATCGACCTTCACCTTTGTTTATATCAGGTATGTTGGTGTTGTTGCTCAGCGATCACACTGACGCACAGAGACAATGCATTGCGTCAAACTTATTCTTAACTTTTATTTCCTTCGTTGTAGTGAGAAACTTTGAAGCACAACATTTAGATAATGGCGATATTTATACTTTGTGTCACATACGCATTTTTGTACAATACACTATTTTTGCCGAAAACCGCTAAACCTCGATTTCATCTTTACGTACTCTGAAAGCAGGATTCAAACTGGATGGATACGAATAACAAACTTGCCAGTTAATTTTAGTATAGGCCACAGTATTACATTCGTTACTTGTAAATATGTTTTTCAGGATTGGAGATGTGTTATGCAAACAGGTACATGGACTGAAGCCACGCCTCCATTATGCGCACATTTTATGTTCTCTCTCGTGCATGTGAATTAAAAACGTAATGTCGTGCAGCCTTACTTTAATCAGTATAATTAGCCGACTGCAGTGACGTCACGGTCTAAGTTGTGTACTGTCTCGGACACTGGGGTCATAGCTTCGAATTTCACTCGGGGCATTGTTGTTTGTGCTACCTTGTGGCTCCATCTAAGCAGAACTGCAAACTGGCCTAGTTTCAGAAGTTAATTCTGAATTGGAACACGCCAAAGGTTTGAAAGCATAAACAGCATAAGAAGAATTACTGTGATAAGCTACAATTTATAACACTACTTAAAGAAACTTGAACAAACAACACTTGACCAACAGAAGCACTCTTATTATACGTTTTTATATTTACAATACAGTCGCTGTGAATCAGTCCGACATGTTTGAATCCCTTGTTGGGACATCACCAGGGAGATTTTCTTAAAATCATAAATTACACATTACAAATTAACAATATAGGTACATATTAAAAGCACAAAATGTGTAAAGGTTAAAGCTGTAGGCTACCTTTCTGTTGGGCCCTCGATCCACTGCGTATCGGAAGTTGTCTGTGTACGTGTGGGAGATTAAGACAGTACAGAAGAAACTTCTGCCTTAGTTGAATAGAAACATTTCGTGCGGTTTGACACCGACAACTATATTTCATAAACCGTTGCAGTCACGAGTGATGTGATATCATACGAGGTCTGTCCAAAAAGATACCGAACTTTTCTTATTTTAATTTATTGCTTTACTGACAACTTAATCACACTTTTCTCCTTCAAAGTACTCCCCTCCACTGTTGATACACCGCTCCCAACGTTTTTCTTTTTTCAGTTCTGGAACGCGTCCTGGAACGTGTTTTGCGGGATGGCGCGAAGGTCCCGTAGCGAATTTTCTTCTATCTCCTCCACCCTCTGAAATCGGCGACCTTTTAGGGTGGATTTCAACTTTGGGAACAAGAAAAAGTCCGCAAGGGCCAAATATGGAGAATAGGGCGGCTGGGAGACGACACTCTTCTCATGCTTCGCCAAAAATTCACGGATAAGGAGCGACGCGTGAGCAGGTGCATTGTCATGGTGCAGTATCCAGGTCTTGTTTGTCCACGCCTCAGGCCTCTTCCTACGCACTGCCTCCCTCAAACGCTTCATCACCTTCAAGTAAAACTCTTTATTGACAGTCTGACCACGCGGAACAAACTCATGATGAACGATACCCTTCCAATAAAAAAAAAAACTATCGACATCACCTTCACATTTGAGCGACTCTGACGTGCTTTTTTGGTAGTGGCGACGATTTTCCCACCCACTGCGAAGACTGCACTTTTGTTTCAACATCATAGCAGTACACCCACGTTTCATCACCTGTTATGACGTTTTTGAGAAAGTTTTCATCAGCATTCGAACGATCAAACTGCTCCTGACTGACTGTGACACGGTTCTCTTTTTGTCCATCTGTCAGCAGACGCTGCACAAATTTTGCTGCAACACGATGCATCTTCAGTTCTTCGATCAAAATCGTGTGGCACGAACTTTTACAGACGCCTACTTCTTCGGAAACTTCACGGACAGTTAGGCGACGATTTTCACGAATCACAGCACGCACTTTCTCAACGTGATTGTCATCCGTTGACGTGGAAGGCCTTCCAGCTGGTACCACTCGTGGCATTGCGTACGGTTCAAACAATCCTCCCCATAAGCCTGTTGCAACATCTGAAAAGTCTCCGTAAAAGTTTTTCCCAATTTGAAACAGAATTTCACGCAAAAACGTTGCTCTTCGAGCTCCTTCATTTTTCAACTTGCAAAAAATCGCCGAGGGCACTAAACACAGTTCACTCAAGCGCGTGTAGCTCGATGACTAATTGACGTGGCCTGATGTGGCTAGTGTCAAAATAAAGCTTAAAGTCCCCGCTACAAAGCGCCACCGTCGCGAGCGTGCTGCACCGGCTCGCTGGCGCACTATTTAAAAAGTTCGGTTTCTTCTTGGACTGACTACGTATATCGCATTTAAACGCCTATCTGCAATGGTGAATCAGTTACATTCATCATACCTAGAAGTGAATAAAAACAAAAGCGGTAATGAAGTTCTTTTGTACGTATTCCATGAATTTCCTTTTAGAATGTATGTTTTCAAAATATCCATTACAATACCAAATATTATTCGGGTGGTCAAATCAAGAATAATGAGATGGGCGGGGCATGTGGCGCGTATAGGGGAGAGGTACATATAGGATTTTGGTAGGGAGACCTGAAGGAAAGAGACCACTTGGAAGACCTAGGCATAGGTGGGAAGATAATAATGAAATAGATCTCAAGAAGCGGGATGGGGGAACATGGACTGGATTGATCTGACTCAGGATAGGAACTGATGGCGGGCTCTTGTGAGTATGGTAATGAACCTCCGGGTTCCATAAAATGCGGGGAATTGGCTGACTAGGTGAGGACATGTTAGCTTCTCAAGAAATACTCCGCTCCATGGAGTCAGTTTAGTTGTACCAAATACCAGGCACTACATTCAAGGAGTGTTCAAAGGCGCAATTATTTCCTTGGCCTAAAAGCAATTTAATTTCAGTTTATTCATGTTTAAGTTAATAGCATTTAGTTCGATTTCTTTATTCCCGTCTTCTTTCCGAAAGAGATAAATGTACAGAAATCTGTAAATTTATGTTGTTTGTATACGCGTGTGCGTCACTACACGTGAAATGTGTAGATTGAGGGATTTGAGAACAGGATGAGGGCGGCACTATATGGACCCAAGCTGGATTAAATGAGAGAAGGTTGGAGACAGTTACATGACGAGGAACTTCATAATTTGTTACGTCTTGAGGCACAAATGGGCAAGGCACATAACACGCGTGGAAAAACGAGAAATGTATACAAAATTTTAGTCCGGACACCTCAAAGGAAAAGATTGTGAGACCTACTTGTAGACGAGCAGTTTAAATTGGATCTTAAATAAGTGGAATGTGACGCTGTGTTCTGAATTCCTGTTAGGTTGGCTCTTCTTCCGTCTTCAGACGGAAGAAGAGCCATCTTCCGAAACGTACTGAATTTTAGATTTATATATATTTTTATATTTTACATTTTATATTTTATTCACAATAAAGACGATGGACAAAGTCCAAGAAACAAGTGGTTCACAATGTATGTTATTGTCTAGCTGAGCGACTATGAACTTTTCAAGAAAATCCCTCTGTGTGATGCAGATAACTTTTTGTTTCTCAGTGGTGTAAAGCAGTTTGTTGTTGTTGTTGTTGTTGTTGCAGGTGGTGTACTTTGCTGCTACTTTCCCATACGTTATCCTGTTTATCTTGTTGGTCACAGGACTGCTACAACAGGGCTCCTTGGCTGGGATCTTGTATTTCATTACGCCGACATGGGAAAAACTGCTGGACATTCAGGTAGGAGCATACTCGTACATCCACTTAACTGGTTCCGTTTCGTAATTGGGCCCAGTGTATACGATACTGTGCAGCAACAGGTTGTGACATTTACGGCTCTTTCAGTGGGAAAAGTATCTAGCAGGTTATTAACTTGCGCCGCGTTGGTTAAAGTTTTCATTTGTTATCTCATGCGATGTAAGAATTAACAGTAATTCCCAAGAATGGGAAAGAAATGTGTCATTCCTAAATTATTCTTCGAGTGGCTGAGAATGAGATGTTGAGACCTCGATTTACAAAGTTTATTCCTGCCTGTATTCGAATGTCTTATACTGAGCGGAAGGAACCCAAACCGTGTAACTTACTCTTGTGAGACAGATCTGCCGATCCCAGTGGCCGTGCGGTCTAAGGCGTGGGTCTTCGGCCGCTCGCTTACTAGGATCGTGGGTTCGAATCCCGCCTATGGCATGGATGTCTGTCTCTTGTAAGTGTTGTGTGTTGTCAGGTAGAGGTCTCTGCGACGGGCTGGTCCCTCGTCCAGAGGAGTCCTACCGACTGTGGTGTGTCTAAAGTGTGTGATCGTGAAGCGTCGACGAAACGAGGAGGCCCAGGCCCCCAAGGGACTGTCGAGCCATCATCATCATCATCATCATCATTCTCTAAAGGCTAAGCCTTGTCGCTGCAACCATAGATGTCTGTCTTGTGCCAGTCTCTTCATCTCGGCGTAGGAGTTGCAAAAGAGTTCCTTCATCAGATTCTTGATGTAAGAGAGCCTCGGTCGTCCTCTACTTTCCTTCCCCAACACTCTACCTTCCATGATGTTGGTAACAAAACCATTATGTCTCAACAAATGTCCAATAAGTTTGACTTTCCTCATTCCTACCACTCTTAATATTGTTCTCTTTTCATTTCTCTTTTCACTGTCGAGCCATAGGAAAGAAAAATGAGACAGATCTGAACATCCAACACCCAGGCTTCGTAATGAATGGCTGACTAGTGGTGGGTAATGTGACTAATAGCGACATCGGTGAGCGTTAGTGTAACTTCAGTAGACTTTCTTATTTTTCATGTTTTCGAAAAGGAGAAACTGTAGGTGCCAAATTTCCAGATGTCACAATATTATCTTACAAGCATTTTGAAAATTAATAGCAAGCCACTAATATTTTACGGCATTGCTGCTTCATGTATGTAATGAATTTTAGTCAGTGGGATTTTGTAAAACATAACATTTGAGATATGTACGATGACCAGTAATATTAAATATGCCGATCCCAGTGGCAGCGCCTTCTAAGGCGTGGGTCTGCGGCCGCTCGCTGCTGGGACTGCGAGTTCGAATCCCACTTGGGGCATGGATATCTGAGTGTGATCGTGAAGCTTCGATAATGAGGAGGCCCTGGCCCACTAGGGGCTATTGCGCCATTGGAAAAAATATATATAATCCCAAGATTGCCCCTTTGCTTAAGCCAGTGGTTCCCGGCCTTTTATGTGTGTGACCCTAAAGTAGCAAATGGTATGTGACCCTCGACCCAACATGGAAACTAATACTAATACTAATACTAATGCCTTTTCTTGAACATTCATAACATTGCCACTTATTAAAAAAATATATTTTAAATTTGTAATGTTACTTCTCAAATCCAATATTTCTGGGACAATATTGAATACACAAAACATACAAGAAACAAATCCTTATTTAAATAACCCATACATGTGCTGGTTAGACAAAACATTTCGTTCTAAATAAAAACGTGTGAAACACTGAACATACGGAATGTTACATAACATGAACAGAACAACAATGTCAAAAGTTTAGTGACTGACAAATTTAATACATGTGTTATTTATTTTAAATAGAGCTTATTACATTACTGACACTGAAGTTAATGCAAAAATTAAAATGGAATAAATTTCTAATGTACTGGACATGTGGATACTTCGCATAAACTTTCAACAAACACTTTCTCCACAAAACCCTCTCGCGACCCTACGTCAGGCCTCCCCCGATCCTCATTTGGGTCGCGACCTGAGGTTGGTAACCACTGGCTTAAGCTCTACACCGTTAAAGCGGTAGCTGAGACAGTTCTTAACCATGACACTAGACTGAAGTCAGCAATTAGCCTCAAGCCCAGACCAATTTACGTCCAGTGAATGACCTCCTGTTTCCACTGGATAGGAAGCTAACTGGGCCGAAAATTAATTATGGACGTTATAACAATCCCCTTTCCCCCTATCGGCAAACGTCCTACACGGTACCTCTACATAGCTGAAATGGTACTCAGTTCTGTGACAAGTACGTTGTAAGTTGAAGGATTTTTGGGCAATACAAGGTGCTGCAGCGGTGTGGGCCGTGACCTGGTGTTCCTGTTGCAGGTATGGCAAGCAGCTGCTGGACAGATGTTCTTCTCACTCAGTGTGTCCATGGGTGGTCTTATAATGTACAGCAGCTACAATAACTTTCGCAACAACGTATACAGGTAGGTAAGCAACATCTGTCTCCAGATTTCATGTTCTGAACCACTCAACTTATTTCAGTAAAATTTCGTATCGGAGAAATTCGCGAAAATTTCCCTGACAACATTAAATCTGGCCCATGCCCGCTCCGAAAATCGCTTGTCAAACAAAAAATTGGTGCATAATATCAAATATATGTTTTATTATAATATGCATTATGTATTTTTTTAATTTTATTTAATGTCAGCCAACTTGCGCGCTTAATAAGAAGAATACGCACGGTATGAATAAGATAAAATTTGTGGTTTGTTTATTCAACTACGCTTGTAGTCGCCCAGCTTGTTACATCTCGAATGATGGGATGAGTAATGCATGATGAACTGGATAGGATATAGCAGGAAACGGTCGTCACATAAGTTGAGATATTATCCAGGCACATGGCTGGGAGGCACTGAGAAAAGCCTCGATAACTACAGGCAGAATATCTAGTGTCCCGGCCGAGATTCGAAACATTTACCTCTCAAATACTACTACGAAGCATTATAACTTGTGATGAGTTGCTCAGTTCGACTTTTTTTTCGAGAGACGTCATGTACGTGACGACGTCTTGTGGTGCTGTTGGTTGTGCATCAGTTGACTTGTGTCTGCATTACATGAGTGGCCGAAGACCCGTATCAAATAGATAAGAATATTTCTGGAAAACGTTTTTGGGTCCACTCATTTGCAATTCGTTGTCTCGCTGTTATTCTAATTGTCATGTCGGTGCGACATGTTTTCCGTTACTCGAAACAGTGTTTTGGCGGTTTGCAAGGTTGTTATATAACTTTATTTTAAATTAGGAAGCATGAAACAGCTAGATGTTTGTTTAGGCGTTAGCATTTTGAGTGTTATAAGTTTCTTTCCGCCGACCCCAGTGGCCGTGCGGTCTAAGGCGTCGGTCTGCGGCCGCTCGCTTACTAGGATCGTGGGTTCGAATCCCACCGGGGGCATGGATGTCTGTCTCTTGTGAGTGTTGTGTGTTGTCAGGTAGAGGTCTCTGCGACGGGCTGGTCCCTCGTCCAGAGGAGTCCTACCGACTGTGGTGTGTCTAAAGTGTGATCATGAAACCTCGACGAAACGAGGAGGCCCAGGCCCATGTAGGGCTGTCGAGCCATAGGAAAAAAAAAAAGTTTTTTTCCAGTCGTCATTAAATTTGTTCCGAAGGCTAGAAGATACACTGGCCAAGGCAAACAACATGATGAGTTGCGCAACGAGGTAAAATGAGCGGATGTTGCAGTATCACGTTGCTGGGTTGCCGTATGCCGACGGTAACTTCATGTTTGGTGCGATTGTGTGCGGCTTAGTAGACAGGTTATGAACTAGCACGTTTGGACAACACAGTTCCGTTCGTTTTTTTTAATAAATTGCATATATTGTCGATTCCAAAGGAAAGAAATCTCCTTGAATGTCATAAATAATGTAAAAGTTTAGGAAATATAAAGTCCAACAGAGTACAATTATTTTTCAAGTGTGTTCTTTACGAAGTTACATACAGCATTACCTTTATTTTTAAAAATACGTGTTTTTTTCAAAGCTAAAAAGCATTAGTCGCCTGCTTAGAGTCAGAAAAAAAAATAGTTTATGCTAATTCTTTAAATATTTGTCATACTGAAAAATATTTTAAATAGACGCTAAGACCATAATGAGAGATATATTTTGTGTAGTGCACAAACTGTTTCACGACAAGCCGTTGTAGAAAAAAAAAATTAATAAATTTCCTCCACGCACGCACACACTTTTTGTATTATATAATAGACGCATTTTGAGCGTAAAATCGGACAAATTACAAGTGTAATACAGGAGTAAACTTAGGTCAATACGAAAGAAAATTAAACGCTCGTTATTAGTTTTAGAATAGATCCATAATACTAGGTTTTACTGTTGGTGTAATCAGTAGTTTCGGAAGTGAAATATACAGATGCAGACTCGGATTATACGTGCGGTTTCTTGACTCTGTGCAAATGCGCAGTTATTGATTATGCTCCTTTCGATTTTAAATAAAGTTATGCTGTAAAATCTTCAAAAACTTGAGTCACGTGAAAATTTTGTAGCAGAGTACTGTTTTTCGATCATTTCACGAAATATATAATCTGGACATATTATGTAAAGTTTGTGTCTGTCTCTCTGTCCCTCCGCATACTCGTATTTTATTTCCAAAATTACTGTAAGTAAATCTATAAAAATTGGTGCTTGGGATTCGAATCAAGCACAATCTCTTTATTACTTTTCTAAACAAATAAGTTTTGTTACAAAACTTGACACGTGACGTTAATGATACACCCCACTTAAACCCAAAACGTTTCCGGGAGCTTTTCTGATATATTTTGCATTTAACGAAATAATAAGGAGAAAGATTTTAAGAATCTATGCAATTTGATTGCTGTAGTGTAAATCAGTTTTGAAGAGCTAGTTGTGTATCTTCAATAAATCAAATTTAAAGACGGTGATACTCGTATCAGACAAAATCGCAAAAAGAAAATGACACATGTGTACAGATATTTTGCATGTTTCCTAATACTGCTGAAGTATGGAAACCTCTTTATTGGCGATGATTGATTTGTTGCCTTACTTTACATTACGCTAAGTTCTAAACGAGTGTTTTTTTTTTCCTGTTACAGGGATGCCTTAGTGGTAAGTGTCCTGGACACAGTGACCAGCATCATCTCCGGAATGGTCACTTTCTCCATCCTAGGGGCCATGGCTCATGATCTTCACGTGCCTATAGAACAAGTCGTCAAGGAGGGACCCGGACTGGCCTTTGTTGCTTATCCCGAGGCTCTACTTCGACTTCCGGTACCTCAACTGTGGTCCGTCTTGTTCTTCCTCATGCTGTTTGTACTCGGACTGGATAGTGAAGTGAGTTTTTCGTGTTCATTTTCACAGTTGAATGTTGTGTAACTCGGTGGTGTAACACCTTGTAACTCTGTACCCAAACCCTTATATACAAGAAACGCCTCCCTCGTAATTCTGTACCAAACCCTTTTCTACGATACGGAACTCTGTAACTCAGAGCCACCCCATTTTCTATGGTGACACACCTCATAACTGTGTCCGAAACCTTGTCCCATGACGGAAACCATGGAATTCCACGAAAATCCTTATTTTCTATGAGGCAGTCATTCATAATTCTCTGCATATTCCTTTCCCATGAGTTTAACAACTCACAAACTCCATGCCACACCTTCTTTATATCTGTTCTGGCGAGCTTATAAATGGCTATACAATAGCATGGATGCGGTTTCATCGTATCCATGCCTCGTTTACTAACAACTGCTGAATTTGGGAACAGATTTGAGTAAAACTGTGTGTTTGTTCTGGCATTTTTGGTAGTATTTTTGTTCTGGTTCTACGTAAGGACTACTTTACGTAAAGTCCTGAAATCTTCATCATGCATGTTGAGTCCCTTGGCAGATTTCGAAGAAACCCGCTAGAAGGCAAGGAACGTCTGGTGTGTGCGTTTCAGCAACTTTAATTACACGCAATTTCAAAGCTCGTATTACTTCAGTACTTTAAATATATTTTTGTTAATTATACATCAGAGGAAAAGTAGCTCGACTGTCCGCAAATCACATGCTACACCTTGTGCAGATCTTACTGACTTCCAGCCTTCTTTATCCATGCAGAAGGTGGCAGCATGTATCTGCGTATCATTTTTGTTGTTTAATTTCTAAATATATCCACTCTACAGACATGTAGACCTATTCCTGAGGTACAGAGTTTGCTGGTGTTGGTTCGGCACAAATTTTCTGGGTTGGTGTTTATCACAAACGATCGTGCCTGTCATGCCTATTCCTGACTCTATTTCCATCGTTGCCAATCCCAGTGGCCGCACGGTCTAAGGCGTGGGTCTGCGGCCGCTCGCTTGTTGGGGTTGTGCGGTCGAATCCCGCCGAGGGCATGGATGTCTGTCTCTTGTGAGTGTTGTGTGTTGTCAGGTACAGGTCTCTGCGTCGGGCTGATCACTCGTCCAGAGAAGTCCAACCAAGTGTGGTGTGTCTGAGTGTGATATCTTGAAACCTCAATGATGAGGGGACCCTGTCCCACTAGGGTCTGTTGCGCCATTGGAAAAAAAATTCCATCGTTACATAACACAGTGATCAGTGGAATCATTGCATTAATGGCGTGGTGGGCTGATGAATAAATGAGTATGGAACGCCGATGGAATGACACTGACAGTAGAAAACCGAAGTACTTGAAGAAGAACATCTCCAAGTGCCATTTTGCCCTCCACAAATCCCACATTGACTGGTCTTGGAACGAACCCTAGTCTCTGCGATTAGAGGCCGTCACCAACCGACTGAGCCATGGAACGCGGTGGCGCAGTTGGTTGAGGCACTGCGCTACAAGCCGGAACGTCGCGGGTTCGATTCCCGATGGTGTCACTGGAATTTTTTATTGACATAATCTTTTCGGTCGCACTATGGCCCTGGGGTCGACTCAGCCTCTAACAGAAATGAGTACCAGGAATCTTTCCTGGGGGTAAAGGCGGCCGGTTCGTAGGGTTGACAACCTTACCACCTTAATGTGGCGATTGTCTAGAAACCTGGGAGCCTCAACCTCCGGGAACCCTAAGGGCCTGTCCAGGCCTGTAATGGGAATGCTTTTACTACTACTACTACTATACTACTACTACTATACTACTACTACTATACTACTACTACTATACTACTACTACTACTCAACCATTTAAACCTTGCCGTTTCTGTCCAAACAATTGTTCAGCACAACGTAAAGTGTTCAGTCTAACACAACTGAGTTTCTTATACAAAAGTTACATGTTTGGAACTAGATATCGACCGTCGTCAGGCTAAAATACATAGTCATTAAAAAGCAGGAAAAAATGCAATATACAATACATTGGAATGTTAAGTTTTTTGTGAGATCCCACAATTTTACAATTATTTTTATTTTACAGTAAAAATTGTAAAATTTGTAGATGGTCGATGGTAGCTAAGTAGTAAATATAAGGTTATACAGTATTAGTATTTTTTTATTATCATTATATATTATTATTTTATTATTAAAAATAAATGAAGGGGTTGTTGTATTTATAGGTGTTAAAGTGTTAAAATAGAAGGAGTTTTACTCATTGATTGCCAATGTAGACTGATTGTTATTTAATACGTATCAAGCCGAGCTTGGAAAGTTATTGTAGCAGAGTGTTGTATTTCCTATATTATTCTTATCGCTGTATTTTGTTGGGTTTTTCCGGTTTTCTTTCAATGTTCCCAGTCTGTGAAGTGTTGTTATAAACTAGTGAGTAAATATCTAGACGGATTGTTTTTCACCGCCGTGTTTATGGTCTTGGCGTGTAGACTTAGACTGTCTGCTGCAACGTAAGTTTCCAATTCTATTCCCTTGTAGCCACCGATAAGTGTTGTGTAAATTCTCAAATATCAAATTTCATGAAAATCTGTCCAATGGGAGCCGAGTTGTTCCATTCGGAAGGGAGGACGGACAAACAAACAGACAGACAGACAGACAGACAGACAGACATGATAAAGCTAATAGTCGCTTGATGACGCTAATAGTCGTTTTTCGCAATTTTGCGAAAGCGCCTAAAAAAATCCAAAACTTGTTGCGGTTGGTTCTTTAACAAATTATAAGGTGTGTTAGACGTTACGCAGATAGTGCAAAGTGACGTCACTTAAGAGCTTTCCATTCCAGTGCATATTTAGTGCTTATCTTCTTCTCCTATGGCCCGACAGCCCTATATGGGCCTGGGCCTCCTCGTTTCGTCGACGCTTCACGATCACACTGATAGACACACCACACTCGGTAGGACTCCTCTGGACGAGGGACCAGCCCGTCGCAGAGACCTCTACCTACAACACACAACACTCACAAGAGACAGACATCCGTGTCGCCTGTGGGATTCTTTTTTTTTTGCCTGTCCGGGGTTTTTCCCCTTTGATCCATTTTTGTACTGTTTAAATCCTTTCGTCCTTCATGTCACTTTACGTTCCATACTACCGTCCTTACAACAAACACAACACAAACATCCATGCGCCCGGTGGGATTCGAACCCACGATCCTAGTAAGCGAGCGGCCGGGGAGCCACTGGGATCGGCTATATGTAGTGCTTATACATGCCCATTTTCTGGGGTTCTTTTGTAAAAGTATTATTTATCCCAGAAATATTTTATCTCTGTCTATCCATCAAGTCTATGGGCGAATGTTTCGTACGTATACAAGTAGCGCATATGACATTACTCATCAGCAAATGCTTAGCGTTTCTGGAGACTGACTGGCGCATAGTGATGTCATTAGTTACGTCATAACAGCACAATGTCAGGCAGTTCAGTGACGTAAGCCACCTAAATAAACGGTTGAATGCCAGACCACAAAATTGTTGTGCGTTTTTTGCCCAATTAAATAAGCATCTCAGCTGGATTGGCTAATTAGTAGTGATGGAGCTTCACATCTCGTGAAAGTCTTTACAGTTAACTTTTCCTATGGCTCGACAGCCCTATATGGGCCTGGGCCTCCTCGTTTCGTCGACGCTTTACGATCACTCTCAGACACACCACAGTCGGTAGGACTCCTCTGGACGAGGGACCAGCCCATCGCAGAGACCTCTACCTGACAACACACAACACTCACAACAGACAGACATCCATGCCCCCGGTGGGATTGGAACCCACGATCCTAGTAAGCGAGCGGCCGAAGACCCCGCCTTAGACCGCACGGCCACTGGGATCGGCAGTCTTTACAGTTACCGCAGTGAAATCTTAAATCTCGAAAAACAATGGGCTTACGAATGGTGAATTGGAAATAATGTGGAAGGAAGTGGTTTTGGCCTATTTTAAGGTGATATCCGAAGACTTCCTCGTAGGCCTCAATCAGAATAGTTGGTACCCGTGTCGGAAATCGGATCTGAAGTGTCAAGAATGCGACGTGAAAACTTGAGTTTCGTAGAAATCCGACGCGTCGCACCTGATTTAGTGTGTGAAGACGGCAGTAGCCTGTAGCATGCGATGGTGAAGTGCACTGACTGATGCAATCTGTGGTGGTTACATTTGCACTTCGAATGAGGCGGGAAACGAACCTCGAATATGAACTCATGTGTATGTGCGTTGCGACGCTTTGTTTTGGATTCTAGAGATACTGAGAAATACCATGAGACGACTCTTAATAGCCATTAATTACGCCGAGATTCGTGCGCTAGACTTCCTGAGTGCCAACCCATAACATGAACACAATACTACATTCCAGGGTCAGAAATACATGTCAGTATGTATAATACAGACGGTTTGAGCCTACGTGCATTGTCGTCCGACTAAGTTTGTTAAGTTGCATCGTGTTCATGCCGTAATAGTTTACACATGTTTACACAGATGGCAGCTCAATTATTGCAACTCTGCCATCTGAAGGATAAATATGTAATTTAATTCTCTGTTTAAAATAAATTCATGAACAATATACGAAGAAAAGTAATAAATTGATAGAGGATGGAGATGGTAAATAGAGGATTCTCCTTTAAATTTCATCTGCCTCTTCCACTAATTAAAAGAGTAAAGAAATAAATAAGTTTAGTGAACGGTTGGTACGTGTGGGGTCAGAAAAAATTCATACAGGGTTTTGGTGGGATCATCGGAGGAAGGATACAATTTTAAAGACGTAGGCGTAGATGGGAGGACAGTATTAAAATGGTTCTTAAAGAAACAGGATGTGACAGCATGGATCGGATTCGTCTGGGTCAGGATAGGAACAAGTGGTTTACCCTTGTAAACACCGTAATGCACTTTCAAGTTCCATAAAATGTGACTCACTCCTTGACTTGCTGAGGAACTATTAGCTAACGGCTTACGAAGGACGCAGTTCTTTACCTTCCAGCTTCCATTGTCGGTGGCGGTTATATAACGCTCCTTGCCTGTAGGCTACAGCTGTTTCATTTTGCCTTCGCCTGTAGGGGAGAGGGGGGATAGTTGGCGCACTTTTCACGTTATAATTTTTCACATTTTTTTGTGTACACGTTAAGTTGAATATGAGGGTACATGTGGCTAGTAACACTCTTGGGCTACAATCTGACCTACACACATTTCACGCTGTTCGTAAGGAACAGGAGGGAGAGGCTTTTGCCCTAACGTCTGCACGTGTGCCAACCTGCCTCGCAGACGGGGTAAGTTGGCATATGGTAAAAATAAGTGGAAAATCAAGATGCCAACTTTTCCAATGTCTAAAAGTAACAGACAAATTAGTGTAATGTTTCATGAAACAAATGTGTCACATACAGGTTGTACACAACAACAGGGTGTTATTATGCTAATAAAGTAGCTGAGAAAGAATAAAAAACGGCACAAACTTCAACACATTTAGTTAAATTGAAAAAGGATATTGAAAGGAAAGATAACTCCATATGACACTAGCCTACCAACAGCAATATACGTTTTCTTTCGAAATAAAGTGTTCCAGTCCCATCATAGTGACAAATTTAGCAAATGCAGTTGGGAGAGCCATCAGTGCATTCTTCATGTGACCGCAACTTGCAATCTGCGCAGTGAATCCACATTTCTCTGGATGCGCGAAGACAATAGACGGAGGAAGTATCCTCGGAATCTTCTTCGTTAGTGTCGCCTGCAGTTTAAGGTTTTTTTTTTATTTTTGTTTCTGCTTTTGTAAATCTCTGTTTAGGTATGTGGCACGCTTCTCTTTCTTATCTTTTAAGCACAGTTCTTCCCTCTGGTGCTCCGAGCTTTCTCTTGTACTGGGTGTCAAAGCTTTTTTGACAGGGGTATCAGTCAATTTTCTTTTGTTCTTATTTACATTCTTACTCTTTTTGCGTACGGTTTAGGAAGGTTTCGAACGTCCTCTGGTGTAGCAGGATGTGCTGCCACTTTTGAAGTAGGTGATGATCTTTCGGGAGGCTCACCAAAATCGCAGAAAGTTTACTGTTGCTATTGGAAACTGCTGCCTTCATAAGAGGGGCAGCTCTGTCTGGAACGTAAGCTTCCATAAATTCTTCATTTTAAAAAATATCCCCGCTGAATAGGTAAATTCCAGAGATCTGGAAATCTGTTTTGGTATTTGGAGGAAAAGGATTCAGACAATAAAGATGTGTTGACGACAGACGGAATGTCATATATTGTCATTGTTGTGCCTGCATTGTTAGTTATGCAGGAATCATATGCGCGTTTCGCATAAGTCATAAGCGATCCTCTGACAGATCTTTCAAGAAGCCGGTGTTTATGACTGCAGTGGGGAGGGAAGATGAGGAAAGTCATGGCATTCTTATTGCAATGGTCTATTGTGTCTATTAACAAATGCCAGTCTGGTTGTCTAGCAATGGAACTACTGGTCTCTCAACCGAAGACTCCCGAGAATCCAAATTTCAAGTACCCGTATGAAAAGGAACCTTCCTGCAACGGAAAAATATTTCGGTCCATTGAGGTTCCGTTATAGGCAGGTTTCAGTGTATTTTAGTGGCATTAAAACTGTATAACGCACTATGGACCTCCTGGCTTGATTACACTCAGGACAGAGACAAAAGATGGCCGTTTGTTATAGCGGTGACGGTGTTCCAAATCGTTGTCACATGTGAATGCAGAGGTGCATGGTGTACTCCAAGTGTTAATATGTGTTCAATGTGTTTGCAGTTTGCCCTCTTGGAGAATGTCCTCACTAGCATATCAGACGAGTTCACGGTCCTTCGGAATCACAAATTAACTTTCTGCGTGTCTACCGCTGTGTTCTGCTATGTGGTGGGGCTGTCCTGCGTGACCTACGTGAGTACATCTCTTTGTACTCTGTGTATCACACTTCGATCGTGCTATCGGTATCTGAACCTTACACTGTTAGATTATAGGCCCATTGTTTGGTTCTCACAATGACCTGCAGTTATGTCCGTAAATATTAACTGATTTATCGTCTTAATAAAGATGCTGCCTGTTTTCTGGGACATGCGAACCGAAGTTGTCAAGTTTAGGGGTCAGAAGGAGCTTTCGTTTGTACTGATTGAACACTTGGGCTCTCATGATAATTGCTTAAGACAGTATTGTTGCAATGATTAACTTCCCTTCTGATATCATAGAGGTGTATTCCGTAATTATATATCTTAGGTATACTAACGGGGAACGCGGTTGCGCAGTTGGTTAAGGCACTGCGCTACAAGCCGGAAGGTCGCGGGTTCGATTCCCGACGGTGTCATTGGAATTTTTTATTGACGTAATCCTTTCGGTTGCACTATGGCCCTGGGGTTGACTCAGCCTCTAACAGAAATGAGTACCAGGAATATTTCCTGGGGATAAAGACGGCCGGTGCGTAGGGCTGACAACCTTACCACCTTCATGTGCCGATTGTCTAGAAATCTGGGAGCTTCAACCTCCTGGACCCCTAAGGGCCTGTCCAGGCCTGTAATGGGATTGCTTTACCTTTACCTTAGGTATACTAACGGATAGTGACAAGTTCCAGTGTAAAACAGAAATAAAACACAATAGTACTTTATTCAAAATTAAGAACCTTAGATGTTGTTCTTAGGGAAGTACATTAAAGTAAATGCTGTAGTGAGCGCGTGAGTCGTAAGCTAGTTTAGTCTGCTGTAAAGACAATAAGGATGTTTTATGGTATTTACTTCCGTTTATTAAATTACAGTTTACAATACAATAACCAGCAAAATGCACAATATTGCAATATATAATTTTACAATTAAAAATTTAAAACTCCAACATGTATCGATTCTTTAATAATCATCCTCCGGGAGAAAACATCAATAAAACATGTCTAAAACATGAATTATGTTAAAATAATAATACACAATATATGTGGATATCCGGGGGTCCACTGTAGGAGCAGAAATGTGAAGAAATAATATTCATATTTAATACTCATTATTTGATGTTAATTTCCGGAGTAATTGTAATGCAAAGCTGCTATTTATTATATTCTATTCATATGGAATATTTCTTCACATTTCTGCTCCTACCGTGGACCCCCGGATATCCACATACATCACGTATTAGTTTTTTAATGTAATGCATGTTTTACATATACTTGATTGATGTTTTCTCCCTGAGGATGATTATTAGACAATCGAAACATGTTGAAGTTTTAAAGTTTTAACTGTAAAATTATATATTGTAATATTGTGCATTTTGTTGGTTATTGTATCGTAAAATAAGTGTGTGTATTTAGACAGCCTGTCTGGTGTTGAGAAACTACTTGTATCTTCTATTGCAGGGCGGAAACTACGTTTTGACACTTATGGACGTATATGGAGGTGGAATTGCAGTGCTGTTCATTGCCATCGCAGAATGCATCAGTTTGTTATGGATATACGGTAACGAACTGTGACTAGATTTTGCTTCTCTATTATTAGGTTATGTTCTCATTTCCTGCGTAGAAATTAATAACTCGTTTTGTTAGTACAGTCGACGTCGAAGTAGTGAGCGTGGGTGTGTTGATGTGCCGAGAACTGGTTAGGCAATCAGAACGCCCGCCCAGCAGCGTGAAGATGATGGTTAAATGTGTGTGTGTCAGAGAGAGAGAGAGAGAGAGCACATCTGTCGCTGTCCATCAAATCAATCTTTGATTACTCAGCGAATCAAATTAATTAGTGCTTTCAAGGAGACGTCAGTCACTTTCCGGTTACTTTGCTAACAACATACGAAATCCAGCACTGTATTCGTTTGGGTCGTTACGCCATAATGAATTGTAAGTGGCTTTTCGGAGTAACGCGGTCCTTCTGGTCCCATATTTAACCGCATTTCCTTTGCGTTGCTCCTTTTGGTCCGGGCAAAGACCTATCTCTTCTTCCTCCTAACCTGTAACTGAATAACACCACCTCTCTTGCAATCCGCCTACACAAGCTGAACTCGCCCTCATCATACTCACGTCTACCCTGGAGATGTAGGCAGCATATTCCTCCGAAACGTTGATGTCTTCTGCAAGACTATACAGTGTCATAAGACAACAGTCCGAACGGACAGTTGATGTCTGCTGCAAGACTATACAGTGTCACAAGACAACAGTCCGAACGGACAGTTGATGTCTGCTGCAAGACTATACAGTGTCACAAGACAACAGTCCGAACGGACAGTTGATGTCTGCTGCAAGACTATACAGTGTCACAAGACAACAGTCCGAACGGACAGAAACTCATGCCACAGAGGCAATTTTGCTTCGCGAGATTTGAGGGTCTCACAGCGGTGTTGCTTAGGATTCAGGTCTTTTGGGGTGTGACTCTGTCGTTGGGTAAGTGACTCTCGACGTCCCGAAAGAACGTAGTGCCTTCATCTTCAAAGGTAAAGCAGTCCAAGGCAAGCAAAAATGTGGTAATATATACGTACGTGCATATTGGTACCGGCTGGTGGATGGTCGGAAAGGGTTTCTCGCGCGCTGGCTATTCCTGATGGACGTTTTGACCCTTGAAGTTGAAGGCATCGCGTTTCTTCGAATCATCGCAAACCACTCACCCAGCGACACTGTGTCACATTCCAGAAGACGTGCATTATAAACTTTTCTTTGTTTTGCAGGTTTATCGAATATCTGTGACGATATGCACTTCATGCTTGGGAAGAGGCCTGAGTTGTACTGGAGGGTCACATGGGTATTTTTCGCCCCAGTCATTCTTGCGGTATGATATTTAACTCATTTCTCGACTATGTTCCAATACCTGGTTCAGCGTTCAGTTGAGACCACTTGCTCACTGTAGCTGTCGTCCTGCAAACGTTGGGTTTATCTCAGATCTGAGATTGCTACAGCGATGTTGATGTAGATTTCAGCCGTCTGAGATAGGACTTCATGTAGATCGGTTAAAATCAACCAAACTTTCGGCGACTCTTACTTCTTTCCTTTGTTACGTCTCGAATGGCACAGGACGGCCGATATATTTATAGTGACTGTAGCAGCGTGTCAACTGCCCATTCAAAATACACGCAGCAATGCTAAGTGGATAGTCTCAACTGAACGTTGAACAGAGTATAGGTCAAGAATTTATATAGCTTTAACCCTTTGTTAAAGCCCAGTTCTAACCATGTATCACCAGGTGTGACATTATAAATCTTTTCATTTTGTTATTACAATTATATTGCGGGCGTATGCAGAAGTTCATCGACTGAGTCGGTACAGAAATGTACGCTTACCTTTGTTATTGGTCGTTTTTGTCCCATTTAAAGCAGACCCCTTGCCATTTAATGCATGGGTCCGGCGTTGCTACCACTGCTGTAAGCATCGCTGGAACTGGCTTAGTGGAGTGGTATGTGGTCGGTCTGCAGGTGTTGCTGAATGTAAGAGATATCCTTGAAAAGACGCCCTCATGGCTGCGATTCTGCTCTCGGAAATAAAAAATCACAAGAGGTAATTTCAGTTAAGTACGGATGGAAGATAATCAAAGATAATCATATTAATTCTTAGGTTACTTAATGAAGCTGTTTCAAATTCAGGTATTATTAGCTATCTTATTACAGGCCTGGACAGGCCCTTAGGTTTTCAGGAGGTTGGGGCTCCCAGATGTCTATAAAATAGGCACATGAAAGTGGTAATGTTGTCAGCCCTACGCATCGGCCGCCTTTACCTCCCAGGAGATATCGCTGGTGTTCATTTCTATTAGAGGCTGAGTCCACCTCAGGGCCATAGTGCGGCCGGAAGGATTAAGTCAATGAAAATCCTTAGATGTTATATGGCTTTGAATCGTATGAGAGGGACCATGTGCAGTACATGATATATACTTCCTTTTCAGGTAATATTCATCATGTCCCTGATAAAGTTCAAGCCTTTAGGAGATGAAAACTACGACTTTCCCGACTGGGCTGATGCAGTCGGTTGGTGCCTAGCATGTCTGTCCATGGCCCAAATACCTGTTTGGGCCATCGTCAAAATCTTCCAACAGAAAGGTTCATCGCTGAAAGATGTGAGCATTTATGTCGTGGAAAGTCTAAAACACCATAAAACTTTCAGTGTTTTAAATTGTGGTCACCTGGTTTGTGACGCCCTATAATCTCATAGATATTTTACAGATTTTGGAGTAGTGTGTTGCCTATATCCTCAAGTTGAATTACTGCTATTTAGAAGACGATCACGTAAATTGCACTGTCGTGAAGACCTCAAATCTGAATTCTCAAAAGCAGCTGCGAGATTAAAACCATTTCAAATTACGTGTTACCAGCGCATCTGCATAAAGATTCAAAACCCCAAAATATTTTGTTAGTGGTTGATAAATATCGATACATAGGCCAATGTGTCTTGACACGTAAGTGGAATTCAGCATAAGAGGCAGCTATAATCTTCGTAATATTTGGTAGAAGTTCTTTATATTATTTGTAACGTTCAAAACATAAATCTCCCTCGTGTGTTGATAAAATTAATGGATTTTGGAATTATCGAGCCGAAATATTTTCTGGCTAATTTCAGAATATCGATAGCAAATCTATATGAAAACACTCTTAATCGCAGGAAAGTGATTCATCATTCTGTAGTCTGTCTTACGACAGGTCCATAGCCTCTTCCAAAGCGAGATCTCCACAGGGTGCGATCTAGTGCTTCCTCTTTCAATTTCCAGTATCTTCTCTTTTCCTTAAGGTCATCCAGCAGCTGCTTACGTCTTCTCCCTCGTCTTCCCGTCATTTCTATCCTTCCTTCTAACTTTCCTTCAATCACATGTTTCACTTTCACACAGGAAAGTGATAAGAATAAAGAAAAAAAATTTGGTCTGCATTTGCATCTGTTAATTCGTACTTTGACTCTGGACTGATATTCTTGCCTGCTGCCATCTGCTTCACAGAAATTTCTTCTTTCTACGAAACCCACAGAAGAGTGGGGACCATCAGAATTTGGTCTGCGGGAATCCTGGCTGCAATTCAAAAGGAGGAACCAAAACGGTCTGGAGCTCAATGACACAGGTAAGCGAGCAACCGCTGATTCAGATCGCCTTTATGGTCCACTGTTTTAGTTCGATAACGGACATACAAGTATCGTTTCTGTTCTCCTCCTTATTAAACAACATTTTTTGAACCCCTGTTTACAGCCCTCAAATATGTCGCACATGCGTAATCTCCATTGTATCAGTAATGGCTGGACGACTGGTGTTCGCTTACTGACAGGAGAAAGGATGTTCTTCGCAACTACGTCCAGATAACTCCAGCCTCTTACACAGTGATAAGCAGGGTGTTTCCCTTAGGCGCTAGAAGACGCCCCTTTCCTATAATATGTCTCCGAAATTTAGCTGTTAGGCGTAAGGACAACTTTACCTTTAACTGCCCGTATTTCATTTCCTGTACTGGACCAACCCCAAACAGAGTAAATCACACTGAAAAGTACTGGAACGGATTGAGTGAACTTGTGATTTTGAAGACACGATTGCTCCTTCCGTACAGGGCATACACAAAAGAATGGTGCGGTATCAAAAGTGAATAAAAAATGTATTTCTCACCTTACACGGGCACAACATACACCGTCAGCGGCGGCAACTGTCCAAGTTTCTCATTTGGTAATTACAGTCCTTCAATGTGTGCACCCTGGGTCACACGACACACATCCACACGGTAATCAAACTCATCCCAGACCCTGTGTAGCATGTCCGCTGTAATGGCCTGCAGTGCATGCGTTATCCGATCACGAATTTCATGGATGGACGTGGGCAATGGTGGTACATAAACGCTGTCTTTAACGAACCCCCAAAGAAAGAAATCGCACGGTGTAAGATCTGGCGAACGGAGTGGCCAAGGGAGAAGGTTCTTGTCTCCATTTGCAGCAGCACACAGAAAGCCTTCTCCTGCTGCAACGCCATCTTTGAAACTGGCCCCGCGGCCACGCAGTAAGCATGAGAAGCGAACTGCTGGTAGCGCATGAGAAACTTGGGCAGTTGCCACCGCTGACGGTGTATGTTGTGCCCGTGTAATGTGAGACATAAATCTTTTATTCACTTTTGAAACCGCACCATTCTTTTGTGTATGCCCTGTATTTCTAAGTACCTAATGTCCAATAATGCAAATTTATTTACTTTTTTTTCTGAAACACTCTGCTGAAAACGACAATTTTGACTGTTGCCCATTTTTCTTCCTATATGTACCAATTCTGTATTCAGAAATGTAGAAAGATGCCGAAGTGGTTAATTCTGGAATCGAAATAATGCCACTTTTTGTGGGGGGATTTGAGACTTTTCTGGGCGCTGACATTTTCGCATGTGAACTGAGTCTCAAGACTCTGAGAAGATGCGAAGAAGAGAGACATGTGACCCTTGAATATTAATATGCATGCTGCTGATCTGTATAAAATGAGCTTTTGCAAATACAGCCTGCTGTTTTGAAAATTCGTTTTAAACAAATTAATTAACAAGCAAAATAAAATCAGTGTCAATTAAACAGTATCGCAAAGTAGTTTTCTTTTTGAGCTTATAAAGGATCCAGTTTCAAGAACACGCAGCCCAAGACTCTGAAAATGAGATTTAAAAATTTTGTACAATTTGTTGGTCGTAAACGCCCTAAAGTGTGCCCGCCCCCCGGATTTACGGATCTAACTCTATGGATTTTTTTCATGGGGTTGTGTTTAAGATCATGTTAATCCCAACACTTGCAATTTGAACTTACTCTAAATCATAAAATTTGTAAAACATTTGCAGTAATTAAGAAATGATCTGGAACCAGTTCTTGCATTGCTTGCATGTTGTCATAATTACCAACAGAACATATTTTGATCGTCACTGAACTTAAATTTCGAGTTACTGTTTCCTCTTTTACAGGCCCTTGTAACTTTAAACGTGTGCTTGTCATTTATGTAGATATTGCCTGTCCACTGCAGCCGGTAATTTGTACGTCTTCCACCGAAGCAGTAAACGTCAACTCGGCAACACAAGCACAGGAAGCCGAGACGGTCCGCTGTAAAGGGAACAGCCATGGATCCCTCCTTGAAACTGCACACTGATTCGTGAAGAAACAGGAAGATGGTGCAAAACTTGTTAGAAAGAATTAAATTGCTTCCAAACTACAGGGTTTCGCTACATCAGTGACTTTCAGGACACAGATTTACCACAATTTATGCGTCGTCAGTTTTCGCGTTTTTGTAGTGGCCCCTACTCTGTTTACATTCGAAGTAACATCATCTTTTGACTCGCTGCCATTTAGTTTACAAACGTTTCTTCCTCTTATGGACGACGGCCTGCCGAGATATTTGTTAAATTGAAAGCAGTGAGTTTACTTCCATAGCCTCTAGGATTACAGCTGTTGACTTCAAACCACAGAAGTCTCTTCTGTTCGGCATGCTCCCTCCACATCCTCCAATCAAGCTCAATAAACTTTCAGTCTTAATTTGAGTTTATTAAATAGTTTTCACTTTGGTTTATATGAGTCCCAGTATTATATTGAATTTATAATAATTATTTTTAATATGAACCGGGGTCAGTAGGTCAGTTAAGTTGTTACTTACAACACGGACGATGGCATTTGATTGCTAGGATCAAGATGACACGGCCACTGTCGTGTCTAATGGATGTTGGAGATAAAGCTGTTGGAGCTTCAAGCTGATCGCTATCCACATCCAGTTCGGAGTGTGGGAATTTGCCTCCGTATTATATCTTGATGGTAAGCTGCTTGAGCACGAGGCAAAATTCACCTCTTTGGCGTATTTACTACAAACTCATTCATCCTTGAATTTACGTATTCACATACGTTTCAATTCCACCATTGCGTGACCCCAAATCATATCTTTTTCTCGAAGTTTACGACTCATAAATAACCGCTTACGAACACAATTCCGCTTTCGACATTTGGCCCGCAGAATAAGGCGTAGTGGATTTGAGTAGCAGTTCCCCAGGGACACAACTGTCGCCCATATTGGGGTACACCTGCGAGTTGATGGTTGGCGTGGTGTTGGTGCCAATGTAAGTAACAGCGCTGGTCTTTGAACCCAGAACATTAACATGTCCGTTGACTGAAGCCTGCGTCAGAAATGTTGACACTGTATGTGCAAGTGTCTGTCAGTACGATGGCTAAGGACAGTTGGGAGGATGGTGGGGCGAGGAGATGTATTGTACATGCACACATTCCTAGCCAGTCCAAAACATAAACTATTAAAAACTACGGACGTTAACAGCTTTAAACACTGCAGTCTGCGTCATCTCGTACGAAAGTGAATGCATTCCGCCGCCACCTACATGCAAGGTCTAACATTTCCGGTTACGTTAGACACAGAATATGTGTTGATTCTTACGTTACGCGATGACGATCTGCCAACTGCGTGGTTCGAATTTATTTGTAATATAAATGTTTGACAACGGTTGTACATGAGTAATATCACAAACATTCACAGGGACTTTTTTCAGTGTCACCAATGTTTCAAAAACAAACACTACATTTAGGAAGCTGACAATGGAAACAGTCCTTGTGAATGTTGGTGATATTACTCGAATTTATATATTTATTTTTTATTTAATCCACCCCTAACTAGCACTGAATTAAGGTATAAATCCTGAACAACAACTGTTAAAGATCATGTTTAAAGAAATGTCGGCACTTGTTGGAGTGACTGGGGAAAATCAAACTATGACATTTTGAAGACGAAGTAAGAGCGCTGCCGTCTTTCTTTTGAGAAGTAATTAATAAATTTCTACTTGTTTTCTCGTAATTTTTTATTTTTGTAAATGTGAACATATTTGACTTCTCTTCTACACATATGCATTATGTAGATAATTCAGTCTGTCATGTATGTCGCGCATGTCCACTGTCCACCGTCCTCTGGGGCCTGATGGGCACCCCTTCAAGAGACTTTTGGCCTCCTAAAGAAGGGGGTTACTCACCTGGCCTAAAACAGGGACTTGGAAATTTACTGAGCTCGCTAGAGGAAATGTATATTAGGCAAAGCAAAGCATAGCAGCGTCTGATGACGGTCAGTTGGCCGCAGGTCACATTTCGTGACATTCGGTGCCACAATGTAAGGGCCTGTCACCCGATGCGACATTCCATCTATCGAATGACGTTGCAGGATGGCGATTATTATTATTATTATTGTTGTTATTATTATTATTATTATTATTATGTTGATGAACGATGAGGGCTTTACAAGTTTTGTCTGGTCTGCTTGAAGGTACCTTCCCGGTATCTCCCTGGACGGAATGGGAACATCCGTTAAATGTTGTGGTTCCAGCAGCTGTTACTAGCACTGCAGACATTATCGGAGTACGACCCAAATGCAAGTCTAGAGCGAGTTTTAAATGTCTGGCCTCCCCAATATTGCTTGAGGACTTCTAGCAAATAAATAACCATGTTCAGTATGAAGATTTATCGAAATGAAAGTGGGCCGGGATAGTGTAGTCGGTATAGCGACTCGTTACGGGCTGGATGGTCCGGGGATCGAATCCCGGTGAGGGCGAGATTTTCCGCACCCACCCAGACCGGCCCTGGGACCCACCCAGCCTCCTGTACAATGGGTACCGGGTCTCTTTCCCTCGGGAAAAGCCTCCGGGGCGTGGCGATGACCACCGACTCCCCATCTAGCGCCGAGGTTAACGCAAGAGTAGAGCTATTATTTGCTCCCCCTCTAGGCCTTCGTGGCCTGTTCTAGGGTGAACTTTGCTGTACCTTATAGAAATGAAGCAGCAGTTAAACTACTTCGAGCTCTGGGTTCTCACAGCGGTGTTGCTAAAGACTAAAGTCTCTTGGGACGTGACGCTGTGTCAAAGCGGGAATAGTGCCCGACGTTTCGAAGGATTGTATTGCTTTCAGCTGCTTGATCCTGAAGACGAAGGCGCCACTATCATTGAAACGTCGAGAACTTCTCACCCAGAGACACAGCGTCACATTGCAGGAGATTCCGATCTTAGAGCGAAACGACCGTCGAAAGCATAGGGCATATGCTTGCATGACCAGGGGATGTACCAGTAGCAAATATTTCTTCCGCAGTCTATGTGGGCTACGCAGAAAACTGGTTTACGGGCCGTGCGTACAGTGGCGTGTTGTCGATATCAAAGGCACACGGGATAACTTAAAGACACCGGTACGTGTCTTGTAAACTTTATTTATGATGCTCATCATATTTTGTGCAGACTTCTTGTCTGAGGAGTTGGGAATTTTTCTTTGAACCAATACACCCATGTCGATGCTTTTTCTGTCAGTCTTAATACAAATCTTTTTGTATGTATTTGTTGTACTCAGTTCCACCACATGTTTCGGCAGTTATTTTTCCGTCATCAGGCATAATTTACACAACATGGCAAATTACAATTTACTTTTTATATGCAGTAATATAGACTAATGTAATTTACAAGAACATTTCTTTACAATTTTAATTTTAGTGCAAGATATCCCCGTTGGCGTATCGATCATAAGTATATATTTTATTTGATTCTACGATCAGACCCAGCAAGTCGTTTGACACACGTTTTAGTGGCAACTAGTTTCGGCTCATAAGAAAGCTATCGTCAGGCCATAACAAAAACTGTAAGCTGGAAACCCCAGCAGGTAGGAGATCTCCCCTCTTTAAATGGGGGAGATCAGCTTACAGTTTTTGTTATGGCCTGACGATAGCTTTCTTATGAGCCGAAACTAGTTGCCAATAAAACGTGTGTTAAACGACTTGCTGGGTCTGAACGTAGAATCAAATAAAATATATAAATATTCATGTAATAATTATGATATTGACATCAGTTTGTTAAACACATGACGCAAAGATATTTATTTCCAACACAAGCAACAATTCAGCCTTCTCGTATCCACTCGACAACTAGCGCCCTCCTGGCAGGTAAACCCGTATTTAGTGGTGAAGTTGCGGTGGATTCTGACCTCCGTGACACACGCTCATTACGGTGTTGTACTTAGGCGTAGCAACATTTTGCTAATACCACAACGCTGAACGCTTACGTTTGCAAATATCAGCACAAAATGAGTTTAGGCTGCCGTTGCCCTCCCCATTTTCAACTAATTTAGCCTATTAAAATTTCCTCGCTTAACCGAGGACGTACATAGACTATTGTTTATACTGTGCAAGTGGAAACGCCAACACTGCAACGGAAAGTCGTTGCATGGAGAAGTAATGTGTAATAACAGACTAAGTCCCAGTTATAGATTTTATAGGTTCTGTATAGGTCTATAAATCTAGAAAAGATTGTAATATATCGTGTTTTTGTCTCAGGGATGAATCTATAACGGACAGTCCATATTGTTTTTATTTTTATTTCTATTATATAGAATATACTAATTCATCATGTAAAGTGTGAGTAGTGTTAGAGAAAAATGTCTTATCTGAAGACGATGAGTGTTCTACAATTATGAAATGTAACTAAATAAACAAACTGTAGGCTTGAGACGGGAATTTTTGCTATTTTACCCAAAGAGACCGCTGACCGGACAACATCGCGAGTAATTTCTGTAGTTTATAAACTTTAAAAATATGGACTGTACGAATTTTATTCACACTGACTGTACTTTATAGTTATGCCAAAAGACATAATTATTATTAATAATTCACACAAGGTATCCTGCATCATGACAGGTGTTTTCAAAGTGCAAAGATGGACAGTGTATTGAAGAGTGTCGAGTATTCCTTACTCGATTTTCTCATATGCAGTCACAGATACAGTAAACGAGAAGTGTAAGTACGTTTACTAGGGTGTCCCAAGTCTTCACTTTCCAAAAATGAATGTTACTATACAGAATGGCGCAAAAGTCACGTGATAGTCGAGGTTTAGCAATAGAAATGCCGTGTCAAGTAATTTTTGTGTCACTCTGTATACAAAAAAAATTGAAATAAATTCAGGATGTTATCTGTACAGGTTGCGAGCCGTGATGTGTTCATCCTTTTTCATTCACGATGTTAAAAGTTACAACTGGGAGAGAAAATTTTTTTGTCTTAAAAGATAACCAAACGGGAAGCGAAGGATATGTAAGACCCTTTGGCCATTATGATCCGCCTCTTCTGGTATTAATGAATATATAAGACTGGCAGTTGTGGGAAATAGAAAATCTTTGCACAATCTTGGCCGGTAAATCTCAGAATAATTACTGAATTAGTATGAAAAAGAATGTTTGGGAAACAAGTTACGAAAATGTGTGAATTGGATTGACGTTGCTAAGGATGAGACGCAGTGTCGGACTTCTGTGAACACTGTTCCAAATTTTCGAGTTCTAAAACATGAAATGCCTTGGCCAGCTGAAGACGTTTAAAATTTTCATGGAACATTCTGTAACATTTTAGTCAGTAAAGAACGTTTCTCAATGTTAAGGCCTACAATGTTCCAATACTTCTCTTAACCTACTATTATCGGGTGATAGTAATTACTTCAAAAACAACAAAAGCAACTACTGTGAAGTGTAATCTTAATATTTTCTAAGTAATTACAAAGTGTATATTACTGACGCTTTGCAAGCGATGACCGGAATAAAAAGTTTTGAAACCTAAATCCCCTGCCATGGCTGGCTTTTATACGATCTGTTATAACGTCTTTGCATAGTGCAAGCAATTCATTTGCGGGTTTAAAACGCTGGTAATATAGGTTTCAGTGGAAATGTGCCAAAAAATAATTATTTAAACAAATGTTCAGCACAGATTGGGTTAAACACACAGGCAACAGCTCCGTATTTGAGAGCCTTCGGTACGACTGACTGGCAGTTTCCGCGTAACTTGTGCTGCAAAATGTACCCGTGAGTGAGTGCTTGCGAAAGAAAAGGTATAACACATGACAGGGGAATTGTGCTGTTAATACCAGCACAACTGCTCATTTTAAGCTCAAGTTTTCATGAAACTAGTATAGATAAAGTATAGATAAAGTAGGCCATAAAGTGGGTACTGTTTGACAAGAGAACGGGATTCTGACGAGTCGTCAAAATGATCACCTGCACAACAGGTGAGTAGACTTTGTGTTTTTAGGAACATGTATTATGTGATGGTAGTAACGTTCGTCTGTGAGAGTTAGGTGACTGTGGGCGCACCTAGAGGAGATGAAATACAAAATGTGATGCTAATTTTGATTGATGTTCTTCAAGAAAGATAGTGAGGAATATTTGGAAGTACTATGTTTGGGAATGCAATTATAAAATTACGACCTACCAAATGACCCTTCTTAAGAAAAGGGGGAAATTTTATTGTAACAAAAATCAATTTTGTTTGCATTTGTTCTCAACTCCCTCTCCCTGATTCTCACTTCAGCTGACACTAAACGTGTTGTTCAAAATGTGTGTACGATATTTGGGGAGCACACATTTTCTGAATGGGTCTGTTGCTATTCGCCTAGACTATTGGCCTTCATGTGTGTTGTTGCAAAACTAATCACACAACAGACATCACACTGTGCACTCAGAAATGACTCATTGTATTTAAAATTGTTTACACAAAAGTTTACATGTCGCTGAACATTGTTTTCTGATATAAAAAAAAATGTTTACAGTAACAAGTTTTTGAGAAATTAGCAAAATGTGATTCAAGTTTCATATAAATATACATGGCCTACACGTGACATATAGTTTGATGTTCAGTGCGTGTAAAATAGCTTTGAATTGAACTTCAGTCCAATGTGTACATAATTTCGAAACAGCATACACTACATTGGAGCTTCAGAAATATAAAGTAACTCATGTTAGTATTCATTGTTGTTTTTATGGCGATTCTTGTACAAAGATTTAATACCCCCACCCCTCCCCATGGCTCTCTGGTTGTGTACATGATCTGAGTGAATGAGAATGAATTCTGAATCATATGTGTTTTGGACATGCAAACATGCCATAACTTGTTTGTATAATATGTTGTATTTGTATATTAGATTACATATGTATTTATGATATCGTATATATGTAGTATAAAACTTGTCGTAATGTTTTAAATAATAAATTTAGTATGATATATACTTCTATACAGCGTGTCAATCCAGAAAGCAGAAATGAGCTCAAAAATAAATTTGTTGGTAAAACTATTTTCAAAGATATTAATTACAGAACATCTAAATTTACAGTAATCAAAAGTTTAATTTAATTCTGCTTTTAATGTGCCAAACAGAACTGTACGTATTATAGATCTTATGTAGGTGGCACTAATTTTAGGTAGTCTGGATAATTTTATTCAAGAGAATTTTAATTGTAATAGCACAATGTCTCAGAAGGGCTGGAGGTCATTGTTCTGCGCCCTTTGTTCAGTGGGTATACACTTGCGCCCCTTGTATGTAATTTAAAGGCAAATTAATGTTTAAACGCTCCGTTGTCCCTGCATAAATTATCCCTTCCATAACCTTTGCAATGGAAGCCAGATTGACAGGAACCGGACAGACGCGTGTGAGATTTATTTCATTATGTGTTCAAAACAAAACTTGACTTGAAATAAAATCAGCTTCTTTCATGCTACGCATGATGTGTTTTACTCGGGAACACTGATACTTCCGGTCTTGTTTAATATAGTGTTGAGGGTGATCAGTGAATGAAACGTTACGTGCCATCTCTTAACAGCTGAAATTTCTGAAGATTAGTCTGTAATATGGTGCAGTCTTGTGTAGCTACTGGCGTCACGCCCCAGACACCGCCGCCAGGACTTCAGATCTCTCAGATGAAAGACGGTTATTCGGTGCTTTTTAACGATAAGAATTATATGTTACGATGAAAATGTATTAAAATTGTACATATCTAAAAAAGATAAAAGACGTAAGTCGTTAGCCCTAAGCGGTAAAATATTGTGATCAAAATTTCCCCCTACTGCAGGTCCAAAGGCAGGGACGTTTAATTATTACGTATGTTGGCCTTCTAAAGCAGAGATTTTGAATCGAACTTAAGAGTGAGGGCAAATCATCTATGATTAATGTACTGCAATTTGCACATTTAACTCGGACGGCCGAAACATGCTGACCTCCATTTCTTTTGGGACGTTCTCTATAAGGTGTTCAAAACATATTTAACATGTACTCGTATTATTGTGCCTCATACTGGTTTGGATTAGTTACTATGGAAACCCCAAACACCTAACTCCTCAGGAATTTGAGGCCAAAATTTTGTGAAGCGTTTATTTTATGCCTTAATCTTAGACGGAAGTCGGATACTTGGAGCAGAGTAATGGTGGCATTTTTATTGTTGTGAGCTTGTTGTTATGTGGTTTGATTGGAGAGGAAAGAGTATTGGTTATTGGCTTCCAGGCGGTTTATCAGCAAATGACTGTTTTAACACCTTTTAAATCACGAAGCTCATCGAAATAATATTTAAAAATACGGTCCCGACCTCCAAGAAAACACACTATTTTCATTACCAGTGCGAGTCTGTTTATATTTAGGGAAACAGTCTGTGTTCTATGTGAGGACCAAGAGACTTAGATACATAAATAGAGTATTGTGAAAATATTAAGTTAGTGACGTCAGTGCAGGTGATGCACGCTGTTCTTATACAAGCTAAAGGATTGAATTCACACCGCACGATTCATTTCATAGTGTAAGAATATCTTAATATTCTACGACAATTCGCGAAATAGAGAATTTCTGAATGTGTCAATTTGGGGTTTCCCCGGTAAGATAATCGTTGGTTAATTCCACAAAGAGAACATAATTATATTGTACATAATGTAATATATATGGTTGTACATGTACAGTATTAAAGATCATAGCCTTGTTGAAGAACTGCATAAAGTCTATGTGACAGTGTCAATAAATAGAAGGATTATGATTCAGTACAAGTTATTTAAGTACCATGGCTGCGTCTGCTGGTTCAACCTTCAACATTGAAGATAGAAGCAATACTTTCTCCTGAAATGTAGGTGCTCGTCTACCAGACTACACGGTGTTATGTTCTAGAAGAACTCTTCGCTACCACGAGAAAGCTAAAATGAAGATTTGTCGTAACATCTATTCGAAAAGCCCAAGACCTGTCAATAAAAGTGTATAAATTGGTAGGTTGCCCTTTTGTTTTGCAAAGTTGTGAAATACGGTCACTTACGTTAAGGCGCTTAGATGAATTGCAGTGCTTTCTGAGTGATTCGGAAATTATTTTACCACAGGAGGATGATGTCTGTGAAAGCTCCTAAACTCGTATAACACAAGGTCTATTGTAACCACGGAAGCCGACGCGTTAATCTATCACAATCTGTAGAAAGGAGTCGTAAATCAACTTCCCAAACACTGAGGGCGAAATCATGGACTCTCGATATATGGGCATGGCACAAAACATTTGTCATATATTTTATCACAAACGACTGCGGTAATCACATAGGCATTTTGTTTGCGTAAGAATTGGTTGCCCAAAGAGCATTTACTAAGTTTACACACTACGAAATAAAAACTGTGAACCCTGAAAACGGCGTCAGAGAAGATGTACTACTGTGCGCGAGTCAGACGCCTTTTATTTCATTTTCTACCAGGTTGTAACGTCACTCACAAACGAAGTGCTGCCGTAACTATGGAAACCCGGTAACCGGCATAAGCCAGTCCATGGGGGATTTGTGGTGGACAAAGTGGCACTGGGACAGGTTTCCTCTGTCAATTTCATTCCACCAGTGCTCCATTACTTGGAAAAATTAAAAAAAACTAATCATCTTCATCACAGGATTGCACAATAAGATTTCAGGCTGCGGTGCGTCCGTTGCATCTGCGCGGGGCCCTTCACCACAAAAAAAAAAGCCAGATGCAACTCAATTACAAAACAATCGTATTACATATAATGATACAAAGCAACTAACTGTAAAGTGCATAACTCTCATCTTGCACTGTTAGGCTAATGAAATTAGTAGGTATATACATATAAGCTTGAAATTAGCTAGGATGGGAGGGAGTCATGCATATGACAGTTTGGCGGGACAGTTTCTGGAAGGCACTGAATGTGATGGTAGAATAACGTTAACAGTGCGGTAGAAGATACCATTATTCTGGGACACGATATCGTGTAGACTGTATATAGTTGTCACCGTCCCGAAGAGACTTGTTTCCTTCATCTTTAAGGTCGTCGGGTTATCCTGAAGATGGAGTAATAAGCTCTTCCTAAATGTATACTACCCGAGGAAGGAGACAGCAAGTTCTATACTCAACAGACGCAGAGATCATCACTGCTTGTTTCACAAGTGCTCTTTCAGTTGCTCTGAAAATTCTTTGCAGCCAAGTTAGTGTCTAGATGAGAAAAGAAGCCTGACCCAAGACAAAGTATAGAGACCCGGAAGCAGATATCTTCCCAGTGAGGCCATATCAGAAGAAACATCGCTTATGGGTGAGTTTCAAACTTGTTTCGCAAGTTGTTTAACCGCCTAAGTGTCTCACTTAGATATGCCTGTTGGTTTATAGGTAAGAATTTAATTCAGATGTGCTCTGTTGTGCGGATTATTATAAAATTACGAAGCAGTCAACAAGTAAATTGAATTTATTAATCACTTCGTGTACAACAATCTGACAAATTCGAAGTGTATCATTCCTCAACATAAGCACCCCTTTTTTCAACGCATATTGCGTAGCGGTTCACAAGGTTCACAAGCCTTCTGATCCCATCTGCGAAGAGAGTTTTCGGTTTTGAGCGAAGCCACATATGCCCCGCGTCCTAAACTTCATCATTCACACCTATTGTCCACTGTTAATGCAACTTCCCTTTCGTACAGATTTGTCTGTGCCATGCAGGGTTCGCCATATTGCGCTAATATTTTCGTATAAATTTCAGATGTTTTAACGCCTTCTGACCACAAAAAACGGATCACAGCTCACTGTTCTACAAGGGTGCAATTCGGAAGCGGTTCCGCCATCTTTAAAGAAGATTTGTAAACAAACACAACACTAGCTGAACCTGACACTGACTCGTCGCCAGTATGTACACGTAGTTATTGAGACAACCCCTACGTTTCGCAGTGCGTCGATTGCAGCGCCTCTACAGGCAAATTCACTTTACTTTCTGGTTCGCCTTCATATATTTTTGGTATTCTTTAATAAAAATTTAAGCAACTGGCCAATTGGCGTCATCACATTACTTTGAAGCTTTTATATGCCTGTTCTCATATAGCCTGTCTCCGTTATATCACGTATTCAGTGAAAAGACTCAAGTCTTTTGAGACATTACAAGGTGTAGAGTGACAAATATTTGCCCGTTTCGAAGAATGGTAGTGCGTGAACAAGGATTGGGGTGGCTCGACCCAATCCTTCTTACCTTTCTAATATAATTTACCCATAACTTCCGGCCCGGCTGCCCCACTCGGACTGCTTGGCCGTAACGATAGAAGGCACTACGATCCTTCGAAACGTCGCTATTTACCAGTCGACATGACGTAACTTGCCATAATCTCCAGTACCACCACTGTGAGAAACTAAAATCTCGTATTCCGCAAAACGTTAATATAAATTTAGCTTGTTAATAACTTCTCTCTCTTTATTGAATCAGGAACTCCATTGCCGTTTTACAAGAACCATTTCCTGAGCCTGTTGAATCCTTGTCAGAGCTCGTTAAACGATCCGTTACAATACTTAGTATCGTCCCAATTAGATATGTTTTCACGTCTCTCAAATTCTCTGGAGAGGCTAAAGGCTGTCCAGACCAGTCAACCCGTGTGATCCTTTTGAACACTTCAGTTTTTCTAGCTCCAAGAACAGTGCGCTGCATCAGCCGAATCCAGTATTTATTCAGGCGCGTCACTGTCAAGATAACATGGCAATCGACCGCGGTGATGATGACACATTATTGGGGCAATCTAGCGGAGGACCTTGAGATAACGCGAGAAACACGTCAGATAAAAACCGTCTGCAATAAAGTCAGAACTGCATTCTTCTGGGATGCGACATCGTGTAGCTTGGTAGGTAGTTACCAGCATTTCGGAGGGACGTGGTACCTTCATACCTCCATATTTATGGCATAAAAATGAATTTTGTACCCTGAATACTGAGGCAGCAAGTTCTATAAGACTTTGATACGTACCTGTCTACAAAAATACACAGCTTTGCATCTCAGAAGACCATATGTTAGCTTCCACTTAAAGAGTCATTACGAACATGCAGTCGGGTCAAAAAGTGAAACACAGTGAAAAACTGGAAATTTATATTGTTTTCGTGTCATAAAACCACGCCTGTCAAACATTATCTATTCCCCATTATTCTAATTAAGAGGAACTCAAACACAAGGAGAAATAATTTATGATAAGCTTTGTCAACCATTGGTGTGCCTAAAATCCCATGCAGTTGCAAAAGTTGCGCTGTCCTGTGACCTTCATAATTCACGTAATTGATTCTGAATTGGCTGACATAATGTCGTCCTATTCCAACACAGGACGCTACATGGTCTTCGGAGCGTGTTATTTTCTTACGGCTTAGAAACAACTGTTTTCAACCCCTTGCAGTGAGCGAGGTTTCTATACTTAATCATGAAACGTGTTGGCGTTGCGACACTCTTCCCTCCTATCAGGGATTTTCACGTTATCGATTCTGATAACGCTTTCATACATACGCATTCGGCAGGTAATAAGGTTATGATGCGTTGTGTGTATCGTGGGTTTAATTGATGCCAACATTTTTAGCCATTTGTTTTAATGTATGGCGGTTTAGGGTGTATAATAGAACGCTGAATCCAAGAAGAGGTGTGTGTTTAACTTCATTGCCACACACATATTTGGTTAAGTTATATTGTGTGTTTGTTGAATGTGTGACGTATTGGGGATTACAAAGGCGAGATAATCTATGGTTCTAATAATAATAATAATAATAATAATAATATAATATAATAATATCTGTAACCTAGGTTGTGCGATTACTCTAAAAGTTAACCAGAAAATCTGTCTATATTTTAACAGTATAGGTTATTCATGCTTTAGATGACTATTATGTAACTATGAAACTTTCTGTCATGTAAGTTACATTCCCAGTTCCTCTGACCCTCAGTTATGTAGTTATTATATAAGTCGTGAAACGGCAATTTGTCATAACCCACACAGTACAGCCGGTACAGCTCAGTCGGTATAGCGACTCGCTGCGGGCTGGACGGTCTGGGGATCAAATCTTGATGGGAGCGAGATTTTCTGTACCCGTCCAAAATGATCCCGGGGCTCACCCAGCCTCCTGTACAATGGGCACCGGGTCTCTTTTCCGGAGGTAAAGCGGCCATGATGTGGCGTGGGGGTTTTTTTTTGGTGGTGAAGGGCCCCGCAGCAGATGCTATGGACGCACCGCAGCCTTGAGGCTTATTGTGCAACCCTGTGATGAATATGATTAGTTTCTTCGTTTTTCCGTGTAATGGAGCACCGGTGGAATGAACCTGACAGGGGAAAACCGAAGTACTCGGGGAAAAACCTGTCCCAGTGCTACTTTGTTCACCACAAATCCCACATGGACGGACCCCGGGATCGAACCCGGGCCTCCGTGGTAAGAAGCCGGCGACTAACCGCCTGAGACATGGCACGGCCTGGCGTGGCCTTGACCACCCACCGCCCCATTTAGCGCCGAAGTCAAAGAAAGAGTAGAGCTACACCTCTACTCCCCCTCTGGATTTTCATGGCCTGTTCTAGGGTGAAATTTAATCACATTAATGGAGACTACCTCCAGTCATGCATCAGTTTTATGTATTTTGCGCAGAAAGCGCCTAACATCCTGGCATTCAAGTGATTCCAGTAGTCTGCATTTGATCACAGTTATACATTTTCTTTTTAAAAACGTCTTCTGTCTTTCTTTCCGGGAAGATGGTCGCTGTATTTCTCTATTCATTTTCGTATCCATCAAAATTTATGGCATACCCGGTATAGCGGAAGGATACATAGAAAGCTGACGTGTAATCAAACACACGCTGTACTCATACGAAAATAACACTCTGGGAGCAAAGTTGTTGGTTTCAATAGTGAAACATGAATATTTCCTCTCATTTTTCAAGGTCAGGCATTAATGCATCTATCTTGAAAGTCTATGGTCAAATCCGGTCACTGGTGACTTTGTTCCTTTCTATCTATCTATCTATCTATCTATCTATCTATCTATATATATATATATATTATATCTTTCTTTCTTTCTTTCTTTCTTCTTTTACAACTTACGTCTTTTATGCCTCTCTGTCTTAATTTATTACTCTACTCCTCTCTTTCTTTCCGAAGTATATTTGAGCATAACGTTTCACACTTTTGCCTTTACTTCTATGGTCTAATGCGGTTTCTTTTCTGAGGTGAAATACGAGTATTACAGCCAACTTCATCCAAGTGGCCCACTATTTTGAAAGGCTGTATCACCTATATCTATCGGACAAAGTGTGACTCGGTAGCGATGGTTATGCAATTGACCTGGATCTTGTTCAAGATGCTGTGGTCATTTGAACAGAGGGACTGTGGACTATGACATAGGATCTACGGACAGGGATTAGATAGGAGATTCAGAACACAAATGTACAGCAGTATTTGTGAGTGCATATGTGCTAATAACTTTGGAACTAGTGGACAGGTCTATGGTTAAAGCCATGCATTCAGCTCTTCGTTTTTAAAAAAGGTCAGTGTGGGATGCGGCTGCCGTACGAACAAACGGTCAACATTGAAATCTGAGGAACTAGTAGTTAATTTGGTCCTATGTGCGGCAAAAGCATTATTTAGCAGTCAATGCAAATACAAAACTATTTTACAGATATTTTCGTTATTTATTAACATGTTTTCAGGTATTTTTATATTTGTGCCATTTCTGCTCTGCGACTGTCCTGGAACCCTAATGTCAAATACACAACTTCCCACTTTTGCCCTCTCCTGAGCCAGTTAAGTCTAACTCATTTCACAGTAACCAATTTCTTTAACGTTCATTTGAATTAATTAATTATTTATTCCAACAAATGCACTACACTATTTTAGTGTTTCTTATCCCTATATATGTTTCGGCACTCCTTGTGCCATCCTCAGGGGTGTCGTCGAGAGTTCACAGTTTTCAAATGCATCCAATGTCGAACAAAGTCTTAAAAACTTTTAATATTTTATACTACGACTATCTTCATTTATAAAGTTTTAATTATTAAATTTTAATAAAACACCAAAGAAGACAAGCTAACCACCATGAACAAGAAGATAAGTGATACTCAGTGATAGTGAATTTTTGTTGTGAAAGTTAATTGGATGCATTTTAAAACTGTGAACTCTCGACGACACCCTTGAGGATGGCACAAGGAGTGCCGAAACATATGTAGGGACAAGAAAACACTAAAATAGTGTAGTGCATTTGATGGAATAAAATAATCAATTATTAAAATGCACGGTATATATAATATAAAGTTAATTTGAATATTATCTTCCAATTTTCGTCTTTTCCTTTCAAGTAATTGCTTACAATGAATTGTCCCAAAACTCCTTATAAATTTCTTGTTTCCTGTACCTAATCTATGGCATACCTTAACCTACCTCCATTAACAGTACCATTGTAGGATATCTTGTTTATTTCCACCATTACCCGAAACTTTTAAAGAAAAGTACCTTATTTGCTTCTTGCAAGCAAGTGTTCACCTTCGCTGATTCTGCCAGAACGTGAGCATCTTAAGGTTCCACGCTGGGCAGGCATTAGCTTCAGTATTTTTATGTAGTGAATATTATAGAGTGGGAACTGACACTCAAGACAGACGTATGCACACTTAGACGATAACTTCTGCGACAGTTTACGAGTATAGGCTACTGGCAAGCAGTTCTTCAAATGTTGAAGTCGTTACGTTTATCAGTTAACTGTTTGCGTGTTACGAGCTAAAGTTATTTTTCAGAACGTCGGACATTTCTGCTCTGAAGGTCTTTGGTGTTTGATAATGTAAGTGAACATCACTTCGGTTTGTGCCTATTTCCACTTCATAGCTATGTGTATTGTGTAATTTTTTCAATATAAATTATGAACAACCGGCATCGTTGAAACTTATAAACAAATGAAACTGCGTAATTTCTAAATTAAACGCAGTAACGAATATGTTTGTAAATTTCGTAGGGGGCAACTTTTGCTCCGTGAATGCCACAAATATGGCGCCCTCGCGAAAACAGAACTTAGGTGTCGAAAACTAATAATAACAGTAATAGTTATTGTTTAAAACTTACAGGAAATTAATCTGGTGTGAATAAACCAACTGTAATTGCGAACCTTGGAGATTAAAGTTTAAAAGATAACCCCTGTGACGTCATCTTGGACATTATTCTGCGAAACTGGGCAGACAAGTTTTTTCTGCATACCGAAGCGAGCGAGGAGAGATAGAACTTTGAAGGCGGACTGACGCGAAGCAACGAGTAGCTCTCAGGTGCTGGCAGTTGGCTGATTGTGTTGAGACGTGCATGTGATACCGGTTAGTGCGCGCCGTGCACCTGTGACGAATGGGTGGCAAGAAGTGGAGGACGGATCGATCCGATAACACTGCCGCTGTAGAAACAGTAAGTAATGAAGTGTTAGGAATAGAAAGCTAGAGTAAAGGAAATAACGTGAATTTGCCCATCACTTAAGCTGTTGGTCACAAATCAAGCTATAAATATGTATGGAATTCCTTGTAACTGTGTCTGTCTGCAGCCACCAAGTTCCCGCATTCTGTACATTAGGCATAACATAACGAAATACTCTGTGACAAAAGAAGGAAGAACGAATTCAAGGAACTTAATCCCTTAATATGTAAGTGATTTCAGATTTTAGTTTCCTTTACAACTCTTAATACAAACCTTCCAATGAACAGAGACCACTTCAGAACGCTACACAAATTGTTATAATTTATAGAAACATTAAAGTTACAATAAAGCAAGACTAACCGTAGTAAACAAACTAAAATTATAAGCTAGCCCAATTTTGTGTAACCTCAAACAGTGTACTTTCTGAATTGCTCCATGGACTTGTTCAGTGTCACGTAATATACACGCCTACCTCTCGTTTATTTTCGTACTGTTGCTTCACTTGTTGAGTTTCGGTTTATACTTTTCCTGGTACAGCGGACACAGTATGGGAAGTTTTTTTTGTTAGTATCTTTGTCAACTTGAATATTTCATTTCCGAAATTATTCAGTGGTTATAGATGGAATTTTTTATAAGATTAAGATGTGTTTTTTGTCTTGTGGCCCAGTATAACCTATAGGCCTACTTCACACGTGTATGAATCGGGAACTGAGATTATTTAAGTACAAAACAGCATTTAACACAAAGAAATGCATCAGTGATATAGAGTCGAATAGGGCAATGGTTTTGAACAATTAGTCGATACGGTCTTGAAAAGAGACTGTGGTGTGTATCTGAAAGAATTGCCTCACATTCGTTTGGAGTGACTGTGAAAAGACAGGAATATTCTCAGTGACAATAGTCGAATACAAGTGGAGAGAAATGTAACTCGTCGAAAGCTTGTGTGGTAAGAATTTTTATGAATTATTGTGTTGCAACCAAACAATAAATTATAACAACTTTCGATTCTGTTCTATGAGAAGGGACTGCAGTGAGTTCCACTTGTTGCGTGGCTGGTCATACATAACCTAAATGTTGAATCTCTCTTCTTCATGAATATACGATTTAAACGTCATTAAATAAATAATTTTAGAAAATTATTGCATACTGCAAAACAGTAGCAGGAGAGGAATGTAAATATTCCTTCAATTAATTTTATACAATTTTATTACCTTTATATTTAAAATGGCTCAACTTAGCAAGTAAGTGTAGTCAGTAGTGTTAAATACTTACTGTGTTAATTTCTGAAACCTTTATCAGCCTTAACTCCATTTTATAAACCAAATTAAACTGGTCAGGAGGCGTTTCTACGAACAGGTGGTGAGACGTATGGTTCCGTAAAAGCAAGGAAAAGCTTTATTGGGTGAATTAATACGAATATTAGAAGTCTCTGGAAGAAGTAGTTAATATGTACTTAGGCGATTAGTATGTAGTCAATTACACACTTCATTATTATTTAGCTACTTAATTGCTTAATTGGACATGGAATCTTGTAGGCTTATATCGAGCTTCTGAACAAGTTAAAATAATTTGTTAAGTAATAGCTCTACGGTTCCTTGAAAATTTAGATTTTCGGTTGTGAATTGTCGATTGTTCATTGCTTGGCACCTGTAATTGACTTATCTCCTATAGCTCCTATAGGAGCAAAGGGCTAGGCACCTGTAATTGGAGGCGATTATTTCCCATCTAACTGAAATGCTTTACATAACGAATGGAGTTCAAATAGCTATCTACATGACGTAGGCTAATTTAAAATACTTATGCAACATGGGAAGGTTTATACAAATATTTTCCGTTCCTCACTTTATAAAGAAAGGTTTAATTTCTGTGCGTTCTTCGCTAATAACTTTGGAATTAATCCTCATATTTTTATGAAATTTCAACCATTACCTCAGTACAGGCAACCCAAATGTTGCACGCTTTGAATGCCTTTCATCGGTGCAAATGTCGAAGGTGATATTAACACCTCTTAATAGAGGGTTATGAAATTCATTACGAAAATGGATTGTGAAAAAGTATGTAGATATATTCAAGTAAACATGTGTATAGTTTTCAACAACAGCAGAGTAGCTGCGAGACTTTTATATTTAACTTTGGTTTGTTTGTGGTAAGCAATGAACGTTTGAAATTCGGTGACATTATGTGTCATGACAGATAAACGTACCAACATATCTGTACGAAATACTTATTACGTGCAAATAATATAAATGATTAAAAGTATGACGATATTATGAAATTCTATCAAACGTACAGTAAGCCATACAACATAAGCTGCTACTACAAATTATACAAACTAAATTATATGAAGGCCGTGCCATGGCTCAGGCGGTTAGTCGCCGGCCTCTCACCGCGGACGCCCGGGTTCGATCCCGGATCAGTCCATGTGGGAGTTGTGGTAGACAAAGTGGCAAACAGGCCGGCGACTAAACCGCCTGAGCCATGGCACGGCCTTGATCGGGTTGTTCCACTACAAATGTGCGGAACGGTTTTCAGTGCATTGCACTATCATACAGTCACGACCGAAATCGGTAACTGATGGGTTATTGTGTTCATTTTGTCACCTGACAAAATGGAAATGTCAGTAAACAGACGTACATCGTTAATTAAACGAGCAAAGCGAATGGCGCAGGATATTGGCTAACAATCGGACTGCCTACTTCATATTTTGTAAACCAGCATTCATGTACGGGCCTGTTTTCATGGTTGTCCTCGGTTTCCCCAAAGCATGTTGGGACCCTGCCTTAAAATATTCTACAGCCATTACCTGACCATCTTTTACAATAACCTTGCGGAGACGTTATAAGCCTATAAGCTGTTTGATTGATGAAGTGGCGTTAAATAAAACAAAAATAATTATCATTTTTGCTCTTTCAGGGGATTTTTAGTGCCAATATTGTGTAATATTTTATTACTATATATTTTTTATTTAGCTAAGTTTAACCCTCTGAAGACTAAACGTATCGGTTTTATATGGCTCAGTTCGTACCGCGCAGTCCACCTCGGCTGTGCAAAACCAATCTGCCAATGCTGTGTAAGGCAAAAGTTACTGTTTGTTCTGAAATCCGTACAAAACACATAAACGCAATGTGAGCACGTGTAGAATTTTGGAATGTTGAACCTGGTGGTACGTAAAGTAACCGCTAGCCTTTAAAAGGTTAATATTAATGGAAGTTGTTTTTCCAGTTCGTTTCGAAACTAGGAGGAATTCATATCTTGGAAGAAAATTATTTTGGTCTGTATCCTTGCCTGCTGTGGAAGTTTACTGCAGGCATTGTGAAGGCCGGCACTCGCCCCTCCCCCCGCATTGTGTTCGCATTATCAATGACGACTTAGTGACGAAAGCTAAAAAAACATATGATGCTTGTCTGACGTCATAATGACTTCATTGAAGCATGACGTGTTTTGACTGTAGTTGATTACGAGAAAGATTTCTGGAAATTTGTTTGACACTGATATCAAAAGCAATACCCCGAACGAATCACTTCGGAATATTTCAAGGGCACGTCTGATCGAGAATGCTTCCTATCCCACAAGGATGGGGCCCATGCACGTCCCACTTTTTTCTTCACATCCCTTTGGTTTGTAAATTTCGCAAGTCTTTGGAATTTCCTACTTGTCGCGTTGAATATTTTTCTCCCTAATAATTTATTTTACGTGTACTAAAGGCAACAGTGATCTTCCCGTATACTTTGTGTGTAATTTCCTCTTGTCTAGTACATCGTATTGGCTTTTCTTAAACACGGTCTTTCTGCTGTTTGACATTACACACATTTCTGTTCTTCGTAACTGCAGTGTTCTGTCCAAGTGAATGTGCTGGAACTGCCATTACTTCATAACAATTCAATTTGGCCTCTTTTCATACTGCTCTTATTCGTGTTCTGTTTATTGTTTTACGTATCACTTGAAGTAATTTACGAGTGTTTATGACTTGTTTAACGACACTGGAATTTCTTAACATCGAATTATTCCTTGTTTACATCACTCATAGGTTTAAAAGAAATACTACTGCCAGAGTGTTTACAGAAAATCCTACACAAGGTGTTCCTGCCACACTGGTTAATGAGGGCACTCACTGCGGTATAGGCCCTACTTTCGACGGAATGCACGACTTCGGGCTATGCGTCTGTTAGAGGGTGAAAGGGAATACATGTAAATTTACCGATTTTGTATATCTGCTCATCAGTTATTTTGGTTTTCAAATCAGGGAGGGTGCAGTGAGTGGTGCATGTGACATGTGTGGTGGAGAAGAGAGGCGCGTGCAGGGTTTGGTGAGAAAACCCGAAAGAAAGCCCTAGGCGTAGATTGAAACATAATATTAAAACGGATCTTAAATAAATAGGATGGGAAAGTGGACTGTATTAATTTGGGTCGGGATAGGGACACGTGCCAAGAATTTGAGGACACGATAGTGTCTTGTTTGGTTTTATAAAATGTGGGGAATTTCTTGGCTGTGTGAGGAACTGTTAGCTTCTCAAGAAGGACTTTGCTACACGGAGTTAGCTATGTCTTAATTGCAGCATAATTTTATGTATCAGTGCTCTGTTTGGGGGAAAAACTGATAAAATACTCGATGTTCGTGTACAGTGGGTGCTACATTGTGCCCATAAAAGCTAAAATTATATTCACCAACTTTTAGTGCAGACCGACAATACAAAATTTCGTCGAAATCTGTTGAGCGGTTTTGGAGATGCAACATGCCGACGGACGGCTAGGTGCCTGGTTGGCGTTGGCGGTTGGCGTGCGGTCGTTACGGGGCTGACAGCACCTGTCTCTTCCCACGTGTGGGCGTGGGAGAGCTCTTTCCGGGTCGAAGCGTGGTTCAAGGAGATGAGTCGCAAGGCTACGTATCCCCTCCCAACCGGTCTGTCCGCTTGATTAGGGAAGAGCGGGCTGTCTGCCTGCAGGAAAGGTTGGCAGGACGAGTATGAGATCTCACAGCCTTATGTACCTCACCGAAGGCCGTGTGACCACTACCGACAGTAATGAAGAAGAGAAGAATGAAAGACGAAATGGAGGACGGAACAGCAGGCAGAGAGAAATAATCAAAGAAAGGAAATGACAGAACAAGAAAGAAAAGAGTGTTGTCTTCTGATACTTTAAGAGACAGGCAGTTTGCATGATTTCAGGCTTCCGCCGCGATGTAAATGAGGTCTTCGCTCTTCTGGGATGTTACGCAGTGTAGATTGGTAGTTCGTTAACGACGTTTCGGGACAACCTATCAGTCTCATCTTCAAGGCTCAATTTTTCTCGGACTGTTTGACCCTTGAACGTGGGACCGATATGCTTTCCCGAAACGTCGGTAACTATCAATCAACGCTACGTAACATTCCAGAAGACCGAAGGTCTCAGGCGGCAGTTTCTTCCGAAACACTGGTACGTATCTACCAAACTAGATGGTGTCATCCGAGACGGCTAAAATCTTCATCCTCTCTGCAGTGGAAACGTCATTCATTGCCAAGGAACGTGGCGTTTTGATTTGCGCTATTTGTTGCCGTATCAGTTGCAGAGTTTACATGTAGGATATTCTTAGGAGAAGTGGAAAATCTAGAGCGCAGAAGAGCCATGTGAACTGTGAGATGCTGCAGTGTACACACTGCGTTGTAAGGGTGGGCTTGACACGTGTTGCGCATGAAAGAAACCGCGAAGTGCGCGTAGAGGTATTGAAAAGCGTTACCGAAACATGTTAGTTGTGATACAAACACTGCATAGCAGAACAGTGTGTGCCTAACATGACTTCTACCTGGATATGGAACAGTGGACTCAGCGGGAACCACACTGGAGCACCTCGTGGTACCATCTGATGCTGCCATCATGGTCTTACACAGTTTAAACGGCACCTGAATGTGGAATTGTGACTCGGAAAATCGACAGTGAAAACCTAAGTCTTTGGATGGATTATAAATTACGCTCGCATTCATTGAAATAAATTACTACTTTAATATAATCGTAAAGTGGATGAATAAGTAAGAAGTTTAGGATATTTAGTAATAAGAAACGTCCTGATTTGTTATCAGTGACCAGACCGGCTCTGGGGCCCACCCAGCCTCCTCTTAAAGGAATACCGCTGCAGTGATTACGCTATGGGCTGGAAGGTCCGGGATTCGAATCCTGGCAAGGGCTAGAGACTTTTCTCTTCTCCAAAACTTTCAGACCGGCTCTGGGGCTTAACCACTCAATGGGTACCGAGTGCTCTTTACCCTGGGTTAAAGCGATCAGAGCGTGAATTAGTCACTCACCCCCATTTGTTGCTAAGTATGAATAAGCGTAAATATACTTCTACTCATCCTATATGCTACTATGGTGTGAACAGGGACACCCTGACTCCCCCGCCTTATAGAATCCCCTTTTTTTGTTCTGTGTACATGGTTGGATACATTTAAGTAAGATCAGATGAAGTGTGATTATCTTGGCCATATTTCTTCGTACTAGTCGTCCTGCATAGGTAGATCATCTAGTGCTACATCATACGCGAAGAACGGTTTGTTAAAGGTAGCTAAATGCTCATAAAATGTTTTAAAGACACGTGTAACGTGATGCACAGTGCGACAGGCTTCAAATTACAGTACATCAATGAAAACACAGCCGATCCCAGTGGCCGCGTGGTCTAAGGCGTGGGTCTACAGCTGCTCGCTTGCTGGGATTGCGGGTTCGAATCCCGCCAGGTGGATGGATGTCTGTCTCTTGTGATTGTTCTATGTTGTCAGGTAGAGGCCTCTGCATCGGGCCGATCACTCGTCCAGAGGAGTCCTAAGAGTGTGTTGTGTCTGAGTGTGATCGTAAAGCCTCGACAATGAGGAGGCCCTGGCCCACTTGGGGCTGTCGAGCCTTAAATTAAAAAAAAGCAAACACAGGGATTTTAGAGGCGTGTTTTGTGTTTTGACCCGAATGAGAGTGAGGCCGGCTGCTGTCATAGCACCACGAAATGCAATAGGCGTATGAGAGTGTTTGTCAGAGGTATCACAGAAAGGAAAATGTAAACACTTCACTGAACAAATGCGCAGGAAAATTTGTACTTGTGTCATCCATAGGAAGTTTCATCACACATATTGAAGGCTTCATAAATTGATAAATGGGACACAGAAGATTGCAAAAAAATACAAATAAAAAGGAGATAGAGATGGAGAATGAAGGAAAGAAGGAATGAAAGGAAGCTCAAAAGGAAAAAACAAAGGAAGGCAAACAAAAAGTGAGAGAAGCAGACTAAAAAAGGGAGAAAAACAGAAGGTAATGAAAAATAACGAAAGAAAAGAAAAAAGGAAGTGAAACAAAAGACGAGACAAAGCAAGAATGGAAGAGAGAAAAAGTAAAGCGTCAAAGACAATAAGACAAAAGGAAGGAACGGAAAGAGCATGGCGGTGTATCTGTCTGCAGCCATGAAGAGCACTCTTCCTGTTAGCAAAGCATTGCCCGTGATACAGAACTTGTCAGACAAGCAGTCTGCCTCCTAGCATTTCTGTTGCCACCTAACGTGTCCTCACAAATGCAGCACTTGGCATGGCGCAATGATGCCCTAAGGAACTGTCTAGTTGCACCGTATATTGCCTACACGTGGTATATCCATTTCTTTAAATTTGAAACAAAATGAATATATGGAAATGCTTGAAGCAGTAGTCCTGTTTGCAGTCTCATGACTGCAAGACTGTGGTCAATTGCTTGCAATTGACCACTTGGATCAACTAACTTCATATGATTTGTAAAGAAGTGCAGAGAATCCATGTAGCTTATTTTTATATTGTTTATACCGTGCATTGTTGCTACTTAATTCACAAAACACTCAAACCAACAAAGTGCACTTTTATTTTATTCATATATTCTATATTATAATATCTTATAAATAAATCCAGCATGTTTCGATCCCTCATGGGATCACCATCAGGGATTCGTATTAAAGTAAGATTTCACAAAAACAGAACAAGCAATGTATACACATTTTAATTAACTTAGTGTTTTAACAGTAATTTGCAGTAGATCAGGGATCCACTACAAAAGTCTCCACATCTTAATTGATCGTCTTTTTATACATTTCATATCTTTCTAATATGTGTAAACATTGTTCTCCTTTTGTGAAATCTTACTTTAATAAGAATCCCTGATGATGATCCCATGAGGGATCGAAACAAGCTGGATTTATTTATAAGATATTATTATGTAGAATATCTGAATATAATAGAGCGCATTTTGTTGCACTGAGTGTTGTGTGAATTAAATCCGTGCAGTGTTGATGCTCGCAGTATGGTGCCTGTGTTTGGTCCACACTGCGGCGTGTTTCGCTGAACGTATGTACGTTAAATGTACGTGTGTCATTGTAAGTCTATTCCAAAGGTCCAGTTGCGCTTCATTTCTTATCGCTCCGATATGACACCCACTTCACAGGAAGCGCAAATCCAACTTTATCACTTTTATCAGACGCAGCTTATCGTAAACATTTTAAGGTCAACAACTGTCACATCAAACATATCTCCATGCGGCTTTTGTCTAACGCAATACCACGAGAAAAAACGTACTTTATGCACTGTATCTGTAGTGTGATTCGATTCGGAAAAAATAGGTTTGTGTCTGTAACGAATGTGTGCAACATGAAATAGCCACAGATATCTTTAAGATGCAAAATTATTTAATGTACTTTTTATGTTTCCTGAACCGTATTTTTGTACAACTGCCACTTTGCGCTTTATTTAATTGTTTTCTTATGCAAATAATAATAATAATAATAATAATAATAGGTGTATTAATGTGTATATATGTCGGATAAGAAGAAGCAGTTGGGTGGTGTACACTCCGGAGTCAACTCGTTTTGCCTGCACAATGAACATCAGAATCACACACACACACACACACACAGAATTTCCGGTACTTTGCCTTGAACAGGCTACTGACTCCCCTTTGCTCGTCTCAAAACGTGTTCGAATTAAGGATGCAATAACTGTGGCCGGATTGCTTTCGTGAATAGAACTTCACAAGACCTAGAGATTATTTATGTTGAAGAATAATATTTGAGAACTATCCTAATTTATCAAGAAATCCTGCAAAGTAAACGGATATATAACAGAAGGTACCCGGTTCACATTTTTGACAAATTACCAGTCATCCTGACGGAAATTTTCTTCCAAGTTTTTTATAGGAGAAAGCTGAAATAGTATACGCAAATGAACAATGACTCTTTCCTTTCAAATACCTAATCATTCACCACTCACAATCTTTTCATCTTATTTCCGAGTCCATAGGGCTTAATCCTTTTAAATAACAAGATACAAACAACTTTTCAGGCGCGAAGGGGGTCTATAGGTTGTCGTAATTTCAATGAGCACTTCTCCAGTCTCGAGGGAAACTAAACCCTTCTTTGTCAATCCTACACCGTACAAAGACAATGGCGGAGAAACAGAAAATGAAAGCGGAATAGTGCAAATTGCAAGTCAAAGGTAGGTGTGAGAAATGTTGTATTTTGAGACTGAGGAGAATGAGAATGCCCCAAGGCTTAGTTCGCCCGCTCGTCCTTACGATAAAAGTAAAATGAAAACGAATACGGAGTTTTCGGAGATAGTGGCTTGACACAGGGGGAAGCAGAGGGTTTATTTCGTGATCAGTACGTTGTGAAAGGCGTTGTTTACAAATACAAGTAATTTGGTGGCCTGGGCAGCAGAGCGTTTAATTTTGATTACTTCAGATCGGAAAGACTGCATGCCAAACATGCAGTAGAAAGTTGGGACACTTGACAGCCATCTTACCATTTTATTTGAAAAAAGTGGAAAACTAAGAAAAATTATGTTGAATTGGCCGTTGGCAGGATTTTTATGTAAACACTGACCACTATCTAGCCGTCCAACAAGCCAAAGAACATGCAAGTAGAAGGACCTTTAAGCTGCCCTAATTGGTGACTTGAATGAATTCCTCATTTAACCCTTCAAAGTCCAGTGGTAATTATATGTCTTTTTTGTATGGCTCGACAGCCTTATATGGGCCTGGGCCTCCTCGTTTCGTCGAGGTTTCATGGTCACACACATTAGACACACCACAGTCGATAGGACTCCTCTGGACGAGAAACCAGCTCGTCGCAGAGACCTGGTAATTATATGTACCAGCTTCTGTAACACTAAGTAACTATACACTACCTCATAATGCATGTATACTAGCCGTCTGTTCTTGCTAATGGAGACGAACTATTTCCTAGACTGTCACGTAATATAATAACATTGCTTGTAGGGAATGGATGAGAAAATATATTCCATGAAAGATCTGATTAATTAACAAGTTCCAACACGTGGGGATGCTAAGCGTTGGCACGTGGAGAAATTGACAGGTATCGACATGACTTATTAACGGTACACTTGCTCTGATGTTTTGCAACCATTGGCTACAATCTAATCCAGTGGTATTCAACCTTTTTTGTTCGCGTACCCCCAGATATAATTTCTCTTCAACTTTGTACCCCCAAAGTTGTTGGTGCATAATACAAGTTATACATATTCTATAACCTACATCTAAAATAAGTTAAATAAATTACATCCAAAATAATGTATTAAATAATAAGTTTTAAATGAGAAAAAGGAGAGTCAATCTATTAAATAACAAATATATTATATGCACTATGTGGAATAAAATGAAACTAGCCGCCCAGATAAGAATCGCATAAAGGAGAGAGAGAGAGAGAGAGAGAGAGAATTGGCGCTCCCAAATCGCATGTCCTTACGTCCGGGTCTCTTGTGGCTAACCCTAATTCTGGCCCTGATTATTCAGTGTTTATCAAGAAATAATATATTTTTTTTTTAATTTTACGTACCGTCTAAGGTGTCTTCGCGTACCCCCGGGGGTACGCGTACCCCAGGTTGAATACCACTGATCTAGTCGACAATTACAAACACGTTCCATAACCTTCAACGTCTACCTTGACAGTCTAAAGGGCGAATGTTATCTGAAGAGTTTATAAAGCGGAATGAATACGCAGAGTTTGGCTGTCGTCGTTCGCTGTTCAGTAAACGACGTCCTATGTTCTACGGCGCCTTAATGCGAGACACGCCGGAATGGGTACTGCAGAGCAGGCTTGTCATTGTTCGCTATGCAAAAAATGCAATTGTGAGAGGAGCTCTAGATTCTATGAAGAGGTTGCGCGTTCAATAGGCTTGTTATAAGTTTATTTAAAAATACAATTTATGTAATTATATCAGGAAACATGTGTAGTGCCTACCCCAGAGTGTTGCTATCCTACAGCTCAATTCTCTGAAGCAGGTTCTATCGGTAGCGACCGATAAGGCAATCGCTGGATTCCTTATTTCTAATTTCGCTGCCACCAGTAGGCGAACAGTAGCCTACACTTTGAGTTGATACGCCCCGCAGGTAATTGTCAACGTATCAAAATAATACAGTAGGTTTAAAGTTTAAATAACGTAACCTGTATTATATACAAAATAAATAAATTTACAATAAAACTTAATTAACAACTTCACAGTTAAATTGCCACGTAAAGGTTAAATTAACTGCTTGCCCTCTTAATGAATTTGTAACGCCGCGTTGCTAAACAAATTTAGAATTTCAAATTCTGTCACCAAAGTATAAATACACAAAAAGTGCTCCGTTCCAGTAATCGTTTTCAAGGCAAATATAAAATTCAATACAGCTCACTTACCTTGCACGCACAGCCATAAACCAGTATTTATAATCATCGCCGAAGTAACTTGCAGGAGCTTAATGTCGTCTTTACAAAATTTCTGAAACGTGAATGAGAGCGTTTGCCTCGCGGAATCTCCTTATATAAACAATTAAGGAATTCCCGCCTCAGCATACTTCAAAGTGCGGTGAACCAACGTTCACTGCACTGCAGGTAATAACCTCTAGTGGCAATGTCAGCAACATTCAACCAAATGCCTAACTCATTGTTTAAACCAAAAATCAAAATTCCAAAAGATAAATCTACCGCTATTATTCATTCATTACACATGTCTCATCTCCATTATGGGTATGTCTTTTAAAATTTATAGAAGCAATATCTAGTAACTTTTTTCATGGCTCGACAACCCTAGTGGACCTAGGCCTCATCATTGTTCGAGGCTTCACGATCACACTGATAGACACACCACACTCGGTAGGACTCCTCTGGACGAGGGACCAGCTCGTCGCAGAGACCTCTACCTGACAACACACAACACTCACAAGATACAGACATGCATGCCCCCGGTGGGATTCGAACCCACAATCCAAGCAAGCGAGCGACCGCATACCCACGCCTTAGACCGCTCAGCCACCGGGATCGGCAGTCTGTAGTAATACCTAAATTTTCAACACTACTAATACCACAGCACGGTATTGATATAAGCATCGCACTCTAAAACTTCTATTCCCCTAATCGTCTTCGTAATGATAGACTTCTCAGAAAGTTGCTCTCTAGAATTATCTACACATTCTGTGCCTCCCCAATCTTATCTGTATACGAAGTCCACAACAGATTCCTATTGTTTTGTTTTTTATTATTATAATAATAATAGTTGAATTTGTGTATGTTAAAAATTTATCGTTTGTAATATCAGATACCCCATATTTTCCATCCTTACTTGGGCCAGATACTTTCGTAAGCAATTTATCTTCACACACCCGCAGTTTGTGTTGCAGTGGTCAAGAAAAGGATCATCCTGCACACCCATACAAAACAACTCCAAAAAGACATAAAAAACCTCTCCAGTTTCTAGTCCTTTGTTAAAATTTCACAATACACTTTCTGGTTGAAGGGCTGCTAGCTGTAAACTCACCTTCACCATCCGCTAGGGGAACATTTCTTTTGCGTACCCTCCACTGCTCATTAATATATTTCGTAGCAATATTTCTTATCTGGATTCCTGTATTTTATCCCAATTTGGAAGACGCCTCAGGATGACGTAATAAGAAGGTAACACGAAACCAGGAGTGGCAAAATTTTAGGTGCGGGTCTGATGTGATCCAATCAACCCTTTTGGAATCTTTCATTTTGCTTTATTATTATTATTTACTGCAATTGGGTTTTCACCCGGTGGCAGTAGTCCTTACACTAGTACACACAATACAAATGGACATATAATATACATAAAAGTAACAATACAAAACAAACTATACACAATTACAAAACAAAATACATACAGTAAATACAAGTACATACATTAGAACATCGTACACACATTGCAAAAACATCCACACCTTAAAAAAGCATCCATACTTTACAAAAACATCCACACCTTACAAATACATCCACACCTTACAGAAACACCCATACACATACAAAAAAAAAATACATACAGTAAATACAAGTACACACATTAGAACACCGTACACACATTACAAAAACATCCACACCTTACAAAAGCATCCACTCCTTACAAAAGCATCCACACCTTACAAAAACATCCACACCTTACAAATACATCCACACCTTACAAAAACACCCTTACACATACAAAAAAAAAATACATACAGTAAATACAAGTACACACATTAGAACACCGTACACACATTACAAAAACATCCACACCTTACAAAAGCATCCACTCCTTACAAAAGCATCCACGCCTTACAAAAACATCCATACCTTACAAACACATCCACACCTTACAAAAACACCCATACACATACAAAACAAAATACATACAGTAAATACAAGTACACATATTAGAACACCATACCTTACAAATACATCCACACCTTACAAAAGCACCCATACACATACAAAACAAAATACATACAGTAAATACTAGTACACATATTAGAACACCATACACACATTACAAAAACATCCACACCTTACAAAAGCATCCACTCCTTACAAAAGCATCCACACCTTACAAAAACATCCACACCTTACAAATACATCCACACCTTACAAAAACACCCTTACACATACAAAAAAAAATACATACAGTAAATACAAGTACACACATTAGAACACCGTACACACATTACAAAAACATCCACACCTTACAAAAGCATCCACTCCTTACAAAAGCATCCACACCTTACAAAAACATCCATACCTTACAAATACATCCACACCTTACAAAAACACCCATACACATACAAAACAAAATACATACAGTAAATACAAGTACACATATTAGAACACCATACCTTACAAATACATCCACACCTTACAAAAGCACCCATACACATACAAAACAAAATACATACAGTAAATACTAGTACACATATTAGAACACCATACACACATTACAAAACATCCACACCTTACAAAAACATCCACACCTTACCAAAACACCTATACACAATACAAGAAAAAACACACACGCACATTACAAAAAACACCCACACATTAGTTAATTTCAGTGCGTTAGAGTATCCTCAGTATAAAGTCAGACCATAGTACATGATAATTATATCTCCCAAGAACTTAATTCACTTCACTTCACTTTGAAACCAAAGCACTTCACTTCACATCACTTCACACCCCTTCACTTCACATCCCTTATTCTTATTTAATCCTCACTTAAAAACCCTTAGCTTGTAATGACTTTCTTGACCCTTTTTCTAAAAGTGCTTAATTTACAGGGAAAAGTCGCTAGTACGCTTGGAGGTAATTGGTTCCAGCTTTTTATGGTCCTATTTACAAAGGAATATTTACCTACATCTGTTCTTTGTTTCCTAGTCCTAATTTTCCGACTATGATCGTCCCTACCCAGGTAGCAAGGTTTTAGCAGTCTATCCCCTATCGTTTTCCAAGCCCGTCCCCCGGTGTATGCTTTGAAAAGGGCGCATATTCGGGCTATCGCTCTACGCTGTGTCAATGTTTCCCAACCCGATTCATTTGTATTATTTGCAAATTTTGCCGCTCTCTTTTGCACGCGATTCAAAGCGCTTACCTGACCTTCTCTGTATGGGTCCCAACACACCGCTCCATACTCAAGTATCGGTCTCACTAGTGCCGTATAAGCTAAACGTTTCGTATTATTATTTACCCTTTTGAGTATACGCATTACGAAATGAAGAGCCTTCCATGATTTTCTTAGTGTATAATTTACATGATCTGCCCAGCTTAGGTCGCTGCGTATAATTATTCCTAAATACTTAAAGCTATTTGCCTCTGGAATTAGTTGATCCCCAATACAATACCTCAGTGCACCTTTCACCCTAGCTCTATTGAAGCTTACTGCTTTACTTTTACCTGGATTTATCCTCATTTCATTTTCAACCGCCCATTCCCCTAATCTATTTAAGTCTGTCTGCAAATTTTCAATGTCACTACTATCGATTATCCTCCTGTATATTATACAATCATCAGCGAAAAGCCGTATATTTGACTCAATGTTTTTCCAAATATCATTAACATAAGCGAGGAACAGCAACGGACCTAATACCTAATACCTAATTGAGACAAATCGAAGCTTAATACACTAATGTAGTCCACAGCTTACTATTTACGCTGTAATTTCCGGGTCAGCGTGTGTTCCAGCGCAGCATGATTACATACTCCTACCGCGTGATGTCTCCCCTAGAAACACTCCCCACCGGAGATTCGAATCCGGATTGTTTTGTCTCCAGAGGAAGCATCTCTCATTTGTCTCTGTTTCTGGAAGAGACCATCCAGAAAAATTAATAATGTGGTAGTTTTTCCATTTGCTTTCCACATCGCAGTACAGCAGCCGTTCAGACCACTCTGGTTACGCCTGTTGCTACACGATCATGAACCATCTTGAGCGTCATTTGCTCTGTGCTTCAAGTCGCTACTGATGCCGCTGCTTCCGGCATCAGGGAAGTTCTTATTGGATTTCTCATCTCCTAGGCGTCTCTCTTCGTCTGGTTGCTACCCTCTTGATCTCTCCGGCTTGGAAGACCCTCTGCATAAATAAAACTGAATAACCAACGTAGGAAATTAGGAAGGATATGTAAGCCTTTGCATAAAACGGTAAAATGATCAGCCGCCTGTCTTATTATGTATCTCGTGTATCTCTGGTGTATGTACGTAATAACTTGGTCTTTGCAGTGGAGCTGATCCTTCATCGATCGTCATTTATTGTCAGTTTAAGACAAGTCAGATTCGTTACCATTTGTTTGATTTTTACGTGTGACAATCGCATGAAATTAATTTTTTATGGGTCCTGACACACCTAAGCGTGCTGCTTCCTATCTCGAAACCCACAGTTATTTTTTAGAACGCCTTCTTATCCTGCTTATGCTACACGCCATACCTCGCTGTCGAAGAAGTTGCGCTCCTTCCACGGCGATAAGGGCTGATAACTGACGAAGTTTCTTATATGAGCACAGGGCCAATTAGATTCTTTGCTTTGGTTTGTCAGAATGTGATTAAATGCACACACACCAAGCACAATATCTACAAATTTCTCTCACATCTGTTGCTCACACCCAGTTTTCTCCATCTGGATGAGTTTAACTCGATCATGGAAATCAGCCCACACAGTAACTGACCTTAGGTACTAGGTTCTCAGGGCGCTGAGTGTCAAGGTTACGGCCTCCTGGGATATGACGCCGTGTACTCTAGTACATTGGTACTGGCATTTTTAAAGATGCTGCTGCTCACATCTTCAGTGTAGAAGATGGAAGTAACAGGATTCTCCTAGGCCGTGCCATGGCTCAGGCGGTTAGTCGCCGGCCTCTCACCACGGAGGCCTGGGGTTCGGTCCCAGGTCAAGTCCATGTGAGATTTGTGGTGGACAAAGTGACACTGGGACAGGTTTTTCTCCGAGTTGTCGGTTTTCCCCTGTCGATTTCATTCCACTGGTGCTCCATTAATTGTAAAAATTGGTAAAAAACTGCTCATCTTCATCATCATTGGGGTTGCACAAAAAGCCTTAAGGCTATGGTGCGAGGGCCCTTCATCCGAAAAAAAAGGATCATCCTAAGTGTCAAAGCGTCGTTTTGTGGTAACAAACCACAAAAATCACGTGCCAGGAAAACGTTATCTTATCACTCATAGTAAACCGTGAATTCACTTCAGTTTCTACTTAAGTAGGCCGGTAATATTTGTATGAAAAATGCCGTAGTTTAAAGGTTACCGGAATTTATCAGCGACTCGCTTGTAACTCTCTATCTGCCCCTGCTTTACTTACATGAGCATTATGTACAATAAAGTGGCAGATTGTTTGTCATAAGTGTTAATCTGTTTGGTACTGGTCAGTTCACGTCATCAACAATACTAACGTGACGAATGCACAAAGTTACGAAGTACAAAAAACAGGAGATTAATTTCGTGTGTGCTCTTGATATTTTTATACTGATAAGAGTTTGAGGAGGGTGAGTTACGTAGCTTGCGTCAAGGTAATTTACAAAGAAATATAAATCTGCTAAAATATTTTGATATTAAGACAATAACCGATGAATAAGTGTTTGCAGGTGACATTTGAAGTAAGGCTATTTATAAACTTTATATTATTCATTCCGTACATTTTCTTTTCTATGTTTATTGTCCGATGAATGTACACTTTTATTCACTATTAATTTGTGAAACACAGTGCTACATGTTTCGAGCCTTGTCTCGGTTCATCTTCAGGGACTTCATTGTATACTAAAGTCCCTGAAGATGAACCTAGAAAGTGTACATTCGTCGGACAATAAACACAGAAAAGAAAATGTACGGAATGAATAATATTAAGTTTATAAACGCCAGACAATACTGAAGTCCCTGAAGATGAACCGAGACAAGGTTCGAAACATGTAGGACTGTGCTTCACAAATTAATATTGAATAAAAGTGTACATTCGTCGGACAATAAACATAAGGCTATTTATGTCGTGTTTTAAATTTAACTACTAACAGTAAAAAAGCCAGTAAGTTTTACATGAGGTTGTAGACTTTTGAAACACGGAAGTCCATATTATAATGATGAACGATTTTATATATTATTAGTTCTCCTTTAGTGAACTATTATTGACAAGTGAAAAAATCGAGAGAATTTTAATATTATCCTTTCTTGCCTTTTATACAGGGACTTATTTTTATTTGCTGAAATTACTGATATTGCTGAAAAATCAAGAATACGTAGTTAGCTGTCATTATTAAGAGATGGCGGTATACGTGTCTCTCGCTGCTAAGCGAGGTATGTCATGTGTAGAAACGAAGCGTTAGTGCTAGCCATGTCAGCTTGGCACACACGGTTAATATGAACGCTCCGCCACTGATTGGAACAGAGTTTCAAACACGCACTTGTATATGGCACACAGCTGCACAATTGCAGTACGATAATCCGGCTGGCTTTACGTGTGAGTTAAAACTGTGGGCCAGCAGAGACGGAGCGCCCTGCTATCCGTGTTAGCACGAAACCTCTGCGTATCCTTGCGCCTGTCGTAACCAGCGCCAGAGCACAAAGTGTTTATTTAGAAGCTGATAGTCACTCAGCTGCTCAAGACATACCCTACAGTTTTTGGAACTTTACGTTTTATTACCGTCTTAATAAGAGCCTGACAGCGGTCCATATCAAGAAGCTGATGAATCCAGGCGACACACTTCCTAGTCCATATTTACCACTCATTTCATCTTCCCTATTTCGCCTTCTACTTTCAGATTCTAACACCACAGAGCAGAGTCCTTCCTGAGAAGCTAACAGGTTCTCAGCGAGTAAAAAAAATTCCCCTCATTTTATGGAACCCGAAGGTTCATTACCGCATTCACAAGAACTCGCCACCTGTCCCTATCCTGAGCCAGATCAATCCAGTCCCTGCCCCATCCCACTTCTTGAAGATATTGATTTATTTGTACCAACAAATGCACGAAGACAGTTTTTTAACTGTTTACTTTATTATTACGATGCCCCAATACGCATTTCGGCAGTTATTCTGCCATCATCAGGGGGTATTTTAAGGAGTTTTTACATAGACCAATTCTTTGGTTACGTCATAACAGTGAGTCAGTATTTATCACATCGTATAAAATTTTGTAAAATTTGTGGTATTGTTAAGCTGCTAAAAGTTATTGTATTGTAATTTTTATAAATTTTTTTACAAGTTTTAATAATTTAATAACTTTTAGCAGCTTAACAATACCACAAATTTTACAAAATATTATACGATGTGGTAAATACTGACTCACTGTTATGACGTAACCAAAGAATTGGTCTATGTAAAAACTCCTTAAAATACCCCCTGATGATGGCAGAATAACTGCCGAAATGCGTATTGGGGCATCCTTATAATAAAGTAAACAGTGAAAAAACTGTCTTAGTGCATTTGTTGGTACAAATAAATCAATTATAAAAGATGCACGGTGAATATAAAGTGAAATTAATCTTGAAGATATATTTTAATATTATTCTCCTATCTACGCCTAGGTCTTCCAAGTGTCTTTTTCTCTCATGTGTCCCCCCATAACGCTATATGTAACTCTCCTTTTTCCCATACGTGCTACATGTCCCGCCAATCTCATTCTTCTTGTTTTGATCACCCGAATAATATTTGGTAAGGAGTACAGCTCATAAATTTCCTAGTTATGTAATCTTCGCTACTCCCCCATTAATACTTTCAGATTCTTCGAAGAAATTTTCATATGTGTCATGCGTGCTACGTACCCTGCGCATTTCATCTCCATTTGATCACCTTAATAATATTCATAGAAGAATACAATTTGAAGCTACTCTTTACGCTGACAACACCTTGCCGTGAAGAACTTTCATGGCTCGACATATGACGCTGTCACGCCGGTGCTGATAGAGATTACAGTCGTCTGGGTTATGGTGCCTGTGTAGGCCTACTGGAACATAGGTACCACGTTCATGAGGACGTTTCTGCCTCCATCTTCAGCGCAGTCCAAAAAAGGGTGTGGTTTGGACTGCCTCCAAGACGGAGGCAGTAAGGTGCTTAGAAACGTTGGTACCTATACACCAATCAGAGGCGTCATACCCTAGCTTGTTATGAAGTGTTACACACAGCCCCGTGCTTAGCATGTAAAGGATTGTTTAAACACTCGAAAACCGCAGAAGTACTCATTAGTGGCTGGTAACAGCTTTGAATATATAAATTACATGATGATAGCACAGCTAATGTGATAGTTCTTACATCTGGACAATTGGACATTGATGTGTAAATTATGAGGCTGTTTGTAGCCGCGCGCTAGCAGACTGAATACAAGTAAACAACTAAATCAACATGTTAAACGTAACGTCAGGTAATACCGGTATATTATAAGGCGATTACATAAATGAATACGCAGTATATGAAAAATAATTACGTAAAAACACATGAATAAAAAGAGTAATAAAGATACAGATTACGCTTCCTGAGTAAGTAACAAATGTACTGACGCTGTCAGTGTAGTACCTCTTTGGAAAAGACACTGAGCCAGTTCAATCAACCTTCAATTCTTAAAATTTATCACCTTCAAATTTACATCTGTGCTGCCTACCCCATATCCTTGCGTGTCTTACAAAGGGGTTTCCAAACCAAACTTATATGTGCATTTCTGCCATCTGTATGTGAGATACAAATCCAATCCATTGTAGCCTTCTATATTTCACTGTGTGCTGATGTATATATCGCAAACTCCACTGTTAAGTAACACAAAATTACTTCGGCTGTTAGCCCGATCGAACGTCGTCATATCTTTCCATATTGCCCTCAATACTTCTAGATTTTCCAAGTTAATATCTTTAAATCATCCACGACAGTTTCTAAGGTCACATTTAACAATCATGAATATTTTGGTAACATCTCTTTAAAAGGGGATTTTTAAAGTATGGAATATGAATAACAATTTTGTAACCTTCGGTCGATTACGAATTATAAATAGGGAGACTTACTCGCCCAAGGAAATAGATGTGCAACCATTATAACACAAGCGTGTAAGTCTATAAATAAAGTAACTCGTCATTAATTACCTCCGGGGCTCGTGCATTTGAATTCCGTTGTCTTGCTTACTTGCTTGCTGCGTGTCAGTGTGTCTCCACAAGCTCAGAAGACTGGCGAATTCCACCCCAGGTTCTCGTGAGTTTACTCGACCCTGGAAGAAATACTGAGTTGGTTTCCAAATTTCACGTTACTACATCTTTTTTCTCATACAATGTATATATTAAATTTCTACCCTTTCTAGAGCAACGGTCTTTTACAATTTATGTTATGGAGTCAAATGTTAAAACATTAAGACAAATTTAGAGCTACTACTTTGTAACCATCCCTTGATTTGCTCATTAAAACGTCACCAAAGCACGAAAACATTAAATTTTGTGTCAATGTATTCAATTTATTGTACCAACTAAATCCACAGTAGTTACGTATGAGTGTTAAACACGTGGCTCCGACATGTTTCGGTACAAGCGCGCCATCCTCAGAGAGCACATTGTGCCAGGTTTAAAACCAACTGCCACTATTTACATGGTTCCACAGTCTAGAATGCTCCGTTGTTGATATCGCTTATTATAAAAGTTACAACTTATATTGTTTGAAAACTTATGGTTAAAATATGAATAAAATACTTCTTACATAATAAATACGATTTATAAGGACAACTTTAAAATAAATTGTGTGTGTTTGTCAGGGTGTGCGCCATGGTAAACGGAACGAAGCTGCTTCCGAAGCACCGCAGAGCGGCGTGTTTAAGCCTCTATCATCACATCGGCAGCCCTGGAATGCGCAGGAGAACGTCGCAGACGTATCCGGAGTGTTCAGGGTTCTGTCCGAGGATGTTCCTTCTAGAAGCAAACAAGATCCGACAACCACTACAGTCTACGTTTTGCCATCAGAGGCAACAGCTAGAACTGAAACTGCCGTGACAAAAGAGTCGGAGCCCGAGAAACTTAGAACAAGCAATCGTGTTGCAGAAAACACCCAAATATCAGAAAATAAAGCTTCTAAAACAAATCCAGTGACAGTTCAGACCAGTGGAAAGCAAAGACCCGTGTATCAAGACAAGGGATCGGAACTTTCCAAGCGGAATGATACGAAGAATCTGGATTCGTCAGAGGCCAAGCGTGGTGAGAGCGAACCTAGCGGAGACATTACACATCACAAGTTCCATCCTCCCGGCAGTGTTAATGAGGCACTTGTTGGCAATAGTTCTAGATACTACAAACTGGATGTCTCTTCGTCTTTAACAGCCTCGGAGGAACATAAAGGCATGCACCCCGCGGCCCGCGACACAGGGCAGCACCACGGCTTTAGTTTGAGTGTTGTGTCTCAGCTGAGCAGGGCAAGCAGCCCAGGAACGAACAGTAGCAGTGGAAGTTCCTACAACTTCTCATCTTCGACAGAAGCGACGGGTGATAGCAAGGGTCTGAGGGAGACTCCCATGGGCTCGACCACTGGACTTCTGCCCGATAACTCGTCTTCTTACTGTCAGTCAAAACTCAAGGTAAGTACAGACCCTTTCCATGTTACGCACGAGATATCTCGATTACGACTGCTAACAATTATGAACTGGGTGTATGTGGTGTTTGAAAAAATCAGTACTCTAAAGAACGGCATTCGCCAGCATGACAACCGTTCAGTCCATTCGTTTTTGCAGTTTAAAGAAAATAAATTTTTATTACCCTGGATATTTCAAAACGAAGTACGGATTCTAAATTAAATGTTAAGATATGAATGTTTAAAATAGCCTTGGGGAAAAAGCTACTTTCTTAGCAGTCTGAAAGTACACTTTTTAGTGCAGCCCTTGTATCGGAGTATAAACATTATAAACAAAACCTCGAACCTCCTTAGACAAACCAGTTCCAGGGTTTCGACCACACAGGAATACCAAAGTGTGTTAGAATAGGTCTGTCAAACGCGCCACTACCTTACTTCAACCCTCTCGGATACAGGCCTCACATCGAGAAAAAATTAAAGATAAATGTAGAGGGAAATTATCGTAATTGTTAAATGTATGTATATTCTTTGTGAAAACTGGAAAATTTTCCTGTGTATTTTTCAGCATAAATTAATTATAACAAAATAAAATGTGTGATACATAACATTAGTAATTTTAAAACAGGTTTTACCTACCGAATAATTACACTTTATGCAACAGCCATACTAAAAATATTTTAAGATACATATCGAATATTACATCTTATATATTTTCTAAATTTTTACAGAAACTACAATTTATGCTCAGAAATATAAATATTAGTAGACCTTGGGAATACCTTGCGCTTCTGTAACTGTTACAATTAAACCAATACTTATGTGGTATAAATAACGACTTATTAAAGTTAATTATATAAATTAAAATTTATTGTATAATATGTAGGTAACTACATGCTCAGAGTATCTCACGCTGTTACACTTTTCTTTCTTGTCTCCGAAGAGGGAGCCTCGCTGCAGGATAACGTGATGGTATTGGTCGAGAAATACATGTCCGAGCTCTCTTAGGACATAAAGCTGGTCCAGATATGTGACCACTAGGAAGTGTGTAGACTGATTATCTTATAATACGGTGTACTATGGATGAAGTGATTTATCTTATCGTAAGACACGTAAAGGAATTTTGCATGGAGGTGGTGATAGAATTTGTACCTATTCTAGGACTTCTAAGATACATGGTATATGTTTATTCTGTTGTTTGTGTAATATTTGAAAATACAATATGACTGTCTTGCGTTAACACCGGATATGGCGATGAATACTGAATTTTTTGTTCATATGGTAGTAACGAAAATGTAATTGGGCTGTATTGAATGCTTTGTAAAAACGTTTCCCTATCGGTTGACGCATCAAGACGGACGTGTTAAAGTTCCTTTTTCTAGAGCATATGATTGGCAAAAAAAATGTTTTGACATATATATATATATATATATATATAAACACAAATTCTACACACGTTTTAAAAATCTCCAAAGAAATCCTTGATATTGCCAGTTTTATTTCTAACTACGTCGAGTGCTTATAGCTCGACTCTAACTATGGGTACGTTCGCGATTCACTCACGGTCAAGGAAAATTATGTTTTTCCTGTATTTAAATGCATCTCTTCGTGACCACGCCGTGCCTTGAACATTATCGATAGTGTGGATAATCCTACTCAGACACAGTGAGGAACATCTGTCTGACTCTTAACTGCAACATGGCTGTCCTTACAGTACGAATCGGGCCTTTTTATTTGTACCTGTTTTACAGCGAGGGACCACATAAATATAAAAATGGAGTACATGCTCCTGAAAATCTCGACGGTCTGTAATAAGTGATTTCAATGAATGCATACAATAATAGACCCTATAGACTCTAATTATACGGGTCAGTATCGTGTTCACAGAAACCTGCCATTGGACTTTATTCTAAGCCAAATGAATCCATTCCTCACCTTCTCACCATATTTCGCGAAGATTCATTTTCTTGTCATTCCGTTATCTGAGTCTGGGTCACATCGTAAGATCAACAAACATTCTTTGAAATATAGACATACAATGAATAATAGTATGGGCCTGTATATTGCCATATTTGTTTTTCATTAGCTTTGCAACAATTTATTAAATATCTCAGTGCAGTGTCATATCTTTGTTGTTCATTGGCTTTGCCAAATTATTTAGTTTTGTCAAAAAGTAATGTCATATCTGTGTTGCTAATTAGCTTTGCCACAATGTCATGTCATCTGTGTTGTTTGTTAGCTTTACAACAATAAATTACATTTTTCTCCGTGTAGTGCCATATACGCTCTCCTCATTATGTTTGCAAAAGTTGGTTATGTTTGTACCGGCAACAACTTGAACATTGTGTTATGTAATCTCGCGATCAGCATATTCCATGATATTGGCTGCAGTGTACAGGAACAAATAAAAGGACCCACACGTTAACAATATAGTGCTTGTATCATAGGTCTATATCCTCCTTTCCCAGTACTAAATGTAAAGCTATCCCATTACAGGCCTGGACAGGCCCTTAGGGTTCCAGGAGTTTGAGGCTCCAGGTTTCTAGACAATCAGCACATGAAGGTGGTAAGGTTGTCAGCCCTACGCACCGGTACTCATTTATGTTAGAGGCTGAATCGACTCCAGGGCCATAGTGCGACCGAAAGTATTATGTGAATGAAAAATTCCCATGACACCATCGGGAATCGAACCCGCGACCTTCCGGCTAGTAGTGCAGTACCTCAAACAACTGCACCACCGTCTTTCCCAGTACTACAACATACGCATTTACACCACAGTTTATCATAGCTCTACAAACGTCAAAGGGAAATAACATTAGGTCTATCAATCCGATTTCGATCTGGGAGTTTTCTTTTTTTAAGTGAAGTGTGTCCTGGTTTCTTCAGTCCCTTCACAAAAACGTTGGATAGAAAATTATAACAACCATTATTCTCAATTGCCACACACTTCCATGTCACCAGTTACATTTTTTCTGTCATTTGACGCTGTATAACCAATAAAGTTAATAGAGCGACCGTGAATATGTTAACAAGACGGGCAGTGTACGTGTAATGTATTATTGTGGCGCATTCGCGTAACCACTATTGCCGTGTGAATGTCGTCGACGTTGCCATTACTATCAGAGCCTTTTTATGTAAACGGTCGATCTTGTAAGCTTCCAAAAATACAGAGAGCAATAACTTTAAAAGGCTACAATGCGTTCTATTTATTGTTGTTCTGTCTATTGTTGACATAGATGTGTTGTCAATACAAATATTGAATTCGTCGCCATGGAAGTGCAACAGTGTATTCTCCGTATTATTGTTAAACAACACAGAAAGTAATAATGAGAATGCAATTTTGCGGTACTTTTGTCGCTGTCAGGTATATAAATATTTAACGCGTCGCCAAGGTAACGTAACAGAGCCTTCTGTTTAGTGTTGTTCTCTGTATTGTTGAGATACATGTGTTGCTGTCAACGATATAAAATGCTCTTTGGTCTTCACGTAAAGTGCCAGATATTTTTGTCTGATTTTAACAAAATTTGGATTATCTTGACAGATTTGTATAAGTGTCTAATATCCAATTTGACGAAAATCCCTGAAGTGGGAGCCGGGGTGACACATACGAACGGACGGACGTGGAGAAGCTAATAATAGGCTCTTCTCGCGACATATGCGCAGAAGCCTAAAGACTGTCAGTTACTCAATATTTTTTTCTCAGTTTCTCAACAACCAATTATTCTCAAGTGGTGAAGTTCCTGATTGTTTTCGTGAGGAAACATTGGCCGTCATAAGAGGGTTTTCGAGGTCGAGATAGACGTCGGGTTAGTATCTTGTAACAAGCCACGACCAAGTCTTTTCGCACGCTCTGTATTTCAATATCCATTATTCATCCTAACATCAGAAGCTGTAAGTCTTTGGCCTGAGTTACTGAGTGTCCTTAAATAAACAATAAATAAATAAGTAAATAGATATCTTAAACTCTTTATTACTTCGTCTATCTTATGTCATTACAGATGGCTGGCAGAGTTGCCTATGTATTAATAGTACCGGTTTTTCTTTCATGAGCGAACATGCAATAACAAATTACATAATTCTCTTTAGAGTGGTGTTTACAAAATGAAGACAAAAAGAGACACGAAGTCGCAAATTAATGTGGTTCAACTACTGAAGCTGACTGAAAAGGACTGGATTTCATTCTGGTTTTCCTAGAATGCGAAGTTACGATATGTCTAGCTGCTGTGGATGTGGAATTGAACACACCGCTCTGATGAGGAATCTAGCCTTAGCACAGAAAGCTGGAGTACTGAGATCTGCGCTGTTCTGGGGTATTACGCAGCGTGGAGTGGTAGTTCTGTACCGACGTTTCGGGACAACCTATCAGTTCCACCTTCAAAGGTCAAGTAATCCAATAAGAAAGGCTTACTTTTTGGGTTTTCTTCCTGGACTTCTTGGCCCTTGAAGATGGGACTGGTAAATTGTCCCAAAACGTCGGTACACAACTACCACTCGACGCTGCGTAACACCCTAGAAGAGCACAGATCTCATCAACATCGCGGTGGAAGCCTGAAATCACGCACAGCTGGAGTGCTGTTCCCGGAGTTGGAACGGTGTATACTCCAGTGGAATTCTCACGTTTTAGAAATGCACTCCTTGCGACTTGGTATATTTCAGAGGCGTTACCATTCATTCATTGTCGATAGAAGTCATTTCTAATACATTGCCCAAAGCCAGAGAGTGATATTCCTTCTCTTTCGTTATATATCAGTGTCACTAACAAAGTGTCACGAATTATGTATCTTCATTTCCGCGTTTTTGTTCTTGTCACATCTTTTCCATAAAGAGTAACAAAATTCGAGATTACTTTTCTCAGGTACGTGACGCCGTGTACTGCCAACCTACACTACGTCACATGCCAGAAGATAAATTTTGGTACTCACCAATCCTACAGGCTCATATATAACATAGCAATGCGGCCTGGTATGAGCTTCCTGCGAAGTAGGAATTTTATTGCACGGATCAAGGTGGGATAAACTGACAGTTTATTGCAGACCCTAGTAATGCATAAGTATAACTGAAAGATGAAGATTACTCGTGCGGAAAACAACCATTCTCTGTAAAGGGTTACCGTGCCAAGAATCGAAAGCGGTACTTCTCCGAGTACGAACCCAAAATTTCTAACCACTCATCTGCTATTTTCGCTGAATTTAGTTTTGGAAAATGACACAATGAGAGCCCACTTGAAAGACCTAATAGTAAATAGCGAACAATATCGCACTCTTCTTTTTAGAAATGAGTTTCGAGGGTGAGGAATGTATTCAACTAGCGTAAGGTAGGGTCCAGTGGTCGACACTTGTGAAAACGGTTTTGAACATTCGCATTCGCCGAAACATTAGAAATTTTTTGACCCACTGAGCGATTATCAGCTTCATAATTAAAACGCTGCTCCGTAGATGTACTTCGTTATTAAACCAAATATATGTATATTAATTTTCTACTTCGTAGATATATATTTGCCTTTTTTATTAGACACCCAGTCATTTATGTACATAGATCATTTATCAGTTATTTAAAAAGTTGATTTATTTCTGAGTAAGTCAGGTAGCTAGTAAACTATTTACGTACGTAGATAGCTTTTTAGAATTTATAATTAAATTCCTCTCAGTTTCGTAGGTAATTGTCTAGTTACTTAGTTAGGTAATAACCTAGTTACGTACTTGGGAGATTTGAGTTTCTCATAGCGATGTTGCCGAACAGTGGCAGTCTTAGTCCCTGTCGACTGGCAATAGTTATCGACATTTCGAGAATAGCAGTGACTTTATTTTCCGAATCTTTAACTAATTAAATAGTTACTTAGACATAGAATTTGTTACAAATGATTGTTACATCAGTCAACAAAACATATTCAGGAGGAATAAGGCTAAGTGTTTCGGCTAAAAATAATTAGCCATTATCAGGCCTAATTACAAGAATAGAAAAGGAGTTATATTTTGCAAATGTATTTCAGATTTTAGATCTCAGTTGTAAAATATACCCCCTTTTGTATTCTTGGAATTAGGCCTAATGATGGATAATTGTTTTAAGCCGAAACATGTAGCCCTACCCTTCCTGAATATAATGTTGTGTTGACTGATTGCAACATTCACTTGTGTTTAATAGCGCAACAGGAATATGCTACCTTAAAGTAACAGAGTATTTTATTTATCTAACCAAATATTTACCCATTTAATTAGTTGCCTAGGTAGTTAGTTAAACAGTTATATAGATATTAATGTAGGTATATACCTGGCTGATTACTGCACAATCACGTGCAGCTGTATTCAGAAACATGACTGCAGTTCGGAATGCGATAAGCATATGACGTTGGATCAGTCCCCTCCCACTGTGAGATTAGCTTCTCAGGAGAACAATAGGCTTGCTCGCACTTTCCCACAACAGCTGACACTTTCACAGTTATTTCTACGTTGTGTCGGTGAAACGAATGTCAACATGACGTAGCCTGTACATATGCCATATATTTATGTTCCTTCACAAATGCGTGTTGGGTTTCGGTTGTTATGTTAGAAGGCTCGGCCATAAAATAAGTTTACAAAGCATATACTGGTACGCAACCCCTTATCCGGAATTTCGAAAAGTGAAAACCTCTGAAAACCGAAAGTTTTGACCCACGCCAGATGCCAGACGTAATGAACATTTACTACACGTTTATGTATAAGTAGTTAGCTTGGTTTGAACCTGTGTATGTTTGAAGTTTTGCTGAAAGTTTTCCTTAGAAATAAAAAGTACTAGAGTATTTACGGTCTACATTTATCCCAATATTTCATTTACCAGTTTATTAATTACAGTATATAATAAACTGCAATACTATTTATAGTCTTTATTTATCCCACTTAGTGTGAATATTCATAAGTTTCGCTGCAGAGATATTAATGTCTTTGATTACGGGGTGCTGCCCCTGACCCCGCTGGGAATGTTACATACGAGTAATATACGGTATATACACCGTAAAGGTAAAGCAATCCCATTACAGGCCTGGACAGGCCCTTAGGGTTCCAGGAGGTTGAGGCTCCCAGATGTCTATACAATAGGCACATGAAAGTGGTAATGTTGTCAGCCCTACGTACCGGCCGCCTTTACCCCCCTCCCCCCCCCCCCCCCCCCAGGAAATACTCCTGGTACTCATTTCTGTTAGAGGCTGAGTCGATCCCAGGGCCATAGTGCGACCGAAAACCTCTAAAATTTGAAAGAATCTGAATTCCGAAAATCATCTCGTCCCGAGACTCTCGGATAAGGAGTAGGTACCTGACCGAAACATGTCGGGTTAATTAATCTACTATTAAAGTTTTCTAATAGTGAGTGTGCATCAAAGTTGGTTTTAATTTCAATTTTAATTTATACAAGATGCACGGTGAATACAATATTAAATACATCGACGCCCAACAAGCAAGCCAAATCTACAAACATCGCAACATCAAAGTGAAACTACAGAAGACAAATGCGGCCATATGGTTCAACAAGATATGTCGAGCCGAAAAATTGCAACCCACATATATAAACATCAAAGTGAGCGGCAACAATAGAAGAAGAACTTTATATACGACGAGACCTTATAGGCTCATATCTTATGTGTGTTTTAACATATGGTCTACGTAACTAAATGTAGTATACTCCTGAAGATGGTCAGGTACCTGACCGAAACATGTCGGGTTAATTAATCTACTATTAAAGTTTTTTAATAGTGAGTGTGCATCAAGTTGGTTTTAATTTCAATTTTAATTTATACAAGATGCACGGTGAATACAATATTAAATACCTACCTGTATTTGCGTCTCCAATAAGAACACTTCAGATTTAATTGTCCTGCTGTCCCACCACTTTGTCACACAGTCGTAGACACTGCTGAGGCTTTTGTTTTACCTTGGGAGGAGCTTTGCTATTCCCTGTTAGTATCAGTCCGTGTCCTGTGTTATCACCCATCGTGTCGCAGCTTTTCCCACTTAGCGATCCTCTTTAAATTTATAGACGCCAAGATTTTGATTCGGCGCTGCAAAAGATAATAAATGCTGGGCCACTAATTGCCATAATGATAACCGCTATCAGTGTAGGTTCCTCAGTTACGAAATTATACGTCATATATATACTTGTTTTCCGACCAACTTTCGTATTTAACAAAGCTGTTTCACCTGCGAAGCTACTTAGGGTCGAAAGAGGCCGGAGAATTATCAAAGGTAAACTGGTTGATTATTAAGTTATTCAACAGTGTTGTTTCAACTGTAGGGAGTCATTTAACGACGAATGGGATTGGAAGATTAAGAGCCGTTGAATGGGTTCAGTATTGTGTTAAATTAAGCTGTGTCAATTGAACAGGTCATTTAACAACGAATTATATAGTAAGATTTAAATAATTTAGTTACTTTTATGTCAATCAATGACACTTTGTGAACTATGCATGTCCTTTAGAAACAATTGAAACTGGAAAATCATGAAATATGAAAGGGTTTATACTTGTTATTTAATGAGGCTGTAACAACTGCACATGTCATTTAGGGGTGATTGAAATGCTAAGATTATCATCAGTGAATTCGTTCATTCTGACGTTATTCAGCGACGATGTTTCTGCTGCACACGTCTTGTAAGCATGAATTAAATGGTAAGATTATAAACCGTGAATTCTTTAGCTCTTATGTGGTTGAAGGACACTCTATCAACTCACAGGTTATTTACCGGTTCATTAAATGGGAATGTTTTAAACACTGGCTTGTTCATTCATAAGTTATTTAAGGGAGTTTTATTAACTGCAGGGGTTATTTAGCTACGAATTAAAGGGACGGCTTGTATATGAACTTTAAATTGACTCATTATTATGTTATTCGACGGCACTGTTCAACTGCGCAGGTCATTTAACTGCGAACGAGATGATTACATAGCATGAATCGGCGATTGTTAAGTTTTTTTTGATAATAAATCAATTGGCGGGTTTGTGTAGCGTGGAATGGGACGATTTTGAATTAAGTAAGGACTTTGAAGAAAGCGTTGGTAGACTCGTAGACTATTTCAACTTTCCTTCCTGGCAGTCGCCCAGATGTAGTAAGCAAAACAACGCAAAACCTTAAGCAGAATATTCATACCTCGGTTGTTACTCGAAACGGGGGCTTCCTGATTACAAGTTAGGTATGAGCGAGATTCCTCGAGACTGCGGACTGAAGACATATGAAGTAATGACATGCAGTTCGTGTTTCGAATAAGAAGTGCCTAAGAACAAACCGCGCCCCGAGCTGTTTGTCTTAACTTGAGCCATCTGAATCCCGCTCTCTGGCAACACCGATTATCCCACTGCTTGTCTCTGACACGTGTCACCACATTTGTGCACTGAACAGTCCGCTCAAAGGGCCCCACTCCTTAACAAAGGTCCCGTGCTTTCGTGTAACTGCTCTGCAGATATTGCATAGCTTGAGGTGGTGATGAAGTTGCAATGTTTATGGAGAATTTAACTTCGTAAATGTGACTGCATTGGAGGAAGCCTCTCACAGTCACTACTCGATTCTTAAAAATTTGAAGCATGTAATTCCTCTACATGTTTATGAAATTCCTACTTAAAAGGAAAGATACTGCTTCTGTGTTATCAAAGCAATTTGTTGAGGCTATTGCGGGAAATCACGCATGGGTGATCGGATAAGATCTGCGCACTTCTGGGATATTGCGCAGCGTAGAATTGTAATTCTGTACCGAAGTTTCGGGACAACCTATCTGGCCCATCTTCAAGAGTCAAGAAGCTGACCCTTGAAAATGTGACCGATAGGTTGTCCCAAAACGTCGGTACAGAATTACCACTCTACGCTGCGTAATATCCCAGAAGAGCGCAGATCTCATCAACATCGCGGCGGAAGCCTGACATGACGCATAGGTGATTGGACGTACGTAGCTCTACGCGTCGGCTACATATCCGGCTCGCGCTATTTTAGAGTTGTTATTTAGCGACACTATTAATGGGACGGAATTGCTCGTATGGTAGATGGATGCGTATGAGCATGGAGTTTTGGTGGAATGATAACGACAGAGAAACTGGAGCTCTAGGAGAAGAACCTATGTCAGCTCCACTTTGTCTGTCGACAATTCCTGCTACTGAACCAGGCGATCCGCCGTGAGAAGCTAGCGACTGATCTAGTCGAAATGGTCCCAGACGCATTGAGTAGGCAGGTGGGTGGATGTATTTCTGGAATAAAACCAACGAATGCACTATTTTGACCACTTTTATTATGGCCTATGTCCCCTCACCCTACACGTGTTTCGGAACCTTATAGTTCCATCCTCAGGGGTGAGGATGGAACTATAAGGTTCCGAAACACGTGTAGGGTGAGGGGACATAGGCCATAATAAAAGTGGTCAAAATAGTGCATTCGTTGGTTTTATTATTTGATTAAAAATGCACGGTGGTAATACTGTGTATTTCTGGAAGTTTTTAAGAGGAAAAAACCTTGTATCACCTAGGAATCCAAACCCAATTTCTCGGTCGAATATCCTTCAGCCTAGTCACTGTAGTGATTTAGCATAAGTACAGTTTAATAGCCAAGGTCACCCAGACTACTGTCAGTGTGAAGGATAAAAAGAGTTTTTGCGGCTCATTGCAACACGATGTGGGGTCGCTAATAAGCTGACAAGTCGCAATAAACAGCGGCCTTGTCTACTGCTGCCTCGACTAGGGGCCGCCTTACAAAATCTTAAAGTTGTGGCCATCCTGTGGTCCACCGATCGTAATTCGTGGCAGTCGTCCTGTTTACGCTTTATTCCTTCTGTTGAGAAGGGAACGAATGCCCGTATGGTTTTCTTACTGCAGATCCCTGTTGCATTCTGTTTGTATCTGTCCGTCTGCTCCTTCATGAAACTCGACGCTTTTGATTCATTCATTCATTCAAATTCAATCATCCATCCCGTAGTTTTACAACAGGTCCATAGCCTCTTCCGAAGCGAGTTCTCCACACAGTACGATCTAGTGCTTCCTCTTTCCATTTCCTGTATCCTATCCTTTCCTTAAGGTTATCCAGTAGCTGCTTACGCCTTCGTCGTCATCCCGTAACTTCTATATATCCATATTTCTTCAGCAACTTCTTTTATAAGGCAGTTCCTACAAAAGATGTGACCAATGCAGTTAGCCTTCTATTCCTCTCGCCTTGACACTTCATTTTTCACAAGATCGGTCCAACTGATCTGGAGAAGTAGATATTATGGTCAGTAATTAAGAGAATCACGTGACATTCAATGTTAATGTCATGCATGTTGCTTCCCCATCTCAGTAGTTAACTTTATCAACTGTACCATCACGACCACCATGAGATTGCGTGAGGTGAGAGTAGCTCCATTGAATGTGGGCCTGTAAGTTCCATGTGACAATGAAGAGTTGTGAAGAGGCGTGTGTAAACTTATTAAAATTTGTATTTTGGAGTATGTTAATTATCAACATGGCGGCTGCGCGGTCTAGGTAGATACTCATATGACAACAGAAGAATCATTGTAACTTTACGTCCGAAATTTGTATGATGTCGTTAGAAAGGTATGCACGTAGGTCCTACATGAATGTTTTCACAGTCCGCACAGTCTAACCCGGTGTTTCCCAACCTTTCTCCTACAAAATTCCTTTCCCAAAAAATTTCGTAGTCTGCTGAAAAAATCAATTGATATTTTAGCATCTGATTGGAATCTATCTAGAGTACCTCCTGCTTTGAACGCCCGACGGTAGAGAAATCACACAAATAGAAGCCCGTGGTAACCAGTCTTGTCGGGAATTTATTTAGTCTCGAATGTTTCTCTCTTGAAAGAGTGCTACTTTTGTTATGTACTGAATTTCTGTGGTTAAGGTCCATAGTGGTGATACGGAGTTTCTTCATCGGCCATCCGACAAGTAATCGGGGCGGATTCGTTTTGCACCCTCATCGTGATACAGACTTCATTATATGACGCTGCGCACAAGTTGAACTGCTCGGCGCCGGCCTTGTTTTGCAAGCACGTTCTCAGCGTCTTCATTTGAAATCCCCTTATCCTGTCCATGGACATTCTTCAGTCACTCAGATTTTTTCTCTCATCTCCTGAGGTTTCCACTTTCGTCTTCCTCCGTGTTCCGCACGTGTGGGCTCAATACAGTGCTTTGGAATTACTTACGGCTGCAGAGTACACAAAATTCTCTTCTCTGGATGAGGCAGAATACCGGAAATTGTTAAGAGAATGTTTCAGAAGGCGGTGTGTCGAATTGTCACGCCATGGTCCCGTGTTAGCGCTCCTTGGTTACACCCCGCTGCCGCACTTTTTTTTTTTTTTTTTTTGCGTATGCAGTCAACAAACTTGGCGAAAAGTGTGTGAAAGGAAGATGATAACTGAATGACACCACAACAGAGGTTCTACGCTACCTCAGTGTAAATCGCTTTCGATTCGTCAGAAGTGCTTCACAATTTCACTCTCACGTTTCTCACGTAATCAAAAATAATTTAAGATTTGCAAAATACCTGTTAAATGTCTTTAAATCGTGCGTTGCTTTCATACTTTGAATCTTATATGACTATGAATGATTGTTATGAGATAAATAAACTGTAAATAGTGATATTAATAAAAATAAGACGGTATCACACTGATAGATTTTAAAATTGGTACGCAATAAATTATTCGTTTATTGTAAGAAAAAAAATTCACCATTTCGAATGAGAGACTAGTTTCAACACTTTTAAAATCGGAAGAGCTTGACACGCCTCGGATCCCACCCGTAAACATATATATTAAATACATATAAAATTTTGAGGAGTTTTTGACTACATCAAAGGGCGTCCTGCTCAATAGAGTTAGTATGAATATCATGCCATTCGAGGTAATCCCGCGTTTGTAATTTGCAATATCCTACATTCTGTAATACCAATATGGCTGCAGTGTGATTGGTCTTAAATTAAGTAATTTTTTTTTCCTATGGCTGATCAACCCCTAGGGGGCCTAGGCCTCCTCATTTTTTCGACGCTTCACGATCACAATTTTACACACACCACACTCGGTAGGACTCCTCTGGACGAGGGACCAGCCCGTCGCACAGACCTCTACCTGACAACACACAACACTCACAAGAGACAGACATCCATGCCCCCGGTGGGATTCGAACCCACAATCCCAGCAAGCGAGCGGCCGTAGACCCACGCCTTAGACCGCGCGGCTACTGGGATCGGCTAAGTAACTTTTACTTGGCAAAAAAAGGATTAAAATTAATACGGGTGGAAGATGAAGGATGAGGACATATGCCAGTCTTGTAACACTGTAGAAATATTTGTTTCGAAAGCGATCACTTAGCATCGCTGCACATTTCTAAGCACAAAGATATGCTAGCCTCATTTCAGGATATACAAGTTGACGTGTCAGAAGTAGCGCAGTGACTTAATTGAGATAAATATTATCTGATCCAAATTACTAAGTGCCACTCCGCCCATTTTCCCAAAGAGAGAGAGGAAGATAGCGAGAGAGTGTTGTATGCGTGCGTGTGTGCGTGCGTGTCCCTTTCAGAATAGCGTAGGTAAGCAGTAAAACTCCAGACCTGTGTTCGTGAAGTTGTAATTTCAGGCAGTTGCCATCCTGAATGAGGTTGCTTGTGGTTTTCTTGTTTTTCAGACGAATCGAAGGATTTTACAATGAAATATCCTGCCTCTTCATTCCATATCTTTACCTGTACACCATTATTACTCATCTTTGCAGCTCATGTATAAAGTCGAACTCAGTTATAACGTAATGAAAGAGACTGAATATTTTGTGTCGTTATAAACGAGTGTTGTTCTAACCAGGAGTATTATGTTGTTGTTAACAGTGAGGAATTAATTGGTACCACAGAATATCTGACGCTATAAACGAGGTTTCGCATAAACCGATGTCATTATAAACGGGTTCGACTCTATTACAACATCTGCACTAAAACAACAGTGTTAAATAATCCGATAAATAAACGAGCCTGGATATTTATCACTTTTTAAACATTACAAAACACCATAAGGCAGGGGTGCACGTATCGCGGGGGCCAGTTCACCCTGGAGACTAAATTTTTAAGGTGGCACTTAATATTAGTGGGTCCTGAATATGAACTATACTCATATTACCCTTGTGACAAGCGTCATTCTATGGCGCCGGAATTAAATTCCCGGTGCAGTCTGCAGAAAATCGCCTTTAATTTAGAAGATTTAATTTTTTATGCAAACTCTTACAAAAAAAAAGACAAAACCCAACAGGCCTGTACGAGAGTTACCATAATTGGCTCAAGCATATCCTGGGTCGTTAGGGAATCGAACTCAGCTCCCTGCGAGGCAGCATATGCGTCCTTGAGCGCCAAAGATTCCATACACAGTCACTTAAAATTTGTGTAATATCAGCTTTATAAAACACAAGATCTAGGACGACCGCTGTGGAAGCTCTATGAGTCCCATCTGTCCTGAAGTCACACTCAAGTCACACGCCACCATGAAGTAACCAACATCGTACGTACTGGCCAGTTTGAGGAGGCACGGAAGAAAGCAGTTTAAAGGGTTCAAGAGAAAACCAGGGCGAACAGCGGGCGCTTTCGCTAGTTACTGTATGTTTAATGTGTTCTCAGAGGACCGTTGACCGGCCAATTTGAGGCTGCATGTACGGCTGGTGGAGCCGATAATGAGTGAGCAGATGCGAATCTGCTGGGCCGTAAGGCACGCACGTGTTTTGCGGTAATATATGGCCGTCGCAAGTGGGATTACTGAACTGTTTGCCGTGTGACGCCGGAAGGTAGGCGACGGGAGGACCGTGAGTGGGTGGCGCCACGACAACGCCTGGCTGGCTACGGCAGGTGCCACATTACTAAACACCTGTACCGTAAACAGAGTGGTATATCACATAGGTTTTATAGTTGCCGGTAGATATGTAATTGAAGATGCTAGCCGTGTGGGTTATGATACCGTGTGGACTGCTGTACACGTAGTTGCCGCCGTTTCGGAGGTGCTTACTGCCTGTGTATTCAAGGTAGCACAAGGTACAAGTCTTTATAATTTATTAGGAAATCACGCTTCCTTCAGGCATGAAGATGGAAACGAGAATGTTCTCCGAAACATCGGTAAATATATATATTATATATCAGTCACATCCGAAAAGACGTGAATCTTTAACGCCGCTGCTACAAGCTGAAATCTCGCATAGACGTGTAGTTATCTGATGTTAACATAATTCATCCACTTTTGATCGATAACAAATGTGAAGCTCGCCTTCGTGTCGTATTATCTGTTATCAAAAACGAGGTTATGATAACCGAGTAATGTCTTCATAAACATAATATGTTACTTGTCCAGCCCTTCTTGTCGCCTATATTCTTTCTTAACACTACCGGTATTATAATTTACCAATTCCTCCTAACGGGACGTGCTAAATTGTCCGCTTGCTTCGTCTCTCCAAATCCAAATATGTTCTAAGAAAGTAGTCTACAAAGCCCTCACCTTATGGTACTGCCTTCCATGTAAGAGACCAAGTTTCACAACCGTACAAAAGGACGGGAAAATTATATAAACCTCACGTGATTAATTTTATTGAAAACCACGAATACGTTTTGAATTCGACACTTTCGGACAAAGGCATAATCACCAGATCCAAGGAGGCATACTTGGTGTTAGGCAGTAGACTTATTCTTTGAACACCTAACAATGGATACCCGCGTTTCGTCAATTTAATACGATCCTGATTTTTAAAGTTTGCGCTTAAAATAGGGTTACGCAACACGTGTAAATACGTCAAAATGAAAGACACATTGAACCACTGGAATACGAAAATTTGTCGACAATATAGAGTCGAACTCGGTTATAACGTCATGAAAAGGAATGAATATTTTGTGTCGTTATAAACGAGTGTTGTTATAAACGAGGAGTGTAATGTTATGGTTAACAGTGACGAATTAACTGGAACCACAGAAAATCTATCTCTATAAGCGAAGTGTCGTATAAACCGATGTCGTTATAACCGGGTTAGACTGTATTTAATAACTTAGTTCCCCCGTCACATAGAAAGAGATGGGTCTCGATTACAAAGACAAAACGGTTAATGCTGTTTAGGGAAATAATTGTTGTTTAGTGTCTAAGTTGTGTCAAACGCACAAATACGTGCTGTGAAATAAGTGCAAAGTTTTTTGTTTAATGTTGAAGGTGGTGGTAAATGTAGTGATCACTGAGCTTTAGAAGGTTTATAACTTCCAATTACAATTAAATTTTTGCTGTTATCTGAATGTAAAACAGACTCAGTTAATTTAACCAAATAATGACATTTTTGGTGACTTGTAAAAGACACAGAACAATTGGAAGTGCGCGAATTTTGAGCGCACCTGAATATTATGCTGGTATTTGGAGAGAAAAACGGCACTTTATATTAGGGATAGAAATACTGTTCTTTGTGAGGCCATTTTTTGTCCAACTGATGTACTTTTAATCAGACGACATTTACTGATCCGGTACCTTCTGTGTTCTTCATTAAGACATCTCTTTCTGCAGCCAAAGCCCTAATAAATCTGCAGATGTCCATTATAATTTGTGTATTAAGGTGGCAAAGAGCCGTAACGAAATGGAAATTTTCAGAACCTGGAAAGTTAAAAGTGATACCAGGTGTCACCCAACAAACTTGCAAGTCACCTGCTGAGAGTGTATTGGACCGGTATATAATATGAACAAAATGACGTCACTACATGGTGAAATGAAGTAAGGTGATCAGATGGACCGCATTACATTTTGTGCATTCACGTATTTCAGAACCTCGGAAAGAATAAATACCTGTCCGCATAAGGAACATTCTTCCAGACAGAAGCACACCCAATCTTACCTGCGACGAGAGTCTTTTGTTCGCACTTCGCCTCTCTTCCGTGACACCAATATAGCAGTCTAGTAACGCCAGGACACGCTGTAATTAGTGAAGCCGTTCTTTGTTTCGTATTTTGCACAGCTTGTTATAACTAACACCTAGTTGAAATTTTAAAATTCATTATTAATAGAAGAGCTAAGAAAATAGCTTAACCATTTTTATTTCTGCTTCGTTGCCTCTAGGTCTGTGAACTTTACAACACTACATCGAACTCCGCAGGTTAACCACTACAGTAGGATATTTATTCATTACTTTTTCTAACTGTAATTAGCATCTGTTGCGACAATTTTCGCGAAAACTTTCAGTCACTCAATGAAGCTTTATGGGCATCTCCTGAACCGAATTTTGTGAAAATCTGAAGAACAGTATAGAAAATGCAGGTAAAATTTCATATACGCTCTTAGGTAAAAGCATGACTTCAACTGTACTGATTTCCTCAGGATTCTAACGGCTCATCGTAATCACATGGATATTGGTACACCGACTCTCTTCCAAATGGATCAAATATGGGAATTACAGGTTGACACAAATTTAAACCCATAAGAAAAATGTGGTTCTCAATGCGCAGATTTTCACGAAAATCACGCTTCAGCGGAAATTTTTGTAGAAAGAACTGCGCGGAGAACCATGAAAATCTGACACACGGTTTAGTCACCTATGCTAGATTACGGATGAATATGGTCTCCACACACGGTTTTCTTTTATTTTTGTGTAATAAGTGAAAGAAAAAAGGTAAAGCAATCCCCGGACAGGTCCTGAGGGTTCCAGAAGGTTGAGGTTCCCAGATTCCCAGACACTCGGCACGTGAAGGTGGTACTCCTGGTATTAATTTCTGTTAGAGTCTGAGTCGACCCCAAGTCCATAGTGCGGCCGGAAGGTTTATGCCAATAAAAAATTCCAGTGACACCATCGGGAATCAAACCCGCGACCTTCCGGCTTGTAGCGCAGTGCCTCAGCCAACTGTGTTGTTGTAGAACCCTACCGTTTGTACACACTACGACAACAGCATCCTCTTTGACACTATGTTTCAGGTTTTTCGTTTTTATATTTTCGTCTCGTCTCATGTACGTTTTTGATTTCCATGAACATAGGCAAATACATGGAAGAATGAAAAGAATATATATATATATATATATATAAGTAATGCATGGACGTATGGACATAGATAAACAGATTAATTTTAACAAGTATATAGTGACTGAATAATTATATAAACCCTACAGCAAGTGCTATGATATTACGTTGTCTGGTCAAAGCATTTACGATACTGAAGGTGTGTGGGAGGCTTTAGCTGTACTTTCTCTCTGCTACTCAAGCAAATAATTTAATTTGTGTCATTGCAAATACTGTTTATCTGCATCTAATCTGAGGAAACAATGTCCACTCAAGCTAAGCCACTCGTGATACCTCTTACATCTGACATTAATGCAGAATTGTAATGTCGTGGAAAAGTGTCAAGGTCAGATGTCGAAATGATAGTTACTTCGCTACAAAACATATGACACATGAGGAACATTTTAAAGTTTAACTTCAACTTGTCTGGTTCTTTATCAACATCATGGCTGTCAAGTCCACATACTCAGGTGGGACATGCAGATGAAACTAAAATGCTAACTTTTTAGCTGGAAGCAGCACTAACACCAGCAGTTCAAGCTGTTGGAATTCTCACTATGGCTGGTGTATATATATTTTGGTGTAGTCCCATGTATCTATAGTTATAAAGACCAAAACTCTGTCATTATTAGTCTCCATGTTGCCAATCATTCGTACAGTTACTGATACGTACGAGAGGTTGTCGTTTTTTGTCGAAAAGTCTAAAGTTATAAAGCAGTTGAGAGGTGCCTACGTTTATGTCGGTATTGCAGCTTGAAACTTTGCCGATGGGAACTTACCCACTCTAGCTGTATTAGCAAAGTTTATTCTATAAAGCTGTCTTCAAAGAACCTTGCAAATTTATTGCATGTTTAATCCATGAAATTCGATTTCCTGAAAGAGCTCTATGTATGGGATTGGATCCATGGAATTATCTGTGAAAATCGTAGCTAGAGATGGGCACTACAAAATCTTACCGTTGGATTTCAGCGGGCTTTATACTGTTGGTAATATCTTGTCAGTAACTCAGACTTTATTTATATTTTATAAACATGTAATGAAAAACTGTTAGTGTTGCCAACCACAATTTGATAATTCGGAGTCTTTAATGCACCACAAAAAAAGCGATTTTCATATGTTATTTTTGATTGTTATTAAGTTCGTACACTGCTAAACGAACCACACTTAGGACGGATTAAAATACAATTGAGAGCAGAAACCAATCTCAGTTAAATTTAGTATTTGGGATCTATAATAAAAGTTATCGGATGAATTTAATTGTGTTATGTTTCGGTAGGTTATAAACCGTAATTTTTACGAAGGTTGTTATAGGTTTTTATATTATGTATATTTAAACAATTATACGGGATCATATTTTCTGATCTTGTGCAGTGTGCAGATATCTGTAGATTGATCTTCCACAATAAATTTGTATTTGCGATAAATAAACGTGAGGAGTGGTGAGGCATGCAGTATCTCATAGCCTGTAAGGCAGTATATATATCAGATTTACCACCTGCATCGCAGGGTCCACCTCGCTGTCATCTTGTGGCACCTGTTGCCGGCAGGCCATTCGTTCACACTGAGATCTCTTGCCTTTTCACGGTCCAGTGTGCAAATCTACAACCGTTCCAAGCGATCTAATCCGCAGGATAATCGCGTGTACAGTGCAGACATATATAAAATTATGAAATTGAAAAAAAGAGTAGAACATTTTACACGAAAATTTTCCATGCTTTTTTTTTGCGATTTTTCATAACGAAGAAAATATATTCTTTATTGTATAATAAAATTCATTGCCAAGCTAGTGCACGACACTTCCCATAATAATAGCCATTACTCGATTACCGAGTATTAAGTTCATATCTTTAAGAACTACAAGTGGGTGCGTCTATGGCTAAAAAGTCCTATTCTTGATGAAATTACACGATCGCACTCAGGGCACTCAAAGCTACCAGCACTGTAGTTGTTCCTGCGGTGTTGCTGTTGAGCGGTACAACTGGCAACTATCCTTCGCCACTCGTTCCGATCCGCAGCAGATTCTTCCATACTTGCCATACCGCATCAAGGTACGAATTGTTTTTACTTGTCCAATATTCGCCACATGAAAAATGATAAATAATATCTTCGCATCAGAATCAGGCCTGTGTTCTTTTTGTAGCAGCCAGAGTATAAACAATCATAAAGTGTCGTTTGACCCTCATGTAAAGTGGGACTATACATTGGTGTAGCTAGGAATTTTGCGCCGTGGCGATAATCACAATGACGACCTCTTAACAGAAGTTAACTCCATGGTGCAGAGTATTTCCTGAGAAACAAAAACGTCCTCAGCTAGTCAGGAAATTCCCCGCACTTTATGGAACCCGAAAGTTCATTACCGCATTCACAAGCGTCCGCCACCTGACCCTATACCTAACAAAAATTACGAGCTTTTAAAAAATCACTGTTATTTATTGAGTTTTTTTTGTTAACTCCAGAAATTAATATCCGTTAAGCCTGAAAATTCTTTTATTCAAAATATTCATTTTTCTCCTCCTTGGACTCTTCCGTCCGGGGCGGCTGTACCCCCCCCCCCCTCCAGCTACTCCCCTCGGATTACAGGCATATCAAATTATATCCCCCTACCAAATATGAAAATTCTTTTTGCCTGAATTAAGTAATTTGAGGTAAGACACTTGCCACAGGTAGATTCAAAATATGTGTTCATTCCTTTCACTTTGTGCAAAGAAAGTACGGCAATAATAATTTGTAATTTCACTTGCGTTCTTATCGGATGAGAGAGGTTTTCCATGTGAGACAGTGATAAATGTTGCGATCTGTAAATTACCCGCAATTCACAGCCTTCAGTTACCCGAACATTATTTAGAAAGTTCTTCTGTGAATCGTTTTCAGCCAGTCTGCTCTGATAAACTGTAGCGGAGATATTGCTGGTGAGACTGAAAATGTATATCTATAATGGACATAAAACGTCAGATAATTTTCCCCGAGAAAAAGTGACAAAAATAGGTTAGTGAATTTAGAGGTGCCACAGTAGCTACATATGTGCTGAAGATGCAGTTGCGGAGAGCCGTAAATGGGCGGTCATCTGGGTTGATATTTCACTGTACGGCTAACAATGTCTTTCCGTAAGAACAGGAAAAGGCAGGTTACTCTTTGTGGCAACACTGGAATTTTATGAGAAAAAAATTGTTAGGGGAATATCTGGGTGTAAGAAAGATTAACTGATAGTTAGAAACATATTAGACAACGGTGAGCTTCACAATTTGTACACCTCTCGTGGCATTAAGAGCGTGATTAATCAAAGATGAGATTGGTGGGAATAACTCGCATATGACAGACGAGAATTACGTTTAAAAAACCTCAAAGGAAGAGACCACTTCGAAGACCTAATTGTAGATGGGGCGACAGTATTAAAATGGATATTAAACTGAGGTGTGAAGGTATGGGCTGAATTGAACTGCTCGTATTAGGATACTGTGAACACGGTTTTCGGTTTCCATAAAAGGCCGGCAGCGTCTTAACCTGCCGAATAATTCATTGTCAAGGCACAGCCTGTAATTAGTTACTCATTTAAGGAGGTACTCGGGGCCTTTCAGTCTTGTGACCAGTCACCGGACTTCAAGTCCACACCCAGTGTTGTTTCGATGATCTATCTTTTCCGATAGGATATTTTTTTCCTACGGCTTTATGCCTCATAATTCCTGCTAGGGTACTGGAAATGGTACTGGATACTGAAGTGATTTTGAATTGTGAATATTGACTTGTTCGGTACTTATATCAGTGGTACACAGAGATGCTACAGTTGAAGTGGCACTTCCAAAGTTTAGTTTTGAACACGATAATGTGTTTACAAAAGCGACATTAGCATCAAAGTGAAACGTAACTGCGTGATTTCAGACTTCAGCCGCGGTGTAAATGAGATCTTAGCACTCTTGGGTTGTTACGCTTCGTAAGATAGGCAGTTACCGACGTTACGGGATTGCTTGACCCTTGAAAATTTGACCGATAGGTTGTCCCGAAATGTCTGTAAATAACTACCAATCTCCGCTGTGTAACATCCGAGAAGAAAGAAGATCTCAAGAGGAATTGCAGTTTGCCGAATTTCATAGCGATCCGCCAGAGTGCTGGTCTGACGACCGTGATGTTCTGTGCGATGGAGGAGGTTAACGTGAATGGTGCATAGGTAAGGATTTGGAAGAAATAGTCGTCGCTTCAACACTTGCCTGGAGAGAGAGGAAAATCACGAAACATCACAGTCGTAGCAGGTGTGCTAGCCGGTTTTTTTTAACAACGGAAACTCTGAACTGCCAGTGGACCATACAGGAAACGAAGAAATGTTAATTCATAAATGCAACTCTTCATGGATTCGGTTAAATTAAAGAACCCAGCGATCAGCTGCATATCTGAAAATGCTGTAGAGGTTTTATAAGAAGAGATGAATGCAAATTACTTTAAAATTGGTTTTATTCAGCATAAATTTATGTGCTCACGAAAGGCAGCGATGCGAATGAAGACAGTGATGTGTTCTGAGGCGAGACGCTAACCCCAGCGCGTTCTACTTCTGGCCGTTTCCTGAAATCACAGGCGGCATTGAGGCTTTCTGTAGGCGCGCAAAGACACTGTGCGTAGGTATGTGTCAATGAGGTATCACGGGTAGCAGGTCTGGTGGTGGTGACGGTTACTACTACTACTAATAGCAGTAGTAGTAGTAGTAGTAGTAGTAGTAGTAGTAGTAGTTGTTGTTGTTGTTGTTGTTGTTGTTGTAAACAGAACACTGTACAAAATTCTCAAATTTCTATCGATTGTCAAAACGTTATAATGGCCTAAAATGAGACGGTTTGGGAGAAGGTGAGGTCTAATTGGTTGAAGGAGACTGAGGGTGGAAGAAGAGAAAGGGAGAAGAACAGATAGAGGCCAGCACAGGCTTTTTGTACTTTTTTTTACAGTGTTTATTCCAACAACTGCACGACAGTTAGATACAAACTTATGCAATTATATCGCAAACCTCCTACATGTTTCGGCCTTTTTCGGCCATCTTCAGGGAGGTATTCAATAAAGAAAAGCTCAAAATTGGCTAATTATGTCATAGATGTGGAATTGTAGAGTTAAAAAAACAGATATTAAAATTGTATAAAAATGACTAAAAGGTATAGTGCAAATTGCATGTAAGCAGCCTATACCTTAAAATTTATAATTTGATTGCAAACAAACATCTATCGTAGAATGTCATCTTAGTTTTCAGGGATTTGTCCCTGTGTCTTGTGTGGTTGTTCATGTCCCCATGGATGGGTGAGCAGTATGAGATAAGGCTTGATATATGATTGTATACTTTTGTATCTAACTGTTGTGCAGTTGTTGGAATAAACATTGTAAAATTATCTTACTGCACGGAACATGGATAATATTAAAGGCCTTTGAGCATTTAGCACGTATTTGGGACGTGCCATTATCGGCTTTTGGCCTAGAAGCCTGTGGCCGTCAATGCGGTTTTTAACATCTACTTTCAATCCCTGCCCTAAAATGTTGCATATTATGTGAAAAAAGCCACAACCACCTTCTTCCTCATCCTTCACATTTCATCACTCACAGTCACCCTCAACATTCGAAGCTGCCTAACCTGTGCTATTGCAAAACACCGTTGAATAAAACAGGAAACTGACAGTAAGGCGGAGGTATAAAGGCTGTTTAACAGCGCTGTCGACTCGCTGCAACTCAGTCATTGTGAAGCAAGTGAAATACACACATCGGCCAGCGTTCGGCTGGTTGTAACAGGAAGAGTGTGTTAGAACATGACTTACTCATATAACAAGTGTTTGGTTAAGTGTGGTTACGAAACGTTGTGAATGCAAACAGCAGTTGTGTCTGAAACACAAACAAATGCACAATGACACTTCGGCCTTCAGCTACGCCTGTGAGTTCGACAGTGGCAACGCCCTGGCACCACCTGCTACAGCTGTGCAGCAGAAATGGCTGCAGAACTGGCTGACGGGCTGCGTAGAGCGAAAGACTGTAACCTAAAACGAAATTCTGTATTTGTGTCACAGATAAGTAATATAAACAAGCTTTTAATGTGTTGTTTGCATACATTACATGAGATAAACGTGTAGTGTGAATGAGATCTGCCCTCTTCTGCGATATTACGCAGCGCTGAGAGGTAGTTCTGTACCGACGTTTCGGGACAACCTACCCCAGACTTCTTGACCCTTGAAGAAGGGACCGATAGGTCGTCCTGAAACGTCGGTACAGAACTACCACTCAACGCTGCGTAATATCCCAGAAGATCGCAGATCTCATCTACATCGCGGCGGAAGCCTGAAATCAAGGTTTATCTGTATGCTAGCATGTTGCTTGTCTGTAATTGCTCAGTAAATATGTATTAAAGTCAGTGTTGTAATATAGGTTACATGAATTTCATATTGGTTCTTGTTGATTTAATGTAATCCATACTTTTAGATGTATTCATTGCGTAGTCCCTCTTGCGACAGCTCCATACCCTCCTCCGAAACGAACTCACCAGACAGTGTCTTCTAGTGCTTCCTGTTTCAGATTTCAGATTATCAGACTCTACAACTAAAAGCAGCTGTTAAGGCAGAATGGGTTAGGCCTACAAGATATAAATATTGCAATTACGAAATTCGCTTTCTCTTCAAATACATTTTGATACAGCATACGTTTAATGGAAAGTAGGAAGCAAACAATCCCTATACAGGTCTGGACAGGCCCTGAGGACTCCAGGAGGCTGAGGATCCCAGAATTCTGGACAATCGGCACATGAAGTTGGCAAGGTTGTCAGCCCTAACCACCGGCCGCTTTTACCCCCAGGAGATACCCCTGGTATGCATTTCTATTAGTGGCTGAATCGACCCTAGGGCCATAGAGCGGCCGGAAGGATTAAGTCAATGAGAAATCCCAATGAATGCATTGGGAATAGAACCCATGGCCTTCCGGCTTTTAGCGCAGTGTTCATTGGAACATAACAGGAAATATTTCCTGTCGTAAGGCGTGATGTGTTTTATACGCATTGATTTGTAGCTGTTTGCATTAAATGAAAATAATGGAAGACCCAGGCTTAGATGGGAGGGTAATATTAAAATGGATCTTCAAGAAGTGGGATGGGGGGCATGGACTGGATTGATATGGCTCAGGATAGGGACAGGTGGCGGGCTCTTGTGAATGCGGTAATGAACCTTCGGGTTCCATAAAACGCGGGGAATTTCTTGACTAGCTGACGACCTGCTAGCTTCTCAAGAAGAACTCTGCTCCATGGAGTTAGTTAGTTATACTTCAGTGAGGTGCACAGATCCTTCCTCTTTTCCATTTTTGTCTTTGAAGTCCGTAGCAAGATGCATTGAGGCCGTCGATTCGCAAACTGTAGGTGCTTGCGGCACGCTTGGGATGTTTCTTTACTCCCTTAGCACACTGACACTGGAACAGAGAACTGAAATTTGTGGTAAAGAGTACACATATTTTAATATATTTATGTTGTTTATTGTATAAAATATATGTAATTATCGTGCAGTATAAAGACGATAAAGCTTTGATACAAATATCGATTACAGAAACTAAACTAAAAGGAGTGGTTTCCAAAGTTCATATAATCGTTCCCTGAGCTCAACAAACTTCCATCGAATCCCCAACCTTTGTGTGTATATATGTGTGTGTGTGTGTGTGTGTGAGAGAGAGAAGAGGAGAGAGGAGATGAGAGAGAGAGAGAGAGAGAGAGAGGAGAGAGAGAGAGAGAGAGAGAGGCAAACAGACAGGAATAGCTTTGCCAGTTTTTAATTTTCAGAATTTTAATTTACGATAGAAATTGACTTAATCATCCTTCTCTTCGAAGACTTGTGACACACTAGGCAACAGCTCGCGTTAGGCTACTATGCCGCGGTACACCGGTTGAGAACCGCTGGTTTAGACCCACATATAAAGCGGTAAACATTCTTCATTTTCTAATAAAACTGCAACTTATGTCTGTATTTTAGTAAGCAGTCATAATACTGTTGTTATACCCTAGTCTCTTCACCAGACAGCTGTTATACTTGTATAACCGAAGCTGTGGAACTCGTCGCCACCGTTGGTTCAGTTCTTCCTCAAACAGCTTTAGGCCTACTGCCTGAACCCACAACCACGCACATTTCCAGCGAAGAGGCGGGACTGTCACCCAACACCTTTACTTCAGTTTTACTACAGACAGTTTTCTGCAGCATAAATTGCTGACTTCATACGAGTTACAATTTAATACCACGAAGTGAATATTATGGGATTATGGCCCACCTTAAAGTAGTTACTTGAACTTCCATTCCTGCTGTAGGTTTCTCATAAAATAAATTGTGAGGTAAAGGTAAAGTTTACCCTAGAACAGGCCATGAAGGCCCAGAGGGGGAGCAGAGGTATAGCTCTACTCTTTCTTTAACCTCGGCGCTAGATGGGGATGGGTGGTCAACTCCACGCCCCGGCCGCTTTACCCCCGGGAAACAATAAATTTTGTTGAGGCAATGTTTCATTTAACGGAGACTATATCGAGTGGAATAACGGGATAAAAATTAAAAATGAAATATGAAACTTGTAGAACTACCGTGGCCTAATTTAATGTACTGTCACGGAATTTTACTGGATGTACTGAATAAAGCCATGAGCAAACTAATAATATTCTGTGTGTGACCCGGCCCTGATTGACCATATTTCTGTTATTTACCGACGGGCCTTTCGTAGTGACTGACTTCTGTGTCAAATTTTGACGAATAGAGAAACAGTGGTGAACATAGTCGGTAGGTTGTGCGCTCTGATATATTCAGTTGCGATCGCATTGCAACAGAAGCAGAGGAAGGGAGGAAGAAACTGATAACACTGCACGAAAGGACTTCAGGATTACAGTTATGACTGCGAGAAAAGAGGGAAAGAATTATATTCTTTAGATATCTTTAGGTTTGTGCCGGAATGCGATGCTGAGGTTTTGGTGGGGAAGCCCAATCTGGTATGATGTTGTGTGCTGTGTTGATATGAAAATAAAAACATGACTCTGACCTTCATTCATTGGCGTTGGTGCTTGTATTTGTTTGTTTCAAACCTGCTGAGTGCGCAGTTAGGCAAGGTGCATATGTTTCATTACGCACTTCTTACTTTCCTAACGATTTCGTTTCGCGTCAGACATTATAGGTTTTAATACTCGTAAGACAAAGATATTCTAAAACATAAACAGTCATGTTCACTACGCGGTCTGCACGCTTCCATCGAACTGATGAGTGTATTCTCAATAAAGCGTTAGTGCCCAACTTACATAAATAACACTACTTATTCCTTCTGACCCAACCTTTATCTGTTATTAATTTTTTCAAACACTACATGTTTCGATCAAGCCGATGATCATCAGGTGTTTGTTTACAAAAAAACTTAAAATTCAAGGTAAAAATTTTACATTTTTACCTTGAGTTTTAAGTTTTTTTATAAAGGGTAATTTGAAGAGAAATACGAAAATAAAATAAAAAATTGCATTCGTTGGTTAAAAAAACTGCAAGTGCCCAAGTTTCGAGCGACCTATGTGCGATTGTCCGCACATGCAAAATAAGCTGTTACCTGATATCGCCTTTGAATACTGACATTTATCTAAGTCGCGTATAAAAATTAAATTCTTACCTCACTGAGAAAACACTTCATGTCCCTTATAAAGACCGATCACTGAATTCTTAATCCTTACATAGTGAGACCCCTTGCAAAGGCTCGCCAATTCTCCGGACCCACTCTCAAACATTTTCTGAACTCAAGGACCCCTCAGACACAACTCGAGGTAACGCTTAACATTCGAATAATTACAAACAAGAAACATATTTAAACTTTATAAAAAGTTTACTAAGTCGATATAAGTATTCCTTTCAAAACTATGTTTTTGCTAAGAGTAATAAAAATAAATAAAACCCATTATTCATTCATTAATTCATTCATTCTTTCATTCTGCAGTCTGTCTTACGACAGGTCCGTAGCCTCTTCCAAAGCGAGTTCTCCACAAAGTGCGATCTAGTGCTTCCTCTTTCAATTTCCAGTACCTTCTCTTTTCCTTAAGGTCATCCAGCAGCTGCTTACGTCTTCTCCCTCTTCTTCTCGTCATTTCTATCCTTCCTTCTAACTTCCTTCTAACAGATTAACAGACTTTGTAAAATAATAAAAACCATTCAATACAGTTTGTTTCCCTTCTAAGTAACAATACCAAGACAAATCGTCTGGCTGACCCCTAGGCGTCCTCGAACCACTGGTCTAGCGTGTTACTGCCACACCACTTTGCCTCTTGCTGATGAAAGAGACGTCGATATGCATATGATAGGAAGTTTGGTGGTCAGAGGATCCTGCCTGACTCGGAAGTGAAGTGAAAACAAATACCCTGACTGCAAACCGAACCACAACCGAAACTTACATGTCGGCGAATTCAATGAAGGCGACTGTAAGATTAATCAATCAGTTTTCATGCAAATGAACACAACACCCGCAGGAGAGGCGAGACCACAATAATGTGGGAAAGACCGACAGTCACGTGGGAACTACATTGTGGGGAGGGACCAGAGGTCTCATCTCATCTCCGGTAGCCGCTAATGAAGCGCAAAGTGACAGCCATCATCATTATCACCACCATCATCATTAATTAACTGCATTCTGCACAGTTTTTTTTCCGAAAAGTTTACAGTGGCTTACTTTGACAAGAATTGTCTTGCTTGAATTTCAAGTTATTACCTTGTCTTTGGAAACTGCCCTCAGCCAGTTGAATTCAGTTCCCCGTTGTTCCCTATTTCTGTATCATCCTTTTGATGATATTCTCCTACGTATGCTTAATCTCCGTGTTGTTCTCTTCCCGCCGGATTTCCAGACCAGAATTTTCTGCATTTATTCCTCAAGTGCATGCTATATATCCATCCTCTCTCTTTATTAATAATTTTACTCACATTAGTACTTTTGTATGGGTGTGAAATATGGTCCCTGTCAATAGAGACAATTCTAAGGATGTTCGACAATGGAGTTCTGAGGAAGATATTTGACATAAGAGGAAATAAGAAAAAGGCTAGATAGAACTAAATATTGGGGAGTGTTATGATTTGTACTGCTCGACAGATGTTATTAGGGTGACTGAATAAGAGAGAATGAAATGAGAGGGGTTTGTGGCACTAATGTGACAGAAAAGAAATATTGCAGAAATTTGGTGGGCAAACCTAAAGGAAAGAAATGGCTTGGAAGACTTCGACGTATAGGGGAGTATAATATTAAAACGGATCGTAAAGAAATGGGAAGGTAGACGTGTGGACTGAACAAATTTGGGCTGAAGATAGTGACCAGTGGCGGGCTGTTGTGATTGCGGTAATGAGCCCACGGATTTCGCAAAATGCGGAGAAATTCTTCAGTTCATGCGAAACTGTTGGCTTCTCAAGAAGGATTCCGCTCCGTGGAATTAGTTAGTTAATTATGAATGTTAGGTAAATAAGCTCTTTATTGTATAATTTTCTCAATTTTTGTGTTTTCACCCTTAGGTCCCTTCTTCTTTTAAGTAAACCTCCTGTGTCCTGAAACATTTTTTTATTCAGAATGAGAGATTGCGTTTCGCTGCCACATTGTTGTTATACTCCTATGAAATACTAACACCTTTCTGGCCGGTTCAAGCCATCGCATCATCCGAGATAAATGCTTACAGAAAACGCCTAAGAATTTCACATTAATTCAGCAGGCACCTTTTGCTACTTAATATGTCCATTTCTGCTACTAGAACGTTCTAAAAACTTATAAAATGAATACGCATCAGCGGCTAATGCCATGTGTAAGTGATACTGGTATATTGATGGGCAAACCCTTTTTTTTGTGATTTATGCATTTAATTACGCAAGTTGTAAGTTACAAGCAGTTTAGTTGTTGCTGTTCATCACTTTTCTCTAGGTTATATTGTTGCCTATCATTTTTATTATTATTTTAATGTCTGCAATTCATAAGACAGGCCATATTTTCCATGAGCCCTGGCGCTAATAATAATAATAATAATAATAATAATATGTATTATTATTATTGATAAATTTAGAGAATAATTTGTGTTCTCATCACTCACTTCTCATGTTACTATGGCACTGTATTATCTGTTAAAACACCCTTACCACGGGTTACGACATGCTTATACTCATTATGTATTAATATTTTTCTACCTTTCGATTTAACTTTGTTTCTTAAGTGAATTAAGTTTAATTTTTTATTGTGTTTGTTCTGGCTCTGCCCTTATTTTTAGCTGTTGTTGTCTCCTTATACTTCTGCTCTCTTTTAAATTGGTCACTAGGCTGTTGAGTCAGCACGTAACTAAATAAGGAACTGAAGTGAGGAGAGTTATACTTGAATTATTTCAAACATGCTAACAACGAGAATCTTAAGTAGATCCAAACTGTGGCGCAGGATTAGCAAGGGATATCGACCATTTTCAAATTATTCTTAAAATTCTCTCGTTATAACTGAGTAAAACCATGTGACCACTGAGTGTATTTGGTTTCTGGCAAGGGCTCTAAGTCACAGATACCATAAGAACTACTCTTTGTGTGTGAATCAGACAAAATGCACAAAATTTTGACAAAGTTCACAGGAGTTCCAATTCCAGAATCCTGTGATGTGAATCATACAAGCTTGCGGTATGCGTTGTGTAAATTTCCTCATATTTCACTTTGGTCAACCCTAGGATTATCTGCAGCGTATATCCGTAATTTCAACTTAAGCAGAAAGGCTTGTCGTGTTACTCGGATCATGTATTGTAGTTACTTCAGAAGCGACAGCTCAATTTATTTTAACGATAGCACGAACACAACCCTGCGCTGTGTAAGGAAGCACCACTAATTCGAGGTGTCAATAAAAGGAAGCATGTTTGTAATGCTCCTACTTAGAACGTTGAGTTTTATGGTCCCATGAAGAGTGAGGTAACGCTATAAGGGCTTCGCTTATAAGATCTGCCGACTTCTATAAAGTTTTGTGGTCTTGTGAAGCCAGTGAAGCGTCGCCATAACAATAGTTATAACGTTCAATGATTTACATTAATTGCTTTTGGTAGGGCCATTGTAACGTATTGCCACATTCGAGCACATGCCCCTTACATCACATTCAGTGCATGGCTTGCCTATTCTGAGCGGATTTGGACCAAATGCCTTTTAATTTTATATACATTTATTTTACTTGATTGTATCAGCGACCGGAGTGCTGACAATGAATATCGTAATGGGTTTTTTTAAGAGGAAAGTTGATTAAATCAGTCATAGAATGTCGCGATGTAGTGACTAGCCATCATGCTTCCTATTTCGTAAATCCGATGGTCAAATATCGGGTGAGTGGTTACGATATTTATTTAAATTTTTTGCTGTTGTCTGCAGTTTCTCCAGATAAATGCTCTTTACCGCTTAAAATAGGTCATCGCTGCTTCCTTAAGGTATCTTTTCAACGGTTCTTTTCATAATCATCTCGGTATTCACACTGTGTGAGCTGCTTCACTGATTCCCAAACTGCTTCGCAAAACCCCAGGGTCTGATGAGAGCCCCAGAGGGTTCTACGGAGAAGAATGCAGTTCTTTGGGGGTGGTATGTAATTTGTTTATACGCTGATACCTGTTTTATAGATACATGCAATGCGCTGTGAATTTACTGGCCATATCGTGCATGGCAGGATGATTGCGTGGTTTTGAGCAATGCTTTTGATGGCGCACACAAAGCAGTAGGTTGTTTTTATTGCGAGGGATTTTGATCGAGTAAGTTTCCTTAGTAGTTGAAAATCGTAATTAAGTGAACAAAGCACAAACGTTCAGTCCAAGTTGCTCTTGAGAGAAACGAAAATGAAGTGGCTAAGTAAAGATCAGAATACACAACTCTATAACTTCGCCTGATGTATATAGCCGTGAAACGCGGTCATTTGCTCTAAGAGAAAATGCACTGGGGGTGTTTGAAAACTAAGTGTGAAAGAAAACATTTAAATCTAAGAACGGTGAAGGAACAGGAGAATGGAAGAAATTACACAGTGAAGAGCTTCGTAATATGTAAACGTGCTTTGTCCTCTACGTATTTGAAGCTTTTAGGGTGATCCAATCAAGGGGATGAGATGTAACTAAATAAGCATGGCAGGGAGAAGAAACATGTAACAATTGTAGTCGATAACCGTAGCTGAAATACGTCAGTTGGGAGGTCAGGTGTAGATGGGAGTGTTATATTGAAATCGCTTGTCCATAGATAGAGCGTGAAGGGAAGGACTCGATCCGAATGTCGTTGGTTACGTTCGAGTGGTGGTACCTTGTAAGCACGTATATCAAATCGGGTAGCTTATTAAATGGTTTAGCAATATTAGAGTAAGACTGTACCATGAAGTTAAGTAAGCTTAAAACTTGAGCTGTCAATCTGAGTGAATATTACAGATTGAAGATGCTTCAGAAGGAAGTGACGAGGGGAAATTTTGCACCCAAGAAATTTGAAGAAATAAAAGCCTTGAGAAAATGGCGTAATGAGGAGCTCCATAATGTTTACTTTACACGTCTTAGGGTGATTAAATCACGAAGGATGGGATATGTAGCACCATTGTGGGGATGGAAAATAAGAATTCCGATTGAACACTAATGAAATAAATCACTTGGGGAATCTTGATATGGCGTCTATTTGACATAACGGCGTTATTAAAACATGTCGTCGGTAGTAGGATGTGGAGATTGGGACCAGGATTTTGTGAACACGGTTATGAATCTTTAGATTTCATGAAACCAGGTTATTTCTCGACCAGGTGAGTACCGTAACTTTTTAAGGTACCATGGCGTTATTTGATTAGGTTCATGAACATATGTTTAATGACAATGTATGAAAGCGAACAGAGCAAATTGGCGATGAAGTATGCGTATCCAGTAGCTCATAGTGAGCAATGTTGATTGTAATGCGTCGGGTAACATGCGTCTGTTATCTGCTAAGGAGAGAGCAAACAGCCAGGAGCTGAAGAGGGCAAACATTAATGACATTACGTAACTTGTTACACAAACTAACTTACTTTTATTTACAAGGTTGTGTGAGCTCTGTGCCTCGTTTTCTGCTATAAAATAGTACTTCGGAGTTAAGTGACATAGCCTCGAGTACACGTGGCTTCTTTTTACGCGTTTTTTAATAACGTGAATATGGCCATTTTGTTTTGGCTGCGTGTTTGTGACCGGATTTGCTTGGTGTATTATGAATTCTTATCCTAAAATGTCAAAAATTAATGCATTAAGAAGGTCTCGCCTATTTACTTGTTGTAATTCGCTATTTGTCATCTCCAAAATTATCAAACGAATTTAGAAGAAATTCGGTATAGTTAGTGTAGGCCTGCTAAGAGATTCTGGGCGAATTTAATTTTAATCGCAAGAAGACCAACGCGAACCGTAACTCTGTGTGTGAAGCTGGTCGAAATTTTATCATTTTTGTCAAAAGCAGGCTCAAATTCAGTATTTGTTTGTGACAAAAATGTAATGTGATTTAAGGTATATTATAACTTTTATTTGGCCTGTTTATCGGGATGGTGTGCCTAAATTCAACGAAATAAAAAGGAGACAATTGTTTGAATACAGTGTCGTTTAGTCTATTTCCTCTTCAAGCGTAATAAAACATTTAAATCACATCAAAATTTTTGTTGTCTCAAGTGCATTCTTTTAGATGTGACTGATAACACAAGCAATAAGACGTTTACGTCTGCATTAAATGAATCTCACGACAAATGAATAGGCCAGATCGCAGAGAAAACATTTGGAAAATGTAAGACAAACAATTTCCTTCTCAGAAATGGAAAAGTTTTAATGGCATCACTTGTATCTTTCTGTCATTCTGCACGAAGTACAATGCAATCAAACTCCTTATGAGGAGGTGATGTTTATCTGTCATTAGGCCCGTATTTAATTTTTGAAATTATCCAATAAATCTCCACTATATTAGGTATTTGTTTGTCAAAAATGAGGCACAAGCTGTAGGGCAAATTTTATTTTGACCATGTCCTCTTTTGAAGTATTGTAACCCATACAATCGTTAACTCGGCCGAGATTTAAACTGGAGACTTCCAGACGGAAGTTGGATGGTTCCAAAGTGCATCACTGTATTCAGCCGTATAAGACCCCTGTATCTTCAAACTACTTTCCTTGTGCACAAGTCCTATCACAAATATTCACTGAGCGTCGTTATCTTTTCGAGAAGGTAATAATCAGTCAAGAAATCCCGAACGTATGTTAAATCTAAGGTCCATTACAGTATTCAAAATAGCCAACTTATGGACTATAAGCTGAGCCAATATAATCCCTTCCACACTACCCCTCATTTTCAGACTCAAGCTTATATCCTAGCATATGTGCCTGGTTTGTGATCTGCTCTCTTCAATTTTTACACTTGAATATTTTATTACTCATTTCTCCTGTGCTTGTTACATATTCCGCCCATCTCTTCAGCCTGAGTTGATAATCCTCACATCTTACCTCGATGTGTATGAAACTATGAACAACTTAACCTTCTGCATCTTGGAGCCCAACATTTTCTTCAGCCGAAACACCCACAGCCTATGTTCTTCCCTTAATGTGAGAGACCGAGTTTTATATTCATACAAAATAACTGGAAATATCACAATTTTCGTGAATGCAAAATTTTACTTTTCTAGATAACTGATGAAAATATTATGACTTGCATGGCAAATATTCGCGGTATTTAATCCGCTCTTAAGGCAAATTTCGTCATGAACGTAATTTTGATTTGTTACTGTCTTTCCAAAATGTTTGAAATTTGTCTCATTTGTAAAGGACCTCTTGTATGTATATCTTACGATTTCCCCTGCATTATGCGGTGCATGTTATGAACATACACTAAATTTCTTCTACTACCATTTCTAGATTAGATTCCTTACTAGCGTCTAGTGATTTTTAAATATAACCTCAAAGACACACCTCGTCGCCATGGTTGTAACATTTAACAGAAAAACTGCTTCATACAAAGTTTATAAGCCGATATGCGTGACAGTAGGCCTATCTTCATACTAAATCGTGCTCTTATGTTCAGTTAGCTGCGCAAGTTATTTTTAACCAATTTAATTATAATTGTATATTCTGTGAGGACGCAATTTTGGTATTTTACAGTGTACAAAATATTACGTAAGGAATTTGAACATTCTTCGAAATTTCAGGGCCCTGCTTTAAATGACACTAATGTCTTTTCCGCAAGAATTGACACGGTGGCATGTTTGTTTTATCGATGGTACGGAATTAGAAAGTACGAATATGGAATAGCCAGTAATTGCGTGACATGCATATGAAATTTCATGAAAATCTATCTGTATATTCTGACGTTTTTGCGATGGAGTGGGGACGTCAGTACGCCCGTGAACATGATACCGTACGTGCACCTTTGCTCATGAATAAGGAAAGTAGGCTGCAAAAAGAGTCGAAGAAAGGGATAGCCGAAATATTTTAAAAAGAGGCGTGAAAGTGAAAATGTTTAGCAAGTAGCTGTATCATTGTTATTATTATGAGTCCATGAAGGAATATCTCCTCACACCAGTCACTGAAAGGAATAATAGAATACTATGACCGTGACTTAGAACAGTAAGGTAGACCACGGTCAGCTTTGTCAGACCGGATGAAATGGGACGCAATCATCACGAACATGAGTCAGCACAGCAGATGTCTTGAAAACCTTCTCATCTTAGAGCTGAGTTGATCTGACTTTTGATGTGAGAAAGACTTCACCATTCGCCTACCGTAACGGGCTGACGCGTGAGGTGACAGAAAATGATGTTGGACCTCTCGGAGCATCGCCGATTCATTCATTCATTCATTCGTGCATTCATTCATTCTGTAGTTTGCATTACGACAATTGCACAACCTCTTCCAAAAAGAATTCTCCAGAGAGTGCGATCTAGTGCTTCCTCTTTAAATTTCCAATATCCTCTCGTTTCCTTAAGGTCATTCAGTAGATACGTCTTCTTCCTCATCTTTCCGTCACTTCTATCCCTCCCTCTATATTTCTTTCAATAACGTGTTTCAGAAGGCAGTTCCTACGCAAGATGTGACCAATCCAATTAGCCTTCCTCTTTTTTTATTGTATGTGGGATATGCCTCTCCTCGTTGACTGCGTAATACTTCTTTTCTCACACGATCGGTCTAACTGAACTTCTTCATCCTTCTCCAGCACCACTTCTCAAAACTTTCCAGATATTTATAATATTGCCCATTAACCTCATTATTTATTTATTTATTTACTATAAAAATTGCACAATACTAGGATGTATTCTCTGTTTAAGACGGGTCATTAACATATGTATTACAACAGTGCAGTTTTTTGTGTGCATCTAATACGGTAAGACTGTCGGATAAGAATGATGTCAGAAACTTAACGTGGGTTATTTGCACTTCCTCTTGTTCCCACCTCGTACTTTCGAATGTTCCAAGACTGACAGAGGTCGACGTCTTGTGACGGTTGTGTTACGTTTCAGGCGAACGGTGGCTGCATGCCTGGTCTCAGCGCCACCCTCACCATACTCTCCCTCGCGGCCAGTCTCGGCAACGTTCTTCGTCTTCCCCGCGTCGTGTATCTCAGCGGTGGCGGTAAGTAGCATTTCGAAAGTTGTCTTGTCTTTCACTTTTACTGTGTTCGCTTTTGTGTAGACTTATCTTGCATCAGATTTTGCATGAAGTATCTTCTTCGAACGAAAAATTAATGAGATTATTCTCTTCATGAGGCATGAGATATCAAATAATTAGTGTGAAATCTGTTGTGATTATAAAGCCCAGATCTTTAACCTGTTGGGGCGCCAGTCTGAGGTGGCTGTAATGAGGATTCTAGAAAGGGGTTCGAAGCATTGAGAACCAAAATTATTTTCAGTTTAAAAGTTTCTTTACTTCTACTTTCTACTCCTTCCCGTCCTCTCCCTCATTTCCTTCTTCTCCTCCTCCTACTTTTTATCCTCCTCCTCCCCTCGTAACAACAGAAGCAGCAGCAGCAACAACAACCAGAAACAACAAGAGCAGCAGCAGCAGTAGCAACAACAACAACAACATACTAGTAACTTCCTTCATCGGTTTATTTATTTATTTATTTACTTACTTCTTTATTTATTGTGTCAGTCTGCAGGCAAGCATACCGATGATATAGTACACGTCACAGATATAGCTACATATATGAGAAGTACTTTTTTAACTTCGGTAGAATAAGCGTAGCCTTTCATCAAGAAATGCTGCATGCCCAAACTTGATATTATACACTTTCTGTGCAAAATATATATGTATAAGAATATGCTTATTACCAGCTAATTGCACTAGTTAACATGTGTGTGTTTATTACTCCTATTTGAATACAGCAGTCATAAATAAATGAAAAAATAAATACAACAATCAAGGAAGTAATAATCACATTCATGTTAACCAGTGAAATTATTTGGTAATAAATATATTCTGCTACATGCTCAGTTTATCTTCATCATAACTCCTTAATTACCCCTAGACAGTTAGTAGAATATACTCGTAAATATGAGTTCTTCTGTATGTTATGACACTGTCAGTCCTTCAGACTATATAGTGCCAAATGGTAGGATGGTTCCTGTATAGGAATAAGTTTGTGACCTAGTCAAGGTGCTATTCTGGTACTTGTCTGGAGTAAATGAGAAAACCCACAAAACCTCTTAGGTAGGATAGCCAATATTTGAACCAGACATCTTCCGAATACAAGTCTAGAGCACTGCTGCCAAATTTCTCCCATTCCCCATGCATTACTTTCCCTTAGGTGTAATTAATTTTCGTTGTGGTGATGTCCCATCATTCCTTATAAGGCTTGTGTGCTTGGCGGAGGTTGTCGAGCTGCATATGATTTATTTATGATTTATTTATCATTGCTGTCAGTCACACTAACTATATAGTGTCAAACGACCATAAGATTAGTAAATAACAAACTGGAAAGGATAGGGCAGGAAGCAGTCACAGCCTATTTGAAGGTAATAGCATATTAGAATTTGTCTGGTGGGACTGAGGAGAACCACGAAATACCTCAGGTGATCAGTGAATCAGATCTTGACAAGCACGGATGCTTCCCACTGTACTGCAATGTTTGGTATCAGAGTAGTTGTACTGTATGTTTGTGTATATTACACACACACGTTAAACACGGTATGTTGTATTATGTCTCATATGAAGGAATACTAAATCAGATTCTGAACTAAAGCCAGTCTATATCTTCTGACTCTTCTAACATGTCTTTTTATATTCTGCAGGTACTTTCCTAGTCGTGTACATCTGTATCAGCCTAGTTTTTGGTATTCCTCTAGTTTTTCTTGAAATTGGACTAGGTCAATTCTGTCAAGAAGGAACAACAAAACTGTGGAGAGCAGTCCCCCTGTTCAAAGGTAAGAGGCATGGTTGCACACAATATGATTGATTACACTATCACAGACTGCAATTTATTTCTGTTTTTTATAAAAGTAACAGAAAAGTGTGCATAAAGATCCATAATAAATAATATTAGGTAGCACACAGTGAAGATAGCTGCAGTTTTTCAGAATGTTCTTATAAATGTTTAGTGAATAATGGAAAGATATTTAACATAACTCATTCAAAATGCACAGGAACATTTCAAAGACAAATAACACTAAAAATATACTGTTTACTTTATAAAACCAAGGTATCTGGAATATCTTAGGTGCTCAGAAGGACTGAGTGAGCAAACAGTTTAGGTTAAGATGCAGTGAAGACATTGGTGATCTGTACAGGCCACATAGTTAGAGGGTAGTGAAATCCAGGAATCTGTGATATATATGATGGGCTTGGTACTGTGCTGTGATCATAGTGATGAGGAATGTGTGCAGTGTTTTGATGTGGAAACCCCTTGGAAAAGGCCTACATGCAAGACCAAAACTGAGATGGATGTAATATTAAGATGCATCATAGGAGAATATGTTGTGCAGATGAGAGGTGGGTGGAATTGGTTGGCAAGTATGGCCATCGGTCTTTAGTATTAATAATGTTGAACCTTCAGGTTCTGCTGTAACAGCATTTTATCTTATTTTACTTTACTTTATTTTATTTTATTTCAAGTCATTTTTCTTTGTTTTGTTTTATTTATGGGAATTTTGGGTGTAGGATAATCCTTCTAGTAGGACGAAATAAGAGGTTAGGTAATATAAGAAAGTCCCTCATATGGTCAACAATCACCTTCAGCATATTTTAGAAAACTTTGGCCTCATAGGAGCCTTCTGCTCCACTTCACACTATTTTCATTCAGAATAAGTTTTTTTCATGAGTACATATCACAGTTCTGTAATACTGAGTAAACACATAATACATGCGATTCACATTTGGGAAGTTATCAGTTTGAATCTTTGCTGGGGACTTGATATCCTGCTCATTTTGTATGGTTTTCCTAGGTTATTATGGATAATGTGCAGTAAAGTTCCTTAAGATTATGTAATGTCATCTTCCTTTTACATTCTACCTGTTTCATTAGATGCAATCATCCTCTCATTCCAGTACACATAACTGCAGCATTATGAAATAACTAAATGTGCAGTATTTTGCACTGGCTCTGACTTATTGTATATTAATATCACATTAATAAAATTTCAATGGACACATGTGCATGGATGTCACTGTGTAATACTCTGTTCTCAGGTATTGGCTACGTGAAAGTACTAGCTTCTGGACTGCTCTCCATCTACTATCCAGTGCTCATGGGGCTGTCTCTGTTCTACCTAGTGTGGTGTGCTAAGGGACCCATTCCTTTTACAGAATGTCCTCAATCATTCAAACCCCTTGTAAGTTACACTAGAGCTTGTGAAACAGTTTTTATGACTGTTAATACATTTTGCAACAGTTTTCTTGCTTATTGTCTTATACTGGTGCATCTTTCATTGTGCCCATATCCATCCACTGAATCATAAAATCCAGCAAGGTACACACATTTTGTACAATTACAGCAACTTTATTCTTCCTACAACATGTTTCGTCCTAGAAGGCCATCTTCAGGAAGTATAATTAAATAATATAGACAGTTTATGTAAACAAGTTATGTAAACTTTGGTACTTTCTTTCTATATTTCATAATTGCGCTCTATAAAAATGGCCTTACAAGCCAAAAACATGATGAGGGAAGATAAATTTGTAATTCTCTCTCTGTGTACTTTTCTGGCATTTTGTGATTCATATGTTGGTATTGTTTATTGTCTAAAGTGTGTGCGATGGATAAAATATACTTCAGAAATGGCTATGCTATCATTTTAACCCATTGATTTTGATTGTACTGATAGATATATGGTATAGTGGTTACTGTACAAGCCAGGCGTTCAAAGAATGCTGTAGCCTGGGATATAATTTAACTCCTAGAACATCATGTGTATCAAATACTGTTTATTTTCAGCTCTCACACTTTAGCTACTTCGTTTATTTTAGGCTTTTCATAGTTACTATCCATGCATCATCTGGAAAGTCATTAAAATAATTAGACTGTCACAATGTAATCTGTGAGGATGAACGAAAATTGAGCAAATTCTGAGTGTTATTGTTTTGTGATGCGTGATGCCGATGCCATGTAATCGGTGGATAGGCACCAATGGTTTGAGGAAAGTGCTGCCTCCATCTTTAGGGTAGAAGCATGAAGTCTGGTTTCACTTCCTTTTCTCCAAACTTTCTTCTGAACCACCTTGTTCCTTCCTATTGAGCAGAACCACACTGCACACCCTCATCATTATTCCTACTGCAAGTACATCTTTCTCCTGCCTCATTCACCCTGAAGATGGCAACTGCAATGTACTCTGAACTTTTGAAATGGCTTTAGCACATGGCATGGTCATGATGAACTACAGACAGGTAATCAAACCTATCACAGCAATGTACAGTATAAATCTGTTGTAATAAATAAATCAGGTCCTTAAAATTTATTTTGTAACATTTTTTAAGACATTTGAAACAACCCTTAAATCTTACAGTGCTGTATGAATTGAGTCATTCTAGTAACAGCCAATTTTTTTGCACTGTGCTGCAACCCTTTTAGTGATTATGAAGCAAATCCCTGCATCTAGGTATGGCATGTCTGCCCATTACAGCACAGTTAGGATTTGAAAGTTTTTTGTGCCTCATGAATACTACTACTACTACTGCTGCTGCTACTATGGCATGACAGCCCAATTTTGGGCCCAAGCATCTGTCACTGGTACTTTGGCAAATAATTATGGCTACAAGGGACACAGATGTGGCTAAATTTGCATTACTGTTTCTAGTCTGTATTAACAGATCATTACTCATTTTTCCCAAAGGCATTTCAAGCTGTGTCTAGCACTGATTTTCTGATACTTGTATAATTGTATTTTATATTAAATTTCAAGTGTCACTGAGTTCTTCTTTTGTAACCTGTGAGAAACACCACTGACCAAGCATTTCTTAATCTCGGTTCTGCCAAAACCTTTCCGACTATACGTCATGTACTGAGTATTACTGCTTTCTGCATGAGGATATACACGTCAGGATGAAGATTGAGCAGTTTCAAACTGTCATGTAACTTATGTAGGATAATACCAGTTATGGATAATACTAATGGTACCATATAGATTGCATTCAGTTGCCATATCCCTATTAGCTCTTCTTTTAAGTCTGTATGTTTCTGGAGCTACTCAGTGATGGTGCTGTAGATGTTGTGACTGTTAGGAATTGCTACATCTTGCTACATCTATCTGTTAGGAATTGTTACACATTATTATTATTATTATTATTATTTTAATAGTTAATTCATTTACTCATTAATTAAGTAATTAATTTTGTTCACGGTTATTTTTCTGTTTGTGTCACAAATTTTGTTTAATATCTCTCCCATATTTTTTTTTTCAGAGTGGCGAAGAATGTTTACAGTAAGTATTAAAGAGTTCATATGAGATGCTAGTGTAGTAGGAAGCATTTCTTAGTACTATACAAAATCAATGTACAATTTACAAGTGTGTGATGATTAGAAGCTTGAAACGTTTAATGAAAAGCAGGTTGTTTATAGAGTTCTTAGTGTCGAGGAGAAGAAGTATTGGACAAATGCACATATTCAGTCTTCAGCAGAACCACAAATTCAAATAAAAGTTAGCTGTCCAGTGTTTAATTAAGTACCACACTATTGAGGCATATGGGGGATTAGAGGTATATTTTCATGCATTCTTAACCTTGGCCCTGGAAGGAGGCAAGTTCTCAGCCTCACAGCATGATTACTTCATTTCCTGGGAAAGAGTGCCACTAACCATTCAATAGATAGCTGTGTGGACCCCGGATTTGGTTAGGAAACGGAGAAAACAGAAAAATGTTGCCTCTGCCAGGAATCTAATCCTAGTCCCTCAGTTGTCCAGTTCAGCATCATCTTAGCACTAAAGATAAAAAAAATTCAATCTCCTGTCTTCTGATTATTAATCTCTTAAAATCTTCGAAAATAATTGGATTGTTTATAAAGTATATAGTGTACAAAGGGATAGTGTACAATAAAGGAGACATAAGCAACCTCAGAGAGAAGCACAAATATAAACATTCAAATTAAATTATTGTTTAGTAGTTATGTTGTGCCTTCCGACTTGTCATAAAAGTAGATATAATTGTTCGGTCACATGTACTTGCGAAACATATTTCTCAAAAGTGTGAACACTGCTTAATTACAGACGCACATTCCTGAAGTCTGTGAATGAGGAAGCAATGTGGTATGGGGTCAGTGTTGCATTCCTTTTTCTACTCTGGGCACTTATCATGTTGTGGTGAGTCAGTTTCTAAACTAATGGAAGTTCATGATGTCATGTATGTGCAGATATTTTGTTGGATTAAGAAACTATCCTGGATTCCTCTGATGAGACACATTACTGCAGTAAATTCAGCTGTACTTTGGCTGCTACTTTTTACAATACTGGTTTTAAGTCTTTGTCAACAATGCCAATTTTTGCTGTAAACATCAGAATTTGAAACTGGAAGTGTTGTCCTTTACTGTTGTATTACTGTATTATGCAGCATGTAATTTAACCAACAACAGTATCTTTGGAACATACAGAAGGTGAAGCAAACCAAGCATAAGTATTGGAAATTTGAATTTTGACTTGCAGACTTGTTTGATGTAATATGTGAAAAATGTGACTTCGTTCAAAGCATTCCATATTGGATTGGGGCATGCACTGAAAGTGAAAAATCATGCCTTACCAATCTCTGCAATTCTATGATATAATTATGCATAATAATTTGAATGCTGATGAAAATATTATGATGTTAAACAAAAATATACGCCCATGTATTTGTCTAATTAGCTGATCCCACTGGCCACATGGTCTAAGGTGTGGGTCTGAGGCCACTTGCTTGCTGGGATTGTGGGTTCGAATCCCGCCGGGGGCATGGGTGCCTCTCTCTTGTGAGTGTTGTGTGTTGTCACGTAGAGGTCTCTGCAACAGGCAAATCACTCGTCCAGAGGAGTCCTACTGATTGTGGTGTGTTTAAATGAATGTGAGGAACCTTATAGAGGAGGCCTAGCACCACTAGATCTGTCAAGTCATGAAAAAAAAATTGTCTAATTAATATATATTATATGCCCATGTCACATTTGTCTAATTAATGTGTATTATTTTATTCATATTTTCAGCATTTTTAAAAGAGAACGTTCATACAGAGCATCGGTGTACTTTATCTTTGGTCCAGTAATTGTGTGTCTTGTCGCTGTGCTGGTGCATTCAATACTGATGACAAAGCAGTTCCTGGATTAAAGAACCTTGTGACATTCCAGTGGGACTATCTTCTAGATATCAAAGTATGACCATTAAATTTATTTCAATAGGAATTATCATTGAGACAAGCTTTGAATATAAGGCTTTCAGCATTCTAAACAGGTGTTAATTTACTGAAACAGGAGTTGTTCATTAATTAGTGTTTCAAAATTAAATTCTCGAATTTTACCAAGTGTAGTATTAAGTGCTAAGTCCGGAATGTTGTACTATTCTTTTGCCTACATAAGTTTTCCAACTACCATGTAGTCCAACAAAATACAGTAAAAGCCATTTAAAATTTTCGTTATCAAAGACATTTTCCTGCCCTGGCTGTTGGATAATTTAGTGCCAGAATTTTCAAATATTACTGTATTAACACACATGTTTCCCTCTTAATGTGTTTCACACATAAAAGAATTTTATACCTAAGTAGCACAGCAACTTCTTGACAGAATGAATTTTCACCTGTTCATTGTGTTCTTGCATAAGAATCTTAAATAAGTTTCCCACAAGGAAAACTTGAAATCTGAGAGATGCACTCTCATGATATGTGGGAATTTTACAAGGTGAAGAAGCATGTGTTTAACAGGGTGTGCTGTGACTGTGGAATTGTTGTATTTTAATTTTAATAATGTGAAGCATTCTGTGTGCATAATTTATTTACATTCTGTGCTCACTTTCAATGTGTACAAGTATGCATTTTTCATCCTGTTAAGCATTCAATTATTGAACATGTGATCAGCATGACTGCTACCTCAAAAACCCAGATAAAACATAACCAAATATCAATCGAAATAAAGCTGGATATTATGAACAACATGGATGCTACTTCTAGGATGTTATGCAACACAGGTCGGTAGTTGATTACCGATATTTCAGCCTATTAGTCCCATCTTCAAATGTCAAGCATTGATTCTTCTTGGACTTTTTGATTCTTGAAGATGGGACGGCTAGACTGTCTTAAAACGCTGATAATCAACTACAAAAAGTTCATCCTAGAACAGACCATGAAGGCCCAGATGGGGAGTAGAGGTATAGCTCTACTCTTTCCTTAACCTCGGTGCTAGATGGGGGTGGGTGGTCAACGCCACACCCCGGCCACTTTACCCCCAGAAATGACCCAGTACCCATTGTACAGGAGGCTGGGTAGGCCCCAAGGCCAGTCTGGACAGGTGAATCAACTACAAACCTAGCCATAACATACCAGAAGAGCGAATGCCTCAAGTTTATTACAGCAGAAGCCTGAAATCTAGTAGACATTAAATATTCTTCAAAAGAAAATTTCTGGAAAATACAGTCATACAAAATCAAGATAGAATGTCCTAATAGTCCCTAAGCGAAGAGTTGTACTGGAGAAAATAAACATAGCAAATATGGAAAGGTACAATCTGTACTTGTGGAACGGTTCTGGCAAAAATACACTCTTCATCCAACAGTTGTGCTTGTAAAAAAATGTTGTCTTGTGTCAAGAATGTATCAAAGTGACTGAAGAAGGTAAGACTCAGTGTGGTTTGATGGTGAAACTGAAACATGTAATGCGGGATATGTGTGTGTGTGTGTGCGTGTGTGTGTATTAGTATCCTGATAAAGTGATGAAATAACATGTCTCCAGGCTTACTCTTTTGACACACTTTCCTGATTAAGAAGCTTAATTTGTTGAATTTTTCCTGAAAGGACTGAAAAGGTTTTCATTGTAAAACACTTAAGTTTATGGAAAACTTTGTGATGCTTGCGTTCCCTTAAACACTTCTCTCTGTGTGGAGTAAATGGTAAGAATTATTAATTGGTAAACTTATAATTTTGTGATCAGTTTCTGTGCATAAGTTTATTTGTATCTTGTCCCATTGGCTCTTAATTTTTATAGCAACAGAAAAGCATGCATGTGCACTCATGCACACCATGATACTTCTCTTATTGGCAGGCAGAACAAGCTAAAATCATCCTATTGTATTAGTATTTTAAGAAGAGAGGCAACATACATATAATGTAACACTGAGGCACATTCACATAACAGTTGTTGCCATGGGAAAAAATAAGTATTACATACCACATAAATGGCACGAATTTCGGAAAAACTTTCTGAGCACAATATACGTGTTTTGTTTCCTGTACAAAGTTTGTCTGAAACATTTCTCATTCTAAGAAGAAATCAGCTAGATATTATCATAAATGTACATAGGTTTTCATGTAAAGTACCTCTTATTTAAGTCAGATTTTAACTAAGCTTGAATTTTCTCGACATATTTTGGAAAATATTCAAATATCAAATTTCATGAAAATCCATCCAGTGGGAGCAGAGTTGTTCCATGCGGACGGGCAGACAGACAGACAAGATGAAGCTAATGGTTGCTTTTCACAATTTTGCAAAAGCACCTAAAAATATGCCAAGATAACTCACAAGGATCACTTAAATTAGAATTTATATTATCAGGATACAATTAATTTTATGGTAGAGAAACTGCTACAAAAACTTCCTGAACTGAAATATGTATTAACAAGGCCAGAGGTGTAGTTCTCAGATTGTAGTCTGGCTTTCATGTTAGGTTTTTCATTGCTTTTCCCAATCTCACCAGGCTAGTACCAGGGTAGTATCTTAAAATCAACCACACACCTTTCCTTTTACATTTCCTTTTAATCCATTGCTCACAATTATATGCCATTCACCACTAAGAAATGTGAACACCTGAAAGTGCCACTAAATAAACTAAGAAACAGAAGGCAAGAAATAATGTGTGTAGTATTTGCTTGTGCTGTAGTTCATTTAAAAACACAATGTCAGCTGCATAGCTTTATCTGACACGGTGCTGTGAATGTTGATTTTGAAAAGATGTGGAAGAATTGTTCATGGACAGTTTTAAGAATTTTCGTGGATGACTTGAGAAAGACCGTGATATACCTCAGTCATGATAATTCAGTCCTTAGACCACACTTTGATCAGGGACCTCAGAGAGTACAATCGCTGCATAATGACATTTAGCATTTGTGTTACAGGTGTGGTATTTTGCAACTGTCCAGATGTTCTTCTCCACACATCTGGGTTTTGGAAACATTGTGACATGTGCTGGGAGAATTTATTCAAAGAACAACGCTTTGTGGTAAATAAAGTAGAGTTTTCTGATAGCCCTTTTCCATCCCAATACTTTTTCTAAGATTAAGAACAGACAAAAGAAATTAAAACTGAGGTATAAGGATGACATCATTCTTATGCTCTTCTGATGATCACTGATGCATAAATGTGTCCTTCCTGCTATTCCCCTTGAGACCACCATAATAAAGTCCTGTCCTTGTTTGCTTGAATTTTCTATAAATTTTTAAATTATTGTCAGCAATGCAAAAGCTTTGTTTTTGGACTATATTATTGTAGATGCTGTGGATTCTTGGTAGTTCCAACATTTCTCATTTATATGACATATTAAATCACAGATATTATCTATATTAAATTGAGAGCACACCAGAAATAGACGCAGTAATTTGTCTCATGCTTCCATTTAAATAGTGATACTTGTAGACATTCATTTGATCTTGTTGAAAATACTAGCTCATTAGACATAAATGATATGGTTTTAATCCTTCACCTGGTTGACTTCCCACATGCCATGAGATGGCAGCTCTCAGATTTTAAGTTTCTTTTAATGCATTAACATTGTTTTTGATTTGATTGCACATACTAGTTGCCAGTAAGAACCTAGAAATGATTCACAGAAGTTTATGTTATTACAATGATCTTGCAAAACTAACTGGTCTCAAACACTAACAACCTTCACAAACACAGTGACAGATGACACACACATCAAGTAAGTTACATGTGTTATGATGCTTGAAGCATCTATGTTAATAAGACCCTGGAGTTTCACGTTTAGGAACCGAGAGTGTTATTTTGTCACTCTGTATTTGGAACGAACTGAATGAGTGAAATGTCTTAAGCATGAGCATTTTAAACAGGTTTCACAGAATATCAATACATTTGTAGTCAATGCTCTTGAAATGGGACACTTTCTTCAGGAAGGTTAAGGCAGACTTGGTGAAACATGTTATGAGGATGGCTGTAGATATGCTCAACAAATACAACGTTATGACTGTAGATGTTTTTGGCTCTGGACTCTTTCCAGTGACAAGGTTTGATATCAGTTGTGCTGGATCTCTTGAGTTCTGTTTTTAAGTAGAGGAAGTGTTCTCCTCTTCTCTTTCTCTCTCTCTCTCTCTCTCTCTCTCTCTCTCTCTCTCTCTCTCCTAATAACATGCATTACAATTTTCTGGTTACAGGACTGCAGTGTCCTATGTGGTCTCCAACCTTGTGATTGGAATCCTATCAGTGTGTATTATATATCAGTTGACTGGACAGATAAATGACAGTCCTAGTATTGATATACCTGAGGGATTCATCTATGCTTTAACTTACGATGTAGCAGTCAACCACATGGGAAATGACAAACAGTTGTGGTCAGCCCTTATCTTCTTGGTTATTATCTGTACGGGATTCATTGCTGTGGTTTGTATTCATTGCTGAATTAATTCAGTTACAAACTCTTTCTCAGTTATATAGGTTAGATAGCAGTTGCTGATTTAGATGCATGTAAACTTCATCTTTTATTCTAAGAAAAGGAATTGAGTGATGATGGTTGAGAACAGAGAGATGATGAGACCGTTTTTACCTAAGGAGGTGTAAGTATGAGGAAGATAGAGACAATTGTACATTTAGGAGCTCATCATCTAACACTGTAAGGATGATTAAATGAAAATGGTATGATGGTGGGACATGGAATTTGCATGGTGTGATTACAAAGGCATATCATATAAAGTTTTGGACAGAAAATATCAAGGGAAAAACATAAAAACTATTCACAGCTGAAAAGTGATTTTAAAATGGAGCTTAGAGAAATAGTGTATAAAGTTTTGAACTGGTTTAAACTGGCTCAGAACAGGTTGGAGTGGCAGGCTTCTGAGAACATGTGGATAATATTTGAGGTCCCATAACAGCATAAATTTTTGGCCAGCTTAAGTGCCATAAACTTCCAAAGGTATGCTATGCTATAAAGATAGTAAGACTTTAAATCTGTGAAAATTGGCCACACAAAATGAACATTTTTTGGAACAATTAAAGTCTAAGATGTATCGTCACCTTAGCACAGTAATTTATTAGTTGTACATTATATAGTTTCGACTACATCATATACACACATTTTTAATATGGTTTATCCAGGTAGCAGTAGTCTATACGGTACTGGTGGCTCTCACTTTGGAAATCAACAAAAAATGCAGCTGGTGGATCTTGGCAGGGGGCATATGTACCATTGGTTTCTTCACTGGAATCATCTGCATTATACCGGTATGTGAAAATTACAATGTTGTTCTTACTCTCACATCTTAATAATGGTATACTTTATACAACATGCATGTTTTATCTTGGAAACAATGTAACTGATCTAAGATAAATGTATTAATGGACATAAGCATCAAATCTGTGATGAAAATTTCATTCTCGATTATTTTTGCACATATAATATCTGAAGCTGAAATTAAACTTAAATAATTCTCTCAAAATCTTCTCACTGTTAAAAAATTTGTTACATGACATAAAATACTGCTTTCTTTAAAACAAATGTCTTCTACTTGTAAAATGTGTTTCTGACATGTTGCACATTTAATGACATGGAAGGAAAAATTAAGTTACATATTAATAATTTAATATCAAGCCACACTGATTCAGAAGGAAAACATTTTGCGAAACACATGTATATATACGTTTCAGATGGTCACCCTTCTGTTTTACATTCTACAGAACATTATCTCAACCGTTCCGTCGATTTAAAATACCCATCAGTACACAAAATATCAGAGATAGCGTTATTCCTGCCTTAGAAGTTTTGGTGACTAGTATTACTTTTTTATTACCAATATTAAGAAATCAAAAACATAAAGGTAGTGTCACCAGTAGTGGTAGGATGTTTGTGCCAAGTTTAATCAGAATATTTCAATCATTTGAGACTTATTAATGGATTCAGACACACAAACACTGTAAGTGTAAATGAACCAAAGAATTCTGAATAAGAAACTAAATGCAGTTGTTACTTTATTCTTGAAAGATCTTTCAGTAAGCATTATATCAAGTTTTAGCATTTGATTTGTTAGCACTTGCTGTACACAGAGCTACTGCCTGAACAAATAGCAGAACCAGCTTTCAGAACACTATATGCACATATACTTCAGGCAATGGAATAATCCAAAATAACCTCTTAATGCCAATTGAACTTGATGTGCCTGCTAAATTTAAAATGTTCTCATTTCACTGTGACTCTCAACATCTCATTTTGTATACAGCATAATATGGAGGTTGCCCATATCTTGGATCATTATGTCATTGGAAGAATGGTCATAGTATCTACTGCCTTGGAACTAGTGGCATTTGCATGGATATATGGTGAGTTATCAGTATGAATGCCAACAGGTATCTTATGTGTAGATAGTCACAGTTGTCTGGAGTTCAGTCTTGTTGGCTTTCTTAATACTGGAGAACAAATTAAGTTTCTGTCACAGTAATTTAAATGATCCATTAGAAACCTGCCTGTGGGTAATCACCGGAGATTATTTGAACCAGTCAGAGAGAAGAAACCATAAGCAAATAGACATGCCAGTGTGTTTCCAAACACTGAATGCCTTTCATAGAACTAAACATTCTGCTCGTAAACCAAATCATGCACACAGTCTGCTGCAATTAATTGTCCAAATGGAATCGGTGTGTCCATTAAGTTCTTCCTTCAGAGGCCCAAAAATATGAAAATGATACAAGTAATAGCAATCACAGTATACAGATTGTAGTTTCAAATGTATGGGCCTTGTATGTTTTTGTCTTAGGAGGGCTGCATATATTCTAAGTGTATGACTGGCTAAATACAAGTTTTAAGGCTTTTATTGCAGCTTGTATACATATGACAGCCTTCAGATTTTTTGATACTATATGGGATTGTAGAATGGCACTGATGTTTCAAGGAACATGCTGCCACCATCTCTAGGGTTCTAAGTAATTGCATCAAGGCTTATGTTGAAGTTTACCTTCATGCAATCACTTCAACCCCAAAGATGAGGCAGCAAGTTTCTCTGTGACACTGATCTTAACTTACAAACTTTGTGGTGCCAAAATCCAGAAGACTCTAATCTGGACTCTGGTTTCAAGTTTTGTGACCAAACACCCAGCAACAGCCTTTGTACTGAAACTCGTAACAAATATAAACATGAATGACATGGCACTTTCGTGCCTGTGCTTGCTTGGTCACAGGTTTAAATCCTATGCAAGGCAGAGATAACAAGAAAGATTTTTAGCATGCTCAAACTGAAAACTTGCACAGAAGCATTAGCTTTGCCATGTCTCTTTCTTCATCTGCCGACATGTGATAACTCAAAAACCATCTTCACCTGAAGATTCAAGTCCTCTGGGAAGTGACACAGTGTCATTGGGCAAGAAGTCCCCAGTATTTCAAGGGATTGTGGTGTCTTCATCTTCAGGGTCAAGCAGTCCAAGTACTTGAATGGAATGCTTGACCACGAAGATGAAGTAGGCTTTATGACTGTTTGAAACTCTGCGAACTACTTGCCCAATTATACTGTGTAACATCCTGGAAGACTTTAATCCTCAACAACATTGCTATGAGAACTAAACCTAATATACTGCAGATGTTCATGAAGGTTGATGTTGGGAAATATTACTAAAGTTTGTAGATTTCCCAATTTTGGTTAAAGTCAGACAACTATAATGGAAGCCTTACATGAAGATGTACTTGCATTTCTGTGCATATATAGAGTGTAAGTCATTACTATTTGTCAGAGCTAAAAAGTTTGAAACAAAATTTGTAGACAGCAGTAAAACACAAAGGAAGTAAGTGTTCCAGAATTATTATGCTGTACATTTCATAACATCCCCGTGTGGTGACCGGGCAAAAGAATAGTCCCACTGCAGCCCATGCAGGTCGTAAAAGGCGACCAAAATGGGTACCCAGTGCCTGGGGGTATAGCTGGGCCACCCTGCCCCGGGGGTTATAAATTCGGTGGACTGGCCCTCCAGGTTGGGGGTTGGGCAACAGGCTGACAACCTGTCACTGTAAAAAGCTGACCATTAGGAAACCTAAAATGTGGCCTCGGAGAGGGCCATCAAGGAGGCGAAGGTCCGCATTGGGCTGTAGTGCCACCGAAGAAGAAGAAGAAGTATTTCATAACATGTTATCATTGATTTCAGTACAGATGTTCAGCGTTGTGTTAATGCATGTTAACTAAAGTCAAGATCTAAGTCTTCTGGTATGTTAAACTGTGCCTTTGGATAAATAGTTCCTGACATTTTTAAGGATCATAATGCCTTAATCTTCATGGTTAAGCAGCTGTACTTTGCAGGTTAAGACACTACAGTCATTAAAATCTTTGGGAACTATTTACCCAACAACACAGCATAACGTCCCAGAAGGCTTAAATCTTCAGTTCCACCACTGTAAGAAAAATTAAATCTCATATTAACTGAAGTGGTTTAAAAAATGGAATACCAAGAAAATTAGTAAGGCTAGAAAGAGAAAGTACCGATACATACATTTGTGTCAGATGTTTAATTCACACTTCATATTTTCTGTATAAAGGCATGATGTGATTTTATTCCTAGTGACTAACATAATGATAGTAGTGCGTGAAAAGTAATTTTGTTTAATGTGTGGTATCATAAGAAAGTAAAATTTGAAAATAAATTATGGAAAGCTATACAACAATCATAAAATGTGGACACATTCTTGAAAGAGAAAATGTAATCTGGTATCTTCCAGAAAGAAGACTGTAGTTGTGTTCATGTTCATCAAGGCTGTGACACAGAGTAACTTGAATCAAACCCCTCCTCGCCTATCTGGACCTGTAAGGCTTTCCCCTCCAGTTGTCTGTCCATTTTATTGACATGAATATTGGTAATAATAACCTTTGCTGATGACAAGTGTTTGTGCTGTTGGCACAGGCTCTTGGGGACTGGAGGGGAACACAGCATTAGGTACGTCCAAAACACCACCATCCACAGCCACAGGATGCACAATAAAACATCTCTGAAATGTAGGGCAGTGTACACAGTTAAATTAATATAGGACCTTCAAAATTTATTTGTCTATAAGACACCAACTGGTAACTTCTTTTCTTCTGCTTCCCCCCACTTGTTCTTTTATTATTTTCCTCCCTTCATCTTTTTCATGTTCCTCTCCCATGCTTCATTTTCTTTTTTCTCTTTTTAATGTACTGATCTTCAAGGATCTGAAAGCACCAATGCAACACACACGCATACTCTTATCTTGTTTCAGGAAGCAATACATTGTATAATGACTTTGAATTCGTGCTTGGCCATAAACTGAACCCATTCTGGAAAGTGATTTGGATAATTACACCAGTCCTTCTGATAGTAAGTAAAATTTAATTCTTTTTGTGGCCATAACACAGCTGTTACAATAACATAAACTTTACCATTTTCTACTACATTCAGGCTAGATTTTACATTCTCATGTTTTATATTTTCCTATAGATAGAGCTAAGTTCAATTAAAGTATGACACCAGATGTATCTGTTTGTGCTGTTCCATGTTGCAAAGCTACAGATATGCAAACAATAATTTTTACCCCTTCTGTGTTAATTTTAGAGGAATTTGACCATACTGTTTTGCCAAATAAATCAAGACAGTGGTAATTCATAAATAAACCTGGCTTGAAAAGGTTGGTTACCTTCAAAATTCCACATAATGAAATGTTACCTAAAAATAAACTAATTCTGGATTTTCCTTCAATAGTTATTCAGATGATCAAGAGCTTCCCTGTTGTTATGAAACTTCAAAGTTCATTACTGTATTCACAACAGTCAGTGGACCAAATTCTGAGACAGTAGGATCAGTCCATACTCTCACACTCTGTTTCAGACCCATTTACATCTACATTTACTTCTCCAAGAATTAATTTAATACAATTTCCATACTTACAGGTGGTTGAGGTATGGTCTATGGTGTCTCTTCCTCTTACTGGGTTTCCAGGCAAAGCCAGTGACCCTGTGTGGGTTTATGTCACAGGCTGGGTCCTGTACTTACTGACTTGGGTTATTGTCATATCAGCAGCAGTTCAACAGATCATGTCCCAGGTGGACTACAATCTGTCACAGGTATGTCATATTCTCATAAAATCCTCTCAGGTGACCAGCTGGGTCAACTCAGAGCAGGAGTCCATTACAGAGGTCCTCTTTGTCTCCTTCATCAGGGAATGATGTGTTGGGGAATGACCTTAGTTGTTGTATGTACGATTGAAGCCTCTGTCTGCCTGTTACTGTCCAGTAGGGGAAAAAGGCTTGGTCAAATAGAAACCCATTTCTTTATTCTCATGAAAGCTTAAAATCTTACATGAGTTATGTTCAGCATTTCATAATCTTAGCAATTAAGAAGTAAAAGAGAGTTTTGAGGGGATTGTCACTGGAGAATTGGCCTGAGCAATAAGCATTGTGACATGTAACTCAGTGAGTCATCAAAAGTTGGACATATTTGTTGCAAAGTTCCATAACCTGTACATTATAACTGTTACTTCCAGCCTGCCACAGTTAGGCACAATTCACACTGTAGACACAGTTATGTCCAGTCACCATCTAGTCAGATATTCTTCACTCTGAATAGGTGTGTTTTGCCTGGAACAAGATCACTAGTGCAGACACTCCTTTTTATACTTTATGAAGAATATCTGACTGGCTCTTAACTGGAATGTAACATCCCTAAAGTGTGAACGCAGGCCTTTTAAGTTTCAAACTAAAATTGGCATCCTTTGATGCCTTTATGAGAAACCCAACAATTTAAATTTACAGGAATGGTGTAGAGGGTGTTAAAGCACCCCAGAGTGTGTTCCACATAATATAACTTTGACTATGAATTACATGACGTTGTGCAACGTTATGAAGAATAACATCTCAGTGGATTGCATAATACAGTGCATTATATATTACATATTATGCATTTTCAGTTGGAGAGTTTTCTGTAAGTGCTATTCTCTGATACAGTGAGTTCCAGTTGAAACTCCATTACAGACAGTGAAAAGAAACCTGCACGAAATCTGTGTTGGCATTGTTAAATATTTTCTAACTAAATATATAAAACATTTTGGTACAGTACCCACCAGAATTTCACGAAATTATATGTTGAAAGCTTGAAAGTTTGAAATCTTGCAGTTAATTTTTATCTTCCTAGATTTCAGTACCTTATTTCTAGAAAGCTGATGTCTGGAGGACTGTGAAAAAAAATAATTACAGTATCTGTCAACTCATTAAGCAGGGTTCCAGGAAAAGGAAATTTAAGAGAGATAAAAGATTGTTTTGCCATACTGGTCATTATAACAACTGGAAGGAGTGATATGAAAGGAAGAGAAAGTTTAGATAATTGAAAGTTAAGCACAGAGAATTCTAAAAAGACATATCATATCATATATGTTATGTTGATTTAAAGACTATATGGTATGATCAAATAGTTTCCAGACTGGCCATAACAAGACACTATACCATTTAGTTTAAAGTTCTTCTGCTAAATGGATGTAGAGTAGAATCTGCTGCACAGAATGCAAATACAAACACACACACACATGCACAGGCAGACATTGATCTTTCAAATCTGCCATTTTCTAATAAAATGCAGGTCACAGAGATACAACACACAACCTCGCTTTACATGTGTTACTTCTTACTGGTTTTAAATGAATAAAAAATGCCTTAGCAGATTACACTCTACTTTCACATAGCAAAAGAGTTTTGAATCTTCTGCAGTGATTTCACATTGCAGCCAGTCTGAAAAACCCTTTTATCATGTAATACACAATGCATTGTTAGGGATCCCATTCATCCCAGTTTTCTCGGGATTTTCTCAGTTTGACGGGTAGTAATATTAATAGATTGCCCTGCTTTTTTCATTGTGTGATGGTTTACCAAATTTTTTCTTCTAGCCCCTCCATCCCCCCAGCACCTAAATGTTATTAAGTGTACCAGTTTTTGGTTTAAAAAAAAAAGGGATCCTTATGCATTTTATACTGACTTGTGGCAAATTGGTACAAATAGGCTGGCACCTGACAATCTGGGTGTGAAGACATTATAACTGTATGCTGTTTCATGTATTTAGACCTCAATTGCTAATATCATGATTATGTAAATGGAATTTGAATGGATGGGTAGTCTATCCTGAAGTTATTTTCTGGCATTTGCATCAAAAGGACAAGAAATACCATCCCCATATCTAAACCAGTTACCTCCTGGATACAAGTTACATGTGTTAACCTTTTTTTTTTATATTACTTTCACCGTGCATTTTCAATTCACTTTCTATTAACCAACTAAATGCACTTTCACCTTCAACTATTTAATTGTTTACAAATTTTCCCCTTCATACGTTTCGGTCCGTACAAAGACCATCATCAGGGGTACACAAACTACATTTTATTTACATCCATAGGTTCACTCTGTCACCATATGCAGTCTAGTTTCATTCGGTCTTTTGTGTAGGTTGTAATCACTTTCTAAAAAACACACATGTTTTAAAAATAAGTAAATTGTGATGTATATATAAAACTTATAAACTTATAAACAGTGTTTTTATATATACATCACAATTTACTTATTTTTAAAACGTGTGTTTTTAGAAAGTGACTACAACCTACACAAAAGACCGAATGAAACTAGACTGCATATGGTGACAGAGTGAACCTATGGATGTAAATAAAATGTAGTTTGTGTACCCCCTGATGGTGGTCCTGTATGGACCGAAACATATGTAGGGGAAAATTTGTAAACAATTAAATAGTTGAAGGTGAAGGTGCATTTAGTTGGTTAATAGAAAGTGAAATGTGTTAACCTGTTTGGTTCTTATGATTTGCCTGTTGTTACATTGCAGAAATTCCTGAGTACATTAAAACCATCTCGTAACTGGGGACCTGTTGACACTATTTATCGTCACTGTTGGGTGCAATGGCGAGTAACATGCAACAAAACCGGACAAAGAGACTTTACTTTGAAGAGAAGAGGAACCAAAGACTACACAAGTTCAATACAAAAATACCACACAACCGATCCTGTAGGTACATACACAGCCACACCCTCATCAGCTAATGGAACTCTGCAGCACAACAGAGCCACCAACAGGGGACCATTCACAATTCAGACCAATGGTGACCTTCCAGAACATGTATGTTGGAGAGGGACTTTGCAGCAAGGTGGTGATGGTACCTGACAGACTAGAGTTGTATTTAAATACTGGGGTAGCCAAACAAGGCTTGTGAAACATCTACAGAGGAAGCCAGACAAGGTTTGTGAACTGCACCTGCAGGTGTAGCAAATAAGGCTTCTGTCACATCTGAAAGGATAGCCAAACAAGGCTTGTACGCCACATTTACATGGGTAGCCACACAAGGCTTGTGAGCCCCATTAATGGAAATAGTCAAAGATTGTGAGTTGCAGTCAAGTCCAGACATGCCACTTACCAATCACTAAAGTTACCTAAAACAAGTTGTTACAGCCATACATGTTATACAGTAGCTAATGGTTTAGCCAAAACACATGAACAAGTTTAAAGAATTTTTAATGTACGCTATACTCTGTGCAATGAAAATATTTATGCTGAGAAGGAAAAAAATTTGCTTGCAGGATCTGTAAGAAGATAAACCATCTGTTGATAGCACTGTAACAACATATGTTCTTCACTTCCCTTTTCTTTTTTTAAAAATTCTGCACTTTTAAGTAAATGAATGGAAAAGATACTACAATTTTTGATTATGCATAGTAATCAAACACATTCTTTGCAATTTTGTATACTCTTTGGTCTTTTATTATTCATTGCTTTGCAATGTAAATCTTTTTGCAGGATGACTAAAATTTGTCTTTGCATCACTGACTGATTAGCTTCCTTAAACATGTTTGAACTTCTTCAACTATCTTATTAGTTTCCTTTTGGTCAATGTACATAAAAAAACAATACTTAATTTTGTTAATACTGTGTACTCAATTACACTGATTTTCATCATCCTTGCAATTAAACTAAAATTATGAAAATAAATTACTATGTACATACTTTCTCTAGCAGACAAAGAAAAAGATAAAAAACAATAATTAGATCTGTTTCATTGAAAATAAAACTGTGTTGCTGGAAAGCGGTTTTCACTACCTAAAGTGAAATTACTTCTTCGTATTTTGTTACACATCATGAAATGTTTCAAATAAATTTGCAGATATTAACGAGTTCTATATTTCATGTTCATTACAAATCATTTGTACCAGTCATATGCGCTTTGAAAACCAATGCGGAATTTTGACAGTTCCCAACACTAGGTACAGTTTCCATAGATAAACCTTCCATTGGTCCATTCTTACAATAAATGATACACAGATTGCTGTCATCACGTGGCCATTTTTTGGCCTGTGTGTGATCTCACATTCACCCACACTCTTCAACCGAGTAACTGCTTGTAATGGCCACAGTCAAAACACAACTGACCCACTTTAGCTGTGACCAGCAATCACATGTGACTCACAGATGGTGTTGTGCCACCCCACCTCAAGTTTCACAGTGTACCAAAGGCATAGAGCGTGCACTTACAGATCCACATGGTATATTAGGTACAGGTAGAGTGACTTCCTGGCCAACCTGTATATATAGAGACAAGCCATTTGTGACAAAATCGATAAGGCTTAATTTGAGTTCCAGGTAAAGTAGGGTCTGTATTTGAGAAACAACATGAAATTCACAAATATATGTTTAACTATCAATCACACACACAACAAGCTATTTTGTACACAACCTGGAGACTAGGTTCGGCTTCAAGAACGAGCCATCATCAGGCCACTAGAATAGAATAGAATACAATAGAATAGAATATGGAAGGGTGGACACCACAGTGACCCGTGCACTTCGATCGTTATCAATCTTTTGTGCAACCCTCAGTCATTCAGCAGTCCCACACCCTGAACAAAGTACAGTATCTTACTGACAGAGTTGTCTTCAAAGTCACCTGGTTTCATAAAATGACGACCCAGGTGTCTGAATCTTAGTGTGGCCAAAGCCTCACAGTTACAAAGAACATGTGAGGCCGTTTCAGATGCCTGTTTGCATCTATTACACTTGGGACTGTTTACCAGCCCCAGTTTAAATATGTGTCCTTTTAGATGACAGTGTCCTGTCAGCAACCCTGTCATTATTCTGAGCTGGTTTCTGCTCAGATTGAGCAATTCACCAGCTTTTCTTGCAGAGGGTTTTTTAAGAAAGCCCTTAGCCTGCTTTTTTCCACATATGGACTGCCAATGCTCCTCGTGTTTCCTACTCGTCCAGTCCCTGATCACTCCCCTGGCAACCTTTGCAGATATACCAAATGCAGGCTCAGGTCCTATGAATGGATGTGAGGAGCCCTGTCTGGCTAACTGAACAGCTATTTCATTGCCATCAATTCCCATATGTCCCGGCACCCATACCAGTTGGATCCTGTCCCTAGTCCCAGACTAGTTTATTTATCTGGTAGCTGTCAAGGGCCTTGATGGCTGCCTGACTGTCAGAAAGAATACAGATGTTCCTACCTGTGGAGCCCTTTTCTATATTCTCCATTATACAAGCCTTAATGGCATATATTTCAGCCTGGAATACCGTGGTATGGAGCCCAAGATTGAAGCTGTGCCCCCCTCTTGAGCCCCATCTATACAAACCAGCACCAGTGCCTTTATTGGTCTTGGACCCGTCTCTGTACCAGACCAGGCCCCCTTTGTTGTCTGGGTTGAACCCATTCTGCCATTCACACTTGTCAGGGAACTTGACTGTGAATGGCTTGTGGTATGCATATCTCGGAAGCATCCTATCAGACCCCATCTGTAGGATGGGTTCGTGCTCCATATCCCGAGATTTTTTGGTGTGGCCAAAGTCAGTGGATTTAGGTTTCCACTGCTGGTCACACATTAGCCTGTAGATCCCTGCCTGGGCCTCTGCCTCAATCATCACATGAAGAGGAGGAAGTCCCAGGAGGACCTCCATTGCAGCCATTGGGGTCGTCTTCATCGCCCCTGTAATAGCCAGACAGGCTAATCTCTGTATCTTACTGAGCTCTGTCCTGCTGACATTGTATCTGTCCCTCGGCCACCAAACCGTGGAGCCATAGGTCAGTACGGGTCTCATCACCATGGTGTAGATCCAATGCACCACCCTGGGTTTCAGACCCCAAGTTTTACCAAATGTGCCCTTACAGGTCCAAAAAGCCCTGTAGGCCTTATTCATCACATTTTTCAGCTGTGCCTTCCATGTCAATCCCTTGTCCAGAATAAGTCCAAGGTATTTGACCTCAGTAGTCAGCTGCAAAGTGTGTCCAGAGAGGGTTGGTTCCTTTAGGCCCCTCAAATCTCTCTTCCGGGTGAATGGTACTATCACCATCTTTTGTGGATTGATAGAGAGCTGTGTCCCATCACACCACTGTTGTACCATACTCAAAGCCTCCTGTAGAAGCTCTGAGACAGTCTTTGGGAATTTTCCGCGGATAAGGATAGCAATGTCATCTGCATATCCCAGTGTATAGTAGCCAATCCCATTGATTCCTCCTACGAGTTCATCCACAACCAGGCCCCACAGCAGAGGCGATAGAACGCCCCCCTGCAGGCAGCCCCTGGCCACAGACCGCTCCAGAGTTTCTCCTGCAAGCGTGGCTGTGATTTTCCTGCTGCCCAGCATGGAGCCGATCCAATGACAGATCGTGTCTCCAAACCCATGTCATTTGGCAGCCTTTGTTATTATGTGAAATGAGGTAATATCAAAAGCTCCCTCAATATCTAGAAAAGCTCCAAGTGTAACTTTGCTGTTTTCCACTGCTTCCTCTATATGTGTGATCACATGATGCAGTGCAGTTTCAGTGGACCTCCCTGGTTGGTAGGCAAATTGGTATCGATGTAGGGGATGTTGCCCCAAAATCTTGTCCCTAATGTGCCTGTCCACCAATTTTTCCATCGTTTTCAGCATGAAGGACGATAGACTAATAGGACGATACACCTTAGCCTCGGTATAGTTGGCCTTCCTGGGTTTAGGGATAAATGTCACCTTGACCTGCCTCCAAGCTTTGGGTATATACCCTCTTGCTAGGCAGGCTCTAAAGATACGGCACAGATGAGTCATTAAGTGTTCGACTCCTTGTTGCAAGAGAGCAGGTACAATTCCATCAGTCCCTGCCGATTTAAATGGTTTGACTGTGCTAATCACCCATCTTATTTTAGACTGGTCAATGACCCTTTTAGACAGTTCCTAGTCCTCCCTGTGAGCAGCAAATGCTCTCAGGTTTGGCTGCCCCTGTCCTTCCAAGGTTACTTCTTCTCCAGCAGACCCTGGAAAATGAACTCTGTATAGTTCCCTCAGGGTCTCTTTTCCAGATTGTGTGTATCGGCCATCAAGTAGTTTAATAGATTCCACCCTGTTGGCCAACTGACTGGCCATGATCCTCATGAGTCTGGCCCTGTCAGGTACATCCTCGATCCCCCGACAGTAGTCCCTCCAAGAGGACAGTTTGGCTTTTCTAATTTCTTTGTTGTAACAGGTGAGGGTCGTCTTATATGATTCCCAGTCACCTGTCCTTTCAGCTTGATTAAAAAGCCGTCTTGTTGAAGCTTTAAGGCGGCTCAACTCTTTGTTCCACCAAGGAACCATCCTTGGCGAGAGAGCCACCCTGGCTGGACAGTTTTGGTGATAGGACAAGAGGATGGCCTGTTGCAACAAGTCAACAGCCAGCTCTACATCCCGCACTGAGTGTATAACTCTTGGTACAACCCCTAGATTTACCTTTAGGTCTTCCCGATAGGATTCCCAATTGGTTCTCTTGGGGTTGAGATATGTGAGCCTGGTAACTTCCAGGTCACCCACTTGAAACACTATGTATCTGTGGTCTGACAAAGAGATTTCATCAGATACATGCCAATTAGTCACTAGGTCCCCTATCTTGTCAGTCCCTAGTGTCCGTTTGTTTTTGACTTTTGTCAGATGCTCAATGTCCCTAGGTTTGCTGGGAATACCAGCTCCCTGGGGTGGTTTGCCAGACTGGCTGCCCCCTGTTGAGCACAACTAGGCAGGTCCTTCTATACCACAGCATCCCTGCTTTTGATAGCTTTTTTAATTCGCGTTTTCTCCATAAGAGTCCCATGAGTAATGGGGAAATAACAGTCACCACCCACAGAGCCCCTTATGAGTGGAAGGCATAAATACAACGGGGTGCTGCCTGGTGCGCCGAGGGGATTGTCAACGACACTGCTATCACCACCCCAGTGCCATGCAGCCCTCGGCACGATGCCTCACACCTTGGCTTGGGTGAACCATTATCCCTGTTAGCCGCCTATAGACGTTACCCCCCTCAGCGACGGGGACGCCAGTGGTTGGATTTTGGAGGGGTTCAGGCCACTAACAAGAAGAGTAAAAACAGAAAACTCTGTACACAGAGTTAGGTCAGTAAAGTGACTAGCTAAGAGCATGACCAAGACTTGATTTCCAGCAGAGGAGCAGATTGTTCTCACTGCCATGTCCTGAAGGACAGTGGGACACATCCAGTGTCCTTTCCACTGGGTAGTGGCCAAAATGTGAAGGTTATCACTTAGTTCCATCTAATGTCTAGGTTAAGAGTGCACTTTGCTTCATCTTCACACACCCGTTATACCTTTACACCATGACTTCTGAAGTATAGGTGTAACATCACTTTACCTCAGATAATTTATGTACACAGACTTCCCATTCAATCTTAAAATTCATTAAGCTGATTATCAAATGTCCCATTTATACAAAGAGTGTGTGACATCACAGAGTTTCTGTATCACCATACAATAACACATATATGTTTTGAATAAATGCAACTTAATGTTTATCTGAGAGATAATAAATTTTAAGAGTAATGTGAGATTTGAGGTAAGGTATATGGCTGCTTATTTCTCTGAATTAACCTTATTCAGGATTAAGTAATGCTGCAGTTGAGACTGTGTCATGAAAAAATTACCATATTCAACCGAATGCAAGCCGACTCTAATCTAAGACAACCCCCCAAAACTAAAATGTCTGCTAAAAGAACATATTTTACTATTAATTTCATACACTTAATAGACAAAGCATGTCAGATTTCATCTACCTTTATCAATCAGTGTCACGTCAGTTCACAGTCGGTGCCTTCACCTTCCTCACACTCGCTTCCAACATTTCCATCCTCTTCGGTAGCATTCTACAACATACCATCATCAGTCTCATCCATTGCATTGGATATACATTCACAGCAATTGGGTTTGGTGTGGTGCGGTCCAGTTCAGCACTTCATACATGAATTTAAGACTACCTCATATTTATGCACCAAATTTAACGAAAAAACCTCATCTTGCATTCGAGTAAATACGGTGTAAACCAATGATAAAAAAAAGTGTTTAATCCTTCAATGTGGCCTCAGTGCAGTGGACACACCTTTATGCTTCACATGCTGCTGGCCTCAGTGCACAATGCAGTCGTGAATCCATTTGAGGGCAGTGAAAATTTAAAACCCCTCCATTCTGGGAACCACTTGGAATTTAAACCCCAGCAACACTGAAGAGTTCAAATATTTTTTGTTTAGTTCTTTTCAAATGTATCTGTGGATATGGCAGTTTGTAGTCTTTAAAATTAACCAAAATGGTTTTAATTTTGTGTTCTTTGCAGAAAATAAAGTGAACATACAACATGGAGACCATGTTGGTACATTCTTCCACATATTTCACTGCTTTAAAAATGTTATGCACTGGCATGTTCAGTTGTCATGTTGTGTGAGAGTACAGTTCTGAAACATGAATTCCAGCTAGTGTCATATTCCTATGTGGAGTATTGAATAGATATGTTCAAATACAGAGCTTTGGTAACACATTCTGAACCACACTTAAGTGTTCTTCATAAGCACAGACTGGCATTCTCTCTCCAAGCCTCCAAGCCATAAGCAAATTTAACTGATGCCTATTTCAGCAAAATCAGTTGTGGCGAAGGCTTCTGTCTTGTGCTGTTTACTTAGGATAAGATATCGTTGGCATGACCCAGGATTTCTTAATTCCCCTCCCCACCAGATCCTGCACCTCACCGTGGTAAGGGAGTGAAACAATGAATGATAATTCCCCCCCCCCCCCCCCCTGCAAAAGATATAGCTGAGATCTGAGAAATGTTTCAAGGGATTCTTGGAAGGCTGGGGATTTTTAAACTGAAATTTTTAAATGTAAATTTACTGGAAGTCAAATTAATATGACAGTTGTTTTACAGTTTCCTATCAGATTCTGCATGTTTACTGGATATTTGTTTGGTAAAGAACATCATTATGCAACATATTTACTCAGAAATTTTATATTAAGGCGGTCACTCGAGCAACTACCACAGTACTACAGAGCGCTGAACATGACATTCTGTACACACATTGATATGATGTACAGAACCAACTGAAAGACAGCAATGAAATAATATGACCCGCCTAATCCCTTCAAACCAAATTAGAACAGTGACTAAAATTATAACTTATGAGACAACATGGACAAGTTTGAAGTTTTTTAAAGGGACTGATCATGAAATGTGATGAACATATAATTTTGTAAACATGACTTATTTGACATTGTTCATCACAACCTAAAACACTGAACAATGTCCCAAATAGTAGTCATGTTTATTGTAACACACCACCAGCAGAAACTTTTTGACTTAGTTTGTATAATTCTGTATTTGTACATTTGTTTTATTGTATTCCGTACCACATGGATTCACTTCTATACATTTCTTTGTCAAATTACAAGATTCACATCCTAAGCGTCAACACTGATACAAGAACCCCATGCTTTTGCATTCACCATCTTCAGCAGTGATTTCAGTGAATTACCTGGTCCACACTCAAAAGTTCTTGGGAAATATTCACCAACCTGACGCTCATACAAAACGTGCAGTGTCTGTTCCCACTTAACAGGTTTATAAATTTGTTTTGGAAGTTGTCTTTTTATATGCTGTGCATTCCTGTAGGTTTTCCCATCTACATTTGAAAACACTGGAATGATTGGATCGACAATGTCCACTTTCTTGAGGGCCTCCTTGAAGGGTTCAACAGCAGGCCGCATCAGTGATGTATGAAATGCTCCTGATACAGGAATATTCTTCAGCCGCCTCAATTTATATTCTTCTGCGTTGCTTTTGATGAATTTCAGTGCCTGTAGAGAAATAAATGCTGCTAAAACTATGAAGAAAAACAAATTATGTAACTGACATTCTCAAAGTTGGTATGTGTATGAATATACATGTGTGTGTATATACTTCACTGCTGGGATCAGACAGCACCAAAAATACTATTTACTACATATGAGATATTGGAAAAATTTTATTTAAGAAGTACTGTCTTGTGGCTCAGTTGGTAATGTGTCTGTCCATTCTACAAAAAATACCGGTTGAACACTGTATTAATCCATTGTACACACTGGCATGCATAATAGCAAACAGTTCATGCATACCAGCAAACTTGTCAACAGTCGCATATCTGCCAGTGCATTGTAAGTTTCTTTCATTAACTTTGTGAGAGTAGTGGCAAACATGCGTTCAGAAAAATAATGTTGATTTTAAGCAGTATATTACATACAACATTGAGCTAACAGCATGGAATTATGCAGTTACAAAAACAAAATCCTCTTCAGTACTGTACCTCTAAATGCCCTGCAATAACTTTGCACTCAGGATACAAATAGCTGGCCACAGAACACTCAGGATCTTCAATCCCTCTCTGCAGACACCACTCTTTGGCTTGAAGGCAGGCATAGTTTAGCTTTGAATCTGGGCCATAGAACACGGTCATCATACCACTTGGGACAATCTCCGATGCTAACTGCATTGCTTCAGCACGGACTTTAACCAGTCTTATCGCTTTAAGGTAAGATAAGTGATGAACAATTAAAATGTAATGTACATGCAATAACTAACACAAAACCTTACTACAGAAAAGGGCACACAGAATATTGATACACAGGATAAATCATGACTTGGTGTGCCAATTTCAAGTGCTGATTTCAGAGGTTATTTCCAGTCAAAAATGTCATATAAACACAGGCCTGATTATCAAGGGTGACAGATTTATAATTAACTGAATATTAAAAAAATAAAACTAAGTAAACAAGTACTTACATAAAGCTTTATTGCTGAATGTACAATAAATGTTCAAGATTATCACATTCATAAAACACCACACCACATACACTCTGGCATGTATGTGAATCCAGTGTACTGTTACGCACATCATGATTGTCCTTTTTGTGATTTGCCGCATCCAAAATATGGGACGAGGCAATGCATCTTGTGTGTTCCACTTTTTGCTTATATATCAGATCTTTCATTTTCCCCCACAGATAAAAATCTTGGTAGGGGGTGGGGGCGCATTTGAGGTCTCAAGATCTGGATGGTCAGTGTGGACTAGTACAATCAATCCATTACCATGGGAAGCGATGATTCAGATACATTTTCATGGACATAGCAGAAAGCATATTGAGGCTGAGGGTGGTAATTTAACACTTACTGCAAATTCAGCAACAGGCACTTTACATTAAGCCATTGTTCATTTATTTTTTTATTTTTTAACATTTAAACCTTGAAAATTGGATCAGTGTTCATATTACATTTCTAGTTGGAACTGCCTCACAAATAAGATCGAGTTAAAACATAAAGTCATAAATCACCTATATGAATATACATGCATGATGGTTGTATTAAAAAATTACAGATAAAGGAAGAAACTTTGCAGGTAATTTCATGTAATAAATAACAGTTATATAGTAACTTCTCTTAAATGTTCTTTTAATTTATACCTATTTTTCACTACTATAAAGTTTCTAGACTTTCTTGGCAGAGACTTTCACATATTACCCATTGGAAATGAGAACACTCTTCATATGTAAGTACCACATCCACATTAACAACCCTCATAAATATGGAACATGAAAAACCAATGCATGGAACTCCTCAGTTTCCACTAAAGTACTTTAGGAATCTGCAAAATATTTTAAATAAATTGAGTAACGTACATAACCTTTGTGAACAAATTATGAAAGATGGTAACAACAAACAAATTATTGCCATAATTTTAAAAGTTAATAAATTAATTTTAGTAAGTTACTAACCCAAGTAGCACATAAGGAGCTTCAGATGTTCACCTGCTTTCCATGGAAGGTACACTTGTACTAAAAGATATTTATTTCACACAATGTTCCATCTACATTGGCAACGTTTCTGCATCAAAATCATGTATAGTACACAATGTAACAAACCTTCTTCAAAAGATAATGCTCCAGCGAACACCAGTGCAGAGATTTCACCAATGCTGAATCCTGCAGTGGCGATACAGGATTCTATTGCCCTTGGTCGTTCTTCTTTAAGCCTTTCAACTGCTGCAAGCGAGCAAACCATTACGGCCGGCTGACAGTGAACTGTCTTATCAAGTTCTTCTTTTGGCCCATTGAAACATATATCTCTCAGGTTATAACCAAGCAAATCATTGGCTGCATCAAACAAATCGCGAGCTATTGGAAATTTCATCAGATCTTTCCCCATACCAACAAATTGTGTGCCTTGTCCAGGAAACAGGACAAGAGAAGTTTCTCGTGGGTCTTTGTTGGGTTTTCTAAAGTGTCTGGATTGATCTCTTTGCAAAAATACTCCTTCAGGATATGGAGAAGTTGACCAAACATATTCCGGATTTTTTGGAAGAGGGTCATTACACAAAGAAGCATCTTCAAGTAGATGCTTTATGTCAGTTTCTTTGTTGGACCTTTCTGATTCATTTACACTTTGTGAATCGGCTTCATTAACACAATTTTCGTTTTTGGTAGATACATGTCTATTACTTAACATTACTGAAAGTACATTATTACACTTAGAAATATATGACATAACATTCCTTTGCTGCAATTTAAACAAATGGTTTAATACACTTCCTCTGGAAAACATGATGAACACAAATTTTAAAGTTAAATGCTACACACACACACACACACACACACGTGTGAATCTAACCTAACTCTTTCGGCAGGCTATCTTCTTGAAACACGACACTGACACGAACAAAGAGCAAATACAAACTGTAATTTAAAAAATTAATATTCTTGTGTAGAATGCATATCGGTTTGTGATGTATGTAAACTAACATGTAGCTGGATTAGGAATGCACCGTTAACTTATGGTCCAAGTGTTTAAACATAACACCATTACAATTCCAAAGCCTGAGGCCTCTGTTCCAGTAGCGTCATGTTGCCACGGCAACACCGAAAACCATGGACTAGTTTTGTGATGGAGTGTAGGCGTACGAAGAGAATATAACGTACAGCAAGTTTTGTGCGTTTTATTACATGCTTTCTCTTATACCGAAAGTATAATTGCATATTTAATGTAGTTACAAATCATGGAAAGTGTGTCTTGTAACTCAAGTACGAATACAGAAACATCAGAAGGTAGTCCTACATCCACTTCTCAGAATGAAGAATATCAAGATGAAGATTCAAATAATGCAGGAGAATTTTATTTTGAATCAGACCATTTAGCTCTTAAAGGAAACGCAGATTATTTGAATATTCTTAAAACGATAGCCATTTTAGAAGCACAAAGAACAAGGGCCATTCAGGTAAGGCAATCATAACCTTGTAATTCACGGAACTGTTATTAATCCTAGCAGTTTCACTGATTTGTGAAATATTTACGTAAAGTCTGAATCAGCTTAGTAGCATGATGGTCATATAGACCTACAGTTGCATTTCGGTTTTATTTACATTCACTAGACCTAATGTAAACCAGTCGAACCTAAATCGACTGACCTATAGTCACAGTTATTCTTTGTTTATTTTGCTACTAGCAGCCCTAACACAAACCGTCTTAACTTATGTAACATAACTAGTCACCGTATTGTGTAGATGTGACAATTTCAGTTTTATTTGGGAGTGCCTGATACCTCCCATCCTTGAGCTACAGTGCCTGAAAAAATAATCATAAGGACGTTCTTAATTGAGTAATATGAAGCATGGTTAATGTCCATTTGCTAATTGATTAGGATTTAATTTCTACAGGACTATGATAAGCTCTTGGCCATACAGGAAGATGCGATGAAAGACCCAATGGAATTTGTGGAAAAACTTCAAAGAGGAGAAGACTTGGGAATCCCAGAATCACAAGTCATTGCTGAAGTAAGCTTCAGTGTTACTAGAATTTTTGGTTGGGTAACTATAGTAAGTAAGAGTCACTACTGTGCTCCTATGTGCATTTGACATCCTTTGTATAGATGTGGGTTAAATGAAATGATTTCACTTGTTTTGTTACAGTGAAAAGTTTGAATTTGACATGTATGACTCACAGTTCTAAACAGTTACGTGTGTGTGTAATTGTATTATTGTTACTTATTCCTGTTGTGTGTGACAGAAATACCAATATATTCTAACTGCCAAATACAACATACCACAACAGATTGCTTGCATACAGCTTTATGTAGATTTTAAATTTATGTCTTTTTTTTTTACTTTCTGTATTGAATTATACAATTAAATTGTAAATGTTAGGTTATAAGTATTTAGTAATATATATTTAATCCTTTTAGTGCCAGGCTGTATGGGTAGGATGTGCTACAAATCAATAGCCTCTCAAAATAGAGAAATATCAAGATATGTAGCAGGCCATGCTGTTCAATGGTGTGATTGCTGCTAAAATCGGGTGGATAAGAAGAAAGCTTAATGCACTTAAAATGGGGACTGACAGATTGCCCAACTTCAAAACAGCACTGAACTGCATACACAATATGCTGTTGCTGTTAGAACTGTTCAGTTATGTAAATTTATTTTGTAAATAGTCTTCCTCGATCACCCTAAATGATATAACACGAACTTAAACTTTACTGGTCATTAGAAAAAAATAATTGTAGTTCTTTGTTTCTCATCTGCACTTCACATGTCACAATCTGATACCGCTGCTTCCACGCACCCATCTCCTCTGTCTTTGTCAGTTCCACTCATGTGGATATGATCAGAGAATTCATGTGTTACAAGCTTTCTTGAACATTTGGAGAATTTCTGTGTACTTGGAACATTTTTTTCATTTCTGCAGAAAGTTGGAGTGCAAAATACATAAGTGCACTCCTTCCTGGACCAAGTAACATGTTGCTGGGCCATGAAATAGTACAACCATCATCTGCTACTTCCACTCAGTACCAGAACATGTGGGCCTTTATGCTGTTGGTGGATAAAATAGTGTAATGTAATGGGCCTATGTTAATTTATAGTTAATATAGCATTCTGGACTTTCCAATGCTGGAGAAACTGGCATTTACTGTAGAGAGTATCAGAGAAGCATGCAAGAAGGAGTATCATGAAAGAAAATAACTATACATAGATAAATGTATCACAGCAAACACCATGGCCAACTGCAAGACTCTGAAAGGAAGTCAAATACAGTAAAGTGTGAATGAGAAAACTTCATCTGACAAAGAACTTGAGTGTGAATAACACTGCTGCTTGAACTAGTATGCTATCTGAAATTGGTCAGAATGAACAGTCCCCTGTAGCCCTTCAATAAAAATAGCTGTTTCCAAAAACTGACAGCTTAATTGCCTACCCTGCTAAGCTTAAATACAATAGTAAATGTATAGTACATAGTAACACATAGTAACTTAGAGTAACACACAGTAACACATAGTAACACAAATTGAAGTTTCAGAGAATGTTTTATTGTCTCAACCTTTTTTTATACTGAAAGGAGTGATGGTCAGTGTCTGTGTTGGCCCATTCCTGGCCCTTGCTCCTCTTCCTCTCCTATAAATCTCAGGGACCACCTGCCTATCACTGTTTCTATTCATGTAGAACAGATCCTGGCTGTTCTTCCACTCCCTTGGGTCTTGGAGACTGCCTGCCTATGTAACCTGACTTAACGCTACTCACTTTTCCCCTGAAAATGGAGGCAGCATTATTTTATGAGATGTTGGCAACACAGGCTATTTTCACTTGGGGGCAACACCAACACTGAACCACTCTGAAAGCATTAAATCAATAATTGTGCACAAATGTCATTATAGTTTGTAATTTTTCAGTTCCAAGCATTTCTAGGCACAGTCTAAACGTTTCACTGTCAGTTTAAATGATTGTCTTACAGTGTAATTGTACCACAACGTGTTTCATATCCAAACGTCTTATGATGGACTGGTGGATCAATAGATGTATGTGTGTATGTGATATTTTGGTGTTTCAGCTCCCAAAGATAGACTGGTCAGCATACAGTGTGACAATACCTTCCGAGCCACTCAAGCCCCCTACCAGGAAAACCTCAAACAAACCAGCAGACAGCTCTTCAGACTCTGTCATTTTGGTACGAGGCCGAATGTTTGATGACAGCAAGCCTGAGACATTCAACCAGGTTTGTGTCACACAGAGACTTTTTGAAAAGTACATGTTGCTGACATGCACTGAGATAGCTTGGTCAGTGACTAGCTGTGGACAGGATGAGTGGGGTTCAGTTCCTATCAGGAGCAAGCAAGTTTCCTCGTACTGTTGTGTTTAGATTTGTTCTAGGTCTTATCCAGCCTTCTCTCCATTGGATAAGGGGTAAAGTGGCTTGAGCATGAAGCTGAACATTTATTTCCATCTAATGCCAAGGTCTATATTGTGTGGAGCTTTTCCTCCACACCCACTTACATATTTTTGAGCATGATGCTTGAGTGCAGTAGCAACATAACCTCACCTTTGCCATTTATATTACATTATCTCTGGTTAATTGAAGATCATACAGTGCGTATAACTAGACATTGTAGATTGTTCTGTTTCTTTGTGGTTGTTGCAGCTGTGTAATATCAATCAAAAATAGAAGGATGGTATTGTGGGATGTCAGGCTGGCAGTACTATGTTGGCATGTGCCTAGAATAACTTAGAAAAGCCATGAGGAACTCATGGTATATAGACTGTAGTGAAGGTTTTAACAGGATGCCCTCTGTATTAGGTATATTGCAACCTCACTGACTTGTTTGGTATCATGTTGCAGATGTATGCAAAAGCTGTTACATTACAATTTCTGTCACTTAAATGATATCAGTTTGAAAATGTAATCAGCAGCAGAAACTCTAGAAATTGTATATTATCACCAAAACTGGTTCACTTACTTTGTCTTTTGGCGCAATTGAAACATTTTGACCTGTGAGAGATTGAATCTATGTCTCACACTTTTCTTTAAGGTGACCTACCTTTAAGTACCTTAAGTGGTTGAGGTACGTAACACGCATGGAAAAAATGAGAAATGCTCCAAATGTTTGGTTGGAAGAACATCAAGGGAATAGATAGTTTGGAAGACCTAGGTGTATGTGTGATGATGATGTTTAATTTTAGAAAATTCAAGCTTGGAATTTGCTTAGGTTAGATGTCAGGATTTTGTGAACATTATGATTGATCTTGAGTTTCCAAAAGTTGTGAATTTAGGTTGATTAACATCACATGCTCAAGGAAGACAGTGTGTCATGGAGTTATGTAGTTAGTTTGTTTTTTTGTTGGTTGTTTGGTAGCTAGCTGGCTGCTTTAGTTTAAAAATAATATATGCGGTGTTTTGACATTTGTTGTATTTCTTTTAAAGCTATGGACAGCAGAGGAACAGAGGCGGTTAGAGGAACTTCTGGTGGAGTACCCACCTGAAGCAGTAGAGACCAAGCGATGGCAGAAGATTGCTGCAGCCCTGGGTAACTTTTAAATGTTATATTGAAATTATGCTCCTTTATAATTTAACTGCTTTTATATATTAGTTTCAGTACATGCTGTTCAAGTAACTGAGGAAGGATTTCCGTTCAAGGTTGCTGGAATAGCTTAGTCAGTAAAATAACAGGCTAGATAATAGGTTAAATTTCCAACAGGACTATGAGAATGTAATTTTCTGAAAATGCTTTGTGTACTGTCTTGTTATTACTATGAATGTTTTTAGTGTTGCAGACTGAGATCAACACAGTGCACAATATGTTAGGGAGAACAAATGTGAGTTTAATATTCCTCCTACATGTTTTGGCCAGGCTAGGCTATTATCAGTTAGAACATGTAAAATGTAAAGTGGAAATTGTGTAAATTTTACATTAAAAACTATTGTCATAAGTCAGCTGATGTATTACAGGGGGTAATTGTACATCAGTATATAGCCAAAATCTATAAAGTGTCCCAATATTTCCAGTCTCTGCACTGAACTTTTACTCTATACCCAAAGTGGGATACTTTAAAAGTTTGATTTAATTTTAAAGTTAATTTCAAATGACAGTGCATTAAATGTTAAAATGGTGAAATCTGTGTTGATTGTCCATGGTAAGCTATTCCTGGAAATGTCATGGTTTCCTCTTCAACCAACCAGCTTAGCTGTTAATTGCTCATTATTGCCTCATTAAAGAATGCTTTGGAGGGCATAAAGTCCTGAATTAAATGTATTATATGGTTTTTTGCTTTTGTTTAGAATGTTTTACAACGTTTGGCTGCCATGGTCACAAGAACCCTTATGGATGTAGAAGGATACGTGCAACTTCTTTGAGTAATACTAGATCCTTTATTAATCACTCAAAGAAGCCACTCTTTGCCATCTCTTTCTTATTTTGTACCTGTTTTTCATTCTGATACTATAATACTGGAAGTGCCATTGTCTTGTAGAATTTAGGTATGCTTTTATAGTTTTACAATTTAATTTTCTTCTTTTAGTGCTGCTTACATTTTGGAGTGCGTGAACACTGTATTTACATTATTGTCCTGATCAGTATTTAAATGTCTGACCTATTCTGAGGGATAACCACCTGCTGTTATTTTACATCGCTGTGGGAATTATCATTTGAATGCTGTTACCATGGTCTTCTGTACAGATATGTTTGGATTATATCATTTACACATTTCATTTAATAGATAGAGCTAGTGCTTCATATTTAACCTGCCATCTTTTGGAATATTTTCTGGTCATCTGCAAAAGATAATATGTGTAAAGTTGTTTTTCCAGTTCACCGTATTTTAAAATTATCCTCAAATTCTTATTCTCAAAAAATGGAATAAATGTATATACAGTGATACCTCTTCCAGTTCTGGGATTAGAGGAAGTGATCATGGCATGTTGAGCAAAACAATGTTGGGCAAGCTTGTTATGGGAAAAATAGGGTTACACGAGAGTGCTTTAGCACAGCAAGTAAGTGACATGGCATAACTGAAACTGAGGAGGAGGGGGGGGGGGGGGGGTGAGACTTGGCTTGTGTAGCTGATGCTCTGTATTTAAATTTTTCAAATGCTTTTCATAAGCTTTGTAGGCAATATTTTTACTAAATTAAATTCTCTCCTTTTCCCAGCCACTTATTTTATTGCAAAGATATCACTCATGCAGGATCTTGCATAGCAAAAGTCATTCCATTTCTTTGACAGCAATGTATCTGCAACATATGTGTTATATTTTCCTGTTATTTCAATGTATATCTTGTAAATAATATTGTAAAGACTAATTGTTCTGTCCCAGGTTAATTCACTTGGGATTTGTGGTAGACAGATTGGCACTTGGTGCAAGTTATTTTTGCAGGTGTTTCTATTTCCTTTGGCAGCTATTATTCGACCACTGGTCCATATAGATGATGATGATGATGATGATAATCATCATGAGGGTTGGTCTGTAGGCTGTATTGTCGGGAATCACGTCGCTCCACCCCATCATTAAGTTGGTTAATTATGGGTCACTTTTTAATAGAACACTACTTTAATAGGACTATTACTGTTACTACAAATTATATTTTTGTGGAATACTTATTTATTTCTGATGTTGTTTGTTTGAACGTGTGCCATCTCACCAATCATAAAGAGAATCAGTTTACTGCTTAATTGTCTTCATCATCAAATTATGTTTTAACTATTTTGGGTCATCTTATGACAAAAGCCTATGTTCCTTATGTTAGTATTCCTTCTGCAACCCTGGCCACATTTTCCCTGCTGTGTGTTTATATATCTTCCCTCACTTTGGTTCTCCACCACATCTTTTTTTCTCTCCCCACTGGTTGATTATTACAAATCTTGCAGACTGTGAAGTGAATCCTGTTGTCATGCATGTGTATTACATGTCCATACCACTTTATCATTTTGAGTCTCCAACTTTGTCAGATCTTGAAAATATTCACGCTTTTAGCCTTTTGAGATTAGCATTTAACTGTTGTAGGGAATCGTACAACTAAGCAGGTGTGTAGCCGGGTGCAGAAGTACTTCATCAAACTTCATAAAGCAGGGTTGCCTATCCCAGGAAGACCTCCAAAAATGCAGTCATTAGAAATATTCCGAAAGGTAAAGCTTACTATATTCAGTAGTAAAAGTTTCATGAGAGGATTCTAACATCTTGTGTTATGTGTATGGTCGAGAATGAAGTTTGTTCAGACTTTGTTCTGGGGATTGATAGGTTTTGGTATGCCATAAAATTATCAGAATGTTCAAAAAGAGGATTTTTGTTCTCATGTTGTACAGAATACTTTTCATAAATTTTGAGAAACATCAGTATTTTGTAGCAGATACCTGTAACTTGAAACATCTTTATAGGCCAAGAAAAATTTATTAAATTTGTACAAAGAAATATTCATTAATGTGCCCAAATATCTTAAATGTTTATCATATATTTTGCAATCAAATGTTAGGAAAAAAATTAGTTGTCAGCATCAGCTGTTATCAGGTTCTGAAAGAGCTTATGATTTATTTCAGGGGGCAGGGGTACCCTATAACAAGTTTAACAGAATCCAGAACACCCAAGAAATTTGTTAAATTAGTTAAAATGCATATACTTTATATGATGTACCTAATAAGAGTTCATACAGGTAAACATCTATTGCATTTCTGTTCCATAATAGGCTAAAGGCTGTGTTTTATCCCAGTTGGATTTTAGTGTTACTCTTGTAACATGTCAGGAAAGTCCAAGAGAATCAGGAAGAACAGCATTTAAATGGTCTGAATCAGTTACTGTTTTATTCTCATGGAGTTAACTTGCTGGGGGGAGAATAGAAGAACATAAATTATCCTGCAGGCCAGCAACAAATTGTTTCTGAAGTAAACATATATAAACATGATACAAAATCAGAACTGGAACCAAATTCGTAATTCAATCCCATGTGTAACAGTCACTTTAAAGTGCCTCAAAATTTAAGTACCTATATGAAAACATTGGTGAGAAAAATGATGAAATAAGGGAAGATTGATTTCTGAAAATGTTACCTTCCATGATGATGATAAAGTTACAGGTTTTATCACTTTTACTTGGCATAAAAGCATAAAGTTTTATAATAGAGGGCACCTTTTGTGATGTCCTGAGAATGGCAACTTTATTGTGTAGAAAGCCTGCATTGTCTGGGACATCCTGTGACAGTTGCCATGCTCAGGGAACCCATAAATGACACAGCCACTGTGTTACCATCCAAGTAGTAAAAATCAGCATGTATGCGAGATGATTTTTTAAACACTTAATGACCAATTAATTTCATTCCATGGTCTTCATTCATCACACATAAACATGTAATAACTCCTCTCTTCATACATAGAATTTGCTGTTAACTTTATAGATTAAGCAATTACATGCTTGTAACTAGTCCAAAATCAGATCTTGGTTTTATGTATAGTCAAGACTTGTTCCTGTAGTTTGTTGTGACTTGTATGTATCACAGTCAGAAAACTAACTGGCCACAGGCTGTCTAAGTGGGGTTTGATTGCTGGTCAGAATAGGATTCTTCCTTCTCAGATGTAAGTTTCTTCTGAATTGTACATCAAGGGTTGTCACTTTACATCAAGGCCTACATGTATTTTAGACATGTTTTGATAAATAGTTATTTATGTGGCCTGTGATAAAGATACATTTTCTTCACATAATGTGTTGTCAAGATGATAGTCATGAAAATTACATCAGAGTTCATGACTATAAGTCCTGTGGTGACAGAGCCCTGATTCAAGACTGTAAACACAAAAGTGTGCTATGAAAGAGTCCTGAGCTAGTTCCAGCCATCCATCTCCAGTTTTCATTTCCATAAGTTTCATCTTGCTGTTATTCTCCCATTTTCTTCTCAGTCTACTGAGTGAACATTTCCAAGAGGTTCTGCTCCCAAAGTTCTGAATGGTTTTGTTGTCGCTTCCATTTTTATGAATTACATTGACAGAATACTGTAATTTGTATTAGCACCTTTAACATCAATAAACTTATTTTTTTATGAAAACTTTATGTTAAATGTTTATTGTTAAGAGATTTTACCCATAAATGGTACTTAATTAGTATTATTTTGAGTGTGCGTTCTTATATTTAGGGATACCATCCTCATCGACACCAGAGGAATAACCACTTTTTGTTCAAGCAAACAACATTTTTTCCATCACAAGATGTTCCAGTGTACATGTCTGACTTTGATGATGAAACAACTGGATCCTGTCACAATATTTCAACAGTAGAATACGACACAAAAATGGAAGGTGTAAGGGAAGATGGAGTGTCAGTAAGTGTAACAGATTGGCCTGTCATTTTCATAAGGAAAGGTAGGCTAATGGTATAATATTCCTGTCTATCTCCATAATTCCTTTGAAGCCAGTATCTAAATTACCATGAAACTAATGAAGCCACCCCACATTTGCACCTATTCTATTAATTTTCTACCATCAATAACGTTAACATTGTGGCCATTTATAGTTTTGAGGCAGAAATGACACTAGACTCACAAGGCCATAACTTACCATGTGCTGGATATTTTAGGAACATAACCCCATGAACAGTAAGGCTCTCTCTCTCTCTCTCTCTCTCTCTGCATGTGCACATGTGTGTAAGAGAGAGAAAGAGAACGCAGGTAAAATCAAACGTTGAAGAATACCCACAGAAATATTTTCCTTGCGTGTATCGAAAAATCATACTTTTCCTTGCCTGTAGAAACATTGATAAGGCCTCTAATAATCTTTGGAACAATTCCCTTTGTGCTCCTGTGAACTGATAAGGTGCAGGGGTAAGTTCATTTAGTGTGATGTTATTCTCTTTCAATATTTTTGATGAATGTTTATATCTGTAGGTTATACCATTATATAATTGTTCAAAGAGTTAATTACTGTAGTGCTTGAAATTTCAACTGCAAACTAACAGGGGTTTTATACTGTCAGCACAGCAGTTTTCATTGTAATGTAGATAACTACATAAAAATTCTTACAACCTGTAACACAGGACAAGAAAAAGACAGAATAACCAACACCCAACAAGCAGGCAGCATGATTGAAGTACCACATCAGAATATCAAACAAACAAGAAGATGCAAAAAATGTAAGCTGTTAATTTCACAATATTGAACATTATTTCAATACCTTCCAGTGATTTTAAATAGACACCACCTGAAGATGACCTGCACAGGTCAAAACATGTTTTGATTCTTTATATAGCTGTCTAAGGTAAGAATTTTTTTATGTTACTATGTATGACACAGTAAAGATTATGCTGACAGTATAAAACTCCTATTATTTTTTAGTTGGAATTTCAATAAATAGCACAGTGGAATGCCAACAGTCAAAACTTAAGTGCATATTTGGAACCTTCTGTACAATTCCATTATTGTATAGAATATCATTATTTGACCAACCATTCCTGTTACCACCAGCCAGAATGTCACTCATCCCACTTTCCAGCACCTTTCACCAACATCAATTAGTTGTAGAGACATTAATTTTTCCTTTGATATCAGTTGTGTCACTACCATTTGAGGTGTCACTTGAAGTATCTCCTGTCCTCATCACGACCATCATTAGGACAGTCTGTATAAGACAGCATAGAATTGAACATGTCAAACATTCAAGGTTAACACATTTGCCATGTTCTCTACCACAGTGGAAACTGATGGAAATTTTTAAGCTTGTAAGCATCTGAAGTAAAAATAAATGAACCCCAACATGAGACAGTTAAACTGAAATCATTTTTTGTGCCAGACCATACTATCACATGACCTTGCCTGTCTAAATGTACACAGCAATGATTGCAGATGTCATAAAAATTACTGTGCATGAAATATGGGAATTATAATGGCAGACAAGTGATGGATGCCACACAATTGTAAGAATTACCAGTGTATTAACTGGGGGTCCACAAATTTTCCAAAATTCTGGGAGCCACCTCCAAATTCTAGTAATAGAAGGGTGACATGAAGCAAGTTCTTTACTAAGGACCGACAATTTTGGAGTAGCTTGTGATCCTCGCTGTTATATGGCACTTTCTGTGCAGTCCATGTGAAGTGATATGTGTATACCTTTCTGTATGTAAAGAAAAAAACTGCAGTGATTATGGTGCAAATATAGGATACCACTGTACAAAATTTTGTTGCCTGAGCTACCAGGTGCCCAGGATATGTGCATCCTTGGTATTAAGTAAATAATGTAGTAATTCATTTTACATGTTATCCATGCCAGGATGATGATTCAACAAGTGCAGCACAGAAACATCAAAATTCAACTGAGTATCGACAGATTTGTCTTCTTCGGAGGGTGAAGAGAGACAAGGAGACAGAAAAAGGCAGGCTTCCTGTTGAACATTTGGGCCACAGGGTAAGAAAACGAAAGTTTTTTTTAAAATTAGTTTTATATTAACTTTTCTTTATATTTTCTGTAACAATCTGTGCTACTTTTAGTCAGTAAAGTGACTTACTATGAACAAAGGACAAAGTGGCTGGAGCTTGAAATTTGTCACACACTTTCATTTGGTGCTTAGTTGAAACTTTACACTTACCTATACCTTTTCATGGGACAGCGAAGTGTAGTGTCAAGGATACAAGCTAGAAGCATTGGTAAACCTGCCAGCTTCACACGTAGCTATCACTCACCTCTGTCTAATGCAGAGGGGTTAAGAATACACTGAGCTATAACTCTACTACCCTTATGGCTTAGTGGCATGTAGAGGGAAACTGTACCTTTCAAGATTATAGTTTACAAGATTTACAAGATTATAGTTTATGTAGCAGTGACAACCCTAGGAATTCTGTGCAGTGCTACTAGCATATGATGCTGAGGACTGGATTGAGTGGAGCTTTCACTCCAAGCCCCTATATACTTTCTTGGTGTAGTTCCCAGGTATGAGGACTACTTTGATTTTACTGTATGTTTACCAGACTGTAGGAATATGAGATTTGGAACATGGAACATGGAACATGAGGAGCCTGTATATGTCAGGGTCACTGATGACAGTGGCCAGGGAATTAGCTAGGTACAAATAGATTTAGTGGGTGTATCAGGAGGTTAGGTGGAACAAAGGAGGCACAGTAACTTTTTCTTATATACTTTTTTTCTATGGAAAAGGAAATGAAAGTCATCAACTGGGCACAGGTCTTTTTGTACACCAGAGAATAGTATCAGCAATTAAGAGAGTAGAGTTTGTTAGTGATGCGATGTCATATATGGTGCTGAGAGGTCGCTGGTGTAATATCATTGTTCTGAATGCGCATGCACCAACTGAGGAGAAAAGTGATGACTCAAAGGACAGTTTCTATGAGGAATTAGGACAGGTTTTTGATCATTTTCCTAAATACCATATGAAATTTCTGTTAGGAGATTTTAATGGAAAATTGGGGAGGGAGGAATGATCGGGAATGAGGATAGTAATGATAATGGCGTTAGAGTTGTAAACTTTGCCACATCAAAAAATCTAGTTGTTAAGAGCACAATGTTCCCGCACCGAAATATTCATAAATACACCTGGACCTCTCCTGATGGGAAGACTCATAATCAGATTGATCACGTATTGATAGATAGGAGATGGCATTCAAGTATACTCGATGTGCGATCTTTCAGGGGAGCTGACTGTGAGACTGATCACTATCTGGTGGTTGCAAAAAGTTAGGGAAGCACTGGCAGTAATTAAACAAGCAGCACAGAAGTTTGATGCAGAGATATTTAATATCAAGAACCTAAGTGAACTAGATGTTAGGAAACAGTATCAGATACAGATCTCAAACAGGTTTACAGCTTTGGAGAACTTAAATGTTAGTGAGGACATAAATAGGGCTTGAGAAAACATTAAAGAGAGTATCAAAATCTCAGCTAAAGAGAGTCTAGGGCCATATGAAAGGAAGCAGCATAAACCATGGTTTGACAAAGAATGTTCAAAATTTTTAGATCAAAGGAAGCAGGCTAAAATGCAGTGGTTACAGAATCCAAACCAAAGTAATGTAGATAAGCTGAACAATGTAAGCCGTGAAGCTAGTAGACATTTCAGGAACAAAAAGAAGGAATATCTGAAAGCTAAAATTAATGAACTTGAAGCAAGCAGTAAGAATAAGAATATCAGAGACTTGTATAGGGGCATCAATGACTTTAAGAACGGTTACCAGCCTAGAAATAATGTAGTAAAGGATGAGAAGGGTGATCTGGTTGCAGACTCCCACAGTATTTTGGCTAGGTGGGGGAATCATTTCTTTCAGCTATTGAATGTACATGGGGGTAATGATGTTAGGCAGACTGAAATACATACAGCAGAGCCACTGGTGCCTGAGCCCAGTGACTCTGAGGTTGAGATGGCTTTTGAAAAGCTAAAAAGGCACAAATCACCAGGTATCGATCAAATTCCAGCAGAACTGATTAAAGCAGGAGGTAGGACATTCATTCTGAGATCCATAAATTTATTAATTCTATTTGGAATAAACAGGAATTGCCTGAGCAGTGGAAGGAGTCAATCATTGTACCTATTTATAATAAGGGTGATAAAATAGACTGTAGTAATTATCGAGGCATATCACTTTTGTCAACCACATACAAAATTCAATCCAACATACATCTGTCAAGGTTAACTCCATATGCAGAGGAAATTATTGGGGAGCATCAGTGTGGATTTAGACGTAACAGGTCGACTACTGATCATATATTCTGCATTCGTCAAATACTTGAGAAAAAATGGGAATAAAATGAGGCAGTGCATCATCCAATTATAGACTTCAAGAAAGCCTATGATTCAGTTAGGAGGGAGGTCTTGTATAATATTTCATTGAATTTGGTATCCCCTTGAAACTAGTACGGCTAGTAAAAATGTGTCTAAATGAAACCTATAGCAGAGTCCGGGTAGGCAAACATTTGTCTGACACATTTCCTATTAAGAATGGTTTGAAACAAGGAGATGCTTTATCATGCCGATTTGCTTTGGAATATGCCATTAGGAGGGTTCAGGCAAACCAAGAGGGTGTGAAATTGAATGGTACACATCAGCTTCTAGTTTATGCTGATGATGTTAATATATTGGGCGGAAGCATGCATGCTATAAAGAAGAACACAGAAGCTTTAGTAGTCGCTAGTAAGGAGATTGGTCTAGAAGTAAATGCTGAGAAAACTAAGTACATGGTCATGTCTCGAGATCAGAATGCAGGCCAAAATCACAATATAAAGTTAGATAATAAATCCTTTGAAAGGGTGGAACAGTTCAAATATTTAGGAACAACCCTAACAAATCGAAATTCCATTCAGCAAGAAATTAAGAGCAGATTGAAGTCGGGGAGTGCTTGTTATCATTTCGGTGCAGGATCTTCTGTCTTCCAGTTTGCTATCCAAAAATACAAAGATTTAGATATACAGAACTATAATTTTGCCTGTTGTTTTGTTTGGGTGTGAGACTTGGTCTCTCACACTGAGGGAGGAACATAGGTGTTCGAGAATAGGGTGCTGAGGAGGATATTTGGGCCTAAGAGGGACGAGGTAACAGGGGAGTGGAGAAGACTACATAACGAGGAACTTAATGATCTGTACTCATCACCAAATATTATTCAGGTGATCAAATCAAGATGAATGAGGTGGGCAGGTCATGTAGCACGTATGGGTGAGGGGAGAGGTGCATACAGGATTTTGGTGGGGAGACCTGAGGGAAGGAGACCACTTGGGACCCAGGCATAGATGGGAGGATAATATTAAAATGGATCTTCAAGAATTGGGATGGGGGGCATGGACTGTATTGATATGGCTCAGGCTAGGGACAGGTGGTGGGCTATTGTAAGTGCAGTAATGAGCCTTGGGGTTCCATAAAACGCGGGGAATTTCTTGACTAGCTGATGACCCGCTAGCTTCTCAAGAAGGACTCTGCTCCATGGAGTTTGTTATGGAGTTAGTTTACCAGACTGTATTTTTATTGGATGTTGTATTATAAATACATGCTCATACTGTGACTCACACACTCACTCATATATAAACCAAAACACACACACACACAAGACAGTTTAAGAATCGGGAAATTGAAATCAGATACCTAAGATATTTGAGACCTCCTTCTGCAGTTGGCATTCTTTTAACCAGCTGAGCATACTGTGAGACTTGGAATGAACTAAAGAGTGATGAACAGACCAAGACATCTTGGGAACTACAGGAACAGGCCTTCATGACTTAACCATACAAAGTTGATGATGATGATGATGACTGTGTTGATATACACTGTAGGATTTTTTGTGAACATATACTCTGACTGAATAGCTGGATGCTGTCATTTCAAATCAGATTGACCTATGAGTATGAGTATGGGTCGGGCCCTTGCGGTCCCGATGGACGTAGGCCTTTGACAGGCCCTTTGTGCCCCTTAACTAAAGTCCAAGTCATATAAGAGCCCTGTCCTTGTAATAAAGGTCCAGATTGCCCCCAGACTTAATTCTCTGACATCCTCAGAGTTCAAAAAGAAGGAACCCAGATAAGTGTGTCTGTGTGTCACCAGGGCTTCACACTCACACAAGACATGAGCTGAGGTCTCCTCCTCTGCCCCGCATTTCCTACACAAGGGACTGTCGCTCAGTCCCATAATGTGAAGGTGTCTTCTCAAGGTGGTATGTCTGGTAAGCAGACCAATAACCACCCTGTTAAAGGACAGCAGCCTGGTCCTAACGGCAATACGAGGGCCCGAGATAACTCTCGAGCCTGTCTCTTAGTGCCAGCAAGTCCCTGCCACAATGTCAAGTGCTGTTTATCCAACCAGCACTGAATTTTCTTCTTTATACTCTGCCTTGAGACTCCCAGGGCCGGCTCCGGTCTGACAAATTGGTGAACGGAACTACTCCTTGCGAGCTCATCGGCAATTTCATTTCCTTGTATTCCAGAATGTCCGGGGACCCAAAAGAGTCCCACAGAGTGATAGGTGGAGATATCATTCAAAGCTGCTTGACTATGAGAGCAAAGACTAATGTATTTCTCTGATCTAGCATTAACTTGTATTTCATAAGCACAGGCCAGGATAGCATATATTTCAGCCTGGAAGACTGTTACATATTTTCCTAGAGAGATACTGAGCCTCCTACCCAAGGACTGCCCATAGACTCTGGCCTCTGCCCTCCCCCCCCTGCATTCTGGACCCATCTGTATACCAGACGAGCCCCTTTACCACAGGTGGGGACCCAGGTTCACTTAATGGAATAGCTGTTTAAATAAAAGTCTAGCTGATATGTATTTATTGTACAGTAATTTCTGTATGAAACATAAATGCCCAATAGGCATTTCCAGTTTTTGTGATGTTCACTAGAATATGCAAACTTAAATATGGAGACAGTTCATTTTTCTACCTAAATAGGATTTAAACTTTTAAGAATCATATTCATTGTTTTATAGTTTCAAATTTAACAGGGTAAGAGTTGAAGATGTGGGCAGTTCGAAGAAAGTGCATATTTTATGTTTGGCATGTCAAAGGAAGTTAACTTAGGATTGTAAAAACTGAGGATCACTATATGTTTTCAGTCAAATACAACAGTATCCCATATCTATCCATGTTGCTGTGTGCTTCAGTGTGGCCATACCATCCTCAGGCAAGCATGCAAAATCACTTCAAAGTGACTGCACACTCGCGTGATGATGGTATGGCATATGAAACATAGCAACATGGGTATGTATGTGTGTGATATTTGGCTGAAATATACAGTGATGGTAATGTATGCAACACGATGAGCAAATATTTAGTTCCAAAAATTTCAAAATTAGCTTTTCATCACAACATTTAATCCTCATGCTATCAGACCAGTTGTTTTAAATACTGTAGACACACACTTTGTTGTAGTATGTTAAGCTCAGCAGAGATTATTTAATTTTACTGCTTTCTGCTGCATTAGGAATGGCAGGGGGTTAACACTGATTTGTATCACATGCCCAACCACCCCCAGAATGATACACCATCAGGGGATGAATTCGGGAATGTAAAAATGTTGTTTGTGCTCTTCCTGGTGAATGGTGATTTATACTTTGCAGTGTGACCTGTGTAAACAGGAGCCCCTCTGTGGGACCCGCTGGCACTGTGTGGACTGCCCACCGAACGTGTCTGTTGACTTCTGCACTGATTGTGTTGTAACTCAAATGGAATCCAGCAACCCTCACCCTCTAACACACCACCTGGTGGACTTGAGGAAAAGTGAGGAACACAGGAGAGGTGTGTGGGACCAGGACTATATGCCTGGGTCCTTCTCAGTGACAGGAAGACCAAACAGTTATAACTATCTGGACCCGAACTTTATGCCTGAGTAATGCCAGGCATCTGTAAATTAGCCAGCACTTTCAGATACATATACATTTTTATATGCTTTATGTACAGACCTACAGTTGACTGTACCTAACCCTGTCCATACTGTGAATGAAATTGCTCAGTCCAATACACCAGGCATGTCTTCTCTGAATACTCTTGTGGCTTAAAAGTGATAGTGTCATTTTTTTTGTTTCATCAATGGAAATTGTGGCCAAGTTACCATAGATATTGTGTACAAACAAAAGAGTTTTTTGCTAAACAAAAATCAGCTTGGCAAGTGCTAAAGTTCTTTAAATGTTCACAGCTTTCAAAGGTGGTTTGACAGATGTACGATGAGTGTGCTAGTTTTCGTCCACATAGGATTGAACATGGCAAGATCAGCATTCTTTCAGATTGACATTCATGGATGTGGCAGGAAATTAAAACTTAATTGCTCCAGATTTTCATAAATGAAAATTTACAAATGCACGTGAATTAATGTGAAACTTGTCCAGTTTGACTGTGTTACTTGACTGTCTGGTGAAAGTGATGTCTCTGTCATTTTGCAAATTAGTGAAAGATGCATTCCAATTTCGAGTCCTGTTTTCCAAAAACTGTATTTTGTAGCTTTGCATACATTGTTACAGTTACAGAGCTAATTCCACAGCTGTTTTTTTTAATCATCATATGTACATGACACTAAATTAGAAAAGTTCAAAATAAAAGTCTCAGAACTTGATGAAACTTATATTTTGTTTGTGTACAAATGTTTTGTATCATGAACCCTTTCTTTCAGTTTTAGCTGTATGTAAAGCAGTGGGTTAAACTCATCCAGTGTGGAGCAAAATTGAAACAGCCCAGGCTGGCATGGCTAGATGTCCAGCTGCTCTGGCTTGACACCTGGCTGGCTTGGGTTGACGCCCAGTCAGTCTGACTAGACAGTCATCTGGTGTGTAGATGGGCTAGTGACCTATGATATATGGTAACCCTACCCTAACCATGCACCTGCCCCTGTGCGTGCCATGACGGTATAGGGGGGAGTGGACATATACATCGACATTTTCTTAACCTCGGTACTAGATGGAGGTGAATGGTCAGCTTCACCACCCAGAATATTCCGAGGCAAGTATGTCCTCCTACCACGAGCCTGCATGTCTTTGAAAATATTCCGAGGCAGGTATGTCCTACCGCTAGCCGGCAACACTTATCCGAGGCAGCCTTAAGTTGGTCCCACTACAACACATGGGTGACACACTGAAAATATTCCGAAGCAGGTATGTGCAGTTTTTTAGTTTCTTTATTGATTTTAATTACTACTGCCGCGAGTGCATCAGCAAGTACAAATACGCAAATAATTACATTGTGCTGTGACAAAGTCTCGACATTCCACGGAGATCCACCGGACTATACCCTACACCCTTGATCTACCTCTTGTTGGACTGTTCCTTCCTTTCATTTCCTTTTGGGAGGCAACCAGAGTTTACCTGAGAAGTGGTATATTTTTTATTATTATAATTCTTACTATTCAGTTTACCAACAAATGCACAAACATAAACTACCTTTATAGTTTTATTAGTAACGTTGTATTCCCCTACACGTGTTTCGGTCCGTAGACCATCTTCAGGTGGGTAATTAGGCTACTACACTTCACATTGCATGTTAAAAGGGGCCCGAAGAGCACACTTGTCTCAGTAATAGGTTATAAACGGCTGTTCACACGAAACCCTTCTCCGCATCAGCCCTCAAGGCCCTCGCTTGAGTATTTGCTACTACCACCAAGATCTGCACCGGCGGCGGCTCCAGGCGGGCTCACGCCCAGACCCTTCCGCGCTCACCGCCGCACTCTCCTACTCGCCGGGGCTTCAGCATAGCGGCCTTGCCTTCCGGCGGCCGGGTATAGGCACGGAGCTTTAGCACCATCCATTTTCAGGGCTAGTTGCTTCGATAGGTGAGTTGTTACACACTGCTTAGCGGATTCCGACTTCCATGGCCACCGTCCTGCTGTCTTAAGCAACCAACGCCTTTCATGGTCTCCCATGAGCTCCGCTTTAGGCGCCTTAACCCGGCGTTTGGTTCATCCCACAGCGCCAGTTCTGCTTACCAAAATTGGCCCACTTGGCACCATCATCCGTCTTCTCGCGGCTTCGCTCAAGCAAGCCGGAGATCTCACCCATTTAAAGTTTGAGAATGGGTTGAGGTCGTTTCGGCCCCAAGGCCTCTAATCATTCGCTTTACCGGATGAGACTGGCCCACTCCAACTCGGCGCCAGCTATCCTGAGGGAAACTTCGGAGGGAACCAGCTACTAGATGGTTCGATTAGAGAGGCGATCTCCTTGGGCGCCACGAAAGAAGATGAAGCGGTGGAGCTATGTACATATTCAATAACGTTTTTTTCCGCCATCGTATATCGCGCAAGCAGGCGAACCAAAGTCGACATGTTCGCCGACCTTGAGACTTATGGACCTGCGGTCCATGGTGAACTTCGCCGCCGGTTCGACTCCTCCTGTCACGGTATGCAGACGGAAAGACAATTTGTTGCACCTGTAGGGTTCCTGCTTGCAGAGATGCTCGCAGAGTGTAGGCAAATGAACCGACAGGGTGTGCAGAAAATACGGAGTCAGAACTACCGGCGCCTGTCTGGCGGCGCCGAACTCGACGCAGACCTGGTAAGTGCCGTCGGGGTAAAATCTTACACTCACGTACTTGGTGTCATCTGGGTCGGCGTGGGCTCAGCCAACCACTGTGGTGGCGGGCACGACAGGTGAGGGCGCTGCTCTGGCCTCTGCTCGCTCGTTCGGCATGGGCTCAGCCACCCACTGTGGTGGCGGGTACGACAGGTGAGGGCGCTGCTATGGCCTCTGTTCGCTTCGTCGGCATGGGCTCAGCCAGCCTCTGTGGTGGCGGGCACGACAGGTTAGGGCGCTGCTCTGGCCTTTGTTCGCTTGTTCGGTATGGTCTCACATAGCCACTGTGGTGGCGGGCACGATAGTTCAGGGCGCTCTTCAGGCCTCTGTTCGCTTGGTCGGCGTGGCCCCAGCCAGCCACTGGGGTGGCGGGCACGACAGGTGAGGGCGCTGCTCTGGCCTCTGTTCGCTCGGTCGGCGTGGGCTCAGCCAGCCACTGTGGTGGCGGGCACGACCAGTGAGGGCGCTGCTCTGGCCTCTGTTCTCTCCATCAGCGTGGGCTCAGCCAGCCACTGGGGTGGCGTGGACGACAAGTGATGGCGCTGCTTTGGCCTCTGTTCGCTCGGTCGGCGTGGGCTCAGCCAGCCACTGTGGTGGCGGGCACGACCAGTGAGGGCGCTGCTCTGGCCTCTGTTCTCTCCATCAGCGTGGGCTCAGCCAGCCACTGGGGTGGCGTGGACGACAAGTGAGGGCGCTGCTTTGGCCTCTGTTCGCTCGGTCGGCGTGGGATCAGGCAGCCACTGGGGTGGCGTGCACGACAGGTGAGGGCGCTGTTCTGGCCTCTATTCGATCGTTCGGCGTGGGCTCAGCTAGCCACTGTAATGGCGGACACGTCAGGTGAGGTCGCTGCTCTGGCCTCTGTTCGCTTGGTCTGCGTGGGCCCAGCCAGCCACTGTAGTGGCGGGCACGACAGGTGAGAGCGATGCTCTGGCCTCTGTTAGCTCGGTCGGCGGGGGCGCAACCAGCCACTTTGGTGGCGGGCACGACAGGTGAGGGCGATGCTCTGGCCTTTGATTGTTTAGTCGGCGTGGGCTCAGCCATCCACTGTGGTGGCGGACACGACAGGTGAGGGCGCTGCTCTGGACTCTGTTTCCTTGGTCGGCGTGGGCTCAGCCAACCATTGTAGTGGCGGACTCGAACGGTGAGGGCGTTGTTCTGGCCTCTGTTCGCTTGGTCGGCGTCAGCCCAGCCAGCCACTGTGGTGGCGGGCACGACAGGTGAGGGCTCAGATCTGGCCTCTGTTTGCTTGGTAGGCGCAGGGTCAAACAGCCACTATGGTGGGGGGCACATCAGTTGAGAGCGATTCTCTGGCCTCTGTTCCCTTGGTCCGTGTGGGGCCAGCCACCCACTGTGGTCGCGAGCACTACAGGTGAGGTGGCTGCTCTGGCCTCTGTTCGCTTGTTCGGTGAAGGCTCAGCCAGCCACAGCGGTGGCGGGCACGACAGGTGAGGGCGCTGCTTTGGCCTCTCTTCGCTCGGTCGGCGTGGGCTCAGCCAGCCACTGTGGTGGCGGGCACGACAGGTGAGGCCGCTGCTCTGGCCTCTGTTCGATCGATTGCGTTGGCCCAGCCAGCCACTGTGGTGGCGGGCACGACAGGTGAGGGCGCTGCTTTGGCCCCTGTTCGCTCGGTCGGCGTGGTCTCAGTCAGCCACTGTGGTGGCGGACAATACAGGTGAGGCCGTCCCTCTGTCCTCTTGGTCGGCGTGGTCCCATCCAGCCACTGTGGTGACGGGCACTACAGGTGAGGGCGCTGCTCTGGCCTCTGTTCGCTCGGTCTGCGTGGGCTCAGCCACCCACTTTGCTGGTGGATACGACAGGTGAGGGCGCTGCTTTGGCCTCTGTTCGTTTCGTTTGCGTGGGCCCAGCCAGCCACTGTGATGGCGGGCACGACTGGTGAGGGCGCTGCTCTGGCCTCTGTTCGATCGGTCTGCGTGGGCTCAGCCAGCCGCTGTGGTGGCGGGCACGACAGGTGAGGACGTTGCACTGGCCTCTGTTCGCTCGGTCGGCGTGGACTCAGCTAGCAACTGTGGTGGCGGGCACGACAGGTGAGGGCGCTGCTCTGGCCACCGTTCGCTCTGTCGGCGTGGGCTCAGCCAGCCACTGTGGTGGCGGGCACAACAGGTGAGGGCGCTGCTCTGGCCTCTGTTCGATTGGTCGGCGTGGGCTCAGCTAGCCACTGTAGTGGCGCAATTGAAAGGTGAGGGCGTTGTTCTGGCCTCTGTTCGCTTGGTCGGCGTGAGCCCAGCCAGCCACTGTGGTGGCGGGCACGACAGGTGAGGGCGCAGATCTGGCCTCTGTTTGCTTGGTCGGCGCAGGTTCAGAGAGCCATTGTGGTGGCGGGTACATCAGTTGAGAGCGATTCTCTGGCCTCTGTTCCCTTGGTCCGGTTGGGCCAGCCAGCCACTGTGGTCGCGGGCACTACAGGTGAGGTGGCTGCTCTGGCATCTGTTCGCTTGTTCGGGGTCGGCTCAGCCATCCACTGCGGTGGCGGGCACGACTGGTGAGGGCGCTGCTCTGGCCTCTGTTCTTTCGATCGGCGTGGGCTCAGCCAGCCACTAGGGTGGCGTGGACGACAGGTGAGGACGCTGCTTTGGCCTCTGTTCGCTCGTTCGGTGTGGGATCAGGCAGCCACTGTGGTGGCGTGCACGACAGGTAAGGGCGCTGTTCTAGCCTCTATTCGATCGTTCGACGTGGGCTCAGCCAGCCACAGTGGTGGCGGGCACGACTTGTTAGGGCACTGCTCTGGCCTCTGTTCGCTTGCTCGGCGTGGGCTTAACCAGCCCATGTGGTGGCAGGCACGACAGGTGAGGGCGCTGCTCTAGCCTCTTATCGCTTCTTGGGCGTGGTCTCAGCCAGCCACTGTGGTGAGGGGCACGACATTTGAGGGCGCTTCTCTGGCCTCTTATCGTTTTTCGGCGTGGGCCAAGCCAGCCACTGTTATGTCGGGCACGACAGGTGAGGGCGCTGCTCTGGCCTCTGTTCCCTAGGTCGGCGTGGGCTCAGACAACCACTGTGGTGGCGGTCACGACAGGTAAGGACGCTGCTCTGGCCTCTGTTCCCTAGGTCGGCGTTGGCCCCGCCAGCCACTGTGGTGGCGGGCACGACATGTGAACGCGATGCTCTGGCCTCTGTTTGCTCGGTCGGCGTGGGCTCAGCCACCCAATTGTCGTGCCCACCACCACAGTGGCTGTCTGACCCCACGCCGAACAAGCGAACAGAAGCGCCATCACATGTCGTACCCGCCACAACAGTGGCTGGCTGGACCCACGCCGACAAGCGAGAAGAGGCCATAGCAGCGCCCTCACCTCTCGTGTCCGCCACCACATCGGCTGGCAGAGCCCACGCCGAACAAGCGAACAGAAACCACAGCAGCGCTCTGACATTTCGTGCCCGCCACCACAATGGAAGCTGAGCCCAAGCCGACACAGCGAACGGAGGCCATAGCAGCGCCCTCACCTCTCGTGCACGCCACCACATTGGCTGGAAGAGCCAACGCCGAACAAGCGAACAGAGGCCACAGCAGCGCCCTGACATTTCGTGCCAGCCACCGCAATGGAAGCTGAGCCCAAGCCGACAGAGCGAACAGAGGCCAGAGCAGCGCCCTCACCTGTCGTGCACGCCACAACAGTGGCTGGCTCAGCCTACGCCGACCAAGCGATCAGAGGCCAGAACGGCGCACTGATCTGTCGTGCCCGCCAACACAGTGGCTGGCTGAGCCCAAGCGGACCGAGCGAACAGAGGCCAGAGCAGCGCCATCACCTTTCGTGCCCGCTACCACAGCGGCTGTCTAAGCCCTTGCCGACAAAGCGAACAGAGGCCAGAACTGCGTCCTCACCTGTCGTGCCCGCCAACACAGTGGCTGTCTAAGCCCACGCCGACAAAGAAAACAGAGACCAGAGCAGCGTCCTGATCTGTCGTGCCCGCCACCACAGTGGCTGGCTGAGCACACGCCAACCTAGCGAACAAAGGCCAGAGCAGCGCCCTCACCAGGCGTGCCCGCCACCATAGCGGATGTCTAAGCCCATGCCGACCAAGCGAACAGAGGCCACAGCTGAGGCCTGATCTGTCGTGCCCGCCAACACAGTGGCTGGCTGGGCCAACGCCGACAACGCGAACAGAGGCCAGTGCTGCGCCCTCACCTGTCGTTCCTGCCACCTCAGCGGCTGTCTAAGCCCACGCCGACCAAGCGAACAGAGATCAGAGCAGCGCCCTGATCTGTCGTGCACGCCACCACAGTGGCTGTCTAAGCCCATGCCGACCAAGCTATCATTGGCAAGATCAGCGCCCTGATCTGTCGTGCCCGCCAACACAGTTGCTGGCTGAGCCCACGCCAACCGAGCGAACAGAGGCCAGAGTAGCGCCATTAGCTGTCGTGCCCGCTACCACAGTGGCTGTCTAAGTCCACACCGACCAAGCAAACAGAGGCCAGAGCAGCGCCCTGATCTGTCGTGCCGGCCATCACAGTGGCTGGCTTAGCCCACGCCAACCGAGCGAACAGAGGCCATAGGAGAGCCATCACTTGTCGTGCCCGCTACCACAGTGGCTGTCTAAGGCCACAACGACCGAGCGAACAGAGGCCAGAGCTGCGCCCTCTCCTGTCGTTCCCGCCACCACAGTGGCTGTCTAAGCCCACGCCGACCAAGCAAACAGAGGCCAGAGCAGCGCCCTGATCTGTCGTGCCGGCCATCACAGTGGCTGGCTTAGCCCACGCCAACCGAGCGAACAGAGGCCAGAGGAGAGCCATCACTTGTCGTGCCCGATACCACAGTGGCTGTCTAAGGCCACAACGACCGAGCGAACAGAGGCCAGAGCAGCGCCCTAACATATCATGCCCGCCACCACAAAGGAAGCTGAGCCCAAGCCGACAAAACGAACAGAGTCCAGAGCAGCGCCCTCACCTTTCGAGCCCGCCACCACAGTGGCTGGCTCAGACCACGCCGACCGAGCGAACAGAGGCTAGAAGAGTGCCCTCACCTGTCGTGCCCGCCACCACAGCGGCTGTCTAAGCCCTTGCCGACCAAGCGAACAGAGGCCAGAGTAGCGCCCTGATATTAGATGCCCGCCAACACAGAGGCTCGCTGAGCCCACGACGACCGAGTAAACAGAGGCCTGAACAGCGACCTTACCTGTCGTGTCTGCCACCACAGCGGCTGTATGAACCGATTCCGACCAAGCGAGCAGAGGCAGGAGCAGCGCCCTTATCTGTCGTGCCCGCCACCACAGTGGCTTGCTGGACCCACGCCTACCAATCGAACAGAGGCCAGAGCAGCGCCCTGATCTGTCTTGCCCGCCGCCACAGTGGCTGGCTGTGCCCACGCCGACCGAGCGAACAGAGGCCTGAGCAGCGCTCCCTCCTGTCGTGGCCGCCACCACAGGGGCTGTCTAAGCCCTTGCAGACCAAGAGAACAGAGGCCAGAACTGCGCCTTCATCTATCGTGCCCCACATCACAGAAGCTGTCTACGCCCACGCCGACCAAGGAAACACAGACCAGAGTAGCGTCCTGATCTGTCGTGCCCGCCACCACAGTTGCGGGCTGAGAACACGCCGACCGAGCGAACAAAGGCCAGAGCAGCGCCCTCACCATTCGTGCCTGCCACCACAGCGGATGTCTAAGCCCATGCCGACAAAGCGAAGAGAGGCCAGTTCTGAGCTCTGAATTTTCGTGCCCGCTACCAAAGTGGCTAGCTGGGCCCACGCCGACAAAGCGAACAAAGGCCATTGCTGCGCCCTCACCTGTCGTTCCTGCCACCACAGTGGCTGTCTAAGCCCACACCGACCAAGCGAACAAAGATCAGAGAAGAGCACTTATCTGTCGTGCCCGCCACCACAGTGACTGGCTGGACCCACGCCTACCAATCGAACAGAGGCCAGAGCAGCGCCCTGATCTGTCTTTCCCGCCACCACAGTGGCTGGCTGAGCCCTCGCCGACCGAGCGAACAGAGGCCTGAGCAGCGCCCTCACCTGTCGTGCCCGCCACCAAAGTAGCTTTCGAAGCCCACGCCGACCAAGCGAACAGACATCAGAGCAACGCCCAGATCTGTCGTGCCCGCAACCACAGTGCCTGGCTGAGCCCACGCCGACCGAGCGAGAAGAGGCCATAGCAGCACCCTCACATTTCGTGCCCGACACCACAATGGCTGGCTGAACCCAAGCCGAACGAGCGAACAGAGGCCAGAGCAGCGCTCGCACCTGTCGTTCCCGCCACCACAGGGGCTCTCTGAGCCCATGTCGACCAAGCTATCAGAGGCCAGAGCAGCGCCCTGATCTGTCGTGACCGCCAACACAGTGGCTGGCTGGACCCACGAGTAGCAATCGAACATAGGCCGGAGCAGCGCCCTAATCTGTCTTGCCCGCAACCACAGTGGCTGGCTGAGCGAGCGAACAGAGGCCAGATCAGAGCCCTCACCAGTCGTGCCTGCCACCACAGCAGATTTATAAGCCCATGCTGACCAAGCGAACAGAGGCCAGAACTGAGCCTTGATCTGTCGTGCCGGCCACCACAGTGGCTGGATGGGTCCATGCCGACAAATCGAACAGAGGCCAGTGATGCGCCCTCACCTGTCGTTCCTGCCACCACTGTGGCTGGCTGAGCCCACGCCGACCAAGCGAACAGAGGTCAGAGCAGCACCCTGATCTGTCGTGCCCGCCATCACAGTGGTTGGCTGAGCCCACGCTGGGCCCACGCCAACCCAGGGAACAGAGGCCAGATCAGCGCCCTCACCTGCCGTGACCGTATCCACAGTGGCTGTCTGAGCCCACGCCGAACAAGCTAACAGAGGCCAGGGCAGCGCCCTCACCTGCCGTGCCCGACACCATAGTGTCTGACTGAGCCCACGCCGACCAAGAGAAGAGAGGCCAGTCCAGCGCCATCACCTGTCGTGCCCGCCAACACAGTGGCTGGCTCAGCCCACGCCAACCAAGCGAACAGAGGCCAGAGGAGCGCCATCACCTGTCGAGCCCGCTACCACAGTGGCTAAGCCCACACCGACCGAGCGAACAGAGGCCAGAGCAGCGCCCTGACATTTCGTGCCCGCCACCACAAAGGAATCTGAGACCAAGCCGAAAGAGCGAACAGAGGCCAGAGCAGTGCCCTCACCTGTCGAGCCCGCCACCACAGTGGCTGGCTCAGCCAACGCAGACCGAGCGAAGAGAGGCTGGAAGAGCGCCCTCACCTGTCGTTCCTGCCACCACAGTGGCTGTCTAAGCCCACACCGACCAAGCGAACAGAGATCAGAGCAGCGCCCTGATCTGTCGTGCCCGCAATCACAGTGCCTGGCTGATCCCACACCGACCGAGCGCACAGTGTCCAGAGCAGCGCCTTCACAATTCGTGTACGCCATCACAGTTGCTGTCTAAGCCAACGCCGACCAAGCGAACAGAGATCAGAGCAGCGCACAGATCTGTCGTGCCCGCCAACACAGTGCCTGGCTGAGCCCACGCCGACCGAAAGTGCAGAGGCCATAACAGCACCATCACATTTCGTGCCCGACACCACAATGGCTGGTTGAACCCAAGCCGATCGAGCGAACAGACGCCAGAACAGCCCGCTCACCTGTCGTTCTCGCCACCACAGTGGCTGTCTGAGCCCATGCCGACCAAGCTAACAGAGGCCAGAGCAGCGCCCTGATCTGTCGTGCCCGCTACCACAGTGGCTGTCTAAGCCCACACCAACCGAGCGAACAGAGCCCAGAGCAGCGCCCTGACATTTCGTGCACGTCACCACAAAGGAAGCTGAGCCCAAGCCGGCAGAGCGAACAGAGGCCAGAGCAGCGCCCTCACCTGTCGAGCCCGCCACCACAGTGGCTGGCTGAGCCCACGCCGACCGAGCGAACAGAGGCCTGAGCAGCGACCTCACCTGTCGTGTCCGCCACCACAGCGGCTGTCTAAGCCCTTGCCGACCAAGAGAACAGAGGCCAGAACTGCGCCCTCACCTGTCTTGCCTGCCACAACAAAGGCTGTCTAAGCCCACGCCGACCAAGCAAACAGCGACCAGAGCAGCGTCCTGATCTGTCGTGCCCGCCAACACAGTGGCTGGCTGAGCACACTCCGACCGAGCGAACAAAGGCCAGAACAGCGCCCTCACCAGTCGTGGCCGCCACCACAGCGGCTGTCTAACCCTTGCCGACCAAGCGAACAGAGGCCAGAACTGCGCCCTCAACTGTCATGCCCGCCACCACAGTGGCTGTCTAAACCCACGCCGACCAAGAAAACAGAGGCCAGAGCAGCCCCCTGATCTGTCGTGCCCGCCAACACAGTGCCTGGCTGAGCCCACGCCAACCGTGCGAACAGAGGTCAGAGGAGCGCCATCACCTGTCGTGCCCGCTACCACAGTGGCTGTCTATGCCCACACCGACCGAGCGAACAGAGGCCAGAGAAGCGCCCTAACATTTCGTGCCCGCCACCACAAAGGATGCTGAGCCAAAGACGACAGAGAGAACAGAGGCCAGAACAGCGCCCTCACCTTTGGAGCCCGCCAGCACAGTGTCTGGTTCAGCCCACGCCGACCGAGCGAACAGAGGCCTGAGCAGCGCCTCACCTGTCGTGGCTGCCACCACAGCGGCTGTCTAAGCCTTTGCCGACCAAGTGATCAGAGGCCAGAGCAGCGCCCTGATCTGTCTTGCCCGCCAACACAGTGACTGGCTGAGGCAACGCCGACCGAAAGTGCAGAGGCCATAACAGCACCATCACATTTCGTGCCCGACACCACAATGGCTGGTTGAACCCAAGCCGATCGAGCGAACAGACGCCAGAACAGCCCGCTCACCTGTCGTTCTCGCCACCACAGTGGCTGTCTAAGCCCACGCCGACCACGCAAACTGAGACCAGAGCAGCGTCCTGATCTGTCGTGTCCGCCACCACAGTGGCTGTCTAAGCCCATACCAACGAAGCGAACAGAGGTCAGAGCAGCGCCCTGATCTTTCGTGCCCGCCACCACAGTGGCTGGCTGAGCCCACGCCGACCGTGCGAAGAGGGGCATGAGCAACGCCCTCACCTGTCGAGTCCGCCAAAACAGCGGCTGTCTATGCCAATGCCGACCAAGCGAACAGAGGCCAGAGCAGCGCCCTGAATTGTCGTGCCCGCCTCCACAGTGTCTGGCTGGACCCACGCCTACCAATCGAACAGAGGCCAGAGCAGCGCCCTGATCTGTCTTGCCCGCTGACCCACCGACGACGTCTGGTACGACGTCTGGAAAGACGTGCTTTCAGAGGTTTTATTACCGTGGATCGTTTTGTTTGGGGGTGGATCACCCCACATATATTATCAATGCACCAAATCAACATTAAGGATTTATTTATAACAAATAAAATAAATAACCAATAAAATACTTCAGATGCGTACTTACAGTCTTTGCAGAGTGCAACACAAATAAAGAAATAGTCTAACCAAAACAGACGACTGGTTCCAGAGAAGCTTTACCATCTCAAGACTTTGTGATGCCTGTCTTTACAAACTCCTCTAGACGTAGCAAGACCAAGGACTGCTGCCATCCTTGCCGAAACAGAATTTTGATGTAAAGGCCGAGACCGGAATTAGTTGCTCGTAGCTCCGAGCCCGGATGCAGAGTGATAAAGCAACTACCAACTACTAACCAGGTAAACTCTGGTCGTATTCAAAAGGTAAAAAGGTAGGGGAGAAAAGGAGCAATAGGGACAGTCCAACTACGATTATACGGGGTGTAAGGTACAGTTTGCCGAATCTCCGTGGAGTGCCGAACCTTTGTACCGGCACAACCTACGTATTACGTACAATTCGTAATATTCATGAGCCATAAATAACAAGCATGGCTCACCGCAACCACAGTGGCTGGATAAGCCCACGACATCCGAGCGAACAGAGGCCAGAGGAGCGCCATCACGTTTCGTGCCCGCTAGCAAAATGGCTGTCTAAGCCCACACTGACCGAGCGAACAGAGGCCAGAGCAGCGCCCTGACATTTCGTGCCCGCCACCACAAAGGAAGCTAAGCCTAAGCCGAAAGAGCGAACAGAGGCCAGAGAAGTGCCCTCACCTGTCGAGCCCGCCACCACAGTGGCTTTCTGAGCCCATGCCTACCAAACTAACCGAGGCCAGAGCAGCGCTCTCACCGGTCGTGCCCGCCACCACAGTGGCTGTCTAAGCACTTGCCGACCAAGCGAACAGAGGCCAGAACTGCGCCCTCACCTGTCGTGCCCGCCACAACTGTGACTGTCTAAGCCCACGCCGAACAAGCGAATAGGGACCAGATCAGCGTCCTGATCTGTCGTGCCCGCCACCACAGTGGCTGGCTGAGCACACGCCGACCGAGCGAACAACGGCCAGAGCAGCGCCCTCACCAGTCGTGCCCGCCCTCGCAGCGAATGTCTAAGCCCATGACGACCAAGCGAACAGAGGCCAGAGCAGCGCCCTGATCTGTCGTGCCCGCCACCACAGTCGCTGACTGGACCAACGCCTACCAATCGAACAGAGGCCAGAGAAGCGCCCTGATCTGTCTTGCCCGCCACCACAGTGGCTGGCTGAGCCCACGCCGACCGAGCGAACAGAGGCCAGAGCAGCGCTCTGACATTTCGTGCCCGCCACCAGAAAGGAAGTTGAGCCCACGCCGACCAAGCAAACAGAGACCAGAGCAACGTTCTGATCTGTCGTGCCCGCCACCACAGTGGCTGGCTGAGCCCACGCCGACCGAGCGAACAGAGGCCAGAGCAGCGCCCTCACATGTCGTGCCCGCCAACACAGTGGCTGGCAGAGCCCACGCCAACCGAGCGAAGAGAGGCCAGAGGAGCGCTATCACCTGTCGTGCCCGCTACTACAGTGGCTGTCTAAGCCCACACCGACCGAGCGAACAGAGGCCAGAGCAGCGCCCTGACATTCCGTCCCCGCCACCACAAACGAAGCTGAGCCCAAGCCGACAGCGAACAGAGGTCAGAGCAGCGCCCTCACCTGTCGAGCCCGCCACCACAGTTGCTGGCCCAGCCCACGCCGACCGAACGAACAGAGGCTAGAAGAGCGCCCTCACCTGTCGTCCCTTGCCACCACAGCGGCTGTCTAAGCCCTTGCCGACGAAGCGAACAGAGGCCAGAGCAGCGCCCCAATCTGTCTTGCCCGCCACCACAGTGGCTGGCTGAGACCACGCCGACCAAGCGAACACAGGTCTGAGCAGCGCCCTCACCTGTCGTAGCCGACACCACAGCTGCTGTGTAAGCCCTTGCCGACCAAGCGAACAGAGGCCAGAACTGCGCCCACACCTGTCGTGCCCGCCACCACAGTGGCTCTCTAAGCCCACGCCGATCAAGCGAACAGAGGTCAGAGCAGCACCCTGATCTGTCGTGACCTCCACCACAGTGGCTGGCTGAGCCCACGCCGACGGAACGAGCAGAGGCCATAGCAGCACCCTCACATTTCGTGCCCGACACCACAATGGATGGCTGAGCACATTCCGACCAAGCTAACAGAGGCCAGAGCAGGGCCCTGATTTGTCGTGCCGGCCAACACAGTGGCAGGCTGAGCCCAAGACAAGCGACCGAACAGAGGCCAGAGGAGCGCCATCACCTGTCGTGCCCGCTACCACAGTGGCTGTCTAAGCCCACACCGACCAAGCAATCAGAGACCAGAGCAACGTCCTGATCTGTCGTGCCCGCCACCACAGTGGCTGGCTAAGCACACACCGACCGAGCGAAAAAAGGCCGGAACAGCGCCCTCACCATTCGTGCCTCCCACCACAGCGGATGTCTATGCCCATGCCGACAAAGCGAACAGAGGCCAGAGCTGAGCCCTGATCAGTCGTGTCCGCCACCACAGTGGCTGGCTCGGCCCACGCCGACAGAGCGAACAGAGACTAGAAGAGCGCCATCACCTGTCGTGCCCGCCACCACAGCGGCTGTCTAAGCCCTTGCCAACCAAGCGAACATAGGCCAGAGCAGCGCCTTGATCTGACACGCCCGTCACAACAAACGCTGGCTGAGCCCACGCCGACCGAGCGAACAGAGGCCTGATAAGCGCCCTCACCTGTCGTGCCCGCCACCACATTGGCTGCCTATGCCCACTCCGACCTAACAAACAGAGACCAGATCAGCGTCCTGAACTTTCGAGCACGCCACCACAGTGGCTAGCTGAGCAAACGCCGACCGAGCGAACAAAAGCCAGAGCAGCGCACTCACCAGTCGTGCCCGCCACCGCAGCGGATGTCTAAGCCCATGCCGACCAAGCGAACAGAGGCCAGAACTGAGCCTTGATCTGTCGTGCCCGCCAACACAGTGGCTGGCTGAGCCCACGCCAACCGAGCGAACAGAGGCCAGAGGAGCGCCGTCTCCTGTCGTGCCCGCTACAACAGTGGCTGTCTAATTCCGCACATACCGAGCGAACAGAGGCCAGAGCAGCGCCCTGAACAGACAACCCGCCACCACAGCGGCTGTCTAAGCCCATGCGGACCAAGCAAACAGAGGTCAGAGCAGCGCCCTGATCTGTCGTGCCCGCCATCACAGTGGCTGGCTGAGCCCACGCCGACTGACCGAGCAGAGGCCATAGCAGCACCCTCACATTTCGTGCCCGTCACCACAATGGCTAGCTGAGCGAGAGAACAGAGGCCGGAGCAGCGCCCCGATCTGTCGTGCCCGCCAACACAGTGGCTGGCTGAGCCCACGCCAACCGAGCGAACAGAGGCCTGAGCAGCGCCCTCACTTGTTGTGTCCGCCACCACAGCGGCTGTCAAAGCCCATGCCGACCAAGCGAACAGAGGCCAGAGTAGCGCCCTGACATTTCGTGCCCGCAACAACAAAGGAAGCTGAGCCCAAGCCGAAAGAGTGAACAGAGGCAAGAGCAGTGCACTCACCTGTTGAGCCTGCCACCACAGTGGCTGGCCCGGCCCACGCCGACAGAGCGATCAGACGCTAAAAGAGCGCCATCACCTGTCGTGCCCGCCACCACAGGGTTGTCTAAGCCCTTGCCAACCAAGAGAACAGAGGAAAGAGCAGCGCCCTGATCTGACATGCCCGTCACCACAGAGGCTGTCTGAGCCCACGCCGACCGAGCGAACAGAGGCCTGAGCAGCGCCTTCACCTGTCGTGTCCGCCACCACAGTGACTGGCTGGACCCACGCCTACTAATCGAACAGAGGCCAGAGCAGCGCCCTGATCTGTCTTGTCCGCAACCACAGTGGCTGGCTAAGCCCACACCTACCGATTGAACAGTGGCTTGAGCAGCGCCCTCACCTGTCGTGCCCGCCACCACAGCAGCTGTCTAAGCCCTTGCCAACCAAGCGAACAAAGGCCAGAACTCCGCCCTCACATTTAGTGCCCGCCACCACATTGGCTGTCTAAGCCCACGTCGACCAAGCGAACAGAGGTCAGAGCAGCGCCCTCATCTGTCGTGCCCGCCACCACAGTGGCTGGCTGAGCCCACGCAGACCGAGCGAAGAGAGGCCAGAGCAGCGCCCTCACCTGTCGTGCCCGCCAACACAGTGGCTGGCAGAGCCCACGCCAACCGAGCGAAGAGAGGCCAGAGGAGCGCTATCACCTGTCGTGCCCGCTACTACAGTGGCTGTCTAAGCCCACACCGACCGAGCGAACAGAGGCCAGAGCAGCGCCCTGGCATTCCGTGCCCGCCACCACAAACGAAGCTCAGCCCAAGCCGACAGAGCGAACAGAGGCCAGAGCAGCGCCCTCACCTGTCGAGTACGCCACCACAGTTGCTGGCCTAGCCCACGCCGACCGAACGAACAGAGGCTAGAAGAGCGCCCTCACCTGTCGTCCCTTGCCACCACAGCGGCTGTCTAAGCCCTTGACGACGAAGCAAACAGAGGCCAGAGCAGTGCCCCGATCTGTCTTGCCCGCCACCACAGTGGCTGGCTGAGACCACGCCGACTAAGCGAACACAGGTCTGAGCAGCGCCCTCACCTGTCGTAGCCGACACCACAGCTGCTGTGTAAGCCCTTGCCGACCAAGCGAACAGAGGCCAGAACTGCGTCCTCACCTGTCGTGCCAGCCACCACAGTGGCTCGCTAAGACCACGCCGACCAAGCTAACAGAGGTCAGAGCAGCGCCCTGAACTGTCGTGACCTCCACCACAGTGGCTGGCTGAGCCCACGCCGACCTAACGAGCAGAGGCCATTGCAGCACCCTCCCATTTGGTGCCCGACACCACAATGGCTTTCTGAGCACATGCCGACCAAGCTAACAGAGGCCAGAGCAGGGCCCTGATTTGTCGTGCCGGCCAACACAGTGGCTGGCTGAGCCCAAGACAAGCGAGCGAACAGAGGCCAGAGGAGCGCCATCACCTGTCGTGCCCGCTACCACAGTGGCTGTCTAAGCCCACACCGACCTAGCGAACAGAGGCCAGTGCAGCGCCCTGACATTTCGTGCCCGCCACCACAAAGGAAGCTGAGCCCAAGCCGAGCGAGCGAACAGAGGCCAGAGCAGCGCCCTCACCTCTCGTTCCCGCCACCACAGTGGCTGTCTGAGCCAATGCCGACCAAGCTAACAGAGGCCAAGACATGGCCCTGACTGTCGTGCCCGCCAACACAATGGCTGGCTGAGCCCAAGACAAGCGAGCGAACAGAGGCCAGAGCAGCGCCCTAACCTGTCGAGCCCGCCACCACAGCGGCTGTCTAAGCCCATGCCGACCAAGCGATCAGAGGCCAGGACGGCGCCGTCACCTTTCGTGCCCGCCACCATAGTGGCTGTCTAAGCCAACGCCTACCAAACAAACAGAGGCCAGAGCAGTGTCCTGATCTGTCGTGCCCGCCACCACAGTGGCTGGCTGAGCACACTCCGACTGAGCGAACAGAGGCCTGAGCAGCGCCCTCACCTGTCGTGTCCGCCACCACAGCGGCTGTCTAAGCCCATGCCGGCCAAGCGAACAGAAGCCAGAGCAGCGCCCTGATCTGTCGTGCCCGCCACCAATGTGGCTGGCTGGAGCCACGCCTACCAATTGAACAGAGGCTAGAGCAGCGCCCTGATCTGTCTTGCCCGTCAACACAGTGGCAGGCTGAGACCACGCCAAACAAATCGAACAAAGACCAGAGCAGCGCCCTCACCAGTCGTGCCCGCCACCACAGCGGATGTCTAAGCCCATGCCAACCAATCCAACAGAGGCCAGAGCTGAACCGTGATCTGTCGTGCCCGCCACCACAGTGGCTGGCTGAGCCCAAACCGACAACGCTAACAGATGCCAGAGCTGCGCCCTCACCTGTCGTTCCTGCCACCACAGTGGCTGTCTTAGGCCACGCCGACAAAGTAAACAGAGGCCAGAGCAGCGCCCTGACCTAACGTGCCTGCCACCACAGAGGCTGGCTGGGCCTACGCCGACCGAGGGAACAGAGTCCTGAGCAGCGCCCATATCTGTCGTGCCCGCCTCAACGGTGTCTGTCTGAGCCCACACCGAGCAAGCGAACTGAGGCCAGAGAAGCGCCCTCACGTGTTGTCACCGCCTCCCAGTGGCTGGCTGAGCCGACCTACAGTACAGAGGCCAGAGCAGAGCACACAACTGTCGTGTCCGCCACAACAGTTGCTTGCTGAGTCCACGCCAACCAAGCGATCAGAGGCCAGAGCAGCGCCCTCAATTGTCGTGCCTGCCACCACAGTGGCTGTCTGACCCCACGACGAACAAGCCTCTGTGGTGGCGGGAACACCAGGCGAGGGTGCTGCTCTGGCCTCTGTTTGCCCGGTCGGATTGGTCTCAGCTAGCCATTGTGGTGTCCGGCAAGAAATATGAGGGCTCTGCTCTGGACTCTGTTCGTTCGGTCGGCGTGGGCTCAGCGAGCCTCTGTGGGGCGGCAACGACAGATGAAGGCGCTTTTCTGGACTCTGTTCCCTAGGGTGGCATGGGGTCAGCCAGCCATTGAGTTGGCGGGCACTAAATGTGAGGGCGCTGCCCTGGCCTCTGTTCGCTCGGTCGTCGTGGGCTCAGCTAGCCACTGTGGTGGAGGCCCCGACAGGTGAGAGTTCAGATGTGGCCTCAGTTCTCTTGGTCGACTTAGGTACATCCACTGTGGTGACGGGCACTACAGGTGAGGTCGCTGCTCTGGCCTCTGATGGATCGGTCGGCGTGGGCTCATCCAGCCACTGTCGTGGAGGGCACGAAATGTGAGGTGGTTGCTCTGGGCTCTGTTCCATTGGTCAGCCATCCACTGTGTTAGCGTGCACGACTAAATGAGGGCGCTGCTCTAGCCTCAGTTCGATTGGTCGGCAAGGGCTTAGACAGCCGCTGTGGTGGCGGGCACGACAGGTGACGGCGCTCTTCTAACCTAGGTTCGCTCGGTCGGCGTGGGCTGAGCCTGCCACTGTGGTGTCGGGCTCAACAGGGAGGACGCTGCTCTGGCCTCTGTTCGCTCTGTCGGCTTGGGCTCAGCTTCCTTTGTGGTGTCGGGCACCAAATGTTAGGGCGCTGCTCTGGCCTCTGTGCGCTCGGTCGGTGTTGGCTTAGACAGCCACTGTGGTTGCGGGCAAGACAGATCAGGGCGCTGCTCTGGCCTCTGTTCGATTGGTAGGCGCGAGTCCAACCAGCCAATGTTTTGGGGGACACGTCAGATCAGGGCGCTGCTCTGGCTTCTCTTCGCTTGGTCGGCATTGGCTTAAACAGCCGCTGTGGTGGCGGGACACGACAGGTGAGGGCGCTGCTCAGGCCTCTCTTCGCTCGGTCGGCGTGAGCTCAGCCAGCCTCTGTGGTGGTGGGCATGTCAGATCAGGGCGCTGCTCTGATCTCTGTTCGCTTGGTGTGCGTGGGCCTTGACAGCCACTGTGGTGGCGGACACGTATGGTGAGTGCGCTGCTCTGGTCTCTGTTCGCTTTGTCGGCGTGGGCCCAGCCAGTCACTGTGGTGGCGGGCACGACAGATCAGGGCTCATCTCTGGCCTCTGTTTGCTTGGTCGGCATGGGCTTAGACATCCGCTGTGGTGGCGGGCACGACAGATGAGGACGCTGATCTGGTCTCTGTTTGCTTGGTCGGCGTAGGCTTAGACAGCCACTGTGGTGGCGGTCACGACAAGTGATGGCGCTCATCTGGCATCTGTTCGCTCGATTGTCTCGGGCTCAGCCCGCCACTGTGTTGGCGGGCACGACAGATCAGGGCGCTGCTCTGGGCTCTGTTTGCTTGGTCGGCGTGGGCTTAGACAGCCACTGTGGTGGCGGGCACGATAGGTGAGGGCGCAGTTCTGGCCTCTGTTCGCTTGGTCGGCAAGGGCTTAGACAACCGCTGTGGTGGCGGTTACGACAGGTGAGGGCGCTGCTCAGGCCTCTGTCCGCTCGGTCGGCGTGGGCACAGCCAGCCACTGTGGTGGCGGGCAAGGCAGATCTGTGCGCCTCTCTGGCCTCTGTTCCATTGGTAGGCGTGGGTCCAGCCAGCCACTGTGGTGGCGGGTACGACAGATCAGGGCGCTGCTCTGGCCTCTGTTCACTTGGTCGGTATGTGCTTAGACAGCCGCTGTGGTGGCGGACACGACAGCTGAGGGCGCTGCTCAGGCCTCTCTTCGCTCGGTCGGCGTGGGCTCAGCCAGCCTCTGTGTTGGCGGGCATGTCAGATAAGAGCGCTGGTCTGGCCTCTGTTCGCTTATTCGGCAAGGGCTTCGACAGCCGCTGTGGAGGCGGGCACGACAGGTGAAGGCGCTCTTCTAACCTCTGTTCGCTCGGTCGGCGTGGGCTGAGCCTGCCACTGTGGTGGCGGACTCGACAGGTGAGGGCGCTGCTCTGGCCTCTGTTCGCTCTGTCGGCTTGGGCTCAGCTTCCTTTGTGGTGTCGGGCACCAAATGTTAGGGCGCTGCTCTGGCCTCTGTGCGCTCGGTCGGTGTTGGCTTAGACAGCCACTGTGGTTGTGGGCAAGACAGATCAGGGCGCTGCTCTGGCCTCTGTTCGATTGATAGGCGCGGGTCCAGCCAGCCACTGTGGTGGGGTACACGACAGATCAGGGCGCTGCTCTGGCCTCTGTTGGCTTGGTCGGCATTGGCTTAGACAGCCGCTGTGGTGGCGGACACGACAGGTGAGGGCGCTGCTCCGGCCTCTCTTCGCTCGGTCGGCGTAAGCTCAGCAAGCCTCTGAGGTGGTGGGCATGTCAGACCAGGGCGCTGCTCTGATCTCTGTTCGCTTGTTCGGCGCGGGCTTAGACAGCCACTGTGGTGGCAGGAACGACAGTTGAGGGCGCAGCACTGGCCTCTCTTCGCCTTGTCGGCGTTGGCCCAGCCAGTAACTGTGGTGGCGGGCACGACAGATCAGGGCTCATCTCTGGCCTCCATTTGCTTGGTCGGCATGGGCTTAGATATCCGCTGTGTTGGCGGGCACTACAGATGAGGACGCTGCTCTGGTCTCTGATTGCTTGGTCGGCGTAGGCTTAGACAGCCACTGAGGTGGCTGGCACGACAGGTGAGGGCGCAGTTGTGGCCTCGGTCGGCGTGGGCTTAGAGAGCCACTATTGTAACGGGCACGAAAGGTAAGGGCGTTGCTCTGGCCTCTGTTAGCTTGGTCGGCGTGGGCTCAGCCAGCCACTGTGGTGGCGGGCACGACATGTGAGGGCGCTGCCCTGGCCTCTGTTAGCTTGTTCAGCGTGGGCTCAGACGGCCACTGTGGTGGCGGTCATGAAAGTTGAGTGCGCTGCTCGGGCCTCTGTTCGATTGGTCACTGTGGACTCAGTCACTATGGTTGCGGGCCGTTAGGGAAGGGCGTTGGTCTGGTCTCACATCTGTTCCTTTGTTTGGCGTGGGTTCAGTCACTGTGGTGGCGGGTCGATACGCTAGGGCGTTTGTCTCGTCTCGCCTCTGTTCCTTTGATCGGCGTGTGCTCATTCAATGTGGTGAAGGTCCGATAGCAAGGACGTTGGTCTGGTCTTGCTTTTGTTCCTTTGATCGGCGTGGATTCAGTCACTATGGTGGTGGTCCGATAGACGAGGGCGTTGGTCTGGTCTGATCTCGCCTCTGTTCCCTTGGTTGGCGTGGGCTCAATTTATGTGTTGTCGGGCGTTTAAGCAAGGGCGTTGGTCCGGTCTCGTCTCTCTTCCTTTGGTCGACGTGGTCTCCGTCAATGTGTTTGTGTGGTGATAGCAAGAGCGTTGTTCTGGTCTTGTCTCTGTTCCTTTGGAGAGCGTGGGCTCAGTACTGTGGTGGCGGGCCGATAGAATAGGGCGTTGGTCTGGTCTCGTGGCTCTTCCTTTGGTCGTAGTGGGATTAGTCACTGTGGTGGCGGGCAGATAGGCAAGGGCGTTGGTCTGCTCTCGCCTCTGTTCCTTTGATGGCGTGGGTTCAGTCACTGTGGTGGATGGCCGATTTACAAGGGCGTTGTTCTGGTCTGCTCTCGCCTCTGTTCCCTTGGTCGGCGTGGGCTCAGTCACTGTGGTCGCTGCCCGATAAGCAAGGGCGTTGTTCTGGTCTCGTCCCTGTTCTTTTGGTTGGCGTGGGCTCAGTTACTGTGCTGGCGGGCCGATTGGCAAGGGTGTTGGTCTGGTCTCGCCTCTATTCCTTTGTTCGGCGTGTTCTCAATCACTGTGGTGGTTTGCCGATAGGCAAGTGAGTTGGCTTGGTCTCTTCTCTGTTCCTTTAGTCGACGTGGACTCAGTCACTGTAGTGGCGGGCCGATAGGCAAGGGCGTTGGTCAGGTCTCGCCTCTCTTCCTATTGACGGCGTGGGCTCAGTCACTGGGCACAGACTGCCACTGTGGTGGCGGGAACGACAGGTGAGGGCGCTGCTCTGGCCTCTGTTTGCTCGCTCGGCTTGGGCTCAGCTAGCCATTGTGGGGTCGGGCACGACAGGTGAGGGCGCTGCTCTGGCGTCTGTTCGCTTGGTCGGCATGGGCTTAGACAGTCACTGTGGTGGAGGGAACGACAGGTGAGGGCGCTGCTCTGGCTTCTGTTCGCTCGGTCGGCGTGGTCTCAGGCAGCCACTGTGGTGGCGGGCACGACAGGTGAGGGCGCTGCTCTGGCCTCTGTTCGCTTGGTCGGCGTGGGCTCAGCTAGCCACTGTGGTGGCGGGCTCGACAGGAGAGGGTACAGCTCTGGCATCAGTTCGCTCGATCGGCGTGGGGTCAGCCAGCCACTGAGATGACGGGCATGTCAGGTGAGGTTCTGCTCTGGCCTCCGTTCGCTCGTTGGTCGTGAGCTCAGCCAGCCACAGCGGTGGCGGACACGACAGATGAGGGCGCTGCTTTGGCCTCTGTTTGATCGGTAGGCGTGGGCTCAGGCAGCCACTGTGGTGGCGGACACGACAGGTGAGGGCGCTGCTCTGGCTTCTGTTCGCTCGGTCGGCGTGGGCTCAGGCAGCCACTGTGGTGGCGGGCACGACAGGTGAGGGCGCTGCTCTGGCCTCTGTTCGCTTGGTCGGCGTGGGCTCAGCTAGCCACTGTGGTGGCGGTCACGACAGGTGAGGACGCTACTCTGGCCTCTGTTACCTTGGTGGCATGGGCTCAATCAGCTACAGTGGAGATTGGAACGACAGGTGAGGGCGCTGGTCTGGAATCTGTTCTCTCGTTCGTCGTGGGATCAGCCAGCCCCTGTGGATGCGGCACGACAGATGAGGGCGCAGCTTGGGCTTCTGATTACTCTGTCGGTGAGGGCTCAGGCAGCCACTATGGTGGCGGGCAGGATAGGTAAGGGCGCTGTTCTGGCCTCTGTTCGCTCGGTCGTAATGGGCTGTTAGCCACTTTGGTGACGGGTACGACAGGTATGGGCCCTGCTCTGGCCTCCTTTCGATCGGTGGGCGTGGGCTTAGCCAGCCACTGTGGTGACGGGCACGAATGTGAGGGCGCTTCTCTGGCCTCTGTACGCTCAGTCGGCGTGATTAATTTACGGGCAGGTATAACCCATCGACTCGTAGCGTTGGTACGCCTTAAGTTAATTGATTTTGAGAGTGTTGGGGCATTGCACGTGGCCTTTGAGTGGGTTTGGTTTGAACGTGACGCAGACGGTCGGCGTCACGACGCCCTAAACGTAAGGAATTGTGTGTGGCCCCGACGCCTGTCGTCACGAAGCCCTCAACCCGAGGAAGTGTGTGGCTTAGGTGTATAAGAAGAGGGTGGGGTGTGTGGTTGAGATACAGAAGATGCCAGGCTGATCTGGCCTCTGATCGCTTGGTCGACATAGGTTGAGCCAGCAACTATGTTGGCGTGCACGACTGGTGAGGGCGCTGCTCTGGTCTCTTTTCGCTCTGTCAGCGTGGGCTCAGCCAACCACTATGTTGGCGGCCACGACAGGTGAGGGCGCTGCTCTGGCCTCTGTTATCTCGAACGGCGTGGTCTCAGACAGCCACTGTGAAGGCGGGCACGACTTGTGAGGGCGCTGTTCTAGCCTATGTTCTCTCGGTCGTCGTGGGCTCAGCCAGCAACTGGGGTGGCGGGGACGACAGGTGAGGGCGCTGCTTTGGCCTCTGTTGGCTCGGTCGCCGTGGTCTCAGCCAGCTACTGTGATGGCGGGAACGACCATTGTGGGCGCAGCTCTGGCTTCTGTTCCCTCGGTCGGCGTGGGATCAGCCAGCCAATTGGGAGGCGGGGACGAAAGCTGAGGGCACTGCTCTGGCTTCTGTTATCTCGGACGGCGTGGTCTCAGACAGCCACTGTGAGGGCGGGCACGATCTGTGAGGGCGCTGCTCTGGCTTCTGTTTCCTCGGTCGGCGTGGGCTCAGCCAGCAACTGTGTTGGCGGTCACAACAGGTAAGGAAGATGCTCTGGCCTCTGAACGTTTGGTCGGCGTGGGCTCAGCCAGCCAATATGGTGGCGTGCACGACAGGTGAGGGCGGTGCTCTGGCCTTTGTTAGTTTCTCGGCTTTGGCTCAGCCAGCCTCTGTGGTGGGGGGCACGGCAGGTGAGTGCGCTGCTCTGGTCTTTGTTTCCTCCGTCTGCGTGCGCTCAGCCAGCCACTGTGTTGGCGGGCACGACAGGTGAGTTCGCTTCTCTGGCCTCTGTTCGCTTTGTCGGCGTGGGCTCAGCCAGCCACTGTGCTGGCGGGCACGACAGTTGATGGTGCTGGTCTGGCCTCTGTTCGCTAGTTCGGCGTGGGCACAGCCGGCAACTGTGGTGGCTGGCACAACAGGTGATGGTGATGATGTGGCCTGTGTTCTCTTCGTCGGCGTGGGCCCAGCCATCGAATGTGGTGGCGCGCACGACAGGTGAGGGCGCAAATCTGGTCTCTGTTCGCTTCGTCGGCGTGGGCTCAGTCAGCCACTGATGTGGCGGGCAAGACACTTAGGGCTCTGATCTTGCCTCTATTCGCTTGGTCAGCGTGGGCCCAGCCAGCAACTGTGGTGGCGGGCACGACAGGTGAGGGCACAGTTCTGGCCTCTGTTCGCTTTGTCGTCGTGGGCTCAGCCAGCCACTGTTGTGGCGGTCACGACAGTTGAGGACGCTGCTCTGGCCTCTGTTAGGTTGGTTGGCTTGGGCTCACACAGCCACTGTGGTAGCGGGCAGGACAGGTGAGGGCGCAAGTACTGGTATCTGTTCGCTCGATCGGCGTGGGCTCAGTCAGCCACTGCTTTGGCGGGCATGACAGATGAGGGCGCTGATCTGCACTCTGTTCGCTCGGTCGGCGTGATTATTTAACGGGCAGGTATATCCCATCGACACCAAGCGTCGGTACGCCTTACGTTAATTGATTTTGAGAGTGTTGGGGCATTGCCGGAGGCTTTATCCTAGGGATGTGAGTGGGTTTGTCTCTGGTGAGGGCTCTGCTCTGGCCTCTGTTGGCTTTGTGGGCGTGTTCCCAGCCCGCCACTATGTTGGCGAGCATGAAATGTGAGGGCGCTGCTGTGGCCTCTGTTCGCTTGGTCGGCGTGGACTCACCTAGCCACTGTGGAGGCGGGGACGACAGGTGAGGGCGATCATCTGACCTCTGATCGCTTGTTCGGCGTGGGCTCAGCCAGCCACTGTCTTGGCGGGCACGACAGGTGTGGGCGCTGCTCTGGCCTCTGTTCCCTCGGTGGGCGTGGGATCAGCCAGCCTCTGTGGTGGCGGCACCACATGTGAGGGCGCTGCTTTGGCCTCTGTTCGATCGGTCGGCTTGGGCTCAGGCAGACACTGTGGTGACGGGCACGACAGGTGAGGGCGCTGCTCTGGGCTCTCTTCGATCGTTCGGCGTGGGCTCTGCCAGCCATTGTGGTGGCGGGTCCGATATTTCAGGGCGCTGCTCTGGACTCTGTAAGTTTGATCGTCGTCGGCTCAGTCAGCCACTTTGATGGCGGGCACGACCGGTTAGGGCACTGCTCTGGCCTCTGTTCGCTTGGTCGGCTTGGGCTCAGCCAGCCACTTTGTTGGCGGGAACGACAGGTGAGAGCACTGCTCTGGCCAATGATCGCTTGGTCCGCGTGGGCTCAGCAAGCCTCTATGGTGGCGGGCACGATAGGTGATGGCGCTGCTCTGGCATCTGTTCGCTTGGTTGGCGTTGGCTCTGCCAGCCACTGTGGTGGTCGGAACGACAGGTGACGCGCTGGTCTGGCCTCTGATCGCTTGGTTGGCGTGGGATCAGCCAGCCACTATGTTGGCGGGCAAGTCTGGTGAGGGCGCTGCTCTGGCCTCTGTTCTCTCGGACGGCGTGGACTGAGACAGCCACTGTGATGGCGGGCACGACCAGTGAGGGCGCTGCTTTGGCCCCTGTTCGCTCGGTCGCTGTGGTCTCAGCCAGCCACTGTAATGGCGGGCACGAACAGTGAGGGCGCTTCTCTGGATTCTGTTCCCTCATTCGGCGTGGGCTCAGCCAGCCACTGGTTTGCAGTGCAAGATATGTGAGGGCGCTGCTCTGATCTCTGTTCGCTTGGTCGGCATGGTCTCAGCCAGCCACTGTGTTGGCGTGAACGACAGGTGAGGGCGCTGCTCTGGCCTTTGTTCCCTCTGTCGGCGTGAGCTCAGCCATCCATTGTGGTGGCGGTCACGACAGATGAGGACGCTGCTCTGGCCTCTGTTCTCTCTGTCGACGTGGGCCCAGCAAGCCACTGTGGTTGCGGGCATGATAGGTGAGGGCGATTCTCTGGCCTCTGTTCGCTCGGTCAGCGTGGTCTCACCCAGCCACTGTCTTGGCGGTCACGACAGGTAAGGGCGCTTCTCTGGCCTCTGTTCCCTTGGTCGGCGTGGGCTCACCTAGCCAATGTGGTGGCTGGAACGACAGGCGAGTGTGCTGCTCTGGCCTCTGTTCGATTTGTAGGCGTGGTCCCAGCCAGCCACTGTGGTGGCGGGAACGAAAGGTGAGGGCGCTCCTCTTGCCTCTGTTCGCTTGGTCGGTGTGGGCTCAGCTAGCCACTGTGGTAGCGGGCACAACAGGTGACAGCGATCCTCTGACCTCTGATCGCTTTTTAGGCGTGGGCTCAGCCATCCAATGTCGTGGCGGGCACTTTAGTTGAGGGCGATGCTCGGCCTCTGTTCGCTTAGTAGGCGTGTGCCCAACCAGACACTGTGGTGGCGGGCACGACAGGTGAGGGCGTTCCTCTGGCCTCTGTTCGCTTGGTCGGCGTGGGCCCAGACAGCCACTGTGGTGGAGGGCACGACTTGTGAGAGCGCTGCTCTGTGTTCTGTCCGCTTGGTCGGCGTGGGCTCAGTCACTGTGTTGGCGGGACCGACAGGTGAGGGCGCTGCTATGGCGTCTGTTTGCTTAGTAGGCGTGGGCTCATCCAGCCATCTTGGTTGCGGGAACGAAATATGATGGCGTTGCTCTGGACTGTTCGCACCGTCGGCGTCGGCTCATGCATCCACTTTGGTGGTAAGCACGACAGGTGAGGGTGCTGCTCTGGCCTCTGTTCTCTTGGTCGGCGTGGGCTAAACCAGCTACTGTGGTGACGGGCACGACAGGTGAGGGCGCAGATCTGGCCTCTCTTCGCTTGGTCGGCGTAGGCTCAGATAGCCACTGTTGTGGCGGGCACGACAGGTGAGGGCGCTTCTCTGGCCTCTGTTCCCTTTGTTGGCGTGGGGCCAGCCTGCCACTGTGGATGCGGGCACTACAGGTGAGGTGGCTGCTTTGGCCTCTATTCGCTCGGTCGGCGTGGGATCAACCAGCCACTGTGGTGGCGGTCACGACAGGAGAGTGCGCTACTCTGGCCTCTGTTCGCTCGGTCGGCGTGGGATCAACCAGTCACTGTGTTGGAGGGCACGACTGGTGAGGGCGCTGCTCTGTGTCCTGTCCGCTTGGTAGGCGTGGGCTCAGACAGCCACTGTGTTGGCGGGAACGACAGGTGAGCTCTGGATGCCGAGTGCTGAATCCGGGTCTTGGTGGCCTCTTTTATTTGCAGCCACCGCTGGCTGCCTGCTCTGTGATTGGTTGGCACGTCTCCACTAGGGGGAGGCCGTCCATCAGGTCTCGCGGGCCAATCAGCGCGGTTTGCGACCGCTGCTCTGGAAGGAGCCGCCGTTTTGCGTATATGGGAAGCTCCCACAGATGTTTCAGCTTCCCCTCACCTCATTCAGTTACCCTAAGTCAGCTTAGTGCAGGCATAAAATTTTGTAGTTATTTTGGAGTACCCCTATTTAAAGCAGATCGGGTGGTTAACCTTGAATGGTAAATGCGGAAGATAACATGAGCTGATAATTTTCTCAAATTTTTAACTGATTTATCAGTGTAAGCACAATTAAGAGTGAATGACTCAACTTGAAATTAAGCCTCCAGATGAAGTGGATATTCAGAACCAAAAGCTGGTACTTGGCCAGGGGCACACACAACACCTCAACATACAAACCCTATGACATTACAAATTACAGTAAAAGCTCCACAGAGTACAGTATAACTGCAAATTATGGTACCATTTGTCAGCATCATGTTTTGATTGGGTTAAACCTACAATTTGAGACACCCACAGAAATGTATTTACTGTCAAAGGCTTTCTTCTAAAAACTGCTTCACAGACAAAGCGTTGTGGGCTGGCGCGTTATCCTGATGCAAAATCCACCCGTTTTACCACAATTCCGGTCGTTTCCTTCTCACACGTTTCCGTAATTTCGTCAACACTTCAATGTAATAGTGTTGATTTACCGTCTGGCCGCTAGGTACCCACTCTGCCATCACAATATCCTGGATATCGAAGAAAACAATCAACATGGCCTTGAACTTCGAACGACTGATGCGTGCTTTTTTTGGTCTTGGAGATGATGTTGACTTCCACTGCATTGATTGTCGCTTGGTTTCCGGATCATACGTAAATATCCAAGCTTCATCACAAGTAATGACCGAATTCAACAAATCTGGTTCATCCTCAATGCTTTGCAAAAGGTCCGAACACAATTCCTGGCGGCGTTCTTTTTGTTCATCTGACAGAATTTTTGGAACCATTTTTGCACAAACCTTTGTCACGTTCAATTCTTCCGTTAGAATTCGTCGAACACTTTCCCTATCCAAATTAACTTTCTCAGCTACTGCTCGAACACCCAACCTTCTGTCTTTTCGAATCACATGTCGCACTTTTTCAATGTTGTCATCGTTAACAGCTGTGCGTGGCCGGCCTGGGCGATCATCATCTTTCACGCTTTCTCTGCCTTCCGAAAATCGTTTGTGCCACTCAAAAACGTGTGCACGAGATGTGCAATCTTCACCATAAGCCTCAGTCAATAATTGAAAAGTTTCCGTCGCGGATTTCTTCAGTTTAACAAGAAACTTGATGTTAACTCGTTGTTCACTTTTGCAGTCCGACATTTTCCGTCCGAGGGTAAAAACACGCCTATATTTGAAGATGCGTCAACTTGTACTGAGTGAAGCGATCGAGCTGAAACTTGTAACACTGTGACAGGCAGATCATGTTCCATAGCCGTATATTTATTTCATCCCCCACTCTTGGTTCCAGAGCTATAGGGTTAGTCTCTTTTTTTTGTGTCAGACCTCGTATGAACATTCCACCACATGGATGCAATGTCACTTCCCCCTTACCTGCAGAATGTACGTCAACATTCTTCCCACATTTCTTGATACATATCACAGGATTTCAGGAGTTGAATTTTTAATTTACAACACACTTCAAAGCATTTCTACATTACTTCTTTATGTCTTATGCCACCACACACACTGTCCTCAGAAAATGGCAACAACAAAAATGGTTGCATTTATCACGGATCAGATTTACGTCCATCACTTCTCTGACACTATTCAAACACTGTATTCTCTTTCTTCGCTCCTGAAATGTCTGCTGGCTTCACAGCTTACATTTTGCGGATTATCTGAATTGATTTGACTTGGATCCTGCAACCAGTGCAATTTAGCCTGCTTCCTTGGATATACAAATTTTGAACATTCATCATCAAACTATGCTCTATGCTGCGTCTGTTTGCACTGATGTATCATGTGCAGACCACGAGGAAGTGTCGAATGCATGGAGACAGAACAAGATGGAAACTATGTGCATGTGTTCTGTATTGTTACCGAATACTATTCCTGTGTCAGACATCGTTTTAATGACTCCGTTCTGCTATACTTACTGAAGGTAAGAGCACTTATGTTTTCGGGACACAGCATAAAATAAATTTCCCACCTGCCCTGCCTATCCACCTCTGACTTCCCATAACATGTCCATAGTAGACCCTCTTTATCTGAGAATTTGATATTCTCTCTGATATTTTCCAAAGCCCTACTTATGTCTCTGCTGTCATCAAACTTCTCCAGTCACACAGCTGTGCAAGATTTTAAGCTCATACTGCTCCCCTAAATTTCCACCTTGCCTAGCTTCTTAAGATTAAATCTTACCTTTCTGAGCTGCTCATTTACTTAATCACACTCTCCCCCTAACTACTGCAACCACCAGATAGTGATCAATATCATAGTCAGCTTCTATGAAAGATAGCACCTCAAGTATACTTAACTGAATGCCATCTCCTGTCAAGATGTGACCAGCCTGCTTGTCAGTCTTCCCACCTGGAGAGGTCAAAGTATATTCACGAATATTTCGATGTGGGAACATTGCAGTTTTAACTGTTACAAAGGTCACTCAAAAATTAATGGCAACAATGTTTCAAATCAACAGATTTTATTTATAAAGCTGTCTCATTACAGACCATCAATATAGTCTCCTGCCACCTTACACACAGCCACACTTGTGGAAGACATCTCACACCATCTGCAGTGTCTTTGCTGTCAGATTATCATCTCTCATCCTGAAGTCAATGCCATGCAATGGTTCTTTCACTTTCTGAAAGAGGTCACAGTCACACGGGCTCATATTCGGTGAGCATGGCGGATGTTCCACAACTTCCCAATCCCATTTCTGAACTAATCATTGTATTGGTTATACAACATTAAGCATTGTCACGTAACACAGCTTGTCCTAACCACAGGCATTATGATGCAAATGATGTTCCAAGAAGTTTCTGTAGTACACAGCATTTACTGTAGTGCCAGGAGCGACAGGATGTGCAAGAACACCCTCATAATCATAAGCCACAATTAACATTTCAGCTGACCCTTTTTCTGTCAACATTTTCGTGGGCATGGTGATCCTTAGTGATGCCACTCAACTGTCTCTTCAGCTCAGGTGCATATGAATGGACCCATGCCTTATCCATTGTAAGGATACAGTAAAGAAAGGCTTCATCTTCACACTCACAATGACCCAAATGCAGTCTGGCTGTTTCCATACATTGCCCCATGTGTACCTCTGTCAGATTGCGTGGTACCCGTTGTGCACATATTTCCCTCCTTCTGTGTTAAGAATCTGTGGATGGTGAACAATGCACTACACAGTTTGGCACATGTCCACTGTTGGTTTGCATCAGGTAGTGTCCCCACGCATGTAATGTTGACCCCATTACCGGCTGAGAGCGGCCGGCCAGCTCCCAGTTTGTGTTTGTTGCTTTCCCTCCCACCTCTAAAGGCAGGTACCCATCTCTCAACAATGTGATTGGCTGAGCCTGCTCAGCATAAACTTCCTGTAATCCTTTGACATTGTTGTGCATTTCATACATGTGCAATCTGGATTTTGATGAAGCAGCACTGTTCATACTTCCCAACATGTTTTTAAAGCACCTTCAAGAGACAAATTACAATAGAAACCACTACAGGACACTTAAAAACAGATCGTAGATCACACAAACGGGTTGATACATGCAACAGTCACTCCTTTCATACATCACGCACATATTCACAAGACTGTTAGTTGTGCTATACAGCACCAGTGTTGCCATTAAATTTTGAATGACCCTTGTAGATTTTTTTGATGTGGCAAAGTTTACTACACTTACACCATTATTATTACTATTTTCATGTGAACTCTCATTCCCTACTGTTGGTTTGAACATATATTCTCTCCCTAATTTTGCACTGAAATATCCTAATAAATTTTCACATCATACTTAGGAAACTGATCAAATACCTGCTCTGGTTCTTCATAGAAACTGCCCTTTGTATCCTTTTAACCTTAGCTGGGGCACAAACATTCACGCATATCACACCATCTTATTACATATGACATCACATCACTAACACACTATTTTCTTAACTGCTGATGATTCCATTATGTACTGAAAATCATGACCTTAATTGAGGTATTCGCTCTTCTGGGATGTTATGCAGTGTTGATTGGTAGTTAGTTACCGATGTTTTGGGCAGCCTATCAGTAACTAAATACCAATCATCAATGTGTAACATCCCAGAAGTGCGAAGACCTCATTTATACCACAACAGAAGCCTGAAGTCACACATGTACTAAATTGATTCTCACTCCCTTTGCCACAGAAATATGTTGCTGGTTCAGTGCCATCCTTGTCCCCTCTGACCTGTACTCCCACCCAATCCAACTTATACTTTGCTACTTCTCTTGCAGCTGTTTCAGTGAATCTGACATTCCAAATCCCATGTCCATTTTCTGATGCAAAGGTCAAATAGCAATTTAGTACTGATCACATGAGTGCAGACAGTGCAGATTTGACAATGACCAGTATATTCTACAATAAGATACTATAACAATGTTTTTAGGCGATGAAATGAGGCTGTATGATGTGGCTGTCAAATTTATAAAAACAAATTGAGAGAAAAATATGACTGTTTCTTTGAAAACTTGTTCCGCTTGTCTCTGAATACAGCAGAAATGATCATGCTAATTTCTCATGCCTATATGTCAGTTATAAGGCTAATCTTCAATGTCTACAATAAAGTGTGGCTTCCTTCTTTCCATGAAAATGTGCTTCCACTTACATCACATCTTTCAAATTGCTCAGGTGTGTACATGCATGTGAAAACTGAGTCTATCCTAACAAGCAAAGGACCTATCAGAATTTGAACTTATGATTTCATTGAACACCCTGAAAATATAAATAAATATTGTTCACATTACAATTTGCAAACACTGTATAGTACAAAATATACATACGAAACCTGTTGCTTTACACTGCCAAGTGTTGTGTTCTCAGTTAAATAAAAAGGCTTGAATACGAATTATATCAAATACAGCATACAGACTAATATGAGCATATTGCTATTGGTCTTAAAAATGAATAATATGTATTGTGCTTGGTGAATGCAACAGGAAATTTAAACTGAGAGAAGAAATCAATTCTGTGATGAAAACTGAAGAATACACCTGAAGCTCATACAATGATGTAGCAACCATCTCCAGAGAAATCAAATTTCAAAGAAAAAATACTCGAAAAAGGTTAACTCCAGGATCCTTGTTTCCATGTCTGTGTAAGGGTGTAGACACACACGCACATATATATAAACAAGTCCTTGGTATAGGCGGTTAGTCACCGGCCCCTCACCACGGAGGCCCAGGTTCGATCCCAGGTCAGTCCATGCGGGATTTATGGTGGATAAAGTGGCACTGGGACAGGTCCCCCCCCCCCCCCAAGTACTTCGGTTTTCTCCTGTCAGTTTCATTCGACTGGTGCTCCATTACTTGGAAAAACAGAAAAAAAAACTAATCATTTTCATCACAGGGTTGCACAATAAGCCTCACAGCTGCGGTGCATCCGCAGCATCTGCTGTGGGGCCCTTCACCATAAAAAACTTAAAAGATACTGTGATAAGGAGGATGGAACACTGTCTCTCTACAATCTGGAAGCCTTGGTTTACCTGAATGAAACACATACAGCACATGTACTTAATTGTATTGAATGAATGAAATAAAATAATTTAAATGCCTGGAAATATAGTGGTGCATAGACGAGACCCTAATGTAAATGAGCTATAACTACAGCATTCTGCATCAGTTGTATAGGTTATACACCATCAAATGAAAGTATGTCTATCCGTAATGGATTGGAAAAAATATGGAAGAATCTAGTCTTATTGTAAGGCAGGGTCTTAAAAGCCATCTCAAGGGAATCAGGAAACCACCGGAAAAATCACAGTTAGGCACGTTAACTGTGGTCTCTGGCTCTAAGTAAGAATGTTATTTGTGTGAAGCATATGATGTTTCCATCAGGGTGATTTACAGAGGTCTATAAAAGTTATGGGATGAAAAAAAATGCAGACTTGCACATCCACAGATGTCAACATAGTCATGGTACAGAGTCACATATACAATATGTTTATTATTCTGGAAAATGTTGAAATCTACTCATGTAATTCTCTCTCCAACATGTGACAAAGGAGAGGCATGCAATCTGTGTTATAACTGTGAAAAGGATATGGGTACCTTTCTCTGATCATAATGGTATATGGCCAACTCTCATGCTCCACTATGCATTAATTGTCAGTTATATTATTTTGCAACAATAAAGTCATTCAACAGTGTGAAGATTAGTTCATCTATTAAATCAGATGTCCAGCCACAATATTTAAGATTTTCAATAATTAAAAAAGTTTTGAGCACCTATAAATATATGTGATATAAAATTATCACATGATGAACAAGACAATGATTTTGATTTCAGGCTTCCACCGCAATGTTGACGAGATCTGCGCTCTTCTGGGATATTACGCGGCGTAATATCCCAGAAAAGCGCAGACCTCAAGACAATGATTTAACCTTTTCATGAAACGGTGATGTACATGCAAAACTGGACCAAGTTGCAGTTGCATGTAATACAGTGTGTGACTATCCTTGCTGACTGTATATATTGGTGTTTTCTCTGTAATGGTCTCAGTGGTAAGGGCATTGCCAAGCATGCTGGATGCAGCATTCTATGCTGTTCAGTCACAACTGAGCAGTGATCTGTAATGCATAAAATGGTTGTGAAAATGCTTTTTCAAAGTGAATTATTTTGACAGCATTTCCAGGTGAATGGGCATAATACCATATCATAGCATTAACTCCAATTAGTGTAGAAATTTTATGAAACTGTTCATGAGAATAGCAATAAAGCTGGTGGTAAATAACAAACAGTTCATATTCCCAAAACAAGGCCCATGTGACCAACACAATTCTGGGCATTCTGTTTGTTGCCATGCAACAATGCTTCAGAATGCCCAAAAACTGTTGGCCAAATCACAGTGTCTTAAGTGTGTAACAACTGAAGGGGTTTAATTTTATATGAATGCAAGTTCAGATCTTGGTGAGTTGTTCTGCCAGAAATGTTGAATAGTACTGCATGAAAAGTACAACACCAGGTGTGCATTTCTCACATACTGTTTGTCTCTGGGGGCACAAAATCTTCACTGTTTACCACCAGGTTTATTGCTCTTCACAGAACCAGTTTCTCAAAATTTGTGTGTGTAACTGAAACTAATGTTATCAAACAGAAGAGCAGCCCTTCTTCCAGAAATTTACAGCTAAACAATTCACTTCTGAAATACCCCTTCCACAACAAACATCTGATATATTATGGATCACTGTTCCATGGCAACTACATGGCATGAAATGTCCCACCCATCCTGCACAGTGGTTCTATTACCACTCAGACCAACCCAGATGAAACAGCCATCAAAATTATTAATAAGCTTGGCCACACTGCATATTTTTGCACTTAAGAAAAGATAAACAGTCAAAACTTAACAAACACTGAAAGAAATGCTGCAACAATAGAAGATGAGTAATGTAAACAAAGAAAAAGAAATGGGGAAAGTGAAATAGTTTGCAATTTTAATATCCTGAAATATGTCCATTGCAATTATAAAACAAATTTCCAAGAGCCATATGGAGCTTAGCTCACTCATTCACACACATTCAAGTTTTATGTAAAGCCAGTACTGTTCCCTCCACAAAGGGTGGAGTATCTTTTGCTGAGATCTTGGCTGCTCACATGCTGAATAACTTTCAGGTCACCTCTCTTGATACATGCTTTGTGCCTTTTTCTTTTTTTCATTTACATAACATAACAACAACACAAATCAACTCATGAAATGAAAATAAGTTATAATGTATCAAAACAACATAAACATTATTCTAGCGGTAACTTTCTACAAAGGAAACATCTACATTCAACATGTGACACCAATGTTGAACGGCAATAAACAAACAGCATTATCTTGAATAAAAATATAATTATGTTGCCTGAAGCAGCAGTGCAAATATTTGACAAAGTTGTACTGGTTGCGGTATTATACAACTCATATGAAGTTGTTACAAAGAAGCCAAATATACAAGAGCTATTATCACTATTATTAAAACATGGCCCCCAGTGAAATATACAAAATAACAATTTATCTAGCATTAATCAACTACTGGATACAAGGTCATTATTTACACACTTTATGTACACAAGCAACCATTTTATACAATATTGTAATTATTAAAGTCAAAGTGTAAAATCTGTCATAGAAATAATTTTCGAATGGAACTGCATACGATCCCACCTAGAAATGTACTACAAGTCAATGTGCTAAGATAATATAACTCTTAAGATTATTACAGATATCTTATTTGATTTCAGTATTTATGCAGTAACAAAACCAACTTAGCACTTCCTTTTCGCCTGTCACCAGTCTCCATGATGTCATGGTGCCACAACACTGTATGTCCGTAACACGTGAATGTTAGTTTTTCCATCACCAACCTGGTGACAGTAGTGACACAGGCACTCGCATCATAATACAAACACAATTGCACTTGGGTTATCCATCACCCATACAATCGTACGTTTAGTACAGCATACAAATCTTGCATCCTCAGTGTACATAATAAATCTAGTTACTGATTTTTATTTTATTTAGAATTCATCTCTACTCCCAGGTGTGGGTCAGATCTCATTCTGAATGCGTCACTTCAGGTACAGCATGCTGACATGTTATATAACATAAATGGGGGAGGCAAACCCCTAGGCAGGCCATCACACTGAATTGTGAGCCACAATTTTCTTCAATGGTATATTCAATCTAAGTGCATCTTGCGCACAGGTGGCAGTTTGCCTACCCCTGTCATCACCTTACTAATAAAGCAAAATCATAATTTGAGAGCACAAAAACATCAAAGCTAATTTAATATTTCTGCAGGTGGTAACAAATCAAGGACACTATTATTCTATGGTCTGTTTTCAGCATGGTAACGTAAATTTACTGCATCTGATAGAACAAGTTACTTTTAAAGGCTGCAATATGCTAGGGTGAGAATGTACTATAATGCAATTACAGCACTGACAGTGAAGAGATATAATACTAGTAACAAATCTGGGAAAATAACAAATAAATGATATGTAGCCCAACATCTTGGAGACTCATAAAACATATGCACTCACATACCATACTTACACAACTTTTTTACGCTTTTATTTGCATTAAAAAGGACCACTTGATATTTGCAAATGAATAAAAATGTGTATAAAAAGAAATGGGATTCAGTGAATTCTGAGAAAACAGGCATTTGATAATTATGTTACATCTTGAAAAATGTACTCTATCAGTATGAAAATATTTCAAGATCAGTAACCATAAGATTTTCCACACTGCTGCTGCCATCATACACACAATTTATCCTGTTATAATTCCATGAACCATGGCTCTTTTTGAGGTACAGTACATAACCATCCAAAATCCGCTTGGCATAAATACTTAAATCCAAAATCATTGTTACCACTCACTGAAAGAAACTAACATTTAAAGTGGAAATATTCTCACACTCATAATCAATGTGCAGTTTAAGGTGTGCCATGGTTGCCACATCACATAGCCTGTGGCTGTGTAGTGGACTTTGTGGTCAAGGTTAAAGACTAACTTAGAGGTATGGTATATGGTACTCAAATTTATATCAAACTGATATTATCCATACTGAGTTCTGTTCTATTAAAACATTAATTTCAATTGTACCTACAGGACAAAACATCATTCTTCCATTCCTGATAAATGTGAAACCAATGGCTTAAAAGCACAATTACTTAAACCATTTTTGGTCAATTTGAAGTTAATGTATGCCCCTGATTGATAACTAAGTGTATACTACCTTAGTTCTTCATAAATATTTAAGTCTATGAATAATCACAGTGATTGGAAAAATGATTAAGAAATACTGTGTTATGAGAGAATAATAATGTGCTGGTGCATCTTTAATGTGAACTGATTGAAAAATGTGTACACTGGATATATCATATTTGTACTTCAAAAAACTGATACGATGCCAATTTCATATTAATGGCATGGGTTGTAAGGTATATCAAAGAAACTAATAAGCGCATGCCATTCAACAAACACATTACTTCTGGGGCCATCATGCAGCAACAGAAGGGAACAAAAGAATTAATAAATGAAAGTGTTACCCAAAAAGCATTCAGTGGATCTAGAATAGGCCATTACGAAGGAAGTGGAAGAAGAATTTATGTCCTTGCCATAGTTACATCTAATAATTTTATCTGAAAAAATTACAAGATTAGTTTTTTTGTAAAATTTTTCATTGTACTCTGCAGTTGGCTAGATACAGGTACTGAGCCATACTAACAATGTAAACCTGTAATAATATGTTTGCTATATGTGACCACTTGTCAACTACTGTTTTCATATGTCAGGTACTGAAATTTTAACCCATTGGCTTCAGCTTGTGGAACATTCCGCTTGAATGGACTGAGGAGTGGCTTATGGAACTATACTCTCTTCAAAGTTTGTACATAATTTCAACTTTTCCTCAGACGTTGCAATGATGTTTGGCTTTATCTTAGAATGCCTCAGTAACACACCCTTCAAATACTAGCATCCATGGTGAAGCTTGGTGGCAATGTGAAATTTTTTTGTCACGTGTTTATTCTTTCAGAAGTAATGCAACATATTTTATTGCAGCCAAGAACCTCAACCCCAATGGGTTAATGTGACTGTAATAATAACAAGCTGGTCCTAAAGGTATAAAGATTTGACAGTGGTTCATTCACTCCAATTCAATTATGCTGCACACTTTCCACCGTCTAAGGCATATTTCATGTGAAGACTGTTTCAGAAGTTGGTACTACTCATCTTCAGATAACCGAGTATTATTATGTTGACACCATCTGAGGATGGATTAGAGTCCACTCTTGGACAATGGAAAAACCAGTTCAGGACAAAGGGGGTGTTAATCATTACTCAAGGATGTGCTTAATTCATACAGAAATCATCAGCAACTAGGAACTTAAAGAGTTGTTTAATGACAGGACATTACGTACAAACCAAAAGGCTGTTGGTGTCATATCATTCTGAATGTGTATACTTCAACCGAGGAATTCAGTGTATGTGAGGAGAATATCAGGTCCTCAGAGAAAAGAACCAGATGGAAAAACTACAAAGTAGTAGTTTAATCTCTACACATCCCCAGACATGACTACAAGGATAAAACCAAGGAGGATGATAAGAGTAGGACATATACTAGGAGCATTTCAGAGGTTTTGTGTATGATTTTATTGTAATAACAAAATACTAGATAAAAATACTATTGATATTCCTGAATGTATACACATATATCCTCTACTCAATGTAATCACCAGCACTGTCCACACACTTTTCCCATCTACGTGGTAAACGATCAATTGCAGCTCTGTTTTTGTCCGTGGTCAGACGCTTTAAAGAGGCAGTGACAGCATTGTTGATATCATCTTCTGACTCAAATCTTTTTCCCCAAACATGTTCTTTCACACGTGAAAACAACCAATTATCACGTGGGGCGAAATCTGGAGAGTAGGGAGATGTGCCAACACTTCTCAGCCCCAACATTGCACCAGATTTTGCACATCACGATGGCGATGAGGTGTTGTGTTGTCCTGGAGCAAAATGGCACCATGCTCCAGCAGTTCTGGTTGTTTACGGTGAAGAACCGGCCTCACCTTATCCTGCAAGAGTGAGCAGTAACATGGGCCATTGGCCGTGGTGCCAACTGGCATGGGATGGTCAAGCACAAGCCCATTTCGGCTGAAGAACATGACAGAGCAACCAGACTGCGCCGTGCAATTTTCTTCCTCGGTGACGTTGGGGCGCCCCATTCAGCATCCTGTCGTTTCAGCTCAGGGTCAAATGAATGCAGCTATGACTCATCAACCGTTAAAATGCAATCGAGGAATGCATTGCCTTCATTTCTCCAACGCTGCAGATGGGTGTTGGCGAGAAGAACATGCATGGCTCTTTGGTCATCGTTGAGCACGTGTGGAATCCACTTTGCACAAACTTTTCTTTTCCCCAAGCTGTTGGTGAGGATATGGTAAACACTTGCTGGCGAGATTCTGACTTCTGTAGCAATTGCCGTGCATAAAATACTGCGCGTACCTTCAAGGACAAATTTCACTTGGTTCACGTGGAGTTCATCGGTCGCCGTCGTTGGGGCTCCACTGCGAGGGGCGTCATCTGTCTGTTCCCGGCCATTCTTAATGAAATTTACCCATCGGCGAACAGTTTCATATGAAGGAGCTTGTGTCCCTAAACCTTCCTTCAACGACTTGTAACACTCTAGAGCACTTTTACCCAACAGAACATTAAATTTTATTACTGTTCTCACGTACGTCGGCGAGAAATTTTCTTGTAGTCTTTCCCGATCCATAGCTAAACAGCAACTGACGTCACAAAGACAGTGCACCTGTGTGATAGCAGCAATAGAACCACTGGCACCACACACGTAATTTGAGTTCAATCACATGACGCACTGCACAGTGCTGCCACCATACACAAAACTTCTGAAATGGCCTTCGTACCATGCAGAGGAGGGACGAAAAACACCTACAAAATTTTAGATCGAAAACCTGAAAGAGGCAGCTTGTGAAACCTTCACATACAACAAAGGATAAAATGAATCATAAAGAAATGGGATATAAAGATTTAACCACATTCTTCTTGCTTAGCATAGGGATGCAGTGGAAGGCTCTTGGGCAGTGGTGGTTCATGGGACTTATTATGGTAGGGCTGGGGCTAAGATTATTATATGATTAATCAGAAGAGCTTAATAGAGCATTTCTTCCAGCACAGTCACTCAACACTTATGTTTAGCATACATAGCAGGGTTAAACTTTCTCACACAAGTTTTGAGGAATAACCAAATCAGGTGTTGCATCACCTAAATTCTTAATCTCAGTCTACTCAGTGCAAGTTAATTGTGAAAAATTGTAGCCATATAAATACTTCACATTGTTCTCTTTATGTTTATCTTAAAATTGAAACTACTAAAATTAAAATGTTCAAAAATGTGGCTTCAAAAACATCTAGGTACAAACTGTTTATCAAAATGACAGCGTTTTAAAGATTAGAAAAGGTAAACAGACATATAAAGTCCTCCTTTAAACCTTTTCTGCACTGCACTCACTGCAGCCTGGCCTGCAACTTAGCTGCCACTGTCTTACCACCACTTGCCGTAGCTACACTGACCCAACACACAACATCTGGGTATGGCTCAGCCCACTTGCTTTTTTGGTCTGTGCTTAAAAGTCCATTGCATTTGAATTGAAAATTATTTCATTCATAGTCTTTTAGAAAATAAATGTTATATCCTAATGAAAAACTTTTATTCAGATACTTAGTTTAATTTTACTCAAAATTTCTGGGAGGCTGTAGTGCTGCAGCCCTTATGGACAAGCTGCCCCTGCTCTTGTGTGTGTTGTATGAACCTCCTGGTGTCATAAAATGCAGGAAATAAGTTCCTTCAAAATGCCACAGATGTCTTAGAAAATGCAAGGTGATACATTCAAAAGGAATTTCAAATTAATCAATACCACAACAGAAACCATAAACTAATACAAAATATTTTCATTCACACACAAGGGATTTTCACCATCAAGTTCAGTTTGGGGATCCAGCCCATCTTCCTCTAACCCTAACACCATAACCGCCCTTCGAGCACTACCTTCATGCAGACCACATGTAACTCATTTGACAGAAAAACATTTTATAGTACCATAAAAATGGCTCTGCTTTCTTCCTAAGCATGATTTTGCGCAACACTGAACACTGAACACATAACAGGCAGATGATGATTGTTCAAAACCACTCAATGAATTTCACTGTATTTGGCAATGATACATGACAAGTTGTAGCACCAATTTATTCTGTTCCACACTGGCCCAATAACCTTGACTTTACATGCAGCACAAATCAAACTATATACCTGTCTGTACATATGGGTGTGTGTGCATGCATGCATACTTTTATGTGCACAGGGTCAACCAATAAAGTTCCAGGACTGATGGTATTGCATCAGTATGATTTCACATACTCATAGCCAGTTCCTGTTAGTTCATATTATGACTGCCAGGGATGAGTGAAAAGAGAGTTGTAGGTCAATCAGTGCATCTGTAGCATTCCCATGCGTACGCTGTATTTTTGTTTGTCATGGAACAGCACAAGCAAACATCAAGTTTTTATTAAAACTCAGAAAAACAGCTATAGAAACACACAAAATGCTTTGAACTGTTTAAGGAAATGAAGCTCTATCTCAAACATGTGTCTTTCAATGGTTTAACAGATGCAGACTGCAATGTGTGGACCATGAAGATGATCCAAGGTTGTCAACTACTTGAAGTCTGGGAACAATTGTAGAAGTTCATGAAAAGGTGGCCACAGACCATCAAATCGCCATAAAACTGAGGATCAACTGCACATTAACCATGGGACAATTCAACACATTCTTCATGAAAGCGTGGGAAAGATGATGATCTGAACAAAGTTTATTCCACACAGTCTCATAGATAAGTTCATTGTCATGACAGTGAAGCACTTCCTGGCCATTCGCAGCATGGTGGAGATCAGCTACACACTTCATTCACCTGACCTCATGCCAGCCGACCTTTTATCTATTCCCTAAGTGAAAACCGACCTCAAAGGAAAAAGATGTCAGGATATGAAGGATATAAAGAAGAATGTAACTTTGAATGCCTTTGATGACTGTTTTACACAACTTTTAGAAAGATGCAAAATGTGTGTTGCAGTCAAGGAAGTTTATTTTGAAAGAAAATAAAACAATTTTCTTCTTATTTCATGTGTATCTGTTCTTATCATGACAATCCCAAAACTTTACTCTTTGACTATGAACACACACATCTTTTTTTTAATCACACAACTGTTACTTGTCAAAAAGAGCGAATATAAAGTACAGAAAAAAATCTCATTAAAATATGTGCATTAAACAAAATACAGGGAAAATTAAATTCTGATTGTGCACTGTGATGTCTAGCCATGCAACAGTTACACGATTACCCAACTATAAGGCATGAATTTTTTCCTAATTTTCATCACCTGAAAAATCAGGGTCAAATTACAATCACACACAAAGTTAAACACATTCTGTACAGGTATTTACCTGGAAATTGAACACTGTGAAGGACAGGTTGTCTTATATGCAGGGCCATCTTAATTTAGGCAAGGGCAGCAATTTGTAGCTGCAATAAATGAAAATCAAGGTCAATGGAGAATGCAAATAATGCTAGAAAACAAGTAACTCCAGATGGGAGTACGCTTTTCCCATCTTGTTACATTTCGTTTCTATCACACATAAAGAAAATTAGAAAGGTCTTCAAAATATTCAACTTTAATGCAGTATACAGACATTCTGAAGTATGTTAACTCCAACATACTGTGGGCTTACGATGTTGATAACCAACAAATCAGTTGGTACAAAGATGTTCAGATGTAACACATTAACGGAGTTAAAACTGGAGAAACCTAATTAAATAATAATTTGTATTACCACTAACAGTAAGAGGGGCATTTGAAAAGTAATGAGACTACTCATACTATTCTGTATCTGGGGCATCCTGAGGCTTTGGCATAGTTCCTTTTCTGAAGTAGGGCCCTTCGCAAATTACACACACACACACACACACATATATTGGCAGCAGGCCATCCATTCTCCACCATTAGTAGTAGGCTGCTTTCTGACGTGTTAAGCTGCAGCAGTCGTTTACATCACCTCCATGTCAGAACTAAATTTTGTCCCTTACAGTTCATATTTAAGCACTGTAAATGCCCAGAAATCATAGTCAACAATGTCTGGACTGAAGGGTGGGCGTTCTACACATGTTCCACCCATGTCTGCTAACACTGCACTTACGTGGTCTGTACCTGTGCATTGTTTTGAAGTAAAAACCAATATTTTACCAAGAACTCAGGTCCTTTTGCTAAAATGCATTCTGCAAAGCACCTTTTAATGTCTGTGCACAGTACTCACCATTCACAGTTTACTTCTGACGTACCAATGATGAAGAATAATGCCTTTGGAATCAAAAAGCAATAACAGCATCACTTCTCCACACAAAGGCACCATGTGAAATTTCTTCAGTTAGGGTGAGCCTTTGATTCCAAACAATTACCGTTTTGATTCTAGGTCATAATGTCTGGCACAAGACTCATCACAGGTAATCACGAACAATACGAAATTAGGATTTTGCCCAGAAAGAGTCACATTTCACTTGCACACTTCCACGCACATTCGTTCCTGGTAATTTCTGAGATCATGTGGAACCACCTTGCAAACACTTCAGATGTTCCTATTTCACCAATACAATGTTCTGGTCCATAGGCATCATGTTCGCATTTAACATTTTTTCACAGCTTCTTCCCCTTCATGCAAAATTCTGTTGCACACCTGTGCCTCAAAGTGTAGGAAACATCATTCTCTAAGACCACTGAAAAAACAGATCTTGTCAAATATCTTGTATAAACCCTTAACCCTTTTGCACCTAATGTCAGGTTAATGTGATGGCATTTAATGGCCTTCCCTGTGCAGATCTCATTTAAATGCAGCTCTTCTGCAGCTCCCACTGGGCACTTAATCCCGGCACCGAAGAGTTAATAGTAGCAGTGACCCATCACATTTGAGACTGCAATGTGGCATACAAATTTTATGGATCTCGACTATTGCAGACATGCAGCACTGCCAATCTCATAACTTTTCAAAGACCCCTCATAAATGCTATGTTCATTGTCACCAACAATTTGCATTAACAGTCCCAGTGCTGAAGCAAGATTGCATACAGCTAACAGCTGAACAGTGCTCTGAAAATGTTGATGAAAACCAAATACTTTAGCAGACCAATGTTAAAAAAAAACATTTCCAAACAATAATGTCAGGAGCCACGATAACATAGCCAGTATAATGACTAGGCTACATACTGGACAATCCAGGGTATGAATCACAACAGAGGCAAAATATTTTCTCTTCTACAAGAAGTCCAGACTGGCTCAGGGGACCACCCAGCACCCTATTGAATGGGTACTGGAGTTCTTTCCTGGTGGTAAAGCGGCCAGGGCATGAAGGCGACCACTCACCTCCAACTACTGACAAGGTTAAGAATGAGTGCAGCTATATCTCCACTCCCCCTGTATGCTTTCATGGCATGTACAGGAAAAACTCTACGTTTTACCTTTCATTAATGTAAACGTGGCATCCTATCACTTCTATAAAAAAAACAGTAATAAGTGAAATTATTTTAATACACAGGTGCACGCATGAACTTTTAATAATGTACAAAATTAAAAAAGAAGGTAAAAGACTGAGAGTACAAACAGGTTTATAAGGACTGTCTGATATCACAGAGTTCCACATAACTAAATGTTGCCAGATGTATGATGACAAGCAACTATCAACTACATCATTTCTGGCCGACTGTCCACATGTATCAGAGCCATTCCCACCAAGCAGCTTTTTGTGAAATTTCATGTCTGGAACTTTTAACAAAATTTGTTGACATTCTGATTTTGGTTAAAATCAGACAAAATTACAAAACTAACAGAAACTTTATGTGAAGACCTGCATATGATTATGATCTATTGCCAAAATTGGTCTTTAAAATTGAGGCAGACTGTCTTCTCTCTGAGGTATGAGCTAAGGCTGAAGAAACAGTTGAGCATCAAGCATGCTTGATTGTAAACATCAAGTACTGATGTTTAAGAGATACTGACTGTATGCCTCCCCAGTTAAAATACATTAAATACTGTAAGTTCATTGCTAAAATATCAAGAAATCCTGCGGGTTAAAATACTCAGTGCTTCTGTAGAAAGTCTTCACAAATTTACGATTAATCTACTTCCAAACTTTGTCTTTTTAAACAACATTTTGACTGAATAATGCAACTGAAGGTTAAAAAACTTGTACATTTACCGAGAATACTCATGCATTCCGGCCTGACTAAGCAACATAAGGTAAAATCCCAAACTAATATTTCAGTGTTCAACAACTATGCGACCATTTTACAGTACAATTTTTCCCTAAACAGTGCCTGTCTGCAGCATATTATCATCATCGCATTATGATGCAACAATGTCATGACGTTTCTCAAGCATCTGTCGGTCAAAATACCATTGTCATATGCCTCTGCTATGCTACACAACGTACATCCAGCTGCACTGTGCAGTATTTTGGGGGCAAAACTAGTAATACTGAGGAAGATTTCAAACCAGTTGTTTAAAATGTAAGCAAAAGATGTCTTGATACATTGCTGCAATTCTCTCTCTGATACATACTATACAAGAAAACATGAGAAACTTTTTAATTCTGAAGGTCATGCAATAAGATGGACCATAACAAGCATACAAGCAGTGGTTCATGAATTATACACAATGCTTACTTAAATACTTCATTACCTTTATTGTGAATAACAGTAAACCACTAACTTCAGCATGTAATAAAAATGCAGGCCTTCCACAGAAAAAGAAAATCCAACATCCGGCCCAACAGCGAGAGCTTGTGAGGATAATATACGCTCAGCAATGTTCTGTCCCCAGCATTGCCATGGAAGCTAAGGTGTGAAATAAACAATGAAAAGGGTGGCTAATGGGGGTCAGTGACATTTACAGCAGGCCTAGCATCCTGGCTGTGGAGATATGTCAAAAGATAAAACTGCAATTGGGAGACCACAGAGGTACAGTGAGACAGATAAGAAGACAAATACAGAGTAAAACAGAAGTTAATGCAAATGTTCTCAAGGAGGAAGGTCTTAAAACAAGAAAAGAATAGCAGACTATGACGATGATAATATCAGTTACATAAAACTCGAATTTATAACACACTTTTGGGTGCTGCCACTGAGACCACGATAAAGAATTAAAGAATACGCCAATAATGAAATGTTCCAACCAACCACTTTAATCTGTTTACTCAAAATAACGCAAACAAAATTAATTCAAGTATTTCAAAATGAATACCTCAAACCTTCATGCTAAGCTGTCCAACAGACATTCAATCACTTAATCAAAAATCACAGCTATTCAAGCAGCTGTTTACTGCAGCTGTGAATGTATGGAAGGTTAAAATGGATTGTAAATATGGGCTCACAGGTCAGGTGAGGTGAGAGCAAGGTGACAAAAAAGCAACATGAAACAATGGGAGTAGCAAAAGAAATGTCTGGTCACCCATCTGGAAAAACATGAACTGCCGTGGCATGATTTTCATTGCTCACTGCACAACCACATTCTTCTTCCCACCCAGCTTTGTGGAAGATATCACTTTCAAAGAGCTGCAAAATAATTGTCATATGATGCACTGCAGCAGCTAGCTACCATCTGAACAGTTACATACTGCAGAAATGTACTCCTGAAGGATATTTTCATACACACATCCCTCTCAAATCCATGAAAAGTATAAGGTTTTATTGCAATTGCATGAGACTGTTTTCCAAACCACTTCATGCTAGGTCAATAACGTATCATGCTACAAAATAAGGCAAGAAACTCCATAACTCAATATGACTAGCAGCACAAAACTGTACAAAAATATGTAAATATATACTGAATTTTAAAGACACTAATTCAATAAAATATTTTATCAGATTAATGCAAGTCTGCATTTGTGAGATTCAGGCTGACAATACATGGAGTTTGAAGAAACAGCAAACAGAATTCTGCTGTGAGAGAGTTTGTCCAGTAGAATACAACTTACCAAAGAAGCTTTGGATGCATACAAATATCCTTGTCATTGCTAAAATAGCATATATTAAATGAAATTGGGGATGCAAAAATGTAACAGAGAGTTCAAAATAAAGTACAACCAACAAAACAAATGTAATGACTCAGAGACAGAGAAGAAAGGAACAATATCTACATGGACAGCGGCACTTCCTCGTTCAGTTCACTTGTTCCACAGCCTTTTTCGTATTGCATCTCTGAACTCTCTTGATAATAAGTGTTCTTTGCCACATAGTACTACTTTCATCAGATTCCCTGCCCTTCACATTACTGTTTTGAAATTAAACATTCATTACCATTCCTGAAAATAGTACTAGAGAAAACAGACCAATAAATTACATTTCAATAAATTACAAATCAAATTTCTAACAGCAAGACAGTGATTATCAATCTTGAATTTCCCACCCCTAATCCAAAACTGTGGTATTTTATAAAAATACAAGAAATTATACACAAAAAATTAATGTACAAAGAGAACACAAATTATGATTTTAATGTAATCTAAAATAAACAAGTACAGAAACAAGTTTCACATACAGGGATTGCGCCATCTGTTGAGAGGAACTCATTACGTATAATGAAGTGAAATGCTCAGTGGTGTCACCACAAACTGCCCACTGAAATTAAACTTTACGAGTTCCTTTCAATAGTGCTGCAAACCCCACAAGTTATACTGTTTCTGTATCTCTCATTTTACTTTAAATCTGTAATGATAATTTGTGTTCAACCTGCTTTTTCAACCAACTTGTCAATGAAAACTTAACGGCGGTATATAAAACATTATTATATTCAAATATTAACAAATACAGTAATGCGCTTTGCACTAGAAAGGCGTCACAATGTCTTGCAGTACACTGGAATGTTGGTGTACAGGCATTCATTTAAACAAGCCCTTCATGCCAGCTAGCTGTTACAAATTCCCACACTGTATATCACACATTACACTACAGAGGGGACAGGAACCAAGAAATGAACAGTTTGGTGTTTCATTTATTTATGTAAAATATGATTTCCTGATAAAAAGATTCTTCATTCATAGTGGGCAAATATGACTTGATTTTCCTGGGAGCAGTGGGTTGTATCCCTTGATTTTCAACAGATTCACAGCACATATGTTCACTTCACTGTACATGACGCAACCACTGAGCCATTTACACAAAAATAGAATCCACTCTATTAGTATGTGAGATGGGAGGGAAGAGAGTTCCTTGATATCACCTGACCTTACCTTCCGGCACAAAAAGGTTAGGAAAACCAAGCACAACCATCATCACTTCAGGAACGCTTTATACAATAAAGGTGTCCGACACGTTTCCTTTTCCTGTTCCAAGAGAAAGAGAAGATCCCGAAGAGTAACTCTCTTCACACGTGGCCGGACTGGAAGCTGCATGAACAAAAATGTGAAAAATAGAAACACAAGCAATCAAACCCCCCTACAGTGCCACCCTCATTTCACACCCATGCAATTCTGTCAAAAATGTCCCCATTATGTTAACACTGGGGACCCCTCAGTACAGCACCACCCTCACTAGCCACTATTCACCAGACTCTGATGATACATATGTGCCCTTAGACACTAAATGGTGTCTGATATACCAACAAGTTACTGTACTTTTACTGTTTGCCTGTACTGTATTATACAGGTAAATACCTGAGCCCATGAGAGTGGCCGATGGAAGAATGGGTGTTATGACACTTCCTAGTGTACTCTTTTGGGACAGAAAACCAGGTGTCAACTTGGACCCTCAAAACATAAAAATTTTAAGGAAAAATAAGTAACACTAAACAAAACTTAGGTTGTAGTATTCCTTCTTTCACAATGTACAGTATACAGTAAAACTACAAAAGTGCACTTTCAGAATTGTACTGCGTAGTGTTAAATGTAGCTTTCATGGATTGTACTACTGCTTGTGCACTACTGCTCAACCATCTGACATTAAAAGATTCTGAGGACCGTCAAAATGCTCCCAAAAGTTTGAGTAAACAACTCACTTTTTCAATCCTGCAGGAAGTCTTGAAACAATAAGTTGTCAATTCCACACTCACACAGAGTTCTGGGAAGTATTTCAACTGTAATATTGTTCATAATTCAGACCTTTAGACCCTTCACATTAATCATTTGTGTGCCTCAGAAACCAGCCTCTTCCACTGATACAACCAACAATTTTAGACCTCACATCTCACTTGTGAGACAACACTATTGTTCACTGCAGTAACAGGCAGCTTGTTGTGCACAACCCAGAATCCTGTCACGCAGACATAAAAAATTACGAGCAACTATTTGCAGATAAAACAAGTAACACAATGCAGCCTGAGAAGAATGGTTATTCAATATAAGAAGCACTTTAATGCTCATCACGGCTAACAAACCAAGCATTTATTAACCTCAGTATTTTAATTTATGGAAATTCAATTTCTGGTCTTCTTACCTACTTACTCACTCACTCACTCTCAACTACTACTACTACTACTACTACTACTACTACTACTACTACTACTACCTGTGTTCGGCTGAGGCTATTACTTGCACCACTGGATCCATTGACACCAGACTATAACAAAAAATAAAAATAAAAGTTTTAGTAAACAGCCAATTCTTAAATGTGACTTAACAAAGCCCACACATGGTCCACTTCCACAGTCCAGGCTAATGAAGTGGAGAGAATATGCTATTAGGGAGGTACACGCACATCAGGTGGGACTGAAAGTAATAGGACACACCACCCTATGACCTATGCAGACATTACTCTACTGGGCAAACAAGACAACATAAAGAAAAAATACAAGCTCCATCAGACCTAGTTAGGCAGTTGCTCCAGCAACACAGAAGAAACAAAGTATGCATTGTCGTGTTATCAGAATGCAGGACAAAATCATGACATAAAGCTAATTAATAAATCCTTGAAAATGTGGCACAATTCCAGTATTGTGGGTAACTAATCAAAACAGCATTCAGAAATAAAGTTAAGAACAGTTAAATTTGGGAAATGCCTGCGACCATTCAGTTCAGAATCATGCGAAGTACACTTTACCACAATTACTTCACAAACGAGATGAAACTTTCCTCAGTTTTTGACTGATGCATACCCTTAAGGACAATGTGATTAACTTGAAGGCAGAGTGGCTAAATAATGATATTTGTGACTACAGACTCCACCACACACTTATTTGATGAACACAGGTGAATATGCCCCTTTACAAAATTCTGACCAATATATAATTTTTGCAGAAAACACAATTCAACTGTCCATACACATGGCCATATTGCATTCAAATTTAATCATGTTTTCCAAAAAAATTATGAGAATACATTTATTTTTACCATAATTCAACAGTCCCTAAATTGATAGCATCTACAGCACAACACTGTATGGAAACCAATGAACAAGTTCCTCCATTCCACGTCTCTTAGCCTCTCCCTACTTCCCCTCTAACCCAATTACTGTATTTCCTAGATTATAAGAGGCCATCAGTTGTGAGATATAACCTTGACCTCACAATGGGTTTTCAGAAATAAATATGCTATCAATTGTAAGATGCACCCTTGATTTAGTAATGGGTTTTTAGGTAAAAAATAAAAAAATGTGTATAATGCAACAGTAACTGTCAATATTCAAATAATAAACTTCTTTATCTTAATATTTTTTAGGGTGGGGGGTGGGGAATGTATTACAAGAGGGGCTGTCCATATTCAAACATAAAAATTCTTTGTATTAACAAACACAAATCTACATAAAACTGACATTATAAACTAAATTTATGTATTCATTATCATCTTCACTTGTGCATCCAGTCTCACCCTCCGAGTGTGTGTAAAAATACAGCATTTTCTCCAAAATTTTTGCCTACAAGTACAGATTCCTAAATTATGAGAATAAATATGGTACATCCAAATATGCCATTTAATCGAGCCAGAACTGTATACTTCCATAAGGCAGATCAGAACAGAGGGATGAAGGATTATTATTACATGATAAACATTTTATGCTACCTGCCTTAATTTTATCTTTGGTGCAACATGACTACCGTTTATGCCTTCCTCACTTCTTATATACTTTAGTGAAATCAGATAACTCCATGATGAAGCCTTTACTTTACTTTACTTTACTTTACCAAGGCAAAAGCACTTTGTGGTTCCTGACAGGAGATGGGGGTGAAGCACATCAGAATCCCATTGGCATGTAATCCTACTAACATATCCTTATAATTTCATCTTCCCACATGTGCTCCACTGTCACTTAACTCTTCTGCATCATATCCTGCCTCATTTGGTCTCTCAACCATGTCCCTGATCTCCCCATTGTTAACTCTACTGCAGACAGCACTGCATTCTTACTTCTGACTTTTATTGTAGTGTTTCTACATCTTTTGTACATTTCATGGTTCTATATTTTATTACCTCAGTACTCCATTTCTACAGTTTGCAATCTGCTTACATCTCTCTTAGTCCATGTCCAAATTTCTGACCTGTGTGTCAAAACAGGCCAGTAATACATACATACAAAATATGAAACAAGGCCTATGTAATAAATCTCTCAAGAAAGAAAGATCCAGGCATTGGCAAGATACTGTACTATTACACGCCTGTTGGCTAATAAGTTTCATAAGATGAACATAAATTAGAGAATAAGCTCTCCTTCATGTGATACCTAATAAAAAATGTAAAAAAATCCTGAAACTCAAGCATCTTACGCCATTTGTTCTTTTACACTTTTTTACACGGTTTTTCATGCGTAACAGCTCTATAGAAAGCTAACAGCCACTTCATGTACGTCCTATACTAAGAACTCTACAAAACTTTGGTTCCAACAAATTTCATATTCAACACAGAAAATTTCATCAGACCCTGCATTCTTGACCTCATCATAAAGGACAAGAAAGCCTAGTAGAGCGCTGGATCCTAGAATCTTGGTAACAGTAAGATTCCCACAGAGTGGTTTTTATTTACTTTTTAGTACAACTAGTTCACAGTCGTTTTTAAAAGAAATCAGCATTGGAAATGTCCAAGAAATGCCCTGGTTTTATGGACTTGCAAGAGCTTTAGTACATATCAGTGGGTTAAAATGCTTGTGGTTTTCTCAATGGGCCATTCTGAATGACAGGCACGAAACATACAGGAAATGATCACACTTTCACATTACAACAAACTGGTATGGTACAACTTGCATGGCACATATAATGCACAGCCTCTATTTTTTTTTTAGCCAACTTTATTAGTACCCCTGTTTTCAAACAGCTGTAAAATAATTTTCATATAATGAATGCACTGCAGCTGCTAGCAACCATCTGAACAGTTACATACTGCAGAAATGTACTGATGAAGGCTATCTTCATACACAGATGCAATGCAACTCCATGAAAAGCATAAGTGAGATTTCACTGTACCTGCATGAAACTTTTCCTGTATATGATGCTGTAAAACAATACAGCAAGAAACTCTGTAACACAGTACGATTAGCAACAATAAACTGCATATGAACATGTCAATAAGTACTCAGTTTAATAACACAAATTCAATTAAGTGTTTAAAAAGACTGACGCAACTCTGCAGGTCTGAGATCCAAACTCAGTTAGTACAAGTCAACATTAAATATTTTATGTTGCTTAATTTTTCATGAAATGGCTGCCAAGTTAGAATATTAATGCAAGAATGAAGTCATCACTACTGACATTATAAAATTTACTTATGAATCATTTTGATGTCTACCAAAACAGTGTATCAAACCCTTGCTGTTTACAGCAGTTACATTCTTGAAAAATCGCACAAATGGTAAAATGGCAATGTGCGAATTAAATACCTTATGGAAAAAACGTGGTTAGAGGAATCAAAGGCACACAAAGCATGATAGTGTGTAAATCCATGCCTTATGAACACAAAAACATTTGTGTTGGCATTTACTGGAATAATGTCAGTGTCATCACACAGTATAACAGCAGAGAAGGGTGATATGATCCCCTGAGAAGTCTTATCATTCTTGGATATAAGTGTATGCATTTGCATTTTCTTCCAAAACAGGTGTATCATCAATATATATAAACTGGCTGCAGTAATGCAGTCCTTCTCCTTCGTTACCCCCTTCTGAAATGCTCTGGGTACTTAGTACCAGCCACAGGATCAGCAGACACCAAATTTCCTGTTCTCTTTACATTGTGCAGGCTCACCTGCTTCTGAAAATTTTCAAAACAACCCTTCACTAGCATGCAAGCTGCCCTTCTTCATAGTGGTTGTATAGCTGCACTGCCTTCTTCCCCACCACATCAGCACTGACAATCCTTTCTGTGCCTCATCTTCCAGCCATACATGCAAGGCCCTTTCAGTCTTTTTGAGGAAGGGGTTGTGACAGTTCACACAAGAAATTTTCACACTTGATGGAGCCCTAACCTTGAAGCTTCCCCTGATCTAGTCTTCATTTTTCTTTATCACTTTAACTATCAATTCATTTAGACCATGATGGCATCCAACCACGGCAATTCTCATTCCCCCGTAACTTTCTTATCTTTAGGCTGTTCATCAGCACGTACATTACCCTTTCCAAACATAACTAAAACAGGGGCAACAATTAGTTCCAAAAATTGTGCATATGCATGAAGTACACTCTGTATTACATGTTACTGAGGTAGCTACTAAGACTGAAGTAGCTACTGAGTGAAAGATGCATGCAAAGTGCAGCCTCTGGTGTTTATTAAACCATGCAACTCTAAGCAACTGAGGGAACTACACTGCAGTGTATGAGGGCTGTCACAGGTCTTCAATGAATAAGCAAAACCATGACATGCAAACCCACAAACAAGGCAGGTTTGCTGTACAACATTTTTTTCCCAGGAAAGTTACTTGTAATTACAATTTCTATTAAACAACTTGTTTCACTGCCACATTTTTGTCTCTTTAATTAATTAATGGGACAAGCTCCCTCTAGCTGAAGACTACAAGCAACTGAGTGATGTAGCATACTTGTCCTGAAGAGCCTGCCACTCCACCAGGTTCTAATTTGGGTTTCTTTCTAGGTCCAATCGCTTGCAGCGCTGTTAAGTTGGCCTCCCGCTGCCGCAGTTCCTCCATTTCCGCTCGCTGCATCTGTGAAATAAAAATTTCAGAAATTCATAATATCACAGCACAAAATAATATTTCTGAGACAACAAAAATCCCTTATCACGTGTACAACTAAAAAACATACTTCAAACTTCATGATGCAGGAAGGACTGATGGATGGCTAATCGTAGTCCACCTGCTCTTGACTCTTTGTAAAAGACCTATTGTTACGACAAAACAAACATCAGTAGCTCTTAAAATATTACAGATTCTTGTAGAATTCCAAAAGTTCCCCCAAGTCACCTGACTTTGAGTCAGATACATCAAAATTACTCTGAGTTCCTTAGAAAATTCCTGTCTTCACACATTAAGTTTACTTTGCATGGATCTTCATCTTACGCAAACTACAAATAAAATGAGGTGGAGAAATTACTGCAGACACCTTTCCATTCAATTCTAAATAGGCTCTCCTCCTGCCGGTGACAACCATAATACATAATGCAGTACCACAATTCTGATGAGATGCTTACAGATGTTGTTACATTTATTTCCATAATTGTTAGTCTTTAGCATCACAGGTGCAGGTCCATCTAAGCAAATTTAGTAACTATGGCAGTGACAAGCCTCAGACATCTTACAGTTCAGCAGCTATCACAAGTGCTCACTTAATGAAATATGGTCATCCAATAAGCATTTCAACACCAATGTGTCCTCAAATGGAGATACCTCCTAATCTCTTTGTTTCACACGTGTGTGCGCTCATGTGGAATATGACCACCTACAGTAAAGGTTAGGTCAATCCTTCGTGAAAATAGCCAATGACAGCTGACTCACAGTGTTTAGAGGCAAATGTTTATGGGTCACTATCAACAGTGTGCAGCCATATAGGAGGGGGTACTTTGTATCGCATGTGACTGACTTACCCACCACACTACACTACGTACAATTAGTCAAGATACTATTGCTTCATCATCAGAGGCTCAAATGTGGTGATGCAAACTGATTAAACCATCTCTCTCTTACATACACCCACATGTGCCCACACGCTGCATGCCCCCCCCCCCCCCCCACACACACACACACACAAAATAATAGTCTAGTCCTTGCATTTTCATTTTTCAGTCTCCAGTGTACGTGTATGAGATCTTGTTACTATTACACTGGATGTATGAAAAGCGTGAAGTGACTGGTCTACTGAAGTCACAGCTACCAAGGAAAAGATTGGCAGTGCTGAGACAAAAAGGCAGTTGGCCCTAGAAAGTGATTCTCATGGACATAGGACCCAGCTGAGTGAAGTAGAAGTTGGAGTGTCTGAAAAAGAGCACCAACCTGGAACCAGTTGGTGCTGGTGGGGACCTGAACTGGGGACCTCAACAAGGAAGGTGTAGGACTGTCCACCCATTTACTTGGGCTCCAAGGAATGTAAAAAAAAAATTATGCCTTCTTTAGCAACAAGGAAAACCCTCCACTCAGTGTGCTAATTATGTATTTGACAGTAGTTGCCCAAATGCTGGTGGAAGAAACAAACCTGAACTCATGGAATGAAGATCATCATATTTTACCTGTGGACAGCCACATTTCTGTAAGGGAGTGGCAGTTGATGATAAACATACAACATATAAAATAATAATTCATTTTTTTGCCTGATATTACGTCCATCTGCTGTGATTCTGTTTCATTCCCCCAAAATTACCACCACCAAAACCGTATCTAGAGTGGTCTAACACACATAAAACTACCACTACAGTGATGTTACACTGCCCTGCATTACCACTGAGGTGGTTAACGCAAGTGTCCTATGCACAAATACATGGCCTGACCCTGCAAGAAGGGTGACTGTGTACAGGCAGGTCTCGTTTCACACGATTTCTTTTTGTGCGATTTTGTTTTAATGCGACTTGAAAACTTACACCACTTTTCGAATTTACACGATCATTTTCAGTTTAACACAATTTGGCATAGATGATCCATTGCTGCACTTATCTTCTGTAGGAGGCTACCGGAAAGTGATGTCATTGTCACGCCATCAGTTACGTGTATGGACTGATTACGTTGGTGATACCAACACGCAGCTCATTTAGTTTCCTCTTCAACAGCATTGGCTTTTCTTAACAATATAAGACAGAAACATATATCTACATCACCTAGTGCAATCCAAGTGAAAAATCGGCGAAGACAGTGGGTATTGAAGAGAAAGTACACATAATAGGCAGAAAAAGGTGAACGAATTGTTGACATATGCTGTAATGTTAGACTCACTCATAGCAGCATACATACAATTCGTGATAATGCTGATAGAATTAAGGAAAGTGTAAGTCTTTGTGTAGCAAGACCACCACAGTCCTATCAGAATGAACCGCACCAAAAACTATGGATGTAAATTTCACACTGTTGACACCGTGCATCTTCGTCATATTAAATTAAGTTATAAACCAACTGATGCACACTAAAACCACTTTTTAAGTAGCTTTATTATAAAATTGTTAAAATTGTACCCCTACACGTGTTTCGATCCTAGGATCATCGTCAGGGGGGTTTTCTGCTAAAAGCTACAGTCACTTCAACACATGATTTAAAATATTCTATCTGCACTTTGAAACATAAGTTAAAATCTTGTAAAAAGATTCGCTAAAAGGTTGTAAAATTATAAAAGCACTGTAGATGGTATATTGTGGAACTGCTGGCGTGTGGTATTAAAAGCATATGAAATGTTTTTGCGTGGAGCGGAGTGTACTACGTGTTGTGCGGTGAGGAGTACTACGGTGGAGTTAACAATTTTATAATAAAGCTACTTAAAAAGTGGTTTTAGTGTGCATCAGTTGGTTTATAACTTAATTTAATATGGATGTAAGTAAGCCTCTAACATTTTTATTCCATTAGAAATACATATTGTATAGAAGTGTATTTATACTGTATAGAAATGTGTGTATACTGTATAGAAATGTATATACAGTGAAACCTCTATCCATCGTTTTTCAGGGACCGGAAAATTTGAACGATACATACGGGAAATGATAGTACCGGGAAACCATTAAAAATTATAGATAAGAACAATTTAATGATAATTATTACTTCTTGCTGAGAAAATCTTTCATTGACGTTTGTTTTGAGCAAACTTTACTCCTCCTCAATTCAAAGTACGATTTTTCAAGGCCTAGAACACTTTCACGATCACTGTCACTCGTGCTGTGCGCATAAAAGAAAGATCTTACTTTCATCAGTGCTTCATGACTCTCAGCAAAGCTCGGCACAACTTCGGGTTCGCCAGCTTCTTCTCCTTCCCGCTCCACACTCCCGGACGCCACGAGGCTCACGCACAGCTCCTGCACTGTTTCTACACCACAGGTTGCCACGTGACTGTCCACAGAGACGTAGTCCTCGAATTTATCTTTGTTCATGCCACTGAACTTTTCCCAGTCTTGGCGGAAATCGTCGTCATCGTTGGTCAATACGACGTCACTATCGCCTGAAGATTGTCCCTGCACGTAACCAGCTTTCCGAAAACAATTTTCGATTGTCTGCTGGGTTACTTGTTGCAAGGCTGCCACAGTGTAGTGCAAAGCTTCCAACACGTTTATCTTCTTTTTCGTATCTTTGCCTGCATCCATTAAGCAAACAGCTGTTTGCACGAGGCGTTTTCTATAAAGCTGCTTATAACACTTTATTACCCCTAAATCAAGGGGCTGGAGCACACTTGTACAATTTGCCGGGTACCGTATGACTTTTACATTTCTAAGAAACGATGTATCCTTTGGATGTGCGGCACAATTGTCCACAAAGAGGAGAATGTTCCTGTTTTGTGCACCCATACTTGCGTCTAATACACGCAGAAATGAAGAAAAAATGTCTGTGGTCATCCACGCTTTATTGTTCGCGTGGTACTTGGTGGGTAATTTTTTGACATTCTTGAAACATCGCGGTTTCGGAGATTTTCCGATAACAATCGGCACTTGTTTGTCAGTTCCATCACTGTTAACACAAAGTAAAACAGTAAGTCTGTCTTTACAGTTTTTCCCTCCATGACAAGACTCTCCTTTGAGAGCCAAGGTTCTATCAGGAAGCACGTTGTAGAAGAGCCCCGTCTCATCCGCGTTGTAAATATCACGTTGTTCGTAGCCCTCCAACAAAGATGGCAGTCTTTCCAGCCACACTTCCGTGCTTTCGCTGTCCACTGCCGCACTTTCTCCGACTAACTTCTTGTATACTAGGCCATGCCGGTCCTTAAACCTCGCTAAACCATCGCTTCAAATTAAAAAAAAAAACTATCAGTGCGGGAAAATGTTGCGTCAGGACCGTGATTTTTCAACTATTGGTGCGGGAAAACGACAGTTCAAGGAACAATGGAGGCGGGAAAAAATAGTGTTATTTATATGGGGCTAATTTCGGGACCAAATAAGGCAGACGATACATGCGGGCGAACGACGGTAACGGGAACGATGGATAGAGGTTTCACTGTATACTGTATATACAGTACATATATACTCTACAGGTCCATATGTTCACTAGTGGTATAGTCATACACTACATAGAATGAGGTTGTCAATCCCCTAATCCCCAGGGAATACAATGTTTTAAATGGGAATTTTGTGTTCGACTTGCACAATGTTTTTCAAGAACGTAACCCTGGCATAAAATGAGACCTGCCTGTACACATATTAACAATTCTGGGTCCAAGGTTGTTTATGTCTGGGGTATACAAATCCTGCGCACCAAGTTGCCCAGGTGACTAAATTGTGTACCATGGCACCCAATACTTGAGGGTTCTTAGTATAAGAGTTGCTTCATATTACCCTCCTGGCACCTAGAATTTTGAGGTGGTTCCAAATTTTTGGAAAGTTTGTGTACCCTAGATTAGGTGCTGTTAATTTCTATCAAGAAACCTCAATTATAATGTATGATATATATTCTCACATGCAACCATCAACATCAATCCAATCATTACATACTTCTTTGGCTTTGGCCTTCAGTTTTGCTTGCTCAGGATCCTCAGATTTCGATCTGCTTTTGGCTGCCCGAAGTAACAACTCTCTTTCTTGTTCCTCATGCCGTTTTCTTTCTACACGATCCAATTCTTCAAGGAATTTGAGTTGACCTTTAACATCCTGCGTCACTTCATATCTAGGATCCACCTGTATATAAATACACCAGATGCAATATTAGAAACTCATTTACTGAAAATGTTACTGCAGTGAACGTTTGTGGAATTAAATATGTACATTTGTTTAAAAAACATAGATGTTACATTCACAGCTTAGTTTTTAATGATTCAGCCCTTCACCCTTAGCTGTGCCAGCTGACTGCACTCATTCCCATGTCAGGCACAGCCATAGTGACTCTGCAACATTAGAGTTTTGTGCCACTTGTAAATTTCATACAGGTGTGCGTCAGTTCTGTTATGAATTGGATGAACTAGGCTTGATTCCTAGCAGGGGTGGAGGTTTCTCTTGGCCACCATGTCCAAAATGCTTCGGGGTCACTCTGCCTCCCATTCGATGCACACTGGGGGTTAATTCTCCAGGTTCAAGGCAGCAGAGCATGGAACTAAGTTCCACCACACTGATTATAACCCTTCAATGAGGTGAGTGCTTAGGAAATGGGATGAAATTTATCTTCAGTTTATATGCAGCCACTTTAATTCCAGATTAAAGTTACTGTCTGGTTTAACAGATTTATATTACAGGACTATACTAAAGTTTATTAATGATTAGCCCCAGTCCATCTCTATCTGGAGCCATGCCATGGCTCAGGTGGTTAGTTGCCAGCCTCTCACCATGGAGGCCCAGGTTCAATCCCAGGCCAGATGTGGGATTTGTGAACAAAGTGGCACTGGGTCTAGTTCTTCTCTGAGTACTTCAGTTTTTCCCCTGTCCCTATCATTCCACAAATGCTCCATACTCATTCATTCATCAATCATAGACACTGCATAATCTTAGTAACCAACAGCACCATTAAACAACACACTTAAAAATGTCTCCGTCAGGCAGTTATCAACAAACTTTCTCATCATTCAAGGTTTCTTGAATGTAATGCTGTGTCAACTGGTATAACAGTTACCAACACTTTGGAGAACACAGCCATCTTCAGGGTCAAGCAGTCCGAGAAGTGTTCCCATGCTGAAAAATATGGTTATAGTGTATTAGTAAGAATAACTGGGGTTGTGAGCCGTTTGGAGCAGGAGTGGTAATGCAATGCAATGGGAAGACCCCTAATGGAAGTGGCAGGAAGGTTAAGTAATACTGACCCAAGGTTTGGTGTGCAGACAACCAGTTGACATGGCATCTCAGAAGGCTTAAATTTTCATCACCACTATGGTAAAAACCTCACATATCACAAAACTGGCACAGATATAACTGAGACCAAAAGCCACAAATCTAAGTTCAACATTCAGGTGTTCACACGGTCCTCTCACCTTAATTACATCTATCCTGTGCTCTGCAATAACTGCTAACTTTTCTACAATATTTCTCAACCTCTCCTGAGCAGCATGGGATATCAATGCTGCTACTTCTGATGAAGGTTCTTCCAACCCATGCTGGGCAACTGAAAACCAAAGAAAACATGCAATGAGTCTGGCCAACACAAAATGCAATATCGTTTCAACCCCAACCCCAGCACACAATACTGGCAACTCCATTTCCACTACGAAGTCATAGTAGTCATAGAATGGTTAAGATCTGACCTCTGTAAATGTGTCCATCTGTCTCCCCATATGGAATTATGAAGAAACTAATGAACTTCCATGAAATTTGGTATGAACATCATTCCAGTACAGACCACCACATGTCTGTGTTTTTAAAAATCCTACATCCATATCAACATGGTAACCATACAGACTTGTGAGGTACAAGCAATATTACTGTCACACAATAATTTCCTTCCCATAAAAATCTGAAGCTTCTCCTTTGCCCTCTCAGACTACAAAATTTTCTTTTACATGTGAAAGTGAACTTCTGCTAGTTCTGAGAGCAAGAACATTGCAACAGCTGAAGCAGCTGTTTGTGAACACACAGGAGTTAACTGAAGAAGTTCAGTACCATGGATGAGAGGTAGTTCAGTACCATTCAGTCACTGTCCAGGTAAGGCTCACCTTCACAAAGCAGAACTTGTGGCTGTTGTGCAATGTGGCTTCAGTTATTAACAAGACAGGCAATGTGCATATAACATAACATAGTAACATGTTCATGTAACCACTGTTGCCATGGAAAAGCAATAAGTATTACATGTTCTGAGTGTATGTCTGTACTCTTGCCTTAGTTATCCACCAGCATGCAAATAACATCTCTTCAGCACCATATTATATTGTCGTCTGTAGCCTGTCTGGCTACACCATATTTTTCCACATTATCTTATAAACAGCACAACTTTAGGGGAAAAAACTTTATTGAACATAAAATGTGTGTTTTGAATCTCTCTACAACTTCTGCCTGAAGCATTTCTCATTTTAAGAATTCACTGATACATTATCATACACGTACATAAATCACATAAAGCACCCCATTGTTCTTGTCAGATTTTAATCAAACTTGAATTTTCTTGACAGACTTTTGAAAAATCTTCAAATATCAAATTTCATTAAAATCAATCTAGCGGGAGCTGAGTTGTTCCATGCAGACACAGACAGACAGACAGACATGACAAAGCTAACAGTCACTTTTCGCAACGTTGTGAACGTACCTAATAAAACAAATGGCAAAAGAAAATGTTGGGTTAAAGTTAAAGATACTATATACAGTGAAACCTCTATCCATCGTTTTTCAGGGGACCGGAAAATTTGAACGATACATACGGGAAATGGTAGTACCGGGAAACCATTAAAAATTATAGATAAGAACAATTTAATGATAATTATTACTTCTTGCTGAGAAAATCTTTCATTGACGTTTGTTTTGAGCAAACTTTACTCCTCCTCAATTCAAAGTACGATTTTTCAAGGCCTAGAACACTTTCACGATCACTGTCACTCGTGCTGTGCGCATAAAAGAAAGATCTTACTTTCATCAGCGCTTCATGCGTCTCAGCAAAGCTCGGCACAACTTCGGGTTTGCCAGCTTCTTCTCCTTCCCGCTCCACACTCCCGGATGCCACGAGGCTCACGCACAGCTCCTGCACTGTTTCTACACCACAGGTTGCCACATGACTGTCCACAGAGACGTAGTCCTCGAATTTATCTTTGTTCATGCCACTGAACTTTTCCCAGTCTTGGCGGAAATCGTCATCGTTGGTCAATACGACGTCACTATCGCCTGAAGATTGTCCCTGCACGTAACCAGCTTTCCGAAAACAATTTTCGATTGTCTGCTGGGTTACTTGTTGCAAGGCTGCCACAGTGTAGTGCAAAGCTTCCAACACGTTTATCTTCTTTTTCGTATCTTTGCCTGCATCCATTAAGCAAACAGCTGTTTGCACGAGGCGTTTTCTATAAAGCTGCTTATAACACTTTATTACCCCTAAATCAAGGGGCTGGAGCACACTTGTACAATTTGCCGGGTACCGTATGACTTTTACATTTCTTAGAAACGATGTATCCTTTGGGTGTGCGGCACAATTGTCCACAAAGAGGAGAATGTTCCTGTTTTGTGCACCCAAACTTGCGTCTAATGAACGCAGAAATGAAGAAAAAATGTCTGTGGTCATCCACGCTTTATTGTTCGCGTGGTACTTGGTGGGTAATTTTTTGACATTCTTGAAACATCGCGGTTTCGGAGATTTTCCGATAACAATCGGCACTTGTTTGTCAGTTCCATCACTGTTAACACAAAGTAAAACAGTAAGTCTGTCTTTACAGTTTTTCCCTCCATGACAAGACTCTCCTTTGAGAGCCAAGGTTCTATCAGTAAGCACGTTGTAGAAGAGCCCCGTCTCATCTGCGTTGTAAATATCACGTTGTTCATAGCCCTCCAACAAAGATGGCAGTCTTTCCAGCCACGCTTCCGTGCTTTCGCTATCCACTGCCGCACTTTCTCCGACTAACTTCTTGTATACTAGGCCATGCCGGTCCTTAAACCTCGCTAAACCATCGCTTCAAATTTAAAAAAAAAACTATCAGTGCGGGAAAATGTTGCGTCAGGACCGTGATTTTTCAACTATTGGTGCGGGAAAACGACAGTTCGAGGAACAGTGGAGGCGGGAAAAAATAGTGTTATTTATATGGGGCTAATTTCGGGACCAAATAAGGCAGACGATACATGCGGGCGAACGACGGTAACGGGAACGATGGATAGAGGTTTCACTGTATATATACATGGTATAAATATATATATAGGTCATATGAATGAATGCATATAAATTATGCAAACATTTAAATGTACACATCAGACACGATACACATTCCAACAAAGATAATTAGCTGTAACTATTAATTTAGTCGTAGTTTATTTAATGGCACTAGAGTATGTCATGTCAAGCCACTGGATGATAGTGAATAACAAATCTGAAAAGGTGTAGGAAGTGAAGGCAGGCCCAATATCCCTGGAATTTACCAGAGGGAATGAGGACAAACATGGAGGACCGTCCGATCCAAGATTTGAACCAGGAACCTCCGAAATACAAGTTACAAACAATACTGCTCTGGCCTTCCAAGCTTTCACGGTGATCCTAGAAGTACGTCACTGCTTTATTCAGACAGACAGTACCTGACTGCAGACTTCCCAGGATATGGGGTTGGATTTTGGAAGGCCAACAATACTGTAGGGGGTCAAAATGACAGAAGATGCATAAAACAGTGGGAAAGGAGGAACAGAGACATGAGAGCAAAGATTATAGAAGGATGAAGAAGGAAGAAGAAAGGAATTTCATAAGGCAACAAACCTGGTGGGAATTACAAAAGTCTCCCACACAATGAGCATGAATGACATACACTGTATCACAACATTTGTTATCAATGTGAAGTTCATGGACTGAAGTGCAAAGTGGGCATACTAATCTGTTTTAACTTACCAATTTGCCTAATTTTATGTTGTAGAGGCACAGCATGAAGGAAAATTTCATCTTTACACGATCGTATCTGTGTCCCTACAAATTCTGTGGAGCCCAATATTCTCTGGGTCTCCTCAGCCAGATTGACACCACCCATGGCAGCCACATCATTGATGTCATCATCCCCTCTGTAACAAAAACAGAGATGAACAATGACTGGTATGGCTTACAAAACTCAAAAATCAAGTACCAATATTCAAAATGTCAGAAGGAAAATGAAATGTGAATCTGGGTTCAAAATATCCTAAGCACTGGAGCCAAATGCTATGTAAAATTTTCATTCTGATGCCCAGTATCTTCTGGAATATCGTTTTAAAATGTTCCTGTATTTATCACAATACCTTAAATCTCATCAAACGCAACTCTGGTTATAAAGCAAGCACACAATTTTAATCAGCTGATGCTAATAAATAAAAATGAACCAGTACTGATACAATTTTGTTCTTCAAAGGATGTGGATCATTAGTACTGCTCACCTACAGGACACTAATGAATTGGCTCACAGAACTATTCCAGCATTTCATTTGTCACAAAGTGAAATTTCTGGGAACATAATGAGTGTTTCATAATCAGTGACTTAACATAATGTGCCTTCACCATTTCCCTTGATTTATATCATGGTTTTTAATTTACACTGAAAGTGGTGCAAACTTGTTACAGAAATAATTTACAGAAATACATCACCTGTACTCACTTACAATGCAACAGCATTTGCTCTACAGGTATACCCACACAGCATGCTAAAAGTTGTTCACAAACATGAGTAGTCTACACTATAATTTTACAAATTTCTATAAGGAGCAGTCAAAATGTAAATTTTCAGGGCATATACCTTTAAGTGGTTCAGTGAATGAATACAAGTATCAATCACATCACTGAACATCTCACAAACAATTTTTCCATACAGTATCCACGAAGACTGAGACACCACGTTGCAGCATAAATTTCTCCATCTCCTATTCACAAGCATCAGTGTCCTGTTTGTTCACCATCATTTCACTGCTGTTCTTCCCTACACTATCAACACTCTTAAATTTGTCTTCCACTTACTGTTTCATCCGTTTCTAACACTGAACCAAGAGCTCGAGAAACTAATGTTGGTATGAACATAGTAGTGAAATTATGGCTAAAACAGGACAAGAATTCCTATGCACAGTCAATGGAAAAACTCATCCTAGTGTCTCAACGTTCATGACAAACATGTATCAAAAGAACTTCACAGAGAATGCAATAAAGTTCTTCAAATTTACTTTCTGATTGCACCTTGGGTGCATTCTGCATCCTTTGGAGATGACAATTTTTGGTGCATATGATTCCTTACAATCAACACCAGTAAAGGGCACATGCAGCATGCATGTCAGTGCCTCATTATGCAGCTACAGCCACCTCACTTCCTCGTGTCTGTAAGAATGACGACAGAGAGAAAAATCGCTAAAGCCTAAAGTCTGCATCATGAAGTTATGACAAATGGACCATTCACAGACCCACCAAGATTGAGCTCCATCCCAACAACAAACAGGCAGGATGGTCTCTGCTTGTGAAGGTCATGGAAACCTCCCTTCCACTCCCTGAAGCAACACAGATGCCCCCTCTGCAAACTCAAGATGTAGTTCTCCATCTGGCTTGCTATGACCAGTATATGATGCCCCTTTCACAAGACAAACAACTACCCTTGGCAGTGCCTACTTTCTGCTGCTATTTCCCACTTCCTTCTTCACTTGCATTTTATTTTACTTTTCACATCCTTATAATTTTATTTTTAATTTTTCATTTATTTCTCCCTTCACTCTTCCACACACCTACCCATTTCAGGCCAACACGATTTCCCCTCTTACTGGTTCAGTAGTCTCCAGTGTTCATGTCCTAATCCATTTTTATTTTATTTTTGGCTTTATTTTAGTTTAGTTTGCATACACATATTCTTACATGTTTCATTAGTATTCCTCCACTATCAGTCCTTTTCAGGTCCACAAGGTTTACTGGATCTCCTTATTCAATCAACCCCCCCCCATTTGATTGACCAGTGCCCTACCATGGCCTACTATATCAATCACATCCTTTTTTGCTTACGGCTTAGTAATCTACAGTGATGATGGAAACAGCAGGTTCCTCAGAAACATATATACATTTTTCTACCAGATTACATGGCGTCACATCCCTGAAGACAGTTATCTTTATGCTCCCTGTTACCTTCATGATTCAAAGTTCAGAATCTGCCTTAGTGAAAATAATTCTGTACACCCGTCTTTGTTATTTGTTTAGTCGAGTAGAAAATATCCTGGACCATGCACCCTACTTGTAACCATTAAATTCAAAATGACACAATTTAATATTAATCAAAGTATGCATGTTTCTGTTCATGACAGTGTTTATATTAATGGGTTATTAATCGTTTAATAAGAAATATAATCAATCATATGATTAACAAATGAACTGCATGAATTGAAGTGTTTAAGCAAAAAGAAATTGTTGATTACAAATACTGATCAGTTAAGAGCCCTGGTTCTTAAAGTTGTCGACGAACTTAGCATTCTACATCTACCCTAACCATCATGTGACGTGCATACTTTTGTTCAGTTTTGAGCCACGATAAGCAAGCATTTTAGGCTCCATGTGACAGGATAAAAGTTCTGAAAACTGAAATCTAACACCTACCAATTAATAGAATTTTACCACATGCACAATGGTCATGCTTGATGCCATTACAGGTCACAGTCATTACTTCAACTGTCAGTACCCCAGGTACACTGCTGTGGATAAATAGTAGTGAAATTTGCCACAAGCATGAAGGAAAAGGCGAAATATCAATTTTATCTAACATACGTTTTGTGACCCTCAACAACACCACATGCTTAGGGCAGGGCCAGAGTTCAACAAAGAAGTGACAATTTTCCTCCAAGGAAGGCACTAAGCTAAAGATATGTTTTTGATTCAAAACCCTCCCAGGCAGCACAACAGCTCAGTGTGAAGCAGGAATCTGTTCAAATCTCCACAGCAGTGACCATCTTGATATGCAAATTCAAATTTGCTGTGTCTTATCCAGTATTAAGAAAGGATTACACATCTAATACAGACTTATACTTCCTTCCAGTGGCACGAATTGTAAACACCCATATTTTCTGTTTATGTTTCAACATAGTTGGCTGTAACTTCATCATGCTTCTTCTACTAGATGGTTCTGAAAGCAATTCACAGTTTACTGGTTTTGATGAAAGCTTTAAGTTTTGCTTTAATAGTAACATGCCAAGACCAAGTTCGGATGCAAGTGAAACTGATGATGCCACAGGTATTCTGAGAGTTTTGGTTACTAAGGAAACAGTAAAGTCTAGAACAAACGGTACAGGTTAAATGTATTTCAATTTCTACATATAAATGCAAATCCACCAACTCAGGCTGAGCACACTATAGAGGCCTTTTTCAAAACGTATGTCCTGGCCGTGCATTTAATTTGTAATATGTATTATACCTGAGTGGTCTACACTATTCCACTATGCAATGCAACACTTTTCTAAACACTGGATAAGCAACAAACAACACTTACATCAAGTCATTCTACTAACAGCAATTCATATTAAATATACGTTTTCCAATAAAACATCAAAATGACCTACGTGTATCCTGCAGATGAGAAAGACTTTTTCTCTTTCTCTTTTGCAGAAGGCTTTGTTAGAAGAGAAGGTGCAGGTGGTTTTGTCACTGCAGATGTCTTGACAGCTGCTGTTTTCACGTGGACTGGTGTTGCCAAAGGTTTGACCTGGACTGGGGTAGGTGCTTTTGTTGTTTGTGTCACAGGCATTTGTGGCTGTTGTTGTTGCTGTTGTAGTAGATGTGGCCGTATATGCAGCGGTGGGGTGGGTAGCGATGGAGTTGTTACTTTCACAGGTTGTGGTGACGGAGATGGAAGGGTGGGTGCTGCCGTTGCAATTGGAGATTGAGGTCGCAATGGTGCTGCCGTCACCATTCTAGCTGCTGGTGTCTGTGTTCTCACAGGCTGCAAGAACATCAACACCATCACTACTGTGTCTGCACTTATTAACATTTTCATGAATGCAATCCCCTAGAGAAAATTCTCTGACAGCAATACAGAAGGGCTTTAGAATATAAATCCAACAACCTGGCTGAGCCTTCTATGCTCAAAGGCATTACACAATGCTCACCTAAGACAATCAGATATCATATAAAGATGGTTAAAACTAAGCAAACACAAATGTTACCAAACCAGCTACTTAGTCACATTTATTGCCCATTAATCTTTCTCAGCAAGTCTGGTTATCTCATAACAACCTCTAGTGTAAGTGCAATTCTGTTTACTTCCACTCAAGTGGTAACAATGACTTGGAACTCTCTCTCTTTCTCTCACACACATTCATGAATTCTACCTCAAGAGAAATAATAGACAGTAATGTGCAAAGAGATGCACTGAATCTGGCTGGTCTTGATACTCTCAGATCCTATGTTCAACAATGTAAAGGTAATAATTAGCAAATTCGGCATCAATACCCACTGTGACATGATCGGAGGTCACAAAGCTGGATGTACTTGCAATGCATGATCTGAATAAAAGGGAAAACATGCAAGAATTGACTGACCACCATCACTCCCAGGTGAGTGGTGCTGCAAAGTGGTATTGTACAGCATCTGAATTGGATCTGAACGCACCGGAACAGTTCCAGTCCATACAGAAAAATTAAAAGGTGTTCTGATTGATACAGCTGCACTAAATTAGAGCTGTATAAAGATTTTTCTTTAATGTTCCTGTTATTAAAATTTTCCACTTTAAGCACTGGTATCATATGGAAAGAATGCTCTTCCCCAACTTACTACATTCAGACAGCAGTGTCTTATGTTTCAAACACTTTCAGGCAGCAAGATACGCCGTGTCATTGGACTCAAAATATTCAATCTTGGAGAGATTTTAAAAAATTAGTCCTTTCCATGCCAAGTTCAGTTTTTTTCCTCACATTGTTCACTGGCGAGTAGAAGAGTGGCACTGCCTTATCATCCCTTGACACCATGAAGCCTGGTATCCATCTTCCCCTCTTCCAGGCATGAAAACTGACTCCATCTGACCCTCACACCTGCAGGTAGTTGTGTATATGTTTACAACAGACAAAATCTTTCCCTCCCTGATCAATGAAGACTTCGACGTTCACAACCAATCTGCATCCCTGTAGATCACCTATTAAAACTGCTCCATTCTTCAGTCTGGACGTTAACAACTCAAAACCCACTAAATGGATTTTTATTAAATTTAGCACCGAAAAGTTTTACAAACAATTGTCAAGACACTTCAGTTTTTCCTGAAATTGGATGGAAATAACAAACACTTTATGTGGAAACCTATATGCATGTCTTCTGCATGCATCTCCACTCTAACTTGCTAAATGCATACTGAAGCAAAAAATTTTTTCAACAAAACTTGTGGAAAATAATGAAACACACGTTTGCATGTCCAATACATTTTTCCCACACATACGCATGAAAAAGTAATTCTATGCATGCATTTTCAAACTTGGAGGATACTAAAGACTCAACAGCGGTTCAGGAAGTCTTGACTGTGGTTAGAACATGTTCACATTGGATTTATTTCACCTTCTATAGCTATATCAAAATTCACTTTCAAAGACATATTAAACAATGTGCATGTGTATATTTCATTTGATTGTAGAGTGTGGATAATTTCAAAGAGTAAAGTTTTGCTTATGCATGTGTAGTAAAAATACACCATCACTGGTTTCTGTGCAGTACAATGGCTGCAATCAATGTGGCAGAGGTTTTGATTACCACAATTTTCTTCACAACACAAACCAGGCAGCTGAACACCAAACAGGAATTATTTTTGCAAGTCTATCTTTTCTTTCTAGTAATGTGACCAGCATGAATGTTAGTGCATTGTAATTTCTTCTGCTGAACAAACCTGTATACTTTTAGTCTCCTTTAAATCTTACAGTCAGTTGACTTACAATGTCACAGAGGGCATTTGTAAAATATCTTACAAGTATTAAACTTTAACCCCACCACAGTTATGACACAAGCCTCTGCATCTTGGTACTCTCTCTCCTCCCTCCCCTCCCTCCCTCTCATGCTTGCATACGTAAGTCATAATGTGTCTGCCCACTGGTCAGATTACAAAACACTTCTGGGCCTCTCATGCAAAAGATATCTGAGAAATATATCCATTACTGTTTGCCTACATTCTGATGTACTAACTAGACTCTGCCATGTCAAACAGTGCCAAATCTTTCACTAGGTGGGAGTGACATTAGCACTATGCAATGTAGGTTCCTAAAACAGGATCAGCAATCTTCTGGCACTTGCACTCAATTTTCAACTTCATAACACAGACTGTTTGCATGAGACACACTCATAAAAAGATAAAAAGCACCATTTTGAGATCAAAATGATATGATGAGATAGTAGACACACACACACAATAGTCACGCATTTATTCACAGACATAAAAACTTATATGCTTAGTTACTTCAAATATACTATTAAACAAAAATGTGTGCCCAAATCAGTGAAAAGAGATGTTTACAGAGTCATTACTCTTTCATCACGCTCATCTGTGGGATTTCTGAGGTTGGGTGTCCCTGGCTAACTTTGGAGTTTATGCTTTGAAACATTTATGCTTTGAAACATTAAGAACTGTGTATTGTATCACACACGTGTTCATCAGCTAGCCAGAAACAACATTTACTTTTTCAAGAGTTCATTATCGAAAACGCCTGTTTGCAGATGTAAGTGCTGTCAGCATTTTCTTCACAAAACTTTTAAGAGCATGACATTTTCAGGTACACTCCCATAGAACTGCTGTACATTTCCTTTCCAGTGTCATTACTTCGCAATTATCTCCATTTATTATTTTGTATTTAATTCCAATTAATTGCTCACACAGTAACAAATATACACTGTATCATAACATAGTATATTCTCCAATGTATATCTGCTATTATATGTGCAACTAGAATTAAATACAAAATAATATGTCTATTGCATCAAATATGTATAACATTAAGTTTGCAAAAGCTCTCCATTTATCTCCATTTGCATCTGCACTGAAACTTTATCAATGCAAATGACAAAAGGATTTTTGAACATTTTGATATAATTTATCACTTCATGAAAATCTTAACCGTATTCTTCAGCACCTGCCAATCATGTGGTAACGTTGAAGATTCAAAAACAGTTTTGCAGGATGTTCTCTGATACGTCTATGCAGCAGATTCAGTTTCACTTCACAAGCCTTGACATCATAAAACACATCACACACTAATTTACTTTTTCTGCAAAATGTCATACTTAGTTTATTAAGTAGTTTTGTCCGCAATAAATGTGAGAGTCATGAAACATTTCTCATAAGATAACTGTAGTAATGTGTTGTCTCTTTCCATCTTGAAAATATCTAGTCCAATTTGCAAATGAAGAAAGCTACTCAACACTACAATCTTCCAAAGCCATCTCACTGCTGAGTAGGAGATATCATAATCATATTCTGGACTTCTTCCAGAAAATGCTAAAAACTGCTGGTGGTTCAAACCCTTATGGCAAATGCAGTCCACTGTTAAAATCAGTGCCCATGACTTCTTTGATGTCCAATGAATAAATGCTGCAGCACAGTGCCTTTTGATGAACAATGCACTAAAACGCCATCAGATTGTCACAGCTCATGTGGCCTGACTCCCTCAAACATTCGTTCTATTATGCCGGTCTTAAGTAAATACATATATCTGCCATTGTCTGTTACATCTGTCAATTTTTCTCAACCCAATTTCAAAGAAACAAGTGTTTACTTTTAGGAACAAATCTTTTGCCAGTCACAGAGCCCCTTGAAGCTGCATAAATAGACTCTTCATGAACATGAAAGGTACTACAAACAGCACATAGTCTGAGATGCCATTACTTTCATTCACTGCAAGTTCATAACAATCAAATGGCTCCCGACTATTTAAATTGTTCTAATAAATTTGTTCCCAGGTTGTGCATAAGCTTCTTCAGAGAGGCAAACATCTTCAAAATTTTTTATGTGGGTACACCTCTTCAGCAAAAGATAACAAACAATGCTTCACAAATTGTTCATAACTGGACTTTCTTATTTTGCAATTATTTCTGCCACTACATAACTAGCATAAACAATCAATTCATCGAGACTGCTTTGTTTCAACAAGATGTTTTGGTGACCAATCAAAGAAGCTTGCAAATGGCCGACTTTATTTTCCCCAGTCTTTCATGCTCTTCAAAATGATACCTGATATTATATACTTTCATTATTGAAATGTTTCTCTGACAGATAAGACAAATTACTTTACCTGCATTTTCAGTAAAGGATTTGCTGCTCCAATCATTAAAAACTCTGCTCCTGTCACCAACTTTCAATTTCTCTGATGCTATTCTTTGGTTATGTTACAACACTAACATAATGCACTCCATTCACAACCTATTCACATTTCTACATGACACACCACTCAGCAAAGGCCTGATTCTGTATTTATAACAGCTCAAGAAACATTCTGCACTTAACAAGGAAGAATGTGTACAGTTGAACCTCGATTATCCGAAATAAAGGGGCAGACCCGATTTTGGATAAGCAAAATTTCGGATAATTCGAAAATTCGGAATTTCTGTTCAATTGTTATTACAACACGTTTTCGTTTAGCCGACATTGTTTGAAATCACTGTTAAATGAAATTTTAAAACTGCACTGTAAGCACACACACGTCAATTTGCCACTCGTCCGCACCCGACAACTTTTCAAAACAAACTGATGGGGAGAGGCTCAGAGGTATCTCGCGGCAGGCAGTTCTGGGAATCGCGTACAAAAAGAAAGGCTTTTTGGTTAACCCGAGTTTCGGTTAGGCGAAGTTCGGATACTGTACTTCCATTTTCTGAAGCTAACTTCAGAAACTGATAATGTGCTACTTGAGACTACAACTTAGTCATTTGTGTATTTTTCATTTTTTCCATTTCTGATTCTTGAATCAAAACTTCTAAGCTGATGTCAGGCATCTATGGGACACACAAAATGGAAGCGAGGGTCATGCGCTCCAACCTGTCCTAAAATGTTGTGTCATAACAGATTTATGAAAAATATGCAACTTTTGCTAACATAACATTTTCTGTAGTCTGTGAAACAACAGTAACTGCAAGAAATCCACATTTAACTTCCAGTCTGACAGCAATAACTAACAGAGGTGTCCACAAAATTTCCAAAATTCCACAAGCCACCATGAAATTTTAGGCACCACCATACATACTTAGTTGCCTCGCTGACCCAGCACCCATGATTTATGCACCCCGGAACTAACAAATTACTGCCGTGACATTTTGTAAGGAAATAAACCACAAACATCTTCAAACTTAAATCTTCATCCCAAATAACCACAGAAAATCTCTTGCAGAAAATACATGAACTACAAGAAAGCTTGTTTTTGTGTTCACACTCCTCCCAAAAACAGTATCATGGCCGACATAAAGATCAAAGCAACTACATAAGTTCTACAATAATGATTATAATGCTGTAAGATAAAAATAGAGAATGTGGTACCAGGAATCTAACACGGGACAATAAACCAAAGCAAATGGTCATACAAGTACAGCACGTCTCCTCAGTATCACCATCCTTTTGAAACTTCTAAAGCCCTTCCATATTTGTCCAGATGAACACACTATTACATATACATTAATCAGACTACCAGCTCTGCTAAATGTAGAAAACAAAAGTAACTCACCATTGACAGATGAGAAGAGTGATGGGCATGCAGTCAACTTCCTACTTAAAAACATTTATTAAAATTACAACTTTCAGGCTATACCAGATTAAAGATAATTTACCTACTACAATTTTTTAAAATACCTTATTAAAGAAGTAAATCATATATACTTATTCTTAGGTTTTCAGGCCTGTGTCTATAATATAACATTTGTTTTCAGGGTTTAGCCAGGACAAAGCTAAACCAAGGAGCAAGTAACAAATTAAATCACATGCTTCAGTAAGTTTATTATAACAGACACAAAATATTTTCATAGATGCAGCAAGTTCAAAAGAGTATGCATTTTCTGTTAATAATACCATTACATTAAATAAAAGTACACACAGTTTTGGGAATACTGTCAATTTCTTTTTTATCTGAACTATGAACAAAGGCGTCTTAACAACATTAATTTTGGCCATCACAGTAGGTGACAAGCTAGATGGATAGATTCAGTGTGGAAATATCATACAGGTCTTGAAATTTTATTCAGAATTTCATCTCAATTTTTATACAGGACATGCCTTTTCATATTCCAAACTTGGATTTAATGTAAAGTGGAAGGATGAACTGCCTAATGTGGATGAAACATGAATTTGTCCAGTGACATTCCATACACATTACTAATATCACAGTTCCCAGTTCTTAAGAAGTGAAATACAGTAACTATACCACATAACAGAATCGTGAGTGAAAAACTTCTTCCATTTCAGAGAAGTTTTAATTTAACACACTTTTCAAAACACAATATGGAACAAAATATATAAACAGAGAATAAACATTCAAGCACTCTCTCTTCTGTCAAACATTTGCCTCCTTTTCTATGTTAAACTGTTTCTATTACAGGTAACTTTATATTAGTTTTCACACTGTTGGGACAACAGTAGTATCTTGATAAAAGAATGGATCCAGGTTCCATTCTCAATGTGTACGGCAGACAGTGGTAAAACATACTTTTCTCCTTCACACAAAGTTTGTGAAAAGTGTCACATTCCAACTGTTGTTACTTTCCTCCTTTCAAAACATAATTCACTTACAGAAACAGAATTTTTAAACATTAAAATTGTTGCCCAAATGCTTTCAAGAATCAAGAATAATAATTATTATTTAGAAGCAGCAAGCAAAATGAGAAATGAAGTGCCAAGCATGCAAATGTCCCCTTCTATCGGGTCCAAGCACACAGCCAATGCAGAACAGTAAGTAAAACAACCTTGACTTCACTCTGTATGCAGCCCATGACTACAGTGCACAACGTCTGCCACAATTAAGTGTAATACTGTAATACACATGCTCATTTGTACAGTCATTGATTGTACAGACCTTTCTTGTACTGTCACACTAAGCACAGCAGCTTTATCACATTGACAGCCTGCATCTGCTGGGACAACCCATGACAGCTGTGGTGCTCAGGATAGCAATCAAAGCAAGCATTGCACTTCTCCCATGATGCTGGTCAAATCTTACACTATTAAATATCTCTACATCAAGCACAAAAATTACATAGCACCAAATGAGTTTAGAAGATGATAACAAATTATGAAGTTGAGTAGACAAGAATTTGGAAGAATGTAGGCATGGCTTATCTGACAGTACTATCCTATTATTCAACTACCACTGGCTCAGAATTCAGTCCACAAGAAAAATATTTTGCAAACAGAAAGAGGGCAATACCTGTAAATAATGGGATGGGTGTACATCAATTTCCCAAAGTTTGGAGAACGGTGTCATGCACTCAACCACATCACATGCACAAGACTACCCAGCCCATCAAAACTTGCACACCTCCATCATGCCAGACACCAGTCTGATCCTCTGTTCAGCATATCACACGACAGATCACAAACCAAAATTATGCTTTGTAAATGGACACTGTGTTTGCATTACATAAAAGTTACAAATGTGATCACTGTAAACTGGATGGCTTGTCCTGTAAACTGGTACAAAAACTCTGCTGCTGTCTTAAAAGCTTCTCAGATAACTAAACAAAGCTGGGAGACACCACTTCTAAGTCAAGAGAATGAATTATGAAAGGCCAACAAATTAAGGTATAAGGGCAACCCAGTCTGGAATGTTATAACAGATAAGGTGGGAAAGACACAAGGACTTGTCAGAATACAGACCAATAATAACACAGCAGGGAGGAGTTTATTAGAGACTGGAAGCCAGCAGTGGTAAGTGCTTTACAGTCAAAACCAAAACACTAAATAGTAATTTGGAATGTGGTAAGCTGGTGACCATAAATTAAAGACTTAATCATATGCTTGGAATAAAACTGTGAGCAGTGTTGTCAGCAGTCAACATTGATCACCTCTTCACTTTGTCCTGAGCATAAATACAAAGTCATCAACTACTTGTGAATAGCATTTATCATTCAAACAAATGACAGCACCAAACTGCAGGCTTCTCACTACTGTACCACCAATCTACAGCAAAGCAATTCCCGCTATTGTTAATCCTCTTTTCCTCATCTTAATCCGTGTAAACCATGTTTCACACTGACTGTGCAGCTTCAAAATTAATTTCATCATTGTCTTATTTGGCAATAAGGAGATTTAAGGTACATTGTAGGAAAAACAAAGATATTGGATGAGACTAATTTTTGACTGAAACTTTGGACCAAAGTGCAAAACCTACACACACACATTACTTTAATACAGTAACCACCTCTCTCATTCTGGGGGAAAAGTCTCTGGAAAATCAGAATTTATGTCAAATTTGGTCAGAGTTCAGAAATCTCAATATTTTCAAATATCTTAGGCTTTACTGGCTGATCACATAATCTAAATATCTTTAAAGCATATTCCTAATATAGTAGCAGACTTTTTACGTGAATTCACAGCAAATAATTTTAGTTTTGTTTTGTGCTACAGTCCCCACAACTGGCTGTACCAAACCAACATCACTCATACAATTTTTCAGTGTTACTTTATGGATTTCTTAATGGCATATCATAGAAAAAATTTCAGAAACTGAAGAAACCTCTCGGGCAGTAATCCCACACTTCAGAAAAATTTCAACATTGCTAGATATGCACTGACTGACTAAGGGAATATACAGCAAACCACTCTTGTACAAATCAAAACTGCAATTCTAAGTGTACCTTTTGCACTGTCTTTTAACATGTAAGCCATACTTGTTTACACTAAACAAATGAAATGCAAATATAATTTTGTGACACAACTGTTTACATTTATGTTGCCAAATTTTTCACCATTACAACATGCAACTAAATACAGTACAACAGTGAGGTCACATACTCAAACATACAGTGTATCAATCACACAATGAGCTCTTGGACACAGGACAGAACATTTTTTTAAATCAATCTGCTGAACAGCTACACGAGAATTCTACTGACTTTCAATGTTACGTACCTACCTTGCACATGACACTAACTTTCCCAGAAACCAAACACAATTTACACTTCCTACTGGCCATGATATTTACGACAAGGAAAAATTAAAATTTAAACTACAAACATGACTAAGTAATAGCTCACCCATTGATAACAACCGTGGTATGATGCCAAATTACTAGCAAATTGGTACCATTTGTTTCAAAATGCTGTTCTCACCGTAACAAGTCGGTGCTGTATTGTTTGACCGGGGCGTGGAATTGTCGTTACTCCTACACTCTGAGTGGAGGCATTCACTGGCGTCACTAGTCTAAGTTGGCCTGTTGGCGCCTGTGGCCTCAGCTGCGTCTACAAGATACACACACATCAAATCAACTGTTCTTTAACGAACAGCGAGTGTCACCGCATGAGGCTCATAATCTAGAAACTGGCCTTTCACAGTGTGCAATTTCTGACGTACACAGGTAACTTACAATAATTTAATGCTATCTGGAGCTGTTCTAGAATGATGCATTACAATAAATTTTGTTGCATATGCAAAACTATGAAAATCAGACTTCCTTAAAAGCTATCCACAGAATGAATTTACCAGACCCTTCAATTTACAGAATGTACTCACTAGACCCTTACCAACCCCACTGTTAGCAACTAGTATTATGTACCACAGGTTGCCAACATTCATTCACTCATTCATTCAACATAGGACATATTATCTGCCTCCACATAATTACACTTTGGTAATACACCACCTCAACCCTTTCAAATCTCAGTATCTGTGTATGATGCATCTCCCACTGTACAATGCAAGTGGCTATCAGCCCCCAGACGGGACGCAGCCAACACAGGAGAAGAAACTACAAAAGTACATTCAGATGTACTTTGCTCCACTGTAAACTACTGTTGGGAACTAGGAGGACAAGGACACTTGCATCCTCTCCGCAACAACAATCAAGTGCTTACAATTTTCAGTCTGAAACCAAAATCAATGTAACAGTGCAGCTAGAGTCCAATGATTTTTAATTTCCTTGTATTTGTCCATACATGGCTCTTCTCTATCTTCTGTTAAATGTCATCATTTATGTCAGACATCTAATGCAAAAAAAACACCAAAAAACATCAGCCCAGTTTAAAGGAAAATATGGATTAATGTTTTAATAATTTTTTTCCAACACATGTAAGTAAATTCCACAGCAAAATTAACATGAAGACCATACTTCACTTGAACATCCATACCCACTGGTAGACAACTGGGTATGGAGAGAGTGTTGATGCAAAGGTCAAATATGCCAGGCCAATTCATGGTATCAGCATAAGTTTTTTTATTAAGTTAAATGTACACAATTTTATTTGCAGAAAACACACACTTTGCAAGCACTGGGAAGAAGTCCATCATGTCTTTGTGGTGCTTCCTGGATAACACACCAAACATTCTACGCCTTGCACTTATGACCCAACACTACCATGATCAGCAGCAGGAGCAGCAGCATGAACTTGGTGCAAGATAGCACAATTCCCCAGTGCAGATGGAGGAGGAAGAAGAAGAAGACTGTGACTTCATATTTGCATCAATGCTACTCTCCTCCCCACCTGTCTACCAGCAGACACAGATGTTCAAGTGACATACAGGCTTCACCTTTTCCTGCTATGGAATTCTGTCACATGTCTCAGAAGGTTCTTTAACATTAATCAATGTTCGTCTTCACATCAGGCAATGGTGTCTATGCTTACTACATATCCGGCATAAATAACTGGATTGGAAGGCAGAGAAAAACCACATATGGACAAACACAATAAAATTACAAATGACTGAAATTAGAAACCATCTGTATGCTTACATCACTTCTCATTTTGGACTCTGAAAATTTTAAGAACTTCCTTTTTGCTGCACAGAGTACCAAATGAGGGTACATTTCAAATCAAAAAGCATAAAATTCTGTACACTGAATATAAAATATTCATCCCACTGCCCAATTATATTGCACACAGAGAAGTGCATGATACAGAAGCTGGGATGAGCTCCCTCCAGCCTTATTATGGATGCTACTTCTCTCTTGCCCCAAGACCAACTGGATCCCACTGTGTGGAAAGCATTTATACTCTGGCTTACATATAACAGTTACTGCTTAAACAGAATAGAACAGCAAACTATCCCAGCATTCCAAAAATAAAGTAAAAGGTAAACTTCACCCTAGAACAGGCCATGAAGATCCAGAGGGGGAGTAGAGGTATAGCTCTTCTCTGTAACCTTGGCACTAGATGGGGGCGAGTGGTCAACACTATGCCCTGTCCGCTTTACCTCCAGGAAAGAGACTGGTACCCATTGTACAGAAGGCTGGGCAGGTCCCAGCATAGGTTCGGACAGGTGCAGAAAATCTTGCCCCCACCAGGATCTGATCCCCAGACCGTCCAGCCCATTACAAGTTGCTATACTGACTACACTATCTCAGCCCATGTAAAATAAAGTAAGTTCCCAAAGTAATACAACTTCTGTCATCAATCTAAAAGATACCTGAATAACAGAACTACTACCACCTGCCAACCTTAATTTAAAAATTACTGTAATACTCTTGTCTAAAGTCAGACAATAAAGGTGGCACCACTTCAGTCAAGTAACAAAAAAGTTCTTTCAGCTGCCATAAATATGTATACAAAGTAGCTTTACAAGAAATTGCCCAGGAACTATGTAACAAGATAGTCATAAGGTGTAGCAGTGACACAACTTCAGATTAACAAACATGTGAAGTACAGGGTGGGGCAGAATAACGGGCGATTTTCAAAAGGGTGGCAATCTCGCTGTACCGAAGGGAGGGAATTAGAAAGCTGTCGGCCGTGTTCTATACACCCTAGCATTTAGTTACGATGGAGCGGTGGACCAGTCAACAACGAGTGTACGCTGTCAAAGCGTTTTAACAAAACGGTAGCTATTACGAACGTGCGCGTCGTGCTTTCCGTGCCCATTTTAACATTCATCGGAATCAGCCAGTGCCGTCAGCCCATGCGATAAAAACGTGGGTTCAGAACTTTGAAGAGACTTCATCAACGACAAAGAAGAAGCCTGGAAGACCAAAATCAGTGCGAACTCCCGAAAACATCGAGCGTGTAAGAGTTGCGATCGGAAGAAGCCCGCGTCGCTCGGCTCGCCGGCATAGCACCACACTTCGAATTTCCACCAGATCCGTAAGATGGATTTTACACAATGATCTTCACCATCACCCGTACAAAATTCAAATCGCTCAAGCTCTCAATGAAGCAGATTATGCCACCCGAAGACGTTTCTGTGAAGAGTTTTTGAATTTGGTTGATCAAGATGAGGACATTGTACACAACTTATGGATGAGTGACGAGGCCCATTTTCATCTGTCCGGTTACGTCAATAAACAAAACTTCAGGTTTTGGAGTGACGTAAACCCTCGACAACTCCATCAGCAACCTCTCCATTCCGCGAAAGTTACTGTGTGGTGCGCTATGTCTTCATCGGGGATCATAGGGCCCTACTTTTTCGAGGATGCTCTTGGAAATGCTGTGACCGTGACTTCGGAGAAGTATGCATACATGTTGGAAAACTTTTTTACTCCACAACTTGCTCAGTACGATGTAAACGAGGAGACATTTTTTCAACAAGACGGAGCTACCAGCCACACAGCGAGAGTAAGCATGAATATTGTCAACGGCTTGTTTCCAAATCACGTTATCTCTCGAAACGGGGATATTGCATGCCGTGCCCCCCCCCCGTTTGCCAGACCTCGCAGCTTGTGACTTCTTCCTTTGGGGTTATTTGAAGAGTAGAGTTTACCAGGAGGAACCACCGAGAACAATCGAGGCCCTCAAACAACGGATTCGAGATGAAGTGGCTCAAATCCAACTGGAAATGCTGCGTAATGTGATGACGAACTTCAGGACCCGGCTTGAACAATGCTTGCGTTTAAACGGACGGCATCTTTCAGATGTAATTTTCAAAAATTAAATTATGGAAACTTACTTTTCTTAAATGCTTTTTTATATACTTTAATGTGGTGACAATAAATCTGGGAAATATTGAATACTTTTTTTTTCACAGTCATTTCAAAATCGCCCGTTATTCTGCCCCACGCTGTATATACAGCCATTGATTTTAAGCATCACCATCAACTAATACCAAAAAGAGAGTGATGTTTACAGTAATGGCCAACTTCCTGAGAAGAATCTTCATACGGTGCAGATGATGGCGTATCAAATGTAGCAGCAATAAGTTTCTGGACTTTGTCCACCATCTAGTGTCTAAAAATACAAAAAATTAAACACAACATTTCAGGGACAGGCTCTGTCTCCATTTGCACATAAAAGGGGTGCAGGAAACCCCATTCATTTGGGACTGAATGGTACAGCTTTCTCCAACTCTGACGCAGTTTTATGGTGATAATAAACCACTGCACAGGTGAAATCTGGTACAGTGATAAATCATAAACATATAAGGCTTGTACAAATAAAACCTGTTCAGTTGTTGTTTCATGTGAAGGAGTACAGGGCCATTAACAAATTCACACAGGTGTTGAGGCAGGTATCCCAATGACACAAAGCTGACAGATCCCCTCCATAGAGAACTCCCTGGGCTACTGCTGGAACCACTGCATCATTGTAGCCTTAATGTTTTTGTCCAACTCAAATCAACAACCCTTTAGCACATGCACCTGGTGGTCACACGCTGAAAGGTCCAGGCTGTCTGAGGGACGTCCAATGCCTTCCAGCACATGGAATGCAGCATACCCTCGACAGTGCAAGCCACATGGGGATGGGTGTTGTCAAGCAATATGACATACTTCACGAGCATGCCAGGACACTTTCTCTTGATGGCAATACAGAAGCCGCGGAGAATTCCACAACAGCGCTGTGATGTCGGTGAGCAGAATGTCAGCTTGTTGGTCTCGTATGGATGGACTATGCATCTGGAATGCTGGCATTTAACTGTGTGACGCTGTCACCATTTGCTCTAATGTGCTCACTCTGTTGCACTGTTTGTGGCCGAATGCTGGTGCATCATGCACGCAGACACGTGATTATCTGTGACTAGCCACATTTACTGGCAGTATCATTTGGTGTATGAATGGAATACTCTTTCTAAGACAACAATCATACATGGCAATGATGTGAAACTTCAAAGTAATACCTGACAAATTTAACATGTAGAGAACCCATAATTAAGTAAGACAGTCTTCACAACAATAAACCAAAATAATAACAAGTACTATAAGAATCGTAGGAAATACATACAGTGCATGGCAAAATGCAATTTTGTAAGTTGCAGTAGACCATACATACTGTTACTACTGGACTTTAAATGGTTAATCACTAATTTGGTTTTCCAATTTTGGCATGTCTGCTGATTCTGCCATACATTCTTGAAGTGTTCAGGTGATTTCCCCTTTAATACATGTCTCCATACTTAAAGCCCTTACAAAGGACATTAAATGGCCTGCTGCTATGCATGGAGTACCCATTTATATTTGCACTATGACTTTATGCACGTTTCTCAACACCAAATGAATGCAAACGGTCAATCCCATCCTGCTGACATATGTATTACTGTAAAGATACTTCATCAAGTGTGAGATTTTATTGTTTCTTCTAACTATACTTCAGATGAATGTTCTCAATCTTAATGAGATCTACATAATGCAAAGTGCAATTTGAGCTTCACACGAAGTAGAGAAAACTAACACAAACCAAATTAATGTTGCCCAATAACTTTTAGTGCAGACCGTCAACACTTACTATTTTTATCCAAAAGTCATTCCAAACTTTCAGATAAAACAGAGGATGGACAGATATAACCTCCCCACTAAGCATCCACTTTCTGCATTTTGTGCTAACAATACATACAAACTAGGCAGATTAGCATAGCAGAAACACATCTGACTTGTATCTTGAAAGCACAAAGAAAAATGTCTGGCTATCCTAAAAAAAAAACTTATGTGGTTTTTTCCTTCATGTCTCCAAGAAAATATGACAGTACCTTTTAATTAACTGTCAAACAACAGCATCTCCAAGATGTGGCAGCGGCCCTACCCAAAGAGCTGTAGCATGTCTAAAGTATGTTTTGAAGTACGCACTTACATTGTGCTAGTACTTCAATGTGTGAACAGACAGCAGTCATAATTTTCAGTGGTCTCTGACACAGAATGCATCGTATGTACTGACATATGATGATGATGACCTAAAGATAAAACAACTCTTCAACAGCAGGGAGCTTCTTCAATTTCAACAATTCAAAAAAATTCAAGGGATGTCTACTGCCTTACAAACACCTTCCTATTTGCTATGTATACCTGATACAATACTGCTTAAGATCTGTACATGAAATGGTGTTCTTAAAATTACCAAGGAACTGGAATATCATAATATTCAACAGATCCCAGATGCAATCCTGGTCACTGTCACAAGAAAGAAAAAACCATCAAGATGGTGATGACAGCTCTGAAAACAGGAGCATACTGAATACTCAAAATGCTGCATATATCAAACCTAAGACAGACAACATCAAACACAAATCATGTTGCATCAATAAACTAACCACTGTCATGTGACTTTTCTGGAACAGTTACAGATTCAATTCTCATTTTACTCGTAATGACCGAATTTTTAAGTTTTTGTGTACATCATGCATCAAATGTCTTCCCCTTGATCCCCACAGTCCACACCACACCCCCAGACTTGCTGTTCTCATGCACACATGCCCTCTCTCCCACATATCACAGTCATGCATGCAGATGCCCATATCAGTAGCCTAGTTAGTTAATGTATAACCTAACATTATAAATGGAATCCATGATTACTGAGACCACAGAGAAAATGCTGCAGTTTGACACAGAATAAAAAGGCTAAATTTTCACACTGATACGAATTCCTAAACTTTGTTTTTCGGAATACAATTGGTAGCTGCTTCTTGTCACTATGCCCATACAGCACTTTTTGCCATTTAACACATTACTCAGTTTCCACCAGATTATGAGAGAGATGTCATAAGTGTTCAGTCCACTCATAAACCAAGCTCCACACACTATGAGTTTTTTCATGTCATCATTTAACACTCCGGTAACTTTTAAGCAATTAAAGCAGCTAGAATTTGATGAAATCAGAGACCCTGAAAATGTCCCATCATCATCTGAACTGAACCGAAAATATACTGTTTTGCATACTGCACAGGGACTGACCATATCAATTACATAAATAAAGTGCATTATGGAAAACAGTCCCATGTTTCTGCCAGTCCTCACTTTTCACCACATTCCAGGAACATAAACTCTCAAATAACATATTCCATTCTGTCACTGGATGGTGTAACAATCATGACTTAACACTATCCCATGGATCAAAGAGCTGACAAATAGAAAATCAATACACTTTATATGTTTTCTAGTGAAACAGTTAGGTACCTACAAATATGACATCTATAATTCTCATGACAGGGAATACTTATGTTATAATGCCATAATCCTAATAAACACCATCAAACTTTATGTGCCCTTTGAAATAAGGCCCTGTATGTTAATGCCTGATAACAATGTGCCCTAGACACAATAGTGCATGACACAGTATAACTTCAGACATCACTGTTTGAACAAACCACAAAACTACATACACAAAACGTAATAACAATATACCAATGTCACTGAAGTCCTGAAACAATATAAAGTGAAGTAAGATGGACAAAATGTTTCTATGGCTCAGCAGAATAAACGCGTAGTGACTTTTTTTTTATATTTGTCTCGCCGTGCATTTTACGATTCAATGTTTAAAAAACCAACAAAATGCACTTCACTTTCACTTTAATATGTATTAATTACACATATGTAGGGGTTAATTAATACATATTAAAGTGAAAGTGAAGTGCATTTTGTTGGTTTTTTAAACATTGAAGCGTACAGTCACATCTTTAAAATGGTATAAAACAGCATCAGTTAAATAGACTACGCATAACCTGTACCACTAAGGAATTCCGAAAGCTTAAGCCTTTGGTGTCGGAATTAAATGCCCGGTGTGATGTGCAGGAGACCAGAATTTAAATGAGAGCTGCCTTAGGAAGGCCATTAATGGTCATCATCTCTTCCTGACATTTGGCATTTTAAGCATCACACTTGGTGAGGGGTATACCTGATGTAAGCTACAACAGTCGTCTACCATGATACTGAAGGACACAACATGAATATCACACATTCATTCCCTATCAAAATACAAGTATTCCACCACAATAAGAAAACCAGTAAGGGTAAATAACACTGTACACAGACAGATACCACATCATCACACAACAAATATCCATGTATTAGACGAGTGTGGACGAACATAACTTCAGATGAAGGCCTGCCACACTTCTACTGGTGGTGCCTGCAATTTGTTGTGCTGTGTAATACCCCCAGTTATTCTCCATTCTACATTGCAGGCCAGACTAATGAAGTCCATTTCTGAGGTGGGAGACCTATGAGGCAGACTTATGGATATGATGGAAGGACAGGAAAGGAGAAAAATCTGCCATGTATCTGAAGACACAGGGCCGTTATGACAGAATTCTAGTGTGCTATCCCTACACCACCCTTCATGAATGTAAATGCAAGATGCTGCACATAAAGTGGCTCTGTAGTCAAAAGTTCCTTTACACATTTGTTACACAGGTAACCTTACATGTGCCAAGCAGAGACTGAATTAACATCCACTCCTTCCAAACACAGCTCACTCTCCTGTTACTGCCTACACTAATTCTGTGGAGCAGAGCCCTGCAGAAGATGACAATCTCTCACTTTGTCAAACAATCCCTGCCTTATATTGAACTCAACAATTCATTATAAGAGAACATCACACAGGCCTACAATAATTCAGATACCATTACATCTGCTGTGAAGCAAAGGTTACTATACAATCATGAAATTATAACAGATCCATCTTGTGAAATTTTAGGCTTTCACCATGGTACAGTTGAGGTCACTGAGTAACTGGCGCCCATTCTTTCAAGACAGTGTAGTGGTATCATCTTCAGGGGATGCATATCCAGTGTTACTGGACATTCCACCCTTGAAGATGAGACCACTATGCTGTCTTCAAACATCAGTCACCAATCACCCAGGGATGCAGTACCATATACATAAAAAAAATAAAGACCTCAATTCCGTCTTGCTCATATTACTCTTACGTCCTTAATACACGGAAAAACATGAACAACAAGCACAGTTTAATTATAATTAAACCAAATAATAAACAAAAACTAAACAGCAACTGATCAAAATATCCATGTCAAACTGCAGCCTCTTCCACTCTTCAAACCTATAAAAAGATTTTTTACATGTGTAAAAGGCACCATAACAAAAGACAAAACATTTAAAAGTGGCGTCAAAAGAGAGGGTTCAACTGCGTGCATTTGGATTCTATTTGTAGCTGATATGCTATGACACCACTTCAATTTCTTGCATCCTACAGATAGAATAATGATATCCCTGCCAGTGTAATGCCTGATACCTTCTCTGAACATGCATTCTCAAAATGTATAGCATCAACTTACCTGTAGTTGTGGCACCATTGTAGCAGAGTTAGGTAGTGAAAAAACAACAGTATGATGAGGAGGTGGGCGAATGCCTTCTATTGAAAGCTCCTTAGCAACTAGTGACTGACGAAGAAGAGGTAAGCTTTTCTGCAACAAGCATGTTACAACACTGACATAACCACACTGAGACCATTTGATCCGACCCACATCTCCCTCCAGTTGTCTACCCATTTTGTTCATACAAACGTTGGTAATGACAACCATGTAATAACCTTTGTTAGTGACAAGTTTGCTGGCTAGTGTGTGTGTGGGCCTGTATGTTCAGCAAGTCTGTGATCCACTGCTCAATCAGGTGGCTGTACCTCTGAGTGTGGCCACAAACAAGAAGGATGGTTTAAGGTGTTCAGATTCATGATAAGATTTAAATAGTTGACTATGATCACAGTGTACTTGATTTTCAGAAATGTGGACTCTTTTGGCAAGTACTGACATATTAAAGTGCTAGATTTCTGGGTGGGGATCTGGGTGTGGTTTATATGATACTGTTCAAGATGTTTTGCAGAAGAAAAAAAAAATATATATATATATTTTTTTTTTATATCTGACAATGTGTTCGTGATCACTCAGTTAAAAGATCTGGTTAAATAAACTACCCCAAGGCATGACACATTTTGTTTGAAGAATCTTGTTTCTTCTGTGGGTTTATTATGTTGCAACAACTAAAACTTAAACCTTCCAATATTGCTGTTGCTGGTACAGCAAGCGCGCGCGCATGTATGTGTATGTGCGCGCGTGTTTTTTTTAACAGCTCTATAAGGCATGATTTGTATTACATTCATCACTTCTTACCCTAGCAGATGAATGACTGATTTAAAACAGGATGCTGAACTCCCATTTAGCCTATAGGAGGGTTCAACTTATTATGGCAACCAACATCACAACATTCAATATAAATAAAACACAGCATCACAACTTCACCTCACATTATATGAATATTCCTTCCTTGATTCCAATGTGCGTATGGGGGAATTAAATTAAAACTTACCCTGCATTCTGTTTCAAGTAAACCAATATTAATTTTTGTTAGAATATATAAGGAACTGTTTTTTGACTGTCAATTTTAAAATTCAAAAGGCAATAAGAACACAGAAATAACTACTGATGCTCAGTTCTTCTTGGTAATAGGCACACTAGACAACTGAAGCACGCACCTTGAGAAACCCAATAAGGCAGGGCTGTGGGGAAGCATTGAGCAACCGTTCCAGGCGGTCACAGAACTCCTCTGGCTCCACCTTAGTATCAATGAGCTCTTGAATTAACGTTCTAACATTTCTCTCCACTGACTTGGGTTCTCGACTGGACAGTTCCAGAAGATTTGCAAGAAACTTCCGACATTTCTCTTTGGTAGTATCCACCGTATGCCGCTGCAAAACAGAGCATTCCATCAGCAGGTTCATAAATTAATCTAGCAACATTTACCAATAAAGACTGTTTATAACTATGATCCCACCTGCTACTCAATTTGCAGCACATGCTTTTTCTAGATGAGATTTTTGTAACTTTACAATTAGCATTTGTCTTTTTCCATTCATTATATTGAAATCGGATGCTTAAAAAGCTACCACCATCACCATGGTTGAAAGCATGTCACACTGAGACAGAGAGATGTATTTTGCAATAATGGCCTTACAAGTCATCACACAGCACTAAGTATATGTGAAGTCACTAATAACTGCACATCATCAAAGAAATAACAGAATATTCAGCGGTTCAATCTATGGCAATGGCAGGGAAACACAGGGAAGGGAAGGAAGAAAGGAAAACAAGAAACACCTTCTGAGGCAAGTTTTACCATAAAAACATTCTGTGAACTTACAGATAACATAACATCTACAAAGGGACACACACGATATTTATTTTCCTGGTATGTGCCAAAGAAGAGGTGCAGTCAATTGTTCCACCACGACACAGACATAAAAATTTGGCTATACCTGCACGGTGGCATTCTGTGTGACCACAGCAGGTGGCTGGGTGGGCTGAATAACAGCAGCTGGACCAGCACTTGTAGTTGCTACAGTGACTGCACTATGCTGGAAAATATTGACAAAATTAATTATTATGAAAATACCAAAATATATGACATGAACTAACTAATGATATAGGTATGAAGATAAATGTAGACAAAACTAAATACATGAATACCTCAAAATACAAACACAAAAATATGCAACCTAAAACACACAACATTAATTATGAAGAATATCAAGAAGTATCAAAATTTAAATATTTGAGTTCACTAGTTACTTATGATAATGATTGTGGAAAAGATATCCAAGCAACGACAACAACAAGGAATCGATCTTGCCAGGCTCTCTCAAAAATTATGAAATCAAGATATATATCAAAACACACAAAACTAAAAATATATACTACAGTGATTAAACCTATAGTGCTATATGGTTGTGAAACATGGGCAATGACAGAATAAATGAAATCATCCCTTAAAACATTGGGAGTGGGTAATACTAAGAAGGATATATGGCCCAATAAAAGATCAAAATGGCTGGAGAATCTGAACTAATGATGAACTGCAGGTTATGTACAGAAAACCCAATATTGTAACAACAATAACAGTAGGAAGACTGGTCATCTGGTAAGAATGTCTGATGACAGGACCGTAAAGAAAGTATTTCTGGGGAAACCAGATGGAAGAAGAAAAGCAGGAAGACCAAAATTAAGGTGGTCAGGCTGTATTGAGAATGATCTGAAATCGATGGGTGTCAAGAGATGGAGGAAAAAAGCAGAAGACAGATCTGTATGGTCTATCATTCTGAAGAAGGCACTCGTTAAACTATAAGGACCATATACTAATGAAGAAGATATGAATGACATACAAGCCATGAATATGTTTGTCTCCACATGAGTGGTTACCCCAGCAATGAACAGTCATATGCAGGTGATCAGACCATATCTGCAAAATTCAATCTTCCACCAACACAGGTTGTGCACACATCAGCATCATCTGTACTGCTGACACTGTTACTGAAAATGATTATCGTATTTAACTAACTTTACATCAACATGCCAGTTCACTAGACAAGTTGTTTATGGCCTGGTGGTCAATGAACCTGAATACAAAATATAGTAGAACCCTGTTAAGAAGTCTTTCAAGGCACCAGAGGATTACGGACTTCTTAAGCGGGAAGACTTATTAAGAGGGAAAGCTTATTAAAAGCAATAGGATAGTAACTAGTACATTAAACATACAGTCTTTTACAAAAAAGGAATCCAGAGTGGATTGTTTTGTGAAGTTTCTTCTTAGTGCCATAGAAAACGATCCTACTTCTCTAATGCTTTTAAGAATAGTTTCGGGAACATTGTCAATAAATGCTCGAAATGTGGCTAGGGCATTTAGAGCCTCATTGTAAGATGGCACTACACTATCTTCCTCCTCTTCTTCACTCTCTGACACATTTTCGTCCCCCTCACATATTTGTTCAATAGTTTGCACTGAACAAGGCACAACATAGTATATATCGCATATATCGGTAGTCAGATAGCAAGTGGTCGATGAATCAACAGCAACTTAAGATTTCTCATATTTGAAGGAACTAAAACTTTGGAAATGAAATTTTTTTATACACATCTTTAAAAACTTATTAAACGGGTAAAATTTCATAAGAAATCATACTCTTGGTATCATGAGATTCGACTTCTTAGGAGGGAATACTTACATTACATTACATTGATCTCATTTCAATCGATCCATCATCCCATAATAGGGCACTGGATATAAAATATGTCACATATTACATTTCATGATTACTATAAATCATAAGTCCTAACAGAATATAAAACAAAGCCTCGTATAAGCAGCACAAATTGTCTCAACAATATATATAAAATCATAACAACATAGTTTTAAACATAAGGCCATGACTAAAAATCTTCTTTTCCATAATTACAACAAATAATCTTACGCTGCAAGTTCAATAAATTTGTTTCTTCGACAACCATCAGCCTACAATATAGTCAGTGACATATATTAACTAGGCCGTATCATGTTTATATATTAAAAATTTTTTATATATAGTATTGAAATAGAATACAATATTTATACATACTACCACACTTTATAAAACAAACAGAATCTCATATCAAAATATAATATATAAGAACACAGACTATTTAAACACTTTTTACATTAGGATTTTTTGTTTGTTCAATAAATTCATCAATAGAATAAAAAGAATGATTTTGCAAATAGCTTCGCAATGCAACCCTAAATTGGTTTTTTTTATCGTTTTTTACAGTTGTAATATTTATCGGTAGACTATTAAATAACTTGACACCTGAGTAATACACACCTCTCTGATAAGATGATAAATGAGTTATAGGTCTATGCAAATGTTCATTATTTCTTGTATTAACCCCATGTACAGAGTTATTTGTGTAAGGGATTTAAACACTAATCCCTCTTCACATTCACTCCACTACCACGAGTGCAAGGGATTAAAACACTAATCCCTCTTCACCATCACTCCACTACCATGAGTGTAAGGGATTAAAACACTAATCCCTCTTCACCATCACTCCACCAAACATGTACCAAACTTGCACATTTAACCTGGCTGGACAAATAAACATGAGGGGTACTGGCAGTCAATTCATGGACAAAGGCAGGCTCTGGGCTCTCTCAAAGAAACCTCTGCTAAAAGAGCTGGGGAATTACTCAACCTGAGCGGTAACCAGCTAATAATAATGACAGGTCTGATAACAGGGAACTGGCACTTAAAAGAACACCTGTTTCAAATACGGCTGGGCTGGTTGACAGCCCCGGGTATGACAGATGTGAAAAGGCACTTTAAATGGCCTCACATGTTCTTTGTGACTGTGAGACACTGGCCAAATTAAGATTTAGGCACCTCGGTCATCATTTCTTGAAAGCAGGAAACATTGTTGACATCTCTGTCAGCAAGATTCTGCACTTTGTTCAAAGTGTACAGCTGCTGAATGTGTAAGTGAAGGATTGCACAAAAGATTGGATATGGTCAAGGTGCAAAGGTCGCTGTGGTGCCCACCCTAATGTATTCTACTCTATTGTATTCTACACATTTAACTTCAAATGACAGTACCATATGAGAAAATATTTGGAGTGAAGCTCAATCAAGTAAAGTTGGTAATGATGGATATTATACAATGAGGAACTTCATTATTCACACAGGTCACTGGTAGACCGGGCAGAGAAATCTAGGAGATTAAGACAGCAAGAAAATGTAAGAGGGAAGAGCGCACAAGTACACAGGATTTAAATACATAAGTATGCAGGAAATCAGAAACTTGCAAGACTGAGGGGGACATGTACAATTTTTTCTGCAAACTGGTAACACAGTTTAAAGAGAGGCTTCTGTTTTTGAAAGTGACAAGTTGCAAGCTACTTGACAGAATCCAGTCTACAAGCTGTGAATTCAAAATGCTTACACATGAACACAGAAACCTTTTAGACTATTTCAGGCTGATATTCTTACAAACACCAGGTGCCACAATCACCATGGTGACCTAGTACCAAGTATTTGTGAAGAACCTACTTACAGCTGGAACTGACTGAAGCCGATATGTTGCGCCAGCAGGTATAGTTGCTGCAGCACTGCTTGGTGCAATGGCAGCACCCGGTGTTGTGGGTGCTGGTCCCACACGTAACAACTGATACTGACCATTCTCAGTCTTCAGGAGCAAGTGGCCCTGTGTTCCAGGTTGAAGGCCTTGCAATGTTTGTAATGTTATTTGCTGAAATAAAGCAAAGGCACAATTAATGCATTACTCTTATGCCAAGTGGCACAACTTTGAATAACCACGTGGTTTTCCATCAAAACTACAATTGCAGCCATCCATCATTACCTCTTGTATTAATCCATTCCTGGCATAAGTGCCTGAAAGAGCGTCAGTGTAGGATTTCCACTCTCCTATACATAAAACCCAAATGGACCCACAAAGTTTTCAAGCATCTCCTACCATCTCTTGTAAGAATGACTCCAGTTTTAGTGCTAATGCAGTTGGACATGTGTATACAGTTTGTGTGTCACTGCTGTGGTTCTGTGCTCATTATGTTATGGCTACTTTTTTAAATACAGTACCTTATCACCAAAATCAGCTTCTCACTTGTGGAATTCAATACAAATGGACAATGACAGATATCATATGTTAATACTACTTTGTTATTACTAACACAGTTTAGTAACACTGAAACAAGTAACAGTCAACCCTAAATGTTCCTGGTATAATTACACAGCACCATTCCAACTAACTATAACAAGGGTAGCGAGCTAGACGAGCCACACTACAGGAGACAATGAAGGCAAGAGCCATGAATTAATGAAACAGAAGAAAATATCTTTACCTTATCTGACGGCTTCTTACTTTCATTCATCCAACTACAAGAGGTTATTTTCAGTTAGTTATGAGTCTCCTTACTTTAGAAATCTTTAAAATGCCATCCACATTCAGCCTCATGTGTATGTAAATAACCTGAATATTATTTTTACACGCAAAGGTCTGAATATTATTTTTGCATGCAAACTGCATGAGCTGCATTTGGCTTGCAAGCCACGTTGTGGATATGCCTCAGCCATAAACTCAGATCATTAACAACACAACAGACAGGAAGCTTTTATGAGATCTGCGCTCTTCTGGGATATTACACGGTGTCATGTGGTAATTGTTTACCGACGTTTCAGGACAATGTATGTAAACAATTACCACACGACGTCGTGTAATATCCAAGAACAGCGCAGATCTCATCAACACCACAGTGGAAGCCTGAAATCAAAGAAGCTTTTACCACCACTTAAGGGTTATGTATGTTTACCACCTTTCTTATAAGTACAAGACTACGATTCTCTCTCTGAGAGATAGCAGAAATAACTATAATTTATAACTGTAATTGCAGCCTGAATGGTTCAGTCAGTACAGTGACTGGCTATGGGCCAGGTTACTGGGGTTCGATTCTGGCAGGGACAGAGACTTTTCTCTTTTCCGCCACATCTGGACTCATTCTGGAGCCCATACAGCCTATCCAATGGGCACCCAGGGCTCTTTCCTCAGAGGTAAAGCTGCCCAGCATAAAGCTAAAGACTCATCTCCATCAAGTGCTGAAGTTTAAAAAAATGGGGAAGCTTCTACTCCCTGATACCTTCATGGAGGGTGTGTTGCTTAATCAGGCACAGGGACAACTTCACTTGTGTAACTTTCGTGGATAACATTATGAATGAAAGAATACATAACACAAGCACCAGATGACCCAAGACATAATGGACAAACACAGTGTTTTATATCTTACTATGTTAAATCAATTGACTTCCTGATGTAACATTTCTTTATCTCATACGTAAAATCCTTTCTTCTCCGAGTTTTCCCCATCTCTAGCTAGGATGACAGGGAACTGTAACAAGATCTTGCACAGAGCATAATGTAATCTATGTCCACTGCTATTTTGTTACATGGCAATCATTTAATGCAGTGGCTCCAGAACTCTTTTAGTCTAGGCTCCCGTGAGGAGAATAGAAGTTTGGAAACCCTCCACAAACTATAAAAAAATTCAAAATGTAATTTATAAATTTCACAAAATAATTATTAATTGATGAACCTGGATGACAGCTGTGCAGTACTTTTCTATTGAAGTTCATATCTGTAATTAATGTGGCAATTTAGGAGAAGGCCTAAAAGTAATTAGGCAGTTTTATTGCTGATACATTTTTAGTGACTCCCACAGAAAGTGTCACAGCCTCCTGAGGGGGTGGGGGGTGGGGGGCAGGCATGTCACACAGTAAATCTTTTCTCAGAATTGGATAAAACCATTAAGGTTCACAAGATTAAGAAAAACTATGGCTATGAAGTAATACACAAAACAGCAGCATCACGAACTTCTTCAAAGATCTCACAAATTACACACCAACAAAATGCACTATATTTTCACTTTTTATTCTTTAACCCCTACATACATTTCAGCCTTTACAAGGCCATCTTCAGGGGGCTCATAATCTACATTTACTTTACATCCATTGTTTATGTCTGCTATTATGTTATATATCACATGTAGTCAAGTTTCATTTATAGATTACAGTTATTTACAATTTCTGTATTTCAATATATAATACACAGAATACAAAATCCTTAAATGAGGTTCATCAATTTTCCATTAGTGCATTTCGTTCGTGTGTAATTTGTGAGTTGTTAAAAAATGCACGGTGAAGATAATATAAAATTCTTCAAAGATATTTACTGCGGTTCAATAAAGCTCAATAACAGAGAACAGTACAACAGGATGACATGTACTGTGACCTAATGTTACGAGAATTTAAAAGCATGAATAGTTGCGCATGAAACCAGGGTGTCCTTTCCTTCTCAGCTGTTATGAAAGGAACTGGAATTTTTAAGAACGACGATTAACAGAAACAACATGGAAGTTACAGCAACATTAGGCATGCTTTGTACACCGAGTACCACTGACATGGGAAGAACACTGATTACAATCATTTTTCTTTCTATATAGATGTTACACATCCACTTCAGACTTACATTAAATGTCATTTTAACCCTTCAGAGTGTGACCTAACCCTACCAGCCACTGCCTCCACATCGTGACCATTTTCACAGTACTGTTTCTCAAATGCACACAATAACTGACTTGGAATCTACACCAACAATATACAACATGAGGAACAACACATAGTACAACACACAATACGACAAGGCTCAATTGTTAATCATGTAATTTAAACTGACTGCCAAATAGCAACATCACAAACACTGGTGCGCCTTGACTGCAACACTGGATACAACATGTTCTATCCACTAGAATTTGAAGATGTCTCCTAAATTTTTGGAAAATTTGTGGACCCCCATGCTAAACTTAACCTAAAAAACTGCTACTGATTATCAAAATAAGTGTCTCCTAACCAACAATTTGTTATAAAATTTGTAAGAGACTGCTGTGTTTCCCAGCATGATTAAAGTAAAACATTATAACTGAATGAACAATGAAACATAAAAATCATCATAGAAGGACAATTTTTAAATGTCCCCACACATCCCTCCACACTCAGACCATCTCTCTTGATGACAGGTAGTGCAGCAACTACTGCTATTCCAATCTGCCACAAGTTGATGTCCACACATTTTACTTCAATGCACTGCAGTTCCTATTAAGTTTTGTATGCACCATATTTGTAGAAGGTGACTGGAATGGTTTCCTTCCATTCACAGATATGCATCACACCTGACACATGTTGTTCATCACACATCAAAATTGTGGTGGTGAAAATGGTATGTTGCCTATTTCTCCAGCATGCATACCATGAAGGTACCAGTGCACACAGCTTAATCCCGCACAGTTTGTGAACTAACTACTGCAAAGGCAGCAGTTTTTTTCTCATGCTGACATACACCCACTTGCCGTACAAGTCCAACTATAGATTTTCCTGGAAATATTTCCAGTTTTTCCTCAGTCAACAAGTTCTCTTAGTGTCTAAAATGTAAACTGTTGCTCAAAACCTTTTCATGTGTTCATAAATTGTTTTTGTTTGGAAGAGGCACATCAAGAAACAACCACCTTAATTCACAATGAAACTTCTTGTAGGAATTGTACTTAGCATATGTATTACACAAAAACACACTGTGCTTCAACAGAATCCACATAGCTACTCAAGATGACTCACAGGGACCTTGCAATCTTTCAAATAAGCAGTAATGAAATGAGCCGCAGAGTGGACTTGGTATGCAACATAAGCAACCTGAGGAGAAGTGATTATCGTGGTCATTCACAGTAATGGAATTGTGCTATGTCAATTTTAGTGCTAAACATCATAATTACTGCCTGTATAATGTTAATGTTACATATCCTGCAAAGCAGTAAGAACTACAATGCAAAGACATACAAACAAAAAAATTAGTCTACAATATAATAATCTGAAGAAATAACTGAAGCTCACTATCCTGAAATATAAATGCATGACAGCATTTTCTGATACTAAATTTAAGGTTAAAGCCGAACAATCAACTGGCATAATTTCTGAAATAAAAGTGGCATGTATTTTCATTTAATGTACCAACTAAATGCACTGAATGAATGATATTAGTCACTTTACTCTTACATGTTTTGGCATGACAATGCCATCTTCAGGGAGTACACACCAAGCTTAAAACCAACGAAAGTAAACTGGATTACATTTACAAATTTCATAGCCTTCAGTACATTCTGCTGCTAATACTAGTATGTGGATAAAATATGTGAAATTTCTAATGTATTTTAGATATTATGTATGAATCATAACACATTTAAAATATGAAATATATTTAAAATATAATTAGAAGCGAAGGTCTGAGTTGTGGCAGTATACACTCAAACATCTAACGTCGTCCTCGATCCAATGGGGATCATGTCCCCGTATGACAAGAGGATGGTGTGTACAGAAGGCAACCAAGTACTAGTCTGAATAAATACTGCCACAACCCAAAGCATTGCTTCTAATTATATTTTACATATTTTAAATGTGTTATGATTCATACATAATGTCAACAATACATTAGAAATTTCACGCACTTTATCCACATACTAGTACAATCAGCAGAATGTACCAAAGGCTATGAAATTTATAACATAATCCAGTTTACTTTCATGGGTTTTAAGCTTGGTGTGTACTCCCTGAAGATGGCAATGACATGCTGAAACATGTCAGAGTAAAGTGACTGTAATATTATATATTGTAAGAGCATTTAGTTGGTACATTAAATGAGGTACTGATTCAAAATGTACAGAGCAATTAATTTTAAAATTTAAAATGGCATGGTTCACCACCCTGAAAATTACTAAATGTACAACTAAAACAGACTAATATGGGAAACCACAAAATTCCATCTATATACACAGAACTACAAACTGTGAAACATACACTATCTGTATGAATCATACCTCATAACTTACAAACTGACAGCAGTTTTCAATGACAGAATCACTTCTTAAATTCATAACACACAATCAAGCACAGAATGTAAACTTACTCCAGGTTGTCCAGGACGTGCACCAACCATATGCTGAGTCCCAATTACAACTCTGGGTGGTAGTCCCTTCTGTCCTGGTTGACCAGGTGTTGTTGGTCTGACAGTATTCACGTTGACAATCTGCACATTGGCCGGCAGTATGGTTGTAGAAGGATTTCCTACTATTGTCTGAGGGGTTCCAACAGTATGCGTAATAGGTTTTGCTAATGTCACAACTCCCGACATTCCTGATGTCGTCGTCGTACCAACTGCAGTGTTTACATGCGTTCCAGTCAATGTCATTGTGGTATTTACAGTCATTGGAACAGACACTATACCTGCACCTAGAGGGGTCCCTTGGGTAACATTTGGATTACCAACTGCAGTTTTTATTACTAAAGCTGTCCCAGATGATTTCCCATGTTCAATACCAATGACACCTCCAATTTGTTTAGTTACATTACTTCCAGCTTGAGAATGGGTTTGAGAAACTACACTTTGAACACTCGAGGTTACTGCATTTAAAACAGTGTGTGAAGAAAGTGGAGCAAGACCCAAATTGCCATTTGGGAGTGCTCCAGTCGGAAAGGCAACTCTACTGTTTATATTTACTCCACCGGTGGTAGTCAAAGTCTGGCTGCCTGCTGGATAAACTATTTTGACAGCTTCATGTGACTTGGTTATATTTGTGAGACTTGACTGGGTTGCACTGGAAGTTACTTGGTTTATATATCCACTAGCAGGAACTGCACCATGCAAAGATGCAACAACTGTATTCACAACATTAGAATGTACAACATTACCACTCTGAATTGTGCTAGTAGTATTGGTTTTATTTGTATCTGAGTTTAAAAGAATATTCACGGATCCTGATCCACCGTTCGTCACACCATGTTTCTGTGTGGAGACAGTGCCCCCATTAGCTATTGCACTGTTCATATGATTTTGATTGACTGTAGCAGAGGGTACTTGCTGGCTGGAAACTGCAGGTGCTGTGGTAACTAACTGTGTCTCCAGCGATCCCACTATAGCATTGACTGCTGATTCATCGACGTCCGTACTAAGAGCTTCCTCCAGAAACTTAGCCGACGCCATTTTCTGACGAGATCTAACTGTAAACTGAACTGCGCATGCGCCAAACTCACTTCGTACCCACAGTGCATTGCCCCTAACGTAAATTAAAAAGTGACTGCGGGCTCGCGTTATGTTTACAACATCAACAAATAATCTCTTAACGCCATTTAATCTTTCTGCATTACATACATTCCACTTCCCGCAAACATAATGCAAAAAATTTGTTAACGACATACGATCGATATGCAACATACTATTTTAAAATAGTGTAGTCGCAAACCTTATTCCTAGGCACTTCACAGTCCACGTCAGCCGCCATAAACACTTGAAACTCATATTGCTTACTTACGCAGCATCGAAAACACCTGAACGACTACCGCGAGGGTGCATTGACGACCTCGCAAAACGATAACGAAACATGAGCGTCCATTCAGAGTAGGTCATGCTTCAATTGCAATAACCTTGAATATAAATAAATATATCTGGACTTCCCTATCATTGTAGCCCACCAGTACTAAAACAAGCATTTCTCATAAATTGTATAAATATGTATTCAGACAAATTAGAACATAATTTTAATTTTTAGTTGTCACATGGTTGACATGTTACGACAAATTGTCACGTCTCCAGAGGAAAACCATTTATTAATATAAATAGCCAGAAGATAAGATACGGGATAGCTTAATTAAATCTCGACACACGAATACCTCAGACTTAGAATCAGAATGTAACCAATTCAACCTATATAAGACCACGTTACTGATGTAGATCATGTCACATTAGGACTGCGGACATTACTTTATGACAAATGTAAATATAAACACGTAGTTGTAGCTACTTTTAGCCCTGTTATATTATAATGATATTATACAGAGAACAGTAATTCCGTAAACAAATTAGCTTCTAATGTTTACAGTATTTTAGAATTTTCAATTACGATCTTCTGGAATGTCGTGTCGTGTCCCAGAAAATCGGAATTCTCGATTGCCCTGCTGTTAAAACCTCAAAACTCGCAGATTCCGTGGTTTGTTTTACAAAGGGCAATGCAAATTTCTTGAATGAAAACCATTTTTTAGACAGAACACAGTCATAATTATGTAATTATGAAATGTGTATTTGTTGCGGGTTATTTTATGACACTCATGTCAGTATGTCACAGAATACTCTACAGTGCCAACGGTAGAATGACTGGTGAATTATTTGGAAGTGGTTGTGGTCTAATTCAGCATTCCGGTGGAGGGATAGAGGAAAACAATGAAAAACGTTTAGATAGTCGGTAACCGGACAGAAATTGAACCAGGCACCTCTGAAATGTAAGTGTACAGTGATGCTATTATACCACTGATTAGTGTATCAAATGTGAATGTGAAATCATTGAGAATTGGTGGTGGAGGGAAATCGTTGACGAACTTGGAGGAAATGCACGTTTTACAAAGCCACAATTTGAGAGAGGTGTTACAGGCCTCATTTAAAGTTTAGGAATTTTAGTTCTTTTGTTTTCTGCCGTTAAGTAATTTAAAAAACGTTCCAGTTAAATGTGAAATTCCAAAACATTTTCGTTTTTAGAGTAATAATTTGTGGTGTATACTGCCGAGTCATAAGAGTCTACCAACGTGCGCATTATTATGAAGGGCACATACTTCTGTCTGTGAATTTTTACAAGATTTTGTCTATAAAGAGACTAAATCCAAATTATAATTCTGCAAGAGTACTGAGTTTAAGAAAACACTTTCTTGTACATAAGTGTCTCAATATTTTAGAGATTGCTGTAATGGGTTTCTGTGGTTAGAGATACAAGATTTTTCACCTCCTTAAATAGAAGTTTAATCTTTCAGTATGCAGGTCATTTTGGGAAAGTTACTGCAGCTACCAGTTGTTTAAAGAGATCAATAACAGTACTCAAAACACACCGAGTGCTGTGCATTTTGAGTTCTTACATTGATATTTTATCATAACCACATGCTTTTTTTGATTTCAGAATATTATGTTTTCAATTAAATTTGCTTTTGGAAGCATGGGCTCTGAAGTGTCTTCAGTACTTCATCTGTTTGTTCTGTCCCAGTTTCAGCAATTGGGGCTTGCCACGTTCAAGTGAACTTTTTTTATGTACTTCTTGGAATCACTTTTCACATAGAATGTATCTTTACAAAAGGAGTGTTTTGTTTTGCATCAGAGAATTAGTAACAGTATCTTGGTATGATAACAAGTAACTGCAGAGGTGGCAAACACACTTGTTGGCGAATTTGTACTACAAGGACAAACTTATACAAATAATTAGGCCACCAGCAAGTGTTATACACTGTAAGCCAATGAACATAACACTGAACAGTGAGACACCTAAACTGACAGTTGTCCACTTTATGATCCATAAGAAAAAGGACACGTGACAAAAATACGCTGTGAAATAGTCCAATTAGCGGAACGGACTGGTTTTGTAGTATCAGTATGCAATGACATGGAACAGCTTTTGGAATCACATGAGGTGCTTCCAATTGTAAGTAATGAATATCTTGCCAAGCAGAGTTTTGAAGGTATTATTATATTATATTCTGCATTTGTCAAATACTTGAGAAAAAATGGGAATACAATGAGGCAGTGCATCAGCTATTTATATAGACTTCAAGAAAGCCTGTGATTCAGTTAGGAGGGAAGTCTTGTATAATATTCTCATTGAGTTTGGTATACCCATGAAACTGGTAAGGCTAGTAAAAATATGTCTAAATGAAACCTATAGCAGAGTCCGGGTAGGCAAACATTTGTCTGACACATTTCCTATTAAGAATGGTTTGAAACAAGATGCTTTATCACCATTGCTTTTCAACTTTGCTTTGGAATATGCCATTAGGAGGGTTCAGGCAAACCAGGAGGGCTTGAAAGTAAATGGTACACATCAGCTTCTAGTTTATGCTGATGATGTTAATATATTGGGCAGAAGTGTACATGGTATAAAAACAAACACAGAAGCTTTAGTAGTTGCTGGTAGGGACATTGGTCTAGAAGTAAATGCTGAGAAAACTAAGTACACGGTCATGTCTCGAGATCAGAATGCAGGACAAAATCACAACATAAAGATAGATAATAAATCATTTGAAAGGGTGGAACAGTTCAAATATTTGGGAACAACTGTAACAAATCAAAATTCCAGTCAGGAAGAAATTAAGAGCACATTGAAGTCGGGGAATGCTTGTTATCATTCTGTGCAGGATCTTCTGTCTTCCAGTTTGCTATCCAAAAATACAAAGATGAAGATATACAGAACTATAATTTTGCGTGTGAAACTTGGTCTCTCACACTGAGGGAGGAACATAGGCTGAGGGTGTTCGAGAATAGGGTGCTGAGGAGGATATTTGGGCCTAAGAGGGACAAGGTAACGGGAGTGGAGAAGACTGCATAACAAGGAACTTAATGATCTGTACTCATCACCAAATATTATTCAGGTGATCAAATCAGAAGAATGAGGTGGGCAGGGTATGTAGCACATATGGGGGAGGGGAGGTGCATACGGGATTTTGGTGGGGAGACCTGAGGTAAGGAGACCACTTGTAAGATCCAGGCATAGATGGGAGGATAATATTAAAATTGATCTTCAAGAAGTGGGATGGGGGGGGGGGGGGCATTGACTGGATTAATATGGCTCAGGATAGGGACAGGTGGCGGGCCCTTGTGAATGTGGTAATGAACCTTCGGATTCCATAAAATGTGGGGAATTTCTTGACTAGCGGAGGACCTGTTAGCTTCTCAAGAAGGATTCTGCTCTATGTAGTTAGTTATTATTATTGTTGTTGTGGTGGTGATGGTAGTAGTATGAGGAAAACAGCAGCAATTTCCTCCCTTTAACACTGATTGTTAAGGGAACTGTATTGTATTTCTTGTTGTGTGTGTGTTTTGGGGGGGGAGGTTATTTCTCTTTGTGTTAGGCATGTTACACAGTGAAGCCTGGATGTTACATTTCTGAACGGACAATTTAAAATGACTGTCAAGGTAAGGAAATGAAAATTCATGTAGGTACTGAAATTAATTACACTAAATTAATTTTTTTCTCTCATGGCTCAACAGCACTAGTGGGCCTAGGACTCCTTTGGACAAATGATCAGCCTGTCGCAGAGACCTGTACATGATAACACACAACACTCACTTGAGACAGACAGCCACGCCCCCGGCAGGATTTGAACCTGCAATTCCACCAAGTGAGTGGCCATAAGCCCTCGCCTTAGACTCTGCAGCCACTGGGATCGGCTCACTAAATTAATACTGTGTTATACTGAAACTGTAATCTAATTCAATGTATGGCATTAAAAAAGTAATCTAGTTCACTTGTTCCATGTCCATTAAAGCAAGTTGCTGCTCCTTTGCTTTCTACTGAACTCTGTACACCTTGTTCTCAATACTAAGACAGCAGCCATTTATTCTGTGCATGTAGTGGACATTTTTTGCATCCTGCATTGTGGTGGATACAGTAACCCAGCTAAGCTACCATGAGTGGTCCAGGCCTCACAACCACGTCCTAAGAACAGACCATTGTGAGTAGCTCAGCTGGGTTACTCCCCTGTACACGTCATATGATGCATACGACACGATGATAGAGGTAGGAAATTATAATTGAAAATCATTTCTATTTCCTGATTTCCAATTGAAAGTGTTTACAAGGACAACAGCAATATGCCAATTTATGCTCAATTTCAGTGTATGCTTGAGGAATAGGGTAGCATGTACAAGCAAATATTCCAGGAAAATTTAACAATATTCTTATGGAAGTTTTGGTGGGAAAGATAAAACATGTGTAGAATCAAAGAACACTGTACCTGTATATTTAGTGCTGATTCTGTAACTGGCCACTGGGCTGTTGAGTTAGCACACAAATAAACAAGAACTGAACTGACTTACCACCACCACCACCACTGCTGCCGCCGCCAGTGGAAGGGCTTACAGTAGTTATGGTGCTATGAACTACACTAAGCATGCTGACATGATTGATTTTAATCCAACCCACAACACTAAATCATTATTCAAAGGTGGCACAGATAGTAAAAAGATGCTTTGGCATGCTGTCATGGAATTTCAAATGGAAACTTCAAGTGTGCAAGCATATAACCATGGATTACTTCCCTAAAAAGTAACCCACTCAACTCATGTATAAACCTCAATGAGGATCTTCAGGCAATCAGGTGAAGAAAACTACTGCAACAACCATTACACAAATTATTAGGTAGAGGTAAAAAGTCACAAAAATATGGCATTGTATTAAAAATGAGTAAAATATATTTTCTAACATAAAAAAGTCTTCAGAAATGCAAATAAAGTGGTATTCAATAAAGTGTTCAGTAGTTTGGACATTCTTATGGTCACTATCCCTCCTGTATACATTATTCTGGAAAGGAAAAATTCTACCATACGCACTCGGATGTAAAATGCATCCTGCAGTATGTGATCCCAAACATATAACTATGTAACTTGAATTATCACTGAAACTGTCGCCACAGTCTTCAGTGATACTCTCATCTAGACAGTCAGACGAACAGTAAGTCTACGATTCACACAAAGAATTACGCGTATGGTCAAGGATATTACAAACATGCTTTCTCTTGTTCTCATCCACAATGCAAACTGATGGAACTCTACAAGTTTGTAATAAGGGCATTGAAAGATAACAATATGAAACAATGTGACAACACATAAAATTTAAATGAAAGTGTTTATGTTTAGAACATACATTCAAAACAAATTTGAACATCTAGAAGTACTTGGATTAACAGTATGTCTGCAAAAAACATGACGATTACCATGACTGGTACACAATGCTTTCACACAAACCTATGAGCCTTAATATGATAGGAATGCCATACTTCATCAGTGATGTTATATGATGCAATCTACACTGCAAGAAACAGAAAGAAGGAACACAGTACTTTCATTGTCTTAGGTTAATACTTGTATAAGAAACATTAGATGCAGCTTGATCAAGCAAGAATTGGGAAGGAACATATTCCTAGACCACCAGGTGCATGCTCAACAATATCAGTAAGTATTTTTTAATTTCCCATTCCTTTGTTCTATAGCAAACACAGAGATCGCTTAATTAAATGTGATAAATAATATACAGAAACACCTGTGACTTGACCTAGAATAAATGAAAGATAACTACTCTTCATGTCTGTTTTGTCAAGGACCCAGGAAGAATGTAGATCCAACATTATTTACACGATTTCATGAACCAGTGGAACTATGACCACGGAATCTGTCATGGAGATACACTGAAGTACCACTGAACATCAGGAGAGTGTAACAGTGCAAAATTCAAGGTTCTCACAGCGATGATGATGACAATGATAACAATTCAAGCCTTCTGGGATACAGTGCATTGTTGACTGGTAGTTAGATTTCTGCTTCTTGGGCTCTTGGACCCTGAATATGGAGAAGGCTGCAAGTTCCTCCAAAATGCCAGTAACTATTTACCATTTGACACATCATATGCCAGAAGACATGAATTTTCTTCAAACTGTAACAAGCACTCAGGTTTACAGGCCTCAGGGAATACCTAATTCACAGTGACACTGCCCTTGTGTTACAAGTGCAAGGGTCAAGCACCTTCATGGCAGTATGTGGATAAGTTGTCAACTCTGTTACTTTTCCCCAGTTGGATTGGAGGCTGCATGGGTCCCATACGATTGACACTGCTGAAAGGAGAACAATTTCTGCCCCTGTCACAAATATAACACTGGTTATCCAGTCCAAAGCCAACAATTATGTGAAACAGACATGTCTTGGAAGAACTTAAATTCATATTCACATGTTAAATATTGCAAAATTATATGTTCATTTGTGATACTTAACAGTGATTCATCATACATGTCTGTTATCAAAATCACTGAAATGAAACTATTACAACCAAAGTCTTAAAGAAATCAAAGCAAGTCTGATAAAATGTGGTTCCAAATCCCTTTTATGAAAATGGTCAACTTTTCTTCACTCTTCACTCTTACTTGAGCACAGCCACAAGGTCAATATTGTAGATTCAGCTTGAGAGGTTTTCGTCACTTGAAGAAGTGTCCCTACGTAAAGATGCTCTCTTTTCTATACGTATGCACTTTGGACACTGATGATTCTTCTTAGTCCAGCAATTTCGATGATACACTGTGCAGCATTTTGGACAAATGGCTGCCACCAAGTCAAAGGGGAAAATCACTTCATCATTATCACACAGTTCACACACAAAGCCCCTCTCATAACACAACTGCAACAGACAGAAAGACAAACTTGCTAGTTAGGGCCTGTTATTTCATTAACATATGTACTATCTGCATATTCATGAAGACATCAGAGTATGGTTCTCATACAGACTGGCAAGGTTAAACATAATGGTAAAGTTATCTCTGTCCAAGCCATGAAGCCATACAGGAGGAGCAGAAGTATAGCTCCACTCATTCTTAACCTCAGTCCTAGATGGAGGCAAGTGGTCAGCCTCATGCCCCAGCTGCTTTACCCCCAGGGAAGAACCCCTGGTACCCAATGAATAGGTGGCTGGAATTAATAAGGTTAGGGTTGAAAAATCTTGGAAGGAACAACACTAAATGGTTAGCACTCATGCTTTATATTTGGTAGGCCAAATCCTGATTCACATCCTGACTTGCTATACTGACTTATTTTCTATAGTTCTCCTCAGTTCCTCCAGGAAAATGCCAGGATATTACCTTAAATCAGGAGGCAGCAAATTTCAAACCCTTTTCAATTCATTCTTTGCTAATCGTCCTATCATTCAATGCTATGTAACCTGAGCTATTGAAAATGTAATTAAATAAACCACACACAAGTACCACATTTTCTCGAATACCCTGTGGAGAGTCTTTTCTGAATTGGTATAATGAATGTGCCATTTTAATGCATTAGTAAAATAAAGATAAACATACATGTAAAATTATCATGCAAATCATTGTTTAGTGATGTACTCAGAATATCTTTGTAACCTACAGGTTGCGAAATGCTGAAATAGTTTCAGTTCTCCTAGACTGCAACAGCTATCTTCTTGTCAATGAAATACCATGGCAAAGACCAACAGAATTTCAAGCCTTTTATCAGAATGAAATATTACATTGAAAACTGTAACATCTGTTTGGTCTCACATAGCACCACAACGTAAGCAGTTACAGAGTTAACTGCACATCCAACTCACAACCTGGAGGGTCAGTGAACTGTTTCTTAGCCTGGTACCTACTCCTGGACCTGCCTTGTCAGGGTGTCCCTACCAGGAGAATCACCTCCTACCAGTGCAGCTTCTTTGGCTATTGATGCACTCAGGCTCTCCACCACGACAAGGTCATGCAATATCTTGGAAGAGGCACCCGCTATTCATTTCCCGCAAGTTTGTCACTGGTTTCTCACAACATTTTTATTACATACCCTATTTTCCATACCATAAAATGCATTGGATGATAAGACACACCAAGATTTTAGAATGCAAATTTGAAGTAAAAATATTTTATACACATTTGAAGTTCAAATTCTGAAATATGCACTTACTCACCAAATGGCAGTACAGTATGAAGTTGCTATTGTTTACAGGATCCCCTAAAATCTTATTCACTACTATCATGCTCATCCTTACCACTATTATTGCCCAAACGTTACTCTTTCCAACACTACATCCCCTCCAATAACAGCGAGGGTATTTGTGATCCCAAATTTCTTTAAACACTTTATAATGGTGTTGTGTTTCAGAGTCCATGCCCCTTACTGAATCTAAAACTCCAAGAAGTCCAAGCAAACTCAGTGATGTCATGTGTGACCACCCATCTTCTCACTCCCAGTTTGCCACCTCTGCTTTATGGTCAGGCCATTTTGCAATATAATTATGAAAAAGAGTGTTTATTCCTCTCTAACTTCTTTACTCTTCTTTTTTTGCCTTGTCCATTTACATATCATTTCTTGGTTGGAGGTTGACCAAAATGCCTTTTGGCTATTCTCATACAATGCTGATACATACTTTACCACATTTAATTTTCAACCTATGGTATACAAAATCATGTTCCCTGCATATTCTGAGAACAAATGTATTTTGAACAAACTTGTTATCGTTGTGTGCTACTGAACAACTTGTGCAAGGAATAATGCAGCTTTGTGTCTCTCTTCAAGGATGAGTCATGTGAGAAACTGTTATCCTTCCAGTGAATGTGGAATGTCAGTTGCTTTGAAGGTCATATTAGTGCACTTTCAGACCATAATATGCAACAGAATTTTACAGAGTATTTTCCACAAAAGCAGTGTGGCTTATGGTCCGGAAAATATAGTACATGTCTCACTGTACTTCATGCTGGCTGGAGTTTATTAGAATTCCCATAGATCTATCACTGCTTTCTCACAAGTCAACACTTTAAAAACATATATGCAGTAACAGCAAAGGTCCATTTCACTGCATCATATGCCATTACTGGCAATGACATATATTCACAAACTATTTACAACTTTTTCAAAAGTTTCTGTGTGGCACAGTTCTGTCCAGGTGCAAGAATGGCTTTTCACTGTTATGACTTGTAGTATACTGTCTCTATTACTTCACTTTGTACATAACACAGACAAAAGACCATTCTTCCTTCCTGTTAGCAAAATAAGGTTCATAATTTAACCTTTCCTAAAGTGAACCATGGGATGGCCTGCCTCACGTAACTTCCGCACCTTTTTTTTTTGCTTTGCTAGCAGTCATTCCTTCATGCACTAGGGATTTGACAAGACTTCGCCTAAACTTCTTGGGAGTGATATGTCTCTTACGGTATCATTGCTGCACCAAGACATACGGTATACATGAATTCACTATACTTACTTCCAGGAGCCAGAAAAACATTTTCCTGTGCTTATTTTGTATTTAGATTTCTTAATAAAAACCAGTCACAGAATGACACCAGATGTGTAATTTGTTATGAAGTAGCCTATACTGTTAGTCAAGAAGCAGACTCCACTGTGTTTACACATCTCACTACAAGTGTCTGTTGCTTATGTAAACTCCACATGTGAGCTCACTCACTATAAATCACTCTGACAACAGCATACATATATCAAATTACATTTCATTTTCAACCACAGTGTACATCATGCTTGCAGTGCTGCGGATAAACTGTAACATAGTAACTGCAGCACAGTCTACAATGCAGAGTGTACAAGACAAACTACATCATTAAGCAAAATGTTCCAAGCCTGTAGCCAAATTAAAACCGAAGTTTGTAAGAGTTTGCAAACAGCACAGCAGAACCTTTGTGTGACCTGCACTTACTTTGCAATCCTCTTTGATGTGCTTGATGAACACAGCCTGCACCTTTCGTAAATAATCCAGGAGCTCACCAGAGTTCACATCAATGAGATCTTGTAAACTGAATGAGTCAACATTTTCCATGAAGTGCTGCCGTTCCTGAAGTTGCCACAAGAGGCGTGTCTCAGTGGCACTCTTGCATGATACAAAATATTTCTTCATTATGAGTATATCTTCTCGTATTTTCTAAAACCACAAAACACAGAATGTTCAGTGGTAATTCTTAGTTCTTCTATTCAATTTGCATAAGTATCACTGATCAAGTAACTACATTCTTAACTACTTACTGATACATTTCAACTGAAAAGTTAGTGTTAAATACAATGAGAAAATGACAGCACTAAGTAAGTAAGTAAGTAAGCATTTGGAAGGAGGCAGTTGGCATTACCTGGACATACTGTGGAAAACAATGAAAACATCAGTCATGACAGCTAGTACAGTGTAACTGTGGCAAAATGAGTACAGCATGCAAAGGAGACTTTCATTTTAATGATAAAAGTCACTAGCACCATCAGTTTCTCAACAATACTACCCCTCCAAAAACCAACCTCCGGCGTCCCTGTCGCGGAGGGGAGTAACGTCTGTAGGTGGCTACCAGGGGCAATGGTCCACCCAAGCCGAGGTGTGAGGCATCATGCTGAGGGCTGCATGGCACTTCGGTGCTGACTGCAGTGCCGCTAACGATCCCCTCGGGGCACCAGGCAGCACCCCGTTGTATTTATGTCTTCCACCCGTAAGGGGCTCTGCGTGTGGTGACTACATTGGGGTATGCAGATGACATTGCTATCCTCATCAGTGGAAAATTCCCAAACACTGTCTCAGAGCATCTACAGGAAGCTTTGAGTAAAGTACAACAGTGGTGTGATAGGACTCAGCTATCTATCAATCCACAAAAGATGGTGATAGTACCATTCACCAAGAAGAGAGATTTAAGGTGAAAGGAACCAACCCTCTCTGGACACACATTGCAACTGACTACCGAGGTCAGATACCTTGAACTTATTCTGGACAGGAGATTGACATGGAAGGCACAGCTGAAAAATGTGATGAATAAGGCCTACAGGGCTTTTTGGACCTGTAAGGGCATATTTGGTAAAATCTGGGGTCTGAAACCCAGGGTGATGCATTGGATCAGACCTGTATTGACCTACAGCTGCACGATTTGGTGGCAAGGGTCAGATAAAATGTCCGCAGGACGGAGCTCAGTGAATTACAGAGATTAGCCTGTCTGGCTATAACAGGGGTGATGAAGATGACCCCAACAGCTGCAATGGGGGTCCTCCTGGGACTTCCTCCTCTTCATGTGATGATTGAGGTGGAGGCACAGGCAGGGATCTACAGACTAATGTGTACCGAACAGTGGAGACCTAAATCCACTACCTTTAGTCACACTAAAAAAGCTCAGGATATGGTGCACAAACCCATCCTACAGATGGGGTGTGACAGGATGATACCAAGATATGCATATCACAAGCCATTCACAGTCAAGTTCCCTGACAAGCATGACTGGCAGAATGGGTTCAACCCAGACAACAAAGGGGACTTGGTCCGGTATACGGACAGGTTCAAGACCAATAGAGGCACTGGCGCTGAAGGGTATAGATGGAGCTTGAGAAGGGGGCACAGCTTCATTCTTGGGCTCCACACCACGGTATTCCAGGCTGAAATATATGCCATTAAGGCTTGTATAATGAAGAATATAGAAAAGGGCTACAAAGGTAGGAACATCTATATTCCTTCTGACACTCAGGCAGCCATCAAGGCCCTTGACAGTTTCCAGATAAATCCCAAATTAGTCTGGGACTGCCATCAATCCCTGGTGAAACTGACAGAACATAAAAGGATCCAACTGGTATGGGTGCTGGGACACATGGGAATTGATGGAAATGAAATAGCTGATCAGTTAACCAGACCAGGCTCCTCACATCCATTCATAGGACCTGAGCCTGTGCTTGGCATATCTACAAAGGTTGCCAGAGGGGTGATCAGGGACTGGACAAGTGGGAAACACGAGGAGCATTGGCAGTCCATATGTGGACAAAGGCAGGCTAAGGGCTTTCTTAAAACCTTCTGCAAAAAAAGCTGGGGAGTTGCTCAATATCATTAGAAACCAGCTAAGAATGATGACAGGGTTGCTAACAGGACACTGTCATTTAAAAGGACACCTATTTAAACGGGCTGGTAAACAGTCTGTGAGTGTGATAGATGCAAACAGGCAATTGAAATGGCCTCACACGTTCTGTGACTGTTGAAGCTTTGGCCACATTAAGATTCAGGGACCTGGGTTGTCATTTTATGCAATCAGGTGACTTTGAGGACATTTCTGTCAGCAAGATACTGCACTTTATTCAAGGTGCAGGGCTGCTGAATGAATGAGCTAAAAGGCTGCACATAAGATTGTTAATGGTAGGGGTCACTGTGGTGCCCGCCCTTCTGTATTGTATTCAGTTTCTTAACAACACTAACATGTGAAAATTATGTGTAAAACAAGGACAGTTTTTCAGCACCTTCATCATAACAAGTGATATGTTCAAACAGCCTGCCTTCTTTGCTCAAGTTTTTACTCCTACTGTACTGGAAGTTCGTTTCTGGTGCAGCCCCATTACTTCACCCCTTACGTGGATTCATTTTGAAGTCTGACCTTTGCATAGTCACCTAACTCCTCACGTCCATGCTCAATATTTCTTAACCTTCTCTTTTGCTACTTTCATTTGCTCTCATGTGTCCATTCAGGGCATCTTTGGTGCTTCATCGATTCTGTGCCACTTAGTATGTCATCACGAGTTTTCTGCAATTTTTCTCTGCATTATATTTCAATTGAGCACTAATTATGGCAGCAAAAACTAATGCTTGGACTTGAATACAAAGATGAAAATAATACACCTCCGCGAAATCAGTGGCTCAGCAAAAGTGAAACACGAAGAAGATATAGACTGACTTCCTCAACAGTTATAAACAGTTTGCTTGATGTGTTAATGCTATTTTAATATCTAGTGCCATACAATGATATGTATATTAAACTCAGGTTAGAAGGCCTCCGTATGTTAAGATTACAAAATTCAGCTTTCATATAATACAAATATTCATTAAAATGAGTATTTTTCTCAACTTTATAAATTCTCCTTATATTGAAGCTGCACTGTAATTTGGTTCAGGTTCCATCTAGGTATAGGTACCTCTCAAAAATAACTGTCTAGCATTTTTTAACTACACCAATCAAACACAGAAAAGTATAACTAAACATGTTACACAATTGTTGCCAAAAGAAAAAAACATGCTTGCAGATGAATTTAAGTTGCATGACAAAAAAAGCTTATTGACACCATATGCACAAAATATGACAATTTACATCAGTCTGAGAATAGTGGTACCACTATGGTGACTTGTCACAAAGACTAGTGGCGTTCACATACACTGATATGCATAACAAGTAATGACAGTAAGTACTGATACTTGTGAAAAAGGAAAACCATCTATACAGGTCCTACAGAAACCCTTAGCTCAGAAAATAGCCAGGATACAAAATGCAGGACATGATAATTTCTTGATATTGTCTGGACAGATTTAGGGAAACCAAATCTGAATTAAGAGAGGGACCCAAATCCATAAGCAAAACTACACATAACTTGGTCAATGTTTTCCATACTATCTGCCACACTGCTTTCACGTTTAATGTTTTCTATAACCCCCACCACCCCTCCCAAAAATTGGAAAGAAAAATGAAAAAGAATAAAAATAAAATAAAAAAAGAGCACTGGTCAAAATTTTATGAAAGGACATTTTTATCTCATTGTTCAATAAGGAATCAGTGGTTGGGTCTAGTTGTAGATTTCCAGACATCCTGTACAAGTAACACTTGGCTCATGAACAACAAAACTGTGCAAGTCAAGCAGAAGGAACAACACTTTCAGAAACATCAAATGATGAACCAAATAAGACAGAACTGAATATATGGAGGAGTTAAATATTTATTCATAAAATGTAACAATAGATAACTACAGAGGTAATGGTTAACCACCTGAAGAGAACGGATAATATCATATGACCAAAACTTGCCCTTCTACACAAACCACGGCACATATACGATGTTCATAAGATGTCCCTGAAGTTTGCACTAACTCCATACCTTTACTACATTAAGTTCCTCTACGAAGTCAAACAGCCTGGGGTTAAGTTGCTGCAGCTTCAACACTGGTCGTTTTTCCATGAGCCGCAGCAATTGTTTTGATGCTCGACACACTCTCCGCTCCTCAAAATCCCAGTTATGCACAACTCTTGCAGGAATAACAGCTGTTGAGTTCCAATGGCAGGTGGGGCAATAGTATTGCCCATCATAATCACACAGTCGTGGCTCTATCCAACTGTTTTCTATTAAATGGAAAATAAAATGTGTGGGTCAGCCTCGTTCAATACATTTCTTCACTTAGGGTCTGGTGGCAGGGTCTTGTGAACACAGTAATGAACCTTTATATTCTATAAAAAGCAGGGAATTTCTTGACCAGGTGACTATCAGCTTCACAAGAAAGACTGTAAGAGTTAGAAAAATATGTCTGGACACTTAAGTTCTCGGACTAACCCATTTCCACTGTCTTAATTCAATTAATGTTTTATGGCAGCTATAATGTTTCTCAGTTTTCAAATATGTGACATGTTATACTGTATTCTTCCAAAGGTTGATACAACTATGTTACATGTATATTGACCTCACAACCACACTATGCAGTTTGACACTACTTTGTCATCTTCCAGCTGTCACTTAAACAAATTATTAGTAATGAAAAGCAAGAGTATTATACAGGAAAACAACATGATACTGGTACACCAATACACATCAATAACAAGACACATGATAAAATAATAAAAATAGTATTCAATACTTATGAAGACGAATGAAGAAGATCTATGAACAAACACAAAGAGAAGGTGGGTCATCCCAATGCACCTTAACGAACAACCCAAAACATTAATGACCAATGTTTCTGACAATGTCCACTGTTTACATTTATTAAAATAAGCCATCATCAGAAGCCTTTAAATTGGAACCAAAAGCACTGTATAATAATGTGGACATTTCTACACAACAGAAACGACTCAAAACCAACCACAGTCTGACAGTGTGTATCTTACAGACAACAGAAAACCCAGAGACAGAATACTTGAGTATATTCTCTGCCACACAAAAACTGTAATCTAGATTTTATGACTTTAACTATTTCAGTAACTATTTATACCTCATGGTTTAAATTTTATGTAGCTTTGACGTACACTTTATGTCTATCAAAGTGCACTGCATTGCTAACAATTTGTTTACACACCAGATGACAGAGCTGAAACAACATGCATGGTTATGGTGCAAGTAATACGTAAAGAAGATGTACAGTAGAGTGTCGATTATATGAATGTCAATCATCCAAACAGTCAATTATCTGAACCACCGCCTGTAAAAAAAAAATTACCATGTACTGTACTTTGCACTTACTGGTTACCATACTGAAATGTTACTAAGCCGGTTAAAGCATTTGTTTCCAATTATTCATTAAATTGGGTATTCTCATGCATCTTTGATTATCCAAACAATTTGATTAACTGAACTTCCTCGGTCCCAATTAGTTCGGATAATTGATGCTCTACTGTATTAACAAACTGGAACATATAGTATTACTTCAAGTACACATGACACAGAAATAATTTAATGTGACATGTTACCTGTACAGCTAATAATAACACAAAATGTAAGACCAATGCAATGCAATGCAACTAAATCTACTTCCAAATGCAAAGCATTCGTATCCCAACAGAAGCAAAATGCATGTGATCAGTGTTCTTTATTTGTGCTATACCTGACATAAATGGCCGTCCAAAACATGACAGTCCTTTTGGGAAAGCTATGGAGAAAGATGTAAAGATTCCATTACTTACATAACAAAAATACCGGTAATTAGCAAGATAGGCAGTATACGTGTAATGTGACATTGTAGTGTGTTCATGTAACCACTGTCTCCATGGAAATGCAACAATGCATTCAGTGTATTATTGAGCTACATGTCCCTGTCAACAATATAAAACTTGTGAAGCCATGGAAACTCAACAACAGGTTTCCTTGTATTGTTGTTGAGCTACAAAATATTGCCTACCACTGTCAACAATATAACATGCTTAGGTCTTCATGTAAAGTGCCCAATATTTTTGTCTGATTTTAACCAATTTTGGATTTTCTTGACAGATTTTTAATAATGCTGCAATATCAAATTTCACAGAAATCCAAGCAGTGGAAGCCAAGTTGATACATGTGGACAAATGGATAGAAGGATGTTCATGGTGAAGCTAACACACACTTTTAACGATGTACGCAAACGCGCCTTAGAGCAACCAAAGTGGTTTGTGTAGGAAAAGAATACAACACAGTAACAAACAGTATGACAATACTTACTGAAAGTGATATGTGCTTTGCACTCTGCACACCGATATGCTTGTGCAGATAAACCCAACTCAGGGCAAATGTCACCAATATATGTTGGGTTTTCAGATGCTTTCACATGAGCACAGACCCGACACACCTGAACAAGGCACTTCACATGGCAGCTATACTTACAATCTGGAATACCATAAGATAACAAGAGTTCAGTTAGAAGGAAGCAAGCACAACAGATCAGCAACTAGAGGGGTCACTACCTGTTCCATCTTCCTTGGGCTACTTTATGCATGTTGGTTGCATTTCTCAACATGACTTTCATACTGGCTGACGCTCATAACCAGCTAGAAAGAACATGATGTGTGGGCCATAAAACCCTGGAAATTTTTTACTAAAAATGAAACTGACTAACTCTACATCCTATGGGTGATTTTTACCCTCATAAGGATATACAGAGTGATTAAATAAATGAAATGAAACAAGAATTTTGGGAAGAACTTACATTTTGAATTTGTTCAGTTGATTTAATCTGTAGAAAAGCTACCACACTAATAATTGATAAATCAAGTCCTTATACAAAATTTCCAACAGCAGACTTCTAATAGTAAAAGGTCCCCGATACATCAAAAGAAGTTTGTGTCATCACAATGCTGCTACCTTTCTACATACAAAATCTGCAGATATGATTATAATCTGTTCTTATAACAAACTTCATATATAAAGAATCATCACACATAATCAAAATACAATGAAGTTGATGTTTGGTCCAGTTACAACTTTAAACAAAACTATAATAAGAACTGAACCGTATCAAAAACATCTCCATATAAGACTTAAGGACCCTCTAGGGACAGTATTCACTTTGTTACCACCTTTGGCATTTGAACCACTGCCCTTTTTGGTGTTATTGATGGCAGAGAATCAAGAAGTGTTACGGCAGAGTAGCTTCCAATGGCCAAATTCTGCCTGGATGGATCCTATAGGACAAGTTGGTCCCTAACCAGAACTCAAAACAGTACACATTCAAACAGTGGGCAGATCCTTAATGCTATAGTAACCTGCCTGACACTGCAAGGTTACTGTATTCCAAACTGATGTGGTTCAAACAGCAACATAGGCAAAAATAGTCAGCCTTATCCCTAAGAACCACGCCATGAAGGCATAAGGTGTAACTACCCCCAGGAAAAGCTCATAATTGTCTTAATCTTGGTGCTGCATGTTACAGTTGTCCGCTTCATTCTCCGGTCATCTTCCCTGCCTCATAAAGAGCTGTTGGTACCCAGCAGTCTCATGACAAAATACAGTAAATACCCTACCATCTGAATGGGTAGGAATACTAATCAAACACTCTATAACTTACCCACACACTGATACCACGAATGCACCACACTCCAAATCACCCCGCAGCAACGATCACAATGGTGCTTAGTTGTGGGTGCAGGCTGTGACTGTAGAATAAAATGATGCCCAAGCACCACTTTTACTTCACTGTGGTTAGGTGCAGGAAAATCCTCTTCTCTTGCTTCTTGTAACCTCAGCCTCAGTTCAATGAGTCGTCGAACTAACCATTTGCGTTCCTCGGAGCACTCTGAACTCTCCAACACCATTTCTTTACACTGCTCAACAACTCTTGATAATTCATCTATTGAAGAAAGTGCTAAGGCCTCCTATTACAAACAACATAGCATTGCAAGAAGAACTAATTTATAATTCAACAATGGCACACACTTTGGCAAATTGTTTAGCATATAGGACTTGTGCTGATGGTCATACAATCAAATCCTCTCCTCCTCCACCACCACCACCACCACTAATACCACCTCCTTTTTGAAAGAATTTATTAATGAAGTACAGTATTTGTCTGGCTAATTTCATATATAACTTCAAATTTTGCATAACCATGTCTGTAACTGTTGGCTTTTAAACTATAATTCAGACAGACTTCACAGGCGTGTTCATAACCCATCTACATACCAAATTTCACATGCCTAACTATAATGGTTTATTTGTGATCACTAGGGTTCGGATGTTCATGACCTAAAAAAAATAGAGAAATATGCATGCAAATATGCCCAAAAATAGCTAAATATGATCTAAAAAAGGCAAAATATGACCTAATTTTTTATGAAAAACTATTTGCTAAAATTAAAAATTGTTTTGTATTTCAATCATGTTATTTATTTCCATATGCATGTACAACTATTACATTACTTGATTCCCTAGCAATTTTAATCAAAAGCCTCAGTCACTTTAAGTTGTAAATGCCTTGTTTTGGATCAGCATCAGATGTTGAGAATAAGTGTTCCTATAAAAAGAAGATAAATTTAAAAGAAAAGCCTTTCATGCATAACAAATTCATTAATTACAAACAAATAAATAAACAAATTTCAAAATATTACGTACCTTTCTTCATTCTGCTTTCTTGGCAGCATTACAATATACAACGATGTGCATTTTCAAGGCCTCCAATGAAAATCTTCTTCGATTGTCGCTCAATATGGTCTTGTAACTTGAGAAGCTCCTTTCGACATCGCACGACGTCACCGGAGCATATTTGAAGAGGGTTAAATCATTGCTGTTTAACGCTGGTTCATCTACTCCCAGTGTAACTTCATTTTCGCTTAGAACGTCGCTTATTTTACACATTGTCGCATAACCATCGTTTCGACGCAGCACTGTATTAAGTTTTGATTTCACAGCATCACATATTTTGCCTCTTGCTCGCCCTATATCACACCTTACTCCCTTGATCAGCTCCAAACTTTCATGTAGATCTGTACCAACTGCCTCTAGGCGAGAAATTGTAGTTCCTATGCCTCCATAGTTAGATTTTATACAAGCCAGACTTCCTGACAAACTACTGGAAAATATTTCTTTAACAACTGTGATAGAAAATGCATCACTGCTGTCAAAAGTATTAACAGTTTCTTCAATAACTGTGTAGTTTTCGCAGTAGTACTCAGCAGCATCGAGCAAGGTACCCCATCGAGTGAGTACCGGCTGAGGAGGAAGAGGCAATAAAGGTGCGAGTTGTTTGAATTTCTGCACCCTCAATGGAGCTTATATGAACATTTTCTTAACGTTCGAGATCAACTTGTCGACTTCAGTATAACTATGTCTAATTTCTTCGGCAACTCTGTGCAGGGCATGAGCCAGACATGTTAAAAGGACCATTTTTGGATAAATCATTTTGAGGCCCTTGGCAGCTTTTACCACATATGGTGCAGCGTCTGTTACAAAAAGGAGGATATTGTCTCGCTTAACGTCACCTTTCCACAAGAGTTTCATGGCGTTATTGAAAAGCACAGCAACAGAGGAGTGGTTTACTGTATCAAGAACTTCGGAATCAAGAAGGAATATGTCACCAGGACGGTCAGCAAAGAGCGTGCCAATAATGACATTCACTACATAACTGCCGCAGACATCCGTTGTTTCATCAATCGAAACCCAAACCTTATTGTCGCCCACAGTACATCTAATTCTTTTTAGAACATCTTCATAACAGGCAGGTACATAGTTTTGTCGTAGTGTTGATTTGTCTGGAATTAAATGAGTCGTGTATTTCTCCAAGAAAATTTTGAACTGCTCATTGTTCACTTTGTTTAGTGGTATGTTGGCAGACACCATCATTTCACACAGGTCCTTTGAAAATTCCGATGTTTTGTTTAATGGTGAAGGTGTTGCAGTGTTATCGAACAGAAGTCGTTGCCTGCTTTGATGACTGGTTTGTCTGCTCAAACTATTTTTATGTTTTGCCGTATCACAATGTTGTTGCACATTAAATCATTTACCAGCTGTAACTTTAACTTCACAAAGGTTACAGAACAGAATTCTTCCATCAGAACTAAAATATTCCTCGCCAAAATCTTTAACGGAAACTCTTAACTTCGCACTTTCAGAACACTTCACTTTCGGCATCTTAACTAACTGAAGGATTCATTGTAAATGCCTGAGAAATGTAGTTACAAGTAAGAAAGGGTATAGGATTAGGGCAACTGCATTCCTACTTTCATAATATTATCCTTAGAAGGGGTGGGGGCTACCTGCATTTAATGTTAAGGGTTGAAACATACTGCTACTTCATTGTCTCCTTGTATACATACCAATTACAGCTATGTCAAAATAATAGTGACTCTTTCTTGGAAGTATAATCATCTCAAAATATAATTTTAAAACATGACGCATAAGAATTTTATTGCCAAAATATAACCAAAATATGCATTTTATCCTCAAAATACAACCAAAATATGCATCTTAACTATAAATATGACCAAAACATAAAAATTACCTAAATATGCATTTATATGCAAAATAAATACAGTCTGATTGTGATTAGAATAACCCAATTAGTGTTCAATTTCAGTTTAGAATGAAAATAGAAGCACAAATAAAAATATGACATGTCATAAACATCCGAACCCTAGTGATCACCATCAAGCTGAAGGCCAAAGAGATATTTCATGCACCCACCACCATTCTGTTGCCTCACATTCTAGAAAAAAATTACCTAAACATAAGTGACATTATGTTCAAAGCTATATTACTACACCCCATTTTATAACCCCAGATTACGTGGTCCCAGTTTTGTGCCCACCTTGCTAGTTCATTAGTCGACCACCTTGTTATCACCAACTGTAGGAAATTAACTGAGTCACCTCCAATGGCATAACATTCATACCAAATTTTGCATAAATCAGCCTAAAAGTTAAATGGAAAGAGGATGAGTGCACAAGCATGCACATGTGCAGATACATATACATACAAGGCATGGTGCTCTTTTAAGTCTCCTTTTTAGCCTACTCTCCTTCCTGAAAAGAAAAATGTGGGTTTATTAGATCATCATACTGTGTTTCCTGCCCCCTCCAATATCAACTTTTGAACTAGTTCATTAATTACAACAAAATTTGTTACGATGTTATGCTACTGGATGAAACGCCAATGCCATAATTTTAATTTCCTACAACCAACAATAAAAATATGGTGGATGTACAGACTTGTGAGGTGGAAGTGACATTACTATTTAGGCTCTTGATAAGATGAATGATACTATCTTGGAAAATATCCAGCTTTTTTTCATGTATTGTTTTATAGTACAGCAGCCACTAAAAAATTCCTTTAGTTTTTAGTTTTGTGGATAACAAACCATAGGAGCACAGCACATTAAATTTAGTACTGAGATAATTCAGAACGTACCTATACACTATGCATGAAACACTGTTGTAACTTAACAACTACAAACATGATAATGTGTAAAACTTTGAGGTTATAAACAAGAAATTCAACTACACTGAATCTATACATAAGTGTAGCAAAGAAGTAGGCTTTATCAGTTTTGCCAGAAACACCTTCTTGTCCTTAAGGAATGGAAACTAGGCTAACAATAAAGTTTGGCTACTTTATATGACACGAGTTGTTCTAGGGAGAACTTGTATCTACATTCCCATAAATGTGTCCACCTATATAGGAAGCCTTGCAGCAATTATAAGTTAATAGCTATACACCTTGGTGATTGATTCTATTAATAGTAAGTTCCACTGCCTGTGTATTGTCACATGTAACTTAAAACAACTGCACTGTTGCATGTTTGTTATTCTTAACATACAATACTTATAAGGTCTTTAGTGTTTATATTCATAACAAGTATCACCCACCTGGCTCCAATGGTTCATTAGTCACTGCTGGCTGCCAAACAGCAAGTTCAATGCTGATTTGTGACAACCATTTTATAACATTCCACAAAAAAGTCTTAAGATCTTAAATACCACTATACAGAATGTTATTCCCAACTCAGTACAGCCCAGCATGATCATTCTGATGCTATTAACAACAGAAGATTAAAAAGTATGAAGTTATGTTAGTCTCAAGTGGCATGTGTATGTCAAAATTAATGGAAATTGATGTGCTTATTCCAACATTGTTAAAGGGGGCAACCATATTAACTACATTACACAGACATCATTGACAAGTGGCTAGCAATCCTACTGTGTATTCGGGAAGTCCCAGGTTTAAATCTCGGCCTGCGGACCGGCCATTCTCACGGATTTCCTGTGGCTTTCCTCAGCCCCTCTAGGCACACACAAACACAGTACCTTACTGTAGTTCTTCCTTACAAAACATTCTTCGCAATTATACTAAGTTGCAGAAGGCTTTGGGAAAATTGCAGTCCAGCCCTACTCCTTGACAATCTGGTTTCTTAAATTTCTATGAATATCTGGTGGTTTTACTGTTGCTAGTTTCCAATTTCCATGTGGACAGGGGATCATGTAGGTATTTACACGTAATCATTGTGAGTAGTAAAGAATAAGTACGTACTACAAATAATAAAGGAGAATGCGTAGGTTAATTCCTGCTCGGTTTTCGTACCTCTGAAATGGTTAGGTAATTTTCCGCAGTGACTAGACTAGCAGGAATAACGCCTTTTCCTTCCGATGTGTCATCCCCAGAAACACATCCCGAAGTTGAAGAAGAAGGTGTAGAAGCAAATGTTTGATTCGTTACAGCGCTATCATCCAAATTACTATCGTAAACAACTTTATTATTATTTCCCTCCATATTCACAATGCATTATATATAGCACATTACTACAGTGTGCAAGCCATTGCAATTGACATTAACGTAGAGACATGCATATAGTGTTGCCATCTACCAACAGGAGGGGTTAATACGACGGATACAGATAAGTGACAACGCTAACTCAGTCAGTAACGGACAACTTCAATGCGTAATGGCCGGAGGGACGCAGCAGAGCCCTTAGCTTGAAGCTATTAGATCCTCAGCCAGTTAAGAAATTCGCCGCATTTTATGAGACTCGAATGTTCATCACCGCTTTCACAAAAGCCCACCAATTGTCCCTATCCTGAGCCAAAGCACCCCAATCCACATCCTCCAGAACTACTTGAGTAAATGATAGTAATGCAGTATTTATAATACAAAAAAAAATTCTTAGAGCTATAAAAGGAGTAAATAACAGGGTGTCTTATAGGAATTTATTTGGTGATCTTAAGATTTTAACTGTAACCTCATTATATACATTTGAGATTTTGTGTTATATAAAAAAGAACCAGATTTATAGGACCCAATATTTAGATATTCATAATTATAATACAAAAGAGAAACAGGATTTGTACGTCCAATTACGCAGCACTTCACGTTGTAAAAAGAGTGTAATAAATATGGAGATAAAACTACACAACAATCTACCCACAGAAATAAAAAGAATAGAGAATTTTAAGGATTTCAAAAATAAATTAAAATTTTTTTTATTACAAAACTGCTTTTATTCTTTACAAGAGTTTTTTAGTGGTAAGACATAGTAATATATATATAAGGTCTTTTTTGGAGTGTGATTTTCTACACTAAGATGCAGTGGTTTTCTATGGATATGTTTTTGGTTTGGTTACAAAATTATTTATATTTTATAAAGTTGCATTTATAACTTCTAGAAATTGAAATTTATTCAACACTAAAAATTTTACAAGATTTTTATTATCTATAGATTATTTTAATCATGTATAGGTGGCATAAGTGGTATAAGTGACTGCTTTTATCCAAAAATGTATCTGTATATATTTAAATTGTTATAATGATGTGTAAGTATTTTGGCTATTGTTTAACTGGACTTGTCCAATTATTGCTTATGTAACAGTTATGGATGCTAAATAAATTGAATTGAAAATCCATGTTAACATTATCCCCCCTGCGATGCTTAGTCTTCCAGGAGGTCTCTTTCCATCAGGTTTCCCCACCGAAACCCTGTATGCAATTCTCCTCTCCCCCATACATGACACATGCCCTGTCCATCTCATTCCTCTCACTTTGATCACCCAAATAGCGTTTGGTTAGGTGCAAAAATCATGAAGCTCTTTACACAATTTCCTCTGGTTCTTTGTTACTTTGTCCCTCTTAGGCCCAAATATCTTCCTCATTACCCTACTCTTGAACATTCTCATCCTATGTTTTTTCCTTAATGCGAGAGACCATGTTTCACGCCCGTATAAAACAACAGGCAAAATTTAGTTCAGTGTATTATAATATTCATATTTTTGGACAGCAAATGATAGGACAAAAGATTCTGAACTAAATGGTAGCAGGCATTTCCCAATTCCAACACTATGTTCCTTGGAAACATCACAAATCATTCACCCAGTGATGCAGCATCACATCCCAGAAGACCAAAATCCTGAATTTCTCAGCTGCTGTGAAACTTACAGATACCTTTAACATTATTTGTTCCATGCATTGTGATTATAATCATTTATAAGAGCTCGTGAGCATGGATGATTTGTGATTTTATGTAAATTGTGTGCATTTGTTGGCATATGTGGGTGATTATAGTCATAATGCATGGAATGAATAATATTAAATTTGTAAATGCTCAAGAAGCATGAACAATCTACAAGTACAATAATACAAAGAAAAATCTTTTTAAAACTAATGCAACCATTCAGAGGGTTCATGTGTATGGATGATTTGTGATTTTATGTAAATTGTGTGCATTTATTGGTGTATGTGGGTGTTTACAGACACCATTCAGTTATGTGGTGGCAGCACAAGTCTGAGGACAATCATAAAGGGCCTTGGCTTAAGATGGAAGATAACTAGGTAAAGAAACTTGTCCCTGTGCATGCCATGAAGACATATGGGGAAGTAAAGGTCTTGCTGCACTCATTCTTAACATCAGCAATCAATGTGAGTGGTAAGCTTCATACACAGCCACTTTAACTGCAATTTAAAGACAAATGGAGCTGCATTAAATCAGTGCCACGACATCTCCATGTGTGTCATATACAAATATACTGCAGAAATATAGGGAAGATGTTACCAAATATTATTAATCCCTGTGCTCCATTTTATATGTGCCCACACTACACAGCAGCACTAACCTCATTATAAATTTATTCCACTGGCCAAGAACAAATGGGGAAACCATCAGGACTAGTAGGAAAATATCACTGGTTATAGCATTTTTTGTTGATGAAGAAATCTAACCCCACTTTCTATGTTTAAAAATCACCACATGAAATTAACAGAAATATTGAAAACCCTTTACTGATTCTGAACTTTTCTCATTTTCTTTTGCATATCTTTGAAAGTGACAAAAATTATCACAGCATTTTTCATCATCAGTAAGAACACCTTTAGAGAGTAGGCCTACACACTGAATTGCAAGCTAAAACTCATCCAACAATTTTCCATTGCCTATGTCTCTCCAAAGAATCAGTCCAACCCTGAGGCTCCATGTAACATTTTATAACAGGTAGTGTTAGTCTCCTGCCCCCACCCCAAGATGGGTGACCACCCCTTGTTGGCAGCCCACAAATTCTTACTCTATGTATTCACAGGAATTACACATAACTCGAGGCTGTCATCCCCATTCACAAGTTGAAGATGCAGAATGTTTTGGTGACAAATAACCCACTTAATACAGAGTGGTAACAAAAAGAGTCTGTTCTGTTAGGTATGTTAGCATTAACTGAAGTAACTATCAGTACTGATATGTGCAGATATTGTACAAAGTGCAGCTAACTTTCAGGAAGTATTTTGAGGAAGAAAAGTATGCATTCTATTCAGACAAATACAGTACTTTCCTGCAACATTTTATCATATATTTACTTCAATGTCACACAAATTCAAACAATAGTTTAGTTTAAAGCTGAGAAACATGGGTAAGACAGTAGCTCTGGAACAACATATGTAATGATTCCAACACATGAAAAATAAATTAAATACATTCTATTAGCACAATTAAAAGTGACAGTAACGATATTTGCATCTAAACTTGCAGCATGAAGGTATATAGGAACCATGAAAAAAACACTTACTACAGAACCTTAGAATTAACACAAAGATCAGCTTGTACTTGAACCATATTTATTCATGGGGAAAGGGTCCTAGAACCATGCACTACATTCCCACATGCTTCACACAGTAGCACCCTATGCTTGGTGGTGTATGAGACGCAGCCAAATTTGAAACTTCAAAAACACAAGAACACTAACACATGCTCGCGCGCGCGCGCGCACACACACACACACACACACACACACACACACAGAAACATGGGAAAGACAGTACCTCTGGAACAATATATGTAATGATTCCAACACATGAAAAATAAACTAAATACATTCTATTAGCACAAGTAAAAGTGACATTAACGATATTTGCATCTAAACTTGCAGCATGAAGGTATATAGGGACCATGAATAAAACACTTACTACAGAACCTTAGAATTAACACAAAGATCAGCTTGTACTTGAACCATATTTATTCATGGGGAAAGGGTCCTAGAACCATGCACTGCATTCCCACATGCTTCACACAGTAGCACCCTTTGCTTGGTGGTGTATGAAAAGCAGCCAAATTTGAAACTTCGAAAACACAATGAACACTGACACACGCACACACCCGCGCGCATGCACATTAAAAGAAGAAATCTTCCCCTAACTTTCATTAAAAGTTGTCGTAATGATTTCAAAATTAAATGCAAGAAGAAATAAAAACTGAACTGTTAACTGCATGAACAGTGCACTGCATGGCAATTGCAGCCCTCCACACTGGTTATTGTTCAAAGGAGAGTTCCTTAACATAAGCTTTGTTTTTCTTCCAATTCTGAACAGTCACCAGACTCATTCATCCTCTTGTTGCTTCTTGGATGATCTATTTCCTCTTCTTCTGTTTCTTGCAGATTTCTGAATTCTGGATATTTGCTGTCGCATTCTGGTTCTTGGAGATGCTTCATCATCTGGAACACGAATATTGTACTTGATCCAACACAGTGAAGTAAAAAGTTTTAATCACTATCCATAATGTGTGCAGTATTTAAAATCCGCACTTATTGCTTAAGAGTGAATTCAGTCCTAATGCTCAGGTGGTTAGAAACAGTTGAATATGCTGCCTGATCAGTAATTGATTTACTGATTGATTGATTGTTAGGTCACTTAATGACAGTGGTTTACCCATACAAATTATACAACATCAAATGAGATGTGCAGATGATAATCAATGGCGAGTAGGTAAGGATTTGGAAGGATATGATCGTGGCATATTTAAAGTTACTATTGTGGCAACTGCCTGGGAAAATGGGGGAAAAAATTAAAAATCTCAGCCCAGATAGCCAGTAAATCATCTGAGATTTGAATCAGGTACTCCCGTTCCAGACTGTATAAAGGATAAGATGACAACCCCACCATCAGACTTGGCTGCTGTATTAAATATTAAAGAAACAAAAGAAAGAGCTTAGTTGCTTCTGTGTTGCCAACCATTCACCTCTTCAACACAAGTATGTAACGTTACAGTAATAACAAGCTGCTCTGTGCTTTGTAAGAAAAATAGTGTGAATGGCTGATTACGAGGAATAGAACACATGCAAATATAGCATTCACAGGCACTTTCAATTACTCTCATCCAAGTTACAGTACCTTTTAATTGTGTCACCAGGGTTTAACATATTGTTGCTTACAAATTCTGCTGCTGAGGTGCCAGTACTGTAGCAACCACTTAAATGCCAAATGTTTTCCTATTTCCATATAATATTATCCTATTCCTCTCACTTTAGTTATTTCTTCTTCCACCAGTGTTTCTCTAATTTCTGGTACCAATGACCTCCTTAAAAAGTCTTGCTAATTCTGCGGACCTCCACCCAAGAGTAGGTGAATACAACGGCAGAATATTTCTGGCAAGTTAAAACAAGAGGGGAAAGGTGTACTCCAATTGTGAGTGTAATTTTTTTAAAATGCAGTCTTTACTAACTGCAAGAAACAAATGAATTTTAAGAATCATTACAACTAACATGAAATTCAATTTAGCAGCAACCAAATTCTTTCAGTTAAGAAGACACAAAATGAACTAAACCTACCAGAAGTCACCTGTGGTGATTCAGTCCTGCTAATGCTCTGCCGCTGCATGTCGTATTCTCCTCTGTTTGAATAAAACACCGTCAACTGTAAAACATAATATAATGCAGTTATTACATTTATCAAGTAGCAGAAAAGAAACATCATTGGTTAAATTTTGACTTATCTGACTACATTGTATTTGCCAGATGTAAATTCCAAGTATTCATTGCACTAAATTCATGTTTGTAATCGTTAACTTGTCAAAAACATTTCACAAAGATTATACAAGTAAGACATCTGTGTACAAAATTTCACATGATATAGTAATTTGTTAATTATCATCATCAAACTCAAAGCTAAATACAGATTTTGTATTGGCATGCACAATCTGTATTTATCTTTGTTGTTGTATCAACATTTTACACTAACAAAAAATTCCATAACACATGCTGTGTAGTTTTGAACGACTTATTACCACACAAAAATTTCAGGACCCTACAAATTTTCATAACTGCCATGTTGGTATTATTCATGTTAGGGTGCCCTCTAATGAAGTGATGTTCAAGTAAGCGTCATGAAAATTCATGAATTGGTTCAGTGATACCTCTGTGGGGGAGGCAACCATATTAGCAAGATTATACCAAAGGCATACACAAAAAAAAAAAAAAATCAACATTTTCTGTGACTAATGCTGAAAAAAGTAAGTACTAGAACTCTCCCCACTGATGTGATAAAGTTATCTTAATAACAATTAGTAGTGCTAGTAGGTGGGCTTATGTCACTGACTAGTTGGTGTCCACAGAATGTGTCAGAGGTCCAGCACATGCAGCTCCCTAGCAGCATTCAGCAGCACGAGAAACAAACACACACACACACACACACACCTAGCTGAATGACCAAAAGAGTTTTCATAACTTATGACTCTTATCTGTTGATTCACTATAATCTCTGACCTGAAACAACAGAAGAACTGTTTTGTCCAGACCAATCAAATTTCATGAATATTAACATGCTCTCACTTTAGTTCTGAAGGATGTAGCAGAGTTTTCTGAAATGCTGGCAATATGCTTATTCCTTGCCATTTCCTCGAGGGCGACATAAAAATAATATAGTAACATACCTCTCCATCATCAGAGCTACATTTGTCACCCTCCTCTTCCAGTTCTCCTTCCTCAAATACACCACCCTGAAAAATAATGATAACAAAATTTCTATGTATTCACAATGTGTCTGCTTGTTTTACTTTGCAGTATTGGTATTATGATCTGTCTTTTTAGATAGATGCCAGGAATATCCAAACTCAGGTATTTCCATTCAGCATTATTACATCATGAATGGTACAAATAATAACTAACTGATTGACTGCCTAACTAACTAACTCCATGGAGCAGAGTCCTTCTTCAGAAGCTAACAGGTCCTCATCTAGTCAAAAATTCCCTGCCTTTTATGGAACCTGAAGGTTCATTACTGCATTCTCAAGAGCCTGCCACCTCTCCCTATCCTCAGACAGATCAATCCAGTCCATGCCCCCCATCCCACTTCTTTAGGATCCACTTTAATATTATCCTCCCATCTATGCCTAGGTCTTCCAAGTGGTCCCTTTCCCTCAGGTCTCCCCACCAAATCCCTGTATGCACCTCTCCTGTCTCCCATACGTGCAACATGCCCTGCCCATCTCATTCTTCTTGATTTGATCACTGGTATACTTCTTTTTTTAAAATCTTTAAGTTCTAGACACAAAAACAATAATTTTTCTGGTCTTTTGCTTGAAGACAACAGAAAATGTTAAAACAAGGGGCTCAGTACAAGCAGGCATTTTGGGGTATGACATAATGAAAAATCAATAGTTTATACGGGTCACGAAGGAATGTTGGGAAAGAATTGTAGTGGAGAAACCTATGAGAAAGTAACCACTGAGAGGACTGAGAGAGTCATGGGAGGATAATATTAAGATGGATCTTAGGAAGGTGAGTTGTGAGAAAGGAAGGTGGATAGAAATTATTCAACAATGTGTCCAATGGCAAACTTTTGCATCTGCGATAGTGAACATTTAGGTTGCACTACCTGAACCACCTCTACTTTAAGTTTCTCACTTTTACCTATAAGATGAGACAGAAGCATCTGCAAGCCAGAATAATGGCTAGGAGAGACATTCAACAATGGTAATGTTCCTGTTGTGCAGAAATGGGTTACAGCACAAGATTTAACTTAGAATAGCACAGAGCAGCGCTTCTCAAACTATGTGGTGCGAGCTGTTGCTTGGTGTGTCACCACAAATTTGACCATCCACAACATGATTTACTAGCTAAATACTAAAATTGTCACGGTACTTTGATTGCTGAACAGTATAACTTCAAACTTGCATTTGGAGGGAAAGGGAGAAGCATTTGGCTTGTGTACTTTAATAAGAACAATGGTTTATTTATGTTCATTTATTTTTATTTCATTAAAATGTTGGTATTCCCATGAAAGTGTGTCCAGTATGTGGACATCATTCTTCAAGGGTATCACAGCAGAAGAAAGATTAGAGGACCACTGGCACAGAGGAACAGCAGAAGATGTAACAACTGCAAACTGTGCTCAAATGCCAGGCTAGACTTATTACATAACATGAGGCAAACTTAGGAAAATGTGAGAGACCATATGACATACATTATTTGGGTTCTAGCTAGGAAAGGTTGTTTACAAATAAGATGCAGACTTTAAACCCCAGAAACAGAGGCAACTTTAGATATGGCAGGGCAGGGTCTTTATTGGCCAAGGTGTAAAAATTAGCTTAAGAAATGGCAATCATCAGACACTGCTAAATCTGATCATCAGTGTAAACTGCTAATTGATCATAATTGCAGTATTCTTTTCAGAATTACATAAGCAGAATCTTTATTAAAACTGTAAAGCTAAGAGGCTGAGCCATGATAGCAGTAAGAGACTGGCAAACTCAAAACTGGTGTCATGTTACTTATTTGTAATACCGGCATCATATTTACTAAGTTACTGACAAATGTATCTAGTCATATTCTTATGAAGTTGCATGCCTTGGGGAAATCAAAATGTTAACTTTATGGCAGTCTCGTGTCCTGTTCGCAGGATTACACAGAATGGTCATATTAATCATGGCTGGTGGTAACTGTAGAATTGAGAGCTGTGAACCAAAGCAATCACAAGTAAAGACAAAGGGTAAGAATGCACTCTGTGGGTTGCCTAATATCCCTCCCACCTGCCTGCAAGACAAAAACAGAGACTTGGCTGAAGAAATGCCTAAAGTCTGCATCAGACTAGAAGAACTCCATCTGTGTGAAGAAAATGCCACACCCATACACAAACACAGACTGAACCTGGGACCCTGTGATTGAGAGCTTGCGGGTTCACCCAAAGAATCCTAATATGCATGCTGGTGTAGATGAATTTATCTCCTAATCTTCACAATATTAATATCTAGCAGCAGCAGCAGCATAACAGCAGCAGCAGCATAACAGCAGCAGCAGCAGCAGCAGCAACAACAACAACAACAACAACAACAACAACAACAACAACAACAGTTGATGGTACTGCAATATAACTGACCAGCTGTGGGGCCACTGTCTCGTTCAGCAGAGTCTCTATGTTAGCTGTCAGATACTTGATGTCTGTGTTGTCAATGCTGGGATCTATTTTATGGAATTTTTCATCAATAATAGGCCCTGGTGCTTCAGCATCGTTATTCACTACTGGGTTCACCGTGGAAAGAAGATATTCACCAATCTCACATGTGGCCCATATTTTCTAAAATATAAGACAAATAGAACAGTTTAAAGCACCATAATTCCATAATTATTCTTAGGACAAACTACAAAAAAGAATGGTTCTTCAATATGGAGAGACTGCAACAAATATACGTATTTCTTATTTTAAGGCAAAGGAAATCTGAGGTTGATAACTTGCCATATTTACCTTATTAAGTTCTTCATCCTCTGGGTTAACTGCATTCCTACAGGACCTCATGAGAGCGAATAATTTAATATAGAAATCAGTGGCCAACAATCCAAATTTACCATTCTTGCTGTTCAATAATGAATTCAACAGGAATGATAAACATACATAAGCCTGGTGGACTGAAGTTTCATCAGCGAAATCAAACACAAATCTTGCCACTATCTGTAGTGCTGTTTGGACACAAAATTCAGGCACGGCTTGCTGACAACATGTCAACAAGTGGGATGTACTCTTGAACACTAAAATCATAGGAAGCAATAAAAAAGAGAAGTCAAGCACTGGATCAGTTAATCACATACAAATGCACTGGATCATCCTATGACACAGCCTTCTCCAATTTTCCCTTTCCTTGAACAAGCACTCTGATATTTCCTTACCTGTTTTCCATGTCTTCCCTCATGTGGTGTCTCCACCTTGTCCTGGTTTCCCAAGTAGTTGTTTATTCCACATTTTCACATTGAAGCTCTCCAAAAAATGTTGTTTTTGTGAACTGAATTCCTACACAGGGTCTATGAAATTAACAGTAACACACATTGGGTTCCATGAATAACTTGTACTGCCTTCTGTTATAAAGAGCTTGTGTAAAAATTATAAGATATGTGGGAAGATCTAGGGGAATAAAGAAATTATGTACTTCATCTTATTTGGAAAACACCACAGAAAGACGGCATTTGGGAGACCAAGACACAGGTAGAGAATAATATTAATCATTTCATGTTGATGTTCCTCAGTGAGTACTACCCATCCATACTGGATTTTTGCAGACAAAGAATATTCATACCCCCTAACTGTCACAGTGAATGTATTAGCATCTTGCTATGATATTTATTACAGGTTAGGATGGAACAACTGTTACTCAAAATTCATATTTCCCATGCCTCTGATATTCAGTGCAATTAGATCAATATAAAATACTAGAACTGACACTGAACAATGTATGATTTTTTGGGATAAATTAGTACTATCTGTTGAATAATCGCCCTGATATGTGCCACTTGGGGTATAATAAGATACTAACATCTTGTAACACGCACGAGACTCCACACCTGTTGCCGCTTGTCCTGCACACAAAGGTTTAGGGCATGTAACATACAGGACTTAACATCCTCATCCTGTTCCATGCCAGCCAGCACGAAATATGATATGAATGTGCTAGGCAGACCATATCTCTGTTGCCCCCACTGCATCAGTCTCTCACGCAGCTTCTCTACAAACTTGCAACGGACAAATTCTGATTCATCCTGCAAAAAGAAGTACACATAATGCCAGTAAAACTAAATTATACAGAGATGAATGAGCTTGAGAGACAAATTTCACATGACCCATTTCCCTGCTCATCTTCTCCTAGTTTGAAGAATCATGTGCTCATATAAACAAATTACTAACCTAAGGATGTATCAGACAAAGAATAAAATTAAAATTAAATGGATTTGACAAAGTTCAGTCTGGAGTCTCAATACAAATTTTATGAAAACCTGTTGAGCAGTTTCAGAGATAAAACACATAGAAAGACAGACACGACTTTCCTATTTTGCATTCAGAGAATGCATACAAAACAAACTTCCGGTCACATGTAACACTGGAAGGACACCTCTAACTGCAAGGACAACTGGATAAAGTTCTGCATCAGAGTAGTCACATACCTCCAGGTTTAGAGACAATACAAATACATGCTAAGTAAAAGTAAAAGTTGTTCCGTATCTAAATGCCATGTCATTAAGAAGAACAGAGAATATGAAGGTAAGACTTCATGCATTCTTCATCTTGGTACTTGATGAAAGTCAGTGATCAACTATATGCTTCACCTGCTTCATGCCTAAGAAGAGTCCTACGCATTGGACAGGAAGCTGGGTGATGCATAATGAGACAGGATATGTTGTTGAAGACATAAGAATATATACCTGCCCATGCCCATAGCCAGTTACAATACTGACTTAGTACCCCTGCTCAATTAAAATACAGTCAAACTCGGTTATAACATCAAGAAAGGGACTGAATATTTTGTGTCGTTATAAATGCGTGTTCTTAACCGAGGAGCATAATGTTATGGTTAACAGTGAGGAATTAATTGATACCACAGAATAGCTGACGTCGTATACGAGGTGTCGTATCAACTGATGTCGTTATAACCGGGTTCGACTATATTTGTAACACTGTTTAGTACAGTGATGTACTATTGGGAAGTTGTGACAGCAAACTTAAATCAGAAACTTCTGATCTAGACACATCATAGCTATTAGTAGCACAGTTGCAAATCTTACAACTGTTTGGTATCACATTCATGTGGTGCACACCAAAATTCTGGACATCCTTATTGTTTCCCAGCCCATAATAACCTCCATTATGCAAGCACAGTGAAAGCCTAAGTTACCAGTGTGGCTTTGAACAAGTCTGTTGTAACAACAGTTTAACACCACACTGTAAGCTTCTAGGTGTTGTATATAGTGAAGTTATTCAGTGACAGCAAGTGTCTGTCTGTTAACCCTTCCCTCAGTACATACAATTTATACTTAAAGATTGTTGGTGCAGCCTTGCATCCTAATGCTACCTGCAGTTTCTCTTTCTCATGGTTACATAGCAAAAAGAAAGTGGTGGAAGGCAAGGCTAACACTGGAAATTTACATGACCTTGGCAGCCACTGCGACTGTCATTAGAGTTCATCCCAGAGAAGATGAGAGTGAAGTAAAATGCTCTTATGTGAATTGGCTTGCTGCTACCAATTTGTTATACTCTCTCTCACCCCATGTCATAGTCCATTATAAGTAATTTCTAATTTAACTTTAGCAGTTATTTGTGCATCCCCACATCCTCACATTAGCCAAGTTCCTTTCTCTCCTGTCTCAAGGCTACACAAATAGATAGTGAGAGAGGTAGGGGTAATGGTGTTGTGAGTATCAAGCATGCATGGCCTGCATAAGAGAAGTTCAGAGGCAAAGTAAACAATTTCCACAGACAAAAAGGACCGACTGCTACTGCTTTGTGACATTTTCTCTCATCTCTTGTATGAAATACTTTGGACAGAAATTTCAGATGACTTATCAGTCATAGATTGCACTCTTACAGGAAAATGATTTATGTGTCCTCTGGCAGATGAGACATTACCACACAGGGCCATAGTGTTGAGAGGCTGGGCAGGGTAAGGGAATCTGCTCGTGGGTCTGAAACTGGTGTTGCTGAGGAAGAACGGAGAACATGAAGAAAACCAGAACCACAACACAGGTGGGGGTTGACACAAAATAACAACTGAATTCACAGGTAGTGGGTGAACTTCATGGGAGTGGAGGGATGCAGAGGTCTGTTTCATCCCTTCTTTTACCATTCAGAGTTTTAAAGCTTTCATTTCTCATGGGGATGCACAGTAGCATTGTCTGTACTAGTCAGTGAGCAACAATAATACATTAATGTAAATATAATTGCAATCCATACATCCTTATAGTCCCCATGTTTGTTCAATGGTGTACTGACATGACACCATGTTAAGTTGATTCACTCTATTGTGTTCACAATGTGCCACATAAGATTTCCATATTATGAAATGCATATGGTAGTTTTGCATTGTTATACTGAGTTCTAAATTACTGACGTGATTCAATCAAAATTTAAGGCTTGTGGAATAGCTCATAATTCCCTTATAGAATCCCATGTTGTCACTAGTAATAATGAAACATCCATAAAAATATCCTGTTTGATACTACACGCAATATTTATGTTACCAAGTGAAAATCTGGCAAAATGAGTATCTGCTACAATGACAACTTTTCACACTATTACAAACTGCCCTTATAACAGACTTTCACTTTGCCTTAATATAACAGTAAAAGACAGCCTAATTTTAGATTGCATAACACTCCTTGTATTGCTTCACCAACTTACATTCATAAGTGTTGCCATCTTAAAGAAATATGACTTCTTAACTTGTTTTGCATATATATATGGAACATCACATATCTTGAGGAAGGAACATCCTGCTGTCAGCCGAAGCCATGCCTTGGTAGCAGCACTGTAATTGCAAGAACCACATAAAACACTCTACATGAGAAGTCCTGGAAGGTCTGGAAGCAATTCGTAATACCTATTCCTTTCAAAAGGTTCAGCTCTTATGGTGAGTATAGCAGATATTATAAATTAATAATTATACAATTTAAAAATCCACTTATGTGCCTTGTTTCCATTAGCAGGTGCCAATGACAAATCTGCCAAATATGACCTGAAAGTTTCATACTTCCACCATGTGTGTAATAATTGTTACTGCATCAAAAATAGTTCACACAAACATTGTAGGTACGTTTAAGATCTATTTGCATACCCAATTTCACATGCCTAGCTCCACGATTCACAAGATAGTGCCATAAAACCTAAACATAAATACATGTTTTCAAGTTGATTTCAGGCTTCTGCCGCGATGTTGATGAAATCTTCGGTCCTCTGGGGTATTACGCGGCGTCGTGTGGTATTTGTTTACCGACGTTTCGGGACAACGTATCGGTCCCATCTTCACGGGTCAAGAGTCCGAGTAGGAAAGAAAGCCAGCCTATAACGTAGATTCTGGAAAGTATGGCGGGGTAGCAATCTTATGATGTGATGACAGCCAATAGGGTAGAACCAGGGTGAGAGAGGGGTGGATACAAACAACGTAAAGCTGCTGGGAGTACTGGGAATGCAAACAGCTAAGATAGCTGGAAAAACATATATGGAATACCTGCAGAGTAACAGTAAAGGAGGAAAAATATAAGGATAAAGCTAGATAAATAAAATACAAATAAAGCAACAGTAAAAATTAAAAATGCAAACGAATAAATTAGAAGAATAGAGAATGAAAACAGCTCTACCCAGACTCAACCTTGGTGCTAGAAGGGGGTGGAGGGTCAACGTCACACTCCAGCTACTTTACCCCTGGTAAAGAGACCCAATACCCCTTGCACAGGATTCTGTTTGGGCCTCAGGACTGGTCTGCATGGTTACTTTATTAATTACACATGAAACCGGTTTCATATGTGTGCTGTGGATGTCAATCACATCCCAATATTCATTCATGAATGAAGTTTTTGTACACAAAGCCATTTTTGAGAAAACTGATGAACACGAATTTCATTCCATAATCAATTTGATTACCTAAGATTGTTGGTGTTGCTATAGGCACCACCATTTTCAACGATCTTGCTAAGAATATTCAGTATCCTCTCTGTGGTTGGTGGCTCACGCAACCTGATGGCCAATCGAGTAAGTGCTTTTAGGGCCACAACCTGCAGACATACATCAAAATAAAGCATTTGAACATCAAACTGCTGCATCCCTGCACTTATGAATGTGTACCAGTATAGTTCTATATATTCTTTCCACAAAATGCATACAATTATGCATAATTGGGAGGTTGTATCTGTCCAGCAATTTCCATGATACATCTCTGAAACTAGATAATTTCAATACAATTTAATATTGGGAGAATATAACGTGTAGTGTATATACTATACAATAAAAGATACTGTATTATATATGACGGCTGAACTTGTAGCCTACTACTTTACATGCTAGTTTTATCAATTATAAAAAAACCTAAAACTTTCTTTCTCATATTTAGTATTTAGCAGAATGTAGAATCCCCTACACTTCCTGGTACAAAAGAACTGACACACTGCTTTTAAAAAATAGCTCAAGCATTCACACTGATGGGTTCACACCTGTCTGCTAATACCAATTTGGATGAGATGACAATGTAAGTTTTTGCAGCTGTAAACCTACAAACCGCCCCCCTCCTCTCCAAAGTTTTAACGGAAGAGAATAAAGAAATGGCACAAATTTTAATATGTAATGAGAAGGAAATTTTAAGCTTTACATAAGTGATAAAATTCAAATGTAAAACAACACAATACAACCTAAGCTGTCATATAAAATACGATAAAATGTAATCAACATTATACTTTTATGGCTACTCTGAGAAAAGTATTTTCCTGAAATACTATCATAAGGTTTGACACTGCAGTACCATTTAAAAACTCTGTAATTCCTCATAATATTTTCCTCTACATATTTGTTTACAAAAGAACAGAAACATGTGGCTATGTTATAAAACAAAGTAATATGTTTTATCAATAAAAAGTTATGTTGGACTGGATTACCAATGTTTTGATGTTGGTGCAATGTGTACTGTTCAATTCATTCTAAGCATTGCAGAAGTCAAAATTTAGAAGATCAGAATATCTGTAAAACCGTGTCATGAAACTTCTTTCTGGAGAGTGAAAAGGACTTCGACCAATATTCTGCTTCAGCAGGTAGGACTCCCTCAATATCATCACTAAAAAGCTGCAGACATTTTGCTGCCAAGAGGAACCCATGCTAAAAAAACCTTCATTTCATTGCGATGCCACAAAACAACTTCTTTTGCTGAAACTTATAGCAGTCAGGAGTGATGGCAGTCCCACAAGAAGAGACAGTATGTTTTTATAAAATGAAATAATGAACCCCAGTGGTATTGCCAAACTGTGGTGTTCCTCTGCATTCAGGAACTATAATTCCAGGTACCACACTCTCATAATCTAAGAGAGTAGCTGCAGAAGGTATGTACAAAATTCAAGAGTCTTGTGTATTACAGTTAAGGAGTAAGTTTCTTGATATTTTGCCGGTCAATCGATGTTTTAAACATACTCTGGCCTTTAAACAGGCTGGGATGGGCCCTGAGCCACAAATAAGCTGGTAATCAAAATGTTAATATTTAGAATCGTAATTTTCATCCAAGACACCAATTTGCCTTTATTTTTTTCTTTCTTTGATATGTTGATTAGAACTCCACCATTAGTGCATTGTTTTGTAATATGTACAATGAAAGGTTACATAAGAAGCACAAACAATGTCTGAGTTCTTTCAGGCAAGTTTTAGTTCTACATTTTCCATAACTGACCTTGCACTTTGTTCTGTAAGGAAGATAATCCTTTTCATGCCACTCAGCTCCATCATAGCTTTCATCTTCAAGGTCTTCAAGTACTAACTTCTGAACTAACTGCAAAAGAATAAAGCATTAAAGGCACTGGGCACCATATCCACAAATATACTGGCAACATTTTAAGACAACTGACATCGTACTTGTATACACAAAAATCTTACAAATACTTTAAGATACAGAGTATTCCACATGAATATGATATTTTTTAAACCCCAACCCAAAATTAAAATGCTTTCTATTACACTGTTACCATACCCAGATTTAAATGGAGTCTGCATCAACACAAAATGAAGAAAACTCCTCTATCAGGATTTTGCAGCATGCAAGAAGCAATAACTAGGAAAAGGTAAAGTTTTCTCTGTCTATGCCATGTAGGCATATGTGGGGAGTAGAGGTATAGTTCCACTCATTCTTAACTGCTGCACTAGATGAAGGTGAGTGATTAACTTCAAGCCGTGGTAAATTTACGCCCTGCAGTAGCAAGTTACAGTAAGCGTGGGCTCACACTAGACAAATATTAACACACAGAGTGCCTGTTCCTTATGTTACTTTACAATCCTATTTGTAGCGCAGAAATATTACAACAATGTATCAAGATGCAACATTCTGATGAACGGTGAAAAGGTGAGGATTTTAAGGTATTATCCTGGCCCTTAAGTGGATAGACTAGGAAGAACATGAAGCAGTCAATCAGGATAGCAAGGATAGAGTGAAAAGCAAGAAACTAATCCAAGACACATCCTGAATATAAGGCATAATCACTAAATCTGTCTGATTGGTCACTTATCATATACCACTTTAGCACAAATATTACATTTCACAATTTATATAAAACAAATTACGAACATAAGTGTTGTACTTTTGTGCTAAAAGCCAATGAACTCATAATATATTTGATTTGAAAGTTGGAACAAAATTGGGAATACAATATCAAAGCATCTTACCTTGTGACACAAATCCGTAATATAAGCAATGCATCTTGTGTCACTATAGTTGGGCAAATGTGTGGCAAATTGGCCTATAGCAACTTCTCTTGTCAGACAATGTTCACTGTCTGTGTCAAGTTCTTTCATAAATTCCTGAAAACATTACAGCAACAACTAAACTTCTGCAGTAAGGGACTTAAAACTCAGCAACTCATTGTTATGAAACATGGGTGAAAGTTCCCATTCTTTAGCCAGGTTTTTCTCAAATTAAACTGCACAAAAGTAATCAAATTGTTGAGTTATGACAAAAATCTTTTGCACATACTCCTGTTGACAAATTTTATATTATTTACAAATGTTGAATCACACGGTGTTTGTTTTATGAATTAAATGGTTGCCAAGCATATCAGTGGCCATTGATCGCATTTGCCTGTAAAAATCGGTTACGATCACCTTGCCACTAGATCACAGATGGAAATAACAGGAGAACACAAGGAGTGTGCGTGGCACATTTTACTTTTGTATGCACCCAGGGAATTGTATTTGTTTAACAGGCAAATATTTATTGGATACTTAGCCATAAAGGACATTATTTTTATTCACCAAACAACCGAAAGAAACTAAAGCTTTAAACCAATAATTAAACTCCACTAAAAAATACAGCATATTATGTGATTAACTTAAAAAGACAAGCCATTTTTCAGACATTAGGGTGTGCCTGCGCACACCCTGTGTGCATGCTTATGGAGAACACTGACTGTTACAGACTTAATGGTTAAAAGGAGATGAAGAATTACCAAAATAAGGGCTCTATGAAAGGACATGTACTAACTACATGGAACAAATGATGTAGGTTGAGGGAACAGTGGAGATTAACTACTGACTGTCTAAAGTTTTGCAGTGACAATTCAATATGGAACAACACACTGGACACTGTTCACTACAAGAGGTATGCTTGCTACACATAAAATATCCAGCTCTAGATTGCCGACGGTTCTATTACACTGATATTTATTCTGGCAGTAACATGCATTAAGCCAACTCCTGGACATATTCTAAAAATAATTCTGTCATTTGTTGTGTACTGGTATGAAACTTTGTATGTTATGTTAGGGGAAAAACATAATTTACAAGGGTTGAAGACAAATTACTCAGGAAAATATCTGGGCCTAAGAGGAAAAAATGATAAATGGTTTAGAATGTTACATAACTATAACTGTTTTATTCCTATAGACAATCTAGTTCTGTTAGGCCAGTGAAATCTAAGAGGCTGCAATAATCTCTGCATGTAGCTAGGATGAAGATAAAAACATTCATAGAATTTTTGTTGAAAAACCTCTTGGAAGGAAGATAATTAATTAGTTATCTGAAGTTACATACTGTCAGGATATTATATGTGATGTTAGGGTCCGTTATGTGGCTACACACACAACGGACTGCTAACTTGGCTTGTGCAGGAGTGCCAGAAGTGGCAAAGTGTTGCCACAGTGGGACAAGTTGATGAGACACAAATGCAGGAAACACCTCACCTGAAACACAAGTTACCATCCATTTCTTTTTGTGAACACAGCACAGAACTCAAACAAAATATATATTTGGGACATCGCATCCCTTCCTCCACATTTCATGTCATAACCAACTGACAATTTGGCATGTAAGTTTTGTATGGGAAACATTAAAAGTTGTCAGGCAAACGTAATTACTGGTCCATATCAAATCACTGTCACTACATTATATGAAGATAGTGAAAATGATTATCATGTTCCTCAAAAACTGCTCATCAAATAAAAATGAGCATATGACATTAAATGAGTATTTAATTAAGATCTATTACTATCTGAAACAGTGTTGTATACAGAGTAGATTAAAAAATACAAGGAAACATTAATCTGTGCAAATAAAGAATTTGTAAATCTTATGAGCACGAAACTGGAGTACATTTCTGCACACTTTTTTTCATACAAGAAATCACTAATTTAACTTTTCATAATCCACAAACAAAATAAGATGATGACGCGGAAATAAATAAAAGAAGCAGCTGTTATTCAGGAAACTGTAACTTCCTATTCTTATTAAAACATGGAGTTTGTACAGAGTGGCCAGGAAACCAACATACACCCCCTTCACTTCACTTCACTTTACCATTTGGTGACAGTTACTGTACAGCATGTGGATCTGCATATGAATTGTTGTGTTCCAAATGCACCCTGATGGGCCGCCATGTTATGTGTGACATAAGCTGACGTATTTGTGGCATAATAGTAGTGAAAGCCTATCGCACAGCTCTGCGAAACTCATCATTGGTGCACAGAAACTTGTAACTTGATAATGCCCCACAAAAATTTTGCCAGTGTAGCAAGGTCAGGAATACATGATGGCCTTGAGAATGGTGTGGAAGATGTTTGTGAACCACAGCCAATCCAGCTGCCCAGAAATTGTTCGTTCAAAATGTCACACACAGTGAAGACAAAATGTGCTGTACTCCATCATGCTAGGAGGCACACAGCTTCCATGAGTCCTCTGTCTCTAAGCTGTGGTATTAACCCCACCTCTAACATTTCTATGTAAGATGTGGCATTAATAAGTCTATCAGAAAAACAGGAGCCAATCACATGAATTGCTGTCATGCCAGCCATATGGTGGGTTGTGTTCTAGTTTCATCTTGAAATGCTGATTCCCCTTTTTTTTCAAAACACAACATTTTCTCATGGGTTCTGTCATAAATTGTGCACTCATTGGCAACAAGCATCTTCAAGTGGGATGCAGTAGTTGGGAAAGTGTTGCATAGTGCATGGTATGCATCATGTCATTGACTCATGCCCATGTCCAACAGTTATTTTGTGAATGTCGGGCAATGTGACTTTGAATTCAAGGGTTTAACTCTCTTTAACTATACCCTGAAATCCTGTGCATGCAACTAATAGACCATGTTGCAATGCTCCAGTTTCGAGTATCACAGTGTACCAAGGGCATATGGCTTGCAGGTACAGATTCAATGGTATATTAAGTAAGGGTATGGTGAGTTCCTGGCCACTCTGTAGACTAATGATCAAATGACCAATACATAAAACATTACTAGTCACTGGAGAAAATTGGAATCTTCATAATATCTACACAAAATAGAAGTGCTTGGAACTTTATTCACGTTTTTGGCTCATCTTGTAATTCAGAAAATGCTTTCATTTGTGTCATAAGAAATTGGTTCATCTAGGAAACTCTGGGTGTAGAAAGAAGGATAATTATCCTTTCTACACCAAAATTTAGTATTACAAGACTAAATGAACAATCCAGAAATAAAGTTAGAGGTTATAGACTAGATATGACTCACTTGTGAGAAGATTCAATGAGGTATTTTTGTTGACATGGTGATGAACTTGCACGTTCTATAAAAACATGGCATTTCTTGATCAGATAAATAACTACTAACTGGTCAAGACATAATGGCAGTAGTTCAGTTAAAATAAAAAAAACATCTGCTTACTCAAGGGTTTATATGCAGACAGGGCAACAAAAATCTTCAGTGCAGGAAGACTGTACTGGCAATCTTGTACTCTAAGGAGAAACAGCAGCTGATCCATTGTTGAATCATCTTGAAATGCTGAACGTGGAATTATATAAAAATATTCCTGGTAACAAAAAAATTACAATATATTACAAATAGTTTATACAAAAACAGTGTTTGGAAGACAACACTTTGAAGGTTGTGGTGTAAATGGCTAATAAAAGGGAGTGATCAGCCTGCTACAAGCTCCAGACTTTTAGCAATACCAATGTCTATATACAGCTGGCCAGCAAATGATGTTGATACATACTCCAGTCCTTGTGATATTGCATACTGTAACATAAAATACTGAATGTGGTTGCTGCTGGCATCCATGCACAACTGGTTGAGATGTTCCAGTTAGCAAATACATGTTCATGGGAACAGGCATGATTAGATCTGGGGACCTTGTCAGCCAGAGGTCTTTTGGAAAAATCGAGTCTCTAAAGAGGCTTTTAATTTTCCTCATATCTGCATTTGATATGTGACATCTTGCAGAGCTTGTGGGAGTGGCCAGTAGATAGACCCTCATCATTCCAGTGGTTTACAATTGCAATGAGAAGTGTGAGGTATGCCTCTGTATCCACAGTGCAGCCAAAGCACATGGCAAACATGTCAGTTTTCGCAGAATGAAATGATTCTTCATGGACTGCATGTGGATTTCCTGACAACCACAAACATGTTTTGTGTAATCTTCAGATTGCTCATGTCTTACTATGAAGTGATTTATGTTTTAATAATTTATGCAATCATAGTACAATCATATCAATAACATATTACTACACAATACAATAATAAATATAAAATAAAAATATTCATTTCATATTTAATGTCATAAAATTTCTTATATTTACAGGACGTCAAAAATTGTAAAATCTTTAATACACTCAACAGATTGTAATAACCTTCAGTATAATCCACTTTTTTATAACATGTTTCCCTGTAGATGGTTAAATGACTGAATATGTACGAAACTTCGCTGTAAATAGAGCATCATATGTTATTAATATGGTGTTCTATAATGGTATAAATTAACAGAAAACATATTTCATGAGTTCGTGAACGCTGTACAATGAGACCATGCTTTATTTATAAATTACTTGAGATCCAGAATTCCAAGTGTTCCACTAAAAATTGTTGAAACCATGCACGAAAAGCATTTATGTCTCTTCTTGGCAACCAGAAGCAACTTTTGAACCACTGACACACAGAAAGTATGTAGTTTTGCTTCCTTGGCAGTTATTTTAAATGTGATGCATGGTAGGCAGGATTCTTGGGAATGCCTACACAACGATTTGGAAGAAAAGCCAGCACTGCAGTGGTGTTGTGTTGACCTATCCCTGAATTTTTGTGAAAATGCCTTTTGCCATTGCTTGCATGACTCCTTTAACAGAATGTGCAAGTGAGAAACACCTTTCAACTGAATGCATTTGTCCATCACAAGAATGAAACACAGACTGGCCACTGCACAGATCCTAAGTAATGTTCAAAAAAATCAGAAGAGTCCACTGCAATTTCAGGGGAGGTGGAATGCAGTTTCACAATGATTGACGTATCTACAACATTTTATTACCATCAGGGTATCAATAGTGGTTTTACTGCTGAAACACTTAGATCAATAGTCACAGAATCACTCTACAATAAATAGTGGAAAATTTGTTTTAGGGATATAAGTTGGCTAACAATAAGGTTCAATGGTAGACTTTTGCTGTAATGCTGATCAGACAGCAAAGGGCCTGGTAAGGTCCTGTACATGTATGTAATTATATTAGATTTACGTGTTTGTTTGCTTTTACTGTAATTCTTATACTGTTTACTCTATGGACGTGTCCAATATCATTCTGTAATGATTTCTAGGACGAAATAAATACAATACAATACAATACAATACAATACAATACAATACAATGTCTTGAAAAGATGCTCAGAAATTCTCTGAGCAAGGGACTTCAACTATTGGATTTTACTTAATTTGAGTGGGTTTATATTAGTATTATGTAAGTTGATAAGAATTAAAGATTCTCTAAAAGCTAATTCATTATACCATTATTACATTGGACATTGTCTATCATTTGATGTATATTTGACGTACACAGTGTTTTGACAGTTGACTTTTTTCTTGTCTAAATGTGATGGTTTGCATTACACAACATTTATTATTTTATTTCTTCAGATAATAGACTGACATTCAAAAGGTCCCACTGCTAACCTTAAAAACAGTAAATCTGTCAGTATAAGTCACCTGAAGATTACAACAGAGCCAAATGTTAAAATGTCAAAGTTCTAATGACTTGGCTGGGTTCAGTATAAAAAGAAATCCCAATTTAAACAGAACTAGGAAACATAAACAAATATTGAGAAATCAGCAGCCAAGGGAACAAATTTCAAGAAGTCTGAAAGTTGATTTAGAATTCTGAAAACTGACTGAGTTTCATGTATAGACGATTGATATTCATTCACTGTATTCTATTCATTGTCATATTTGACCAGTCAAAAATCTGTGGTAGATTATTTGAATTCTTATTCCCAATTAGTACTGGAGCAGATCTTATATATTCATCTATTTGGATTGCTGGTGTACCTGTTGATGAAGAGTAGCTTCTTCTAATGGGCCCACGTGGGTAGGCATCTTCTCCTTTTTTTTTTTTTTTTACTTTTTTTTTTTTTATTTTTATTTTTTTTGCAAAGGATCAAGAAAGTGCCAATCTCTAAAACACCATGTCCTTAGAATAATGTATTTTAACAGACAATGAATGAAGTCCTGTTGGTACGCCATAGTATAAAAAGTAGTGTTAGTATTTCTTTAAAAGTTTCTGTGAGCTTAACATATATTAGATTAGTCATATGTATATCTTTGCATTCATAATGTGTAGGCACTCTTATAACTGCTGTCAGCCAACAAGGTTTCATAATATTGTGACATTCTTAAACTCCCATATGCCAAGGAATGTGGATATACTCGTATATGTTGAGAAAACCTTGTGACAGACATAATACTGTAGATATTGCAGTCCACATTTTGTGAAGCTGTGGGTAGAGCTGGTAACATATTTTGTTATGGAATGTTAAATATACACAACTTATTTATAAAGTTAGTCAGTTTGTTAAAACCTGAAATAAGACATAGACTATCCTGGAAGTTAAAAGGTAAAAGTAAAATGGTAATCTGTACGTGTAAGAGCCAAACCGTGACAGAATATGGGGTATGTGGAGGTAAAGTTCTACATGTTCCTTGTCAGATTCTGCTTTGCTCTACACAGAAGATGTGGTGGCAAAGAGAAGAGTTTATGCCCTCAACAAGAGTTAAACCCATGGCCAGTCAAATTCTTGGGGACTGCTTAATGAAATATACAAAGAAAACGTACATAAAGAAGTTCAATTGCTAACTTTCCTGCCATGCTTCCAGCCAGATGTAGGTCCTCTGCTATGTCACTACTAGTGACACACTTGATCACCAACTTGAGCAACTCCTGAAATGCAATGACAGTTCAATCAGAAGTAAATCTGAGAAGGGGTTAACAGGTTCACAGGTTACTCAACATTGTATCAACTGCAGAGGTTATGTAGTGTCAAATGAGGTACCACAACCTTTAACTTGTTGGAATAATATACAAAAATAACAAATTAGTGGCCTTAAAAAACATATTCTTATGTTTACATGTGACAGAACAACTCAAGAATTATTAAGCTAGACAAAATCTTGTACAGAGGCAGACCAAAAGCACTTAAATTTGTTAGGGCAGGCTAGCTCGGTCAGTAAAGTACTGGTTGGGAGCTGCATGTCTAGAGTTTAGTTTCCTACAGGAAGTTTCCTGTTCACGAACAATGCATCCACAATGACTATGAGGACCCACCTAGCTTACTCTGAAAACAATACCAGAAGCTCCTTCTCCAGGGGTAATACGACCTTAATTCCATTGCCCCATATACCATGGCATAATGCCTAAGCACAAGGAAAACTTCTGATCATAAATTTACCTTTCGTTGACATACATACATGCACACACACACGCATATAAGTATATATACTGTACACACGTTACACATTCCATGGATCCAAAATTAGTCAAAGTGACAATAGGATGTGCAAGAAATCATAAAAATATAAAACATAAAATGAAAAAAATTTTGTGTAAGTATTTCAAGAGGGCAAAGCAGCCAGGGCATGAAGTTGACCACTCACCTCCATCCAGTGTCGAGGTTAAGAATGAGTGGAGCTGTACCTCCATTCCCCTAGCTACCTTCATGGGATGGACAGGGACAACTTTACGTTTCATTATGCAAATACAGTATTGAAATGTTACACCAAATTCATCACATAGAGCTGATAACAAGATGTGTCACTTCTAAATATTATAAAATCACCAGCAGAAAAAAAAGGAGTGTGTACTTAGGTATCTTCTTAATGCTACTTCAAACTGAGCATTTTCATTCATCAGACCTGTGGGTCTGCAAATTGTGTAAAAGAGTTCTCTATTTAGATCATTCTTGACCTGGCAGGAAAGAGAAAAATCCCTTAGACCCCTTGTCATCTAGGCTGTTCATATTATTTGTAACATCATACCTTCAAGGCCGCTTCATCAACCAGGAAAGAACCAACTTTGGCACACAGATTCTTTACAGTCAGGACTATAGATTCCTGTTTCAAAACTCTTCGCTTTGAAGTCAGTGACCTCTTCTTTGTCTGACTTGTGTATGATATTATATCCTGATTTTCTGACTGCAAAACCAAAGTTCATTTCAATAAGACAGCTTTTACAGGCTGCTTAGTGTAAACAAAATAGTCTACGAAGTCTAAGAAACTGACCTGCTGGAAGTCACACCTTATTAAAGCCAAAGTCTGCAATTGGACATGATTCAGAGTCAGTTACATCTACCTCACATTCTCACAAATTAATGTTCAAATTATCTACACATAATTTTCTTGGTCCTCCAAATGACCCTTCCTAGAGATTTCCCCACTAAAATTCTGTTTGCACCTCCTGTCTCATCTGAGCTACACAGTATAACCACGGTAATACAAGTAGAACATAAAATCAGGACTTAATTATAGCAATAAAAATCAGTGGCAAGAAGACCAAGAGGGATGAAAACTGAATGAGCCTCATCAATTTCTTATCTACGTTAATAACAATTATTCACAGGGCAAAAACTTAAACACTGTACCATAAAGAGAAATACAGACACTAAAATAAATTATAGTAAGGATCTTGGTAAATTCCATTCTCATGGTTTTTGATGCTACATCAATGGATAATCATATCCTGGCAGTCAAGGTACTGTAGTGTTCTCATCATCCAGATTTGATACATTCTAGAAGAATTCTTCTAGGACCTAGGACATTCCCTGAGAACGTTAGGATCTGATTACCCATTCACACAGAGTACTATCCAAGAAGAATGGAATCCTCAGCTACACCGCTGCAAAAACCTCAGAAATTGCAAGATTTAATTCAGGAAATGTTTGCTACCATTCATTTCAAAATCTTTTGTCTTTATACGTGCTTCTAAAGTTGTAACGATTAAAATATACAACACTGTAATTTTACCCCGTCTTTTGTGATGGTGTGATGGTCTCTAACAGTAAGAGGAGCATACAGATTACGAGCATACATGAACACAGTGCTGAGGTCAATATTTGACCTAAAAACGGAAAAGTGCTCATACAGTTGTACTGAAAAAACTCTACATATGTATGTATCTATATATGCACATAGGTATGTGTGTACATATGTATGTGTGTGTCACACGTATGTATGAATCTCTGTACGTATGTATATATGTTTACGTGTATAGGGATACTTGTATGTATGTATGTATGCATGCATGCATGTATGTATGTACATAGGTATGTATGTATATATGTTTGTATATATGTATACATATATATCTTAGTTATTATAGTGCAACAGCAGGCAGCACATCCAAGAGTGAGGTAATTTTAAGAAAAATGCAGGTGACTTCAGTGGATACATAACAAAGTAAAAGTTGACTACGTTAAGGAGATGAGATTAATAAACAGCAGAAAAAAAATGATTAATGTGAGTAGCTCAAATGCAGAGACACTAAAAAATAAACTGGGCTACACCATTGGTGACAAGGATTCCCAACTTGGATATGAAAGTTCTGAGATTTTTGCACTTGTGTAGCTGAGGATTCCGTTCTTCTAGAATATGACACTGCATCAGTGGGTATTTGGATCCCTGTGTTTTAAGGCAATGTAGTGTCCTCTTCTCTGAGGCCCAATAAGTCCTAGAAGAATGACCTAGCAGCCATTGAAGATGAGGACACTAGATAAACGTTGGAATTCAATTACCCATTTAGGCAGCATCATATCCCAGTTAACAAAATCCTTGGATACAAATATTAAAAATTATCTAACAACTGTAGTCTTAACATAGATTAGAGGAGCTAACACTAAGCACTCACCCACAGACGCTCATAGTCCTCACAGGAGTTAGTTTCATTCACGTATTCCTGCAAGAAATTTAACAGTTTTGTGTTTTCTGCCAGTTCCTTTGTAAGCAATATCAGTCTCTGATGTACTTCCTTCTGATTTCCCATAGTCAGAGAGATCTTCCCTGCTAACATTTCTCTCTTCCAGATGACTTGATTAGATGATGATTCATCAGCAGAAGGCCCTTGGTACAAGGAGAGGAGCTGCAGTACAGCTTTATAAGCTCTGTAGCAACAGAAAATCATATTTAATAGATTCAGTTGCTATTACAATGGAAATATATGAAAAGGTACTGTAAAATACTATCCATACATTTGTGTAGACATACTGAAAGAAGCTATAACATTTCAGTAAGGATAGCTGTGTTCTGGACTGGGAATTGAACACATAATCTTCGAAACTCTTCGGGTTATGATGCAATTTCTCTCAAAATTCTAAAAATAAGTTCTCCATTTATTGCTGCCCCTCTAAACTACATCTGCAATAGATCAATTTTATCAGGTAAATTCCCGTCACGCTTGAAATATGGTATAATAAAACCATTATTTAAAAAGGGCGACAAAAAAGATATAAAGAATTATAGACCAATATCTCTATTAACCTCCTTCTCTAAAATAATTGAAAAAGTTATACATGCAAGACTCACAGAACATGTAATTAATAATAATATATTATCTATGGAACAGTATGGTTTTAGAAGCAATTCCTCTACACAAAAAGCAATGTACAAATTATTAAATGACATTCTGCAGGCATTCAATAATAAATCATTTGTCGGAGGTATATTTTGTGACTTAGAAAAGGCATTCGATTGTGTAAATCATGACATATTAATGAAGAAATTAGAATTTTATGGAATTGTAGGTAGGGCAAATACTTTAGTTAAATCATATCTTGAAAACAGGTATCAACGTGTCCTTGTTGAAGATAACTTAACACAAGCTAATACCACCTCAGATTGGGGTAAGATTAATCATGGTGTCCCACAGGGATCAGTACTTGGACCACTACTTTTTTTGTTCTACATAAACGACTTACCTAAAGTAGTAAATATTACTTCTCAGTCGATCCTTTTTGCTGATGATACTAGCATAATTGTCAATAATCCTAATTCAGTAAACTTTAAAAAAGATCTTATTTCTTCATTTGAACAATTAAACATGTGGTTTAACACCAATTTGTTATCATTAAATTTTAATAAAACTCAATACCTACAATTTAAAACGACTAATAGCTTAACAATTCCCATACACATCAGTTATAACAATAAATATATTGTCAATAGTACAGAGACACAATTCTTAGGTATTACCATAGATAGTTCCCTGTCCTGGAAAAATCACATTGATGGTCTCACGGTAAAATTAAGTAAAGCTTCCTATGCAATTAGAACACTTAGACCCTTTGTAACACTAGAATCCTTAAGGATGATTTATTTTGCTTACTTTCATAGCATTATGACATATGGAATAATTTTTTGGGGGAATTCTTCGCATAGCGTTAGTATATTTAGACTGCAAAAAAGTGTAATAAGAATTATTACAAATTCCAGGAAAAGAGACTCTTGTAGAGAACTTTTTAAGGAATTGGACATTTTACCGTTGTGTTCTCATTTCATATTTTCATTATTAATCTTTGTGACTGATAATATTTATTTATTCAAAACAAACACAGAGTTGCATAGTATAAATACTAGAAGCAAAAATAATTTTTATTTACCACAACCAAGATTATCTATCTATCAAAAGGGTGCTTATTACATGGGCATTAAGATATTTAATCATCTTCCATCCTACTTGAAGGCCATGTCAGACAATAAGAAACAGTTTAGATCTGCATTAAAAGGGTACCTTTTAGTAAATTCTTTCTACTCATTACAGGAGTTTTTTAACAATAAATAAAATGGGATATTGTATTCCTCATTTTAATTGTGATATTGTAAAACAAAGCATATTCAGTGCATGATTAATTTAATGATGCTTATTTATTGTATATTGAATAGTCTAAACAGGACAGAAGCTTAATAATAATTATACTTTTACTCTAATGTAAACTACTTCTTTGTATTTCTTGCTGGTTTCTGTTGTGTTCTGTCTAGTTTATTGTGTTGCTTATTTGTTGAATGTCTATTGTATGTGTGTTTTGGCTTGTGACGGGTTCTATATCCAACAGGCGATTTTGTAGCCTGGTCTGGATTGATGGAATATTACAATAAATTGAAATTGAAATTGAAATATGAAGCAAGTAAGTGGTTGATGACAGTCAGTCCAAATAGAAGTTCCATATTAAGCTGACCTTTTCTTTAATTCTTGAATGTGATGAAAAGTGCTGCGAGATTCGTCATCAAACAGACACCACAACTGTAGCAATTTCTTCATTCTCTGGTCTGATGGCAGCTCACACGGTACCAAACATTTCACAATCACCTTCTCAATGTGAGGTCTATAAGGACACGTGTAATGTTAATCATTTATGATGTCTGTCTTAAAAGCTTACAAAATAGTTCTGCAGTTACAAATGTTAATACTGTGCAGTACAATACTGGATCCCTCTGCTAACCACTGTCATATTATTTGTTTAACTCCTTCATGCTGAAAAAAAATTTATTTCCATATTCCCAAAGCAAATTATAATTAAAAAACAACTGAATAACAATAAGTGGCACAGAGTTTTAATTACAGTGCCAGTGTCAAACACTAGAGACATTCTAAGCAAACTAACCTCTTTTTCCTGAAAACATCTTGTTCACAGCTTGGGAAGAGTTAAAACATACTTCTTTCCACATTAAATTCAATCTTGTGCAGGTTAAATTCTTTTAATGTTCTGCTTCTATGAATGCACCTCTTGAAAGTGTCAAAATATTAAAACCTGCACACATCAGAATTACCCATAAAATCTAAATAACTATCAGAAAATAAATGTCCATTACAGGAGAAAGGAACTGTATGATATTATCATTTGTCCTCTATGGCTATGAAAACTAGTCTCCTGACCTAAGGGAAAAGTATAGATCAAGACAGTTTGAAAATAAGGTGCTGAGGAAAATATGCAGAAGCAAGAGACAGGAAGTAAATGGAAGTTTAAAAAATCATATACAATGAGAAGCTTCATGATTTGTAATCTTCACCTAACATTAGAGAAATCAAACAAAGAAGCAAACATCAGGCAGATGAACAAATGCACAAGAAATTTCAGTCAGAACACCTTAATGGACGAGACAGTTTGGGAAACCTAAGTATAGAGAGAATAATATTAAAATGGATCACATAGACATAAGATGGGAGGATGTTTACTGGATTCAACTGATTTGGGATAGGTTATATTAGTAAGCTCTTATAAACACAGCAAAGAACATCTGATTGCCATAATGGCAGAAAATTTCTTGGTCAGTTACATAAAGTTACTGATCTGGAAAGGAAAGAACACAAGCAACTCCTACTCAGAAGTATCCAGTCTAATTCCTGACCACAGTTGAGTTCCTGTTTTCCTGTACATATCAAAACAATACAAAAAGGTCTAACACATAAAAAAATATCCACCTGAAAACGAAATAAATACATTTTGAAACAGAACAGCTTGTGACAATTTAAAATTAACCTATACATTCACTATCAATTGCAGCAATATTCCTTGAGTTAATATACACTCACAGACAGCTCAGTCACCTAAGTGCCACAAAAAAAAAATCAGTCACGGCTGCAAGATGCAACTGACACTCAAATGTCAGCAGTAACTCTCTTAATATTTAATAAGTGTCTTTGCATCACCCCTGACTTCCTACAGCCAGAATGTATGTATAGATAATTCTTGGGTTGTTTCCAAATTTTGTGTGAACTGGATGAGTTATCCTTATTTCTTCAATATTCACATGTTTCCATCCACAGGACTCCAAGATATAATTTTTCTCCCACAAGGAAATGCAGGGCTCTCTTTCAAGCATTTTATAGTGTTAAAATAATGTTGTGTGGTAGTGAGTCAAACACATACGGAAATAAATTTCATTATTCGTAGTTAATGCATCAAAATTCATATTCTGGAGACTATAGAAATACACCATTTAAGCCATATGCAAGCAAGAAGTCAGAATTCCAAGAAACTCATAAAAGGCTTTCCAATAATAATATTCACATTTTCCTGTCTATTCTACATTCTTCTTCAAGAAAGAAAATTGCACAACCACATTAGGCCAATACCTTCTCTAATGTATTTCTGACTGTAATTTCAACTGGATTCTGTCTGTAGCATATTAACAACAATGAGAGAAATAAGTCACAATTTTGAAACTTACATGTAAATGTTGAGATCATATGGAGACATGTAAAGATGCATCAGTGTATTTGCAATCCACACAGCTTTCCTCATCATTCTGGGGTACTTACTGTCAGTGATTCTTCTGTATATCAGTCCTAAAGTAACCAGTGCTTCTTTGAGCACAATTTCCTGCAAAAAAGTTGAGTCCCTGTATACCTCCAGTTAACCCTCACCATTTGAAAAAGAAGGTAAGGGAAGTATATGCCTACTACTAAAACATTACATAGCACTGAATGGGGCAGCAATGGCTAGATAGTTGAAAGAGCAGCTACTATAATTTGTGAAGCATGTAAGCTCAAAGTGTGAGTTGCTGCAGACTGTAAGGTGAGGTTTAATTACGGCTACTACCACGTTGAGACCAGCTCTGGTGTCTACCAAGCCTCCTATTCAAAGACTAATGAGGGCTCCTGCCCTCATAAGCAAAGTTTCTGGAATATGAAGCTGACCACTTACTGCCATCAAGTTATAAGTGTCAAAATGCACTGCACTTTACAACCACCAATCATATACAGCTTCCTGGTTTGGTTCTTAGGCTGTACATTTACTTTCAAAATTGTTCTCATCTCACAGCCTGTGTCTCAGCTAGTTCTCGGAAGGAATCGGTGGGAAAGATGGGCTCAGCATCCTCCAAGGCCCTTCAGAAATTTTTTTATTTTTTACAAAGTTCAACTAGAATAAAAGCGTTTGAGGACAACAAGACCAAAATTTGTGCCAAACATAATTTATCTGGGCATTTTAGAAGCAAAATTTCTTAACCTATAGGTTGTAATCCTGCATAGTGCATGAAAGCATGTGTGAAATTTGGCAATAAATATTTGTACTTGGTTCTTAGCTTCCAGTCATGCAACATAAAAAGAAGTATCCTATAAATATGCAGTAATAAAAAGAATAACATGGCAGTTATTCACACTAAGGAAATATAACAAAAATTTTATCTGAACATGATTTAAGTATGCTACCTGAAAGAGTGGACACCACAACTCCAGTGACCAAAAAGTCACATAAGCACATCTCACATGACTGACAAATGAATCACAACTGCCCCACATTCTTGCACAATGTCTTTACATTATAAAGAAGCATAAGTAAATTATACACTTCCTCGCTTATAATATGACAATTTCCATATAAGAACGAAGTCCAGAAATAACGTAATCTTAAATATTGGCTGTTCTCTTTAAAGAATGATAGAATTTGTAGTTTTAGAGAATGTCTTGTAATTATTATATTTATATACATAAAAAATTCATCTCAAAAACTAAAAATGACTCATTCTTAGCAGCAAAACACACACATTGCATAACAACACTTTACATCAAATTTCACTGTTCATTCATGTGGTATGTCTGTAAATAATGTTGACATAGCTATGTGATATGAAATCTGCAACAATGTCTTGTTATGTTTTGAACTTTTTTATATTCTTAAACTCTTTGTAATCATTACAAAAGGGCCAGACATCAATAATGCTTATTGAAGACTGTAGGAACAATGTTCATATGTGAGAAGAAATACAAGCATAAGAATGATGCCATAACAGTTTAAGTCCTTTATTTCAGGACTTTGCCACCAAATTGCTCCACTACAGATGTTGCAGTGGGAAAAGATGGAGAAGAGTGACTGCAGTGTAAATGATTCCTACTGCACCAGAGTAAAAGACAGAGAGATGTATGACACTTGGATGAAATGGATACTTCTACCATCACAATCTGACAGTGTATGAAAAACCACCATCTGCTTAATCACTCATTTTCATGAATCTAATGTTGTTAATAATCAAGGGAAATCAGTGGTCACCTCTAGAAATATTCTTACTTCTAAGAAGTAAAGTAGGCTGAATACAACAGAAAGTGCTTTTAATAAAAGCAAAGCAATTAAAGCACAAAGACAGAGTTGATGTGGAGATTACTTACATTTTTATCATAGAAACTGTTCTTCAGAATATCCAAAAGGGCAGAATGCTGAAGTACATTAAGGTCCATCTTTGTAGCTTTGTTTATTGCTTTCACTACACCAAACCTAATTGTAGTCTCACTGTCACATGATCGACGTTGAAGGATGTGTATTATCTCTTGACACAAATCAGGTTGATTGATCAGGAACTTTGGAACACATGAAACTAATAATGACCGCCCAAATGATGATGAGTCATTCACGCTAAATGAATAAAAACAGAAAATTAACACTACACCAATCTACTTTGTTTGATGAAGTGACAATATGATCTTAGACACTATATGACAGAATCCAACATAAAGATGTCTCTTTAGTAACTATGCTACTGTCTTCAATGTGAAATACCGTATATTCTCGAATCTAAACCGCACCCGAATCTAATCCGCACCCAGTTTTTGGCGACTTCTTAAACGAAAAAAGTTAGTTCGCGATTCTAATCCGCACCTTTCCTTCAACCACCCCTTGCCCACGGGGCGACTGATTGAATAATATTGGATGTTACCAATGCGTTAAAATCCGACGCTACGCCTGTGGCCGATGAGTCATACCGATAGAGGCGGGGTCTTTCTCAACAGACGTGCGCAATCTCGTCTGAAGCCAGCTGATCTTTAGTTGTTGAAACGTGGGAGGTGCTTGTTCCAATTTGTCGTGTACCGTAGTTATGGAAGAGGGACACCTGAAATCTAAACGACTCTCATATACGGCAAAGTTCAAACGTGAAGTTATTCGGTGCGCAGAGGAGAATGGAAACCGCAAAGCCGCTGCAATTTTTGGAGTTCATGAAAGCAACGTTCGACTATGGCGGAAACACAAGGCAGCGATCTGCGGGTGTGAGGCGTCACGAAGGAAATTCACTGAACCAAGAAAGGACGATTTCCTGAAATTGATGATGCAGTCTTCACGTTTTTTCAAGAGAGACGCAAGACTGGACTGTTTGTGAGTTATGATCTACTCGCGAGGAGGCGATAAAGAAGGCCAGATCCTTGAACATTCCTCGAATTATGAGTGATGACGGCGAGTCTGATGAATAATAAATTATAATAATAAATAATAAAATAATAGATTATTGTATTGTATTGTTCTTACGTTGTTTATTAATTACGTTAATTACGTTATTGTTATATTGTACAGCAGCTCAATCATTTTTCCAAAATCCAGCTCTAGACCGCGAATCTAATCCGCACGCGAATCTAATCCGCATCTGATTTTTTAGCCCTCTAAAACTGTAAAAAAAGTGCGGATTAGATTCGAGAATATACGGTAGTTAAATCAATAAGATGGCTGACTACATGCTGGATAAGTGGCATTTTATTCCTGGTGCACATAGGACTTCTCTCTTTGCTGTCCCATCTAGATTGGCTTTGTGACCAGTATAATTTCCTGTTTCGGTGTTATCAGGGTTCCTCCCTTGGGTGTCAAGTGGCTAAAATTTCAAGCTGATCGTCTTCATTTCATGCTAAAGTTAAGAGTGTAAGCTTTATCTCCACACCACAATACACATTCATGACATGGTGTTTAGGCAGAGACAAGTTTACCTTTACATGTCTTTACCTTGGGCCTGTTTAGAAGCCTGGGTACCTCAGTAACTAAAGAAACCTAAAATGTCCAGATCTTGAGCCCACTTCATATCTTATGTTATTAGTATAAAATCTGATACATACCAATTCTTAAAACTGTTCCAGAGGCGTCTGTATTTAAATGCAAAGTCGGAATCCTCTTCAGAAAACATGTGTGCCAGGAGTGTGAGGGCAATCTTTTTCTTTGAACTGTCCAAACTGTCTAATATGAAGACTTCCAGCTGACTCCAGACACCCACAAGAAGGGAGGGACAAATGTGGTGCAACTCAAACATCACTTCAAATTCATGGCCTCCAATTCTTGTTTCGATAGGTACGCCATCCTCCTGAAGTCCTCGAAGCAGTAACTACAAAGCAGAGGAAACTCAGTGACTTTCAAGTGATGATAAAAGCAAATGTATGCAAATCAGTTCCATTATCTTCAAATTTACATTACATTTTTTGTTTCTATGTACAAATAACCATACAATTACAGAGCGCAGCAAATTTTCACATATTTAATGTATATAAAACAAGCTGATTTTGACAAAATCATATAAGCCAGTTTAAAAGTATAGGCCTTTAATAAAAATGGTCATTACATGTCTTCAAAACTGTGACATGATGCAAAATTTTTGCATCCAGATTTTGAAGCAGCATATCAGAAGTAAAAAAAAATTGCTTTAATTTATGTTACCACAACATTGTTTATCTACGTTACTTTCGTCACAAAATTCCTGTTACTTTGAGCAGAAGTCTGCCAAACTATTTTCTGTAAGAAATGTCCATTTTTCTTTCATAAAATCATCCTATGAAACACTGCCTTGTCATGAAGCACTTTCATAATGAACAACATGAAATGTGAAAACACTTTCATTTCGAGTTGCAAAGTCAGTGTTTAATTATATTTCAAAGTAATATGTTTTAAGGATGTTTGAGTGACCCTGCCTACCTTCATATTCTAATGCCAGTGACATTGTTATGAGACTACACAAAATGTGGCAATACTGTGTTTGTATAGTCCTCACAATAGAAAAATTACACAATTACAAGATATCACATAACATGATATGTTGTGACACGATATGACAGACTCAGAACGACCACCCTGCTAATAAACATAAATTAGTATTACATTGCAACACAAATGGACATAACAGGAAAGACACAGATACCTCTGGCTGTGTACTATTACATCTTTGCCTGCCTCTGGAGTAACAGGGAAGTCCATAAGGTAGACTGCTATCCCTGATGATAAGATGATATGCTGCACAGGTGACCAGAATTCTGTGTGGTCACCAAACAATGAGGGCCTAGCACACCACACACTTACAGTTTTAACTATGTCAGAGGTTAGAAAAAGGAAAGGTACATGTACCTGAAGAAATGCATGAAGGGTCCAGCCAGTCTTGAAGCCAAGACCTTCACCAGAGTAGTCCAGTGCTTACCACTATAAGGTTCAGGTTAAGATAGACGTGGGGCATTGTGGTCTGCTGTATTAAAATTTGTTCACAAATGTGAGAGTGAAAAATGTGTTATGCTCTTCACATAAATCTTTCTCAGCAAGACCATTAGCTCTGAAAGACTACAATATAAACAAGACATCATTCTACATACCATTTTGATGGGAAAATCCAATGTTCTACTGCAATTCCTTATAACTTTTACTGCTACATGATACATTGCTGGATGCTTTTCTATGTTTTCTTGAAGAATGCTAGAGAGGATTATATCAATTCCTTTATTGGAAGTGTACTTCGTATTATTGATAAAATTCTGCAGCAACTGCACGATGTATGTCTCTGCCATTGAAATATCACTCCGGGTACTGAAATAATAGATCACTGAACTTCAAGATGTGAAGCAATATGAAACACAGTTGATCCCTCCTGAACACATGGCTTGCAGTTATAGAAATTTCTGTACAGTAAATAAACTGAGGACTAAGTATTTAGTTTTTCACCCAGCTCTTGATCCTAACCACATTTAATGAAGAATATCAATTTAAAAAAGGTCATAATTCCCAAATAAATCAACATACCTGAATGATTTAAAAACTAGAGTGAAAAAAATGTCCAGTGATCCTCTCACACAGGTACAGGTACAGGTCACCCCATAACGTGCCACTGGAAGCACAGAGAGGGAGAAGAGGTATAGCTCTACCCATGCTTAACCTCAGCACTAGTTTGGGGTGGGTGGTCAATTCCATGCCCCAGCCACTTTACCCCTGAGAAAGAAACATGGTACCCATTGTACAAGAGGCTGGGTAGGCCCAGGGCCAGTCTGGGCAGGTGTGAAGAAGAGAAAATTTCTTGCACCCACTGGGGTTTGAAACCCAAGCCATCCTGCCCATAGTGAGTTGCTATACTGACTATGCTATCCCAACCCCCAAACTTCTAATATATTGTACACGAAATGACCAGATTCAGTCAGTGTCATAGATACTACTAAAGTGCAACTCTCCATTTTTAGAACTATGCCCATTGTGCAGGTTCATATTACTACCACTCACTGTTCTTGCTGTCACAGTTATTTCCATACTGGCTTGTGATTTACTTAACCATGAACAGCATATACAATAGTTGACTGCATCCTTCCATTTTGGAACACAGTACCATGGCTTACAGTTCTGTACTTATATACACTCTAGATGGGAAATACAGGAGCAACTATGATTTTATAGTTTATACAATAGTTCAACCAATAGAACACTGCTTATCCATTTCTGAATAATTACAAGCATTGCAGATATTTCATGCACATAACGAAACATTTTTTGTAACAGTGGTCTCAAGAGGAAGACTGGGGCAAATACATATGTGTGTCTATGTAATGTGGGAAACTTGAGGGAATAGGATGTAACGGTGTGGAATTAATTTAGCTGGTTTGGGATGGGAAGCAATGGTGGGCCTTGTGAAAATGCCAATAACCTTTAGGGACATAAAAGATGACTGTTTACAGTGAAACACAAAGGGCAACAGACAGTAATTCAATTTAGTTATGAACAGTTTCCTCCTCTTCCCAAGAACATTACAACTCAAACTTACCAGACAGCCATGCATACTGTCAAAAGGAATGCATCGTAAATAGTTTCCTTGTTTGTGGTGTACTTCAGGCACATGAAGAGTCCACTAAATATCCCGGTTTTACTCAGAATTTTCAAGAGGATGACACAATTTTTGAAAATGATACCGTCTGAAGTACCAAAGTATTCCAGTTGCTGCATGAAGAAGTTTAAAAGCACCTGAGAACAGAATATCAGAATGGAAGATACACTATATTAATGACACCTGAAAAGGACAAGGAAGTTTGATAAAAACCCGGTTATTATTGGAGATCAGATTCGGTACTGACAAGCTAGCAGTGCACCATTCATAAACAGTGCATCATCTAATCCCATAAATCCATGTTATCTTAAATATGGTGGGAGGTACTGTAACATCCTCAACACAAGTAAGATCAGAATTATCATGACAATGACTATGATGCTTACTGTCTTCTGGGATGTGATGCCATGTAGTCAGATAAAAATTTGCAGATGTTTCAAAGTATTGCGCTGTATGGATCATCAGGGAACATGAATAATCTGCTGATGAAAGCAGCAGGTACATGGCATCACAACCCAGAACACAGCAATCTTCATTGTCAATATGCTTCAGCTCTTCCCAGTTACATTTCTGTATCTCTGGACTTTTACAGAAAAACTCAAAAAGTACCATTTTCAATCAGACACCAAAGTGTGACATTGGTTTTACTGGAAGACAATGAAGTTGTAACACTGTGGTTAAGTTTATAGTTCTCCTGCTCTGTATTTGAAAGACCCATTGTCAAATTTCACCAGTAAAACCCTTCCAATTCGTTATCCACTAATCATCTTATCATGTGATGTTGTAAAATCTGAGCTATTAGATGCATTGTATATTAAACTATATACATTTTAGAGTTTTGTGAGAAAGATATCCAGTGCATGGGAATACAATTGAATACATACCTCTACACTTTGATTTTTATAACTGGGCTGAACAGATCTCCTTTAGGCCTACCTTTAAGCACATACCTATTCAAACCCCATATATCAGAAGCCCAGGTTAGATCCCAGGCAAGTCCATGTGGGCGTTGTGGTGAACAAAGCCGCACTGGGAGGAAGATTTCCACAGAGTATTTCAGTAATCCCTTGTCAGTTATCACGCCACCAATGCTCCACAGTCATATTTCGCTTATCTGCCACCAACGCTATATTATCCTAGCACCTGACCTCATCTTTCAAGAAAACACTTATCCTGTCTCCTCTCCTTAACAAATTTGTATCAGGACAGATAACGTCATTTGGTACACAAAAATCATACAGATAAAATTAATTTCCCATTTAAATTTAAATATTACTTATATTATACCTCCTTTAATGTTTAAATTATATTGTAAGCCAATTACCCTTCTTCAATTGAGGGTGCTTCAGAACAGACTGGTGAAGAGAATATTTGGAGATAACTGACAGGAAGTAACACATGGAAGGACAGGAAAAGTAAACACTGTGCAAAATTTGTGGCACATTTTCTCTCTTTCGTTTTATTATCTCATAAACTGCGAGGCTTATAGAAGAAGTGTACTGAGCGTAAAACGTGTACTTCGTCTTCACTAAACCTTCTATTGTAAAACAATTTTGCTTGGAGATAAATATTTAGTGAGACACTTGAAATGAGTTCAGAAGTGCAGGTAGATCTTTGTGTAAAGGGTCCGATCATGTTGCCTGATTATAACCCAAAATGTAATCCACCAACAAAGTTTCACTGTGATTCCATCAACAAAGTTTCAGTGTGACATCTCAATATAAAGTTTCAGGAAAATTCGTTCAATGGTGTTTGAACTGTTCCATGCAGACAGACAGATAGATAGACAGACAGGCAGACAGACATTGCAAAGCTAATGCATATTTTCACAACTTTTTGTTGTGAACACATCAAACATTACATGATATATGCCATAATTTGTACTTGTAACCTAATATTATTAGGGTAATAGAATCAAGGATAATGATTAGGGCATGACATGTAGCATACAGAGCAGAGACCTGATGGCAGAGAATATCTGGGACACTTAGGCATATATGAAAGAATAATACTAAAATGAGCCTTAAAGAATTAAATGTGAAATGGATTCTAATAACTCATGATAGGATCCATCTTATCAAAGATCTTGCGTGTGTAGCTGATTTCAGTGATCCAGAAAATCTGCAGAGCAATGAATCTGTATAAAACAGCTCACCACTAAGCCTTCATCATTCCATGGAAGTGATGTGAAAGGCAAAACCTCAAGCAGTTGTCCTAGGCAGCAAGCCACTGTCACCTTTACAAGTGGGTCATCATGTAAGAGGAAATCAGGATTTCTTAAATGGTGAAACAGTGGGACAAGCTCATCATAGTTCTTTCCTTCATCAGTGCCTTTCTGACACACACTCCTCAGGCTCAACAGCAAATTCTGAAAAGATTATTATAACACTGCAATATAACAGATACATTCCAGAAACTGCACATTATAAGCAGCAAAATTCATTAAATTCGGCATCCAATAATCCAGAAATCCTGATAATTCAGCATGTGAGGAGGGTAGTCCCAGAACCAAAAGTTTTGTGTTTTATCAGGAAAAAAAGCTTAATCAATGGAACAGGCAGATCTCATGGAAAAGTTTAAAAAGGCCTCAGAGAGTGTCTGTACATCAACCATTGTGGTCTCTCCTGACCCCTTCTCTCCTACTTCATCAACTTCTTCAGGTATGAAGACTTCAGAAAACACAGAAGAGTATCCTAATGACCCTGAACAAGCAGATGAAGAAGATATCCAAATGGAATACTCCTCTGATTGGTTGTAAAGCCCAAGTATAGGAGCAGCAACAAGAAGTAACCTGTAAAAACTTAGGTCAGTATAGGTACCATCTGATAATCCAGAATATTCGATGATTTATATATACGTATATAAGCACGCTTGCACACCTTACTCTGGATCTTGCATGGTGCATTTCTTACTCTTTCCATGTTAATAGACTGACTGAAGGACTGTAACTTCAAAGGATGCTGTGGAGGTTCATGTGTCTTTCAAGTCAGCACTACAGAAAGTCGTAGACAGTAGCTTCCAGTAATGTTTCAAACAACTACAGCAATGGTGGTGATGCATGTGGCTGCTGTAGGACAGGATTGTAAAGGCAACATTCTAATTCTTAGTACCATGAGATTTGAGATACATCTCCTATACCAAAATTGTTGTGCTATCATGTATATAACACCAAGAAAGCAACTAAATCTGACTGAACAAATCTGTTAGGCCTAAACTTTTCTTGGTAGAATGATTAATAATATTTGGTGATATATTCTGAGCCTAAATACAGAATGTCAGGTAACAAGCAAAAAGTGTTTTATGAACTTTTCAGGTCTCCTAGAAAAATGTTATATTCACCTTATGAGTATTTACATCACATGGTCCTTTCCTAGAACCTATTCCCATGGTACAATTAATGCACCTCATTTCAGTACATAACTCTACTAACTCCACAGAGCACAGTACCTCATCAGAAGTTAAAGAGTTGCTGAGATAACAAAGAAATTTCCCACATTTTATGGAACCTGATGGTTTATTGCTGTGTTCACAATAGCTTGCCACTGGCCCCCATCCTGAGATAAATGAATCCACTCTCTATCATAATATTTATATAATATCCATTTTTATAACATTCCCCATCTATGCATAAGCCTTCCTGGTGGTCTCTTTCATTCAGGTTTTCCCACCAAAACCCTGTATTCATTGCTCTTGTTTCTCGTGCCTGCCAAATTTCAATACATAATAACTGGAACATGACATAAAAAGATTTTAATACTCACTTTAAGCCCAAAAATCAATTCTTGCAAAGGTTGTTCAGCATTTATGGATAGAAAATCTGCTGGGTAAATTACATTAGACATTGCAAAATCTGAAACATACATATATACATACATTCCATGGATCCATAAGTGTGTCACAAAGACAAAAGATACGGAACAAGTCATAAATACACAAATATACACAATTTTTACAGTGTAAAACACTGTAAACATTTTATAGAACAGTATTATAGATCATCTTTACGCATACAAAAATTCATCTACAGAGTAAAAGGAGTATGTATTTAAGTATTTTCTTAATGCTACTTTAAATTTTGTCTTTTCATTCTAAAGGATTGTCAGACTATATGGTAAACTGTTGAAAATGTTGATGCCAGCATAGAATGTACTTTTTTGAAAACAAGATAGGTTGGCATTTGGGCTAAGAAGATGGTGCACATTCCTTGTATTAATATTGTATATAGATGAATTTGCTTGAAAATTTTCTTGATTATTGACAATGAAGTTCATATATATTGGCATGGAACAGGTAGGCCGATCCCAGTGGCCGTGCGGTCTAAGGCATGGGTCTGCGGCTGCTCGCTTACTGGGATTGTGGTTTCGAATCCTGCCGAGGGCATGGATGTCTGTCTCTTGTTATTGTTGTGTGTTGTCATGTAGAGGTCTCTGTGACAAAGCTGGTCCCTCGTCCAGAGGAATCCTACCGAGTGTGGTGTGTCTCAAGTGTGATCATGAAGCCTCGAACAATGAGGCGGCCTAGGCCCCCAAGGGCCATGAAGCTCTAGGTTTTGCACCAGCCATAATTCTGACGATTTTCTTTTGTAAAGTAAAAATCTTCCCACTGTTGGAAGAGTGTCAATATATGCCTGATATACCAAATTGACTTCTACAAAGTGCTCATATTTTTCAAAGCTTCACACCAAATATAAATTAACACATAGTACCAATATTTATGAAAAATTTTAAATTAATTAAAACATATGTAGTTCATTAAAATTTTCCTTAAACCAAAATTCGTTGTACACACTAAGTGATTATTGGTTAGTTAATGACATCTTTCCACTTCATAGTATACACAACATTGCATGAAGTTAGATGAGTGTGTGTGTATGTGAAAGGTGGCTGTCATGGCCTGTTTGTAAATGTTATATAAACATCTGACTGGTGAAACTTTGGGAGGCTGTCAAAATCCTGAAAGGATGGTTGGACAGCCAGCCAAGATTCGAACAAGGTAACTCAAAAATTGGAAATCAGGAGTCCCTTGTAGTAATATTCACATTCACATTCACATTCGCTTACATTCCATAAATCCTAACAAGGTGAAAAAAAAACCTTTTGAATGTGGAATCAGTCAATTATTGCATATATATATATATGTTTGCTTATGAAAAGCATGTGTCAAGTTTACAATAAGCAAAGTTGGCAGTCAAAATACAATGTATTATGACAATTTAACATTACAAACAATATAAACTTATTTACCATAAAAGTCAATAAATTAAAATTATAAAGTTGTGTATGTAAAAATATGCTTATAAAATAAATTTACTACATTTACTAAGGACCAAGATATTTAGTCGAATTCCAGTTAAAATATTCATCCAATGAATAAAATGAATTTGTAAGAAGAAACCTCTTTAAAGCAGGTCTAAATTGTTTTTCTTTATGAGATAAATCTTTAATACCAAATGGTAAATGATTAAAAATTTTAATTCCAGAATAGATGGCTCCTTTTTTGGAACATTGTTAAATTTGATATAGGAGGATGTAAGTCAGTTCTGTGTATGGTGTTTGCACTATGAATCTCACAATTAGATTTAAATAGGTCCCTGTTCTTAATCACAATTAGTAAAAGAGAAAATATATATTGTGATGGTAATGGAAGAATCTTTAGCGTCTTAAATAATTCTCAACAAGAAACTCTAATTCGAGAGTTCGGAACAATACTAATTATCCTTTTTTGTATTTTAAAAATATTACTGCAACAGGAAGAATTGCCCCAGAAAATTATACCGTATGTCATAACAATGAAAATAAGAGAAATAAATTATCCTTAAGGATTCTTGTGTCATAAGGGATTTGACAGCTCTGATTGCATAGCATGCTGAACTTAATTTAGACATTAATTTATCAATATGATTTTTCCATGATAAAGTACTGTCAATGATTAATCCCAGAAAATTGGTACTATGAGCATTGGTAATTAGTTTATTTCCATAGCTTATACTCGTATGTATGTTAATTTCATGATTATTCTTAGTCAGAAATTGAACATAATATGTTTTGGCAAAATTTAATGAAAATGAGTTTATTTTGAACCAGTCATTTATATTTCCAAGCACTTTGTTAATGTAATTTATAAACGCTGTAGGACTAGGTTTTGAGATAAGTATACTAGTATCATCAGCAAATAAGGCTGGTTGAGATATATCTGTTATAATTCCTGGTAGGTCATTTATATGAAATAAAAAGAACAAAGGACCAAGAATTGAACCTTGCGGGACGCCGTTTTTTATTTTCACCCAGTTAGAATAGATACTATTATTGGAATGGCTACTGTCTATCAGAACTCCTTGATATCTACCGTTTAGATAGGATTTTATCAGTGTATTGGCTTTACCTACAATTCCATAAAATTCCAATTTAGTTAATAATATATTATGGTTCACACAATCGAATTCTTTTTCCAAGTCACAAAATATTCCACCAAAAGTTAATTTTTTATTCAGAGCTAGTAAAATATCATTTATTAATTTGAAAGAGGCCTTTTCCGTTGATGAGCTAGCTATTTCTAAAGCCGTATTGTTCATTTACTAATATATAACTACCGAGTTTAATAAAGCATCAAGATGCAAGTATTTACTTTACTAGCAATGTATTCCTTGCATACTCAATGTCTCCAAATCGTCCAGACGGGCTCTGAGACCCATCCAGCCTCTTACTCAATGGGTATCGGGCTTCTTTCCCTGGAGTAAAGCGGCCGGGGCGTGACGTTGACCTCACACAATGAATAGAGCCATGGATCAGAGTAGAGCTACAAATCTACTCTCTCTATATGACTTTATGGTGTGAACAAGGGCAACTTTACTTTGACTATTTACATAGTCAGTGACATGTATCAACTTAAACAGTCATCTTCGTGACTTGGGTACCATTAATATTACTAAATGAAAGAAGTTTCTTAATGCTGATACATTCCGTAACTACGCTCTTTCAAGCAAACATACAATCATATATGTTTTAAAACTTTCGCGGCGACATGATTCAATATAGTCTTCTCGGGCGCACAGCCGCGTCAGTTCGTTTGAATACAACGTTTCGGGGACTAGCTCCGTCCCCATCCTCAGGCAAAACTGATTTGTTTTGCCTGAGGATGGGGACGGAGCTAGTCCCCGAAACGTTGTATTCAAACGAATTGACGCGGCTGTGCGCCCGAGAAGACTATATTGATACAATCATACATTACTATAACAATGAATTAATGTGAACTGTGGACTATTTCATGTGCTTATAACCCAGATAGCTTACATGCTCAGACAATATTATGCTGACGAAACATCTAGTCTTCTCAACTGAACACACTTTCATTCTCTTTCATATATGCCTCTGTTCAGGGGTACCATACTTCTTCCACTTTTCCATTACCTAAATTTCCCTACTAAGGAAACCTCAATATGAGTAACAGCACTCACACGATTCGTGGCGTCCACATCACAGACTATCGACCAAAACGACGGCATGTTAGATGAATGCGGATTGATGCTGAGATCCGTGTCATGAATGTAGTGTGCAGATAGAGAGAAAGAAAAGAGATAGCAATGAAAGTGAGCAAGCAGAAGACGGTATTATCTTTTATCCCTCTTGAAACATGTTTTCACGTCTCTGTTCCTTAAATATTCGCCTCCTCTTCTCGGTGCATATTGGTAATCCGTGGTATCAACATTTCCCAATGGTTACATCTTCAATTTCTTCTTCTAACCTTCATTCAGGTTATATATACAAAATGTCCACTACAGAATCATGACAACTCATTCTTCAATATATTTATTATAAAAGATGAAAATAACAAACTCGCAGCAAAATTAAGGGCATATCATGAAGCGTTTCCACCAAAAGTGTGATCCAATCATTGCAATATGTACTCTGTGAGTTTCGCGTAACGTATTGAAGCGAAAGTTCATTCTATGATTGTTTTGTGAACAACTACTCTGTACTCATATTTGTATGCGTTTATGTTGTAGTCTACTATTGAAAGGTTGGAATGAATGGAATTTAAACAATTCGCCATTTTGCGCCATCTATCGATAAGAATTGTTTCCCATCTTATTTCAAATGAATGTTGCAAATCCGCATTAAATAGAACAGCGGAGTAGGGCATGAGAAGGCAATATGAATAGAGTATTAAACCAACTGTTGGTTCGGCATTTTGCACATATAGGCACCTATAGTAAACAAGTAATTCAATACAAACAGCAGAGCCCCTAACCTTACATTGTTAAGATAGTTTCCAGTACGATGTGGACTATGGCTGTAGGGCCAAAAGGACGAAGTTCTTCAAGCCCCGGCCCAGAATTTGAAGTGCGATAAATCGTTCACACTTCGTCCATTAGTGTGACGAAAACTAGCAGAAGATACAGTATAACTGTTTAATACAGCACGTTTAGTCGCGGCTGGTTGCGTAGTAGGAGATGGCAATAGGTTGTAGGGCCCAACAGCTGGTTGCAAACAAATGCTTTGGGAAATGCAGTGTGCGCACAGCAGAGTATCATAAGAGAGCCAGACCCATCTATACTTTCAGCAAGAATGTGATTCAAGAAACGGGAGAAAGGATATGTGAACAGTATCATCAAAACCGTCGGACATTGTATACATCCAAGAAGTTGGCTGGCACACCAAGGCTTTCGCCCCAAGAGGTAAGTGTTGGTACTGTTACACACGTCGGCTAATAAAAATCACTGCTTGGTTAGTTACGGACGTATCAACAGCTGTCATTAAGCGCTGATAGTATTGGTGGCTATTGGTAAGTGGTACACAGATGTGTGGAATGAGTTATGAGAAAATGGAAGTAGCCCAAGAAATGTGCTTGGACACAATTTTTTCCGCCACTTACTCTATAAAGAATCATCTAATGAATGCTAGCTCAGGAAGTGCGTTATGTGCTGGATGTTGGCCAAACCGACGTTTTTTTTTTTCGGTAGTTATTACAGGGGGCTCAACAAATGTTGGCTTTAGTTCACCAATCACACAAAAACTCTGCCCACTAGACATTTCTGAAAAAGAGAAACTGTGCTTACAATGCCACTGTGATCACTCCAAACCACCCTACTTACTGTCACATAACATACAAGACATTAAATATTGTCCTTTATATTGTATGTAATGTTGTATTTTACTGTTCAGCATCTGCGGAGAAATCAGAGAGTGGGATAGAAATTTAACACTTAAGTTTAAAAACTTTCCCACTTGTTGGCTATGATTTTTCAGTCGTCAAGATTGAATAGGTTTGTTGAACCCTGGTTATTACCTGCTATAGGCTGAATGGTTTTTCTTTGTAGTTTTGTTTAACAAGCCATTTTTGCTTGTTTTAAATCTCAAAGGTTAACACATTTGCAGTGTTTTATGTACATGATGATTTGTTTTGTGGTCTATAAAAGTGGGGAATTTCTTGACTAGCTGAGCAACTGTCAGCCTCTCAATAAAACTCAGCTCCATGGAATTAGTTATATGCTTCATTGTCACTTTCCAATACAGATATTTTTCCATGGTAGGTAACCAGCATTCTTCGTGCCCATGAACACACCCAAGAGTTTACCTCTGCTGGTTCTGTCAAGTCATATGACTCAAATCAACTTCCATCCAACAACCCTATTGAAGATACAAGAACTGAGGCACGATGTCTGTTGACAAAAGGTGAGCAAATTTAGTCACCTTTGTGACAGCAGGAATAACAAAATCTACAAAATTCCTTCCAGTATGTAAAAAATTTATTGATATTCTTTTGAAATTGTTTGTCATCTAGAACAAATGTGTGAATCGTAAAATAACTATTTCACTAACACCACTAACTTTTATTTCAAAACTTGGGAAAATTTTACAATTTTGTGACCACATGTAGGCCATGTGCAGCTGTATTCTGGTGGTAAATTTTAACATGCAGTCTAACCTTCTTGACCTATCCCCAGCATAGGGTTTTGTTTACTAATATCAATTCCCACACAATCCATTGTAATTTACTCAGTGCCACTGGTCAGTGTTGTTACATTATACCAAAAATGGTTTTTAGTGTAATGGTTCTTCACAGAATACTCAGAGTGGATCAAAACTGAACCTCATGAACACATCTTACTAAGGACTAGCAAAACTCCTCTTCTTCATCCAGGTTTTTCTGAAAGTAAACTGTGCTGAAGTTGCTTATTTAGTATGACAGTCTTATGAATACACATTTCCATTTACCAGTTTTCTTATTTACCACTGTGGTGCCATGTGAATAATTTATGAAGTATTTGCCATCCAGTGAAGCAGTGGATGTTGATCACCTTTGCACTATAGAATCGATTATGATTACCTAGACTGGAGAGAAAGAGCGTAAAATGGATGGCACTGTATAAAAGGTGTCTATATATAAGATAAATGGTATTAAACTGCAAGCAGAATTAAGTACTTACATTCCTTGATGTTAAAATGATCACAAATATTGTCTCATGTATTGGACCCAAGGTCAACAGAAGTTGCATTCACACAAATTTATAGCATTTTCCATTGCTGTATAGTACAGGTAGTATATTAATATTTGATATTGAAACTACAAATAAATGAAAACATTTCTACATTGAAATTATTGCTGCACATGGTATCTGGCTGTCTGTGCAGAAAGCAAAGACTTTATGTCATTGTGTGGACACTAGTTTTATGCAGGTGACTCAGCATTTCAGGGTTGTTTAAGTTGTACTTAAGGATATGCTAATATTTTTCCCCTCTTTTTTTAATAGGCCTATTGCTGGGAGTGTTTGATGGACATGGAGGGGCATCGTGTGCTCAAGTAATTGCGAAGAGACTTTTCCATTACATTACTGTATGTTTGCTTCCAACAGATATTCTTCATAAATATCTCAATGCACTGGAAAATAATAAGCCCATGGAACTTCTTGATATATATAATGACAAGCTAGAATTAGTAGATGAACTTAAGATTTTGTATGAAGCAAGTTTCAAAACATTTGTTAAAGAATTGTCTGAAATTAAGGACAATCAAAAAGATTTCCATATGAAAGAAGCAATGGAAAAGGCATTTCTTCGTCTGGATTCTGATATGTCTAACGAGGCTTTATGTAAGAACAATGGAAAAGTAAATATGAAAACCTTATCTGTAGCCATGTCTGGTGCAGTAGCATGTGTTGCACATATTGATGGGCCACACTTACACATAGCTAGCATAGGGGATTGTCAGTGTGTACTGGGAGTTCTCACTGATGTCAACACATGGACTGCCAAGAAACTGACAACAGAACATAACACAGACAATCTTGAAGAAGTTCAACGAATTCTCAGAGAACATCCAAATAATGAAAGAGATACTATAATTAAAATGGAGCGACTCCTGGGACAGTTGGCCCCTCTGAGGGCACTTGGAGATTTCAAATACAAGTGGAACAAAAGGACACTGAACAGCACTGTACTCCCATATTATGGAGAGACTGCAATTCCTCCAAATTATTACACACCACCATACCTTACAGCACGTCCTGATGTAACACATCACAAACTCACTCCAAAGGACAAGTTCTTAGTGATAGCATCAGATGGGCTGTGGGATCTTGTGTCACCCTTGCAAGTGGTACGGCTGGTAGGAGAACATATGAGCGGTAAAGTAACACTAAGCCCGTTCAAACTTCCTTGCAAGGACATGCAAATTTCTGACATCAACCACATGCTGCTTCAACGTAAGGAGGGACTGAAAATGAAACCGACTGACAGGAATGCAGCAACCCACTTACTAAGAAATGCTTTGGGTGGCACAGAATATGGTATTGATCATGTAAAACTGTCTCAGTTACTGTCAATACCACAGGAGTTAGTCCGTGGTTTCAGGGATGATATAACTATTACAGTCGTGTACTTTGACTCTGAGTACTTACGGCATTGCCCGCCATAAATGATTAAGGTAGTGTAAATACAGTTACTGTACATACAGAAAATGCTGTAATAACTTATTGTCACTGTTCTCAAATGACATGCTTTGTTATTAATTACCCTTTCCAGATGTTTTACATTTGTGGATGAATATAATTTTGAAGATAATGTGGTCTCATAATTTTAAGATATTGAACATTTAGTGACAAGATGATAGCCATATCTTTTTCCAATACATACACTATTAAAATGTGGTCCTCATGCTGTGTCTCTGAGAAAGTTGCAGATGAAAGACCCATACCACAGGTCAGATGAGCCAGATGAATCAAGGCTACATCCTCATCCTATTTTTAAAGACCCATTTTAATTTTATGCTCCCATCTACACTTAGGTCTCACAGGTGGTCAGTTCCCTTCAGGTTCTCTGATAAAAATTTCTGTATATATTTTGCTTTCCTGTGTGTGCTACAAGTCACACCCATCACATTCTCCTTGATTTGATTATCTTGATATTTGGAGAAGAGTGTAAAGTATGAAGTTCACATTGTACCATTTTCTCCAGCCTCCTGTTACTCCCTTTCCCTTACATCAAAAACTTTCTGTAGCATCCTTTTTTCAGATACAATCTACATTTTCTTGTGCTGAGACTAAGTTTCATACTGATACAAAACAGGCAAAACTATTGTTTTGTATATTTTAATCTTTACATTCTTAGGCAGGAGATGGGACAATAAAATATTCTCAGTTACCAATCATTCCCTTTTTTTAATCTGCTCTTAACTCCCTTTTGAGTGTCATACTAAATTGTTAGTCATGCCCATATACATATTTGGTATTTTGTCATGGTTTCAAGGGATTAGCTGTCTTAATACTACAATTCTCTCCAGCGATCTGGTGATGAGATAGGAATATACAGTTCTAACAGAATTTTTGTGTTCTTTATGGTATCGGTGTTTTCACCCAGTAAATTAATGTCAGCATAAGCCAGTAGCTGATGTGTCTGATAAAATTCCAGTTCCTCCTGACTTCCTTGGACCTAAGCTGAAGCTATCCCTCTACAGGCCTGGACAGGCCCTTAGGGCTCCAGGTGGTTGAGACTCCAAGAATTTCTAAACAGTCAGTACATGAAGGTGGCATGGTTGTCATCCCTATGCACCAGCCACCTTTATCCCCAGGAGACATCCCTGGTACACATTTCTGTTAGAGGCTGGGTTGGCTCCAGGGCCATAGTGCGGCCAAAAGGACTCCATCGGGAATTGTACCTGCGACCTCCCAGCTTGTAGTGCAGTGCTTCAACCAACTGCACCACTGCATACCCCCTTTCTTGGACCTATCTGATGGTGTATTATAAACAAAGTTGGGTTCTTTTCTATTATCCAGGGTACCTAAGAAGACAAAGTTCATCAAGCACTACGTAAAATAGAGCACTTGATAATGGTGAAAATTTTTTGTTTCTCCTCCTCCTTCGCTCTCACTACAGCCTGATTCAGGCCTTGACCACCTCAACTATGCTCCCCATTTGTTCTTATTTTATGCTTTGGTCTCCAACCCTTGATCCCCAGGATGTGTTGGAATGTCAAATTCTTCCATTGCTGGAAACAGCTTATTTCTCCCAACACTATCATGGGCTACTTTGACATCAATTAGTACAGCCTTCTGTTTGCTTGGTTGTCTAAGTTTGCTCCATCTGGTTAACATAGTTTGAGGATTTCAACATGTTTTTATATGGGGATATGGTCATCAGCCCCATGCCACAACCCCCCACCCTGGAAGACCATGGTATCCCTCTTTGTCTGGCAGCTTGCTTGAAATCAGTCTGTCATGGATGATCCTACCACCATTTAGGCTGCCGCTAGCATAACTTTTTGAGTTCATTGATGCATGCAAGCCCCCTCACCTGGCAAAAATATGCATTAAAAAAGCGAGAGGTACCATCAAGGGACTTTGTTTCTTTCTTAAGTAGTTAATATGCTGGAACAGTCAAGAATAAATGATACCTTCACTTGCTTTTCTCTTTACTCAATTTCTCTCTGCCCTTTTAGGGAAGTAAAAGAAGTGTGTATGTTAACAAATGGTATGGGCATGCCTGTCCTGTTGACATACGTTTCACAAGTTTCTATGCAGCTGCTTTTCAGATTATGCATTAATTATTTACTAGTATAAACCTGTTCAAATTCCAACAGGAGAATTTGTTAGTTCCCAAAGATTCCACAGATGTCCACTTTGTTGATAAACTATGATACATGTTAGCAACTGAGGAATACTTGTAATCACACTTTCACTGATTATGCATGTATATAATGTTCTTGGGCAGTTTGTGACTGTAATACCAAATGAAGATAGTTACCTATCACTTCTTTTTATTGCTGCAGCCTTGTTCTCCCATTCATAGCTACTAACAACTCTTGATTCCTACATGATAGAATGGTAAACTTTGACAGTAAATTATAAGATATTTGCCAAACATAGACCTTTCAAACAGGGCACAAATTGAACTATTCCTTTGTAAAATTATTTTCTTGCCCTCTCAGTCCTTGGTTTTATATTTCAGCCATTTCAATATGCTTTGAAAAATTGTTTGAATGAGCCAATATAAGATTCAGCTTAACCTAATCCTTTTATGAATCCTTTTTTGTCCTTTTAGTCCTTGACCACAGACATTCTGTTTTTGCCTGTTTTATTATATTTGCTAGTGTATTTCACATGAGCTACACCATGACCTATTTTACTTAACTTCAGTTATAATACATCATTCTGTGGGACAGATACTGCCATGGCCAAACCCTGCCTGATCCCATGGATTGATTTTGATTACATTTGGCATGACATGTTCTGTGTGTCTGTGGGCCTAGAAACACTCTGTAATTGTTTTCTGAGGGTAACAACCTGATGAATGCTGGTAATAAGAAGATACAAATCTTCATCTTTGTTAGCTTGAGATCAGAACTGGTAATTGTGATGAGGAGTTTTAATACTTACAATTTGAAGTAATCAATATACTCAACAACAAACATGATATGTAATGCAATGTCATAATTTTTCATGACTCAGATTGTTATTAGTTTGCCCCTCACCACAGATGCCAGGGTTCAATTCTGGGCCAGTTCATGTGGTATTTGTGATGGACAAAGTGGCAATGGGAAAGGCTTTTCTCAGAGTACTTTGGTTTTCCCATCAGCATCATTCCCCCACTGCTCACATTTTCATTCATTCATTCACTCATCTATCACCAACACTACATAATCTTAGCAATGACAGCATTGTTAAATCTCTCTCTCATGCACGCACTCACACACACACTTAATGTCATAATTTTTATACATCTGTGTGCTTCAGAGAATATCTGAACATATGAGACATAAAGTATCACTAAAATGGTAAAATTACATAATTTGTGCTCTACACCCTGTATTGTTTGGGTGAATGACATGGGAACATGTAATAAACATGGAGAAAATAAAAAAAAAAGTATACAAAATATTGGATAGGAAACCTCAAGGGAAAAGACCATTTCATTGACTTAGGAAACACTACTAAAATGGATCTTTCAGATAAGATATACAGGTGCAGATTGGACTGAACCAGCTTAAGAGAGGGCCCCATGACAAAACTTTTGTGAATATGGTAATAAACCTTTTGGACTCCATAGAATAAGAAATGTCTTTACCAACTGAAAGCTGTGAACTGTTCAAGGAAGACCTTGTACACTGCCATTACAAAAATGTTTACATAATTTTTTTGGTGACTGACCACTGCATTGCACAGGTCACTGACTTAGTAATAATGAAATTAACTGAAGCTGCCAACCTATCACATACTGACAGGTGCTGAATACTCACTGCATTTATGTTGGGTTCAGATTGGCAATTCTCTCCTGTCCCCATGGGGATTCTTGATATATTCTTCTCGACTCATTCACTGTTGGGTCTCCAGCTGAATGTCTTTATCCTGGCAGATATCACAGTTTTTGCTGTACTGTCACTTCCATCCCCAGCCCAGTCAGTAATTACGAATGACAGAAGACTGAATATCGCTGACATACTGCAGTGCAACTAAATGCAATGTAATCAGATGTGGGAAACAGTTTTTTTCATTTAACTTTTCTTTAATTAACGCTAAGTCCTTTATTGCTGTGGTACATACAAAAGCAGAATACTGTACACATATGACCAGTATTCTAACTGCAGATTGTTTTAAAATTGGTTCAAATTTGAAGCACTCATTATTTTTCTTGGTAGTGATGTCACATTAAATTCTGATCTATTGACTTGTATTTTCGTAGAATATTGCAAGAAAACTCCACTTAGTGCACAAAAGATTTCCAGCAAGCTGGCATGTCTTCTATATATACAGTTTAAAACCTAACTTGCCTGTTTATTTCTTTTTAATGCTGTAGTCAGTCAAATGGCCATGTGTGGCTGGGTGACACACATATATATATGTATGTATACATAAAATACCACCCACAACAACACGCAAAATAATGCAAGCTGTCAATAAAAATTGCACAGTAATTTTGATTTCACTACCTCAGTCTTCCAACATGGATTTTGCCATTATCAAGTACTGTTATGTAATTTGTGTATATCAAAGTATTATGCAGTGTTTGTGGCTTTCCAAGCCTGCATGAAACGTAAAAGGAAATTCAGGGAAATTACAAGATAGTGGTCAATAACAATTAACACTATGTACACTTTTCCATTTGTTTACAATTGATCACAATAATTTTTAACATCCTCATTCAATAATATAGAGAACAAAAAAGGATACACATATTATTTATTAATTAAACACATGCCACCTGGACAAGCCACACTGTCTTGGACGCATGTGACCGTGTGCAAAAGAAACATGTGGTACTGAAGGCTATGGTACCACGAAGAGGAAAATAGTATGTATAACAATGCAAGTTATCCTTCCTGACCAAAATCTTCTTTGAACTTTTCTAGTTTTGCTAGATCTTCATCATTCACTGTGGGTTTTGAAGTGGCAAGCGATCGCATCATGTCACTCTGTTAACAAAGGAAAACTGTATCAGGGAAGCACCATGATGAGAGAGACCTTCGACCTGTGTTTAGAACATGCCAATGCTGTTACAGCATTAGTGTTGCAGCTGGATAACTGGGAGGACAGAAACCATTTGGGACATATAGGCATACATAGGAGGATAAAAATAAAATGGCTCTTAAGCAAATGGGGTGTGAGGGGATGAACTGGACTCAACTGGCTCCGGATAGGATCCTGTAGCAGGGTCATGTGAACGTAATACTAAAACTTTGGATTCCATAAAAGGTGGAGATTTTATTCACTACCTGATGACCATTACTTTCTACAGAACGCTTATCCAAGACATTATGTTTCAACAGACAGTGCAGAAAATGTACTTGCTGCTAAGTTATGGCACCCACACATTATGCACATGGCTAGTGCACAACTATTTCAAAATTGGCCTATTAAATACTATTGCCAACCTAAACTGGTAGTTTTACTCTTATGTCACTGACTTCTTGCTGTACAAAAGCAGCACACTTTATTTCACAATGTCAACACATAGAACCCAACTCTGATTACATTCTCTTGGGCCATGTGATTTATCAGACAGCACAAAAGCAACAGTGGGAAAATCTATTACTTTGAGTGATCAGAGCTCTGATAAATGAGTAAACTATGAACTGCTTTCACAACTTCCTCACAAAAAAAAATTACTTACACCTCAGTGTGGGAAACAGAAATGGAAAATCTGGCTGGTGCATTGGAAGTAAATACCATAAAACACCCTCTGTCTGCTCATAATGCTGTATGACCTATAGCAGGGGTGCACAAATCCTGGATGCCAGGTCACCATGGCAACTAAAGCTGGTGGCGCCTAAAATTTGTTCATCTGCAGTATGGCACTTGCTTCATGTCATCATTTTGGTGCCTATAATTCTGAGGTGGATCCTGATTTCTTTGGAAAATTTGTATAATCGTGACCTATAGTCTACCATATCAATCATTTTTTTGGAAGTGTGTTATTTAATAATGCTGCCAACTGCTAAGATGATATAGTGTCAGTGATAGGTGAATGACTGTGGAGTACTGGTGGACTGTAACTGTCGAGTAAACCTGCCCCAGTGCCACTCTGCCCATTACATATCCCGCACAGACTGCCCTGGAATTGAACCCACACCTCTGTGGCTATAGGCCAGCAATTAACAGCCTGAGCTGTCTGAAGTTACTTCAGACTACTATAAATAAAATGTAATAATTTTAATACAATAAAATTATCATTCATTTATGTCCAGCAACATTAATATAATGGGAAACTTATCAAATAAATATTTTAAAGGCATTTTTTAAAATTCTACAACTGTAAGGCTGGAAAATATTTCAAATGGTGGTAATACCTCGGCAGAGTCTTCAGTAAATATGAGATTTTGTCATCAGACTGTGATTCATGGAACTCATGAGATTTTGGAATGAGAGTTACTATTATTATTCCACCTTAGCTCAGAAAGCAATGGACTTTCATCAGAAACTTCTTTAATTTAATGGGTCAGCTTCCAAATTCAGCAGTGTGTCATTACTATATATTTATGTATCTTCATCAACATCTGAATAAAAATCACTGTTTGAGTCTTTCCTCCAACTCATAGTTTTGCAGGAGGGCACGCAGTGGCGCAGTTGGTTGAGGCACTGCGCTACAAACCGGAACGTCGCGGGTTCGATTCCCGATGGTGTCACTGGAATTTTTCACTGACATAATCGTTTCGGTCGCACTATGGCCCTGGGGTCGACTCAGCCTCTAACAGAAATGAGTACCAGGAATCTTTCCTGGGGGGTAAAGGCGGCCGGTGCGTAGGGCTGACAACCTTACCACCTTCATGTGCTGATTGTCTAAAAACCTGGGAGCCTCGACCTCCTGGAGCCCTAAGGGCCTGTCAAGGCCTGTAATGGGATTGCTTTACCTTTACCATAGTTTTGCAGAATTTCATTCACTTCCTCAAGTCACGTTTGAAGCACAAAATGTCTTCTGCTTATTGTGTGTACCTGTATTAGATTCAGCCAGCATATGATATATACTGTACTGCCAAAATAACAGGATCAGCAAGACATTCTCGTCATTCCCAATAGATGTCACAAGCACACAGACTGCTTTTACAGCTCTCACATATGAATAGCCATTGTCTGGTAATGCCAAACCTTTAAATGCCTATATGAGACAATAATCTGTCAAGACATCACTGCTGGTCATGCTAGCATGACTAGTCATGAAGGGGTTTCAACCATTTGGTGATGGAATTAAATGCCATCACCTTAATATCATCAACAATATTATTCCAACTTTTAGTATTATTCCCAAATATTTGTCTTTTGCCACATTTTCAATGGATGCGGAACAGAATAGAATAGAATAGAAGTAGGGCGGGCACCAGAATGTCCCATGCACATCGACCATTTCTGATCCTTTGTGCAGCCCTTATATTCATTTATTTAGCAGCCCTGCACTTTGAATAAAGTGCAGTAACTTGCTTACACAGATATCCTTAAAGTCCCCTGGTTTCATAAAATGATACCCCAGGTACCTGAATCTTAATGCAGCCAAGGCCTCACAGTCGCCGAGAACGTGAGGCCGTTTCAGATGCCTATTTCCATCTATCGCACTTGGGACTGTCTGCTAGCCCCAGTTTAAACAAGTGTCCCTTTAAATGACAGTGTCCTGTGAACAGCCCTGTCAGTATCCTTAGCTGGTTTCTGTTCAAAGTGAGTAACTCTCCAGCTCTTTTAGCAGAGGGTCTTTTGAGAAAGTCTGTCTTTGTCCATGAATGGACTGTCAATATTCTGTATTTCAACGGATGTAATGACTATTCTTACATTATAATTTTGTTCTATTTTCTGATGGTGACAAAATATATTTAATTTTTACTCCTTTTCCATACCAACACATTTTGAGGTGAACGTTCCTGTTTCTTAAGCATTTTGTTCCTAGTTGTATCAGTCCACTTTTTCAGACATGAAGGTCAGTCACCTTCATCCTATTTAGAAATGTTCCACACTCATGTTTCCAATTATTAAGTTGACAACACAGACCAAAAGCTGATGTGATCATTCAGTTTATGTCCAACTCAATATCGAACCCACGTACATGGTTAGATTATCCACCATGTCTTACTCATTTCCTGGTAGTCTGAGCACTGTGCATTATTTGTACAATAAGCCACACAAATTTACAGCTATACAAAAGCTTAGGAGGCAGACTGTGTTGCAAGGGTATAATTTTGTAACTTTTTGTGAAGCAGTGAGCAGTGATGAATTCTATGCACTACTACCTTATTTAACAAAAGCATGATTTTACTTAAACAGTCATATAATTTCCTCTTGGACTGTTTGACCCTTGAAGATGGGACCAATACGTTGTCCCAAAATGTCAGTAAGTAACTACCAACCTACACTGCGTAACATTCCAGAAGAGCAAAGATCTCAGTCACATAAATACATATAACAGATACTGGTCAGCAGACAAGCCCAGATGAATACACAACATATTACATGACATTAAAGTTGGGGTATGGTGTGCTGTCAGTGCAAAAAGAATAACTGGATCGACCCTCAACACAAACAATTCAGAAAGATACATTGGACAAATTCTCACACCATCTTTCAAAAACTTATGTAATGACAGAACGAATATGGATTCTTCCAGGAAGGTGGTGCAACCACCCACACAGTCAACAATTCAATGGCTGCCTTACAAAACATTTTCTGGGGAGAGAATAATCACTCATTTTTGTGGGCCTCCTCATTCATGTAACCTGATGCCATGTGACTATTATCTGTGGGGAAGTTTGTAAGGCAATGTTTATAATGACAGTCCAAGGCATAAAAGGAATCGTCAAGCACACAGCACTGGCAGTGTCTACACAAGACCTTCAAACAGTTTTTAATGTGTTCACCAGGTGTCAAGCATCTCTGAGTGTTGAAGAATGTCACTTCCCAACACCTGCTTTAATATGTGGTAAGTTCTATTATATAAGACACAGAGTTAATGCATATTTTATGAGTCATTTCCACATAAAGTGGGACATCTGTAGTTCCCAAATTACCAAAAGTTAAGACTACAAAACACTAGATTGAAACTCACCACTGTAACTGGTGGCTCAAAGAGTTTATCACCCTCCACATCCATCCAAGTCATTTCAATTGCACCAGGGCATCCAGGTGAGCAGGGTGTAAGGAGATCATCCACGATAACATTAGGATCTGTATGAGATGGCCCCCGGACATACCGGAAGTGGGTAGCAGTTTGAACTTTTCTTACAGGCTGCATCAGTGCATCTCTCACCACAATACTAATATCAGCACCAGAATACCTGTGACAAAAGGACACCATGTGTATACAGAGGATTTGTCTAACTGTCACAAAATATGTGAGCTGGAAATTATAAGTACTTAACTGCCTACTGAGGGTAAGGTAACCATGTTAAGTAGGTGCCATATGACCATGGTACATGGCATTCTCAGGCCGCAGATGGAGGAAGACAGCTATCACACATGAACGGAAACTGGCAAATGTGTCAAAAAAAGCTGTCACAAACTTACAGGAGGGAAGGTATGCGCAAAAGGCTAACTATCCCACACCACAAAAAAAAATGTTTGGATGTTATAACATTTCACGAAGCGCCTCTTTGAGAAATTGGGAGTGAAGGTGTGGATTGGATTCAACTGGCTAAGAGGTTCTAACAGGTAACTTTGGTGAGCACAGTAATGACCCTTTTGGTTCTGTGTTCAAGCACCATGTCATGTATATAGACAATGGTGAGAAGGTAAACCTCCATGCATTCTACATTTGCACTGAATTTCCATTCACTGCCAATGTAGATCACTTTTGCAGGGAGAGACCCAATAACCAGTGGCTAGGTGGCTGGGGGGATCTGGATTTTATGCCACAATGAAATACTCATGGCAGCAATTAAGCGGCACTTATTCTTTCAAAGCCACACTGATCATGTAATACTAAATACTGGGTAAATTCATTACCATTTTTTAGAAACTGCATAAAACAATACTTTGCACTGATAAATTCAATTTCATATTTTTTTAAATTTTCTCCAAGTCCAGTTTTGTATCATGTAAGAATGCACCAGCCTTTCAAGTAACTCAAGGTCTGCATTACTTGCATGGTAAGGAGTCAATTTAATTCAAATGTCACACTTCTTCTAGACTTAAAATGCCTTTTACAATAACCTATATTAAGTCTGAATCCACTAGATCAACTTAACATTCCTTTTATATTGCATTTACGTAATTTATTTATGCTCAAGCAAATATGCATTATTACATTTAATGAAGAACAGACAAATCAGAACTGCCATGTCTGAATGGTAATTACATATAAACTGGAATTAAATAAACACTATATTTTCAAAACATTTCAAATTCAAACTCTTTGCACACCCTCAATACAGCACATCTAAATGGTGTACAGTCTGAATCAGGGAGCTCAATATGAAAGTGTCACACAGGTCTACTGAACATAGACCCAGAATTTCTTTCACAGAAAGTTACCATTTCTGATCACCCATTTTAATACAGTTGTTATGACCTATCATGACTGGTTCTGAAGACTGAGATTGAGACCACATGGCTGGCAAGTTAGTTTCCCCCCACTCTCAGGTCAGCCAAGTTCTGTCTTTTACTAAGTGAAGTTGATTGCTTTCATGCTGTATGGAATAAGGCTCTCCTTCAATCACTTAATATTTGTGCTTCCAATGTTTGTAATGGTTCTACTGGTTCTAATTTACAAACATTGAGATTCTACTGTATACCTATCTCAGTAAATTCTAATTAAATCTGGTATGGTGGTTCATACTGAAAAATATGCTGAACAAACTTCATTTTGGTCGATTCTGGTCCACTATCCACACTACAGATATTATACCGCAGAGAGGGCCCCCCCCCCCCCAACCATTTTGTTAAATTACAGACCTGAAAGTGTTTCAAAATGAGGTTACAGATCCTAATCAGACCCACATTTCATAAAGTATACATTTCTTTGTATAATGTGACACTTTAGAGAAATTCACAGCACATTTTGAGCTTCATGTAAAGTTGGAGTTATGAGGAGGGAAACAGATGGAGTGAGCCTTTCTAACTCAGTCTGATGTCTGAGTTTCTGTGCCACATTACTCTTGAGCAATATACGCACCCTTCTGTGTTCTTGGCCAACTTTTGGAGATCCTCTTCTGTGAGGGTGTGTGATGTATTACCCAAATGCAACCTGAACATTGTGAGTCTGGCATGCTCCTCAGGAAGAGGAATGTAAATTCTCTTTTCAAACCTTCTTCGAATAGCAGCATCTAATACCCAAGGGATATTAGTAGCCCCCAAAACTAGTATGCCATCGTTATCTGTGCCAACACCTAAACAGAAATGAGAAAGAAATGGTTTGTTCACAAGCCTGTAAGAATACCTCAGGTATAAGTAGTACAGTACCTATTCACTGTCTGAATTGCTGTCCTAATGCAGTTATCTTTTTACTTATATATGGTAAAGAAATTCCCTAGTAATTGTCAGTTTTTATTAAGCACACCTGGGCACCTTGGTGTTTGCATCAACCAGCCACCTTACAGCACAATACTGAAATATTAAGTTTGTAATATTTTAACGTTATTCATTCCATGCATTGTGACTGATTTCTCATGTGCATATGTTGGCTTTATAAATGGGAAATTAAGTGTTTAAATTAATACAATATGCAAACTAGCAGATGTTGTTTTAACCTCTAATGCTAATCCTGCAACATGTCTAACTACTATATCATGAAGCACTCTCTCTTGTATGCCGACAGGAGATCTACAAGCACCTTAATGGTCAGAGAAGTGACGAAACTTTGGTCTTTCCTGATATTCCTTTTACTTCCTTTGACTTCCTGAGATTCATTTCATAATGTGAGCTTCCTATACAGCCACCAGCCATGACAGCTGATCAAAAAATAAATTAAGTAAAACATTTTCCATCTGGAGTTACAGAACCTTCTGTAGTAGGGTAACCATAATGACTGGCCCACGTGCCACTGGAAAATGAATGTGCTTCATGTGTAAATTAGGTGGCTGTTTTGTAATGTACCTTGCATCTGAACCAGAAATTCAGTTTTGATTCTTCTTGCTGATTCAGATTCATTGTCAGAGCGTGATGAACAGAGTGAATCCACTTCATCAATGAATATGATACTTGGTTTATGTTGCCTTGCCAGTTCAAACAAGTTCTTCACAAGTTTCTCAGATTCTCCAAGCCACTTGGAAACCAGGTCTGAAGATGAAACTGAGAAAAACGTGGAATTGTTTGCCTCTGTTGCAACTGCCTTTGCTAAGAAAGATTTGCCAGTTCCAGGGGGCTGAAAAAAGATTAATGTGATGAAAGGTTGCCCAGACTTAGGTGTACTTGTGAAATATATAAGCACCACCACCAGACCTTTATAAGCTATTTTTGCAGTTCAGTACCACTGTATTGAAAAATACACCAAACCGCACACAAACAAAAACTACTCCATCACAAATAAATAGAACCATCACCTACCATAAGGATATGGATGTAATGTCTCTAATGTATGAGCAAAATGTGAAAAATATAGATGAAATATGGTACATGTATTCTGGATGCATTATTTGCTATTTTGTACACACTTTTCCACATGTCTTACACTTTCCAAGACAACAGTGATTGTTAGGCTGTCATCTCATAACTTATGAAATCTGAAGGCAGTAACACAGTGGGTGTGCCAGATTCTTACACTGTGTTTACATTTCCTACAATGTTTTGCCTCCTGCTCTCCAAAATTTTGTACCTATCAACCAAGCACATTACACCATATTCCAAAACAAGTAATTTTAATAGCCTCAAATACAAACTGTATGTCCAAGGGTAGCTGAGAGCAAGGACAAACTACTATTCTGAGCTCGCACAAAGTCGGAAGCAGAAGTTATTCAGAAATGTCAGGGCCAACATGTGGAAAAGAAAAAGTACTTTGTCAGTTATGACTTCTGATATGTTGTATCAGATATTTTCCATTAGTCCAAAGATTTATAAGCAATCTATCTGGGTGCTTTGATTGGAACAGCAGAGCAAGTTTATAGGAGACAACGTTCCATCGGCTGACAGCTGGAAGCACGTAAGAAGAAGGAGAAGAAGAAGAAGTTATGACTTCTACAAGGGACTTCTTTTAAGAAATCATGAAATAAAAAAGTCAGACAGGATAAGACGCTGTACATATAACACTGCTTATGATGATGTGCTCTGATGTTTGTCTGTTATACGTTAACATAAATGATCTGAACAGTGCCTTCACCCTTTGGCGCTGGAATTAAATGCCTGGTGTGATGTGTAGAGATCAGAACTTAACTGAGAGCTGCACAAGGATTCCATCAAATGGCCATCAACTATACCTGATGCTTGGCATTTTTAGCAGCACACTGCCTTATGGGTATACCTGACATTAGGCACCAAAGGGTTAAATTGTTTTTAAGGGGCCCTGACTGGGTTGTACATTATATGCAGGGCTGAACAAAGCTAAGAGCATCTGACAATATTACAAGTGACAACCATGACCAATAAGTGGAAATACCTTTGCTTCTGCTTCATTGACAAATATGTTACCTTATATCAATATCAAGTATTACAAGGCAGGGTTCTTGAAGCCTTGTATGTTACGTGATGTACAGCCATTTACAGTATCATGGGTAGGTGCAGTTTCTTTAATGAAGTAGATAATTTGTGCAACTGGAGTGTGAACTATGCAAGCTGTACTTCAACAGCAACTCTGAAACACTACAGTGGCTACATGCGTTGCAACTAACCCTCTCTTCCTACTCTCAAAAAGCAGCCCTACAATATTTGTATTGAAGAAATGTTATGCAATTGGTGCAACAAACTTAATCTTTATATATATATACATAAAAGGCACACAGCAGTGACAATTTATTAACTATGCTTCAAAGAAACACTGAATACAGTTACTTTCGAATGTTTCTAGTCACGTCATATAGGTAAAACTTCCACATGAAGATAACAACTTCATGTCAAAATGTGTACATGGAAGTGATGTTTCACTAACCAATTATTACCTGATTATGTGTAAACAATATATAGAAATGGTGCCAAAGAGATGTTAGGAAACATTCCATTAGTGCTATAGTTCTGTAGCACAAGAATCATTATTGTACAGTACACCATATAAAGAAAACATTTTGCTGTCTGAATACTTTCAGTGGCATCCATCATGTTACAGACCTGTCAAAATCAATCCATGGAAGACTACATAAACATAGTAAATATGGACAACTGTATATTACAGACATCCTCACTGGGTTTTGTGTATTCACTCACAGGCTACTTCAGTGTAACATATGTTAAATAGAGTTGCTAAGCGGGGACAGTGTAAGGTAAGTCTCACCCCAAAAAGTAATATTCCTTTCCAAGGTATTCTTTTTCCAGTAAATAGATGTGGGAACCTTATTGGTAAAATAACAGCCTCTTTCAAGGCCTCCTTTGCTCCTTCTAGACCAGCCACATCTGACCAATTCACACAAGGCTTTTCCATCACAATGGCACCTTCGAGCTTGGACTGTAACTTCTTCTTTTCTGGATCATCAGAATCACTGTCACTGTCACTTTTTTTGTCATCACTCCTGAAAAAGAAAAGCACAATAAAGTTGTCAGGAACAAAAAAGAAAATGTTTTCCTTGACAAAAACATGGAGAAGATCTTGCACTCCCAGTTGATAGAGAAAAAAATTGTTATTCATATTTTAATCAAAACATAGGAGAAACATTGTGAATTTTCAGGGAAACAGTACAATTGTTACAGGGAAGTGCAAGTAAAGAAGAAATAAAAGAGGGGGGGGGGGGGGAACTATGTCAAGGACCTTAAATTTCTAAATTTTAATTTTAATTTGTTGAAATTTTAAGTAACACATAAAACAATTTTACAAATTATATATATATAAAAACACTTCATAATCTGATGCTGATTTTCACAATACAACTGCATGTAGAAACAATAAATATGGCTCTAATATTGTACTATGCTAGAACAGTGTTCTTCAACCAGTGGGACATGTCCTGCTGGTGAGACTTGATGGTCTCCTGGTTGGCACTTTAGGCTTTGAAAGCAAGAACTTGCATTAGCACTAAAATGTAAATAATCATAAAAACAGACAGCTTGGAAAAAGAAGAAGCCCTTCTTTTTTTACTGTGGTGGTGCTAAGGTTTTATGAAAAAATGAACAGTGGGAAACAAAATGCAAAAGGTTGTGTTGTAGCGGTTATACCACCATGAATCAACCACAAGAGAGCCTCATTTGTATATATATATATATTCATGAAGGAGAAATGGCTTGATGAAATGGTAGAGCTTTAAAGCTTAAAGCTAACTTACAAAGTATAGTTCCACTCATAAGAGTTCCAGAATCAAAGTATTTTGCACAACCTTCAAACATACACATGCATGTTAGGCCAGTGCTTGGCAATTTCCGTGTTAGGCTAGCACAGCACTTAGAAAGTCAGTTGCCAAGCCTAGTATCTTTTACAGTACAGGTCACACCTCCCTTATCTAGGTCCCTTGGGACCTGGCTGGCACCAGACCAGGGAATTGTCCAGACCATGGTGGTCAGCATATTCTGATATCAAAACACAGGATTTTGTAAAATAAAGTGCTAGTGCTGTACATTGTTTTAAAGCACTGGCACAAAGCAATAAGTAGAGGAAGCAAAAACAGAACTCTTCCACAGTGATGCTAACTTACCCACCCCAGAACGCACTGCACATAACCAAAACACATTACGATTTATGAAACTTACAATAAACATGCAAATTAGATAAAAAAAATGAAAAAATAGCAAATTATAACTTGAACTAAGACATAAGCATGCAACTTGATCTACAATATTCACAGATTTTTTTGTGGTTTTTGTTAAATTGTGCCATACATGGGAGGTGCCAGATCACGGAATTCCACATTAGGGAGGTGCGACCTGTACCAGCTAAACAATGATCATGCCCCAGACTACTTATTTCCAACAGCAAACAATCTGGACATCAAAATCTGCATTTAGCAGTCATTTATGATTGACCAGGGGCAGGCTCTTGTTAATGCAGTAATAACCTCTGGGTTCTATAAAATGCAAGGATTTCATTGACTAGCTGAGGACCTATCAGCTTCTCAAGAAGCACTCTGCTCCATGGTGTTAGTTAGTAATTGTATATCTTACAATGGTGGACATTACATCTGCAATGCCATTAGGTGACACACAGTATGGCTTCTGTTCTGATTAGAAGATACAGACCACTACAAATGGATCATCTGATGACAAAAAATTATCTGATTCCTAGTTCAAAGAAATTTTTGCCATGCCCTGCATTAGGTGATCAGTAGTTCATACTGCCTCCTAACTTACGTACATTAAATATATGAGGAGGTGTTTAGATTACATGTAGAGTAAAACAGATTCTTGGTACTAGTAAGATGACATATTTTACTTACTTGGAATTGGTTTCTCCAGCCTTCACTGGCTTCTTTGATTTACCTTTCTTTAAGTACTCTTTTAGCTTCTCTGCTCTGTCTAAATACTGAAGACACTTGGTCCTGATGCTATCCTTTGCTCTTTCTCCTTGAGCTTCATCTGAAACATTTACAGACAACTCCTCCAGACTCTTGTGCATACATTTTGCCCTACTATTCTCTTCAGCCTCATTCACTACCTAACCACCATGATGGTAAACTGCCTCTGTGCATAAGCAACATGCCATGGATGTACATAAGATAATGTAGGTAAAACACCAAACATTAGACCTTAAACACTGGACCTTATTTAGCCCACTGAGCTATTATAATGGCTTCACAACATCCAAAGATGAGTAAACAAGGTACTGCTGGCAAGAGGAAATGTGTAAATTGTATGATTCCTCAGAAACTTGAAATAATTAGAAGGCATGATAGTGGCAAAAGACAAAGAGAGGTTGTGGCTTCATACGACACTGGATCGTCATGTATCTATTATATAAAGAAATGGAAGGACCAATTATGATCATTTATGGCAGGTGAAAGTGTGAAGGGCCTTTTCAAGCAATACACATTAAAAGGGCCTAAATTTGCATAACTGGACAAGGTGTTGTGTAAGTGGTTTACAGCAACGCATTCCGAAGGAAAACCTGTGACTGGGCCTATGATAATTGAAAAAGTTGGTTCTTTTTACAATGAAATTAAAATAACTGACAAGTGCACATTATCTGAGGGCTGGTTGTGAAATTACCTGTAAGAACTTAGGCCAGTATAGGTACCATCCGATAACCCAAATGTCTGATAATCCAGCATCTGTCTGGTCCATGGGTGTCGAATTAATGGAATTCTACTGTATAAGCTTCTCAAGAACTCTGCTCAATGCAGTGCCCTGCATGGGCCATAGGTGAGTTGGCTATACTGCAGATGTGAAAAGATTGGGATGCTCTCACATGATGCCTACTGGTCTGCCACCATTAACCATCCACTGGACTCAGTGTGAACTGACAGAATTAAGACCCATTTTTACTCCACAAATGGTCACAGATGAATATCAGAATTCTGATCTATACTGAGACCCCAATTTCCTTTAAGACTGTATCAAAACTTTTTGGCAAACTACAAATGTGTTTCAACTTACACTTAATTGCATGTAGAAAGTACTCTACACCATGTTCATACAATCTTAGTGCTTCTTCATAATTCTTATTCTTATCTTCCTCTGTTGCCTTTGTTACCAGATCAATGGCTTTCTGCAGAAAAAAGAAAAGTCTTGAATAAAACAGTTTCTGAATCAAACACTCGCTGATTCGCAGTAACCACTTAAAGAAATTCATACATAAGAATACAATCTCTTTCAAGTAAACAACAGTTGAAATCTGCGGTCTTCTGGGGTATTTCATCAACATCGCAGCAGAAGCCTGAAATCAAGGTTAAACAACAATTATATACAAACAATGCCATCACGCTCAGTTTGTAACAGGTATAATTCATACTCTAGACATATAGGTACAAACCGCATGACTGACACTCTGGTTCTTTTCACAATTAAAAATTCCAGCACTGCTGTGTGGCAATGATGGGCCACATTCATGACAGGTAAAACTATCCATCTTTCACAATAACATATCTCAACCATAACAGTCTTCAACTATTCCTTCCTTTCTTTTCACTTGTCATTCACAGATGGCCAGGAGATAGCCTTCTTGTATCATTTAACCCCTTCACTGTCTCTATTCTGACAGCAGTTACTTTCTTCCACTGTTCTAATACCCCAACCCTTTAACTTCTTTATAATATAAAAATCACATCATGGTAGACATAAAGATTTTTCAAACACTGCCTGCTCAAAGCAGGCAGAAACTATTCATACACTTTCAATTCTTCTCCCAGAGTGCAGCAGCTGTCAAGAGGTCTTCCTCAGAACAAAATACTATGGCAAAAAAGAGAATATGAAACTGTCAATCAGCACAAAACAATAAGTGAAAAACAGTACAGTGTCTTTCAGATCTCAAGTAATATTATGTAAAAGACAGTTAAAGGGCTAACTAGTTTGTGGCAGTTGCTTTCTGTTCACCTACACAGTTAGCCAAAACATGTGCGACAACATTAATGAAATCTGTGAAAATACAGAAAGCCATAATGATAAAACCATTCATATAATATATGGAAACTTCACATTTATCTACATGTCTGATATCTGCTCCCTTTGTTACCCTGCAGATGTTCCAACTATAGCCAATTCTCCCACATTCACTGCAGCACATCTCAGTCTAACATGTATGCCACCTCTGGTGCACTGATGCAGCTCACAGAAGGTTAACACACTGGAGAACATCCCTCACGAATTTTCATACCAAAATCTAATAACATCAGACAAAAGGATGTAGCAGCAACAGAACATGTCCTGTGTTTCCAACCTATTTGCCAGGAAACAGTGTCAAGACAGGCATAGACCTCTGTATGGATATGTGGTGGTATGCCATCTTGTTGAAGAATCATGATACCATTGCCATAATCCTGTAGCTGTGGCATCAGGTAATTTTATACTATCACAGATGCAGTAAACAAGGTACACTGTGGAAGATATGGGGAAAATTGGACTATCACTTGAACATCTGCAGGGTAAACAAGGGAGCTCATATTGGATACCTGCAGATAACCTAATAATGTGGAAATGGGTTTGTCATTGTGGCTATCTGTATTTTCACAAGGTTTCAATGAAGCTGCCAAGTAGGTTTCCACTCACTCTGTATTGTTTCTTTGTGTTCTATCCATTGATTTCCAAGAAAATGGTGAGTCAAAAGGGTCAAAGTGTAAACTTTAAAAGGCCACTCCATGTGCAACAACAGGCCATTTACGGTCGCACACAAGGGATTAATAAAGTTGCAGAGTGATATTTCAGTTAACCTGTAGTTGAAAACAGAACAAAACTTTACCTGCAATGTAGATCCTTGCGCCATTTGAACAAATGTAGACCAAAACTTCTGAAAATAAGAAAAAAATAATTTTCAAGTAAAATGTAAAATTAACAGTTGTGTAGGAAAGGATGTTTCACTGGAATTTTTGTATTTGTCACATCCAATAAGACAGCAATGAGAATATAAGTATTAAGGCTGGCATGAAGAACCATGGAATGAATGAATGAATGAATGTATGTATGTATGTATGTATGTATGTATGTATGCATGCATGACATATACACAAAAAGAGACACGACAGCATCAGAGGTGTGCATATCAGACCTTACTATTAAATACGAGAGTTCTCAGCTTCACTCTTTAACCACGTCATCACGATTCTGATGCTTCCCTCTGCTGGTACAAATCCTCCTGCCACAACCTCTGACACCATCTGACTTCCTGCTGCACAGTTTATTCAATGGAAATAGAAAAAGCTATTCATATCCACCACATCACTTCAAGATTTGCCAATTCTACAGATTTTGTGACAAATTCTCTATATAAATTGGCTAAATTATATATATGATATTTAAATCATTTTTGCTGACAGCATATTACAATATGAGAAGTATACATAAATATTACTAACTCGACTGAAAACAAATTAACCCTATGGTACCAGAAATAATTCCGGGTGCAATCCACAGAACGACAGGATCTGAATTACAGGATTTAATTTTTTCATGCACACACTCACAAAAAGCAACAGCCCAAGGAAAGCTCAAACAGGGCTGTACAAAACTGGCCAAAATTGACCAACGCATATCCTGCATCATTTGGAAATTCAACCCTCCACCCTGTGATGCTGTGTGTCATTCAGTGCCAAAGGGTTAAATTGGTTAACATAACATAATTTCTTGGTAACTGAAAACTTCATAAAGTAAAGTAAAGTAAACCATGCAAAACCAAATTCACACTAAAGTTTACAGAAAATGCTAGTCTCCAAACGACAATGGCAATGAAATTATATTATGTTTGACCACATAAGACAAGAACACTCTTTGCAACTGGTCAACAGCAGGATCAAATCACAATCCCCAGAATGCCTGATGGGATGAAGATATCATTATGGGGTGCAGATTTAGGGTTTGGGTCAAATGTTACATTAAAATAACTTTTTCAGACAGATCAACATGGTAAATTGTAAAAAGCCCTGCATTAGAAAAAAGACAAGTCGAAGTGCCCAGTGTACTCTGCAAGAGACCAGGATTTAAACAGCCCACCCATTACTTTACGTGTTACTGGCTGACAGCTATAGTCGTTAGTAAAACTGTACCAACACATGCACCTTTTTATTAAAACAATAATAGTTTTAAAACAAGCCCTACATATGTTTCGGCCAGCTAACTGGCCATCCTCAGGGGCAACTAGCGATCACAGCGTAATCACGTTCAATAGGTTTATATTAAGATGTATGGGTGTTGTATAAAAACGTTAAAACCAATAAAGTTTTCGTTGTTCATTGGAGACACTTCAATGGGCAATATATCACTTTTGTTGTAGGCACTGTATAATAAAACACACTGACTTGTTTTTACAGCACTGTTGTATTGCGTGTTTCGGTGAAGCATGTACCGTATATTCTCGTATCTAATCCGCACCTTTTTTACAGTTTTAGAGGGCTAAAAAATCAGATGCGGATTAGATTCGCGGTCTAGAGCTGGATTTTGGAAAAATGATTGAGCTGCTGTACAATATAACAATAACGTAATTAATAAACAACGTAAGAACAATACAATACAATAATCTATTATTTTATTATATTATTTACACAAAAATTACGACATAAAATTCAAATTCACAAGAATATGAAATTGCATTTTGTTTATTTAGGCAGTAAGGATACATGCTGAATTTCTAAAGTGCTCTGCTAAAAGCGTGTTCCATTTTCTACAAAATGGAAGTAATTCCACCATTTTATCTCTTCCAGATAAAATAATATTAAAGTTTTTCTAACGATAGCGCAAAAGTTTAAACGGCCAACGCGGGGACCACAGACCCGATCACACAGGGCTTGTGCCGTAAAGTAGGCCACTTATCTCGATTTAAAGGGCAAAGCTGAGAAATAAGTCCGGCCGCTAAAGGTTAACGCATTGGTAACATCCAATATTATTCAATCAGTCGCCCCGTGGGCAAGGGGTGGTTGAAGGAAAGGTGCGGATTAGAATCGCGAACTAACTTTTTTTCGTTTAAGAAGTCGCCAAAAACTGGGTGCGGATTAGATTCGAGAATATATGGTATTTTCTTTATCCATGCCGACTATCGTCTGTTCTGTATGCGATGGTTATGGGAGCATTATCTTGGCATAGGCATGGCGTTGTATCGTAATCGAGAGATAAATCTAGTTAGTAAAATATATTATCCTAATTAAAAGGTTAAGTTTAAATACGTTTTAAAAAGACGTATTATGTTTATTATGAGTGACATGCCTGTGCTGGGTGGTCGCTAAGGTAGCGTGTAGCCCGGAAGATGTCTGATTGCCTACTGACTTGTGTGTAGCGTACGTATCAGGTTTTTTATACCTGCGTTACGGAGGGGGGTGGAGGGGTGATAAATTTAAATATACTATTTAAATTGCATTGTATTGCATTGATCAAAACATGCAAGAAAGGTAGCTACATGAACATCCTTGAACAATATTATATACAATCATATCATAAACAAGACGCCTTGATCATGGAGCAACACCCGATGGAAGAAAATATACTGTTTAATTTATCACTCCTCCAACCCCCTCCGTAACACAGGTATAAAAATCCGATACATACACAGCACACTAGCCAGTAGACAACCAAATGTCTCCATCTCTACCACCTCAACAACCCATAAACACAGGTATGTCGCTCATGAAAACATAAAAACATAATTGTTTCATATCTGCATATAACCTTTTAATCAGGATTGATCTAATTAACTAACCAGATTTATCTTTCGGTAGACGACATGCCATGCCTAAACCAAGACAACGCACTTCAACTATTACATAATGAACAAGACTTCGATCAACAAAAAACTAGACAACGCATGTGCTTCACAAAAAACCTGCCATATATGCTACGCAATACAGTGGTTTGATTCATAAAAAAGTGCTTCACCGAACACAGATCTACACACGCTACGCAACGGTGGAAAACTAGTGCAGTGTTTTTATTTTATAATACAGTGTTCACGTCAGTGTTTTATTTTATAATACAGTGTTCACGTCAGTGATATACAATACACCTTGGATGTGATTCCTTACGACGAAAAACTTTATTGTTTTTAAAAAATTTTTATATAACAACCACACACCTCATGTAAAACCTATGAACGTGATTGTGCTTTAAACGCTAGTTGCCCCTGAGGATGGCCAGTTAACTGGCCAAAACATATGTAGGGCCGATTTTTTAAAACTATTAAGGTTTTAATAGACAGTACATGTGTTGGTATAATTTTTACTGTAATATTAACTATAGTCGTTGTTTGGCTTTCTCAGCATTATAATGTGTGACAACTACAGGTGCCCTTTGGTGCCAAAGGGTTAACCAAGTTTTTGTCAAAAACCTCAGGAAGTTATATATACTTCAAACCCACATGGTGTTTGGTTAACAAAGTTTGGTATTAGAAAAAACTGATGTATCAGGAGGACCTTATTTTAATCTTGCTAAGGTTTTGACTGCAATAATCATAGTATATTGACAAAAGTAATTATTATAGGATGGCTGTAAATGTTTGTAGAGCAGTCCATCATCAACCATGCACTTAGAAGTACTCGTGATTTTACAGTCATATCCAGTCTGATCAAATACAGTGTCTGGTACCAGGCAGCCACTTTTTATGTACATGTTGGGGTGGGGTGGGGGGAATTAGTGGCACGGGACATGGGTAAGCACATCAATTGTGCTACCACCGCTATCATTACCACCTCACCAATGGTGCAGTCATCAACAGTCAGTGATCTACTCCTGCTCTGCCTTTCCTACATTAATGCTCTATACAAAAGCTAAGAAATTGTTGATAGTGTAGGTCTATTTAGTGTATTGTTCTTGCAACATGTTTCTGTAACTTCACTGTAACTGTCCAGCTTACTAGGGTTTACAGAATTCACCTATATCTACCCACCTATCTACACCTACAGGAAATGAAAATTAATACTAAGTATTCCGACATACATCTTGCAGCTTTAAACGTGACCACATCTTTGTTTCATGGGTAACTACCTCAGAACGGCTGGGAAGGTTCCTAACAATACCGTAAAACAAGTGTAAACACAGGAAGACCTTCACATAGTAATAACATGTACCCACCGACAATAAGGCATTATCTAATAATTATGTGTATATGCTACTAAAACTGACCTACTAACTACAAACTAACCTAAATTCACTGTCAATAGGACGGATATTATCTACGTACAACCTCCATCCTATTATTTGTTACTCACAGAAATAATAATGAACGACAGCAATTCACTCAATTTTAACCGTCAAGAGATGCCAAGATTCTTCAGAACTTGCGAAATCCTGCCACATTCGTTAACTGTAGAGGTTACTGGATACCTGATGTTCACAATCGTGACACCACTCCTCTTCCGTGCCTACGATTATGTCAAAACCACGATCTTCATTACATTCAGAAGTCTATTATGTGTTCTGAAACGGGAATTACAACACGTAAAAGATCTAACCCTCAACGCCTAGAAACCTTCCGCACCCACCCTTCTTTCGCTTGTCACCTCAAGACCTTCTTCGTGGTGCTTTAACACAAGACCGGGATAACAATATTCCCATACTGACAGTTTAATTTTGTTTTAAACTCGGCACCTGCTACTCTTTAATTGAAAATTCAATTTACACTTCAACCAGTATCGACATGCCCAAACGGCGAAAACCAAATTCTGATTACAATGTCAAATGCATCTTCCCTTGCAAAATCTTTTTGTATTGTAGTTATTAGGCAAAACAAACAGTATTTGCATTGAAAGTATCATCCGATCTTTGCCGAACTCTGCTGCAAGAAATTTAAATGCTATGAACGGTTTAAAATTTACTGGCAAACCTTCCTCTATTAATAAGTATTTGCATTGACTCATTGCTTTTCTGACTATGACGTCATATTAAGTTGCCATATTGTCGTCATGACGCATGCGTATTTGTTAGAAAACGAGAGTAGTTGGAACCGGGTCCGGAGTTGGAGCCATTTGTGTGGTGATATTTCACATTTTAATTTGGCATCCAGTAAGCCTTGACTAGGGCAAAATTATGGCAAAACAAGAACAAGTATTAATAATAGAGCCCCAACATGAATTAAAATTTCGAGGTAAGATTGGAAACGTGAGAATTAGACTGTCACTTGTGTATTTAAATGACTTAGCCAAGCCTATGGATAGGTCCCGAAGGCAGGAGTTCTATTTCAAGTGCGGTAAATAATGGGCATATATTGATAATAGTAGGCACAGAATTCGATTTGAAAGTCCTGCTTTACATTAATTGGACTGAGGACGTATGTTTGAGCCACTAATTTGTCTGTGTATGCTTCTAGGAGCTAGTGCCATTCCAGGTTTGTAAATGACTTGCATATAAGAATAAGCGTGTTTTGTAGGAGAATATAAACAATATGTCTTTTGATTTTTTACACTGAATAGATCCAGCTGAATGTTACTGGACAGCAGAAGTTTGTAGACTGATAAAGCATGTAGCGTGTTTATGTGTGTTTTTTGCAGGACATCCTTCTGATAAATTTGCTGTATTAAAATTTCAGGCCCATTCACTTCACCTGTTACTTCTTATATGAAATTAACAAATCCATCTGAAAAGAAAATCTGTTTCAAAATTAAAACAACAGCTCCAAAGAAATATTGCGTAAGGCCAAATTCAGGAGTGCTGGAAGCAAAGGGAATGATCGATGTTGCTGGTAAGCTGAAGAGTATAATTAGAGGTAATCTGTAGACTGTATTTTACTTAGTAGTTTATAAAATTTCTAATATGAAAACAAGCAAAGGGTAAATCAAACCCCTTCTAAGAGTAATTTCATATTTCACACGTATTTTCCAAGTTTCCATCTTTTGAATAATATGTAATAATATGTGGTTTACCAGGCATGAATATTGTGACAGTTATTCTACAGACATAGTTGTAAAAGAAGATTGAGTGTGGGTTGTTGACTATATAGTTAGTGGCTTAGTGTTACAGTTGAATGTGTGATATTAACCTTAGATAGCTGTGCAGTGTTGTCACATGGTCCTGTCAGCTTTTCTTGGAACTTCGAATTATGTGTTGATATGTTACTGTATGTTGTTGTTGTTGTTGTCACATTGTGTACAACTTTGAATGTTCCATCTTGTATATTGAGTTTGAAGAGCATTAAAGAGATAATTTGATTAGAATAGAATAGATGGAATTTATTTTATTTTATTTTATAGATCCTTCATAGGACTTGGCCAGGGATGTAGAACATGTCTTGATAAAGCATAGTAAATACCTATTTACAGTTCACAATTTAAAAAAAACCAACAAATGCACTATATTATCAAGTATTGTTCAATATTCCCTACATATGTTTTGGTTCCAGTTGAACCATCTTCAGGGGTCAAGGTTACATTCATATTACATCCAGTGGTTAATCTGATGATATAATATATATGCACCACAATATAAAGTCAAGTTACTATCACTGTGGAAAGTTACTACATACAGAGGTACCAACAAGAAGGGTCACTTATACAGGAACAAAGCCTAGGAAAAAAAAAACCCCCTCTTTACGATCGTCATCCCTACTAATTACAGCATGCATGCGCCAAACACGATACCGATACACTCGACCCAACCATAACAAGACAGTCAGTAATCACTACACTACAAGACACTTGATAATACAAGACAACTAACAGGTTTATCTGATCATAACCGGCATATATATATATACACACACACACACATATAATTTAACAAATGATAATGAATATGAAATTAATACCCCCATGTTTTCACAGGGCTTGGTCAACTCCAATTTGTATAAAAAACCACTGCCAGCAATTTTTAATGACAGTCTACCTGCTGAAGAGTCTATTTTTATATTTCTTATATCTCATATATTTATACTTTAAACTCTAAAAGTGGACACAATTTGTGTCACAGTTCAAAGAGTATACAACGGAATTTTATACACTGTAGCCTGTTAATGTGATAGTAACGTTACTTTATATTGTGGTGCATATATATTATATCATCAGATTAACTAATGTATGTAATTATGAATGTAACCTTGACCCCCTGAAGGTGGTTCAACTGGAACTGAAACATATGTACGTGATATTGAACAATACTTGATAATATAGTGCATTATTTTTTTTTTTTTATTTTTAAATTGTGAATTATTATCAAAATGAATGGTGGATATAATGTGAAAAACCTATTTACAGTGTTAAAGGAAAAGGACAATTTTCATGGGAGTTTTTTTTAAAGACAACTTAAAATTTTTATTTGAGGTAAATTCTTGTCAGTGTAGGAGGAGTGATATGATTGATACTCTGTATAGTGCTGGCTTAAGTACTTGTGATTTCAACTTTATTATTTGGTGGAAGGGTATTGAATAACTTGAGTACTGTATAATAGGCATTGTTTTGACACTAGGGTTAGAGCTCAGCATGTTAGGTCATATCTGTACCATGTGCTTATGCCATATTTATCAGAATGTGTTTGGAATTTTTCCATGTTCGCAACAAGTGACAGTATCAAAAGTAAGAATTCACTGTAAAGCAGAAGAATATTAAACTTCCTAAATAATCTCCTACAAGAGAGTGTCTTTCAGTGCGTGCCATTATTCTAGTAATTTTCTTTTAGATGTAAGAAACCTTCTTGGTGTCTTTCGAATTTCTCCAGGAGATTATTCCACATGAAATGCTGAAATGGAAGTGAGCAAAATAAACTAGTTTTATATTTCCTGTTTTAATGAGTGATGTGACTCTTCTCCTGCATGGTACACAAAACTTACATTGAGGATGATATATTTAGTGTTTGTTTTCCATTTTAAGTTACAGTCAACATTTAGACCAAACATTGTAGTTGTTTCTACCTCTTCAATTATTTCATTACCATGCTGTGTATTTAGATCAACACATGTTATTGCGAACTTTCAAAAGCTTTATTTTGTCAAAATTTAATATGAGTTCATTGGTCTTTAAACCATTTTTTTATGTTACTGAATACATCATTTATCTGGTTTTAAAATGGTCAGTTTGTGAATGTGAAATAATATTACAGAGTGTATCTTTAATCTCCAGTCATGGGAGCGTTGTTGCATATGAAGCCTGCCTCCACTGGGAGTTTGGCTGTATTTTTCCTAGCTGTTCAGTTTAGCTTATCTCATACAAGAGTTGCAGAAATGCTGAGTTCCAGCGTCCAAGCTGGCCTCGCACCTGTTGAAAATATTTCTCAACTCGTAATGGAGCTCTTCTCTTGAAATTCTGGCAGTTTCTCTTAAAATATTGTCTTTCAGGTCTTACAAAGAATATGGATTTTTTACATAAATTTGTTATCTGTCAGTGTCCCCAACAAATAATAATCACACAGATTAAAATATGGAGATCTAGGAAGCCATAATTGTCTAAGGAATGATGTCAGAATTAGCTGAATGTACTGTTAGGACTTAATGTTCCTTCCAGTGACACACGCTATGCTTTTGCACACACTGACTGTATACTGGACTTTGACTTTATGGTTGTGCAAAGGAAGATCATGAACTGCATGAGAATGTTGAGAACATCAGTAAATTTGGCTGTTTACATGATTTAATATAAACCATGCCTATTCTGGATGAAGAAATTTGTTGGCTACTGATTGTAGAAATCACCTGCAATACCAAATTCTTTCTTCCCAGTCTGGAGGAAGAGTTACTGTAATTTTACATGAGCATACTTTTTAAAGTTTTGTTACCTTGTGAGCTGAGGAGTTTGACACCCCACTTCAGTGAAAACATAACATTTTCATATTTTATTTCTGTCTGGCACTGAACCTCTCATTCAGAATTTTTCCACTGTTTTGTGTATTTTATATGGCAATATTAATGGAAGATATTTTTTGGTCAGAACTTTGGTGACATTTTTTCATGACATGTGCTTTGCATAAGTATTGCAAATGAATATACTGTTCTACATAAAACATTTCAAACATGCACTAAACTGCTCATTATGAGGCACAATAGATAAGGCATGCATCACATTCCAGCACTGACTTGTTGATGCAACAATAGTTCAGACTGGCTGTATATAAGCCAGCTTGAATTTCTGTGTGCTTGGTAAAGTGATTAAGGATATACTGTATATCATCTGCAAAGAGTATAGGTTTGGGTTGAGAGTTTATAGTTAGGGTCAGATCATTGATGTTTACAAGAAAGAGCAGAAGAGCAAGTGTCAAACTCTGAAGGAGTCATGTTTTATAATTTCCCAGTTTGAGCATGTGCTACAATTGAATGGGATGAATTTGTGTTCTGTCGTGTACTGAACACAGCCCTTCAGTATCTGACTGTTTAGGTGGTCAAATTCACCACTTTTTTGTCTAACCCAAAGGTTCTTTGCTTTGAAGGTTACTGTATTCTGGGCTGTAATGCCATGCAATCTGGTAGATACATACTGATGGTTTAGAGCAGTGCCTTTCAAATGGTGGTACGTGGATTGTTGCCTGGTGGTACGTGAAGAAATGTAGGAATTATTTTTTCAGTAATTAAAATTTAGAAACGTTAATTGCACTAATGAAATTGTTTTAAATGTGTTGAAATGTAGAGAAAAACATTTATAAAATGTATACCAAGACAGGTCTACAATTTCATTGTTCAAATATAAATACGGGCTCTTCTCTGTCGTCTGATAGCATTAAATTAAAAAAGTAGCAACCGCAAAATTTGAGGTTTCCACAGCATCATTGTTTCCAACCAGTAAAACATCCCAGAAGAACAGTACCCTGAAAGTAGGCATTAATATCTGCAATACCTAGTGGTGCGCATACATGCTTTGTAATGTGCTAGTGGTACACGAGAAAGAAGTTTGACGGGTACTGGTTTAGTGGAACTTGCTGCCTCTATGTTCAAGGTCCATGCTCACAAGTTCTGTCACTGGCTGTATCCTGAGCAAGCCAGTCCACATCCTTCTACTCTTTGCATTTCTATGTTAAGATGATAACTGTTTTCTGGGATGTGATGCTGTGTGGTCTGGTAGATGTACACCACAGTTTCAGAGGAACTGGCACCTCCACCATTAGAGCTGTGATGATGGAGGCAGCAGGTTTCTCTGAAATGTCATTACATTGGGTTATCATCATAGTTACTACCAGGGGAACCTCATGTTTTTGCAGTGTTCCATTACCTATGCCTCAGTCTTCTAGGCGGTTTTAGTATTTCTAATCCAAACTGTGTTACATATTTTAAGGTTGCAGAAATTGAGATACTTTTGCTGCAGGTCCTAACATTCTGTGGCAGTGTCTTCCACAAATAAGAATACTGCATTGTATTATTAATGGCTTACTAGTTCATCATGTACATGTGTGTTTTATTTTCAGTTAGTCTACAACCATTTGACTTTGATCCTAATGAAAAAAATAAACACAAATTTATGGTTCAAACGATGATTGCACCAGATGGGGAAATAAATATGGATTTACTGGTATGTTCATGCATATATGTTCTACACTAAATTATTATGTCCATAGTAATACTTCATATAATATAAGACCCCTGAAATATATACCATTACATTTACTTTCTGAAGAAGTATGTCAGCCTTTCCTTATTTCTTTGAGACAGGAAATACTGGTTAAAAAGTAGATACATTGGAAGAACAGAATGTATTAATGAATGGCTAAATCACATACAATTAAGGTTATCATTGAAACATGATTCAGATATACTGAAATACAGTGATATACACTACCAAGCACATCAGTTTAGTTTGTCAAACATGCTACATTTACTGTTCAGTAAAATTATTTATATCCGGAGGATAGTACTTGGGCCCTAAGAGGGATGAAGTCAGTGTGGAAATTTAGGATGATGCAAAGCAACTTTATGGTTTATATAGGTTACCTAGTTTTCTGAGGGTGATGAAATCAATCTAGCAGGGTAAGATTGCCTGCATGCCCAGTGATGATGGTGAAAACAAAAAGCTGTTAGAATTTTGGTGGGGAAGCCTCTTGGAAAGCAGGCATTTGAATGACTGAGAAGGAGATAGCAGAGCAGCATTGAGATGGATCCTGGTCAAGTATGTTACGAGATTGGGAGGTGGATGGAACTGGCTCAGTATTGTCTCCAGTTGCAGACTTTGATATTAGGGTTCTTGAACCTGATAGTTGTATGCAGAGGAAATGGAAAATTATTATGTGATTGGAGAACTGAAGTGATGGTCAATAACTAATGCACTGCTTTGTTTCATTTATAGTGGAAGGATGTAAATCCAGACAACCTGATGGATTCAAAACTGAAATGTGTGTTTGAAATGCCAGTGGACCCAGCAGCAGCAGCAGCACCACAAGAAAACAATGTAGATGTTTCACCAGCCGTACATGACGAGAAAGCAAAGAGGACTGGAGATGCTGCTAAAGCTTCTCCTAAGGTAGCAAGCATCATGTGAGAGTCTTACTGCATGTTTGCTTAAAGTTGATAAAATTTATTTATATGAAGTGTGTGTGTGTGTCCTTGTTATAGCCTAATGCTACCATGGAGGGTGAACTCATGAAGGCTGCTGCAGAAGTGAAACATTTACGAGAAGAAGAGAGCTCATTGAGGCAAGAAAATCTGCAACTAAAGGTATATTTCCCAATGTTACATTTAAGTGGTTAGTACTCCTGATTCATTTCTTCACAGTATTTTCATTCCATTTGATGCTACACAAGATGCAGTAAGAAATGGTTGTTACTAACATAATATGTGGGTAAATTGCAATATGTAGTGACACAGCTGTAACACACATTCCCTGACGTATGATATAAGGGCAAGGGCAATAATAGAAGTAAAAGCACTCTGAGTAAGGACAGAATAACACTACATTGAAGTAGCAGACTGATTGGAATTTGTCATTTATTTTTAAAATCTTGTTGTAGGTGGAGTAACTGGTATACTGCTGTAAAAAACTCAGAGTGCCCTGTCTGATATGTGCAGTGAAACTTGTGTCCATTTCTGAAGGGACTGTGGGGAAAAAGTGACAAATACAGGAAGACAGCAGTGGCAGTAAAGCATTAAATACGACAGAAACATGATAAAACAGCAACAACAAGTGGAAATTTTACATATTTTACTTGGGTGTACAAAAACAAATGAAATGGTACTTTTAGTACCTACGTGCAAATCACTTTTTCAAAAAGAAATCTTTAATTGACAACTGTTTACTGGAAACCTTACGTTTAGATGAAACAGCACGAATTCCAAGTTCAGAGTTCTGTTCATCATGCTCACCAGCACTGTGTATGTAAAACGATTTAACAGTTTTGTAAGCCAGCATGGGCTTTCAGTAAAACTCTGCATTGGTTCAGGGTCATGTTCTCCCTCTTCATGCCTGCTCCCGCCACCCTCACAATCATCACGCAACTCATCAGTGCTGGAATGCCACATGTGGCAAGCTCATTGTCTACAGATATTGTAAGAACTGAAGGCAACATCCTCACAGTGTATCCAAATCCAGTCCATATGAAAGGCATCATCACCCTCTTCAATACTGGACTCTGAGTTGGCTTCTGCGTCAAGTTTACGCCCATAGCCACAATGAAGAAAGGAATTAACAATTGCAAATTGTGGGATGAATCACCAAGCCACTATTGTGAAATGTCATTTTATAACCATGATTGGGATGAATAACAAATAACAGATATAATAACATGAATAACAATACTAATCACATAACTGTTCATTGCTGAACTCAATAAGGCAAAGCAGATAGGATGATGGGAGACAATACTACGTGGGTTGTTCAAATTTAAACGAGAATTTAGTTCCCTCTCGAGCACAAATCAACTTATATGAACATGCTTGCGCTGACAAGTTGTGACATGTTTAAACTTGCAACCCACACTAGTCGGGTCCCTCTCCACCTCAACCATAAGGTGCAATCAAGATGGCAGTGCAAGCAGTACCCAAAAGTGTTGCACAGCTTATAATTATCAAATTTCTCACGAAGGAAGGTGTCACTCCTTCTGAAATCTTTACCAGGCTTCAAGCACAGTTTGGGGATGAATGTTTGTCACAGCCAAGGGTGTTCAGTTGGGTGAAATCATTTCGAGAAGGACAAGATCATGTTGAAATGAACCTCATGCTCGGCGACCAAGAACTTCTGTCAATCCAGAAAATGTTTTGAAAATTGGTGAACTTATTCGGGCTAATCGTCGCGTAACTGTTCTTGAACTGTCACAGGAAGTAGGAATTAGTGTAGGGAGTGTTGAAGAAATTCTGCACAACGAGTTGAAAGTCAGTAAAGTGAGCGCAAGGTGGGTCCCACGGCTCCTGTCACCGGAGCACAGGGAAAGACGTTTAGTGGCCGTTACTCAACTTTTGCAAAGATACGAGAGAGAAGGAGCCAAATTTTTGGACTCAATTGTGACCTGTGATGAGACCTGGGTCCACTACTTCACTCCTGAATCAAAAAGAGCAAGCAAGCAGTGCAAACACACCCATTTTCCACCCCCAAAAAAAGCGAAAGCAATTTTTTCAGCGGGGAAGATCATGACTGCTGTGTTCTGGGATTCAGAGGGTATCATTCACCTGGACTTTCTCACTGGTCAAAAAACCATCAATGCACAGTACTATTCAACTCTCCTGAATGAAAAAGTGAAGTCGGAAATCCGCTTAAAGCGAAGAAGAAGGCAGGATTCAGTTTGCTTCCTCCAGGACAATGTTCATCCTCACACTATGGCTTTAACGATGGCAACTCCACTGAAACTGAAGTGGGATGTCCTGCCTCATTCACCGTACAATCCAGACTTAGCTCCATCTGATTATCATTTGTTTGGACCAATGAAGAGGGTTTTAGGAGGCAAGAGATTCTGGAATAATGATGAGGTCATTGCAGCTGTGCAAAGTTGGATACACAAGCAATAGAAAACCTTCTTTGAAACTGGAATTAAGAAGCTTCCAGAACGTTGGCACAAGTGTATGACAGTCAACAGGGACTACATTGAAAAGTTGTGTGTAATACTTTTACATTTTATTGTGAATACATTTTTTAGAAACGAATTCTCGTTTAAATTTGAACGACCTTAGTATAACAACTGCCAAACATAGTTCTGGGGTTTACCACCTCACAATGTAGGCCTCCCCATCACCCCCTCACTCAACCATCATTCACACTTGGCCGTCACATGGTGACATTTCCTAAATGAATGGTAATTACCAGTATAGGCAAGTTTCTGTTACTGTATGGTCCAAAAACATCGCATTGCTTTTGTTAATTTTTTCTCAGAAATGATCATTATGGGAATGTTGTGAGTCAGGACCAAGAATTCTGAAAAATTGATGTGGTAAAATGACACTTTGAGGAAAGATGCATTTGATAACATTGTACATTGTTTATATGGGTGAATTTTTGGAACAAGGAGAAATGAACAGTACTCATTGGAAAACAACATATAAAAATGGATAGTGGTTTTTACTGTGTTTGTTCCTTTACCATGATATCATACATACATAATGTCTGTTACATACATACAGGAGAGTGGAGATTCAGAAACACTAAAATTCTGTTCCAGCCTCAGCATATTGATTGAAATAGTTTGAGATGTCCTTGATAGCATGTTGTGCAAGTTGTCATTTGATCAGTGTTCTTGGCATTGTCTCAGGAGGAGATACTCAGACTGCGCCGTGCAGCTGCTGTGACTGGGGTTGACTCATCCACATCCATCCTGTCATCTGGAAATATTGCTCCGACCCCTGTTCCCATGATGTATCTAGTGGTTGCCCTTCTCATCGGATTGATTGGGATCATCCTAGGGAAGTTCTTGCTCTGAATGTCCAACTGCAGCAGCACTACTATACAGCAAATTTGTGAGTCAGTCTGTGTGCGCCACTCTCCCACTCCTCTTCCTCTCGACACCATGTTTCTTTGTCATTTTCTTCATTCTTCATCCTTTGTATCACATGCATCCCCTCCCACAAATTTGCCTTGAGTAACATTTTCTCCTGCCTCACATCCTGTTTTCTAGATTCTTGTATATTATTTTACTTTTAATCAGTTTTTGTGTACAGAGAGAGGAAGCTGGGGTTGGAGAGTAAATATTTAATACCCGTTTAAATGTTAAGACACTTTGCCATTCAAAGGTGTCCCAAACTTTTGACTATGTTAACTTTGTGTAGGCGACTCACATTGAATGGCTTACCAATGTTTGTACATAATGTGTTGTATATGGAAAATTTAGGACAAAATTCAGCAGCAAAGTAGCACTGTTTGGAGTTGAATTAGGAGGAAAGTGCACCTTTAATTTAAGATATTGCTAGACTTGGGCTGTGTGAAGCAAATTAGATTGTTCATATGTAGCATAAGCTTTTCCAGGCAGCAAGATTACATCAACCAAATACTTTTTCTTTCCTGTATATTTTTCCCTACTTATGTACTGGTAATCCCAATTCTGCATCATTGTTAATTGTAAAGAGACTGACATTTTATGAAACTACTCTGGGGTGGATTCATACCCACACTGTATTTAAATATAGTGTTATTTTTTACATAAATCAAATTCCTGTATAATTAATCCTGAAACATGACATGTGGTGGTCCAGAAGTGGCAAAATAAAAGCAACGATTTTTATGGCCTTCTCTGAAGAGATATCTTTTAATTCTGATCCATCAGATGTCATATGTTTGGATTTAGCATGAGTTTCATAATTTTGTTAATACCAGACTGTAAGAAATAAAATTGGAGAAACCTTTAAGTAGTCTTCAACATACAAGAATTGGGTGTCAATTGTTGGGAGACACACTTTGAGTTCACAGTTTGTTTTCCATAGTCCAAATAAATTTTTAGAGGTCTTGCAGCTTTTATTTAAAGCACGAACAGTGTTTACAGAGCAAAGTTGTATTAGAGGAGGAGGCTATGTCCAATAAACCCAGTCCCTGCTGTGAACCATTTACTGAGAGGATAAAGGGTGAGGGAGGGGGGGGGGGCACAGGTATTTGTTTCATGAGGTTTCATCATGTCTCACCTTGCAGATACCTAATAAAGATTGTAAAGAGTGTACACAATATTATTGTCTTGTGGTAGTCCATTTTGTGAACATAAGGTAGTTGAGTGCACTAAACATTTTCAATGCAATGCCTTACTTCACACACAGACAGATAGTTAATAAAGAATTCCAGAACATTTTGCCAGAACAGTTGTGAGTTTTAGGGCATACCAAATGGGAAAAGGGTGCATATTATTTGTTTTCATCCATCAACAGATACCACCTCAATCTCTTTTTTCCTGTATGAAGGTTGTAAATCTGATTCATGGTATATTAGTTATTGGTATACCCATGTGAAGAGTATCCCAAACAGCAAGCCTGGTGCTACCATTCTGGAGTGTTTGATAGTACTTTCAGCAGTCTCTTATTGCTCCTTTTGATTATTTAACATAGACGCAGAACCTTCGTCTTATTTGTACAGTCTCAATATATACTTGTTTTTTTAATAATTTAATGTTGACAGGAGTAATACTTCTTTAGCTGTAGTTATAAATACTGGAATTAAGTAAATAAAACTGAAAATTAGGATTGTCAGTTCATTCATTTCTCTGGCTGTTTACATCCTCATTCTCATTTCCAGTACTCTGGTGCTACAGTAGTGTGAATTAGGTGTCTGGCTGCAATAAAGTCAAATTTTGTTTATGTATATGAACTAAAAATGGAATGAGAGGTTCTTCCTGCCTTCTACAATTCCTAATTACAGACAGACTTTACACACCAGACACTAGACACAACTATTAGGTATATGTGATACCTCCATGTGTTTTGTCTGGTTGAAGATTTTGCTTTGTGTATGATGTCTGACAAATAATCAGTCTAATATTATGCAGCAGCTGGCAACACTGATGAATTAACCCACACTGGATCACATGATTACCTAAGTTACTTTTGTTGCTACTGGGGTTCTGTATTGTGATTGCAGTAATGTTTTATTTGCACATTTGTATTTCTCTGTCGGACTTGGGGAATCATTTTCTCAGGCCTTTCAGTAAGATCGTTGCAAGAATCCAACATTTTGGAAGAAATAGCGACTGAGACAAAATCGCAAACTGAGATTAGAGGTTCTCACAAGTGACTATGAAGATTGTTTTGGGTTTTGACATCATGCAGTCTGGTAGAAGTTCACATTCTTTTGCAGGGTAGCCCTGTGCAGTTAGAAGTGTAATCCTAGAGTCTTTCTTTCTCCTGGCCCCTCTTGGAGCCTTTATCTAAAGGGGTACAGGGAACAGAACATTATGTTGCTTAGCCTGGAGTAGGGTTAGTTGGACTGTGATGGTTGAAGCATCACATTGGCATTGTTGGGTGCAGGGTATTCCACTGAATGGGATGTGTTTTGATGTTTGATAGAGGGAACAGGCTGCAGTATAAGGGACTGTGTGTGTTGTGTGGCTGTACCATGCCATGGGGCTTGTTTGTGATAATTTTATTCCTTTGTGAGTATTCTGTATTACATTATCTTGATTTCTGTGTTCCATGTTGAGTTTTAATACTGTGGTATAGCCTAGTTAAATAGGCCTAGAGGGCAGTGTGTTGAATGCTTATTGGCCCCTCTCCTCCCTATGAAACATGGTCCCAGTAGGGATAAGGGGGGAGTGCAGTGCACCATACAGGGAAAGGGAAGACACCGAGGGGTTTTGGTAAGTCAATACAAGTAGCGATTCTCAAAACAAGTTTCAACAATTTCCTGCTCTTCTCTGTCCTCTATCAACAACACAGCCCCCTCCCCACTGAAGGCCCAATCCATTATTGGCTCACCTGCAAGTAGGTCTTCCTTTACCTTTGTACTGCATTGATTTTCCTTGCATGAGTTACACTTTTACCCTGAATATGGAGGCAGCAGATTCCTCCAATTATTGGTACCAGTCTGTACCACACTGAGCAGTGGCACATCCCAGAAGACAGAATACTGACACTTATCACGCATAAACTTATATTTTCAAACCGTTGACACATCTCTAGTTTTTAACAAAAAATTTTAATATAAAATTTGTATGTGACTACAGGTCAGCTTGTAAGTAGTTTATTAGTTTGTGATATGAAAATTGTGTGATTACTATGTTCGTTTTACAAAGCAAATATGACTTTGATGCAAGCTGCACACTGTTACAAAGAAAGTTTCATTTGCAGTTTCCCTTTCATTTTTTATTACACTCAAAATTGCTGTTGATGAGTAGACTACAAAATTGACAAATGTCATTTGTTGAGCAGTTACAGAAAAGACATTTTCCAATAATGATTTTATAAGCTTCTCAGTTACATGACAAAATTTTTCAGGGTCTGCTAAATTCATGACTTATGTTGGGAGTGCTAGGCATCCTTTATAATGCCCACTTTGCTACTAAGTTCCTAACTGTACATATTTATCAGTATTCATGTATGTGTACATACAGATTCTGTACACATTAAATTGGTCTGGTATGACCTCAAAACCTTGCATCATCAATATGTTTGTAACTACAGACTTACAAACATTAATTTGTACATAATATATAGGTATGTTTATGATTTACCTCAATATCAAATGTCACATGCATACCTCCAATGGCTGACAAGATGTTACCATCAAACTGAAAGATATAAATGATTTTCACATGGCTGCCATCTTGTTACTTTAGAGCCTACAAAAATATTACCTTAAAACACTGCATATTTTTCCCAGAATCTACTACCACACATCACTTCAGGACCATACAGTAAGCAGTAATAGTCTCTGTCCCATCTAATAAGCTTGCACATCCACTGTATTCTTCTTTGCTGATTGTAGGAAATTGAAAAGTATGGTGCTGGTGTGTCCTCCAATAGCATGTTTAGACCACTTTCCATGAAATCTGTCAGTTCAAAAGCTGAAATGCAGTGAAAGAAACATTAATGTGCATGGGCGCACACACTTATACACACTGCCAGCTAGCCAGCATCATAACCTCACAAGCGAACCACCTTATGTGACAATACATGACCTGCATTATCTTGCATCAAACAGCATGTGAATATACTGCATTCACTTCAGATGGTTACATGTTATGCATGACTGCCATCATCAGAACTTACTTTGTAAGAAGGGACAGGAAGCATATACTTTTGTGTATGTATATTAATATCTAATTTGAAAGGATATACTCATCCGCATTATATGAACATGTATGGCAGGTAAAATCCTTTGTCTGCATATAAAATATTTTAGATACCAAAGTTCTTAAAGAATTTAAGCTACTTAAAGTTTTTCAATTTTACACACATATTCTCCGTATTCAATCAGCATACAAAAACACTTAATAAATCACATCTTCAGATAGTAGTTACTGACAAACCATGCTGATAAGCAACCTGAACAAAAAGAAAATGAATATACCCAATATTGCTTTAATGTGAATACAACAGTAAGAACATACATATGCAAAATAACCTAATTATTAAATTACTGCCACATTTACCATAAGTTTTTGCATGCAAAAAAGGGAGGCATTTGAGCTGCTATACATGTTCATATATGAGGGAAAGTCAGAAACTAAGTTTCCCTGTTTTTCGTTTAAGTGAATGGAGGTACGTGGAGATGCATAAAGCACGTGGTTATTTTTGGAACATACTGCTTTATTTTCCCACCTAGTAACCAAACTTGTTCACTCACTCACAGTGAATGATGTTTTCCAAGCCCTGGCAGTAGGAGATATCTTGCTCTCAAAGCCAATTCTAGCATTGACAGTGTTGTCAGCTGGAAATCACTGATTTTGGATTTTTTTTTTTTTTTCCCCACTCCCTTCCAAACACAAGAAATTCAGACTGTATAGTGGGTGGGGAACATATTTTCAGTGTCACGCGTCCAGTAGGACAATGATTGTGTGAGCAGTATGTGGTTTATCATTATTGTACAGTGGTAGCACACCTTGGGCAAGCAGGCCAGGACAACATCACATTGTTTCCTTAAGGTGTTGTAACATAACCTGACAGGCAACTGCAGTCACCACACACCATGCTGCTTGAAATCAATGAGGATGAATTTCCCAAAAGATTGTTGCCACCACCTTCCCTGCACTCACAGCTGTCTTAAACTTGTTTGCAGGCGATATGGAATGCTCCCATACCATGCTTTCCATCTTTGTCTCTTAACTGGCAGAAGTACCAAGTTTAAACTGAACTCCAACCCATGGTGATAGCTGGTATTCCCAGAAATAATGGAAAAGAAACACCCAGATATCTCAAACCTAATAATGTTAGCATGGGAAACAGTGCCTTACTCCTCACATCAGAAAATAAAATTACCCACATTTCTATAAGTCATATGCTTTATTGGAATGTATCCATAGTATCATACTCAAATATCCAACTACACATAAAACAGGGCATACAATATACCTTGCGTAGACAAGATGCAGTAAGAACCTGCACACACTGATTTCTTATTTAAAAGACGTACGTTGCAGTGTTTGAAGTAATGGCATCATAAATGAATGTGTTGTTGACTGGCTTGTACTGACCAGTGACAAATTTTATGGTTTCCTGTGCTGCGCAGCCTCCTGAAAACAGAATTGTTAACTGAACACTTCTCATGATTTATGACACCAGTTCACACAAGATCAATAGTATAACAAATATTTACATAACTGATTATCATTCACCAAATAATGACATACAACGTGAAATATTTACATGTTTATAAAAAAATCAGTTCCTGTGTCTGTTGCAAGTTTTCAGAAATACCAACACACAGTATCAAAGTTAAAAATTACAAGTTACTGTTTCCAGCAGTACATATGATATTGCAAGACAATTACCAAGATTTCATGCACATCAGGTACAAGTGCTCTGTTACGACAGTAACAAGCCAAACAATATGTCAAACAACTGAATTTTCCATTAACCTTTATCGTACCCGGGTAGGTTTTTAAATTTTTGCTCATGGTTTATGAAAAATATGAGTACTGTGAGCAAAGATAAAATTATGAAATAAATGACATTTTGTGGAAAATAAAACAGAGATTATGTAGCATGTCTTAAAATGCAGGAAATTTCCTTGTTGCCTAAATATATAAAATTAACTTCTATGGGCGTTTTCCTACGTGGATTTGCATATGTGAATACAGGTCGTTAAAAGGTTAACACATGTGATAATTATTTTTTATGCATCGTTCAGGAACCCTGGGTTGAGATGGACACACAGACATTGTCTACTTTATATATATACAGGACAGCAAGGTAACATACCATGATGTGACTGTTTAAATTTTAACTCATTGTTAATCAACATCAAATACAATTTAAAATATGTGGGAAGATCAAAATGTTCCAGGAATTCTGTCTTACTGACATAACTGCGCTTCCTCTTTAAGTGAAAGGGGTGGAGTTAACAGGAGTAGACTGTGCACATGTGTGGAGCAAGCTGGAAGAGGGTGAGACATGACAGTGTTCCACAGTTGCCTGTGGAGTGAAAGCGTGTCTCCAATGCTCATCAAAATGTCAGCATTGGACAATCTTGTAAGCCTCAATGAGGTTCATGGGGTTAAAGCTCTTCGAAAATCCACTGTGTATGAGTACAACTGATTTAAAAATGGTAAAGAATCACAAGAAGATGAGGAGCATCACAGCATGCCAGCAACATCAATGAATGGTAAAAATGTGGCTGACATTTGCATGAATGTGATATAAGATCAGTGTGTTATGACTGAAAAGACAGAAAACAAAACTGGCATCCCATACAAATTGGTTTAGAGCATTCTGAAAGAAGATTTGTCAATGTGGCATGCACACAAAATTTGTGCTGCCCATTCTGATGGAGGACCAGATGGAGATCACAAAGGTGAATGCTGCTGAACTGTTTGAATGATTAAGAGAAGAAGCAGACCTACTGAAGACTATTACTGCACACGAACAAATCTTTCTTCATGTACAATCCTGAGGTATAACATCAATTCTCCAAATGGTATACCAACATACCACTCCTAAAGACAAGGTCACAGGTCACAAAATCTCAGCAGAAGGTCATGCTTATCACCCTGTTTGACAATGTGGGGTTGGTGCACCACAACTTTGTCCCTGTATGACAAACAGTGAATTATGTCAATTGTATTGATGTTTTTAAGTGTCTGATGGATGTCATTCAGTGGAAAAGCTGGAAACATGAATAAACAGTTGGCTCCTGCACCATAGCAATGTGCCTTGTCACACATCCCTTGCAGTGCAGCACTTCTTCGTGAGAACCAAATTCAAACCATCCCACAGCCACAGATTTCTCCAGATCTCACTCTCTGTGACGTCTGATTCTTCCCAAGCCTCAAGATTTTTGGGTCCATGGAACAAATTCAATGGAACATGACAGCCAGTCTCACAACCATACCAACAAAGGACTACCAGAGTTCTTTTCAGCAAAGGAAGGACTATTGAAGCAAGTGTGTATGTGCACAAGGGCAGTATGTCAAGGGTGAATAAGTTAGGTTTTACATATATCCTTTTTACTAAAAATTATGCATGAGTTCCAGGAAATTTCTGATCTTGCCACCTAAAACTCAAAGAAAGCTAAGATGTAAATTCTGTGAGGCAGGTTACCTATGAATGATGACACAGAATGCAGTTCTGCTCCACCATACCGACAAATCTCATGGACATAGTCATCCTTGGCCAGCGGTCCACAGCCCCACTCATTCAACAGTTTAGAGATACAAGCCTGCAAACATTACAGTTGTGTTCAAAACTCTGCTGATGCATAGCACCATCTGTGATTGTCTGTGATAGTTGTTAAATGTAATGCTCACAACAATGGCTAGAGAGAACACAGGTTCCATTTCTGCCGTGGGTACAGACATTTATGCAGAATCCAAATTCTGGGAAAAATGTTCAACAAGACAGATGAAATGCCATACCTTCAGCTTCACGATGTCAGGTTCTACCTGGTCCTCAAATTCTCCAGGATATGTGTTATATTCAGAGTAAAATCTGTCCACTCCACGAAGCATAACGTAATACACCATTGTATTCTCTGGGTTCTCCAAGTTTCCAGCTATGAAAAATTGAAGTTAATTTTAAACATGTTAATCAAATTCCTTTTAGTGTGTCCAGTTTTCTACACAACTAAACATTACAGAGACCCAAATTTTCAAACACTAGACTTTGCTTTCATGTGACTTTAAATGTCTACCTTTTCACTTATTTTTACTGTCTTAGGCCATAAGAGGTGAGTTCTCATTGTATATCCCGATACAAGTTTATTTTAACTGTGACGTGAGAAATTCGGACAATGTTACCAATTGGTCCACTTGAGATACATACTCTTTCTCAAACTCCACTGCTCCCATTGTTCAGTCAATACCCACCAATATTCTGAGCGTTAGGTGTTTTGGGGTCATACTCGTCAGCTACGGAGGTTCCCCTGACCACATGTAGGCTGCTGGAATTCTTGCAGAACAGTTTGGCTTCTTTCTCTGTAATGGTGTCAGGGGTTGGTTCAGTTGGTGCAGTAGTTGCTGTACACATCTGAACACAACCTCCGAGTCTTTAGCTGCCTGACTGTGGTACCTGGAATTAAGTAAAAACACCTACATTTCATACTTCTAGTTGCTGTACACATCTGAACACAACCTCCGAGTCTTTAGCTGCCTGACTGTGGTACCTGGAATGAAGTAAAAACACCTACATTTCATACTTCAAGAATCTGACACCATGTAGAAATGTGAAACTCATTATTAAATTATTTATTCTGTCATTTCAGATGACAATATTAAAATATGCAAAGTTATAATGTCATGTGTTGTTTTATATGGGTGCAACACTTGGTATTTCATTCTCAGCAACGAACAACCTGGGGGTATTTAAGAATAAAATGCCAAGGAGAATGAATGGACCTAACAAGAAGTAAGATGAAGATGGATAGAAAATATAACATAATGAGAAGCCTAATAACTTGTGCTCTTCACTAAATATTATCAGGGTAATCAAATAAAGGATGATAACATAGGCACAGCATGCCAAACACATGGGCAGATGATAAATGCATACATAATTCTGGGTGGGAAACCTGAAGGGATGAGACTATATGGGAGGCACAGATGAATCTTAAAGAGAGTGTTATGGTACAGACTGGAATAATTTGTGTCGGGTACACATCACTAGAAGGATCTTGTGATAATGGCAATGAAATTTTGGGTTCCATAAACTGACAGAAAATTTCTTGACTAGCCAAGTCACTACAAACTTTTCAAGAAGGATCTCTTCCATAGAGTTAATTCACTGAAATATTCATAAGCTGATTCTTCATATCTCAGAGACTACCATATTCAAATTTTTTACACATGTAGGAAACAAATAATGCTGGCAGCACAGAACTCTGGATGGAAGAGTCTCTCTGCTCCATTACTTGCTCATTAACACATCTTGGATCACTTATAGTACTTACACTTGCTGCAGCGCAATATACTTCTCTGTTTCAGCGGTCATGTCGGGGATAGATCCACTCAGTGGCAAACACCCTTCACCTTCATTTTCCACAAAGTCCCGCACTGCTTTTGCCACTATCCAAAAGGGTTTGCTCTGTACAAATATGAAAACAAATACTTAACAGCCTGTACTCAGAAGTACTACCAAGTTGGGTTTCTTTTTAAGTGCTTCCATTTGTAAACAGATGACAACAAAAACTAATGATTATAAAAATCAGTAACCTGTTCCAGCATGTGACATCCCAGAGTACAGATCTGACTACCTGACAACTGTGAAACTAATGTCAAATAACTACACTATTATTAAATTTATTATTTTTTAACATGTAAAAACTGTTTCAGATGAAATTTATAATTCAAATTTACTTTAAAAACCTATAGTGAAGTCTATTAAAAACACTGATGGATTTCCTATTCACAGTGGTCTGAAATACAGTGATGCTATTAATTTTCAGACTTCTTTACAATACACCATTAGTAAGATCCAAGTAAATCAGGAGAGAGTGGAAATGAATGGGATATACCAGCTTTAGTTGGTGTTGATAATGTTAATTTACAGGGTGTAAATATACCGTATATTCTCGAATCTAATCCGCAGCCTTTTTACAGTTTTAGAGGGCTAAAAAATCAGATGCGGATTAGATTCGCGGTCTAGAGCTGGATTTTGGAAAAATGATTGAGCTGCTGTACGTGCCGTAAGAACAATACAATAAATAATCTATTATTTTATTATTTATTATTATAATAATATAATAATTGGGTCCAGTGAATTTCCTTCGTGACGCCTCACACCCGCTGATCGCTGCCTTGTGTTTCCGCCATAGTCGAACGTTGCTTTCATCAACTCCAAAAATTGCAGCGGCTTTGCGGTTTCCATTCTCCTCTGCGCACCGAATAACTTCACGTTTGAACTTTGCCGTATATGAGAGTCGTTTAGATTTCAGGTGTCCCTCTTCCATAACTACGGTACACGACAAATTGGAACAAGCACCTCCCACGTTTCAACAACTAAGTCTCAGCTGGCTTCAGACGAGATTGCGCACGTCTGTTGAGAAAGGCCCCGCCTCTATCGGTATGACTCATTGGCCACAGGCGTAGCGTCGGATTTTAACGCATTGGTAACATCCGAACATAACAGCTTCAAGATAGGCACTTGGAATGTAAGGACCTTGAATCAAGGAGGAAAACTCGAAAATTTGAAGAAAGAGATGCAGAACAACGCAGTGTCTGTGCTAGGTGTTAATGAAGTGCGGTGGAAGGGTCAAGGTGAAATAAAAAGTGGTGATTATACAGTATATTATTCCGGGGGTGACAGTGCTGAAAGAGGCGTAGCAATAGTAGTGCATAAAAGCGTAGTGAAAAGTGTTGTTAAGAAGAGTGTGTATAGTGACAGACTGATTGCTGTTAAGTTGCAGGCAGAACCGGTAAGTATTTTGATAGTGCAAGTGTACATGCCAACATCGGACTATGAAGATGACAAAGTGGAAGAGTTGTATGATATAATTGAAGAAATTGTTGAAGAGGATGGAAAGGGTGCGACAAACACGATTATAATGGGAGATTGGAACAGTGTGGTTGGAGATGAAGCACATCACAACACTGTTGGACCATATGGACTGGGAAGGAGGAATCAGAGAGGTCAAATGCTTATTGACTTCTGTGAAAGAAATGGACTTGTTATAACGAACACATGGTTCAAAAAACCTAAAAGAAGATTGTATACGTGGAAATCACCAGGAGATAGGAATCGATATCAGCTGGACTATGTACTAGTGAAACAGTGATTCAGGAACAGTGTGAAGGATGTGCAGACACTGCCTGGAGCAGATATTGACTCTGACCACAATTTACTGGTTGCAAAGATCTGCACCAGATTGAAGAAGATCATGAGGTTCCACAAGAAAAAACCAAGATGGGATTTGGAGAAGCTATATGCTCAACGACAGGTAGTACACGACAGACTAGAAGAACAGCTTGGTGCAATCAAATGTGAAAGTGGGAATGTGGAAGTGCAGTGGAACAATATCAAGAAATGTGTGTTAGATACTATGAGTGGTTTGGTTGGAAAAGTCGAGAGGAGAGCAAGAAAGCCATGGATTACACAGGAGATGATCAGTAAAATGGATGAACGAAGGAAATGGAAGAATGTCAACAATGAAGAAGGAAGGAAGAACTACAGAAGACTGAGGAACGAATTGAAAAGAGCCACGGACAACGCCAAGAAGGAATATCTGGAGAGCATATGCGACGAGATCATAGAATTTCAAAGAATAGGACGTTATGATTTAATGTACATGAAGACAAAGGAACTGGGTTGGAAAGAAAACCATGGGATTCAAAACATTGGCATCGAAGACTCTCAAGGCAATATAATAATAAATCAGAGACGAGTATTGCAAATTTGGGAGAATTATATCACAGAGCTCTACGATCGAGCTAATTGACCAGAACATCTAGACGTCGAACCTGAAGATGAAGTAGATGAAGATGAGAAAGGTCCTTATATTTTGCAAAGTGAAGTGCAAAAGCTATCAAGGAGATGAGGGATAAGAAGGCTACAGGAGATGATGATGTACCTGGGGATGTACTCAAATTGTTGGGAGAAGGTGGTCTAAGGCTAATGACACAGATGATCAACAGCATGTATGTAACTGGAGAATGGCCCAGAGATTTTATTGAAGTTAGAATGATTGCCTTAAAGAAGAAGCCCAAAGCTACAAAATGCAGCGACCATCGCACAATCAGCATCATCGCTCATGCAGCAAAGATAGTAGCGAGGATACTTAGAAGAAGGATTGAGAGGAAAATTGAAGATGCACTTGGAGAAGATCAGTTTGGATTTAGAACAGGAAAAGGAACTAGGGATGCAATTGGGATGCTGAGAATAATATCAGAACGAACCTTGGTCATAGATGAGGAATTGTGTGCTTGCTTCATAGACTGGCAGAAGGCATTTGACCATGTCAACTGGACCAAATTAATGCAAATCCTAAAAGGAATTGGGATAGACTGGCGCGAAAGAAGATTGATCAGCAAATTGTACATGGAACAGAGTGTCAAAATACGACTGGACCAAGGGGAGACGAGAAGTGTGAAGATTGGAAGAGGAGTTAGACAAGGTTGCTGCTTGTCACCGATTCTGTTCAACTTATACAGCGAGTACCTTACCAAGGAAGCTCTTGAAGGGTTTGGAGACTTCAAAATAGGAGGACAAGTAATTCGCACTGTAAAATATGCAGATGACCTTGTGCTACTGGCTAGGGAAGAAAACGTGCTACAGGGCATGATTGATAGACTAATTGAAATTGGAAGATGCTATGGAATGGAAATTAATGTGGGAAAAACTAAAGTAATGAAAATCTCAAGGCAACCATCCCCAATGAAAATTATGATAGATCAAAAACAATTGGAGAATGTGGAATATTTCAATTATTTGGGTAGCATGATAACAAGTGATGCAAGGTGTACACGTGAAATTAAATCTAGAATTGCCATGGCAAAAACAGCATTCAACAAGAAGAAAAATCTTTTCACCAGCAAACTGGAATTAAATTTAAGGAAGAAACTAGTAAAGTGCTACATTTGGAGCATAGCTTTGTATGGTGCTGAAACGTGGACACTTCGGAAAGTAGATCAGAATTATCTGGAAAGTTTTGAAATGTGGTGATGGAGAAGAATGGAGAAGATCAGTTGGACCGATCGTGTGAGAAATGAAGAAGTATTACACAGAGTCAAGGAGGAGAGGAATATCCTACATACAATAAAAAGAAGAAAGGCTAACTGGATTGGTCACATCTTGCGTAGAAACTGCCTTCTGAAACACGTGATAGAAGGAAAGTTAGAAGGAAGGATTGAAATGACGGGACGACGAGGGAGAAGACGTAAGCAGCTACTGGATGACCTTAAGGAAAAGAAAAGATACTGGAAATTGAAAGAGGAAGCACTAGATCGCACCCTGTGGAGAACTCGCTTTGGAAGAGGCTACGGACCTGTCGTAAGACAGACTACAGAATGAATGAATGGTAACATCCAATATTATTCAATCAGTCGCCCCATGGGCAAGGGGTGGTTGAAGGAAAGGTGCGGATTAGAATCGCGAACTAACTTTTTTTCGTTTAAGAAGTCGCCAAAAACTGGGTGTGGATTAGATTCGGATGCGGATTAGATTCGAGAATATACGGTAATACCAAATTAAAAACACTGACCCACAGCTTGTTAGACATTCATAAGGAATGAAATACAAGTGTTTATACATCCATTTCTCTTTACACTTCAAAGTACATGTTTGAAGCACATACTGCTTTACACTGAAGCAACTCATGACAAACATATTTCCCTGAAACTTTTTCATCAGTTAATCAAGAAAGTTACAGACAAACAACAGTGCCCCTTATAAAGTAAAATAATAAACATAGTTGTTTGATCGTAGTCAACTTACTCACATAATTCACCAACCATACTGGTTATACATTACTCAATCATTCAACAGCACATGTAATTTAAAAACTTAAAAAACATATGCAGTAATTGAATTTAACCTTACCTAATTTTATTTTCACTATAACATGTGTAAGGGTTTTATCACAATCCAGAGCCTTCTTTTGATAGAAGAGTACATCACACTGAAGGTGAGATAGGTACAAAGTTGGGAAAGGCTCTGACATCCCTATATTAGTTGTCCTAAACTGATTTCTACCCCATTTACATTAATATAAGATGAGGACTTTTTTTCTAATTCATCATCTGCAAAATGGGGGGAGTGCCTTATAATCACAAAGTCAAACATGTACTCCACAGACATTTTCCTGAAAATTTAAGATTGTGAAATGGATATCTCATATGCAGGGTTGTCTCATATTTGGGTAAATACAATATTTTCTAAAGGCTGACATTACTTTAAAAATCAGTTTTCAAGACCACAGTTGTGCAAGCATAACTTGTACCTTGGACGTTAAATTGATACAACTATCATCATCCAAAATATCTCTCACATGAGATGGCACTACTGTTGATTTTATGCTACTTGTAACTGCTCTTATTGCTTCTTCAAAATTTTCTTCAGCTTCTGGATTTCCATGTTCATCAGCAAACATACCTATTAAACAAATGTTGAAAATACAAATTAAAATGCCCAGTGCAACAGAAACAAAAATGTTTCACATTAAAGAAATACATATTCTAAAGTCTTACTGGAGGCAATTAGAAATGTGTATAATATTTCTGTTGGAAAAGCTTGCACCACACTTCCCCTTTACTTCAAGCACGCATACTGGACCCCACAGATCGGGAAGGGTAGGCACACAACAAAGATATAATACAACAAATGAAAATATATTGCAACATAACAAAACTTGATAAAGAAAATTCATACAATAATATACATTACACGCCACACACGACTGGCATAGCAATTACTTGCCCTCATACATACCAAAATAAGGTTACCTTGCTGTTGTCGTGGGACTAAACCCAACTAAAAAAGACGACTTGGGACCACGACATCAGCCAAGGGACTCCAACCCCACCGCTGGTCTTGCTGAACAGAATTTGGACCCCATGGCCGAAACCGAATTTTGATGTTGACTCCAGACAGGCTAGGATCAGATTGAAGATACGAACGAATCACACGTACAAGGAAAAGTCAGGGCAGGAGGGGAATAGGAGAGGGGAAAGTCGGAGGAACAATGCGCGCGGCGAAGGTCCATAGGTCGATCACCATCAGGGGTACTGGGAGAAAAACTCCCGGTACAAGCTTAGGGAAAGAAATCACTTGGGAGACTTAGATACATATTATTATTATTATTATTATTATTATTATTATTATTATATATATATATTTTTTTTTTTTTTTCTTCCCTTCCCTATGGCTCGACAGCCCTATATGGGCCTGGGCCTCCCCGTTTCGTTGAGGTTTCATGATCACACACTTTAGACACACCACAGTCGGTAGGACTCCTCTGGACGAGTAACCAGCTCGTCGCAGAGACCTCTACCTGACAACACACAACACTCACAAGAGACAGACATCCATGCCCCCGGTGGGATTCGAACCCACAATCCTAGTAAGCGAGCGGCCGAAGACCCACGCCTTAGACCGCACAGCCACTGGGATCGGTGACTTAGATACATAAGGGATGATAATATATGAATGTGACATAACCAAGGCATGAAAGTGGGAAATGGATTCAACTGGTGCAGACTTTTGAAACATGATTATGAACCTTCAGGGTCAAGAGACGTGAATAATTTCTTGAGCAGCTTAGTAACTATAAACTGCAATACAACACTCTGTACTACAGTTAATTTTCAACACAGCAAATAGCATGCAAAAATTCATACTTTGTTTACATAAAATCCATATACTAATGCACACCTGTATTTTTTTTTTTACTCTTGCTTGGGCAACTAGAAACTGAGGAACGATGTTCCATGACATTTTTCAAAATTTTAGTGCTACTGACACAAAGCTCAGAATTTGTAAACATACCCTTTCGAATTGTGGATCTGAAAACTTCCTTTTCTTTGTAACTTTCTGGAAGCTGCCCATTGTGTTCAGCTTTCCACTGCTGCAGATATTTGTATAAAACTATGAGGTATGGTACATGAGCATGATCCTTGTATTCCATGGCTTCCAAATCTATGGAGTCAACATACTTCTTGAGACTTGGAAACGGTTTGTCAAGACGTAAGTCAGGTATCTGGTTATCTGGATGAGTTTCAATTACCGTATGCTCTGTCACCTGCACTCTGATGTAACCGATAAAGCCATAACTTCGGCACACAATGAATGGGATTTCCAGGTCCCACAGCTTCTTGGAAAGAAGGATTAACGTTCTGCAATAAAAGCATGGCAATATATTAACACACAGGGTGTCATAGTCAAAGTTTAAACATTCCTTGCCTATTGAGGAAGAGGGTTATCACGTGTTGACATATTACTTAACTCCTTAAACATTTCTATTATATTTTTCATGTTGCTTCTACAGTAAAAGATAAACCTTACTCAGGTTTGTTTTGTTGGTACTTATCTATGGCAACGTATTTCTCTTCGGTTTATGTGGCAGGAGTGGCAGAAAGGTGAACAAATGCTGAACAATATCACTCACTTCTATATAAAACATTAACACACTCAATGATGTGGATTTGATCAGGAACTTCCCGTCATGTCAACTACTTTAGTACTGTGTAGCAAAGTCATTAAACCATGCATTTCTTCATCCTCACACATTGTCTTTAAACTTTCCTGCACCAAAATGTCACAGAAATTCACCAAAGAGCATTCTAAACTCAGATCATTTACTGTGCATGTGGCTTTCTTAAAAGTCCAAAATATGTTTTAATCACTTGCTTATAAAGATTGGTAGCTCCTCAGCACTTCCTTTATGCTCAAAATTTCACTGCATTTTGCAACAGCCTAAGGGAGTTCATAGCAGTTACATGTGAACACACATAAAAGTCACTTTACATGGTTGACAATGGTAACGTGGCTAGCTAAAAATTGTTGTTGCTTTGCAGTGTGTGCTCAAGAAAAGCTTAACACTTATCTCAGACTTTTATTACAGTGAATTTACATTCCATATTGTGAATCTTATGGTCATGTTTTACCATCATTTCCATAACAGCAAAATTCCATAAGCCAAATATTCAGAATGCAGAGGAACACTACACTGGTATGTAATGCACTATATAGACAGATGGGTGATAGCAGGAGGTTCAACAATGCTTCAATAGCACACACTTAACAAGTAAACACATGCAGTGATTTTTGCAGAATCACTAACATTTACGCAAATAGCATAATATGTATTTTATGGTTCCTATCCCAGAATACCTCTGGCCATTCAGAAACATGGGCCTTTAAATTAATTCAAGTGAATAAAAGATCTGTCAAAGCATTAGAAAGAGTGTATGTCTCACATGTACATTTGGGGCATCCTGACTAAAAATGAACACAAAGAAATACATTGGTTCATATTGTGAACTTTCTAGTTACAACACAGTAAGCTAAGTAATGTTTCTGAGGAACATATTAACTCCATCTTCAAGGTACTGAGTGTATTAACCAAGATATCCACCATCAAAAAAACATCATATTTTGGGATTAATAATAAATATTAATAACAACATTAATAAAACAGCACAAACTTATTTAAGTTTTTGTAATGCTACTAAAAATAGGTAATGCAAGTGTGGGAACTCACCTTTCTGTCATGGATGTGCCAATGACAACTGTAAAGTTATTGAAAAAGTCAGGACTGTTTTCCAGCAGCTGATCAAGGTTTTCATCAACATAGTCACCTCGAACATCAGGATTCAGTTCCAAAAGCAACTGAGTAGCAACTTGAGCTCGAGATTTGCCACAGCTTTCTGCATCCAGGAAGAAACTGTCAGGAATAGGTGGAACTCAATGAACCAAGCTGAACTCTAGGAATTATGAAAATCAGGAAAACTCAGTAACACACTAAGTTATGGCTATCTCATGTTCACAGGTCCCGCACCACTATGGTACAAAATGCAGTAATAAAATTTGTAGCAGTGTCACCTTACAAACATATGATTACCTATACAAAAGTACGCAGAAATCACGAAAAAAGAGGGGCAGTGGAAGGAAACTTATGGTCTGTGGACCCCAAAAGTAAACCTGATATTTTTCCTCTAAGGGATTTTGTGTATCAGAAGAAGCACACCATCAGCTTCAGCAATATACACTAATCACTATCTCAAAGGCTTCAACATAAATTATGGCATGTCAAAGTATCCAGTTTACCACTGTGGCTTATGCTCCTCCAGCCCACTTATGAAGCCTATTTGCCTTCAAGAGTTTTCATATAAACAGGAAGTCTACCTGAAATTCATAACTAAAAACCATATACAATTAAGTCTTCTCAGGTAATCAGCCGTGTATATGTGTAGCTCACATACAACATCTCAGAGACTATCTCTAAAACTTCAGACATGAACTGCACATTCATGTGACTGATTGCCTCAGTACGTGCCACTGCATACAGTCAATGTCAAAGCTTCAAATTGTACAGTTCAATAGTATATTTTCATACAGGAAGTCCACTGTTCAATTTACATATATATATATATATATATATCCCCTTTGTTGGTATCTTCACCTTGCCGTGGTAGAGGGGCTTGTGAGTTCCAGTGACCCTGAGAGCTAAGCCGGCGGTAGCATTGCTACCAGTAGGGTCTCCCAAGCCGGACAGATCAAAAGGGTAGGAACCAGACGAAGAGAGATGCCTAGGAGATGGGAAACCGAATAAAAACTCCCCTGATGCCGGAAGCAGTGACATCAGTAGCGACATGAAGCACAGAGCAAATGATGCTCGAGATGGTTCATGATCGTGTAGCAACAGGCGTGACCAGAGTGGTCTGAACGGCTGCTGTACTGCGATGTGGAAAGCAAATGGAAAAACTACCACATTATTACTTTTCCTGGATAGTCTCTTCCAGAAACAGAGACAAATGCCAAATGCGAGATGCTTCCTCTGGAGACAAAACATTCCGGAGGTAAACTACTCCCCCATTCGGATCTCCGGGGGGGAGTGTTTCTAGGGGAGACACCACGCGGTAATGACTACAGACAAAAGCAGAAGACACAGAATGAACATAACAGCTTCAAGATAGGCACTTGGAACGTAAGGACCTTGAATCAAGGAGGAAAACTCGAAAATTTGAAGAAAGAGATGCAGAAGAACGCAGTGTCTGTGCTAGGTGTTAGTGAAGTGCGGTGGAAGGGTCAAGGTGAAATAAAAAGTGGTGATTATACAGTGTATTATTCTGGGGGTGACAGTGCTGAAAGAGGCGTAGCTATAGTAGTGCATAAAAGCGTAGTGAAAAGTGTTGTTAAAAAGAGTGTGTATAGTGACAGAATCATTGCTATTAAATTGCAGGCAGAACTGGTAAGTATTTTGATAGTGCAAGTGTACATGCCAACATCGGACTATGAAGATGACAAAGTGGAAGAGTTGTATGATATAATTGAAGAAATTCTTGAAGAGGATGGAAAGGGTGCGACAAACACGATTATAATGGGAGATTGGAACAGTGTGGTTGGAGATAAAGCACATCACAACACTGTTGGACCATATGGACTGGGAAGGAGGAATCAGAGAGGTCAAATGCTTATTGACTTCTGTGAAAGAAATGGACTTGTTATAACAAACACATGGTTCAAAAAACCTAAAAGAAGATTGTACACGTGGAAATCACCAGGAGATAGGAATCGATATCAGCTGGACTATGTACTAGTGAAACAGCGATTCAGGAACAGTGTGAAGGATGTGCAGACACTGCCTGGAGCAGATATTGACTCTGACCACAATTTACTGGTTGCAAAGATCTGCACCAGATTGAAGAAGATCATGAGGTTCCACAAGAAAAAACCAAGATGGGATTTGGAGAAGCTATATGCTCAACGACAGGTAGTACACGATAGACTAGAAGAACAGCTTGGTGCAATCAAATGTGAAAGTGGGAATGTGGAAGTGCAGTGGAACAATATCAAGAAATGTGTGTTAGATACTATGAGTGGTTTGGTTGGAAAAGTCGAGAGGAGAGCAAGAAAGCCATGGATTACACAGGAGATGATCAGTAAAATGGATGAACGAAGGAAATGGAAGAATGTCAACAATGAAGAAGGAGGGAAGAACTACAGAAGACTGAGGAACGAATTGAAAAGAGCCACGGACAACGCCAAGAAGGAATATCTGGAGAGCATATGCGATGAGATCATAGAATTTCAAAGAATAGGACGTTATGATTTAATGTACATGAAGACAAAGGAACTGGGTTGGAAAGAAAACCATGGGATTCAAAACATTGGCATCGAAGACTCTCAAGGCAATATAATAATAAATCAGAGACGAGTATTGCAAATTTGGGAGAATTATATCACAGAGCTCTACGATCGAGCTAATCGACCAGAACATCTAGACGTCGAACCTGAAGATGAAGTAGATGAAGATGAGAAAGGCCCTTATATTTTGCAAAGTGAAGTGGAAAAAGCTATCAAGGAGATGGGGGATAAGAAGGCTACAGGAGATGATGATATACCTGGGGATGTACTCAAATTGTTGGGAGAAGGTGGTCTAAGGCTAATGACACAGATGATCAACAGCATGTATGTAACTGGAGAATGGCCCAGAGATTTTATTGAAGTTACAATGATTGCCTTAAAGAAGAAGCCCAAAGCTACAAAATGCAGCGACCATCGCACAATCAGCATCATCGCTCATGCAGCAAAGATAGTAGCGAGGATACTTAGAAGAAGGATGGAGAGGAAAATTGAAGATGCACTTGGAGAAGATCAGTTTGGATTTAGAAGAGGAAAAGGAACTAGGGATGCAATTGGGATGCTGAGAATAATATCAGAACGAACCTTGGTCATAGATGAGGAATTGTGTGCTTGCTTCATAGACTGGCAGAAGGCATTTGACCGTGTCAACTGGACCAAATTAATGCAAATCCTAAAAGGAATTGGGATAGACTGGCGCGAAAGAAGATTGATCAGCAAATTGTACATGGAACAGAGTGTCAAAATACGACTGGACCAAGGGGAGACGAGAAGTGTGAAGATTGGAAGAGGAGTTAGACAAGGTTGCTGCTTGTCACCGATTCTGTTCAACTTATACAGCGAGTACCTTACCAAGGAAGCTCTTGAAGGGTTTGGAGACTTCAAAATAGGAGGACAAGTAATTCGCACTGTGAAATATGCAGATGACCTTGTGCTACTGGCTAGAGAAGAAAAGGTGCTACAGGGCATGATTGATAGACTAATTGAAATTGGAAGACGCTATGGAATGGAAATGAATGTGGGAAAAACTAAAGTAATGAAAATCTCAAGGCAACCATCCCCAATGAAAATTATGATAGATCAAAAACAATTGGAGAATGTGGAATATTTCAATTATTTGGGTAGCATGATAACAAGTGATGCAAGGTGTACACGTGAAATTAAATCCAGAATTGCCATGGCAAAAACAGCATTCAACAAGAAGAAAAATCTTTTCACCAGCAAACTGGAATTAAATTTAAGGAAGAAACTAGTAAAGTGCTACGTTTGGAGCATAGCTTTGTATGGTGCTGAAACGTGGACACTTCGGAAAGTAGATCAGAAGTATCTGGAAAGTTTTGAAATGTGGTGCTGGAGAAGAGTGGAGAAGATCAGTTGGACCGATCGTGTGAGAAATGAAGAAGTATTACACAGAGTCAAGGAGGAGAGGAATATACTACATACAATAAAAAGAAGAAAGGCTAACTGGATTGGTCACATCTTGCGTAGCAACTGCCTTCTGAAACACGTGATTGAAGGAAAGTTAGAAGGAAGGATAGAAATGACGGGACGACGAGGGAGAAGACGTAAGCAGCTACTGGATGACCTTAAGGAAAAGAAAAGATACTGGAAATTGAAAGAGGAAGCACTAGATCGCACCCTGTGGAGAGCTCGCTTTGGAAGAGGCTACGGACCTGTCGTAAGACAGACTACAGAATGAATGATATATATATATACATACATACACACACACATAGATACATACTTGCAACCACCACCTACAGTAATATTTCAATAATTCAGTCCTATGAATGCCAACTCATATTTTTAAGTGTGTTATTTAACAATGCTTTCAACTGCTATGGTTACATAGTGCCAATGATAGATAACACGAAATGAATGACCGTGAGACATTGGTTGAATGATACTGACTTGGGAAAAGATGAAGTAGTCAAAAGAAAACCCTGCCCTTGTGCCACTTTGTCCACTACAAATCCCACATGGACTGGCCTGGAATCGAGCTCAGGCCTCCATGGTGAGAAATCAGTGACTAACTACCAACCCATAAAAAGCAGACATCATCTTCAGGAAACTGCCACAAATAATCCAGTACCTTCAACCTCATATTTCAAGAGCTGTACAGCCCTTCAAATGTCCAGAAGTCCCCTACCTGTTCCTCAAGAAATACCATTTTTAATTAGGAGTGCAGAAACTAAAGTTCGGTTTGTTTTAATGCTTCGTTCCATTACTCATATTATAACAGAATTGCATTCTACACCACTCAATCAAAATATACTACATTTAAAATTAATCACAAGTTAAATAGGCTATAGTGGACTTACTTAGAAACCTAACCATAATATTATGTCTATGGAAAATCGAGTTCAGAGTTCCGAACAAAAGACTTGACTAACTTGCATCCAATATCTTCCTCCGTTACTTTCTTTCCATCAACAATTGTGAAGGCACCAATGCCCGGTAATACCAGTGACTTTAGGATTTCTGTTCCTGTACCAGTTGCGTTGATAAGACACACGTGCGCTGACTCTAGACCAGACTGCCCATGGTCCCCCCACAGTCTGAAAAAGTATAATGGTAAGCATACATAAAAGTTCCCATACCTAACCTCACATATTTTTGTGTCAGACAATACAGTGTTTCCAACCACATAACAGATCTACGTCTGTGTGATTATAAATATATTAATGACAATAAAAATCACAAACCTGAGCTGTCTATCATATTTCTTGCTCTTTTCGGACTGCTCTGGTGATTTCGGAGCCGGCGACGACATATTTTTAAACAACTGAATGTCTGCCATCAATGATTGTACTGCTTGTAGATCAAAACGTAAAATTTCATTGGAAATTTTATTATACCAACTTATGCACAATATCTTACAATAGTGTCACTCACCCCTATACGTATTTCGGCTTGATACTAGCCATCCTCAGGGGGTCATATTGAACAGCATAGACTATACATCTATTGTACAAGTTTTAACAGTCATATGAGTAAAACATTAAAATATTATTCTGTGGTTTCCAAGGTTCCACGTTAAGCTGTTAAAGCATATGTATATTAAGAGATTAAAATTTCGTTAAAATTGTTATATATTTCATGGTTTTAGAAAATTAATGGCAGACTGGTCTTGTATCAGTTCGGTATCGCGGAGGTGCATAACACAGGTATGTCGCTACAAATAATCAATACTCCCCCATAAATACTACTTGAACTTGAGTTTGGTACACCGAATTTCTACAGAAAACTACTGCACCTCCGCGATACCGAAGTGACACAAGACCAGTCTGCCATTAATTTTCTAAAACAATGAAATATGTAACAATTTTAACGAAATTTTAATCTCAATATACATATGCTTTAAGATCTTAAAGTGGAACATTGGAAACCACAGAATAATATTTTAATGTTTTGCTCATATGAGTGTAAAAACTTGTACAATAGATGTATAGTCTATGCTGTTCAATATGACCCCCTGAGGATGGCTAGTATCAAGCCGAAATACGTATAGGGGTGACACTATTGTAAGATATTGTGCATAAGTTGGTATAATAACATTTCCAATCGTAATAAGATGCACGGTCAATACAACGTAAAACTTGTCTGCCATCAATGATTGTACTTTATGTAGATCAGAACGTAGATCGGTAACTCCGGCGTCACACACAACAAAATTAATGAGATGACGATGCGAAATTTTACGTTCTGGACGTCTCACCAAAATGAGTAAGCCAAAAAGTAAAATAAAATAAAATGACCATTTTAGGAAGGTATGCGATTTATTACTGCTGCAAAATATATATACATAATGGATTTGCTACCATATACAGTATACCGCCAATAAAACACGATTATTCTGAAAACCTTCTCCAGAAGAACACAGATATCGAAAGAACTACCATAGTTATGGGTAATGATGAAACTTACTTGGCATATTTATAAAACTGATACGCAATGAAAACAATTATCCATCACCATCATTATGAGTCTGTCTTGCGACAGGTCCATAGCCTCTGCCAAAGCGATGTCTCTACGGAAAACAATCTAGTGCTTCCTCTTTCAATTTCCAGTATCGTCTCTCTTCCTTAAGGTCATTCAGTAGCTGCTTATGTCTTCTTCCTCCTCTTTCCTTACCTTCTGTATTTCCTTTAACAAAGTGTTTTAGAAGATAGTTCCTATGCAAGATGTGTTCAATCTAGTTAGGCTTTCTCCTTTTTATTGTACGTAGGATGCTCCTTTCCTTCTGGACTCTACGCAATACTTCTTTATTTTTTCACACAATCGTTTCAACTGATCTTCTCCTCTCTTCTCCAGCACCACATTTCATAACTTTCAAGGTACTTCTCATTTACTTTCTGAAATATCCAAGTTTCAGCACCATACAAATCTGTGCTCCAAATGTAGCGTTTTATTAGTAAACCATTATTAGACAAACTAAAACAGTATCACAATTAATAGCCTGTTTAATTAAAACTCTACAAGAAAGAAGATCAAATATAGGTTCTTGAAAACTTGGTAAATTTGGAAGTGGTTTAAATTACTTTGAAAATGAAGAAAGCTTATTTTTATTAATATTACATAAAATTAACAGAAAAGGTATATTTACTTAAGGTAATAGAAAAAGATAGACCACAGTCTTTTCAATTTACCAACATTTTTGAGCTGATTGAAAGGCAGTAGTCAGTGTACTGTTTTTTAAAAAGAGAATAAGGTAACTTGTGCCACTTTGAAAGTACATCGCTCATAATATATTTGCCTGAACACAGGATCGACACAAAGTAAACGGCTTGATACAAGAGACTGTTACGTGTGCTCGTGTATTTATTAGTGCAAATTATAAGTTGTATTCCTTTACTTCGAATGTGTTTCAGGACGCAAATGGTGCACCTTGTGATGCACAGCGATTATTATACGTGTATTCTGCGTGTAAATTCCACCAACCAACTTTTTTTAGAGTAAACATTAATTAAGAATATAACAAAAGAAAAACAGCTTGGGGAAGTTACGATATTGGTCTTCAGGGTTAAAACAGGAGGCAGTGCCTTCGGAAGTTTGGTACCCATCTACCAGATTATAAGGTGTCGTAACCCAGAAGACCTCAAGAAGAATCTTAATCAACGTGAAGCCATAAAGTCTCACGGAAACAAATAAACGTGTGCGTCTTGTAGATCGTAGACAGCTGAGATCACAACCTGACCCCATACTTACATTCTGTATAGCTTTATTTTGTCGAATCTATTTTTATCTAGACAAGGTAAATAAATCAATCGACAGTTATTTCACGTCACTTATAAGGAAACGTTTCTTGCTTGTAGATAACGAATATGCGCAACGTACTTAATGAGACAAAAATAGTTATAACGTTGAATTAAAATATGTATAAGCATTTCTCTGTTTTCTTTGTCCTTGGCTTACCAGCCTCTTCCATTTCATCCGTCATACACTTCAATGAAAGCAGCTTTTATTTTGCGTATAAACTGTTTCGAACTTCGGAAAACAACTGAAAATATATAACATACAATTTCGAAATTTTTTCCTCACCAGACACTGAACAAAACTGGAAGTGAGGCTACTCCTTAACAATTTTTTCGCTTGCTGTAATGAGACTTTTGGGAGTCTCTGACACCAAAAATAGAATATTCAATTTCCCATTTTGGAAGTAGAAACCTACTTAATAAAGATAATACGACGTGTATATTTGAAGATCAATGATAAAAAATTACAGTATTAAGAAGAATCATTCCGTTAATAATGTTTGAGTAGGCTTTAATTTGTGTCATCATTGGTGGACACTTGTGGCTGTATAAAATTAAATTTTAAATTTCATTCCATCATCCAGGATAAAATGAATAGACCTGTACACAAAATACCAGGTTGTAGCGTGGCCTGACACTGTGAATGTGGGGAAAACTAAAATATTTATACTTACGTGGTATGTTAAATGTTATCAAAATATAATGGGAATTTTGTGCTTGTGTGCGTGTGTGTTCGAGAGTGCTTTATAAGAATGGAATCTTATCTACATGATTAATTGGTTTCGTCGTGCTGATGACTACATATTCAAACATTGTTAACCTATCAGACCAACCTCACTGATAACAAGCTGCTTGAGTGTCTGATATAGCTTACAAAAGAAATTGCGGAATATGTTTAAGTATCAGCGACGTGTATAAGAAAGCGATCAAATAGATACCTGTGGTACTTGTGTTTCCTTTGTCAGGTAAGTGTAATCTGTTTTGATTTACTCAGTCTAAAATGAACACAGCAAATTGAACATAGTAGAAAGAAAACCTTGGCTTTTAGAAGTTTCCTTTAGGGTTGATTCACTTTTATTGGCCTGATTATGATTTTCAAAGTTTTACAAAATGTGCATTGACCTGAGTGTGTGCTGAGTTGGTTTGACTAAAAAGCGAGACGACATTCTCTACCTTCGTCGTGTCCATATGTCTGTACGCACGATATGACGTCACTCTGGACAAGATAATTCATTATAATTTAATAATAAAGATCATTACAAAAGTTTACCGACAACATATAATTGCAAACCAAAATAAAGAAGCGGCCCTTTTATATGTGACAAGTAACATATTACGTAGAATTACAGCCCTAGCTGCCGCATGTACTGACTATGTTTAGATGTACAGTAATCCGTGCGCCGTAAGAAAGAGGATACAGAAAGAAAACCGACTGGAAAATTAATTTCTTTATGTAGACGCCCATAAATTAGATATACTCATATTCTATATTTCTATATTACGTTTGACATGTACTGCTCTGAGAACAGTGCTTCTAGCTATAATTCAGTGAGAAGAGAATGTCGTATTGGTCACAATTATTTTTAAATTATAAGTGTTCTTGAGAAGCATACAAAATGCTAGAATACACTGCACATACCTACCTACCTAACTAGCTACATACATACATACATACATACATACATACATATATGCATACATATAGACACGTAGAAGTGCATTCAGGCATTTATGCGATAAATAGTACATTTGACAAATTAAAAGTCCTCCAGAATCATAACGCTGCTATTCACTAAAATTCACGTTGTATCATTTACAGACCTACTTTTTTAAAACAAATTAGGTCACGTGAAGTTTTGCTTTTTGTATAACAGTATAATGTAATACAGAAGTAGCATTTATTTATTTATATAAGTTTTAAAACTTTCGCGGCGACATGATTCAATATAATTTTCTCGGGCGCACAGCCGCGTCAATTCGTTTGAATACAACGTTTCGGGGACTAGCTCCGTCCCCATCCTCAGGCAAAACTGATTTAACATACAACTCGTCTGTCCCGTGTATTTCTACCTGGCGTGGCAGGGAGAATCAGACCGGTTTGTAGTGCCCAAATAGTTAAGTTGGTGGGCGGGCTGTTGACTGTTGTGCTCCCACGCCTCGTTGCGAGGTCCTTATCTGACGTATTGCGGGCTGCCAGGCTCTGCTCAGTATGAAACCGCCATCCCTGTTGATACTGGTTTCATACTGAGCAGAGCTTGGCAGCCCACAATACGTCAGATAAGGACCTCGCAGCGAGGCGTGGGAGCACAACAGTCAACAGCCCACCCACCAACTTAACTATTTGGGCACTACAAACCGGTCTGATTCTCCCTGCCGCGTCAGGTAGAAATACACGGGACAGACGATTTGTATGTTAAATCAGTTTTGCCTGAGGATGGGGACGGAGCTAGTCCCCGAAACGTTGTATTCAAACGAATTGACGCGGCTGTGCGCCCGAGAAAACTATATTGAATTTATTTATTTATATATTTATTTATCTCAAGGATATAAACAGAAGAAAGTCTTAGCAGTGACATGTAACTCGGGTTTATTTGCATGAGACTTGCCTACCTGTACAGCACACTTTCTTCCTTATATGTTCCTCCAAATATCCAATAATGATAAATCAAACAATTTGTTCGTTATATCAGACACCCCAAAGTTGCTATCAGACCAAGCAAATGAATGGCCCACCCCTTTCTTCCGTGGATCACTAATGCTTGTGGAAGTTGGGGCGCCAGTGACATAATACAAGACACCATCAACAAAACATTAATATAACAATTTAGTAAGGAACATGATAAGTACAATCAATCGAAAACATTAGAAACAATAAAAGCGGCCTTTACTTACAATTCTTTCAAAACCCAAATCAGACTCGCCCTTCACACATCATAAATTAAACGCAAATACCTGGGTGACGCTTCCCTGGCTGGCCAACCGAAAGAGAATTTAGTTATAAAAGCCAAACTGAATTTCAACCACCCAGGCCAACGGACAGGGACAGAGTGGTTTCAGGGTGGAAGCAAGGAAAATGGTCTTGGGCACTAGATAATCTGTGGTCTTGGGATAGGTAAGTGTTGAGGAGGGGGGAGAGTGCCTCAGAAACCGGCTTTAATAGTGGTCCGGCACATGAATTAGTGAAGAATCCCAGCTCCTATAGTGGTTTTTATTGACTGATGCTGAGAAATATTTTGAACTTGTAGATTCAGAAAAATTTATATTATTTCATTTATCTTGTGAGGAGTTCAAACACAGTTTACGTTAGTAACCGAACACAACTTTGACTGCAGCACGTGAAGGATGAGATGGAAGAGCCTTGTTGTGCAAATATGAAGGAAAAAACAAGGCTTACAAAACCTGTGTCTGGAAACCTTATAGGAGGAGAGGTTATTTATCAGACATAGTCCTAAGTAGTAGGAGAGTTTTCAAATGAATCTTCAAGAAATGTAGTGTGAAGGTGTGAACTAGAAGCAACTGAGTCAAGGTAACTGGCTTTTAAGAAGGCGACGATAAAAGTTTAAGTTACGTAAGACCAGGAAATTTCTTAACCATCTGAAAAACAATCAGCTTTTTAAGATAAATTTTGCATGAATTTTCTGGTCTTGTGTAATGTAATACAAGTGTCCAAGTCTTGACTTGCCACATCCTGAAACAATCCATTGAAAAGTCAGTGAATATTTACAGCCGACACGGCGTCAAATTTCAGAAGAATCTTCATCAATTACGCTGAGAAAATCTCAAATATCTCAAGATTCTGGACCATGGAAACTAATTAGTAAGATACGTAACTCACAGGGTAGCATCCCATTATTGTGTTACGATTAACAATGGCGACAAACACGTTCACAGGATAAATTATTAATAAGTTTATTCAATAAAGGAGGGGCAACACATAAAAGAATCTGTCATGTATCTCGCCAGTTTCCACGGAAATGCTGAGATTCCTATGCCTTCTGGTCGTGTCGGCTGTACTTGCCGACAGAGCCACCTACCACAACTACCAGGTGCGCCGAGTGGTACCAGAAAACCAGGAGCAACTAAAAGTCCTCAAAGACTTAGAAGCTGAACCGAATGGTGTAAGTATATTTTGCCTGAAGGCTATGTTTATTGGGAAATCAAGACAGTTGCAAGTTATAGAAAAATAGTTTTTTTTTGCCATTCTACAGAACTTCTCCTCTCTTCAGCTTATAGTAACACGAATAAAAAGCTTATTCTAATAACCGATAAAATTAGACAGTGTGAGAAAATAACACTGAGTAAATAATACTGCGTAAACAATTGATGTTAAATTACTGCCATGTAGACAAACAACAGTGTTTTGTCGAAGGGTAGGCTGTCTTATTCAGACTCGATTTGCTTGTGGTCTTGTGAGTTCGACCACCAGATATAGTCTTAAAAGTAGTAATCCGTATTGCAGATATAAGACTTCATAGTCGATGTAGAGATCAGGCTTCCAGCCAGAAGACCGAGGGATCGTTTTTCGATTCCCTGCAGTGGTAAGAGGGTTTTCTCTTCTCCAAACTTTCAAAATACATTCTGGGGGCATCCCGCCTTTTTTCCATGGGTACCACGGTTGATCATATGGGAATAAAGCGGCCGAAACGTAAAGCTGAACACTCACGTTCAAGTAGTGCCGAGGTTAAGAAACCGTATGCCTTTGTGGCATGGTGCTTAATTAAGCATATTTACGTTTACCTCGCCACTTCTAATGATGCTTAATTTCCGTAATCCAGCTGTACTTCTGGGTGGGTCCAAGCCGAATTCAGAAAGCTGTGGACATCATGGTGCCGCCTCATATGCTGCCTTTGTTCAGTGAGATTGTAGAAGGCCTGAACCTCAAATCCGAGGTCTATATCAGCAACGTGCAACAGTAAGTATAACGTAACGTGAATAAACTTCTTCAACAGAGCCGTAAAGATTTTGAAAGTTCCTTCTTTGTTGCTCACTATATCTTGACGACTTTTCTGTTTATGTGTATTATAGATACTGACTAAACATGTTGGATGGTGTGATGTGTGGATGGTGTTCTAATGTGTGTATTTGTATTTACTGTATGTATTGTTTTGAAATTGTGTATAGTTTGTTTTGTATTGTTACTTTTATGTATATTATATTTCCATCTGTGTTGTGTGTACTACTGTAAGGACTACTGCCACCGGGTGAAAACCCAATTGCAGTAAATAATAATAATAATAATAATAATAATAATGTTTCTTGAAAAGCGATATTATCTTCGTGCCACTGGACCCCCAAACTCACAAAGTTACCTTTTCCAAAGAATATACGTACTTTCTTCTAGACATCAGAGTAAATTTCGTATGTTAACAGTGATTTGGCAGAGGATGAAAATATCAACAAAATATTTATACTTTTCCTCTTCAAATTTTCTATAAAAATTAGTGTTGTCTTGCCTACCGAAAAGCATAAAATTTTATTTAACTTTCACCAATGCCATGAACTTGATCCTTTTTCTCCACAGATATGCAGTATTCCAGACACAAACTAATGTGTCAACTACAAGTTTAGGGGTTACCTATGGGTTTTCTGTTGCTTACGTAATCGTTACGGGGCTAGCGTAATCGATATATCGACTCGCTACGGGCTGGACGATCAGGGGATTGAAACCCTGTGGGGGTGAGATTTTCCGCACCAGTCCAGACTGGCCCTGGGGCCCAAGCAGCCTCCTATACAATGGGTACCGCATCATTCCCGAAGGTAAAGTGGCAGGGGCGTGGCCTTAACCACTCACCCGCATCTAGCGCTGAGGTTAAAGAAAGAGTAGAGCTACACCTCTATTCCCCCTCTGGGCCTTCGTGATCCGTTCTAGGGTGAACTTTACTTTACTTTTTGCTAGGAATGAGTTTTCCTCCGAGACGTCATAAAATTTTCAGAATACACGTCGTCACACACCAGAAGGCAGTACGTCCATCCTTCATAGTCATCTCCGTAAGAACCTTTAATCTCACCATTATTTGTTTGTTTCACATTTCTTTCATTTTTTCTGCTTGAAAGTCTCCAGAAATAGTGCGAAGGGCGGAAAATTTTACGAAATGGGAGCAGATCGTCCTTATTGGGAACCCAAGTGCATGTGCGTAGGTTCGACTAGCAACAAATCTTTTGAATTTTTTTTTTATTGAAGGGCCCCACAGCAGATGCTACGGACGCACCGCAGTCTTGAAAGCTTATTGTTCAACCCAGTGATGATGATTATGAAGTTTCTCTTTTTTGATTTTCCATTTTAATGGAGCACCGGTGGAATGAAATTGACAGGGTAAAACCGAAATATTCCGGGAAAAACCTGTCTCATTGCCACTGGGTCCACTACAAATCCCACATGGACCGACCCGGGATCGAACCCGGGCATCCGCGGTGAAAGGTCGGCAACTAACCGCCTGAGCCATGGCATGGCCAATCGTTTGTCTTGGGCAAAAATATATTGTTGCCTAAGGCATGTTTATTTAGGTTTCACCTTTCTGCTCATAATTCCACACACGTCTGACCCGTACAATATGCCTGAGCAAGAAGCATATAATCACAGCCTCTAAAATGGAACAGGGTAAGTAATCTAATGTAAATATGACATTCTTATTTCTGTTTCAGTCTCATCGAAACGGAACGCCCCAAAGTAAGGCCAACAGCTGATTTCGGCTGGACAGACTATCACACGCTAGACGAAGTAAGTGTACCGTGTATAATGGATCAAGCACCACAAATCAGCTTGATTCCTTCAACGCAAAACAGTATTTGTACGAAATATGATGTAATATACGACAAATTTAAAAAAAGTGTTCTACTTAGGTTTTCGTAATGGGTATAAAAAATATCCGCGGAGAATTCTACTTTAGGTTTGATGCTTTGTCTTGATTATCCGCCTGCTTGTCTACCTTGAACAGATATTTGTTTATAATTTTCATAACTACAATATCTGTCATAATTTTGTTCTCGTCGCGCACAAATAATGGCGATTCGGTATTACAGATAAATGTCTGGCTGGACTCCCTAGTGGAAACTTATCCTGGTGTCGTGACTTCGATTGTTGGAGGTCGCTCCTATGAGGATCGACAGATAAGGGGTGTGAAGGTGTCCTTCAAGGCAGGAAACCCTGTCGTCATTTTGGAAGGAGGTGTGTCTTCTTATCCGACAACATGCTTTGGGTTTCTGCTTTCAGAAGCTCTAAAAGCATTAGGCTACTCGCAAAATAACTCGTGTTAGACAGACACCTGTGTGCCAGGTAAACAGCAGATATGACATGTTCGTTGTGATATCTGAGGTCCACACGACCGTGAATGTGCATGAAGTGACGAAGTGAGGTCTGGAAGAGAGCTACCAACATTTCAGAGGAAACTGACTGCCTCCATCCACATTGCAGAAGTGTGTGTTGCTACCTCCATCTTTATTTACACTGAATATAGAGGCAGGACTTCTTCAAAATTTGCTGTCTCTTGCAGTTTTGTGGTTCTGACAGCTGTGTGGACGAAGTCTTCTGGAATGTTGCACCGTGTTGACTGATAAATATTTACCAACGCTTGTCCGAAATGTTGGAAAATCTTTACCAGCAAACATGGCGAAACATCCCAGAAAACTTGAATTTTCAACTCTTGGTCAGACTACATGGAATAACACTCAAAGGACAAGGTTCTTGAGAAATATTCTGCATTTTTTCCATCTTTTAACAAACAAAAGAACAAAAAACCAAACACACGTATTTGCCTATATAATACAGGAATTGCACGAAAGAGGTAACCAGTCTGCAGGCATAGCCAGGTAGAACATAATAGGCCTAGCAGAACCTGCCTCATCCACTGATTTATTTGACATTGAAAGGTTTAAGAATGAATAAGTAGCATGTTACATGAATGCATACGAATATTGCAGTCAACACAACATTATATTCTGGAAGAATAAGGCTACACGTTTCGCCTAAAAATTATTAGCCATCATCAGGCCTAATTCCAAGAATACAAAATTGTGTATATTTTACAACTAGTGCAAGGCGAGCATGCTTCCTTCAATTAAAAACTTAAGGAGGGAACTGTACAACTGTAACACATTTGCCAAATATATCCGTGATATATTGACTGACTGCAACATTTATTGTATTTAATAACGCAATGGATATGTGTCACCTTAAAGAAAATACCACGACGTTTGTGATATTTATATAAAGTGATTTTATGTTTGCGGTAATGCAGGATAATACCCTACGTTCCCTGTTGTCCAGGAATTCACGCCCGAGAATGGATATCAGTCACCACAGTGACCTACATTCTGAACAAGCTGCTGACCAGTGATGACCCAGTGATCCAAGACTTGGCGCAGTCCTTCGACTATTACGTATTTCCTAGCGTGAACCCAGACGGCTACGTTTACACTCACACAACGGTAATTGTACCATTTTGTTTTCAAAAGTGACTAAATCAGATTTTTGCCTGCGGGCTTTCTTACTAATAAACAAAACGTTGACATCTAAATTTTATGTTTTCATGTACCAAACTGAGCAAGTATTAAAAATTTTAAACTTGCAACCCGGTGTCGGAATTGTATTTCTGTCCTTATAGACTTGATTTCTTCAGTGTTTGAGAAAACCAGGGCAAGAAATTTTTCCCGCTATCCTCTACATTTAAAAACAACAATTGTGGTCTTTCCAAGAAGAAAAACTATTAGTTACCATGAAAATAATCTACCATGTCTTGTTTATTTTTGTAAAAACTACAATTGAGAGGCTTAAGCCGTATTATATTTACGATGCATTACGCCCTTTCTTACCTCCTTCCTGTCTTGCTTTTCGCGTCTCGGTTTCTTCTCTCTTTCTTATATTTCTGCCGTTGCCTGATCTAACCTTCAGCCTCATCCCCCTTCATCCCCCTATAATTTATTTGTATATTTTCTTTAATTGGTTTTTATTCCTTTCTAAAGAACAGATTGATCAATCGAATGTTACAGGACCGCTTATGGAGGAAGACACGCAGCCTGAGGCCAGGTAGTCGTTGTTACGGTGCGGATCCCAACAGGAACTGGGATTTCCATTGGCTTGGTAAAAATGACATGTACATAAAGGCTTAGGTACAGATATCGGCTAGGCAAGTTTAATTAAAATGGGATATTTTAATCAAATCCGTATTTTCTTTGTATGGCACAAAATGTTATTCTTGTTAGTTAAAGACAAAAAATCGTATTATTTCTTCGTTATTGCGTGAACTAAATTTGTAGCGCTCTCTTTTTCCGGAACAGAGGCTGGGGCCAGCAGCGACCCATGTTCGGATTCGTACGCCGGAAGATCTCCTTTCTCCGAAAATGAAACAAGATCTCTGGCCGAATATTTTGAAAGCATCTCAGAGAAGCTCGTCGCCTACTTGGATTTCCATAGCTACAGCCAGCTGCTCATGTTTCCCTATGGACAAAGTCCAGAACACGTGTCTAACTATGACGAAGTGGTGAGATATACATTCTTATAATTGCCATGTCATCAAAATAATCATCGTCATCGTCGTCATTAACATTATTGTCATCATCATCATAATGTCAATTTATACCTGAATCTTAATTATAAGCTTAGGCATTTGCGAAAAATATGATATGCGTGGGAGAGTTTGGTCACGGAAGAAAAAAAGATTAAACGCAACCACATTTGAATGTAGAAATTTTTGTGATACATGTGATAGACTTAGTTGTGTATATTTACGGAAGGTAGAAAAAGTTAGCATAGCTTGATTCTTATTGCAAATTAGATTGTTTACTTTACAGTTTAAATTACTCGTAACTTCTCAAGCAACAGATATTCTGGTAAAATTAGAATAAAATATTTCTTTCAGTTGGCTCTCGGTTTGGAAGCAGCTGCGGCGCTAGCTAGAAACAATGGAACTCGATACAAGGTCGGCTCCATATGTGAAACAATTTGTAAGTATCAGTCAAATAAGTACCTAGTCAAGTTCATGTCGCTTCCTCTAATGAACTAATTCTGTGTTGCACTTCCAGACGCTTTGAGTAGCTCAGGTTATTTATGGTCGATATTATGGTAACTGGTAAATGATAAATTAGAAGCGCTTTGGAAAGAAGAGATCGTAGCCTAAGGACTGAGAAAATCACGAAAAACCTTAATCGGGATAGCCGGTGTCCAGTTCCGTGTTCAAATCAGACACCTTACGAATACAAGTACTTCACTACTTCAACCTGCTCAGTTAGTCTGATGACTATACACAATATTAATATGTAAGGAATAGCAAAGGTCAGTTGTGGCCTATTTCAAGGTATTACTTTACCATTCACCTATTGATAGTCGGCAACCTGGCTCAGATTCTGAGTAGACCTATCTCACAAATAAATTTCCACGCCAACCTGCTCTTCTTTACAATCTACAGTACAAACAGCTGAGTGAGACCTTAGCTCTGATCTGTGCCATAGTGCTATAACACTGTAGTGCAGGCCCGCTCAAACCGTAGCTCTGTGTCGCGAGTAACATGTTGCCGGGACACAGGATTCTATACCCGCGCAGACATTTAAATTGAGAAAATGGCTTGCAACCATTTCCCTGGCAAAGCCGAGCTAGGACGCCGAAGCAATTTTGTAAACTTACTTGTTTATGGAGACATATATGATATTACAAATTCATTTTACAAAAATATACTAAAACAGCGACACTATAGCCTATGGTCTGAATTACATTTTTTACAAACTCTTCCTGTCGTTATCAGTATATTTGCATTATTCATATTGTTTATAAAAACATACAGGAAAAAATACGTATGTAATTAATCATATTCTTATTTATTCTTAATTCTGTGTAATGAATTTTATGTTCCCCGCATGAAGAAAAAAATTTGCTGTTGTTGGCCGCACCACATAAAATTTGAGCAGGCTTGCTTAGTAGCGTAATAAGAGCTACTAAGCAAATCAGCAACACAGCTCACGTCCTGTCAGAATAACGTGTACGTATAATAGAAACCGAATGTTAATTTATTAAGCGAAATGTTCATCTTCAACCCCCTCATATTTGTTGTTCCTCTAGACCCGGCCAGCGGAGGAAGCATCGACTGGCTGCGAGGTACTTTCGACACGCCGTACACCTACGTTTGGGAACTCAGGGACACAGGGCGCTATGGCTTCTTGCTTCCTGCCAGTCAAATCATTGACACTGCCGAGGAGACACTGAATTCAGTTATTGTCATCCTTCAACACGCGAAAAGCCGTCTAGATAGCAACACCAAGCGGTGAAGAACAGAAGACCGAACGACCAAAATCAGTACCATTACAATTAATTCTAATTCACCTATTGAAAAACAGAGACGATTGATTTTAATTATACAACAAAGCGAGAAGGTGTAGTTTGAAACACCAGGCCTAAGCTAATTCCGTTACGGACCGTGCTACTTTATACGGTACACTAACTTACGAGTGAAACTTGAACAAGTGCACGAGAGATTTTCAGTCATTCTGTGAAAAGATTAGGGACTAATGCATTCATATCTGCCTAAGTTGTACTCAAAATTGTCAAAGTTTATTATAATTTTATGTATCCAACTGAAAGTATCTTATAAATAAACACCTTATCTTCATTACAGTCATTATTATATCTTCGTTTTTGTCCTACAAGTGTATGGTCAATTTCCAAACAAATTTCAACAGGACACCAAGATTATATCGCGAATTCATACACCAAAGGCAAGGGCCCAGGTATTTATAAATGTTAATGACAGATGATTTATGTTATAGTGTATAATGATGCCATATCCAATCGGAATTTACTTGGCGACAGATGTGTTGAGAGGGAGATTAAAATAATGACTTGAATGGGATAACGACTTCATTTATTTCTTTTGTTTTAGTTCTTCTTTAATATGAACCCATTCCCGAGTAAAGACAGGTTTACGCGAAACACGGATTTCTTAATTAGGATGTAGCTACATATATGGGGCTACACGCTCATTTTATTCCCGACACTTTACATTACGGCTCTTACTCTTCCATTACAATTTTATCTCTGTTCTTTAAAAATGTTCTTAACTTCAAGTTACACTTTACATTAGCCTCCAAAAAAGGGCAGCGTTTTTCTGACTTTATTTTCTCATTCCCATCTAAATTAAACGGATATTTTTCAATATTTTAAAACCTCCGTTACGTTTGTAAATATTAAAACTTTCTTATAAGCTGCATTATCTTTCAAAACTAGTGACTACAAACAATTATTTTCTCTCCAATTTCTTAAATTTAATAATATATATATGGTACCCTCTTCCTCAAATATAGGGACATCTTTCGAATCTTTTGTTAATTTCTCGTACCTTCCGAATTTCACTTTCCGCCATATGATTCCACTTATCTTTTCTTTACACCAGTTGTGTTTTAATTCGGAATAATACAACAAGGAATTATTTTAACTAATAGAAAAAAATTCTCCCTTCTACATTGTTACATCTTTCTTTCATTATTTGCTTACCAAGTTTACGAGGTTCTTTGGTAAATCCTGCCAAACACATGCTGAATATAATTTTTGTTTCATACTTTGTTTAGTTGTCCAGTTCTCCAGCTTTAAATTATTTATCTGCACAACACTTTCTACTTTTGCTCACTTTTCCGAATTTTAAATTAACGGATGGCGAGGTGAGGAGTTGCAGCATATTTTAACATTTTAAAGCCTAGCGTTCACTGTACCTACCATCAGGTTTAATATTCAGCAGTTCTACGTTCTGCCCACACAGTGTATTTATATGTTTTATATGTATTTCAGAACAAACGGCGATTATTTCCCTATGCAACTTTAACTGATTTGTTTTGTAACCGAGATAGAGAGTGTTTACTGCGCGGTACGAACTGGGTCTTTAAATAAAGCAGATTACGTTTCGTCTTTAAAGGGTTAAGATAGTTTGGTTGGGAATTTTCGGAGGAAATAATACAAGGACCCTAACATCACTCAGCATAGCCAGTTCCTGGAGGGCGTTCTGTCCACGTAACCTAAAATGCAATCCAAAATCGTTACTCCTGCAATGATGCGTGTGCAAATTGTAGTCAGTTTTTCTTAAAATAGTGCCTAGTACATACATCCAAGTAATTTTGTCACATGCACGTAAAATAAAAATGGAGTAGAAAACTGTTTACACAAGTCTGGAGATTGTTTTGATGCTAGCACCTTTTAAGAATATTTGCCTTCTCCCAGGGTCCAATTCAGCCTTCTATCTATATCAGCTACCAGAAACCTTTCTTCGAAGCCACCTTCTTCTATTATCGAGTTTAATAATGGATTTACGTTCAGGCCTCTACACTCGCTCAAGACCTGTTACTGAACTGAAATATTAGGACAAATTTACAGGAATAGGTCAGTGCCTGCTTTCTTACACACGTCTTACTTTCAAAAACAGCGCTCCAAATGAAAAGTTTTGAATTATGTTACTATTTACAGTTGTTGCTAAAATACTTTTTTTTAACCCTTAAAAATAGCGATTACTTTACGTACCACCAGGTTGAAAATTCAAAAATTCTACATGGCTTTCACAGCGTACTTATGTGTTTTGTATGGATCTCGGATCAAACAGCGACTTTTGCCTTATACCACATTAACAGACTGATTTTGTATAACCGAGTTGAAGAGTGTTTACTGCGCGGTGCGAAATGGGCCCTTATATAAAACAGACATGTTTCGTCTTTAAAGGGTTAATTTTAATTTTGCTCATAAGCTTGAAATTTTGATTACAAATGTATATATATATATATACATATATATATATATATATATATAATTCAACATACATTTTTACACGTGCGTTAACTTAAAAATTACGTCTACAGCTACGTGCGTGCATGTACTAACAATCGCTTGACACGTTAAATCTATACATATTACTTTGATAGCGATAACGTCTGATAAAGTGAATACAGTGCAAAGTATTGCGCTGAGTTAGATTTTACACCTGCCTACTAATTTCGTACCAAACACTATCGTCTCAACAATCAGAAATATGGCGATGGCCTGAAACTTCTGAGGATGTAGTCATCCCCCGACTTACGTTGTTTCGCACTAACATCTTTTGTCCCCAGACCCAATAAACTAAGCCAAGAGCTTAAATTTGTAGGTAGGGTGTTAAATAAATCGTCACTTTGCTGATCTAACGTCATTAGGATCTTACCCTCGACAACATTGTTGAAACGCGGAAGCAAAGCGCCCCTGAAGGAAGCTGAGGAACCTGAGCTTGTGAATAAGGAGAGGACCATGACGGTTTAGGATTTGACTGGGGGGCTTGGACTCACTGAAGCTTGCATCACGGTGCTTTAGGAGAGTGATTCGAAGGAGCAGCAAGGAGCAACAACTAGAGAAGGAATTATGTAGATGCTTGCTTGCTTGCCATGAGGAGATTCTGAAAGACAAGCAGAGGGATTTTTCTCGACAGATTTCAGTGCTTGGCATCTTTAAAGTCATCTTCATGCGTCGCCACCTGTACTGCTGGGCATTGGAGATGATAATTCAGATGATCCGCCTACAATTGGTGAGGACGTGACTCTCCCTTTGATTATTTTTTTGTCATTTCATATATATATTTGTAAATTTATCTGAAGTAAGAAAACATATTTTTTTGGTCAAAATAAAGTGTCTGAAACTACCCTCCCCATTTTAACACAACATTTATGGGTAAATCAGTCTCGAATTACGTCGTCTCCACTAACGTCGCTGGCCTCGGAACCACCTATGACGTAACTTCGGAGGATGACCCTATGTCTGACGAAATTAACTGAATGGGAGCCTGTGAAGGAATGAATTACATATGTTACTCTTATTAACTTATTTTTTTTGTTGTGCCTGATATTCGAGGGACACGTCTTGTCTCTTTCAGATTGTACGGCTGTATTATCAAAAAATAGAGACTCGTGTTCGGTGATAAGACCCCGATAAGCAATCTTGTCAATTGTCTGTGCAGGAAAGCCCCAACATTCACATTAACAGGCAGATCTATAAAAAGATGAACATCTCCACGAGAACCTTACTGTAGTGGTTGCCTTCAAGCGAGTCTGCCTTTGATTATTTGTTGCAGTAAAATTGCATGCGGGATTAAAGGTCTGTAACCACGCAAGAACATTTATTAATAACGTTCACTTAGCTGTAATACAACACAAGATTCCCGATTATCCGATCTACTTGAAAGACGATCGGGCAATCTTGAGTGTTGGTAATACAAAAGACTAGTGAAAAATACAGGGAAAAGTATCAAATTAAAGTACAAAAAAATGCACTGTCACATTACAAATAGAACACAATAAAGCATAAAAATGTCTCAGAAACCAAAATAGTATTTAACCTAATGCAAATTTGCAAATGGATGTTATTTAAAAAAAAACAAGTAATGAGTATTTGTTTTTGAGCCTCCCTGCCTTTATTAGGGAAACTGTAATGTCAGCGCCTGAATAGAAGTATGTCTGAAGCAGTAACTCCCCTCTGGTGTTTAACGTGAGCACCTGCGGTTTCAACAGCCTCCAATCCCCCACTATGAATCATTTTATCGGCTTTGCCTTCATTAATCATCTTCTGAACGGACATCGCCGCAAGATCTATTTTATCGCTGTCAGTCAGATGTTCTTCATTTTCATTCATCCATTATTGAAATCAAGCTTCCACAGCCTGGTAGAAGTTATAATAAAGGGAAAAGATTTTCAAAATCTGAAAAGAACTTACACTTTTTGGTTAGCGTATGAAGGTCACATTAAGTTATATTTACCGACGTCTGGAACAGTCTCGTTATAGGGCTTTGTAGGCGGCATGAATATTTGACAGGTCTCTCCTGAACCAAGCATTCTCTTCCATTCAAGAAATTTGTTTTGTTCCAGAAATTACAAAATTACTATTTAAGAATGCCGGCACAAATGTTAGAGGCAGGGCACTTTGTTAATAAAGTTTAAGTTGTGCCAAATACAAAGCGGTTTATAAGATGCACTTTTAAATTAGAAATAAACTTAGCCGTTTTCAGGATACAAATGCTGGTATATTTTCTTCAGAGTCTTGCTGGCACTCTATTCTAAACTGCTTTATTTTTATTGCTACCCACTTTAACCCTGATGCACTTAGCTTGACTAGACTTCTGAACTTTTTGTGCTCTTTGAAAGAAAGCATTCAATCTTACCTACATTCAGACCCATTTAATTTAATCAGAAACTCTAATACACGAAGCAGTTTATAAATTTTGTAAAATGGTATACGTTGTTAAGAAATAAATATCGGTCAACATGTCTGACAGTCTGAAAGAAAGTAATTCGATAATGACAGAATATGTCTCATTTCTTTCCCAGTTGTTAACGAGATGCTGAAGTTCATGTGCCTTTTGGTCCTGTCGACTGTCTTTGCCGACAGAGCCACCTACCACAACTACCAGGTGCGCCGAGTGGTGCCAGAAAACCAAGAGCAACTTGAAGCTCTGACGGAACTGGAGAACAATCCAAATGGAGTGAGTTGTTTGCAGTTTATACTAATGTAAAGCTATTAGGCTTATTTGTAAGATTTCTAAAAACCTTTCGTGATCAGCATTTCAGACATAAACTTTAAAATTTGTTTATACTCATTTCGTAAATTTATCAAGAATACGTAAGCACATTTACCGATAGAGCCTTGTAGAATAAAAGTCGAATCGTTTAATCTTATTTTCGAATTCTCCAAAAAATAACTGGGAAATTATTATCTATCGTACTTTTAAGTAGAATTTTTAGAAACGTACGTAGATCCATGTGCTGTGTAATTTTATTTTAACAAGGGAATTCAGCAACTGTACTTTGGAAGGGGTATGAAGAAAATAAGTATTGTTCATGCATGTTGCTTTCCTGCTGGCTAAGTAGGCCTGTATGAGGCATGTTTTCAGTAGAGCAGGTACGTTCTACAGGACAGTAGTTTCGACATATTTACTGCTAGTACGTTTATAATGTCCTTTAAAGCCCTGCGTTTGTATGCAAACATTAAATAGAGCGTAACACATGTACATAAACCTGTGTTAAACTTTATTTAAGACAACTTTGTCTGACGCAAAAGTTTTGACTAAAAATGTGTTTAGATCGTGTAACGTGAAATTAAAAAAAAAAATTAAAGTGAAACACATTTACTACTACTACTACTACTACTACTACTACTAATAATAATAATAATAATATCGATAGCATAAGATTGACATACATATGGTTGAGTTTTAACCTATAAAGAGACGAAGGATATATTTGATGTTACACTATACCCCATACTGGACCATACAATTTAATTAAAACTATACGTCTTAATATAGGAGAATTCTGTATGTAAAACTTCAGCCACAATCTTTCACATAACTCAGTTTATCTAAATATGGAAGTTAACGTAACCCTTAAGCAATTGTCCCTCAACTCAAAACGGATGGAAAATACGTAGCACAGATCCGATCGAAATCGGTCAGGTAGTTTTGGGCGCGGTTTTTTATTTTTTCGAAACACGTTAAAATGCAGTTATCTTTTTTCTTATAAATTAACTGTGCTACAGTATGTATGATTACGTTTAAACTACCCAATTTCTAAACATTGTTCTATATGAATACATTTACCGGGTGCCTTACGTGGGTAATATCACAAACAGATATTTTACAGGTATTCCTTTTCTACGGATATAAATTCTAAAACACCAGTACCTCATACACGTCTGTTATGGTGACGTAATTTCGTCATTATTAGGAAGAAAACAGGTGTTACTAAACAAACGCAATAACATCATTTCCATCTGCTATAAACTTCCAAGGTATAACGTGTGTTTTCTAAAACTCTGTAAATCAATTTCTCCACGCTTATTTCAGAAAAATCAGTAACAGGATACATTCAAACCATTATTGACGCATATTTTATAAAGTGTAGTACCCAAAAAGTTATTGAAGTTTTTAAAAACCGTGAGTTCTAAACGGCTCATGGAAGTTGGACGTATTAACAAACAAATGTACCGCAGGTCACGCGACTTGCTGCCCTGTATATGTAGTCGAGCAAGTCGTCATGCAAATCATGCAATGGGACAGCATTCTTTAGTCAATGGCAGAAGCTCTGCGAGCTAAGTTGTTACTTCATTAGCCCTTTAAAGAGTACGATTAACATGAATTATATTTAAAGGTTCAGTTCGTACTGCACAGTAAACAATCTCCGTCTCAGTTATAAAATCCAATCTATCGAAGCTGTATAGGGAAAAAAAGCTCCGTTTGTTCTGAAATCCATACAAAACACATAAACATACTGTGTGCGCAGAACTTAGAATTTCTGAATAGTAAAACTGGTGGTACAATTCTTAACCACTGGGCTGTAAATGGTTAAGCAGCTATACTGTTAACAAAGTGTAATATATCTTATTTATCAAATGCTGTGCAAGAAATGCCTAACAAAGTTTACTTCGCATTGGCCATAATTTCACCACTCGACACCGACACACCAAATAACAGCACGAAAAATCCGTTCGTCGATCCCAAGACCCTTGGAACGCAACAACATGACAGTGACTAACATTTGTAGGCAATAATAAATGGACACAGAAGATTTGCCAAAGAACTATTTCAAAGCATATATTTCAACATACTTCTTGAGCAAGTTACTTGAATATAAATGCCAAAATTCGGCTTAAAAATTACTAGCGCGTATTTGTTGGCTTACAGCTGAGTTTCTGGTCGCGGCCATTCCGGGTTCAGAAGGCTGTGGACATCATGGTACCACCTCATATGCTGCCTCGATTCAACGAAATTGTGGCAAGCCTCAACCTCAAAACTGAGGTTTACATCAGCAACGTACAGCAGTGAGTAACGCCGGATGTCACATTAGACAAATTTGAAACTTTCTGTTTCGTTTTCCTTTCTTTCCAATCCATCCCCTAATTTCTAGTAACGACTATACACGTGAAGTTTTCCTTGATGATCATCTGTTGCAGATTCACATCTTGAGATAGGATAAATAAATTCTAGGTCTTTTTTCCTTGTAAACATTAAAAGTATAATCTCAGTTAATTAAAATTTTATAGCTTATCTTTCTGCAGTGGATACTTTCACAATCTTTTGCATATCAATTTTGGTTGTTCCTTTCTCCCGCTCTGCTAATGACACACAATTTTGGCTTCGGTAAATATTTTACAGGAATATATATAACATTTTATTAATAATGACTTAAATTATGAATAAGTCATCAACGTAAGTTATCGCTTCTCCAATGTGCCCCTTACATTGCGATTATAAATTTGCTCTAACAACATAAACGAATAATCACCACTAGGTGTAGATAAAAATCTTCATATTTACTACTTTAAAAGCTGTTCATGCTGGACAGTCATGCAGTATATTCTCCTCCTTCGTTTAAAACTCGCTCTTATCCAAAAATTGATCAATACAATTGAAACGCGTCTGCTAATGTAACAAAATCAATGCCATCAAGAGCTTAAAGCGTAATGGCCTCTATACTTCATTACCTGCATTAAAATTAAAACTCTCTCCATTTTCGACAAAATGTATTTATGTGTTTCGTATTATGTTCAAAATAAACAGCGATTATTTTCTGAAACAGCATTAACCGGTTAATCTTACTAATGGCAAGGCAATGTTGTTACAGTGAGAAAGTGTCTGAAACTTAAGCGTAATTTAGATGAATCAGTATCATTCCCTTAACGCTCCATAGTCATGTTCATCTTAACACTACTCTTATCAGAAGGACAAGAAAGAGAAGCGAAGAGAGGAAACCTTCAAACAAAGCAATGATCTTTTAGATGTCGGGGAACAATGGACAGAAAATTATTATCATATGATTGAGTGAAAGACCGTCAATTTAAAGTGACTTGAACTTGCTTCAGAAGGGTAAAGTGCTGAATGTATCGTTTATTTTCTGTGAGGTTGATTGTGCCTGTACTTTAAAGTGAAGTGGTGTGGAAAATCCAGTGGGATTTCGAAAGATAGTATTATACTTAAGACATATATTGTTAGAAAATATGATAATATTTTTGTGAGGTCTGTCTCGTTATATTAATCTTGTATTAACAGTAGATATAGAACATATCATTAAAATAGTGTTATCAATATAAACCCTTGCTTTGTGTTTCAAGTAGTATCATGTGTCTGTCACCTCCTTAAAAAGATGCGATAAATCTCTTCTGTGGAAACGCTGTGAGTGGATTGCATGACGATGAATAAATTATTATGTTTGAAATTATTATTTTCTTTAAAACTTACTTTAATATATTGTACTTAAATCATTTATAGTTTTCTTATCTTAATAACTGAAAAGCCACGGAGAATACTACAGTAGTAGGCCTACTTTCCTAATAAAGTTTCCACTTTTCATTCTTAGATAAATTTACATCCCTCTTTCATAGAGAAGACATTGTAACATCTTTTAGAAATAATTGTCTATTAACTGACTTAATTACTAAAATAATTGATTAAAGAAAGAGAAATAATGAAGATAGGAAAGAAAAGAAAATTATAGGAGACAGAAAATAAATTATTGGACAATCTACTCTAATTCAATATTATTTTGACACCGAAGGTTCATGACCGTCACAAAAAAAAATTGTTCATCTGACCGCATCGAGGACGGTTCAGTCTAATTCACATTTCAAAGTAACATAAACTGTTATCTTCCTCTCTGTGTATTTACCTTTTCCCGCATTGTCCAACGAGAATAAGGCAGGCCCATTTATTTTTACTGTCTTTAATACAGAATAGTTAAATAAATCAAGGAACGCGTAGCTGTTGATAGCCCAAAAGTAATTCCTCTTCTGGTTTTATTCATTCCACGACAAGATTAAAAATTTCGCTTCTGTTTCAGTCTCATCGACACGGAACGCCCCAAAGTAAGGCCGAGGGCTGATTTCGGCTGGACAGACTACTACACGCTGGACGAAGTACGTGATGTCACGTAACTACAATGTCTAATTATAGCAGTTACGTTACACAGTATCACTATGCACCGTAAATTGATTTTTCATATGAAGCACACTTAAGAAAATATCATGGAAACAGTAAGACGATTCAAGCCTTCGAGTTTGAAGGGTAAATGCGTAATATCCCACGGCTTAGAAAACCTCAGACATCGCGTCATGGAACTGGACCGCACTGAGCACGAGGCTAGAGAGCTTGTGATGACATAAAGTGGACTGAAGTTTCTGGGCGTGGTTTCGACTTTCCTTGACTCTTTAGGAAAGAAAAACTCAATTTCGGGTCTTACAGGCCCTACACGTGAATTAATTTGTAAAACTATGCATTAACGGAAAAAAACCATTAACCCAATTTTTTAATGCTTGCGTGTTTTTATAATTATCAGTATAGCATCTGCGTTATTGTTTTCATTAGTGATCCTATAAAGTTTGTAGGACAAATACTGTGTTCAGTCTGCGTTTTAAAAATATCTTGACATGTAATAACCATGAGGAATTACGTGATGTTAATAGTATGTGAAATGTTATTCTTCCGGTCTGTTTGAACTAGTATTACCTCATAATGCATTAGTCATCTGAAAGTAAAAAATTCAAATTTCATTTAGACAACACAATTAGGTTGCGGCACATCGGCTGATGAAACACATAAGAACTGTGACCAGTTTGACCAGAAGACGAGAGCAATTTATAGGTAGAATACGCAGAACGAGGGGGGGGGGGGCTTAGTGTAAAGGCAGTTTTAGGACATTCGAAGTTTTCACACCGGCGTTTTTCTACAATTAAGGTTTTCTGCATGTATTCTAAAACAGATCGTTTAGAAGCCTTTTACCCTTCGTAGGGCAGATAATTTTTTTAATGAGTTGTTAAAATAACACATTTGTTTAATAATAGGTTTACTAATAAAAATGTTTGTTTTTAGATGAGTGAAGAAGGCAATAATTATTAATTTCTATAAAGAAATTACGCAAAGAACATTATAAAATAATTATTAAATAATTTGTTATAGGGGTTAATACCTGGTTTTATTTCGATATACAGGTAAAACTAAACTAAACTAATAAACTAATTAATAACTAACTAATAAAATTATACTAAACTAATATGTGTGTCAGGGGTAACGATGTGTGGCGTATTGGTCAGGTGCACACAGATGCAGTTACAGAAGCGAAGTCAAGGTTGGAGGACGAATCTACACGGTTAATCTTACTGCGAGGAATTATTAGTAGGAAATAATTAACTGTAATACCGATAGCCCAAATGTTGTGATTCAAAGAAGTGGTGAATGGGAGAGTGAAGTGGAGAGTGATGGAGTAAAAGTGAGGGCAACGTAAATATAATGGACACGTAAGAGGAATAATTCGAAGGACGTACTGCTGTATCGTAGAGCTAATAAAGAGTTAGGGTCTATTGCACAAGGAACTCGGCGTTGTGTGCGAGGTCCTTTTGTATTACATACAAAAATAAATATAGAACTTGAATTATGAGATATTATTATCCCATTGTTTGTTCACTTCATGCATGCTACATGAACATACCATCACAAATTCATCGAGTTTTGTAGCTTTTCCTGATGTTGTCCTTAAGAAGCACTTTTTATTCGGTCACAAAAGCTTTATCAGGCTCCCAGTAAACCTAGAGAAACAAAATTTTTCTTTCAGATCAACGCCTGGCTGGACTCATTGGTGGAAAATTACCCTAACGTAGTGACTCCAATTTCTCTGGGTAGATCGTACGAGGGCCGCGAAATAAGGGGAGTGAAGGTGTCCTTCAAGGAAGGGAACCGTGCAGTCATCTTGGAAGGAGGTACGATTTATTCGCACATAATTTACGTCGGTGTCCAATTATTGCAAATCTAATAAACAATTGAAATTGGCTTAATTCTCTGTAATGTTTATAGTTACCAACCAAGTCTGCTCACGAGGTAACATTGCTGACTCATATTTGGAGCTTGTCTCTTTTAAACACCGATCATTCAGGCTAAGGTTTCTTTCTAATTGTTCTCAATACCTCCAGGGAAATTCCGGTATAGTACCTTAATTTATGTCACAAACACTTCCTCCTACACTTCTTCACGTCACTATTCACTTTCATCCGATCATAAGACGCCACATATTCTGAGATAGGCCTACTGACAGCGTCCTTAAGTAATCTACAAATATAAAAATTGCATACGATTATAAAGTACTGTCCTATTTATTTCGAAATATATTCACCATCTTGAAAAATATTTCAGAAATTGTTTTCTTGTGGTGAAGGGTCCCTCAGCAGATGCTACGGACGCACCGCAGCCTTATTTCAGAAGTTACTCTTCCTAATGATTCCCATATTTTAAGTAATTAAAGGATTTGCTGGGCTCTGAGAAATTTTTTATTCAAATCCATAAACTGTAATGAAAGCTTTATGTTTATTTATATTGCACCAATAGGGGGCTAAAATAAGTGTATCCAACAAATTGTATCACAGATCCACAATAACAAATATAACTGAAATCTTTCCAATTCTGTAGATAATTTAAGAGTACAGATACAAACCGACCCATATGTTCAATTTATTCGTATCTTACATAAATGACAGGGAGACACAAATTAGGTTTGCAATATAAACTTTACATTAGAGTCAAAAATATATTATCTAGACCTGCGTTCGCGTTTTGCATACATTATGCCGAGAAAGCTGATGTACTAGCAACACTTTGCTCACTCGAATCAAGGCCTTTCACATTCATCATGCTTCTCACAGTTTTTCTGCACAAATGAAGAAATAGTACCCCCAAGTACACCAGGACCCTCTATTCCCATATATTTGGCGGTTTATAATCATATTCCTTTCTCAAATATCACTAGAATTTCACCCAAAAAGTTTTCTAATAACATAACAAATTTAATGTTGGATGAACATTACACCATAAGGATTGAAAATTAAAAATTATTTGTATAAAGTGATTTTATGTTTGCGGTAGTGCAGGATAATATCCTACGTTCCCTGTTGTCCAGGAATTCACGCCCGAGAATGGATATCAGTCGCCACAGTGACCTACATTCTGAACAAGCTGCTGACCAGTGATGACCCAGTGATCCAAGACTTGGCGCAGTCCTTCGACTATTACGTATTTCCTAGCGTGAACCCAGACGGCTACGTTTACACTCACACAACGGTAGGTGCTATAGTAAAATTTCATCAGGTTAGTTTTAACTAAGAAAATTAAAGTATTCCAGTAATTGTTAGGAAGGGAAGGAGAAAATTATGATAATATAGGAATAGTATTTGAGACAAGATTCGAAACAGACACCTCCAAAGTAAAAACAACACAGGTACTGCTGACTGAATTACCTGCCCGGGCCCATATTACCAAGGATTATTTAGGTAAAAGTAACCGAGGGAAATCTTATATGGTGACACATTACACGCGGCAACAGGTCTGCAGATTCCGCAATTTCAAGTTACGCAGCTTGAAACTTAATCAATTTTAAAAAAGGAAAAGGAACTTAAAGAACATCACTTTGCAAAACCTGCAGACTTTTTCCTTATGGTTATGAAGGGAAGTTGGATGAAGTTGTAACAGTTTGAGATTTCACGCTTTACTTTTAATTTATACATGATGTATATTATATCTTAAATTACTGTGCAGCCTGATAATAGCTTATATGCAGAGTCGAAACATGTAGTTGAGGTTTTTAAACACACAACTTTTCGACTTTTTACTGTTATTGTTTACGTATAAATGCACAACGGGATGAACAACATAAAGGTGTATTGGGTTTACCTAGTACATTTCTCTGTCAAATATTCGCATCTAAGTAATTATCCCCAAAATCGATCTTTTGAATGAACCATAAGTTTCTTAACAAAGCTGTACCAAGTCTAGAAATTTTATGGTAGTATAGGAGGGGAAAGTGATCACGTAGGTGAGTAGACAAAGACCTGAAAAGAAAGGACTCTGAAGCATATTAAGATAGTGTCCTGGTATTCCCAAGAAGTGAATAAAGAAATCCTCAGTCAGGGTAGTTGTTAACCGACAGATATATTCGGGCAAGCTGGCTCAAGCAGTGACGATTATAACTTGTATTAGGGTTGTACCAGTTTTAAATCTCGGCCAGGACGCCGACTACGTCGACCGAGATTTCTTGAAATTGTGCTCAGTTTCTGTTCAGGCAGTTGCTTCAGATTAGGTCATAACCGCTTCCATCCACACTTTTAATTTATTATTCAGTAATTATTAAATCACGCGACAGTATATAGCCCGAGATAGAGCGTTCTTAAACATAATAATAATAATAATAATAATAATAATAATATAGAAGCGCCACCGTTACACTAATCGGTTGGGTCAAAATTTTGTTAATTAATGATATTGAACTGAAATTTTCTTAATTATTTCATGGTATTTATCTCTGTGTTTAATTAATTTATGCGCTTTTTTATCTTTTCTGCCGCAGGACCGTATGTGGAGGAAGACCCGCAGTCTAGGAGGGAATCGCTGCTATGGTGCTGATGCGAATAGGAACTTTGACTTCCACTGGCTCGGTAAATAGATGGACACAAAACTGGGCAGAGATCGAAGTATAGCGTGAACCCAAATTCTGAAACGTTGAATTCAACATAAGAAATTCTTATACATGTCAGCAGCAAAATTCTAGGAAACGACTGTTTGATGAAATCAGATTCTCTCAATAGCATTCGTTCAGATAATATTTACGTGCTATAAAAGAAAGTTAAAGAATTTCAACGAATGGCTTCCTTTCCTGTTGTAGCTCCCAGTAAAATGCCTAACAGAATTGAACTTATGCGAAAGTGATGAACAATTAGCTCCTCGTGGGTGTTTATTTGCAGTCCTCTCACATTGTATATCGTCGGATGCCAGAGGGATTAATGAATACTAAATTGGAAAGTATCTGAAAGGTAGCAGTCATAGTTACAGGTAGGCCTCGTTTTCCATCAATTTCCTGGAGAGACTTCAAAATTCTCGAAAACCTCCTTCAGAATAGTCGATGTCCCAGCCTGTTCTCGAATTGGGTACCTCCGGAACAAAAGTCTGATGTGATTAATTTAGGGAAATTTGGTAATTTTGTGTATAAGATAAGAATGGAGAAGAGGTATCCATTCTTCTTAGATATGACGCCCCGTCACTGGGCTTCTGATGTTGCGAGACCAGTGCTCTGTCTGGAAAGTTGGAGAACCAATTAGCAAGTGATGCGACGTCATGTAACGGAAGAACGGATACCTCAGCTACACGGCTCCGAAAACCTAAAACCTCGCAGAAACTGAGAAGCCTTTTAAGTCAAATACGTTTTTGTCCTGTGGATAGTTCCCCTACTTAAGTACAATATAAATACAGTCGAACCCGCTTATAATGACATCGATTTATGCGACACCTCGTCTAAAGCGTCAGATTTTCTGTGGTATCAATTAGTTCCTCGCTGTTAACCATAACATTACAGTCTTCGGTTATAACAACACTAGTTTATAAGGACACAAAATATTCATTCCATTTCATGACTTCATAACCGACTTAAACTCTACATAGATATACTGAAACGCACAGAAGATGCTGAGTGGATGTAAGTTGGACGTCTGGTTTCGATTCACGAATGCTTTCCTCTTTGTCACCACCGTACCTAGATTTGTTCTACGGCTTCTAACCTCCTATTCCATGAAGGTCAGGGGAGCTTTACGGATCAAAAATAGTCTGCGGCTTGAAGAAAGAGCAGAAGTTAAATAATCTGTGAAGATTTATTCCACACTCGCTATAAACATTCATGTAGTAATAGCGGGCTTCTTAGGCACAAGAAAATACCTAGCGTACTTTGCTGTTAATACATAAATAACGCGCTGAGTGAAGTCAATACTTATGCCAGTCGCAGAGGTGAGGTTCTGAATTGTGGCTTACATCCCGATAAGTGATTTAGAAATCTTCTTCACGAGACACACCACGGAGCAGGATGGTGTAGCGGCAACATTCTGGACTTTAATTCTGAAGATAAATAGTTCGAATCTGGGCCGGGACACCGGCTATCTTGATTGAGGTTTTCCGTGGGTTCCTCAGTCTCTTCATAATAATGACTTGTGGTTCTTTGGTTAACCCACGACCACTTCATTCCAAATCCTTTCCCATTCATCACTACCATCATCCTAGCAGCGTCGTAAAGAACACCACAGACAACAGGGTTCAGAGAACTCGAATTTTGTGTGATTGACAATTCTTCTTCGAATTCGGGAAAACCAGGCTTTAAATCTCATTTCGGAATGCGATTATCCTAACAGACCAGATTTCTTGGCATCCCTCAGTACCTCCAGGCAACTGCCAGGATAATGCCGATTCCTACAAAATTCTTTCCAATTTTTTCCGTAAGTCTAAACTGCCAACAACGTCATTAAATAAACCATATAACCTAAATGTATTCACAAGGTACTTAAGATATTAAGTATTTACGGAGTGTTTCTAAATTAGCTACTTGTTTCGACTTTTACAGAGATTGGGGCTAGCAATTCCCCGTGTTCCGAAACGTATGCCGGATCTTCTCCTTTCTCCGAAATCGAAGCCCGATTGCTGTCCAACTTCCTGACCAGTATATCGGATAAGTTTGACGTCTACCTCGCATTCCACAGCTACAGTCAGCTGCTGCTATTTCCGTACGGGCACAACAGTGATCCAGTGTCCAACTACGATGAACTAGTAAGAATATTTCGTAATGGATGTCAATGACAAGAATAAGGGGCCAGTAACAGCTAACCCTATGAAGTATAACCCATATTTGCAGACTTACAGGCGCTGTGGACGATCAAACCCCACCTAAGAACTTTCGCTTCTCTCTTTCCCCATACTCCGGAACTGATCTCTTTCTTAAGCCATAGGAACCCATTCCACATAAAACTTATTTACATTCCATTGGAAGAGGCCTTTCGACGTTTAATAGAATCCTTTCAATATTACTTCCATCCACACACTGAGGTCAATATAGAGTTTACGCTTTCAATATATTCTCTGAATAACGTGACTTTCTCTTTTTGACGTCTGCCATCTTGTGGCGGGCGATGAAAGTCTGGCAGTATTGACAACACGCCTACTGCCTTTATGTGAACAGTACTTATTGACAAGCATTAAACCATTTCCATCAGTGTTTAGTACCATCAGTTTAATCAATAATATAAATGTCATAAGTTAATAGCACAAGTGAACAGTCGTAGCTTCCCACTGCAGAGATCTGGGTTCCATCAGAGGGTATTCCTTGTGACATTTGTTGATAAAACAGTACTTTAACTGGTTTTTTCTGAGTACTTCTCTCTCTCCATCTCAGTTATCATTTTATCAATATTCCTTATTCATGTTCATCCACCTACCACCGACACTATGTAGTTTAGACAATGAAAGCTTTGATGCATGAGTAACAAAGAATCAATATACTCGTATACCTTATAATATGTACTGACCTGGTTAGTACCAAGACGAAAATATGCCCTTCCTCCCAAGGGATAATCCTTCAGGTGCTCCGTCCAGAAATAATATTGATAATAAACATAAAGAGCCGATCCCAGTGGCCGTGCGGTCTAAGGAGTGGGTCTTCGGCCGCTCGCTTACTAGGATCGTGGGTTCGAATCCCACCGGGGGCATGGATGTCTGTCTCTTGTGAGTGTTGTGTGTTGTCAGGTAGAGGTCTCTGCGACGAGCTGGTCCCTCGTCCAAAGGAGTCCTACTGACTGTGGTGTGTCTCAAATGTGTGTGACCATGAAACCTCGACGAAACGAGGAGGCCCAGGCCCATATAGGGCAGTCGAGCCATAGGAAAAAGTAAAATAAATAAATAAATAAACATAAAGCGTCTGGCACAAGGTGAGAATTTAAACCGGTAAAGTGAAGGTGAAGTTTCACTCTGTCTCTATCTCGACAAGAGACGGTTTTGAGTCATACTGTCCAGCTGCTTTACCCTAGTTCCCATTGGAGAGTGTAGAGGGGAGACCACAAAACCGTCCTGGGAAGAGTTTTTATCTGGCCCGTACTATTATATTACATTATTACACTTACTACCAGAATGTGGGCCGGGATAGCGTAGTCGGTATAGCGACTCTCTACGAGCAGGACGGTCCGTGGTTCGAATTCCGGTGGGGGCGAGATTTTCAGCACCCGTCCAAACCGGCCCTGGGATCTACCCAGCCTCTTGTACGATGGTACCGGGTCATTCCCGGGGTAAAGCGGCCGGGGCGTGGCGTTGACCACCCACCCCCATCTAGCGCCGAGGTTAAAGAAGAGTAGAGCTATATCTCTACTCCCTTCTGGGCCTTCATGGCCTGTTTCAGGGTGAACTTTACCTTTTTAAATTTACTACCAGAATATCCGTCCTATTATTCAAATACTGTAAATTTAAAGACGCATAGGCGTGCTGAAGATTATTACATACTTTCTGAGACGTGACACTGTCTTTTTTGGTAAACGTGAATTAAAGTTTCGGATAAAACTCCTGTTTCGACCTTCCATGCAGAGAACCTGTCTCGCGAAATTACACATTCTTTTCGTTCTGCTTGAAATGGAGTTAACGTGACAATTGGTCTGCAAATGTTTCAGTTGGCTCTTGGTACAGCAGCTGCCGAGGCTCTGGCCAAGAACAATGGCACAGAGTACACTGTAGGAAACATCTACGACACAATATGTAAGTAAAAGCTTCAATTCCATTTGCGATCAAACAGAAAAATTTGGAAGTTTAGTAGAAGGGATAACTTTCGTGTGAAACAGAGCTGCTTTAATGCGGAACATCAAGGCGTAGCTGGTTCCAGATTTGACACATTAAACATTTACGAAAATTGCTTTTTAATAAGTTTAAAGTATTGGCGAAGTGATTTTTATTGATTTTAAAAGAGATATTTGCATGAAAAGTGCAACTTACCTCACAACTCCACCAGTTACCAGTTACTTATTTGTAACAGGCCCAATACAGATATATGTCTTGTGTATTTTAACACTTTCACTGCCGGGTATTTAAATCCCCGTGGGTATTAAGTTGCCAGGGATTTATTGAATGTTAAACAACTAGTGTGTCGTCTTATAAATTATAAAATATAATTATATTTAAAATTATATATAACATGCATATATTTTTTCTAGTTTTCAGCTAGGGATTAATAAATATGTAAAATATGTTTCCTGAAAGAACTTATTGTGTGCGTGGCCTATTAAAGGGAAAGAACAGAGTAAATTTTAGGCCGACTACAGTTGAATCTGGCAAATTAAAACGTAAATACTTAAATCGACCATGGTCAACTTTGGCAGTGAAAGTGTTAACTATGTTTTAGTCGTGTCTGTGGAATATATGATATTTTAATATGAATATGAACAGCCATTACACTAAAAGGATAGAGACGGCAATAGAAACATATTTCCTGCCTATTACGTATTTATAACGGCTTTCATATTCTTGCCTTCATATTGGAGTACTAACTATGTATTTTTCTCCAATTGGAGGAATCTGAGGCAGTGTGAGGACAATCACTGAAGGCTGGTGTCCCGGTGCACCAGCCGAATATAGGTCATAGATATTTGCATCTACAATAACCTGCTAAGTAGATCACGTATCAACAATTTAAAATTTAGTAGTTAATATATATACATGTACCGCTTTAGCCACTGATTCAAGGAACCAGCTTTTCTGGTTGGTAGTTCTTTTCCGTTATCGACACATACCGCCTCCCCCCCCCCCCCATAATAACTTTGTTATGAGCAGAAAAATTATATGGAACCTGTTGGTGTACTATTCCATTCTGCCAACCCCATTCTGCCCCACTGGTAATTATCTGAGGTTATGAAACATTATGTCATATAAGAAGAAAATATTTTTCTTAACACTAACATCACAGCATTCCCAAGTGTACCACATACCTTAAGGGTTATTTATATTTTTAAAGTAATAATGGTTCTATCCTACCTGCAATTATTTCCGGCCTTGAAGTTACAAAACATTACAATTTTTAGGGCGATTACAATTTCACAAAGATAAGACTTGAATGTCGCTGGTACCCAAGATGCATCGAGATGAGTAAACGTAGTTTATACAACTGCCGCTTGTCGTCAGCACTTTCTACTAACAAAAACGCGGAACATCGCTTTACTCCCATCGCCCGGTTTTGACCCCTGTTTGCTTAGTATTTCGTGTGATGTCCACTATATTCAAAGAGGTCAGGATGGGCAATTATTACTAAAACTAAGTGGATTTGGAATGCTGGTAGGGAACTTTGTTAAAGGACGTCTACTTAAAAGAAAGAGAATGAGATGAAATTATGCCTTCAACGAGAGGTACGATACAAGGCTGGAAATGGGTCGTGCCATTTGGTTGTCTTTTTTTTATTAGAAGTGTTAAAACACAGTAATGACTGCCAGGCAATATGTCATATGCTCTTCTAAGGCTGTCCTTGCAACTAGAACAAAAACCATCAAGCGTGACAAGCCAGCTTTTAAACTCTAGGTTTTCTCTGACACGAGAATTCTCAACCCCATTCCTGAAGACACGGCGCGAATTATTAATCAGTACTTTGCAGGCACTCGATGTAGATTATTTTTGCACAACAAGACAATAATGGTTCTATTCAATATAGCACCTTTAAGATTTATTTTTGTGAAGGCTACATATTCTTTTACCTATTTCCGACGAAGATTAACTTTTTGTATGTGTGATTTTTGTCTTTTTATGACTTGTATTGTCTGTATTGTGTTTTGCTGTTGTGTCTTGACTTATTTCTTACCCAAAGGCTGCGTTGCCTGATTTGGATTTCTAGGATGTGAAATAAATAATAATATTATCAGAAAGGAAATTAAAATTAACATCAGTAGAGCCACTGGTATGTCTGGATTTTAAATGTAATTTCTCAGTAGCGCCAAGGTCTGGTCTTGTTTGTACAGATCCTACTAGTGGCGTGAGTATGGATTGGGTGCGTGGTGTCTTCGACACACCCTACACCTTCACCTGGGAACTGAGGGACACCGGGAAATACGGATTTGTGCTGCCCGCAAGCCAAATTATCGATACCGCTGAGGAGACCCTCAACTCCGCTGTTGTGATCCTTCAACATGCAAAGGAGAATCTGCCACGCAAATAACACATTTGTTTACAGAAAAATGACATAGTTGTACAGTGCTAGGGACAGAACCACGACACAGTAACAGAAAAATGACATAGTTCTAACACTCTAGGGAGGGAAACACGACACAGTAACAGAAAACTGACATAGTTCTAACACTCTAGGGACAGAAACACGACACAGTAACAGAAAACTGACATAGTTCTAACAATCTAGGGACGGAAACACAAGGTGATACGGACTGAAAAAGGACACACAAAGAAAAGTAGCACACTCCTGCAGTGCTAGGGACACACACTTGAACAGTTCTTAGGGATAGGACATAAATATACACGACACATGGGAAATACATGGAGCTAAATAATGAATGTTTCTTTGTTTTCTGATTGCTGAACAGAGTGTTTGTGATGTTACAAACAAGAACGACGTGAATCATGTTCTTTTGGTAAATTGTTACTTAAATGACTGTACTCTGAGAAATACATCGCACAATACAGTGTTTCATTTACTAAGAGTGTCTGTCTGTGATACCTGGAAATAAATTTTACCACTGTGTAAAACTGTCTTAGTTTTCCCACTATAATATCGATAATTTTATGTTGGCAAGAGTTTGGTTCATTCTTCAGTTCACAGCAGTGTAACGTGACGCCAGAGTCATCCGTCGATTATCCTTACCATTCCAAAACACGGAGTTATAGGAACTTTGGTAACTTGCACTATAGCAGGCCTGTCAAATTCAAAATAGGTTACGGGTCAAATCTCGAAATCCAACTTGGCATTTGGGTCGCAACATAAAATATCAGCATCATAATATCACATGAAGATGGCAGTTTGTCTTCTTCATGGAGTTAAGCGGGCTGTATTTCAGAAGAAAAGAATAAAATTAAACTAACGGCATGGTAAACGGACCCGGAGTTCCAATCATTTACTATTAATAAAAAACGAGTCCCTGGACGTTATCCTAAGTCAGTTTGTTCCACCTCAGTTTTCACAATTTATGTTCGTAAGACTTCTCTAATATTAACTTCACACTTCTTCATGTTCATCCAAAGCAGATAATTTTTAAGAGGTTTCCGTACCAAATTCCTCTATGCATTTATTGTTTTGTCCATCCTACAGACATGTCCAACCCATCATACCATCCTAACAACATAACGTGACCTGTGTAAAACACAAAGTTGTTCATTAATAACAGGTATTTTAAATGAATACGTTACACCTGTCCTCCTCAGTCTTTTGTCCAGAAGTGAAGTATATCGACACCTGCTACAATATAAGCACCTTCACTGCTGATTGCGAGAACTCTATTGGTGGCGCATTTGGTTGAGGCATGTGCTACAAGCCGGAAGGTTGCGGGTTCGTTTCCCGATGGTGTCATTGGAGTCTTTCATTTATATAAATCTTCCGGCCGCACTATGGCCCAGGGTTTGATTTAGCCTCTAACAGAAATGAGTACCAGGAATACTTCCTGGAGGTAAAGGCGGCCGGTACTTAGGGCTGACCACCTTACCACCTTCATGTGCCGACTCTCTTGAAATTTGGGAGAGTCAAATTTCTGGAACCTTCAGGTCCTGTCCAGGCCTGTACAGGGACTGATTTTTCTTTCTTTATGAGCGGTTTATTAATTGATTAAGTGTGTAGGCCTATGTTTCTTACCTACAGGACATGCAGTCGATATCTGAAAGACAGCAGTAATCGTTAGACGGCCACAATATGTTCGCGTACATACCTACATGAGGCTCATTCTCTGACAAATGGCATTACGCTTAGTGGTAACCACATGTACTGGCTTCTGTCACATTAAGATATGCTGCATTTGTCAAGCGTAATATAAATATAAATACAAATATATAAATATATATATATATATTCTACAAGGATTCTGTTTGTCGCCGATTCTGTTCAACTTACACGAGTACCTTACCAAGGATGCCCTTGAAGGGTGTGGAGGCTTCCAAATAGGAGGACAAGTAATTCGCACTGTGAAATATGCAGATGACCGTGTGCTACTGGCTAGGGAAGAAAAGGTGCTACAGGGCATGATTGATAGACTAATTGAAATTGGAAGACGCTATGGAATGGAAATGAATGTGGAAAAAACTAAGGTAATGAGAATCTCAAGGCAACCAGCCCAATGAAAATTATGATAGACCAAAAGCAATTGGAGAATGTGGAATATATCAATTATTTGGGTAGCATGATAACAAATGATGCAAGGTGTACACGTGAAATTAAATCTAGAATTGTCATGGCAAAAACAGTATTCAACAAGAAGAAGACTCTTTTCACCAGCAAACTGGACTTAAATTTAAGGAAGAAACCAGTAAAGTGCTACATTTGGAGCATTGCTCTTTATGATGCTGAAAAGTGGACACTTCGGAAAGTAGATCAAAAATACCTGGAAAGTTTTGAAATATGGTGCTGGAGAAGAATGGAGATCATTTGGACCGATCGTGTGAGAAATGAAGACGTATTACACAGAGTCAAGGAGGAGAGGAATATCCTACATACAATAAAAAGAAGAAAGGTTAACTGGATTGGTCACATCTTGCGTAGGAACTGCCTTCTGAAACACGTGATTGAAGGAAAGTTAGAAGGAAGGAGAGAAATGACGGGAAGACGAGGAAGAAGAAGCCAGCAGCTACTGGATGACCTTAATGAAAAGAGAAGATACTGGAAAGTGAAAGAGGGCGCACTAGACCCCACCCTGTGGAGAACTCGCTTCGGAAGAGGCTACGGACCTGGCGTAAGACTGACTACAGAATGAATGAATATATTCTATGTATTTCATAAGTTTCTCAGCATAGAAACCGATTATTTCCCTAAACAGAATTAAAAGATTATTCTTTATAATGCACATGAATTCTGCTCCGGGCTGGACAGAAAATGACGTTTCACATGTAAATTTGAAAAATGTTATTTTTCAAAGTTTTTATCTTCGGTTTTTCTTGGAATGTATTGCAGACTTGTTTTAATCCTCAAGAGACTGTGAGGCACTGCCATGGCTCAGGCGGTAGTCGCCAACATACCACCGTGAAAGACCGACCTTTACCTAGGTCAATTCATGTAGGATTTTTACTTGAAAAATTGGCCCTGGTACAGGTTTTACAAAGATTACTTCTGTTTTCTCTTGTCAGGGTAATTCCACCAGGGCTCCTTACTCATTCATCTGTCACCGAGGCTATAATAACTTAGCAACTGAAAGCTTCTTTAAATAAACCACTTAAAATTATAAGGTACTTCTAATTGAATTTTTAACAGGCCTTTTTTACCAGTACATTATACCTTACTTTGGGTCTCTAAAATGATAAGCATTGCGCCATGATTTCATTCCAACATCTTCGGAATTTACGAATCAAACAATTGAGAACTTATCAATAGTCGACACTTCTAGCAAAAATGATGATGCATATAGAAAGGTAAGAAAATAATGCAGTGTAAGACAATCTTGATTTTTATGTCAAAGAACTTAAGCCTGTTCCACTTAAAATCAGACCTGTCAAGTGATAAGAGAACACAATCTTGTGACAGGACCCTGCATGTATTCAGCACAATTTTGAGTGTTATTGTCAAGCTTCAAGATAAGATTTTAATCTAAATAGAATGGAATTTGCGCAATATAATCTAAGTAACTGACAGCGTCGTTAAACGACACACTCAACAACGATAGGAGGTTCACTGAAGTTTAAAAGACTGTGCGAATTCAGACGGTTTGCCTTGCTGTCGCTGAATTAAGTTGAGGTAAGTCACTTCCTGAAGAACCTGCTCTTCCACATAGGCAACCTACATTCCGGGGGATTTAGGCACCGCGAATTATTAAATTTTCTTCTCTTAGCGTTTACAAATTTTATCCAGCTGGTTTATATTTGTTCATATTCTAAATAAGAATTTAAGATTTCTTTAGTCGGCGAAGATTTCGAAATATAATAATGAATTTTAACATGATGGTACACTAAAATCTATACTGCATTGTTATTTAATCACTCCCTTTCTTCTCACTTCAACACTTCACTACTGCCGTTACGAATTTAATTTCAGTCAACATCAACATTTATATATCACTGGATTTGATCAGGACAAACACAGTGAAATAGTCAGTAGTTATCGGGCAAGAAGAGTAATAACGTTATTACGTACAATGCCCTTTCTATTTATTCTTTACAAAACACATGCATAAAAATAACTGCAATAGAGAAGCCGTGACTCTTATTATTATGCTTCTTTTCTAATACTAATAAAAGTATTTCGATTAAGCATTATTTGAAAGCATGCACTGATATTGAAAGGCGGATTTGATTTTTTTTTCATATTGGCCAAATTTGTTTCCTGCTTGACATGAACCTTAACCAAAATTGTACCAGTTTTTTCATAAATTCCTACATTACAAAAAGATTTTTACATACCACAAGGTGGTCACAGAATATCAGTAACAAATACAAATTTTATTAACATCCTTAAAAATTTAGTGTATCTTATTCAAGAAAATGACCTACAAGAATAAGTCTGGCAAAAGTGGTGTCTACTGCGTAGTTATCTTCGCAATCACAGAAACGCATATGCAAGAAATAGACTTTTAAATCAATTTGACGCTTAGGGTCGCCTTCAGCCATTAGCATCCTACAGCTGTAATATTCTTACTTAAGGATTTTTTATCATCTGTCTTAACTAAAGTGGAGGTGATTACTCAAATGTATGAGGGAACTACTTACATTTTGCATAATAAGTAGGCTGTATTTGTATACGTAACGTAATTCAAAACCAGGATTTAAGCGATTAGACCTATTGTAGTCTACGCTCCCGATACTATTTTGCAGAAAGCGAGAAAGAATCCGAGATTCGAAATGGGTGCCTTTATAACATAATTAGTAACTGTAAAAGCGGAATTTCTTCCAGGATCAAATATGGTTGTGACGAAAGGGCTGTTATGGCTGCTGCTGGGTGTAATAGTGACGGCCAAGGTGCGCTACGACAAACATCAAGTGTTCCGCGTGGTGCCTGTTGACAAGGAGCAGCTGCAGGCCCTCAGGAACCTGGAGCAAGAGAATCAGGGGGTAAGCTGCGTTTGATGTAACGTTAAACAGTGGAAGTTATTCTATTACATACATTCATAGGAACGTTTACCATAGACACTGGGTCTGCGCCACATCCGGATATTTGTGCTAGACTTGAAAAATTAACAATATTTTCGTGCTTTAGTAACGTCACTGAAGCGCACGAATAAGTTTGACAGAAAACATTTTTGTTCTCTAGCCCTGTACCGTCTTTACGTTCTATTCTCCTTTACCTTTTACAGAGCATAAATGGAAGTTTCTACCACACAGTAATGTGCGTGGAATTCAACTCGTTGTGCTAGCCTTTATAACAATAATGTTCATGTGTTTTAGTGACATGTCACTAGCGCGTATAAATAACGTTCAAACAAAATAATTTTGTTTCCCTACTTCAGCATCATCTTTACGTTCTAATTGTTTTCATCTCTGGGAAAAAAGTCCCTAACATTTCAAATTAAACCCTACAATTCTTTTACAGACTGATAGATTGGAACCCGGACCCCAGTTCGTAATCAGTAGTAGTCGTAGTAGTGGTAGTAGTAGCAGAAGTAAGTATTGTACAGATGGGAAGATAAAAATAAAACAGGTCTTAAATAAATAGGCTAGTGAAGGTGTGGATGATTATAAACTGTCTTGAGGGCTTTTGTTGATTACCACTGCCACAGTCAGCTATTCGATAAGGACTATGCACTATACATTTAAACCTACCAGCCTGCTACTACTACTACTACTAAATTATTGCCACACTACTACTATAGTTAGGCTTACAGTTCATGATGATAATAATGATGAGGATGGTAATAATAATAATAGGTCTAATAAGATAGCAGCAGCAGCAACAACAACAACAACCAGCAATTATTGTACCTAAATATATTCGTAAAAAAGAAAGACTGCGGCTGCAGAAGCAACTGTAGGTTCAACATTTGACTTCTTCAAATAGAATTCTTCTAAACAAGTTTAGGTTTTGTCTCCTGTCACCACAGCTTGGCATAGTTTAGTGGTGTAGACTGAGAAGGCAGATTGCTGATACGAAGGAGAGATAATATGCGTTGTTTGGAGAGGTTTCGAGGAGTTGCCGACTTATTGATTTAAAAATATTATTCTACATACAAATACACAAACGAAGACTTAGAGGATGATATTGCAATAAATCTTAGGATAAATGACAGTAAGGATATTAGACGACGCTCATTTATGAAGCACAACTGAGTTGATAAGATTAGGGAAGAGGGTGTCTGCAGAATTTAAATATGGCCAAGAAAACAAGAGAAGAGCCTCGTAAATGGAAGGGATTTACTTCTTTTTTTATCACCCTTGATTTTGTTGTTTTCTCTGCTGGAAGTTGAACTTCTGGACTAGCGTCAGGGGCCTGAACATGCCTGTTGATATCATGGTTCCTCCCCACTTGTTAAGAGACTTCCACAGCGCAGTCCGGAGAAACAACTTGAACAGTGATCTTATCATCCCTGACGTGCAGAAGTGAGTAAAGCAAGTTACTTGTTGCAGTCCAATTATTTTAATTGTAATCTTTATTGTCTCTTGTCCGTATTCCACCCAACCTTCCGTCCATCGATTTCTCCATTCTTACCTCCATTCTTTGTCTTCTGCTGCAACTTTCTAATGGAACCATATTTGTCTCAGCCAGTTGTCTCCCGCTACCCTCAAATATCATTTTTCAGCACTTTACTCCTTTACTAATGTGAGTACATTTTCGAAAGGATCTATAATTTTAATTTAATGACCCAATACTTGAGATGGTAATTTCCCCTTTTCAAATGCAGCAATCATTTGTGTATGGAACCTGTCCGTCCGTAACAAACTCCTGAGAAGTTCTCATTCTTCTTTGACTGAAGCAAATAAAATATCTAGCCGCCTGTTACAGGTTCTCTTGGCTTATCCAGCCGAGAGATACACTCTGCTTATGTTATCATATCGTCTAAAGTGGCACACAGACCTATAGAAGAGTCTTTTTTATGTAATAGTGTAGGACACTCCCGGAATTACCTAATTGTCTACGTACTTAATTATATAAAAAATAAATGAGACTATTTCAGTACCAATCTATATAGATTATAATTCTTTCTTTTAAGTTATGTAATGTCCTTGCAAATGTCTGGAATAAGGTTACATGGCAAAATTTGAAGACATGTAGCCTATCTCTTAATGATGGATGGGTTTATTGGAGAGCTACAGATATTCAAATATCTCTCTCCTTTAATAAATGCGTGAAGTGAAATAGAAAAAATAATTGAAACTGGCTAATCTCTCACTCAAAGATTTGTACCTCGTGTCTGTAAACACTGTCCGATAATTACACGTAAGAAGTATAATTCGAGAATAGAAAAAAATGACTAGAAATCACGTTATTTTAAAACTATTTACATGAAGGTATTTTGTGCCTACTTCTGTTTATGTACGTATACTGCGCAAACGATATAATAATAATAATTTTTTTTAAAAACCCTGAGAACGTCCTTACATCAATTGTTGCGTCTACAATACATTTCCTCTGTACCCGTAACTGTTCTTACATCTTCATTTCTGTCCTTACAGTGTCATTGACAGCGAGAAACCTGCGCAGCAAATGCGGGAAGGTTATGGCTGGACCGACTATTACGATCTGAATGACGTAAGTAGGGGATGTGCAAGGAGTCGCAAAAAGTATGTTAAATGAATCAATCATTTTTGTCTGTCGCTGCCTACAGTCAGGAAATCTTTTCAGTATGTCACCCATAACCACAAGCCGACATAACCCTCACTTCCCTGAATTGCCTTCACAGACGTACGACTACCTACGGTCTCTGGCCAAGGATTATCCACATGTCGTGAAGCTGTATGTAGGTGGTACCACTTTCGAAGGACGGGATATCCTTGGCGTCAAACTCTCTTATAAAGAAGGGAACCCCAAGATCTTCGTCGAGTCAGGTGAGGTACTCAACACCTTGCATGCACAAGTCCGTCGGGAAAAGTTTATTCTTGATTAGTTGGAGGACTTATGGCTGATCAAACTATTGTTGTTATTTATTGCTGCCAATACATAAAGCATGTTTGAGCCTTATTTAAATTAATTGTTGGTACAACCTTCACTCCATAAATAATGTACGCTAATAGTAGTAGACAGATATGGCTCGGTTTTTAGAGACTTTTGATGAAAATGAGCTGTAAAATGTGAGCTTTATGTTCAGATTAAGGTTGCAGGAGTCTTAAGAAATGTTTTTTACCTGTAACTAAATTCAAGCTCTTACATATGCATCTATGATCAGATCCTCTACGAGGAAAGTCATTTATGGTTTCTTGAAATTTTTCAGTGTTTTAATGCAGCCACTTTCTGCTGCTCGTACATCGAAACCAAAAAGCTCGTAGATTCTTAGCTTAAGTGTAAGATTTATTACAGGAATCCACGCACGTGAGTGGATTTGTCCGGCCCTGGCCACATGGATCTTGAACCAGCTTCTGACAAGTGAGGAGGCTGATATTAGGTTCATCGCAGAAAACTTCGATTGGTACGTCTTCCCGAGCGTTAATCCGGACGGTTACCAGTATTCTCACACCACGGTAAGAATTTGGGCCATCCAGAAGTTTTAAAATACCCTGCTGCTTAGGTCAGGTGTAGCCAGCTGCGTGTACTTAGGAACCTTGGTGACCACGGGCGGGTTTGGTTTCTTGATTGTTGGTTAGTGATAGTGAAGTACGTGGTGATTGGCGATTACGATCGGAATCTCTAATTGGTGCTGAGTTATAAATATTGAAATTTTAAAGAAACATCGTCACTTTCAAATACTTAAAAAAGCTATGACAAGGGTAAGAGAACATTGCCCATCCAAAGCCGATTGTTGGACATCGTAAGGAAATACAAAATTTTTAACAGAGTTTTCAATAATTTGTTGCAAACAGAATTAGGTACAAAATACGTTACAGGCTTGAATCCAATTACTAGCCTAACTTGGTATCTCAGAAAATGTAGCATTGGTACGTAACACGTTTGAAGCTAGCATGAAAGATCTAAAATTTAACTCACGAATGTTCAAAATGGAATGTTCCCACAATCTCTTGTAAAAAGACGATAAATCTCAAAATTTCTTGAAAGAAATAAGCTAATTCTACGAGGGGTTGTGCTGATGAATTGTTTCTTTGGATCGTCAAACCTCTACGAGATTTTAAAAAATAAACAGTGTTAAGTAAAAAGAGAGATTTCATTTTGCTTGCAGATCATATCTAAATTCTTGTATACGAATTGCCGATTTATGATAAACATGCATCACCATCTGTTGTCAAGGTTTTATGCCTTTATGCTTTCAAGAGGGACAAATTTACTTAACCTTTATAAAGGTTTACAAAAAAAAAGTGTCATTTTCTTTGCACTTCGCTTAATTAAACCAATCGCCGTTATTACGGTCTTGTTTCAAAAATTGGTGCAAAAGTGAGGGGTTGTTTTTGACCGTCCACGAAACTACTTAACATATTCTGAAAAAGTTTAAAATGGACGGAACGACTTTAGATCTTGTTCAAGTCTCTACCATAGACTTTATTTTGGATATCCCATTGTGACCCTCATAAGCAGGGTGTCATAAAACCCGTCAGTCACTACACTCTTCACGGCTCTTTTATGTTTGCAAACATAAAATTTATTTCGGCCGCAAGGGGCCGTAATTATGTATTAATAATAAAAATATTTACAGGAAATTGACTTGAAAATTCTTAAGAATGAAAACTCTTTAACGTACCTGCATATAAAGTTTAGGTTTTTATGAAATCGTAAATTCTTAATGCAGTTAGGCCGAAACATCTGCAGCTACGTAAAAAATATGTGAATAATTATGTTAAAATTAAAGATTAAAAACATTACTCCTTATGCAAGCCACATGTTGTTAAATGTATGTATATTTTAATTCTCCCTTTCTAGCTGTGTAGAGTATTTTATTTTTCCTTGGTGATGTTACTTAGAGTGTAGGTTGTGTAGTTGTTAGAGGGTGTTACTTTTTGGTTTCGCAGGTACATGACACCCTTCTTTATTTTTCTTTTAAATTCGGAGTGTTTCCGTTTTTTGAATAGGCATAAAACGATAGGTGTTCGGTGTTTTCAGAAAGTTGTATGTATAGAAGAAGAGGTTTTGTTTGCACCGTATATTAGTTCCGTGTTTTTCAACATTTTTTTCCTCATGTACCACCATCGCGAAAAAAATATTTAGACTATGTGTACCACCAGGTACTGAACAAATTAATGGTGTACAATTTGTACCCTTCAAGTTTAAATTTAAAAATACTTCTAAATGTTTTTTTTCATTTAAATACATTTAAAACAATTTTAGTAATGCGATTAACATCCTTGAAATCGAATTATGAAAGAAAATGATAATTCCCAAGTAACTTCGCATACCAGCAGTGGTAAGCTTAGCACCGGTCTAAAAGCACTGCACTTGTTAGTGGAGTACTCCGTAAAATAAACCTACAATTTACATTAATCTCTTATAGAACTGCATGAGATTCCTCAAAAACTTCCTATCATACAAAAGCTGACACATGACGTAAGGTAGGCACGTCACTAATATTCGCGTACGTTCACTTTTTTTGTAGACAAAACATATTTATCGGCAAAAAATAAAACAGTAACATATAATATCCTAGCAAGTAGAACCATGTGTTTACTCCCTGGTGCACAGCTTGCCTCTCTTTGCAAGTGCTGTACAGACACCTTCAGACTGCATGATGATGCTACTGGCTGTTCTATTGCAGGAACGCATGTGGCGCAAGACTGTAACCAATGGCACTGTGTGCAATGGCGTGGATCCTAACAGGAACTGGGACGACCACTGGAACGGTAATGTGAACTGTTCAACCTCTCCTTTGTGAAACCCGATCAAAAGAAGGGAGATCCATATACTGTAGTGGATAAGACCTTCCAGTGTTTCCATGATACTACGGCGTTAAGGCCCATATATTTCTGTTTGTTGCTCGAAACCACAGATAAGAGCAATTGTTAAACAACAGGAGGGGGACCCCACCCCCCAATTTCAGTCGATATGTTTCTTATCAGTGTGTTGGAAGAACTGGACCAATAAGCTGGAATCCAAAAGTCCACGTCTTAAAAGACTCGACATTTTCACGCGGAACTGCGTGAGAAATTTTTTCTTTGCTTATAAATATCCGTTATATATTACACCTGCGAGAATTTAAGATCCTACAGCGACAATTATGCCTGGAACGAGAAAGAGAGAGGGACGCTTCATCATACCTCGGACAAAATCAAGTATGGTTTGTATGTATGCAAGGCTACAAGCCGTATTCTCATAGGTGCTTAAAGAGTCAGAAAACTTTGAGATTTTCTCCAAATATTAAAAGGATTTTTTTTTTGTTTCATACTTATCTTGGATTAGATTGTTCTTTTGAAATGATTCTGTATATATTTTACAGGTTCTGCCTTCCTGTTTGTCTCTATAGACTATATCAATTTTTATACATAATCCTTTAGTCCAACATTTTGTGCTTTTCCGACTCTGGTCTCGCTTGTAGGTGTCCGAAACCAGCATTCGTAGGAAATTGCGAAGCAGTTAATGTCCACTGCTTGGTAAATGGCAGCGCCATGTCTTATGCAGTTGGTTGCTGGCCTCGGACTGCAAAGGCCTTGGTTCAATGCCAGACCAGTCCACGCGGGGTTTTTGGTGGATACAGTTGCGTTGGGACAGGTTCATTTCCGAATACTTCGCTTTCCCTTCTTATTATAATTCCACCAAAGCTACGTACATTTCATTCATCTACTACCAACGTTCTACAGATATAAGGAAATTCCAGCAGCTCTCCATATTTTCATTCCTTGTTAAAAAAAACAGGTCTAAAATATTAAACAACACATTTGATGAGACATTTACTACAGTTCAACATTTTGTGTAATAAAAATAGTTTTCTTGGGCTAGTTGTACATCGAGCTATCAAATCTAGGATCTGGTTTGGAGAAAATACCACAACCAAAAATTAGATTAAATTGCATTTTATATTTCGGAAATTTTTAATTAAAGTTTTCATGCGCTGACAGTCACTTTAACTCGTATGTAAACCTACTTCAGAGCAGTGAGCTGTAACATAAATAATGTAATAACCGAACAAATCCCAAATTCTTAGTGTGAGATGCGGAATGTTGCCACTAAGGGATTACAACTGTTTTGTAGAGGGCGGCGCTAGCAGCGATGAGTGTTCCGAGATCTACGCAGGGACGGGCCCTTTCTCTACAGTGGAGGCGAAGAGTCTGTCAGCTACCATCACGGAGTTGAACACCACCGTATATTTCAGCTTCCACAGTTACAGCCAACTGCTAATGATCCCGTTTGGCCATCGTCAAGAGACGGCTGACAACTACGATGAACTTGTACGTTGATAACAATCCGATGTTATGAGCATTATGAGAGAGTTCTCTGAACGTAGACAGCAGGTCTGCCACGTCAGGCTCTGAATAATTGTAACAAAATGAAAGGGCAGGGGCTAGGTTTATAGACTGTGAAAGATCCGTAGTTTCGTAGAAACAACTGGATCGAATACAGTCCTTCTTGAGAAACTAGTAGTTGCTCAGCTTGTCAAGTAAATCCCCGCCAACTATGGAACAAGGAAGTTCTTTACTCTATTCCAGCAGCCAGCCACTGATCCAGGGCCGACCTTAGGCCGATTGGACCGATTTGACGCAATCGGTCCCCGCGCTTATGGAGGCTCCGTGTTCATGGGGGATTCGCGCATTAGTGATTTTTAAAAATGACAAAAAATAGACCATTTTAATATTTAATCCTAACTTACGTTAAAATACCAAAAAGTTAGTGCTTTTATTTCTCTGCACAATAACTTTTAGGGGCCGACCACAAGAATTGCACTCAGGCCCCGCCTTTGCTAAGACCGGTATGACACTGATTCATTTCCTGAACTGGATAAATCTTGTACACAATTTAATATCCTGTTTACTTCAGATCCACTTCAATATTATTAAATAAAGAGCTTCATGATCAGCTTCCTCAAATAATATTGGGCTGATGCAGTCAAGGAGAAAGAGATGGGCTTTGAATGTTCCACGCTAGGAAAAGAAGAAAATTATAGGACGTTGTTTGGAAGGCTTAAAGGACGGAGACAACTTGGAACACCCAGCCGTAAATGGGAGGATAATATTAAAGTATATCTTAAATGAAGGGAATGGGAGAGCATGGACTGGATTAATCTAGCTCTAGATAGTATTCATTTGCGTGCTGGTGAGCACTGTGTACTTAATACGCTGAGAATTTCTTGACTAGCTGAGAAGTTATTAGTTTTTCAAGAAGGACTCTGTTCCAAGGATTTAGTTTAATGTTATCCTGGCATGTACACCTAGTTATGTATTTATCCTCTCTTCCAAGTTACACTGCCCGATCACCTCATCCTCCTTGATCTGCCACATAATGTTTTGTGAAGCCTGCAAATTATGAAGGTCCTGAAGTTTAGGAGAAATCATTTAAAAATAAGAAACTTTTCTTTCCAGCGAGTATATTGCTTCTGTGCTAAAAGTTGTAAGTATTTATAATACTTGCTTTGAGTTTCTTACAGCTGTAACAATAAACAGTAATCTTTCCCGTAAACATTAGCCGACTACATTTATTAAAATAGTTTATTTATGTTTTCTTGGATTTAGAAACAGAAATTTCACATATCATTCTCATGTGCTTTGTAATACACCTCTATATGTCATCGAGTCAATAAACAATAGTGTTCCCTCTTATCACTTTTGTTATCTCCTCACAGATAAAGATCGGTGACAAGGCGGCTGTCGCACTGTATCAAAGATACGGAACCAAGTACGTGGTGGGCTCCATCATCGATGTAATCTGTAAGTTTCTTTCGCTTAAAACCTTTGCGTATAGAGTAGTTCCATGGTAGATTCCAAAATCATTCTGATGTACTTTGCAATCTTCATTGGTCCTGGAGACAAACCTATTGCTGACATAAGTCTATGAAGTGGACTAACGCGCTCTACAGCGGTAAAGGTTTCATGTTTTCTTTTTATGATATATGTGATCTACGATATATGTTACCTTCAACTCCGACAATTATTGTTTCGGTTACCATGTCAAGTACAATTGGTTATTTTCGTGAATTATTTGTACAAAATGCAGGCATTTAAGACATAATGGGGAAGTCCAGTCGCTTAGACTTGTCAGCTTCTTTTACATCAGAAACCAATTAAGGGTTTGAGATCTGCGCTCTTTTGGGATATTACGCAGCGTCGTGTGGTAATTGTTTACCGACGTTTCGGGACAACGTATCGGTCCCATCTTCACGGGTCAAGAGTCTTGACCCGTGAAAATGGGACATCACGGCGGAAGCCTGAAATCAAGGTTAATGAAGGATTTGCATTAAATTTGGAATTGGAGATTTACACCGAAAGGTGTGGTGCGAATTTAATTATGGTTAGTTGGCTGTATAAGCCCGACACTCATCCTACTTAATACGTAGAGCAAATAGAACTTGAATCACACTTAGTCGGTTCAATGCACGTAATATTGGGAAAATAAAATATAGAAAGCATTGAGATCTATAACTTTTAAATTTTTCTTGGCATGCTGAATTTTCACGAATTAAGTCTATAAGAAAATACCATTTAATCTACAATGTAGCTATCCAGAGTGTGGTCAGCTTTCCATGAGCAGATTTCTAGACCAGGGCTCGCCAAACCCGCGCCCATCTGACCTGTGTCATGCGCCCAAGGCGCTACAAGTTGACGTCTTTACCTATAATTATTAATACAAAATTAAAAACGTTTTCTTCACAGAATTTTAAAATAATGTCACGGCTATGAGTCCTCTCTTTGACTGTTCACTACTTAATATTAAACACTTTGGAATACTTATTATTATATACCTCCAAGCGCCCGCGAAAAATTCTGAAACTTCAGATGCGTACTTAGTAATGTAAAACTTGGCGACCCCTGCGATAAAAGAACGTCAGGGCTGTGAGGTGATGGAAATTGCGAGAGCCTTATTCAAATATTCAAATTAACCTGCATTTTGCAGACGAGGCCACGGGCGGCAGCATGGACTGGGCCAAGAGTAAGTTGGGAGTGCCGTACACCTTTGAGTGGGAACTCCGTGATGAGGGGCGCTATGGATTTCTGCTACCAGCGGACCAGATCGTGCCGACGGCTCTAGAAACACTAGACTCCATAATATCCATCCTGAGAGACGTCTATGCCGCATTATCTAAGAAATAAGAACAGAAAATTGTAATAATGAATTGTAATCATACAAAATTTAAGAACTTCCGTAAGTGAAACCTAAACAACAAGAAAAATTCCAATTACAGAATATTAAAAGTTACAGCAAGAAGTTCTTGGAAAGATTTAAAAGATGTAGCTGTTTAAGTAACAAGACTAGTTATAAGAAATGTGTTATTAATTGTTTGAATTTACGTACGCTGTTTTCCCATTCAGTCTTTTCCTTCGGAAATTAATACCGCTTCATAACAGCCTTCCAGACCTCGAAGCATCCCCTGAATCCATTTTGTGAGAGTGATTTAAGTACTAAATCTTTCGCCTCCTACATGTACCTCACGCAATTAACTGAAGGTTTCGGTGGCATTTTTCTTCAATTTCGCAAGAAATTTTATACGTACCTTTTCCTTAGTTTTTATTATCAAGCATGATACGGATAAGTTACAAAACTCCGTCTATGAAGGTGTATTATTAGTCGACTTGACACTGCGGCAATCCAGCACAAAGTGGTTTGGCGTTCTGTGATCCTAGTTAAAGGTGACACACTGATTGACGTAGGCTGAAGTTCTGATACGACGTTGGAAAATCTTTGCCTATTCCCAAGGGTTTGCTGGTTATAGATGCAGTGTATGCTGTCCACGTTTTTACTGCTCAGGGCCTGGCCAATTTTCTGCTTTCTTCGACTTTGAATGAAAAAGTTATACGTATAATTGTGAGACATGGGGTTAACACGGCCGTGGTTATAGAGGTGGCAGGTTCCAATGAAATAGCAGTACGTGTATACAAGACTACAGTAAGTCACATCCCAAAACGGTAGATCTTTGAGTTATGACATTGGTTGTTCTCCTAAGAAGAATTAAACTCTTACAATGCTAAGGAATATAGATCTATGAGAATTGAATCACATAAAACAAAACACTTCAATATATTACTGTTAGAAAGGATAGGAATATTTGCGTTGTAAAATTATACCATGAGAATATAGAACATGTTACTATAGGAACTGTATTATTTAACATAGGTACTTATGCTATGAAAAGCTTCCTTAATTGATCCACAAATATGGAATTCTAATGACCCGTATGGAATATACACCTTCTAATTTATTTTTCAGTATATTTTATTCATTTATACTCTCGTACAGAACTTTTTAATTATACATGCCAAGTTTATTAATTTTCCATTAATTGCTCATCAGGCACTCATGAGAAAATGGAGCAGACTTTAGAGCAAGCAAACTGAGAAGAAGAGGCAGGCCGGGCACAGCAGACAATTAACGATTAAAAGAGAAATATACTAAGTACTAAACGAAAAATTACAACAATTTTATTGGATTAAATTCCACTGATATATTGCCTCTTCAATGAAGAAGTTAGCGAATTATACCCACCCTCCTAAAAACAAATATATTAATAAATATTGCAGAAGGCACATTAGAAACTTCACTCGGCATACTCGAGTAAAGCAAATTTCAGGCACGATCAAAAAAAATAAATGCGAATTAAAACTTTTTATCGAAAAGTTTGTTACAAAAATAGGGCCCATGACCACTGAAAATTGAACATGACTTGTTACTCCACAGTAAACACCGTGAGCACTCTATTCAGTCTTGTTTGGGTGGTTCAGTGTCGGGATCCTCACGTACCTGGCAAAAGTACCTTTGCATAAGTTATAAGTGCCAAGAAAACAAAGGACGAGGTACTTCATATTTTCTTGGCAGAACGAATTTCAGAGGAACTCCTTCCAAAATCTGTAGCAGAATAGCGTACACCCACACCCCTTTTCCAATTTGTCTCTGTCGTACTTCTTTGGTGGAAAACTACTTTTGGTTTCAGCTCATTGGCATTTACTTTTCTGCTCAACGTTAGTATTTTTCTGAGCAATTGGACAGGATTCAATACGAAGTAGACTGTATCTGAAGAATGGTCCTGGCTTATAACCTCATAGCAGTGAGCAATCGAATGGTAATAAGCACTGACATTTTGGACAGTGAAACCTTGCACGTAATTTAGGAAGGTACAACAGTGGGTGATGGGTGGGAGCAGCTGGAGGCCACTCAGCATGTGGACGATCAGGAACATAAACTGGAGCGCCGTCACGATATGGGCGATCAGCTGCTGCAGTTGGGGCAAGGAAAACATTAGGGATAGAAAACCAGATTCCTGCAGACTGAGATCCACTTATTTCCTTTTAATATGCTAGCATCAACGTATGCAAATACAAACATCTTGGCAGCAAAATACTCCTTCACATTACTGAAAAAATAATCTTCCTCGAAAGCGCAAATTGCTTGTTCTAAACGCAGCTTAAAAGCCTGTGTACACTGATATGAAGGAGCTGCATTTTGTGCGTCATGTAAAGCGGAAATGAGAGAAAGAACACAGTATTTTCTATACGACAATCTAAAGTGTTAACGTAATGGCGGGATATGTGACTGCTCAGAATTACTAGAACTTCTGTGGCTGCAGTTTGACGATCTTGTCAAAAAAAAACCGCAGTCACTGAAGAAATATTTTTCCGTTGGTCAAATTACAGTCTGCACTAGAAGCTTAGCATCCTGCAGATCTCGATCAAAAAATCGTTCTTGCATGCTTTTTCACGCACAGATTTTAAAGAGTCGGACGAAAGAAACAACTGCATTGCAGCAGCACATTGCAGTTTTAAGTTTTCCTTGTTATGCGTTAGCAGTTATGATCAGTTTTTTCTTTCTCTTTGTGGAAATAATTTTGGGGCTTTTGTTCTTCAAAGCCTATACACCAGTATCATGCTGTTGTGAAGAGGTAAAGCATCTATTTCCTTTTTTTTTTTTTTTTTTTTTTTTTCCTTCTTCTTCTTCTTCTTCTTCTACAAGTGTATGTGTATACTAACCTGTAAATTGTGGAGGATTTCTTCTCTACATCAGGTAAATGAAGTAGACCCTAGCAAAAGCAGATTTATGCTTGTATTTCTCCTAAAAAGCTAATCACCCCTGCATCACAATTTTGAAAAGGGAGTGAAGGGCATTACTTCTCCGCAAAATCATGTGCAAGTTTCATGAAATCTTCTCTCGTCAGACCACGAAATAAACTGTCCATAATTTTAAAGTACTCAATCAATGTTGTCAGCTGCATGTTAGTATTACTTTCCGAAGTAGACACAAATTTTCAGTGGCCCCACTCCTCACATTTGAAGAGCGTTGCATCCTGGCTATTGTATTTCAAGGCTGTAGTTTTTAAAGCTCATAATACAGCATCCTCTATGCTTTTCTCACTATAACTTTTATTCCAGTTTCCCTGGTTGATTTTTCTTATATACTTGCACAGTATCTGAAATTATTTTAAGTCCTGATTATATGCAAATACAGACGGCTTGCGTAATAAATGAAGACATTGTCTCTGTCCTTGCACATAAACATGCCACTTGCCCTTTAAATGGCTGCGTCAAAAAATCCGTGTCGTGTAAATAATTACCCACGTTGCCCAGTTCACTTTGACAGGTACTCAGCCATAGATATTTAGGATGTTATGTTTGCCAAAATAACACGCGACAACTCTCTATTACAAATGTAGTCAACAAGGTGTAATATGATACATCCTGCAATAGTGCAAAATTTATGCAGCTTTTTGAACTTGTGTTAAATAAATGTGTGCTGTCAGTGTTTCAAAATATATGCAAAGAAAATAAAATTAAGCCTTACACATTCCACGATGGCAACTCTTATGTAGAGCCAGTTTCCCCGAGGACAGTGTATGTGTCACATCTTACTGTAACTAAGGGGTGGTGACTGTGAACAACGAGGGTTTTTTTCTTTGCCCGGGTCTCCGCTACTTAGTAAACCTTATTGTCAAGTAGAAAGTTGCAAGCAATGCAGTAAGCATATAATTGAGATTGTTCCCTTTTCTTTTTCAAAAGCGTCTGCAATAAGGGTAGCTGCGTGATATGGATCCCTTGAAGTGTCTTGATCCACTTCCCAACAGCAGGACCATGTTTACAGGTTGTCAAACTCTGGATTGGTGTCCGAATAGCCCTTCAGGAACTTGACGTGTGTATCCAGACTCATGAGCGTGTCTTGCACGGCTTTTACTTCTTTCATGGCTTGCCTCCAGGCGACCTGCAAACACACACGCAAACCCACACTTACATTCTACGAAGGAAGCTACAATTCTTTGCTCAGGATTCTTTAAAGTAAACAGTACTGGAATACTTATACTACTAATCCGTTATAAAGATGTTAAAAACACATATCCGCGTTGGACAATATCTTATTACTTAAGCTTACTGTTGTGGTCACACAATAACAGCTTGATGCACTAAACAGTCGCCATCAACGAAACACGAGTGAAAATGAATCACGTTGGCATCTAAAACCAATTGACGGATTTTCACGCGACTTAGACCGTAAGATAGGTTCTAATACACGCTTAGGAGGCCTACTTATTAATTTTATGAATTAAAAAAAGCGCGACAGTCATGTAGGAACCTAAAATTATGTGCCATAATAAACTTGCGAAAGTACGTAACATCTATTAGAGTTTCCTTTTTGTGAACATAAAAACAACCGACCGATAACACGCAATTTATGGACTATGTCGCTTCCAATGTAATGGCAAAAATGAACGAATAAGTGGACCAGATTCAATACGATGAAAGGAACTGGTGCACGTACTCACGAAGAAGGCGAATATTTTCAGAGTTTATTAAAATATTTTATCATGACTTATTGCAATTTATTGTATAATCCTGTAGGGGTTAAGAATTAATAAATTTTGATTACTGATACTTGGGTTGCGCGACTTTGTGTTATTCTATCGCATTACTTTCGCAGTCTGACTCAACATGGTGACCTCATAAGCATTCTGTTCCTGTCTGCAACACACAATGAGGTATCTTTCGAGAGGTAATTGATATTTTGTGTACCTCGTTGGTTTTAACGCAACTGTATTGTACACAAAGCCCTGAATATATAGTTAAAATACAGTGGGATAGAGATATCTCACACTGCAATCAGAAATTGTGTTTACTTTTCTTCCGTTAAATATTCATCGTAATGAGAAAAAGTTCAAATAAAAGTTTAGTCTCAGTAACATAATTATGGCTCTACATGTTGTGTCACGCACGATCTTTTTATGTACGTAATTTTCAGAAAGTTAATAAGTATCGGTTTAAATTTCATAATAAGTTTCTTTAATGGCGCAACAGACACTAGTGGGCCAAGACCTCCTCATTATAGAGGCTTCACGATCACACTCATTTGGACACACCACACTCGGTAGGACTCCTCTGGACGAGGGATCAGCTCGTCGCAGAGATCTCTACCTTGAAACACACAACACTCACAAGAGACAGACATCCATATCCCCGATGGGATTCGAAACCGCAATCCCAACAAGCGAAAGGCCGCAGGCCACGCCTTAGACCGCGCGGCCACTCGAATTGGCTCACGATAATTAGAAACCAATAAAACCGGAATTAATTTCGCCATCCAGGGGCGTGGCTGGGAAGGGGGGAAGATTGGTGCGGCAGCACCTGGCGGCACAAACGGAGGGGCGGCAAAATAGACAGCAAAATGAATATTTTAAATAAAAAAATTATTTTCTGCACTCATCCAATTTTAAATTATTGAACAAATAAAATAATTTTAATAAATAACTGTAATTTTTTTAAAGTTCATAATTTCCCTTAGGGACGGTCATTACGTTTACGCGCCAAGGGAGCCAAAACCCAGCTACGCCACTGTGCCCAACAACTATTAGTGTAGAACACAAAAACAGTTTTCACGAATTCAGTTCAGTAGTTCAGTAGATGAAGCACATGGATATAAAGATAGGCCCCTTCTCTGTGAGTTACTTTAAGCAAGTTGTATTAAGGAACGCATGTAAAGGCAGGGAGCTGAACACATGCAGTTAATTATTCGCGATTCTATTTCTGATTCTCTTTATATGTATGATAAATTCGCCATACTGAATGTTATGTCTGACAAACTCATGTAGTGGGAACACACGCTAATGAAAACTTGCGTACTAAATAAGTTACATAAGATGTAAATGTAAGAACAATAATCCTCCATAATATATTTTATGGGCAGAATCATTAGAAACCCCAATTTCTTCAGAAAATTGTTACATAAAATTTCCTTGTCTGATCTTTAACAGGATAAGACACTTGTAATTAACAAACATAAGTGTAGTCTTAAACCCCAGAGCGGATGTTATTTTGCATTATCGACTCTGGATACTTTACCAGCTTGGGAAACTTTTCTGTCGGGAACTGAAATTCCTTATCATGGAGGGTACTTGGAACTTTGGAACGCTCGCTCCAGGGCCACATCATGTAGTCCAGCATGCCCGGATTATCACCTGAAAAGAGATTACGTAAATCCTCTAGATACAGGGAACTATATAATACCTATACCCAAACATTTTTATGTGCATCTTTTGGTCACTGTAATTACTTGTAGACATTCTTATGTTTGAACCCGTTTCTTTCAACAACATGACCCAAGAAAATGTTGTCAAAACCAGTAGTGAGTCCAGCATAGCTAATTTCTGCCACTTAAATTTATTTCTACGCCCATATATGTTTTTATTTACAGGATGTAAAAACTTTAAATTTAGTGGCTTAATAACTTCAGCTTTTTGCCTATTATGTTTAGAATTAGCAAACTTAAGTGGGCGAGATTGACGGGGTAGGATGTTTGCATGGGGAGGTAAGAAACGCACGCTACATTTTATCGTTATGTGCTTGGACTTTGACCTCTGTCTTAGTTTTATTACAAAAACCACAAATTTTCAGAAATGGTTTCAAGTTTTGTTTCTTCGGTTGGGGAGAAAATGAAATGATTTATATTCAGCTGGGCCCCTAGGTAGCGCTGTCAGCCTGAAGACAGCAACAGAAGGCCTTTCTTAAACATTGTGGTTTTTTACTAGAAACAAATGTAAAGAACAACTTGAACACAAAGTGTATTAGGCCTTAGGCTGCAGCTTCGTAAAATAAATTTAAAAAGGCTTACAATATCTTTTTCGAAAATTGTCAAGAGAAGGGATCATTTGGTGGACACACGTGTACAAGTGAATATGCTATTAAGAACGGTCTCCAAGAAATGTATCATACATATATGGACTGAATTTAACTGGCTCAGAATGTTTTAAGATAGATTTCATATTAACCGATATATTACTCATATTTGTGCCGAAGTTAAGAATGCGTGAACACCAACTCTGCTACATATTCATGGCATGGCTTTTGGTTTATTATGTTTGAATTTTTATCGATATAAAATTCATCACTTCAGGAGGATATTGAAATACTATGCTTACTTCTTTGATATAGGATACACCCGCTTCCATTTGCTTCACAGTGAATTAGGTTACAAGTGGACATTCCACCAATATTATAAGTTACAAACTTTCGTTTCGTATATATACAGTCAATACGTAGCACCTTAAAGCAGGCCATTAGCCTTTCATTATTTATATTCTTTCCAATTCAACGTAGACATTCACTCTCCCATGGTGTTTACATCCAAGAAAGCATCATTAAATAACCCAAGAAAGAAGACTATCCTCCAAATGTTCTCATTTGAAACTTACCTCCGAAAAATGTAGTCCCTCGGTTCGCCAGTTCCACCTCGAAATCTTCCAATGCTTCCACGCCATCTCTTATGTAATCATCCACCGGCGAGTTATCCTTGCTGTGAATAGCTCTGGAGATAGCACCAACAACCTGCAAAGACAAAGGACAGGTTTCGTGTATGTCTGGAAACAAAGAGTTTCTTGTCTCTGTAGAACATAATTTGTGTTCTATTTAGACAAACAAAACTCCAGAACGAATTTCTCTCTTCGTCACCGACAAGGTAAGGGGGACCGGTGGCGAACACAAAAATAGCGTAAGAAATGAACGTTTGGAATTTGTAGCCCTTAAACTTATATATTGCATTTCTTAAGACCGCCTTTTATAGGATGCGCCAATTATTCACACAGAATTATAAAGCGGGCGCTGTAAGTCGTATAAAATTTTGTAAATAATAAATTACTGCATGGCTGAGGTAACGTCAAGTCTCCACAATATGAAGGCATAAGGGGGGCACAAATACAGCTCCACTCATTCTTAACCTCAGCACTACATGCAGGTGAGTAGACAGCTTCACGCCCCAACCGCTTGACCCCGGGAAAGAGCTCTCTTTTCCTCTTTTATCGGAGGCTACGTGGGCCGCAGAACCGGTCTGGACGCTTTGGGGAAGAGGAAACCTCTTTTTCCTTACGGGAATGGAAGAAGAGGTCCATCGGTTGTCCAGCCCGTAGCCCAGTCACTCTACCCACTATGCTGCACTAAACAGCAGAAGGAAAGCAGATCCAAATTAAATACAATGCAGTACAATTCTTAGTACAAACGTATTTTCTCAGCTAACCGTTACACACACAGGCCTATAGATTTTGCTACTTTTATAAAAACGTAGTTAGATTATAGACAAGGTCCAAAGTTTTTTCTCTTCTCCAAAAAGTCCAGACCGGCTCTGAGGCCCAGCCAGCCTCCTATTCAATGGTTATCGGGGGCCCTTTCCCAGGGCAAAAATCGGCTGGGACTGAAGCTGAACACTCAATCCATCTAATGTGGAGGTTAAGAATGAGTGGAGCTATAACTCCACTCCCATACATACCTTCATGAAGGGAATAGATACAATTTTACTTTTTACTTTTTATTATATTGAGGATTTATACAATGGTTGCTCAACGGAGGCCCAAGTTCATTCCCTAAGTAACGCACGTTGGGTTTATCGGTGGAAAACGAGAAACGGTGAAGTATTTCTGTAATTGCCCCCTGCTAACCAACTTTGCAGTAATCCATATTAATCTATCGTCACCCCTGATGGGTATGGAAAGGGCGACCTATTTGCACGTATCGGGAATTTGCCATTCCCTACGGCCTTACTTCTGGCCCGAACTTAGGCTGGGCTTAACAGTAAGGCAGTGAACTTTTAATCATTACATTCTGCAGTGCAATTTCGTACAGAGCTTTTTCAAAAGCATCGTATTTTCATTGTGATAATCCAAAATTTTGGAACGTCGGATTCCAAAAAACAAAAAGGTAGACATTTCTTTTGATGAGCAACTAATTGCTTTGTAAAGAGGCCTGCAGCCCATGAAATTAGTTAATTATTTCAAAATTTAAACCTTTCCAAATTTCTGAATGAATTCCTTATCCCGACTTTTCAGTTCCGGTCACTGGGGTAGAGGGAAGGCTCGGGGAACTTCTCGTCCAGATAGTCTGCGATGTCCAGGGATTCCAGCACCACCTCATCGCCCGTGTCCAGGGCAGGCACTTTCCCATCAGGGTGAATTTTGAAGTACCACGTGGGTTGTTTCTTCAGATTGATGTAGACGACATTGTGAGGAATATTCTTGGCGTTCAGCACAATGCGGACCCTCTGGGTGAAAGGGCAGAACCGCATTCCATACAGACGTAGTTTCCCAGCTTCCATCGGGGGCAGGCAGAACCTGTAATCGATTTGTTGTCATATTTACGAACCAACGGCCCGGATATGGTGTCATGAGGACGAAATGTTAGAAATAGGAACGCTGAATAAGAAAAGCAGACTGTTACAAAAGTTGAAAAATTCTGCTGCCTCTACCACAATAATGGGTAATTACTTCTTCTACTAACGAAGCAATGGTTTCCAACCAATGGTTAGCTGGTCGGTGTCACAAAAACTAACCAAGATTTTGGTTGTTAAAAGTGCTGAAAAACTCCATATTACAGTCCAGGGAAACAAAAGATTTTATTCCATCACTCTCGGATAGGCTACCTGAAATATCCCTTTGAACGGCTCTCGCATCGGTACTCGACACTGTATAACAGACTTGTCAAAAAGCAGCCAACATGATATATTTTCATAATATTTAGGAACATAATTTAAAACTGAAAATATAAATATACAATAGATAAAAGTAACACTTGTGGGCCTTGAAGAGCCTGCATCGTAATAGACAGTATTAAAGAAGTTTTTTTTTTAACATTTTAAGTGACGTTGTGAAATTTAGTGTTTACTATATGTATCATCGAGTTTGACATTTATAAACCTTAAGTGTTGCCCACAGAATGTGTTTGGGCGTTTCTTTGGTTCTGGTAATAAACAGCTACATTTTCTTGCACAGAAATATGCCGTTGGTTTTTGTAGTGGGGGAAGGACTGTTTTCTCTGCAAGGTAGGATACGAATTCTTAACTAAGAGGTAGATTCATCTTAGTTTTAACTTATGAAACAGATTAAGCCCTATTTTATGTAGCTCATACTACGTTTAATGGTAACTTGGTGTTTTGAACGAAACTAAGTTTGCCGTCAACCGAGTTTAAGCTTATTATGTACAAATCTTCAGTGCTGGGCTTCGCCTTCGCTAATGCTGTGAACATTTTCATTCACACGATTCTGTGTAACTGCTTGCTGATTGCGGTGCTCCATGTTACTGCAAGTTATCAACTTCGTCCTCTTCCATTTGCAGAAAGCCCACAAGAAGAAAAATTCGTGGAACCAAAATTTTTTTGATACCCTGTTTTCGGGCTTTATTTTATATATGATGTGAGTTATAGATTACGTGCTACAGAAGAGGTGGAGGCTCATGTGAAAATTCACTGACAACATTTTGTATTTAGCCTTCATTTCAGCGCTTCAGTTTCTTCAGCACATAAATGGTTAATACAGCCTCCTAAAACTAAGAACTGATTTCCTGGCTATGTATAATGTGCGTACAAGATATCACCTGCTCTTCAGATTTATCCTTCGCAGGCTTTGAAGAAACTGAAAAAGAAAGTGGAGTTGTTACTAACGAAGAAATTCAAAGACTTTCCCCTCGAAAGCCTTACATTTCACTGCCCACGGTCGAGTAGACGTTTTAGGTTTTTACAAACCTGGATATATTACTTGCAAGGTTTTTGGAACTGAATAACGAAAAATAAATAATATTCAAATATATCACCTCTCCATGAAATTCAGTCCATTTTATTAAGGATGTATGGTTTGATGTATCAGAGACTTTAAATACTAAAACTAGTGTGCTTTATATACAAAAATTATTATTATTATTATCATCATCATCATCATCATCATTATTCACTCTAAATGCCCTTTAAAGTTTTCTTGAAAATTTGTCAGTTGTATGCAAGACTGCGTTACGGCCACGCAGTTTTTATTCAGCGAAGCAATGTGACAGTTTTGCTGTAAACAATTAAGACAAAAAAGAATAATTTGAATGTCTGTGGCATGTGTGGCACTAAGATTCACACCATAACTATGCAAATATTTCTGCTCCAAAAACATTTTTAATGGAGTAAACTTACCCCAACCGAAACAACAAAACCTTGTAACAAATTCAAGTACACATTCTGGACGTTGTGGGTATTAAATATCCGACAGAATACGCTGTTAAATTAATTGCATTACTTTGTTACATGTCGGTCCGTTAACATTTGAAATGAATTGTTTGGGTTTCTTTCAAAAAACAAGCATCTCACTCTTTTCGGGAGGTGTGCACTCAGGAAACTGTCCAAGTATATATACACCGACTAATCAAATTAAGCTTTGTCGTGGTTTTTCTTAGTCGTTTCAGGACATCTTAGTAATAGTAACTGACACAAGCCACAATCGGTTCTTCTCCGTATCTTCACCTCCATTTACACGTTGTTACACTTTTGTGTCCCACGATTCTCATTCAGGTAGTGTCGGTATCGAAGGCCAACTTGACTGAGAATTTAATGGCCTTCATGCCATAAAATGTTGCTCATTGAATATGTATATGCAAACATGCGGGGCAATATATATTGCTCTACATTTTGTTGCCTGTATTCCAATTAGTTCTGCAAAGCAGAACAGATTTATGTCAATTTCCGCTTGGCTCTGCCAAGTATAAAATAGTCCTCATTTTTCTATTTCTTCCTTCACATTCTTAGTCCAACTCCCATTCCTTAACACAATTATTTATCTGCCATTCATAACATATTGTTTGTGTCCTGCGCTTCTGTGGGTCATAAGCGTAGAAAAAGGTTTAGAAATTTTACATCTTGTCCTGGAGCAACAGCCACGATTCAGGCTGTTAACTGATGATCAGAGTCACGCATACAACATGTGTTGCCCGCATGTTGGTGCAGAGCTGTCTTTAATACCGTGTCGACAGGCACCGGAAAAACTAAAGCTGCCTTGCTGCAGAATGTGGGAACTGTATTTACATTGGCATTAAAGTGAAGGTTATTGTGAAACAATGGGCTTAAATCGCAGGCAAGCCAAACCTTGTGTGCGTGTGTGTGTGTGTGTGTGTGTGTGTGAGAATATGGAAATATCCTAAAGTTCTAGGTCCACAAAATCTGAAGCCCAGATGTTCATCAGTGCAGTTTTTCCTTCAGTCTAAATTTGAAAGGACACCACACTTTTTCAACTTTAATTTATTTCAGTTTAGCAGTAAAAATAAGTTATTCTTTACATGAAACCAGGCCACTTTAACGTTTCGCTTGGACGAAGCCAAAGTTCGGTTTTCAGAATCACCCTGGTTTCGAGGCTCAGCTATTACGCTATTGTGGAAATTTTGAAAAACGCTCAGAAAACTACTGATTGATTAAAAATACTTTATTTGGTGGAACTGATCCAAACCGGAAACATACTATCAGGCTCTGAGATGCACAAACTTACTTATAGTAGTTGTTTGGGATAAGAAAGAATTGTCACAACAGGAGAAGAAATTTACTCTTTTACAGTTTATAACAAGAGAGACAAAGGTGGCTGCTGTAGTTTTTGAGGATTATCGCCCTTATAAATTGCACAGCTTATAAAATGTTAACCGATATACTCTCGAGGTTGATTCTGTACCTATACGAAATTATTTGTGATCAACAATGTGCAGTTCGGCGTAACATATCAACTATCGATTCTGCATGATAGTGGAGAGAAAATGAGAGCAAAATGGTAGAGTATGTAGGTGCAGACTTCAAGAAACCCTATGAGTCCTTTAGGAGAGTAACATTTACAATATCGTGATTGAATTATGTATATGACTATGCATGAAAATACACTGACTAATTACGATGTGTTCAAACGAAACTTATGGTAAGTTCTCTAAATGTAAACATTTGTCTGCTGATAGTCCAACCCACGATTTCAAATCAGCAACATCCAATAGGTTATTTTACAAAATATTTAAGGTCCACAAAATATAATCAGCCATTTCTGTCCAATTTCAACTATCAATAATATAAAGAAATTTCTACCTTATCAACGAAGATGCAAAGCATATTCCACCCTTCAATGAGGTAGACATATCCTTATGTCTGAATAATTATTACAGGCTGCAATATGTGCAATTTTTAGTCCTTATCCGTTACATTTAATATTACACATGTTACAAGCCATAAAAAGGAAATACCGAATTAGTAATTCTCTTCTGATACACAAAATGTTAGTGTATCACAAAAATGCTATATCCAAACGACCTACAATATAAGATATGACATTAGGGGCGTGGCTATGGTGGGGCGACTGGTACGGCCTCTACGGGTAGCAGAGTCCAAGGGGCGGCAAACTAAATACATTAAACAAAAAATAATTGATTTTCTGTCCTCAACGAATTGTAAATTATTGAGACAAATAAAGAAAATTCAATAAGCGATTGTGAGTTTTTTAAATTTCCAAATTTCTGTCAGGGGCGGCCATTTTTATTGCTCGCTCCGGCATCCAAAACCTAGATACGCCACTGTCCAGCATTATAACAAAACACTTGGTTTACTTGGAATCAAATTTAAGCACTACCTAGGGGTCAAATATAATACATAATTTAATTTAAATGCTTACATGCTAAATATAAAAACTAACAAAGAAATAAGTAACATCTAATTTTAACATTGTTAGACCTATGTTACAATGCCGTCATATCTACGTAGACATGCCGACAGTTATATCATCTTAATGTCATTTAAATCAACATGTTAATACAACTAATAATACTACATACAAACGTAATGATCCTTAGTATGTTTTAGTCTATATACCTGTAAGGTTTATTCATCCACGGTTTTGTTGTAACGTATACTAATGAATAAGTAGAGCGCGTGTCTTTAATAGTGTTAACATTATATTTTAATGATTTACACACGCAATTTTCAGATGCATTTCGTACTGACAATGGCCTGGAATAGAGTAAATGCAACGTTGCAACAGCCTCTCAACTTTTCTTTGTGCCTACAATAAGCCATTCATTTCATTCTGTAGTCAGTCTTACGACAGGTCCGTAGCCTCTTCCGAAGCGAGTTCTCTACAGGGTGGGATCTAGTGCTCCCTCTTTCAATTTCCAGTATCTTATTTTTTCATTAAGGTCATCCAGTAAGTGCTGGCGTCTTCTTCCTCGTCTTCCCGTATTTCTATCCTTCCTTCTAACTTTCCTTCAATCGCGTGTTTCTAAAGGCAGTTTCTACGCAAGATGTGACCAATCCAGTTAGCCTTGCTTCTTTTTATTGTATATAGGATATTCCTCTCCTCCTTGACTCTGTGTAATACTTCTTCATTTCTCACACGATCGGTCCAACTGACCTTCTCCATTCTTCTCCAGCACCATATTTCAAAACTTTTCAGATACTTCTGATCTATTTTCCGATGTGTCCACATTTTAGCACCATATAAAGCAATGCTCCAAATGTAGCACTTTACTAGTTTCTTCCTTGAATTTAAGTCCAATTTGCTGATGAAAAGATTCTTCTTCTTGTTGAATGCTGCTTTAACCATGGCAATTCTGGATTTAATTTCACGTGTAAACCTTGCATCATTTGTTATCATGCTACCCAAATAATTTAAATATTCCACATTCTCCAATTGCTTTCGATATATCATAATTTTCATTGGGCTGGTTGCCTTGAGATTCTCATTACCTTAGTTTTTTCCACATTTATTTCCATTCCATAGCGTCTTCCAATTTCAATTAGTCTATCAATCATGCCCTGTAGCACCTTTTCTTCCCTAGCCAGTAGCACAAGGTCATCTACATATTTCACAGTGCGAATTACTTGTCCTTCTATTTTGAAGTCTCCAAACCCGTCCAGAGCTTTTTGGTAAGTTATTCAGTGTATAAGTTGAACAGAATGGGCGACAAACAGCAACCTTGTCTAACTCCTCTTCCAATCTTCACACTCCTCGTCTCCCCTTGGTCCAGTCGTATTTTGACACTCTGTTCCATGTACAATTTGCTGATCAATCTTCTTTCGCGCCAGTCTATCCCAATTCCCTTTAGGGTCTGCATTAATTTGGTCCAGTTGACATGGTCAAATGCCTTCCGCCAGTCTATGAAGCAAGCACACAATTCCTCATCTATGACCAAGGTTCGTTCTGCTATTATTCTCAGCATCCCAATCGCATCCCTAGTTCCTTTCCTCTCCTAAATCCAAACTGATCTTCTCCAAGCGCATCCTCAGTCTTCCTTTCAATCCTTCTTCTAAGTATCCTCGCTACTATCTTTGCTGCGTGTGCGATGATGCTGATTGTGCGATGGTCGCTGCATTTTGTAGCTTTGGGTTTCTTCTTTAAGGCAATCATTGTAACTTCAATAAAATCTCTGGGCCACTCCCCAGTTACATATATGCTGTTGATCAGCTGTATCATTAGTCTGAGACCATCTTCTCCCAACAATTTGAGTACATCCCCAGGTACATCATCATCTCCTGTAGCCTTCTTATCCCTAATCCCCTTGATAGCTTTTTCCACTTCACTTTGCAAAATGCAAGGGCCTTTCTCGTCTTTATCTACTTCAGCTTCAGGTTCGACTTCTATGTGTTCTGGTCGATTAGCTCGATCGTAGAGCTCTGTGATATAATTCTCCCAAATTTGCAGTACTCGTCTCTGATCTATTATTATATTCCCTTCAGAGCCTTCAATGCCAACGTTTTGAATTCCATGATTTTCTTTCCAACCTAGTTCCTTTGTCTTCATGTACATTAGATCATAACGTCCTGTTCTTTAAAATTCTATGATCTAGTCGCATATGCTCTCCAGATATTCCTTCTTGGCGTTGTCCGTGGCTCTTTTCAATTCGTTCCTCAATCTTCTGTAGTTCTTCCTTCTTCGTTGTTGACATTCTTCCTTTTCCTTCGTTCATCCATTTTACTGAGCATCTCTTGTGTAATCCATGGCTTTCTTGCTCTCCTCTCGACTTTTTCAACTAAATCACTCACAGTATCTGACACACATTTCTTGCTATTGTTACACTGCACTTCCACAATCCCACTTTCACATTTGATTCCACCAAGTTTTCTTCTAGTCTATCGTGTACTTCCTGTCGTTGAGCATATAGCTTTTCCAAATTCCATCTTGGTTTCGCTTGTGGAACCTTACGATTTTCTTCAATATGGTGCAGATCTTTGCAACCAGTAAATTGTGGTCAGAGTCAATATCTGCTCCAGCAGTGTCTGCACATACTTCACACTGTTTTTGAATGGCTGTTTCACTAGTACATAGTCCAATTGATATCGACCCTTATCCCAAGTGATTTCCAGGTGTACAATCTTCTTTTAGGTTTTTTGAACCATGTGTTTACTATAACAAGTCCATTTCTTTCACAGAAGTCAATAACCATTTGACCTCTCTGATTCCTCCTTCCAAGTCCATATGGTCCAACAGTGTTGTGACGTGCTTTATTTCCAACCACACTGTTCCAATCTCCCATTATAATCGTATTTGTCGCGCCCTTTCCATCCTCTACAAGAATTTCTTTAATTATATCATACAGCTCTTCCACTTCGTCATCTTCATATTCCGCTATTGGCATGTACACTTGCACTATCAAAATACTTACAGGTTCTGCCTTCAACTTAACAGCAAAATTATGTCACTGTACACGCCATTATGAAACACCAATAAACATACGAGCGTTTGGAAGTCGAATGGGATAGCAGAGTCTGGTCTGTGCTAATGATATTGATGTACTAAGTAAAAACATAAATGCTACAAATAACAATAAAGAATATCTCTTAGGTGCTAGTAAGGAGGTTGGTCAGGAAGTGAACACACAGGAAACTAAGTACATGCTCATGTCTCTTCACCATAAAGCACAAAGATCGCAACAAAAATATAGGTAAGAAATAAAAAGCATATGTAGCAAAGATAAAATATTTCGGACATATTAGTTACAAAGAAAGAAGGCCTTATTAAATTTCGAGGAAATTTGCTACCGCTCAATGCAGAATCTATTTCCCTTCAAATTCTTACTTGAAAACGTAAAGATTAAAATATACTAAAACATAACGTTACCTATTGTCTCGTACGAGTGTGAAACATATTCCCACATTAGGGGAAGAATATATATTAAATATGTTTCAGAAGAGGGTGCTGTGGAGAATATTGTGACCTGACAGGAAGGGAGTATTGGAAAACTCAAGAAGTGTCACAATGAGGAATTTCATAATTTGTACTCGTCATCCGACATTATTAGGTCAGTCATATCAAGGACAATGTTACGAGCGAGGAATCTTGTTAACACCGAAAATATTAAAAGCATATAAAACATTTAACCGGAAACCCTTGCAGAAAAGAATGCTTTTGAAGGCATATACGTATGTATGGATGGAGCTTGAATAACGTGCGAGGGAGTGGACTGAATTTGTTTGGTTAAGGACGGAATCGATGATTGCCTTTTGTGAACAAAATAACAAACCTTGGGTTTACACAGAAGATGGGAAATTGTTTGGCTCAATAAGCAACTAATAGCTTCTCAAGAAGGACTCTACCGCTTTGAGCTACTTATAAGTTGAATATTTCTTCTTATTTTGGCAGTGTAAAATGCCCAAGAATAAGTCCTACAGCAACATGTCTGTTTAGGTCTACTTGTATTTACAATATATAGTGGTTGCGCCAAAATTCCGGAGATGTGATATTCCATCTGTGATAATGAAGTAGTAAAATTCTTATCTTCAAAAGCATCTTGGATGTGACATAAAAATGTGGACTGAATTTAAATGTCTTTGGAGAGGGTCAGATGTCAGGCTTTTGCGAAAGCGACGACAAAACAGGAGCATTCTTGGCCAAACAAAGAAAAAACTTCTCAGCATCTTGTATTATGTCTCTAGAAGATTGTTTGATTTGGTTTCTTATTATTTTATCTTTCTTCGATTGCAAAGAAAAAAGGAGATTTTCAGTGCAACCTATTCAACTTCCTAACGAATGTACCGAATAACACTGCACTGAATATGCATGAAAGTAACGCATGTTTAAAAAGAAATATCTCAAACTGCACTGTAGTTCATGGTTCCCACATTAAGTGTCGATAGTTCTACCCTCAACTCAAATTTCACAAAGTGAAGTTTTGGAACTACAACGGTAGGGAAAATAGCGACGGTAGACACGCACAGACGTTTCGGAGAAAATAACGTCTCCATCGCCTATCCTAAATACTGAAGTATCTAGTTTCTCCGAAGTGTCAGTAATTTTGTACCAGACTGTAAGGCGTCATCTCACAGAACGTGCTGTTTATAGTGACCGTCATATCTTACACAAATCGCCGACATCTATATCAATAATCGAATCAGATCGAGTCGCGTTTTGTCGGGTCAGGCCGAGACCCGAGAACCAGGCCCGGGAAGACCTGTGACAGATGTCCCTCAATATGTACCGTAGAAAAAAATAAATATATTTTCAAATGCTTTCTATTGTTTTATTCTTCATAAGCTTCTGAGAACAAGCGTTGCACCAGTTTAGCAAAGGTTATTATATAATAAACGTTGAAACACCAGGGTGGGAAACTACAGCACATTTTATAAAATGAAGCTAGACTTATAACGTCAAGAATCGCGACATAACGAACATGTGGTTGGTATGTAAGTAACTGCTTGCTTACCTACAGAAAGGTGTTCTTCGCTCATTGTGCTGGATCCGTAAAATAACTGCAATGAAACGAAGGCAAACAATAATAATAATAAGAACACAAAAAACGATGACAGTTAACGGTCTCAAAGCGGCGTGAAGGCCAACAGCATTCACTCTGACGTACGATCGAAGCCTCTGATCCGTGTTCGTAATCCCTCTGCCTCATTCTGGCAATTATCGACCTTGCGACTGGAACGACACTCCACATGCAGCGGACAAGTTTCAACAAGTTCCCCGTATTGTGTAGGTAACAAGGACTTAATCGAAAATGTTGCAAACTTCATCATCAACACCACCCCTAGAAGGTTTCTGTTCAAAAAATTTATGTCTTCATACTTGATTTTATCTTTCTGCAGTCTTCATAAATTAATATGCTTTATTTATGTTAAACAGTGATGTACCCATGTTCCACAGCCACAGTGAGTATAGGTTTTTACCTCCACGCTCCTATATGCCTTTATGGCCCCATCTCATATATGTGTGAACCTTCGTCTCTTACTCTGGTATAGGCTCCCGGGTTTGTGTTATGTAGGCCTACTTATTATCCGCAAGCACGCTGTAACATAGCATTTACCTGGGTATTAATTATAACAGATTGAAAGCATCGTTTATGAAATGAAATTAGAAATGCCAGTCTTTCTCAGGTAGGTGCTGTTGTCACTTTAACATACAGTTTACATAAATAACCTACCAAGTATTTTACGAAATAATTCTATACCCATCCCTTTTGACGATGATACGAGTGTTCTTGTAACTAATTCCAATCCTAACGATTTTACTCAAGCCATTAATGAGGTTTTAGAATATTTAAATAAATGGTTTAATATTAATTTTTTATCATTAAACTTTGAAAAAAACGCATTTTACTCATTTTACACATTTTAAGGCGAGAAATGGCCCTTGTATTAACACCCAAATTGGATATCACAACAATGTAATTACCAATATGTCCTGTACAAGATTCCTTTGTATCGCTATTAAATATGCTACATTGGAAGAGCCATGTAGATCAACTCATATCTAAACTGAGTACAGACTGTTATGCAATAAGGACCATTAAGCCCATAATGTCACAGGATACATTAGTTATGGTATACTGTGCGTACTTTCGTTCGATTATGAGCTATGGTATAATCTTCGGGGGCAATTCTTCATGTAATATTAATGTATTTAGATTGCAAAAGGTTATAAGAGTTATTACTGGTATCAGTAGTAGATATTCTTGTAGAGATCACTTTAAAAGGCTAAAAATCCTCCCCCTTCAATCTCAGTATGTGTTCTCGATATTGATAATATTTGTAGTCAATAATATGAATCATTATAGGATGTATTCAGATTTACGTAGCAATAACACTAGACAGAGTGCTAACCTTTATCAACCTTTCTCTCTAGGTTATCAAACTTCCAAAAAGGAGATTTTCATATGGTCATCAGGATATTCAATAGTTTCCCTTCTGAAATAAAAGATTTGATTTATGATATTAAACAGTTCAAAAGAGTTTTAAAACATTTTCTTTATTTTAATTCATTCTATATATTGGAGGAGTATTTTGGTTACAATAAATGATAATGGATCTTGATTGTTACTTATAGTTTTATATTTAACATTGTTAATTCCATTTTTACTTCTTATTACTTTGTATATAATTTTAATCTTAAAAACTTAATATTAATTTTTATTTATATTTTATTTAATCTTATGCTTGACTTGTTCTGTATCCAGTAGGTTATCTAACCCTTTTGGATTTACTGAATGTGAAATGAAATGAATGAATGAACAGTCAGCAGCAGAATACTTGGAGCTGCAAATCTCAAAACTGAATTCAAAGTGACAATCTATTAAACTTATCAATTTATAGATACATACTGATGAAGTGGTACAGGTTCACAATCCCTTATCCAAAACTCTTGGGGCCAGATTTGTTTCAGAATTCCAAATTTTTCGGATTTTAGAAAGCTACTACAGTGCATATACCATATATTATGTAACATCCCCAGGGGGGTCTGATACAGCAGTCCGTAATTGAACACATTATTATTTCTGAAATGAAACATATGAATATTCACACTAAGTAGGATTTAAAAGACTATAAATAGTATTACAGTTCATTCACAGTTTATTTATTTATCATCATCATCATCCATCACAAGTTAGGCCTCAATACACCTGTTTCGGCCTCGTCTAATAATCTCTTCAAAGGTTTTCCAGTTTGTCTTCGTCCATTTAATCTATAATTCAGCATTATTTGGGCATCCTGTTGTTGTTCATTCTTGTTACATATTGTAGCCAATTTGATTTGTATCTTCTTTGTTTCTCATCAACTGGTTCTACTTTCAACTCTTCCAAAATTTCTTCATTACTTTTGTGGTCAAAACGTGTGTATTCTGCTGTTCTTCCAAAAAATTTCATCTGGGTTGATGTCAATCGTTTTTTATCCTTTTGCCTGAGGGTTCAAATTTCGCTTCCATATAGAACAATGGGGTAAGCCAGTGTATTATATACTTTTATTCTTGAAGATTCCTGGAGCAAAGTTGGTTTACAAGTGTTGTTTAGAATTCCCAGTATTTGAGCAAATTTTGCTACTTTTTGTTGAAAATCTTTTTCATTTTCATAAGAAATTTCACAACCAAGATATTTAAAATTCTTTACTCATTGTAAACATTTGTTATCCACAATGATTTTACACCTTACTTGGTCTTGTGCTAAAAATGCCATCGTCTCAGATTTTTCTGGTGATATTTCAATTCCAAAATTGTTTGCTCTTTTGCAATTTAAATACTCCTCTCTGTAAATTATCCTCTGAATCAGCTATTATGACCTGATCATCTGCAAAGAGTAGAGTGTTTATTTTTGTAGTGGTTGATAAAGTAATACCTTTTGTGTAAATCTGGTTCCATTTTACAATAATTTCATTCATGTAAATGTTGAATAATGTCGGTGATGAAGGGCAGCCTTGTCTGACTCTGTGATTAATTGTATTTTCTTCTAATAACTGATTGTTTATCTTTACTTTTATTTTGTTTCCAGAATAAATTTCTCTTATACTTTTTAACAATAAATTGGGAATATTTTTGCTTTGCAGTATTTCAAACAATTTGTCCATTTTAACTTTGTCAGAGGCTTTCACGTAATCAAGAAATGCTAAATTAGTTTCTAAATTAAAGTCCCTTGTTTTTTCTATGAGTAATTTCATACTGAACAATGGATCGATGCCAGATCTGCCTTTTTGGCATCCATTCTGACATTAAAGAAAGGAACTGTTCTGCTTGTGCTTTCAATTTTTCATTTAAAACTTTACTATATGTTTTTTAACACACATTAAGTAGGCTAATTCCTCTATAGTTTTCACCTTTTATCACCTTTCTTTTGTATAGGTATAACAATACTGTTCTTCCATGCTTCCAGTATTTCTCCTGTCATGTAAATGTTATTAAAAAAAAGCAATAGTCTCTCATGAAACGAGTCTCCTGCATATTTACATAGTTCAGAATTCAGGTTATCTTTGCCAGGTGATTTCCAATTTTTTGTTTTTTTAGTGCTTCTTTCAATTTTTCCATTGTTATAATTTTGTCATCTACATTTTCTGTATTCCAAAAATTTTCTTGAAGAAAGTTATTATTCCATAATTCCTTATAATAGTGTAAGAATATTTCGTTACTTGGGCCAGGACTTATATTTGCTGATTCCTTAACATCTCTGTTCATGTGTTTTAGTAGTTTAAATGTGTTGGGTTTTATTTTGTACATGTCAGATTCTAAATGAGATACGAATTGTTCCCAGGATTTGTGATGTCTTTTCCCGATTTCTCTTTTGGCAATGGCTGTGCACTTGTATTTATTCTCATTGTCTATGGTCTTTGTTTTAAGATATTTCTTGTATGCTAAATTTTTTTGTTGTACAATTAATTTTGCATCATCATCCCACATTTTTAATTTTTTCTTTTGTGTAAATGCTTTGTATTTTCCCAAACTTTCATCTGCTGCTTGTGAAACTATGGCTTTAATGTTCCTCCATTCTCTAACAATATTGCTACTTTCTGGAATTTCTTGTAGTTTTTGTTGAATTCTTTGTTTGTATAGCCATCATATACTTTCATCGTTGAGTAATCTGATTCTATAATAAAGTATATTTTCTTTTTGTGCTGTGCTCTTGGGTAGAAGTAACCATTTTGGCAGAAATCTCAATTTAGCCAAATTCAAAAAGTGATCTGGGCCAATATCACTGCCCCTATAAACTCTCACGTCTACGAATAGTTCTGATAGTTTCCTATTTGCAATAAAATAGTCTATAACTGTTCTGGAATTGTGAGCTTACCATGTGTATGTATGTATATTTTTGTGTTTATAGAAAGGGTTCATTATTTTCATGTTTTATATGTGGCAAAATCTCTTAGTTTCATTCCACTAGTATTTGTAACTGGTTCCCCAAAATTTCCTACAGTATTATGGATTTCAGAATTTCCTATTCTAATGTTCAGGTCTCCTGAGAATAAAATGTAATCATGTTTGTTAGTTTTGTAACTGGTTTTCATTTTCTTTAACTCTTCCCTCTTTTGGGGCATACATGGTATATCTCAAGGGTTATTTCTTGGCCCAATCTTATTTTTATTGTACATAAAAAATTTTCCAATTAATATACTAATATGTTTGCTGATGATACAAATATTCAAATAAAGGCTGTAAATGGATACACTCTAAATCAAAAAATAAACAGAGTTATGCAGCAGTTATAAATTTGGTTTCATGTAAATGGGTTAGTGATAAATACCGAGAAAACTATAGCAATGTCATTTCGCACTTGGCAGAACAAAAGTTTTTTAAACCCTCAAATCAATTTTAAAGATATTGATATTAAGTGTACATAAAAAAAAAATTGGGATTACATCTGACTGAAGATATAAAATGGGATGTTCATATAAAAAATTTAAGCTATAAATTGAGTAGAAGTTATTATGTAATGCAATCCCTTAAAGGTATAACAAGTGTAAATATCTTAAGAATTATGTATTTGGCAAACTTTCATTAGCTTTTGAGGTATGGCATACTCTTGGGGAGGTGATGGAGAAAGTAAAAAAGTTTTTAAATTACAAAAGAAAGTTATGAAATTAATTAGCAATGCAGAAAGAGGTACTTCCTGCAGGGACTCGTTTAAAACATTAAATACACTCCCAACGCCATGCATGTATATAACGGAAAATGTGTACTACATAAAATGGAACATATGTGGGATAGAGCAAAACTCAGCTAGGCATGATTATAATACACGTCACAAATCAGATCTTCAATCCCAGTTCTGTAGAACTGATATTTAAAAAAAAAGTGTAAATAATATGAGGATAAAACTATATAATAAGTTGCCAAGTTATTTAAATAATCTAGAGAACATACAACTTTTCAGAAAGAAAATAAATCCTTTTTATTGCAACAGACCTTCTATTCCATAGAGGAATATTTGTCTTAAGAATATTTATCATGGAAAATATAAGTGTATAAGATATGAAGACTTATTTTAAAGAATGGGAACTTATGTAAATCTGTAGAACTAGTAACATGTTGAACTCTGTTATGTGATATGCTGGAGACAAGTATGAGAATTCATATGCACAATTGTATATATGGAGATTGTGTTGACATGTCCTGTACAATTTTTCTCAAGGAGGATGAATAAAAATCTAATCTCAGCTAATCTAATCTATTGGTCTGTCTGCGTCCAGGGAATAGCACGTAACCATTTAACGTGTTCTTGGAGGTTTATCAAAGGGGTAATGTAGCAGCATTGAAAGTTGTGATTTCATTCTGTTAGACATGAACCTGTTTAATAGACTGGAAACGTTAAATGCCAAAGCAGTGGTGGTCATGAGTTCTGAGTTTGAAGTACATAACTTGTGATATTTCATGTCTTGCCAAGTGGTTGTAACAAACATATGCATAATGCTTAAATTGAGCTGTATTGCATGTCAGATACTTCAAATGATTTAACCAGAATTTATCTCACTGTTATTCAAAGTGTAAACATGTGTATTGGTTAAAAATACTATCCTGTGGGATGTTATGCCATGTGGTCTGATAGAAAGTTACGAATATTCTGGAGAAACCAGTCCCTATGATGGCAGTGAACACACTGATGAAGGTTAACTCTATCTGATGAGCCCCTGAGTAGCTTCTTTGATCTCTCCCCCCCCCCCTTTTTTTTACCATGCGGCTGATACAGTATCAGTCTCCAATACATGGTGGTTGTAAAATGTTATGTTTTAATCAGACAGTTGACACAATTGAAATGGAATGCCATAGGAAATGCTATGGTAATGATGTAAGAAACATAATTGTAACATATTGGAGTAAAAAATATATATAGGCCAATAGTGAAATAGTTAAATCAGTGAATAGTGGGAATCTATATCTTACCATTTTCAGTGTTGAAGTCCACAGTATTTCTTCAGGTTGAGATTATAGTGAAAATAAATTTATGGCTGCTGCAAGTCCACCCAGAATGAGGGATTTGTGACCCAATAGTAAAAGAACTTTATGTAAGTACTTATACCATCATTTGATGTTACTGTCTTTGTATGTTTCACCCCTCCTGTGTCCATGTTATTCTTACAGCCTGCAATAGGCTAGTATCAAGCCTCTTCCAACTTCATAGCCATCTTTTATATAATATTTCTGTTCTTATGCTGATTTTATTTGTGTGTTGTTGTCCATAATATTAAAAGTGGGTTAACTGTGTGTCCTGGTAGCCTTGTGTAGTATATATTCACTTGAAACACATTGTAGTGATCAAGGTGCATGGCATATGTACAGTCTGTGTTTCTGTCTTGAAGGAGGTTATTAATCTGATGATCACTATAATAGGTTATTTAACATGTGGAGTAAGATTTGGCAGTGGGTGTTAGAGAGTTGGAAATAATGACGATTCACAGATTATGCATTATTGTTGTAATTAGATGGTGGTCCTGGCAAACATGTGGTCATCTGCGTCCTAGTGGACATGACTCTCCATTGATGCAGTGATTAATGCAGGGAAGGTATGACTCAGCATGAAAGCAGTTTCATGCAGATACAAACCAATGTTACTTGACAGTTTAAATCAAGGGTAGTGAAAAACAGCCTTTGGGTTAGTAAAGCATATATAATTTTTTGGTAAGAAGTAGCACATGTAGTAGGGATAATATGTAACAGGTGGTGCAAGAGACAGCAAGTCAGACACTCTTCATGGAATAAGTTGATGCGCAATGGCAACAACATTGGAAATTTGGTCCTGCGAAGATATTTGTATTGTTATTAACTCAATCAGAATTTACTGCAAATTGATAGAGGTGTATCATTATGGCATAATGAGAATGCCACATGTCAGAGAATGGTACTTGGAGTTTGAAAGTGGTCAAATGGGCATCCAAGATAATGATCGCACTTCTCAGCCCAGCACATCATGGACAGATATAAATGTAGCATGAGTGGAGGAACTGATTTTGGAAAACTGATGGGTGACAATTTCCCTGCATTATATTTGCCATTTGGAACTGAACACAGCATTGTCCATGAAAACTTGGAATACTGCAAAGTGTGTACACACTGGGCACCAAGATGCCTGATGAAAGAACATAAAAATTGATGTTTTGAGAGTGTTCTTTTACATCTTGAATGGTTTGAAGAAGAGTGAAACAAATGCTTAGAATCCATAATGACAGCGATGAGACATGAGTGCACCATTTCACACTCCTCAAACCAGTAAAGCTGAAATGCAGTGGACCCAAATGCTCCAAAAGTAAAAAAATTCAAGGCATGTCAGCCTACTGGAAAAGTTATAGCATTTGCATTCTTGGATGAAGAAGGAGTCATCCCTATTGAATTCATGCCTTGGGGGCACAACACTCAATGCAGGCATGTACTGTGACATGCTGCAATGACTGAATGAGACAATTTGCAGGAAGAGACCTGTACATCTGTTACGAGGTGTACTGTTCAGCACAAAATTTCAGTGCCATGCAGCACAAGTCAGAAGTAAGAACTGTTGCAGTTGTTTCATTTTGAAATTATGGACCATACACCTTGTAGTCCTGATCTTTCCATGTCAGACTGTCATTTATTTGGACCACTGAAGCAGCATTTGAGAGGTCGCCAATTTCACAATTATGAGGAAGTGGAAATGGCTGTTCGTGAATTGTTGCAAAGGCAAGAGCCCAAATTCTACTGCAATGGATTTTTTAAACATGTGCCAGAATGGGAAACAGGACATAAGTGTACTCACAGACTGCGTTGAAAAATAACAATACTTAAGTGGAATAAATGAGCAACATATAAATTTATCACTTCTCATTTAATTTTTGTGACCCAGGGAACCTTACTTATTGAATACATTTTATTCACACTTACAGAGTGGCATGTTTAAGAAAAGCTAAAATGCAAACCACTTTTTCTGACCCTGATGCCATTTTGTGACAATGTGCAGTGGGCTGTAACCTAAGTACCAAACTGAAGAGCGGAATTACTGACTCACATATATATCAACTGCGCCTTTAGCATTTGAAGACCAGTATTAATCTGAAGTACATTGGGATATGTATAAAATACAGACCTCAGTAAGATTTACAGATGTATTTGAAATATTTTCAATATGATAAAAAGTGGTATATTTAAGAAAATACATGAAAACATCATAAAGGTCTTAATAGAGTGCCATAGTTGTACTTTTTATTGGCTTCAGAACAATATAGACAAAATTTGTATCAACTACCAAAGAAGAACACATTTCAGCTCTTATTGATTAAGGATTTTCTGCAATTCTAATGGACATAATTCATTTCAAGAGCAGGTCATAATCTGCCTTTCCAGTTTTACGACTGTTGAAGTACTTGGCGTGGATTTCAGGTGCCAGAAAACTTGCCTGAACTGCTGCATTTTCCTTCATTGCCTTCATCCATCCATGCTAGAATATTAGAAATCAAATTGTGATATTTGAAACAATCAAACACATATTTGCATGCAGTTTACTTCATGGCAGGTCTACAGCCTGTGGTCAGTCAGATGATACTGACACTGGAGACAAATTTTATTGCCCATTGAAAGTCACAATATTCAGTCTAATATGTGGCTTTGACTGGATTTTTCAGAAACGTTTTAAAGAATGATTGCTTTATGGCCTGTGACTTGGGGACTCCACAGAGTACCTTCACGCATTTCAAAGCACATAAAATTACCATCACTCTAATTATGTTATCTGAGTTGTACAAATATTTCTGCTTCCCAAAGTTGAATATCAGTAAGGAAGTTTAAATATTCATCTACCACAGAATAATTAAGAAATACTTCCCAGAAGTTTTTGTTGCCGTAGATTCGATACATACTTTTACCTTTATAGCTGTTTGTCCTATAACTGTGGTTAACCTCTACCATTGATAAATTTTATGTAGGTGTTTCCCACAGATGCACATTCTTTCCTGTACTAGATGGGTTATTTCCTACTACAAAGAGTCTCTAAACATCATCTTACAGCCTGGGTTTTTGTTTAAGTGAAAGGATTGTAATTGAACATGTGTTATGCTAACACAGAATGCAGTGTTCAAAATTTGGGTGCACTGTTGCAGAATTTCTTCATATACAGTTAATGATATTTTGTCACTGTACAAAGCCGAACAAATTTTTGAAACCAGCTGGCACACTGTAGTTGGGCACAGATGGTTAGTGCATACAATTTTATTGTGCTGTGTTTACTGAATTTATACATGCAACTACTGGTGATGCAGGGATGAAATAACCAACAACACTGCCCAGTTTGAAGAAGAATAACATGTTGTATATTTTATTAATTCATCAATCGCACCAACAAGCTGTATTATACACGTTTTTACTTGGCAACTAATTTCAGCTCTAGTAAAGAGCCATCATCAGGCCATTAAAAAATTATAAATTGGAAACATACAGAGTTTCCATTTCATAGTTTTTGTTAATGGCCTGATGATGGCTCATTAATAAGCCAAAACTAGTTGCCAAGTAAAAACGTGTATAATACAGCTTGTTCGTGTGATTGATAAATTAATGAAATATAACTTGTTATTATACACCAATGGGAATGTTTTACATTAAGAATATAATTGTTGCTACAAGTACCAGTTTAGGAAATCTCTCCTTGGGCACTACAAACTTCTCTCCTGCTACGCTTTTCAAGACACCCAGTCTCTCTCCCCAAGGCCATATCATGTAGTCCGTCATTCCTGGCTTGTCACCTGAAATTGTAAGTAAAGGCTTGATAGTTGCCATTAGAGAGACAATTATTATTTTCATGGCACAGTTCACTTTTATTACCTCCAAAGAAGTTTTTCCCTCTAGACATCAACTCCTTCTCAAATGGTTCCAACTCTGTCAGGATATTACTGAAGAGTTCTTCATTCATATTCTGAGAAAACTTGTACATATATCCTGAGACCTGACAAAGATAAAATTGTTTCTGTCACATATATATTTGTAGCATATTTTTCCTTCATTTACCTATGCCACATATTACATACATTTGTTGAAGTTCCCAGAAGACAAAAAGTAAAACTTCCATGGTATGCTTGAGTAATGTGAACATTACATTGAATTAAATTACGTGAAACACATGGTTATACTCATATGCTGTAATGGAAGCGCCATGTATAAAGTTTTATCAGTAGCTGTGTAAAGACGTGAAAGACTAAGTGCAGATTCAGTTAGAGCCTTGAGTATTTAGAGCCTTAGAGCATTTTATGTCTCTTGTTATTACATCTAACACAACAGGATGACAAACGTGAAAAAGATAAATTTGTCCCTACACACGCCATGAAGACACATGGGGAAGTGGAGGTATAGATCCACTCATTCATAACCTCCACACTAGATGGGGTGAATTGTCAGCTTCGTGCTCTGGCCGCCATATCCCAGGGGAAATTGCCCAGGATAAACACTGAAGAGGAGGCTGTGTGGACCCCAAAGCCAGTTTGGATGCTTGCAGGAAAGAGAGAAATCTCTTGCTTGACAAAATTAGTTCAGCCTAGGTCTACTGTACAATTCTGAATTTCACAAAATTTGTTTCTTATTTTTACTGTCACTGGCCCAACCTGTGGACAGGGTCTTCTCATAATTTTGTGTTTATGAGTGTCAGTTTGTGGGCGAGGACTGCACTTTACATGGAACACATGCACATGAATTACAAACTGAAATTGCAGGGACAAATGTGATAAGGTTACAGTCTTCTGAGATGTGATGCCATGTACACAGCATTATTAACATGCATCTGTCAAACTACATGGCTTTACATGGTGTAACACACATACTCAAGAACTTCAGGTGACTGCTTGGCTGTACAGATTTGACAGCTGGAACAATTAACATTACCATAAATGTGAAATGAAGCTTTGTAAATGATAAGTACACATTTTAGAACAGTGTCTTCTTCAAATCTTTTATGTTATAAAAGCACATTCGGCTTCTTTCAGAGGGTCGGTGTCTTTGGTTCCATGTTCTAGTTAAATGATTAAGTATCTAATAACAGCCTCTTATGCTACATAGTTTGAATAGTGGTTTTGGGTATACAAAGTTGCAAACTATGATGTGCAACAGATTTCTTTTGACCCCATGCACACAGTACCTGTATGTGCTCAGCTGAAGTCTTTTTAATGATTTCCACTTTAACATTCTTCCTGTTTCCTTAAATTAAGTAAACTAACAGCAAATAGGATAGGCACTTGGACTTGATCTCAGGAGAAGGTGTGACACATCTGACTTCCTCCTGAACAAACTCCATTTTAAATATACTGATGGTGGTAGGCACAGTTTTACTGCCAGTGAGACATGGGAGTGTCCAGCACCTTACATGGGCAGTAGGCAAGGAATGAAAGTTTTGTGAGTTGTTGAACTTTTCACAAGAAACACCATGATTATAGATTTCAAAATAAACAAAATATTAAACTTTAAATCTAGGAACTGTTACAGTGATTCTGTATATTGAAAAGCTGATGAGTACAGTTTCACAGAATTATCTGGTATATAATGATATTTTATGTACAGAAAATCAGATAACTCTGAAAACATCTGCTTTCTTCATAGACATCTCGCCTTCATGAGACCAAAATGAGTAGAGAATAACAGAAGAACATAAATTATATTCTGTTAACCAGTACTTAGATGTTTAATACGAACCGAAGCAAAACGCTCTACCAAGATTCTGTCCTTGGCTTTTTGCATAGAGTCTGTGGAGTGCAGAGGTGTTTGAGGATATTTCTCATCTAGATAGTCTGCAACGATCAGACTCTCATAAATGCAGTCTCCTGCTTCTGTCTCTAGAGCAGGAACCTTACCAAGAGGATTTTTCAAGAAATACCATTCTGGTTTCTCTTGTAGATTTATGTTTACAACATCATATCTGAAAAATAAAGTACACCAGACAGAAAAATACCTGTAGTCAAATGGTTACCTAAAATTGATTTTACATGTTAAGTCAAGTTCCTCAACCCAATGAAAGAAACAAAACATATCAGTCCCTGAGGGGTGGTCATTTTTACAAGTGTTTGTGTGTAAGAAGTGAACAGGTTGGTGTAGCAGAAATGCCATCAATTTTAGTGCAGGCCAAATTTAGACTTTGAAATTAACTGCTGATTAAAGTAATGTTTTGAATTTACTAAGGTCGTTCAAATTTAAACGAGAATTCGTTTCTAAAAAATTTATTCACAATAAAATGGAAAAGTATTACACACTACTTTTCAAAGTAGTCCCTGTTGACTGCCATGCACTTGTGCAGCTTCTTAATTCCAGTTTCAAAGAAGGTTTCCGGTTGCTTGTGTATCCAACTTTGCACAGCTGCAATGACCTCATCATTATTCCGGAATCTCTGCCTCCTAAAACCCTCTTCATTGGTCCAAACAAATGATGGGTCAAAGTCGGGAATATATTTGCATTGTAAAAGTTTTAAAACTTTCGCGGCGACATGATTCAGTATAGTCTTTTCGGGCAATCAGCGGCGTCAACTCGTTTGAATAAAATGTTTCGGGGACTGGCTCCGTCCCAATCCTCAGGCAGAACTGATTTAAAACGGGACAGATGAGCAGTGGGTTAAATCAGTTCTGCCTGAGGATGGGGAAGGGCCAGTCCCTGAAACGTTGTATTTAAACCAGTTGACGCCGCTGATCGCCCGAGAAGACTATATTGCATATTTGCAACAATTACGGCCTGTATATGCTGCCTATGTTCAGCTGTAATAGTATTATCCAGCACCCCACTCTCCTAATTGATTCCTTGAGTGATGCTAGGAGATGGAGAAGGTAGGGCAGTGCTGAACATTTCAGAACTTATTTCTGCACATCGTCTGTGGCTACTAGGTTGCCCACATCTCTCAGAGCTGCAGATACCACATTGTGTTTTTTGTGCCTCAAGTTGTCAGTGTGCGACTTCTAGCAATTATTTCGCCTGTTCTCTTGTTCAGCCTGTAGCTCATACAAATTGATTGATCGATCTTCATTTTTTCTCCATCTTCGGTAAATACTATTAAAAATTGCACACTGGATCACAACACACACGCCTTATTCTCTACTGCAATTAAAGGCCGTCAGTAAACAGACTCAGTTATGAATTGCATTTTATTGAATGCAAAATGACCTTTACTAATATTGGATGAAAATATAATGATACTGTAATCTTAATGAAGGTAACGTATTAAAATATCTTCGGCGGACTGTTGTATCTTTAGCTGACTCATCGTGAATCATGGATTTGTGAGTGAAGTAAAATCAAGGCTGTTGGAAAATATAATGTTGCTTACGGTATCTGCTTTGCGTCGAGCACCAGAAGCGCTCTCTGAGCGAATGGACAGAATCTCATGCTATAAAGCCTGAGTTTTCCTCTCGTCAGAGGAGGATTCGTAGACCCTGTAAAACAAGTATTTTATTAATATAAACTGCGTTTTTGCTGAAGGTGTGAAAATATTTTGTGACATTTCGAATGTAGTAAAAATAGGGACGAAGTTAATAAAAAATCTTCTTGATCAAATTTTTAAATTATCTCCTTTTGTTCGTAGTTAGAATCAAAACGTTTGAAAAAAGTGATGATGATGATTATGATAATAATAATAATAATAATAATATTTTATTATTATTATTATTATTATTATTATTATTATTAATTTATGGAGTGCAGACCATTTACATGCTAATAAGGACTACCAACTGATCAGCACCTGGTTATCACAGTGGTAGTCCCCTGTATATCAAATAATTGTATTATCCCTATTTATATTACTTCTACTTCACTTAACCATTTATATTTAACCTTGTCTAAGTAAATGTCTGAATTTATAACACTTGTTTTATTTGTACAGCTTAATATTTTCCTATAGGCTGCATTTTCATTGAAGGCCAACCAGTGTTTATTCAGATATTCAGTTCTCCATTTTATTGTTTCTGGGCAGCTCAATGATACAAGTTTGACGTCCACCTTACCTAACTTCCGTATCTATTTTTCTTCTGATTCCTCCCAATTTCCACACTCCTGCTAGCAACCATACTATCCCGCGTTTTTCCGTCCTCGTACAGCATTCTCTCTCTGATCTGTTGCCCCAACCAAAATGTAGGGCTTGATACAATGCTGTGGCCGGGATAGCGTAGTCGGTATAGCGACTAAGCTACGAGCTGGATGGTCCAGGGGTCGAATCCCAGTGGTGGCGAGTTTTTCAGCAACCGTCCAGACCGGCCCTAGGGCCTACCCAGCCTCCTGTACAATGGGTACCGGGTCATTCACGGGGGGTAAAGCGACCGGGGCGTGGCGTTGACCACCCACCCCCCATCTAGCGCCGAGGTTAAAGACAGAGTAGAGCTATACCTCTACTCACCCTCTGGGCCTTCATGGCCTGTTCTAGGGTGAACTTTAACTTGATACAATGCTAATGAGCTTTATTTCTCCCGACATTTTAGCCACTATCTTCTGCCTTTCCATGTCATTACACCTTTCTCTTACCAGTTTAATTATTCCTCTTAAATAACACTCCTGTTGATTCAACCATTAGGTGTTAATCAACTCCTGTCCAGCCCCTTAGCCCAAAAGTTGACTGTCATATTTCCTTTCTGCCATTCATAACATTGCTTTCCCAATGCTCCGGCATCCATACTCATAATCCGCTTCCAATGTTTTACTGTCAGTCCCATGACTTCATGTGTCCTGCTCTCTCCACCCATGTTCTTTTCCCTATATCCATTTGCTGCAAAACTCGGCAGCCCCATTATTGTCTACAAAATTGTCCGTGTACCTTGTCTATTTCTTCCCATCCCTCATTTAACCACCGAACTTCTTCTTCATGCCTAACCTTAGATCCACACACCATTTCGTAATACTTCCCAAATTGTGTACCGTTACAGTGGGGGTTACTCACACATTTTTATCTGTACCTACTATTCCTTGCTATTCTTTATTTTTAGCTCACTTCTTCTGTTTGCTCCATCCTCCTGTGCTTTAAAAGAAACTTATAGATAATTAATTTTGTCTAATATTTCGACATACTGTCCGTTCATTCTCATCTCTCCTTTGCCTTTAATCCCCCCCCCCCCCTTCTTAAAAACTGTTCTTTTAGTTTTGTTCAGATTACGTCTCGAATTCCAACTTTTACAATAATTATCCACTACGTCAAATGTTCTCTGCAGTACATGATTTTTAAAGGATGCTATAGCAGGATCGTCAGCGTATAAGAGTCCTGGAATATTTAATATTCGTGTTATCAGGGCATTCGTCATTTCTGTGTCAGTACATTCTACAATATCATTTATAAAGGTATTAAATTGGTAGGGAGTCAAACCACAAATTGTCTTACCCCTGTTACTTGTGGCTCACAAATGGATACTTGAATCTCTCCGCATCTCGCACAACATTGTATACCTTGATATATTGTGTTTATATAGCTTATTTCTCGTAGCCCAATTTTTCTCATTTTGAACCCCTGTCAGTAGAAAAGAATGCCTTCTCAAAATCTACAAAACACCAATATATTCGACCTGTTTTTACTCTGAAATATTTGTCCACATTTGCTTTGATTATAGAAATATTATCCACCATTCTCCTGCCTTTAATAAATCCAACTTGAAAAGGAGTTAATTTCCTGGGATACAACAGCCAGTCCCTTAGCCTACCAACTAGTAGTTCAAAAAAAGAATAATGATTTGTGGGGAAAATATTTGCTTTGACACGTGAAATTTAGACCTTTTATGCTCTATGTATTTTGTTTCCATACAGGGTAAAGTGCGATATTCCAGTGGAAGTTATGCACGAAGAGCAGGACATTTCCATGTATGTCTTACTTCCTTCTAAGGAAAAATAATTTAATAGTTTCAAAAATTAATTCTGAAGAATATTCCTAGGCATGGTAAACACATAGTGCTATATACCGGTAGATCTAATATGAAATAATAAAATCACAATAACTGTATTCTTTAATTAAAAATAAACAGGTGAATATGAAGATAGCTGTTTATCAACTTTTCGGAGGAATTTTCTGCCTCCATATTTAGGGTAAAAGAAACTACTAGTACCTTGAAAGATGCGGCAGGTTTCTCTGAAACGTCGGTAAGCAGCTACCATATTAAAAGGCATCACAACCCAGAATACAGTAGAATAACCACGGTTGTGAGAATATCGAGAAGACGAGGATATGCATGATTATGCATTTTAGTACTTTAAAAGCACAGTGGCATCTATATGTACCACCACTTACCTTAACATTTAAAAAGTCTGAATTTTCTCGGCAAGGTGTATTTATGCGTTTCGCATAATTCTCACAAAAAATATTTTCCTAAAGAGCATTAACCAGTCGACCTTTTTAATGGAAAGCCTGAGTGTTTAGTATAAGGAAGGAACTAAATATTTATTTATGCTTCAAAGGGCTAAACAGCTTTCTCAATAACAAAATAGGAAATGTCCACAGAACGGAACACATCTGGCGTGTTCGCATAACCGTAGTAACCAAGAAACACTGACAACCTTGGCACTGAAGGTAATAATGCAACAAGGATAATCATAGGAACACTGGTAACCGAACCGGGATAGTGACTAGGCTACGGTCTGGACGACTGGGAGCTTGAATCCCGGAAAAGGCAAAAGATTTGGGTCTTCTTCAAAGCGTCCAGACCTGCTCTGGGGCCCAACCAGCTTCCTATTTAATGGGTACCGGGGGCTCTCCCTGGAGGTAAAGCGGCCGGGCGTTAGGCTGACCACTCACCTCCACCTAGTACCTAGGTTAAGAATGAGTGGAATTCCACCTTTACTCCCCCTATGGCCTGTACACGGGAAACTTCACATGTACCTTTTACACTGGTGAACAAAATAACCAAAAAATCAGTGGTAACCATAGTTACCATCGGAACATTGATAACCAAGACAACCATGGTAACTTTAGTAACAAACGTACGTAGCTCCCCGAAAGTTCCTGTTATCTTGACCGATTTTAACCAAATCTCTAACGTGTCAACAGATTTCAACGAAAATCTGCAATATAATTTTTCACGCGAATCCGTGCGGTGGGGGTCCAGTTGTTCCATTTGGACAGACGGACGGACGCGCAGACAGACACGACGAAGTTTACAGTCGCTTTTCGCAACTGCTCTGAGAAAGCGCCTAAAAACAAAAGTACCAGTACTCTTTGTATGTTTTTATATGTGTGCACGCGTGTGTGTCCCTTACGTTAAATTTTGATTAGGAGACTGAAACTTTATAAATGTGGTGCCATTTTAATGACCTAGTTTTAAAACTTTAATACTCAGTACACTGTTACCTACATGTTGGCCGTACGGACGTCTGAGATGGGAGTAGCAATACCACCACTGGAGTTAAGAATCTGATATGCTGTTGTGTATACTTATAAAGTCCTGATATTTTTTCAGGTTTTGGGCAATGCAGTTCACCTGGGGAGGCAATCAGCCTTACTCCAACCCCCAATTTAGAGGACCAGGAAATTTTATTTTTGGGTCACCCTCCTCTAGACAGGGGCAAAGAGAGCATTGTAAGCTAGAAATCTTCTAAGAATTAAAAATAATGATTAACAGTTTTATCTTAAATCCTGAGGATGTAACATGCAGTTACGATAAGTGCACCTACAAAAAGTTACATCGTTTTCGGGATTTGTGTGAAACGGTACAAACAGCAATAAGACGAGCTATGACAGACGCACATTTATCAATTTATTACTAAAACGAGCAGCGGCAACTCTGGTGTTAGTACCATTATTCTTCCGACTTCGTGCTGCGACGTCATGAGAAGAAACTGCAACACTTGCGTTCAGTGGGCATTGTAAACAGTAATGATTATTGATTTTCTTGAGCTAACAGGTGAGATAGTAACGCTTCTCGACATTTTATTGATTCTCAGACAGAGTTTTCTGAGGCCCGGTATCCTATTTGACTCAGCCTACGCAGTACAAATATCATGATACTCAGCAAGCCTACTTATCACTAGAAGGCATAAACATGTCTGCTTACTGATACACAGATGAATGCCTTTATGTTGTAACTACTAAAATAGACGAGACGTCATAGATTTATCACCCACAGTGAATATTAATAATTAAAAATTACGTACTAAGGCGTATGAAATATTTTGCTTCTTCCATCTTTTAGCAATTCGGAGTTTATAATATCGCTCCTCCCCACTTCTGAAGGATGCACCAACTGCAAAACTCTATTTCCTCTGTCGCTCCACTTGGCCAAACACACAATTACCCTTTTCCATGATGAGATATTTTGGCTAGTTTAGAATAAAATGCCAAAAGGCGTACATGTACGTCTGTAACCCAACTTAACCTAACATACCACAATATAATCTACGATATCCTAACTTTACATGCCAAATGTATGCAAAACAAAAGGGGAAAGAGGCAAGAGGCAGAAGGAAAAATATAGTTATGCATAACACAATTTTTTAAAATGGCTCGACAGCCCTAATGGTCCTAGGCCTCCTCATTGTCCCCTTTGATCCATTTTTGTACTGTTTAAATCCTTTCGTCCTTCATGTCACTTTACGTTCCATGCTACCGTCCTTACAACAAACACAACACAAACATCCATGCCCCCGGTGGAATTTTTTTTTGTCTGTCCGGGGTTTTTCCCCCTTTGATCCATTTTTGTACTGTTTAAATCCTTTCGTCCTTCATGTCACTTTACGTTCCATGCTATTGTCCTTACAACAAACACAACACAAACATCCATGCCCCCGGTGGGATTCGAACCCACGATCCAAGTAAGCGAGCGGCCGAAGACCCACGCCTTAGACCGCACGGCCACTGGGATCGGCATAACACAAATATTAGTCACTGAAATTGTCTGTGCTTAATTAATTGCCATGACGGATACATGTGAGGGATGGACGTATAGCTCCAATCGTCCTTAACTTCGGAACTACATGGAAGTGAGTGGACAACTTCCCGCCCCGGTTAATTTACCTCCGGAGAGGAAGTTCCCCGTGGTTACGGGATAGGACGCTACATCACGTGGCCTAGTCACTGTAATGATTAAATCCCGACTATATTCTCTAAAAGGAAACGAATAGCGAAAGGTAAGCCGGTTGTAAAGAGTATTTTACAGTTGTACTTGGGACTACCTGAATGCGTTGACCGACAGCGTTCCGCGGATCGCTGCCTAAAGAAGACTGATCTGCTTACCTTTACTCAGATGCTTTTCGCTCATTGTTCTGCAAAGTAATGGAAAGTCCTGCACGATACTGGTATCTCATGTATTCCCAGTAGTTTATAACACAATTCTTATCAGTTCTGTTACGCAGTTTCACACTTACATAGCAGAAATAAAAATTATCTGTATTTGAAGACGCTGACGGCGTCTTAATATAGGCCAAAAGATATATGGGTATTTACATCTATGTACTGCTTGTTTATACGTCAGAGGTCAGCCTAAACGTAAGTCATATAGGTACTCGTACACCTATCGTGCATGACGAGATGTTTTTTGATATTGCAAATGAAGTCCGTTATGAAGTGAGGTTAAAAGGGGGCGTAAGTACTGCAAAGTTGTCCCGGTGCACGCAATGAAGCCATGTGGGGGAGTAGAGGTAAAGCTCCACTCATTCTCAACCTTAGCTCGATATGGAGGTCAGCGGTCACATTCACGCTCCAGCTGATCCCCCCCCCCCTTCGGGAAAGAGCCCATTCAATAGGTGACTGCGCAAGCCCTGAAGTTGGTCTGGGCTCTTTGAAGAAGAGGAAAATCTGTTAACCCTGCCAGGTACGGTATCGAACAATGATTTCTCAGTCGCCCAGCTTGTAGCCTAGACACTCGGCCTACTGCGGGGGAAGTATTATGTAGGTAAAAGTAAAAACTGTCCCTGCACACGCCGTGAAGGCATACTGGCGAAGCAGAATTACACGCCCACGCATTCTTGCATGCTACTAAATGGAGGTGAGCGGTACGGCAAGTAACCAGCTTCAAAGAGCAGAGTTCTTGCTTGAGGAGCTAACAGTCGCCGAACTATTCAAAAAATGTCCTGTCATTTATGAAACCCGAAGGCTTATTTTGTTCACAACAGCCCGGCAGTGGAATTTATTCTGAACCAGCTAAACCAATCCACAATCTGTAACGCTGATTCCTTTAGATACAACCTGATATTGTCCCCCCCCCCCCCCCCCATTTACACCTACGTCTCCCAAGTGATCCCTCTCCTTCAGGCTTTTCTGACCAAAAACTTGTACGCGTTTCTTATCCCTCTTATGAGTAATATATGCCCACCAATCTGATCCTGTTGTGCACCGACACCCACAATTTCGCCAGACAAACTTCCAATGGGAACATATACCATGACACTAGCCAAGATTCGAACTTGATACTTTCTGGCAACAAGGATGAATCATCGCCGCTCGACTGTGAATTACGTGGAGGTATTCACGCTACACAGGAGTGACTTACCAAGCATCAAGGCCACAACGAACAAATAATCGAGCATCGTGACTTGCTGTTTACTTACGAAATCTTCTTTGCTAGATGAGTCAGCAGTTACTGAGGACAAACAAACGTATGCTATATAACCTTGATTCGTATCATGTCTCAGTGGTTTGAATTTTATATTGACAGACCCCCTACGAAATCACGCCCAGGATTTGGTTCCTGGTAGGGGCTTTGTTCTTCGTCGCCACTGTATGCGAATCAACCGTGTGGTAGACTTAAGCAGTTATGCAATGAGAGCAGTAGCCAACGTTAAGACTGTGTGAATTTAAGAGTAAACTGACGATTCGTGATAAAAGTGCCTGTTATTGTTGTAGACTTTAACTAAACTTGAATTTGGTCGACAGATGCTAATAAGTTTTCATTCTTGATCACACATTATTTAGTAATATTGTTATGGATATCTACGACTGCTGCTATCATGCAGAATCTTACGTGTATACTTGTAATCTATTATTTAATTCATTTTAATCTACTATTAATGACTATTTCCACATCCTACTGTGCTTTATGGATTTATGGAAATAAAATGGAGTGATGATGATGATGATAAAATCCATCCAGTGGGGCCAAGTTATCACGTGCGGGTACTGTGCATAGGAACAGATAATCCGTGGTAGGAGCGGTAGTATGAAGGTCGAAGGCGTCAGCGGGTAGAGACTGCACAAACAAAAATTCCGTTCAGTCAGTGTGCGACCTCCATTGGTACTGCGAGGATTGTGTAGGCGTTGTAGCTATGAATGAAAAGCACTTGGGGAAAGGTGAGTGAATTCTGGCATGTAAACGTCTCACACTCTATGTGTCATAGACGTTCGTGCCATATCTGACATTTACATATTAAGAGATAGGTTATTTAATAACTGTATACAAAGTAATGTCATTGCGAATGATGTGAGAGGATTGCATTATTAAACAGTGGTCAGCCCACGTATGGTCGGTTACAACTTCATCTTAGTACAGTGCTTGGTCTGACTGCTCAGCCCTGAGCCATTTCAATCCAATTGATGCAGGCAGAAGCCTACAACTTTTTTCCCCCAAACAGCAATTGAAATATTATAGATCCATCTCACTCATGTCTTACTTCATGTTCTAACTTCTTGTTATTAAGCTCTACAACCCTGGATGGGTTTTGGCTTGCTCAAGTATTCCTTGCCAATATTTTATGTCTAAAACACTTTTTCCAATCCAGTACACCCACAATTTTCAGATCTCCACGTACACTGTCCCACCATCTATCTTTAGGTCTTCCTTTTGGCCTGTTTAGTAATGTTGGCATCCAGTTGGTTATCTTCCTAGTTATTTGATGTTCTTCCATTCTTTGTATATGGCCGAACCATCCAAGTCTCTTCGTTTTTATTTGTTGTACAATATTTTGCTTTCTAATTATCCTGTCCAATTCCTCATTATTTCACAATCTCCAGGCTGCGTCTGGGCTTTTAACTGGGCCATAAATTTTCTTTAAAATCTTTCTTTCAAATCTAGTAATTTTTGTGTAATGTTTTTCTTTAGTACCCAGGTTTCAGAAGCGTATGTAACAACTGGTCTTATCACGGCTTTATAAAATTTTAATTTTGCCGCATTTGAAATTAACTTACTTTGAAAAAAGGATTTATTCACATAATAAGCTTTGTTCCCTGCAGCTATTCTTTCTTGTATTTTGTCCTCTATTGAATTATTATTATTAACTATAGAACCTAGGTACTTAAATTGATTCACTTGTTCAATTTTTGTTTCTTCAAAAATTGGTACATTTCTCGATACCTGTCTTGTACAGTATAGATATTTCGTTTTATTTTCATTTATCGTCAGGCCCACTTTTGACGCTTCTCCTTTTAATTTTACGAAGGTATCGATCATTGCTTGTTGTGTTCTGGATATAACCAACACATCATCGGCATATGCACATGTTTGCATTAATCGGGTGGAAATGTTTCCCCTTGGATTGAGTTTTTTAATTATAACATCTGTGTCTATGCTAAATAGCAGGGTAGAAAGAGGATCACCCCGTCTTACTCCAGATTTTATTTCTATTAGTTCAGTCACTTCATTATTAATTTTAACCATTGCTGTTGTATCTTGCAAAGTTATTTTTATTAACTTTATTAGCTTTGGTGGAGTTTGATAGTATTCAAGATATTCAAATAATTTATCACTGTTTACTGCATCAAATGCTTGTGAAAAGTCAATAAACAGATTGTGTAAATTAATATTATATTCATAACACTTTTCAAATATCTGTCGTACAATATGGATATTATCAATTGTTGATCCTTGTCCTGGCCGAAATCCCATTTGGAAATCTCCTAACTGTTTTTCTACTATTTCTAGTAATCTATTATACAATACTATTGCAAAAACTTTATAGGTTACATTTAATAGGGTGATCCCTCTGTAATTATTACACAGTGTGCGGTCTCCTTTTTTTAAAATCAGACATATAATCCCTTCGGACCAATCTTTGGGCATTTCTTCTTTCTTCCAGATTGTCAGTATCAATTTAAATATTCTGCTTTTAAGGAGGGCCCTGCCATTTTTAAGTAACTCTGCTGGTACGTTATCTGGACCTGGGGATCTGTGTGATTTCAATTTAATTATTATATTCTTTACTTCATTGTAGGTTGGATCATTCAACTGATAGTCTTCATTTGGAGGTATCACTGTTATTTCCTCTTACTCAAAATTACTCTCTATATTCAATAGCTCACTGAAATAGTCCTTCCATCTCTCCAAAATAGCTTTTTTATCATATAGCATCTTTCCTTCTTTATCTCTACATATCATCATATGTTGATTATAGTCACCTGAGAATTGTTTTAATATCCTTGTAAAATTTCCTTGCATCATTTCTTCTATATGCTTTTTCAACTTCCAATAATTTATTATTAATCCATTCTTTCTTTTTTTGTTTATACAATTTATTGTCAGTAATCTTTGTATTCTATACCTCTCTTGAGAATTACGAGTTCCTTTCTGTAAAAATATTTGTCATGCCTCATTTTTCTTTTTAACGGCATTTTTACAATTTTCATCCCACCACTCATTTCTTTTGACACTGCTGTTTTGCTTTAAGACTTCTGAGGCTGATTTAATTATAGCATCCTTTATATTTTCCCATTCTCCATTTACATCCTGTTTCTCAGGTCTTTTATTTAATTCAGTGCATATTTTATTTCTATACTCACTCATTTTTTCTTTGTTATGTAGATCTTTCTCATCCCACTTTTTCCTATTATTTCCATTTACCTTATTTATTACTAATTTCTGTTTTACAAGAGCTTGGACTAGAAAATGATCCGAGTCACACTTATATCCCCTGCGGGTTTTAACATCTATCATCATTCGTTTTTTACTCCTTCCAGTTAAAACATGATCTATTTGATTCAGTGTTAGATTGCCTGGAGAGAGCCACGTACCTGTATAAATCCTTTTATGTGGAAATTGAGTACTTGCCACTATTAAATTATTCTCTATTGCAAAATTACAGAGGAATTCACCATTATTATTAGTGCTATCATGCAACGTGTGTTGACCAGCAACTTTATTATATGCCTTTTCCTTACCAATCTTGGCATTAAAATCTCCTAATATTACTAGAAGGTCGTTTCTAGGCGTTTTATGTATTGTTTTTTGCGACTGTGTATAAAATAATTCTTTATCTTCCTCTTCCTTATCTTCTGTCGGAGCATATCCATTTACGATTATTATGTTATGAAATTTTCCTCATATTCTGAGCTTGCACAACCTGTCTGTAACTGGTTCAAAGCTCATAATGTTCTTCTCTAAATTCTTCTGGATTATGAATCCGGTTCCATTTTGACCTGCTTTATCTGGATCGCAGCTGTAATACATAATATATTCTTTCTTTCTTATTTGCCCATATCCTTTCCACCTTATTTCTTGTAGTGCTAGAATTTTAATTTGTGAGTTTTTAATCTGGTCTGCTATCTCCTGCATTCTACCTGTTGTACATTCCATGTGCCAATGCCAATGATATCATCCTTAGTCCTTTTTGCATGCCTAGGTCATCTATTACAATCCATCCTGTCTTTCCTTACTTGAGCTTTTTTTAGCACTTGCGTTTTTCCAGAGACAGGTCGCTGGCCTGAAGTCCAACCCCCATTCACCTTGGAGGACCAGGTCTTTTCTGTTGGGGTTGTGCTCCCCTAGCTCTCATGTCTGAATTAATGCGTCCGAAACCCGTGTTTCGCCCCTGCATGTCTTAGCCACCAACTGGTGTTGCCAGGGGGTCATGACGTGGACATGCATACATGGGACTTGGCAGGAATAAGTGGCATTTCTTGTGATTTACTCGTACCCCTCTGAGAGCAAGAGGTGCGCGCACAAGACCACTTACTGCCCCTTCAGCCCCCTCATGTTCTAACAGTTCTGCATTAAATTTTGTGTTGTTCCTTGTTTCCTTCATCCTACCTATCTGCCTAACCAGTCATAAGCTCCTTCATGTGTGGTTGTTTTTGTCGTTATTAATACATGTGCTGTTATATAACATTATTAGTTCATGACAAAAAAGAACATTATTGTTTTTGAAAATTCTGATATTGTTTCATGAAGTGAGTCATGCAGTAACTGGAATTTTTCCCACAGGATCCACAAATCCACCCTTATTTAAAGGGAAGCTGAGGCTGTACAGCATGCGGTTTTGCCCTTATGCTCAAAGGGCGCATTTGGTGCTAGATGCAAAAAAGATACCGTAAGTAACCAAACACAGCATTAGGCCTATGCATCTTCCTATGACAACTTTGTGTAAATGGAAATATGCCTGTCCGTCTGCATGTCACCTGCAAAATTTCTCAGCTAATTCTTTATATTTTTGTATCTAATTTTTGTGCAGTTGTTGGAATAAACACTGTAAAACTATCTTACTGCATGGAACATGCATAATATTAAAAACAACACTGAAGTTTGTATTTGCATCTTTCTAAGCGATCTTCAAAATTAAGCTCTAATGAACCTCATACAGTAATTTATGTATTTTTCAGTCATGATGTTGTAAATATCAAACTGTCAGACAAACCAGAATGGTATTTTGAAAGGAATCCAGTGGGAAAAGTTCCAGCTATAGAAACAGAATCAGGAGACTGCCTCTATGAGAGTTTGATAATTGCTGACTACCTGGATGAGAAGTACCCAGAAACACCATTGCAACCCAAGGATCCCATGCAGAAAGCAAAGGACAGAATCCTGGTTGAACACTTCAGTAAGGTTGGTATTACTGTTATTTTTTTGTTGTTGTTAATAAATTGTTAATATGTGTGCATCCCCTGAGACAATGATTTTCACCACAGTGTTCATGTTACTTCTGTGATATCAGTGTTATGCCAGTAGTGTGGTAGAAATATGTTATTCAGATACAATATGTAGTTAGGCCCTGTGTGATAAATGAAGTCATAAGTGAAGTAATATTAAAGGAGATATTGACACACATATTCCATAAATGGTTACATGTAAACATGACACCATTATATTTGCTTGTTGCAGAATTGTACACCATTATGGCTGTGTCATTGTATTATGTAAAGAAAGATAAGATAACAGTTGTATACTGCAGTGTTGAAATAGGATCAGAATGAATGTGTAACATACACTCAGTCTTTTATGCCACTTAAAGCAGTTATGATTATTACATAAAGTCACGGACCTGAATATAACAGATTTTTAACTAGTTGAACTGCATAGGTTTTAAAGAACTAAACTTTCACATAAGCATTCTGAGAGGTTCAGGAAGAGTAACAATTGGATGCAATACTGTCAGGTCACATAATAAACTGATTTATCATTATCACTGGCATTCCTTGTTATTCAGGCAGTATGCAGTAACAGCACCTTTTTACTTGAAAGAAGGACTGTGGGCTCAAAACAGGCTTACAGGCGCCTGTTTTCTTCTGCAAATGCTGCACCTTTTATTGTCATTAAAAAAAAAAGCACTGATTGCCTCCACCCCTCCAAATTTCTTCAGTTCTCTTAGAAGTATTTCATTCTGTCACCACTTCACACCCAGGTTTTTAGTATATGACTGGTGTTTCTATCATTTCCCCCACATACAGCTGAAACCAACTAACCAGTTTTCAGGAAAATTAATATCATGGCATCTGAGGCCACTTCAGAATTGTGATTTTTAATTTCTAACAGTAGCAGCACAAACATGACAGCTTGAGTGTAGAAATTTGACTTTTTTGTAAGAGACCCTTTTAAAATTAAACTTAATCAGAAAATGTGTGAGGTGCAAAGTAAGAATGCATTGGCTATGGCAATGGTATACAACCTGGGGTACGCGTACCCCCGGGAATACGCGAAGACATCTTAGGGGGTACGTAAAATTAAAAAAAAAAAAAATATTATTTCATGATAAACACTGAATAATAAGGGCCACATTTAGGGTTAGTCATAAGAGACCCGAATGTAAGGACATGCGATTTGGAAGCGTCATTTCTCTCTCTCCTCTCTCTCTCTCTCTCTCTCTCTCTCTCCCTCCTTTATGCATTTTATTCCACATAGTGTATATAATTTTGCTGTGCTAAAATACCTTTGTTCATTTATTAATTTTTATATGATAGGCAATAATATATTTGTTATTTAATAGCTTGATTCTCCTTTTTTCATTTAAAACTTATTATTTAATACATTATTTTGGATGTAATTTATTTAACTTATTTTAGATGTAGATTACAGACTATGTATAACTTGAATTATGCACAACAACTTTGGGGGTACAAAGTTGAAGAGAAATTATATGTGGGGTACACGAACAAAAAACGTTGAATACCACTGGGCTATGGTATATATACTTTTTGGCATGATGGTGAAAAGCAAGGAAGTAGACTTCATACATTCATTCTGGACCTTCCTGTTTAGTGACTGTGTTCAGTTAAAAAACTGATTTCGTGATATTCAGAAACATTGTGAAAGAGTGTCCACTGTTCAGCCAATGAGAAATTGTATAGTCTAGATATAACAAAAATTTTTTTTTGTTTTATAGATCCCTGCAAACATATACAAACTCTTCCATGGTACAGATGATACCTTTGATGCAATTCTGACAGACCTGGATTTATTTGAGAAGGAGTTAACAGTAAGAGCCACACGTTTCTTTGGAGGTAAGGAAGTCAGTGGGTAGATGTGGGAATGTAATGGGGATTCACAGTGGTAAAGTAGTACCTTCCAAAATTATAAATACAGATAGAAATCTGTAGCTGCAAATGTAAGGCAAGGTTGGATTCTATAGTAGTGGTGGTGATAAACCCTCAAGTCTCGTGACCAGTGAGAGTTTCACGGACAGTTGAATACCTATCGGACACTCATGTTGTGCTGTATTTTGTAGAGTTAGCTGCCTTCTCATATCCTTAAGCGTTTTTCATTTGCTATATAGTGATACCAGAGGAAAATGCTACAGGGAATATGATTCAGTCTGTTTCTTGTCAGTTTAACTGTTTCCATTACAAAACTAATTCTATGTTTCATTCGCATGATACAAGGACTAAGTCAGATTTATTCATTACAAACCAGAACACCAAACTATTCGAACAGAGCATTGCTTACAACGGTGTGCTGGTTTATAACAAACTACCTACCGAAATTAAAAGTGTTAAGTCCATAATAAAATTCAAGAAGATACTTAGCAACTTCCTACTTGAAAAGAGTTTTTATTCGGTGGAAGAATTTATGACAGTTGAGTCCTAATTTGTAGGAACTGGGTTAAAGATGTATCTCCGAATTGTAATTGCCTGTGCTTTCTTCTGTGTACCATGTTAATCAGTGTCTTGTGTAGTCCTGTACATTTATGTAATTATATCACGATTTATGTGTTTGTTTGCTTTTACTGTAATTATTATACTTTTTACTGTAACTATTCTCTGGACATGTCCAATATCATTCTGTAATGATTTCTAGGATGAAATACAAACTAAATTAAACTAAACTGAAGAAGAATATTGTGTTTACAGGTGATGTGCCAGGAATGTTGGATTACATGATATGGCCATGGTTTGAGAGAATCGATGCCTTCAGCATTGTGGCACCAGACAAATTTGTTGTACCCGCAGACCGATACGGGAAACTGGTAAAATAATTTTTTACTGTATCATGAAATACATTTCAGTTTAATCTAAAAACTGATACAAATTCCAAGCTCCATTTTACACCATTAATTTTTTATTTATTACAATATGCAAATAGAGAGCAAGGACTTCTTGTATTTGAAATTACATCATTAAAATATCAATGTCTCCTGTAATATCCAAACAAATGGTTTGGCACTATACCATGATCATTACTTATCACATCCTTTCCAGTTCATCACAACAATCTTGCCATTCACTGCTATAAAATCTATGTAGCTGCTAAAGCATAATTGGTATACAAGAATAATTGAATGTACAAGCTAGTTTTCTGAATCTGTTGTTTGATTTTTCAGAATGAGTGGAAAGAAGCAATGATGGAAGATGATGCAGTAAAAACCACTTACATTACACCCGAAATACATGCTGAGTTTATTAACAGTTTCAAAACTGGAAATGCCAATTATGACATACTGGTTAATAATGAGTACCAACGATTTTGTTCCCTTTAGGTGTAAAAAAAAATAAGAAAGAAAGCAGAGAGGCATAAAGTGGCTTTATACTGATGGGCCTGGACGTTTCTTGTGCATTTATTCATGTTCACAGATGGTTTGAGGCATATGTTGCAGATAAAAATATTTCTGACATTCTGAGTATCTGTTGATGAATATGAGAAGACACACAAGAAACATCCAGGCCTATCAGTTTATGAAATGTTAGGAATACAATCTGTATTTTACAACTGTCTGTTTTTAGATTATGAGCTTTGGATTGCAGATATCTATTAAAGTAAATTCTTGTGGTGTTTCTCTTCCTTAATTTCACTTCATGTGAACTGTGTACACAGTCTTGTGATTCAGTTTGTGTGGACTTTTGTTATTATGTCACTGAATACTATTTTCTGTAACAACTTGAAGTGGTGAAATATAATTCATACATGCTATAATATGTAATTTTGAGATGCACATAGAGCATGTAGCATATGAGATGTGATATTTTATCTGTTACGTGGACCTCTACACTACTGTACCTGCACAACACCTTGAAACACTGTTATGTTAGTAAAAAATCTACTTTTATGACTGAATGTGTATTTATAATAATGTATGTCTTTATTTTACATATTTTCACAAGAAAAAAGGTGAAGATGAAGGAAGGAAAAATTAAGGAATGAAGATGGCTGCAAGAAACACAAAAAGAAAGGAAAATTAAAAAGGCAACATAAAAGAAAAAAAGTAATATATTGGAGAGAAGGGAAGAACAAAAGGACTTGATGGAGAAAGGGAAGAAGAAAATAACTAGCAGGATAGTTATAATCTATAAGAGAAAGAGGGTGAAATTATGAAAAATTGAAAGATGGGTGTTATGGCAGGGTGGAGAAAGAAGAGCAAAAAATGAACTCTAGCTCTTTGTGCACTTTATTTGATTTCTTCTATCTATCTGGCACAAATATGCAACATACTGTATTTGCCAATTATAAGTCAACCTCCCCTTCACAATGATGCCTTTTATGCATGTTATATAATATGAGGGTTGGTATTTTATGCATAAAGGCAAAGTGTTGACACATGATAGCCTTCCACAAAATCCTTGGTAAATCATGTAAGAGCATAGGAATACCAGTGTGCTGCAAGCACAGATCATCAAGAGATACAGGAATTACTCCACGCTGTTATAAAATGTTAAGAAGTTTCAATAACTTGGGACTAGTGATTGTTTTATACAATCATGTTTTATAGCATTATGACTTGTTTCTTATCCAAATGCCATATGGCAGTTTGATGGATCAGTGGAATGTGTATGTATGGTAAGGGTCAAGGTGTCGTGGATTGTGTGTGTTCCACTGCATGATATCGGTTACAGCTGAACAAGCACTGTGCACATACGCAGTCTGTTGTTTGGTGGCACAAGTTTTCAGTTTTTACAGTAGAATTTGAAACTACATTGGTCGATCAGTAGCTAAATAATTACTATGTTTTTTGGGCAGATTTATGACTAACTCCATAGAGCAGAGTCCTTCCTGAGAAGATAACGAATCCCCAGTTAGTCAAGAAATTCCCCGCATTTTATGGTACCCGAAGGTTCATTCCCGCATTCACAAGTGCACGCCACCTGTTCCTATCCCGAGCCAGATCAATCCAGTCCATGTTTTCTCATTACACTTCTTGAATACCGTATATTCTCGAATCTAATGCGCACCCTTTTTACAGTTTTAGAGGGCTAAAAAAATCAGATGCGTATTAGATTCGCGTGCGGATTAGATTCGCGGTCCAGAGCTGGATTTTGGAAAAATGATTGAGCTGCTGTACGTGCCGTAAGAACAATACAATAATCTATTATTTATTATTCATCAGACTCGCCGTCATCACTCATAACTGAATCGTTATCCGTGCTCTCCACCCTTCGTGACGCCTCACACCCGCTGATCGCTGCCTTGTGTTTCCGCACTAGTCGAACGTTGCTTTCATCAACTCCAAAAATTGCAGCGGCTTTGCGGTTTCCATTCTCCTCTGCGCACCGAATAACTTCACGTTTGAACTTTGCCGTATATGAGAGTCGTCTAGATTTCAGGTGTCCCTCTTCCATAACTACGATACACGACAAATTGGAACAAGCACCTCCCACGTTTCAACAACTAAGGCTCAGCTGGCTTCAGACGAGATTGCGCACGTCTGTTGAGAAAGGCCCGCCTCTATCGGTATGACTCATCGGCCACAGGCGTAGCGTCGGATTTTAACGCATTGGTAACATCCAATATTATTCAATCAGTCGCCCCGTGGGCAAGGGGTGGTTGAAGGAAAGGTGCGGATTGGAATCGCGAACTAACTTTTTTTCGTTTAAGAAGTCGCCAAAAACTTGGTGCGTATTAGTTTCGGATGCGCATTAGATTCGAGAATACGGTATTTATTTTAATATTATCCTCCCATCTACACCTAGGTCTTCTGAGTGGTTCTTTCCATCGGGTCTCCCTACCAAAACCCTGCATGCACTTCTCCTGCCTCCCATATGTGCCACATGCCCTGCCCATCACATTCTTCTTTATTTGAGCACCTGAATAATATTTGGTGAGGAGTGTAGATCATAAAGCTTCTCGTTATGTAGTCTTCTCCACTCCCCTGTTACCTCGTTCCTCTTAGGCCCAAGTATGCTCCTCAGCACCCTATTCTTGAACAACTTCAACGTACGTTCCGCCCTCAGTTTCACACCCATACAAAACAACAGGCAACATTTTAGTTCTGTATATTTTATCTCAATATTTAAGTTTTTGGATAGCAAACAGGAAGACAAAAGATTTTGCACCTACTGACAGCAAGCATTCCCTGAATTTAATCTGCACTTAGTTTTTCATGTGTTATATGCAGGAGTTATCTATGGTTATGTGCATTGTTTTATACAGGTATTGTAATATTATAGACCCTATACGCACTATAGTATGGAAATTCCCCCCCCCCCCCTCTTCATGGCGCAACAGTCCCTAGTGGGCCATGGCCTCATTATCGATCACACTCGGTAGGACTCCTCTGGACGAGTGATCAGCCCGTCGCAGGGACCTCTATCTGACAAACACACGACATTCACAAGACAGGCATCAATGCCCCCACCGGGACGAAACCCGTAATCCTAGCAAGCGGGCAGCCGCATACCCACGTCTTAAACCGCGCGGCCATTGGGATCGACATAGTATGAAAGTAATATCATACTAATTCCAGGGTGCTAGAGTAGGTCTTGCAAATAGTATCATGTTAATGTCATAAATGTTGTAATGTCATTTCGTAATATTTCGAAAGACTCTATAACTAAATGTCACCCTAAGGTCAGACAGTAAGGGGACGGCCTGTATCACAGTCTAATCTCTGATCCGGATGGGAAGAGAACAGTTGCTACAATCACATTGTTCTAATTAACAGACATCTTGTAAGCCACGTCAGAGCTGGGATGTGAATTATGTATCAGTTTAATTACTCAGTTTTGCAAGCGTGACGGTGCACTCTCAGTCTTGAAGTCGGACATACAAGATCTGTTAACATCACCAAGGGAGTCTGCAATAATAAATCTTGTTTCATTCCAACGGCTACGTATCTATTACTCCAAGCTTACCACAACCTACTGCTTCCGCTCAGTAAACTATGCACCTATAATTGCCAAATGTAGGAACACATCAATTGTTTGTTTCGAAACCGCAGTTATAATACATGAATGGAATCTTGATTTCTTATGGTTGTTCTCAAATATTTGAACTGTTCCACCCTCTCAAAGAATTTATTACGTATCTTTATGTTGTGAATTTGTCCTGCATGCTGGTCTGGAGACATGATTTAGTATACGACTGCACACCAGTCTTGTAAATACTACAGCGTAAACGAATGTTTGCACGCCTCACGTTTGAAATGTACAGGACGGCAACATCACATATCATCTAGGGGGCACGAGGCAGACTGTTTGAAAACCACAGATCATCTAGTACAGTTTCGAACATCGCCAGAGGGGGGTTGGAGATGGCTTTGTTGCAGCAAGTTTGAAGAGGGGAGTGTTGGTACCCACATACTGTGTCCACATACTAGATAATCTGTGCCCACACACACGGCAGACAGAAGAAACACCGCCGCATGGGAGGGGAGTGGTGTAGCGCCACACGACTAAGTGTTAACATCACGGGTATGTTATCCCACATTGGAAAGCAGAACCAAAACCGCTTACGTTTATCACACCTATGCACGGTCCGGGATCGAATCCCAGTGGGGGCGAGATTTTCCGTTCCCGTCCAGATCGGCCCTGGGGCCCACCCAACCTCCTATATAATGACTACCGGTTATCTTTCCCGGGGGTAAAGCGGCCGGGGCGTGGAGTTGACCACCTACCCTCATCTAGTGCCGAGGTTAAAGAAAGAGTAGAGCTATACCCCTACTCCCCCCTGGGCCTTCGTGGCCTGTTCTGGTGAGAACTTTACCTTTACCATTATGCACGGTATGAATAACAAAATTCCTCTTACGTTATGTTAGCAATACACTAGAACCGCCTTAATATTTCAGAAATGTATAAATTCCTGCACCAAAATCTGAAACGTATTCCACACGAAATACGTTAACTTTGAAATACCTGACCTTACTCCCATCTTGTGATACATTGCCCTCAAAAATGCCTTTTTCTGCCATCTATGTGATACCTAACACAGCCACTGAGTAACAGTAACGCACGTAGCCGCTGCCTTTGGCGCCACAAGTCGTTGCTAGAAAGCCATTGAAACTTCAGCCAGGTGATCCGGACCATGGATCAGACGTGAACGACGCTAGTTGTCATTGCATCCATGAGCTGAGTATATACTGTACTTGCTGATTTGCTAGTGACATGGTATTCAAACCAATAAGGTTATAGGACTAGATGATCTGTTTTCACTTTCTATTCACCGTGCATCTTTATATAATTGAATTATTTATACCAACAAATGCACTAAGACAGTTTTTTTCACTGTTTTCTTTATTATTACGATGCCCCAATACGCATTTCGGCAGTCATTCTGCCATCATCAGGGAGTATTTTAAGTGAGTTTTTTAAAATACCCCCTGATTATGGCAGAATGACTGCCGAAATGCGTATTGGGGCATCGTAATAATAAAGAAAACAGTGAAAAAACTGTCTTAGTGCATTTGTTGGTATGAATAATTCAATTACATGATCTGTGTTTATAGGTAATCCGTGTGTGGAGGTGTGGCCGTTGTGCCGTAGTAGTAATCTGTGGTTGTGCAGGTTGTCTGTTGTATTCCGTACATAATCAGTGTGCTGACACGTGTAAATATTTGCACGTGTTTTTCGTTGTATTTGTCTACTGTGTGCAAGACGGTGTAACAAAGTTGTCATCTGTGAATAATGGGGCGCCACAACAACCAACTTCCAGACAACTTGCCACAGCTTCAGAATTTGATCAAGCGTGATCCGGCTTCATACAAGGACGAAGTGAGATTCCTGTGTGTTTAAACAGCTTTAGTATGAAGTCTGAGTTTATTACGAATCTGTTGATGTGCCCATGATTTTGTAAGACCGTGAAGCATCTACGTAAAATTTATACATTGGGGAATTTACTATTAAACATTGCATTAGGGAATTACAGTTTTACTTCTCATATCAGCTATTCAAACCAGTATTTGGAATTTCAAACAACTTTACGAACGGTATTTGTTTAGAGCCGTGTTTGTTGTCTCCGTTATCTTTCTAATCTCCTAGCTTCCGAAATTGTCACTGAATTTAAGTCAATGGAGTGGAGTGTTTGTTGAGAAGCTGGTAGTCTCTCATGTAATCTTGACATTCCCTATGTCTCATGGAACACATTAAGATCAACGTCTTTTGATATGTAACACTGTAAAGTGCTAAATAGATACCGTTGTTTCCAAGGAACATGTGTGCATCTTCAAGATCGTTTATCCCATACCATATATTTAATGTTCATGGCCATGGAAATTGCCCAATATGATGTGTGTGGTAGCTTTTACTGGATGGTACCATGAGCTATATGTGAGATGCTGTCACTGAGTTTTGTGTTTGTTTATGTTTACATGCCCAAACAAGTGAAGGGTCACAATAATTTAAAGCTGTACCTGACATTAAAGTACATACATGCTGCTGTTAAGTCCAGTCATAGCATCTCCACACTTAGATCACTTGGAAATAATGTTTAGGACATATTTATCGTCTTTTATTCCCCTGTTTCTAAATTAATGTTGTTAGTGAGTGCCAGCAGTCTAGGAACAGCCAATAAATGGAATTAATAATAAGCAACAGTTTTACTGTAGAACCACTTTGTTAAAATGCAAAGTACATTTATATTTTATAGTCATTTAATATTTCTCACACATTATTCTTTCGACTGTCTGTTTCATGTAATATGACTTCACTGTAGAATGTGAGAATTAAGATCTATCTGTGGCAGTTGACCATACAGAAGTTTAAACTTCTTTGTTTGTGTCTGTTGGCAGTTTAGTTTTTTACTTGTAATTGTGGTTGTATTCACAAAACAATTAATAAAATATAATACTAGTATATTAACAAACAGTTTCTAATTTGCCTCTAATTGACAAATGGTGGGTCATCAGGCAGAATAATTTTGAAATGCTGTGTTGCAAACAAAAAAGGCTTCAGAAACACTGGTCTGTGGGAAATGGAGGGTTGGGTTTTGTGTGGCCATGGTTATACTCGTCAAAGCCTGTCTTAAGTTGCAGGTTCCATCACTGATCACAAGTGAAGAACACAGTAGCATAAAAGAAAATGCGAGGATAATATACTAGACATTGTGATGTGTAAAATGAAGTGAAATGTTAACATGCTGATAATGTTACTGCATGATTAAAATTACCAGTAGTTAATATGGAGCAGTGAGTGAACATGTACTCACTACTCTGAACAGTGCGTGAGAGAAAGATGTTGTCAAATGTGTGAATACACAGCATTTTGTGGAAGCAATATGGATGTGGCTGATTTTAGAATAGATCTCTGTGCAAGACTGTGTACACAAATTGTTATGCTGCTGTTGAAGAATTTATTTACAGATGTAAAGTTGTGTAAATACTGGTAAGAAAATCTGTTGGAGAAGGATTACTGCATATAAAATTGTGTAAACATGAGAGAGAGAAGGTGGTATGAGTATGGGAGACTGATTTTTGCTGACTGGTTTTGCTGTCACTGCATGCCAGCCCTTGTTCCAGTCATCTGCCATTTTACTTGAAACCTAGAATACTGATAATGACATAACCACCACTAAACAGCAGTTTGTTGTAACTCACACAATTCATCAAACTGAGATTCCCGCATTACTAGACGGTTGGGTTACAAACACACTTTCTGTCAGAATGTCATGTCTACAAAAAAATTGCCTTTTCTTATATTTTCGTAAAAACATGACATGGGTAAGTGTTGGTCTATTGAGGATCGGTCACATTTTTTCTGTCTCCTGTAAAGTTATGTTGGTGGGTTATGACAAATTGCTGTTTTCATGAGCATATACAAATTTGCTTTCAACCATACGCTTGTGTATGCGTACTTGGTCAGATCTAAAACTGTTGGTTATCAGCGTTTGAGTTGGTGATGCAATCATGATCTAAAGTCGTTATTGATGTTACCGTTGTACTGCAGTGTTACAGGGTCTCTATTCTTTAAATCGATCAGCATATATGGAATGTTGGTACTGAATTTATATTTGTTCTTTTTGACAGTTTTTACAGCAGTACCGTCATTACCAGTCTATACTAAATGTATTTCGTCTCCATCCTAATGAATTCAACAAGAGCCTTGATGATTTGGTTATGTTCATAGCTCAGGTAAGAAAAGTGCCTTTATGTATATGTCTTGAATATTTACTACATGGTAGGGTTCATTCACGAAATAGTTCTGGAGATAAAATGAAGGGACTCTGTACCATTAAGTTACATTTGTAATTGTGATATTGAAACTGGAGGAGCAGTCCTGTACTGTGTTCAGTCTGCTGTTAAAATATAAGTTTACGTGCTTTTTATCATGGTGTCAAATATGGAAGGACTTAGATTAAGGTTGCCTTAGAAGACAATACTGAGGAGAATATTCAGACCTGAGATAAAGGAAGTAACAGGAAGGTGGAGAAAATTGTGTAAGTAATAGTTAGTCACAGTTCGTAACTTCTATTTGAGTGATCAAATCAAGGAAAACAAAATGGGAAGGACATGTAGCATGCATCGGGAGACAAGAAATACATACAAAATTATATTTGAAGAACTTAAAAGGATTTTGGAAGACCTAAGATGGGATACTCCTAAGATTGATCTTCAGGAAATAATGTATGAGGAAGTGGAATGGGTTCGTATGGCTCAGGACAAAGTGTAGTGGCAGGATGTTGTGAAGGTTTGAAGAGAAGCAGGGACTGCTCACCCAATAACACAGCATCATATCCCACAGGACTTGAGTCTTGAGAAACACCACTGGGAGAGCATATCGTTTGTAATTGAGGTTGCTGAAATGCATCAGACGTGCAGTACATCCCTTATACAGCAAAATTCCATAACTCTGACTTGCATGGGACCAGACAGGTGCCAGATTATTTGATATTCCAGATTATCAGACAGTACCTATAGTACCTAATTTCTTACAGGTAATTTTTTGTTACTGCTCCTATACTTGGGCTGTACAACCAATCAGAGGAGTACTCCATTCAGATATCTCCTTCATCTGCTTGTTCAGGGTCCTCTTCTTTGTTTTCTTAAGTCTTCATGGCTGAAGAGTTGATGGAGTAAGAGAAAAGGGGTCAGGAGATACCACAGACAATCTTTGAGGCCTTTTTGAACATGTCCCTGGTATCTTTTGTTTCAGTATTGAAGCTTTTTTCTCGTATAAACCAAAACTTTGGTCTTGAGGCTGCTCTCAAGTGCCGGATTATCAGGATTCCTGAATTATAAGATGTCACATTAACAGAAGTTTGCTGTATATAAGATTTATTCCTATAATAACTTTAGTTTTCTGAATGTGCCAAAATGATCTTCAATCCATTAAGATTTTGTTATCTCTAAATTGCTCTGGGAAAGCTAATATGATGATAATTTCTACAGTGACATGATTATGTAAAGAAAATTGTTTTGCACTCAACTTATCTAGCCTCATCGTTGACATGGCTTGAAGCAAACCACAAATCACATGACAGCAGCGTATTAAAACTGTGGACAGATTTAAAGTACATTTTCCCCCCCACCCCATGGTAATGAGCCATTGGTTTCATAATGCCATTTGGTTAGAGACATATGTAGGAGTAAGTCCAAATGAAATTTATTCAACCACTTCTCCTTCACACCTACATTTGCTTCTTCCAAAAGTATGTAAATCATGTCATGCTGTCATGATTCTAACTCCAAGTCCATAGAGCAGAGTTCCTGAGAAGCAAATTCATGATTCAAAAGGTGTCACAATTCTTGTTTTCAGGTTTCACATTGTTATCCAGATGTTCTGTCAAACTACCCCCAAGAGCTTGTTGATATTTTACAAACCCACTACTCCATACTGGATAGTGCAATGCGTATGGTAAGTTATTTGTATTTTGCTTAATTCAAAGTATTCCATTATTGAAAGTGGAAACCTTTAATCCTTTGGCGCCGGAATTAAGTGCCCATGGTGCTCTGAAAGTGCCGAGAATTTAAATGCCTGCCTTTACTGTGCATTTTGTTGGGCAATAACTTCAGGCGACTTCAGCACTTTAAACTTATACAGAGTGTCAACTGTGGTTGATGTTTGGCATGAAACAGTTAAACATACTTATACAATGTCACTCCCATATTTACCACCTCCCTGAAATTGGTTTCTGTATAATTGTTGGTAGTTTCGCCGTTGGTTTTTCTTGCTTTATTTCTATCACGTCTGTGCTTTTCTCTCTTTTTCTTTTCTTCCCCTTTTGTCTGTAATATTTTTGATTCAGCTGGAAAACATGTACTGTAATACCAGGACAATGGGACATGCACCATTTGATTCACATTCAACATTACAGTTACTGGGCTTTCATAGACTTTTCAGCTAAAGTAAGCACAAGTTTGAATATTTGTACGTTGCTTTTGAAGTTTTTATTTGGTTCAAATTATCCAATGAGGATGGGACTTCCATTACAGGCCACAGAAAAGGTAATTTGTTTGTTATGTTTGGTACATTAAGAAATAAACAGGAAGGCAAAAAAATGTAATATTCGGAAGGCTACCACAGTGGTTTGTTGGCATTGTACATTAATTGGTTTTAAGAAAGTATCAGCTTGTGAATGGAGTAAGTGAGGAAATATGAACTAGTTGGAGCCCCACCACATGCTTATGTTTGAAGATCTGCTTTCCTGTGGCATCTCTGTAAAGTTACCACATGAGAACTTTGTAACCTAAAAGAGAGCGTTTTTGGAGGTCCAAGTTCACTGGGAGAACTAATAAAATACATATAAATTTGACTAAGCTGGACACTACCTGTGATATGAAATAGACCAGCTCACAAAAGCAGAAACTCGTATGAAAAACGTAAGTTGATTTTGAATCTGAATTATCTTGATTGTTTTGTTAGTGTGATTGAGTTTCCTAATGTCATCTACTTTATAAAGTTTGTAATAAGATCTGCCTGCTTTGTATCATGAATTGTGTTTAACGTTTCACCTTGCAGACAGGACTGTCCTCTTTTGCAGACGCTGTGTCGAGCCTTGATACTGCTGCGCAGCAAAAATCTGTTGACGCCAACAGACCTGTTATCACTGTTCTTTCATCTACTTCGATGCCATGACAAGGCATTGCGCAAGTTCCTGGAAACACATATCATCAATGATATTAAAAACATGAATGCCAAGCACAAGAATGTTCGCCTGAACACGGTAATAACATTGTGTTCATTTGAGTAACAAAATTCAAGCGTCTGTACTATAGGTTTATTTGAAGTTAGATAAATGCAGCCATGTAGCACTGTAGTTAATATAAGAATACAGAGGCAATGAAAAAACTGGGGAACTGAAAACGATATGTAATTTTTTAGATTTATCCTAGCTCAACGAGTTTAAATCATGGTTTTAAAGGTACAAGGTGTATGTCAGTATTCCCAACTGGTGTGCTGTGGCACTCATGCCAAGTGTGCCATGATTTGATTAGAAGCATGATTATATAAACTTTAACTGAAAACAGTTTTCTTTACACACGTGTATGCACGCATACATGCGTGCGCGCGCACACACACACACACACACAGGTATGAAAGGGGCAGGATTTTGATAAAGTCTTAGCTAGGCCATGAGGGCTCCATTATATGAAGTTTGGAAACCACTGCATTTACTTAGGCTTTTTTAAATTGATGTTTGTTTCAAAACTCCATCTTTCTGCTGGACATTAATTTTATATTTGTGTACAATAAATTACATTATTCAAAATTATATGAACTCTTGTAAATTTAAGTTCTTTATACCAAATCTGCTGTGCCATGAAAAAGAATGAATGTTCCATGTGTGCCATGAGCACCAAAAGTTGGAGAGTGACCGGAGTATACTTAATGAGCAACTTTGGCGTAATGAGTTGCGAAGGTGATATCAGAAGTCACGAGCATGGTGGAATTACATACAAATTCTAGGCAATATGGCAATGCATGATATATGACAACTGGTTCCCTCTATCTTCTTACACCATAATTAAAATCAGATTTCCTGCCCCTGTCACATGGTCATAATTTAGTGTCAGTGCATGGTGTATGGTTCTCATTAAAGAGATTTTTAAAAATGATAGCACCAGTACTATGATGACATTTCTTTTGGAGATCTACAAAAAGCTGAGAACAGGGTTAATAGGAATAGTCTTTAACAATTCAGGGATTTTCAGGGCAGGCCATATTTGGATTTGTGGTGGAAAATTGATACTGGGACAGGCTTATCTCCAAGTACTTTAGTTTTCTCTTCTCAGTTACCATTCCAGCAGTGATCCATGTTTATATTCTTTCATTCATCCATTCATTCTTTTATTCATTCATCCATTCATTCTTTATTCATTCATCCATTCATTCTTTTATTCATTCATTCTGACATCTACACTGTGTAATCTAGATACTGACAGTACCTGTAATAACTACAAAAACAAATGTGTTTTGCCAAGGCCTTTATTTTCCAGGTTTTGTTTTTGTGTTAAATTATTGTAAAACTTCTGATCATTAATTTAGCACCTCCTCTGAATGAATCTCTCTGTGTACCAAGGATACTATGTGCTTCAGCCAAAATATTCTTGAAATTTTTTGAAGTGGATGATATTTTGAATTTTTCCTCTTTTCAGACATTGCAGAATTTCATGTTCAGTATGCTGAAAGACAGTAATTCCAAGGCAGCAAAGATGTCACTTGTATGTATATGGTTTAATAGGTCTTGTCTTTGGAGATTGTGGAAATTTCATGTTATGTTTTGAGAAAATTAGAGTAGCAAATATTTAATAGTGGATCTATTTATTTACCTGATATTTGTATTTGCCTTTATTTATTTCAGAAAAATTGTGTAATGGATATGTAATGAGTAATTTCCAGTCATACTTGTATGTAATTAAGAAGTTTAACTCTGAGCAAGTTACATTAATAGCAAGGGTAACTTAATGTTTAAACTTATTTATGTCTGATTTAAGTCACTATGGTAATTATTTTATTTTTGTTTGTGTTTTCCAGGCCATAATGATTGAACTGTACAAAAAGAATGTTTGGAATGATGCTAAAACTGTGAACGTTATTGCCGCTGCCTGCTTTTCAAAATTTACAAAGGTTAGTGACCAGTTTTGTTTTATGAAGTCAATCTGGTGTCCTTTTACAAAAACAGTGGTAGAATATTAAGGCAGATGTAATAATTTGATGATGCGCAACCTGAAATACTTATTTTTTCTGAATGCTTCAAAATGCCATATTTGTCCAGTACCCATCGTTTGTGTACTGCATCTTGTGAATGGCATATATGTAAAAGAGATCTATGTGGGACATGACAAAAAGACTACAGAACAAAGAATTTTTTTTTTATATGAGTACACTTTCAAAATAAGAATCCTTCGTCACTGGAGGATGTCAATTTAAATAGCTTGAGGTTGGTTAAAGTGGACTGCCAGTCCACCAAAATGTGCATGGACTGAAATTACCATAATGTTTACCTACAGTTTTAATGGAATATAATTTAATGTGAACAGAAATGTGGTCAGAGTAAATGGTTAAACACGGTATCTGCATAGGACTTGTTGTGGCTGATGGTCAGAGCTGCTGTTCTTTCCCCCCTTACCCATACATGCACATGAATTGACCAAGCATATTGTTAATATACAGTTCTACTTTCCAGGTGATGGTTGCAGCTCTGAAATTTTTCCTTGGATCAGACCGTGAAAATGAGAAAAACTCGGATGACAGTGACTCAGACGTAATAATACTTTACATACTGTAAAGTTTTTAGTGTATATGTTAAGGAAGCGTATAATGTGTTAATTTATGAAATCTTTTAATTCAAGCTAAGGTGTCTAGTAATGCAATCATTCACAGGAATTTTTTTATTCAGTGCCCTTGACAAAATTCTTTAAATAGCTACAGCATTGTAAGAAGTTTGTTTAACCAAAGAATCTTGATTAGGAAAGAAAATGACAGTAGGGGATTAGCAGATGAAACAACAAATACCCTGCCGTTGCCACCTCACATACAGAGCAGGCCAGTCTGCCAGCTCCGCTGGGTTATTTGTTGGCCCAAATTAACAAATTATCTATACGTCTATAGTAATGGAAATCATGCACTGATATGTATCATTAAATATTGTTATTCTGCGTTTTATAGTATGCCAGCAATATGCCACACACACACACATACACACACAAAAGAAAGGACCAAAATAATGCAAGAAGGCAGTTAACAGCAGTAACAGCACCTGTTCTGTCTTTCATTTGATTTGTCCACCTGTTTCTTGGGTATCCTAAACTTTACCCCTTAGGTTTGCAATTTAGTATAGGTTTTAGTGTTCCTGTATTATCATTCACCTTCCATCCATTTATATCTATAATCCTGTATCTTTTCATCTAGAAAGAACCTGTTTGTTATTCAGTTGTTATGGATTCCATTAAACTTTGCTGACTAGGTTGGTACATGTAAGACATGCAGCAGACATCCTACACAAGATATGAAACTGTGCTTATAACATACCATTATACCAGCTAGTAGATATTATTTTGTACCCTAAAGGAAGTGTTCATTTTCTGTATGCATGTAAATCCCCCATTGGGTGGAGGGGAGGGGGATCATAATGTAATGCTTTTCATAAACAGTAACAGTAAAGTTTTTCCTACACATGCCATGAAAGCATGCAGGGGGTGTGGAGGTATAACTGTACTCTTTCTTAATGTTGGCACTAGATGGAGGTGAGTGATCAGCCTCATGCCCCGGCTGCCATACCAAAGGGGAAACAGCCCTCGGTACCTGTTGCATAGGAGAAGAGAAAAATCTCTCGCCCCTACTAGGATCCGCACCCCAGATCATCTAGTCTGTATTTTAGACACTATTGTGACAATGCTGTCCTGGCAGTTATTTCATAAATAGTGTGAAGCTTAGTTTTGTTTCACTGTCCTAATAAAGGTTCTGTTTCTCTTTATCCTCAAGAATGAACCATCAGCAAAAGAAGTTCTAATGGCCAATAGGGTTAATAAGAAGACTCGAAAAAGAGAGAAACAGCTGCAGAAGGTGAAGCACCTTATTAAAGTAAGTGATTTTGAGCTGTAAAATGTGTACCTTTGTCACAGGTTGAGTGATTTTGAAATATGCATTGCACTGCAGGAAAATGTCTGGATGACTCAATGTATTGCCTAATTAGAAGTTTTCATGAGATTCAATATTATGTGGTTTATGGTGTGGGTATTTGAATTGCAGTTAATGTGTGACTGGAAACTTTTTTTTAAATCACACAACTAACAAAATATGGCTACATTAAAAGAAGTTCTTAAATATTTGGAACATTTAATGTAAATGAAATCTGAAGCAATTTGGGAAATTGCTCCATGTCAGTAATGTTTGGTGCAGTTATTATGAAGCTCATAATGCAGTATTATTACTGAACAAGTCTGGAATGTGAATGTTTATTGCTGATCTCTGATAATCTTTGTTATTATCCAGAGTTCATTAAGTAACAGAAATGAGGTTTATTGAAATTTAATGAAGTTTCTTTTCTGGTTTCAGAAAAACCAGAAGAAAAAGAGTAATGCTCCTGCATTCAGTTTTTCAGCATTGCATTTGGTCCATGACCCTCAAGGTATGCTTTACTTTATTAAATGCTAGGAAGTAATACAGTTTAATGAGCTTTTGTCTGTGCTTAATTTTTACAGATATAGAACTGGTGTTTAAAACCTCTGTAATCATAATGTGAAAATTTTGTGTGATTTCTATATGTGTAATTTTCAGGTAAAAAGACAAATAAGGTTTATGTGAGCATTTACATGATCTGTTAGTATATCGGAGTTTACAAAGTAGCTGTGATCTGTCTATTAATGCCATAAAATGATCTAGTAAAGAGTGTAAATACAGTCACTGTGTTATTATCATGTGTGTATAAAATAAAGTCTGAACAGAATTTGCTTATTTTTCACCCATCTGTCACTACATAAAATCTCAAGATTATAGTTCAGGTGGTGCCTGTACCCTCGCAATTCAGACATTTGCAGGGCACTAAATTTTGTGTTTGAGTTGGTGGCTCTCCTGTTGTGTATTAGGGTGGTCTTGGGTTCAGATGATGGTCCTGAGGCGAGGTGTTCAGGCAGGCCTTTCCAGTCCATCATTTGTACATAATCCTAGTGTTCAGCGCTATATAAGCTAGGCAGCTGCAGAAGAGGCGAGCATCAATTGATCACTTGAACCCCATCTTGACTTTTTTTTATTGACACTCAGTATCTAGTCTGTATAGCACTGATGGTGGATGAATGGGTGGAATGATAATTGACTGGGACAAACCAAAGTATTCAATGAAAAATCTGTCATAGTGCCAATTTTTTCACTGCAAAACCAACATGGACTACACTGGAATCACTGTAAATTTGTGTGGTTACAAATGAAGTCATTTTGTGGTTGCATTTTTTCATGACTTTGATACACCAGTTTCCTGGTGTCCCAGGAAACTGGCTTCTAAATTTGCTATGAGATTTATTGTAGAATTTCCTGCTTATAATGGTTTTCACAGGAAAATGCTTTGTATTATACTCAGCTTTATATTGATGAATAACAACAGTAATTTACATCACAATAAAAACTCTCTTGTGTCACAGTGTACTTTTATGTTCAGAAACAAAAAACAGTTTACATCTGTTGTTCACATCTGTTTACTGGACAGTGTGACTTAAGATGTCACATGATGTATTGTATCCGAACATGCTGCAATAAAACGGCCAGAGACGAGTCTTGTCGTGCCTGATAATGTTGCCACCTGTGTGAGTTCCACTTGCAGATAACACTGTGTATAAATGAAAACTCCTTTCTGATGCTGAGGGTGAATTTTCTTGTTCATATTCCTTATAGAAAGAAGGCAAAAAGTCAGGCTATGACAAGAGATGTGAAATGCTTATCTGGTAAATTGTTACTTACATGGTATACTTCCTTTTTCACTGCAAATCACTTTTCTTAACTGCTGACGCTGACATGTGTGCCAAAGATTGGCTTAGTCCATTGCAAATTTTCCTGCATGCCTTTTACATCACAATCTTTAATAACATTAAAACTTGTAAATGCAGGCAGTACCAAATCAGACATGCAGAAGAGGCATTAAAGCCGTCTTCATAATGGGCTTGTTTTAGGTTTAGCAGAAAAATTGTTCCAGCAGCTGGAGAAGACAAATGAGAGGTTTGAAGTGAAGATCATGGCTTTGGATGTTGTGTCACGACTTATTGGTCTGCATCATTTGTTCTTACTCAATTACTATCCATACATCCAGCGGTTCATGCAGCCGCACCAGAGAGGTGAGTATATTTGTAGCAAGGTGTGCAGTATGTTGCCAGACTAAATATTCCCTTTTATTTGTATTTTACATTAGAAAATCAGAAGCTCTAATATGTAATAATGTTGATCCACTTGATGCAGCATTTTGATATGAGTGATAGGAATGAAAACATGGATGTTATTGATTTAATATTTGCCTTGCAGTTTACTGCAATATAAAGGTTCATTGAGTTTTGTGAATACTGTGTGTTAAATAAGATGTTTTTAATTTCTTTAACCAAAGTGTCAGACTTAATTGACCAGTTTGGTATGCAATTATTATTTTGGTGTTTGATATTAACCTTTAGCTAACGGAGTTATTTTCTCGAGTTGCCCTTTAAATCGAGATAAGGGGCCTACTTTACGGCACAAGCCCTGCGTAAGCGGGTCTGCGGTCCCCGCGTTGGCCCTTTAAATTTTTGCACATTTCATTAAAAAAAATTAATATTATTTGTTCTAGAAGAGATAAAATAATGGAATTGCTTCCATTTTGTAGAAAATGAAAGAGGCTTTTAGCAGAGCGCTTTATAAATTCAGCTTGTATCCTTGCTCCCTTTATACACACAATAAAGTTCCGTATTCTTGTGAATTTGCAGTGTATGTGGTCATATTTGGGGCTGTTCGAGATATTTCTGTTATGAAACAGGCTTTAGCAGATCGCTTTATAAAAGTCAGCTTGTATCGTTACTGCCTAAATACACACAATAAAGTTCCATATTCTTGTGAATTTGCAGTGTATGTCGTCATATTTGGGGCTGTTCGCGACATCTCTGTTATGAAACAGGCGTTTAGCAGAGCGCTTTATAAAATGTCAGCATGTCTCTCCTAATCGAAGAACGCAGTTTGTTTATCTAAAGCATGCACAACCATAACACTAGCCTCTGCTAGCAGTCTAAACACTGCAAGGTTTTTTTTTGGCGTCACTCATCAGGAGCATTCCACACCGCTTATAGCAAAACAAATTTATATCCTGAAACAGTCTCCAACATCACAGACATACTAAACCTATTTTTGAACCTAAAATGAAATATCAGAAGACAAAGAGAAATTCTCGCATTCAAGAAATAATTGAACGTTTTAATTTTCGGACAAATAGCGCTTAAAAATAATATAAAAGGATTTGTTTGGCGTTTGTATTAGAATAATGACAGTATAGTTATAGTACATTTTTGCACACGAAATTCTTCTGTCAGGAAGGTTGACGTAATTTTTCTTCGCAATGAAATAGAACACTCTTCCTGCGATATAAAACACAAGGCTCCTGTATGACTAATACAGTTTGTTTTCATTTCCTCTGGAGCTAACTACACATAAGAAAAGTTTCAGATTCATGAACCATACACATCGAGTTGTAGCATCTGAACTACAAGTCTCTGTGTGAACCACACTTTCCCTTAACGGTATCGAGTTTGTTTGTTTTTTTTTTCTCACTAAAGCCAACTACACAGTAGGAAACTTGTGTGAATCACTACGCCTATGTCTAGCTCAGCCATATGATATAAAACTCTCGTACAAGTGAATCGCGCTTTCACCAAGCGGTTGTTTTCAGTCGACTGCAAGCAAACGAACTCCACTACAGTGCAAAACAAGTTACGTAACTTCCTTATGCTTCCAGAGTAGATCGATAAAGGCTCTTCAATGTTACTTCATGGATTCTTTCCTGGGGTAAAGCGGTCGGAACGTGAAGCAGGTCAAAAATGTCCTCTAACATGGAGGAGATTGGAGATATACACTTTGCCTACCTGAATCAGGGCGTAGGCAGCAAAGTAGAGTGGGGTATTTAAATACCTGCCGGGTCATATATGATACGCATGGAAGCGTAAGGTTAATGAAATGAAAACAAAATGAAACCACTACAGTAAATTTAATCAAATCTTTTAAAATGTTATGAACTTTTCTTTGTAGTCCAGTTTGTCCAAATGAACAAAAATTGTTGTGGCAATAGGTTTAATGCAGAAGTCATCAGTATGATAACAGCCTAAACTCAGTGTGTCATAAATACAGATGGGCAGATAAGCAGAAAATGTTTTTTATTACTTGACTGCTTGCTGTAGAGCAGGCAACACCTGCTATGCTTATTCTGGCAATAAAATATTGCGTGTGTGTGTGTGTGTGAACATTTTTTGTGAACTAACAAAATTCAAAATAACAAACTCCATGGAGTGGAATCCTTCCTGAGAAGTTAATAAGCATTTTATGGTCAAGATATTTCCTACCTTATATGGAACATGAGGGTTTAGTACCATGTTCACAAGAGCGCACACTGCACCACTCTATCCTGAGGCATATTAACCTGGTCCACATCTTCACATCCCAGTAATGATATCAGATGAACAGTACAAATTATGCAGCTCACTGTATAATTTTGCCCATCCTCCTGTTGCTTCATCTCTTTTAGGTCCATGCTCACTTCAGCATCCTGTTCTCCATGACCTACAATAACATTTTCCCATCAGAAGTAAGTTATTGTGCATCTTTCTAGATAAATTATGTAATGAAGCATAATTATCAAGGATCTGGTGTTCTAGGCATAAGACACTGGCCTTCCATGTAGACTCTTGAGATCAGCTGGATGCAGTGTTGATTTTTTCTGCATACCTTCCCCTTCTCTGACCCCTTACCAAATCAAAAGTAGATGTCTCTACTATGGTTTGGATCTGATGTTCAGCTGCCGCTGCCGCCACCATAACCAGCGTCATCTTTGTCTTCATCATTGCCATTGTGTGTGGTGCAAAATTGACATATTCTTATCGCTAAGTGTTCTCACAGAGTAAATGAATATATGGATACCTAATTTACCTTAGTCAGGTGGACAGGAGCCAGACATGTCAAAGTCTATATTCATAGACATAATGTACAACACAGCAATAACCACAAGCATAATTACCATTCTAGTGAAATTTGAATTTGTTTTGGTATGTTTTGTGTATTCTCTGCACTTAGTTGTATTTAAATGTTCTATGTTTTTGTTATTGTAATATGCAAGTATTTGTTATGTTTTCAGAGGTGACCAAAATTTTGCAGTTTGCTGCCCAAGCGTCGCATGAATTGGTGCCACCAGATGTAAGTGTCACATTTTGTTCTATCCATCATGTTTTTAAGTTGGTTCACATAAAATTAAATGACCGTCATGGTGTCACAGTCAGCCAGCCAGTCATTAGTGTTATTTCTTTTACATTGTTAAGAGTGTAGACGGGCATTGATGTTATGCCCACCATAACACTGACCACTGTAGAATTTTGGTCTCGGAACAAGAGTTCAGTGTGAAGATAATCAGATTTGTTTTCGTTATTCAAATGGTTGTTTTTACAGTGCTGAGTAAATGCCTGACATTTTGTAATGTTAATGTTATTTGGTGGCATAATTAACTAACCAAGGTTTACTATCTGTCATGATGATGGAGGCAGCATGTTCCTGTGAAACATGAGTACACCTCTATCACACTACACAGTGTCACATCCTAGAAGACAGTAGACATTATATGAAATGTGTTCTTTGAGAGATTTGGAATTCTGTTTTGGTATTTCTTTATGTCTTATGTTGTCAGGCCTGCTTAAGATTGATACATTGCTGCCAGCTATCTTGTAGTACTGGGATATTTGAGACAGTAACTGATAAAGAACATGCTGGATTAACACAAGTATTATTTCATACAGAATACATTGCTTTGGCTCTTTACACAGGTGCTGGAACCAGTTTTGAAAACGCTTGTAAACAACTTTGTCACTGAGAGGAACTCTGCTGATGTCATTGCTATAGGGTAAGCTCTGTGGTTAACAAATGCTGTATTTATCTATTTGTCAGGTGAAACTTTTTCACAGTAGAAATAGTGTAAGGAAAAGTAATTTGCAGAGATAAAATTCTTAGGTACAAGTTTCTGGCACCAACATTACTTATTCCTTCGTCCTGTCACAGTGCTGACAGAATGTTGTTCTGATAAAACTTGCACCTAGTAGTTATTTGTCTTGCCTCCAGTGCTGTATGTTCTACCAGAAATATCTTGATTGATAATCTGCAGTTAATAGTATTTGTCTCTTTGGTTTGCCTGATAACCATCAATTTAAAACTGATGTCATATGCAGTGTGTGATATTGAAGGATACCACATGCCTAGAGTCCCTGTTGTTTCCATGGGGTTTCTTGTGATTATGTCACATGGCATATTAAACTTCAGTTTAATGGGTGCAGGTATTGTTAACACTGATTGATTAAGAGGTTTAAGCTTAAAACCTAATTTACATAAATATGTTCTTTATTACTTATTACCACAAATACTATAGTATAGTCGTATAGTGGCTTGGCTCTGGGCTGGATAACCCAGGGTCTTAATTCCAGCAGAGCAAGAGATTTCTGTCTTCACCAAAATGTCCAGACTGATACTGGGGTCCACCCAGCCTTGTATTCAATGGTTATCTGGATTTTTTCCCATGGGGAAAGTAGGCAGTGCGTGAAGTTGGTCACTTACCTCACTCTAGTGTCCTCCATCTAGTGTTGAGGTTAAGAATGAATGGAGCTATACTAGTGCTTTCCCTGTTTGCATTCATGGCATGGACAGAAACAGATTTGCCTATTTATTTATGTATGTATTTATTTATTTGTTTATTTATTTATTTTTAATCATTTAATACAGTAATAATTACATTGCAAGTCAGCACAACAGATCAGTACACATCCAAAAACTAAAGACATCTCACAGCCATACCTATGTCAGGACTGCATAGGATGTTGCTATGAGAACATTTTCACTTCAGGCTTTGCGTGGGCAGTAATTTTGAAATTGTTGGAGAAATTGATTCCTTTAAAGCTGACAACTCCCTCCCATATAATGGCCAGTTACCACCAAACCTTGATTGCAAACATGTCTGTCAAATTTATAATATTTTGTTTAAATTTCTTTGCTTAAGGCTCAATGCTGTGCGAGAGATTTGCAGTCGTTGTCCACTGGTAATGAATGAAGATCTACTGAGGGACCTTGCTCAGTATAAGAATTACAAGGAACGCAGTGTCATGATGGCAGCACGGTCGCTCATCCATTTGTATAGGGCTTCAATGCCTGAGCTCTTACATAAGAAGGATAGGGTATGTACGTTATTTACTTGATTTGACCGACAAGGCATTTATTGTTATGTTGTTTGTTTTATATAAGTGAGACACATTTTTGACTGTGATCAATGAAATCTTTTCAACAACAGACTACCTTCTACCCACATAGTGAACACAAAATTCACCTTATTAGTGTGATTTTAAAACCTGCTTCAAATTATGTCAATTTCTGTCTGTTACTGTATAGAAACATTTGTATCTTCTAACTTAATAACTCTGTTCCACATCCTCTTCATTTTCTGTCTTCTGTGTGCTACTGTTTCCAACCCCATTACTTGTTCCTGCTGGTTCATCCTTTTTGTATGTCCCTGTGTTCATGAAATTAACACATTCAGTCTTAGTTTTGTTCTTCATTTCTTATTAATTAGTTTATGCTTGTGTTATTGCTTCCTTCAAATGTTCCCTTATAATTTTATAAGACATTTTGATGCATCTGCATCTTTAAAATTTATCTGCAAAAGATGGTTACAGTTGTTCTTTGTTGGTAATGTATTTAATAATGCTGTCCTTAACTCTACTGTAGTTTTGAATGATTTACTGATAGTGAGTAATGAATTGTAGAAGATGTAGAGGGAAGCCTTGTGGCATAATTTAAGTATTTGCCCAATATTTTCTTGGAAATACTGAGAAAAATGTGAAGAACCTAAGTGGGGATATTTTGTGGCACAGCCAAGATTCAAACAAGGGACCTTCCAAATGCAAGTCAGGAGCATCATCACTTCGGCCATCTTGCATGGTGATGAATTTCTTTTAAATCAAATTGTTAATGTCTTTACATGTTATCTGATATTTTTCTTAATGTAAATATGTTGAACTGTGCTATTTTAAGGCTTTTCAGTCTTATTTTTCTGTTCTTTGCACTTACGTGTAACATATTACCTGGTAATCCATTGTACCTTTTATAATATTTGATATATAGCTGCCATTTCTGTAGTTTTTCATATATTTCCTGTCATGTAATTGAGACTATTATTCAATCTATCTGATAATTTTATGTACAGCAGTGAGTTCCTCTAACTAAATATTATGTAACAGAAACTCGTGCAGAGAAATTTCCACCCAACTTTGCCCTGTGCTTCATTTTCCTGCAAGTACGTTTATTTTTTCTTTTCGTTATAAACCATCCATTTAAACAGCATACATTTAATCCTTCCGGCTGGGGTCGACACAGCCTCTAACAGAAATGAGTACCAGGAATATCTCCTGGGGGTAAAGGCAGCCAGTGCATAGGGCCAACAACCTTACCACCTTCATGTGCTGATTGTCTAGAAATTCTGGGAGCCTCAACCTCCTGGAGCCATAAGGGCCTGTTCAGGCCTGTAATGGGATAGCTTTACCTTTTTATTCCTATTGCTATTTCTGTTATTATTTATTGTTATACACATTTTCCTATGATAATTTCTTGTACCTAAGGCCTCCACATACATTACAGCTTACTGTGTCATGCCCTACAAAGCAAGTCAGGATGGTTCATGAAAGATAAAAGATCACTGAAGAAGTGGAGAAGAACCCAACTGAGAAATGGATTGATATAGCTAAATGCCTTGGGTTATCACCATCCACATTAAACTCCATTGTTGCAAAGAAAGGGGAAATCGAAAACAAATTAGCAAGTGCAGCAAGTCCTGTAAGAAAAAGAAGGCCAGAAGAGAATCTAGTTCCTGCAAGCTTCAGCTTGTTACAAGACTGTGTGGGCATCAGGTATTCCTATTGATGGCAACATCTTACATGTAAAAGCCAAGATGGTAGCTGGTAGAATGAAAGTTGAGTTTTGTTGTATCAGATGGTTGGATATGTAGATTCAAATATTGTCATGGCCTAGTATACAAAAAGCCAGCTGGAGAAAGCACCACCATTAACACTGATAAGACGGACGTGTGGCTTGAGAGACTGCCGTGTTATTGAAGGGATATGACGTGTACAACACAGATGAGATGGGCGTCTTGTGCAATTGCGTCCCAGGTAGAACACTGACATTGAAAGGCCAGTACTGTCACAGGGGAAGAAGTGGCCAAAGAGAGGGTAACAGTGCTACTGTGTGTGCGTTCGTGTGTGTGAATGGTGATGGCAGCAACAAACAGGTGCTGATCATGGTTGAAAAACCATTGCATCAACATCTTAAAAACTTAAAAAACTTCCCATGAAATAGTATGCAATTAAAAAGGCATAGATGACCATGACCATTTCATAGAGGTTTTATGGGCACTGGATAATAACTCCATGGCGTTACAAGGTAGGAACATTTTGTTGTTTGTAGACAGTTGTGCTGCTCATTCACAAGATACGTCATGTCTAAGGAGTACAAAAGTTGTGTATTATCCACTAAACTGTGCAAGCATGTTACAGTGTCTTCATTTGGGCATCATAAAAGGTTTCAAACTGTTGTACAGGAAGCACCTAGTACAAAAAGCTGTATGTTTGGTGGACTCGGGAAATGATGTTAAACTGAGTATCACTGTTTTCCAAGTGCCGGATTCCAAAGTAGCAGCTTAATGACAAGTTGCACAGTCAAAAATTGTGAATTGTTTTTGTCACTGCAGCTATGAGTATGAACTTAACACAGAAGCTGACTTGGACTCCAATATTGAAGAAGAGGATGCCTTTCATGAGTATGAACTTAACACAGAAGCTGACTTGGACTCCAATATTGAAGAAGAGGATGCCTTTCATGAATACAACGAGGTGCTGAGAAGGATGTCAGTTTCATGTCTTATGTGTCTGTATTGTATTGTATTGTATTTCATCCATAAATCATTACAGAATGATATTGGACACATCCAGAGAGTAGTTACAGTAAACAGTATAAGAATTACAGTAAAAGCAAACAAACACGTAAATCTGATATAATTGTGTGCATGTACAGGACCACACAAGACACTGATTAACATAGTACACAGAAGAAAGCACTGGCAATTACAATACAGAGATACATCGTTAACCTAGTTCCTACATATTAGGAGTCAACTGTCATAAATTCTTCCACCGAATAAAAACTCTTTTCAAGTAGGAAGTAACCAGTGAGCTTGCCACTTGCAACATTTCCAGCATCCGTGAGTTGTTTGATAATCATGAGGGTGGCAGGTGTGCAGTGAAGAAGAGAAAGTAGGTGACAAATATGAGCTTGAACCAGTGCCAAGCTTTATTGAAGTGCGTGCTGCTTGCAGAACTCTTAAATAATTTATGTGTGTAGCGCAGGCAGGTGTGAAGAGCAGAACATTTTGAAGTTGGAATTGGCACTGTTGTTTTTAAAGTGTAAGGTTTCAACTAAACACTTGTCAGTTTCGGATTTATTTGGGAAAAAAAATGATTTGCATATGGGTATTAGAGGTATTAAAGTAAATTGTTTGTTGTTTTTATGGTCCTGCGTGGAAAACGCATAACTTTCAGTTTTTGTTGTTGTTTTCTCATGTTTGTGACACATTTGATGCTTTCCCACAACCATTTTTTTTCTGCATTTATCATTTTTCTGTTGCTCTCCCTTTGCAAATGGTGGCTAGAGGTTTTACTGTATTAGTATGAAAGGGATTTAATTCAAATTTGCCAGAACATAAAAATTAAATTACCTTCTTTGAATATTACATAACTCATGTTACGTTTGTCTTACAGGGTCGTCCTACAGAATCCTCCATAGAGCTGAAATCAAAGAAGTATGGGGAAATGGATGCTAAAGACTACATTCCTGGGGCAGAAGTATTACTTCGAAATGACACAGAGGTAATAAATTGCAGAAAATAGTCGTACATTATTTCTGCCTTTGCTCCCATACTTCAAATTTATTTAAATTCAGTTATGCCACATGTACAGGGATGTACAGTAGTAAGATAATGCTTTTTTTTTTTGGTGTGAGTTCCCTGTAACACTTGTAAATTAAAACCTCAGGAGCACGTGTATATTGAGAAAGAAGAAATTAAAACTGTTCAGTTCATTGACATGCCTCTCATAAGGAGACCACAATATTAAGAATATTCCACCATTAGACCCTATCTGTCTAAAAAATTTTAATATTGAAGTGTACAAAATGCTCGATTGTATGGGAATGGAACGTTGTTTCTCATGCTGAGGAAAGAACACTGAGGATATCTGAGAACAGGGTTCTGAGGAAAGTATTTAGGGTCCATAACAGGCTGAGAATTTCTTGTAACTAGGTGTTTAGCTATGAGCTTCTAAGAAGGTCTGTGTTCCATGAAGGTAGTTGTATCCTGCATTTTCCTGATGAGGAATTAATGTGTGGTATTATTTGGCAGTGTCACAGTGAGCCCCACTTTTGCTCAGTGCAGTGACCTGCTGTTGCTTTCCCTGTCACTAAGTCACAGTTGAGGCCAGATGCTTCTCCCATGAGTGGTAGTCACAAAGAGCTTATTGTTCTCCAGGGCACTTCCACATACGAAAAGGAGGAGGAGGATGATAATAGTAGCGATGGTGAATGGGTAGATATGTCGCACAGTTCTGAAGGTGATACTGACAAGAGTGTTGATACTCACAAAGATGTGTCAGACAAGAAAGAAGTTGTCCAGAAGCATGGAGCCATGAATAAAAATGGAAAGGGAGATGGTGACAAGGTAAGTTCATTTATGTGGTACATGTTCCTTTGATTTTAGTCTGAAACACATGCGTCACCACATCTTACATGAATTTTCTGGTGTATTTATTTTTGTTGATTAAAATCCTTTTTCAGCTACAACTTGCTATGTAGAGTGTGAGAGTGTGTGTGTGTGAGAGAGAGAGAGATAGAGGGGGGGGGGAATTCTGTCTGCAGTGACAAGGTCTGTATTTATTTATTTATTTACTTATTTATTTATTTATTTATTTAATGGCACTGCATATAGCTCAGGCTGTATATCATCAAATGATTAATGAATTGCAGTTTGGAAAGGATGTGGAAGTATATGAATGCACCCTGTTCCCAGTTACTACTCCAGCATTTGTATGGAGGAACTGAAGAAAATCTTGAGAAATCTCAGGATAGTTGCTGTCCTGACTGAAATTTGAATTGGGCACCTCTTTAATGCAAGGCAGGAGTGTTATGCTTGCATAGGCATGTGTATGGGATGTGTCGGCTGTGCCCAGGCACACCCTAATGTCTCAAAAACAGCAAAAATTTGGTATTTTGTGTCTCATTTTTTAAGTGTGTGCTTTTCAAGTAGAGTTTAGTTGTTTAAAAAAGCTTACTTATGTTTTAGTTCCTTTAGTTTGTCTGGTGAATAAAAATAATTTCCTTTATGACTGAGTATTCAATAAATGTTTGCCTTTTATACCATGAAGAATAAAATTCCCTGGGTGCGCACCCTAATAAAATGTGCTGTGCACACTTATGACTGCCTGAGTCAACTTGCTCAGTAGAGAATTATATTGAAACATACATCTTATTGCCTCTGATGTTATGTATCCTGAAGTTTTCATTGTTTTTTTATGATTGTAATGGTTAAATTACTGTAAAATCAACTTGTAGATTTGATTGAATTTTGCGTATTTTGTCCTTTCAAAATTGCACAGTCTGAGTGTCTGAATAAGAGATGCATATTTTTGCAAATTCTAGAAAACTTGGTTGAATTTTGAAGTTCCAAGATTTTGACATGTCAGTCCTTATAGATGCTAGATGACTGGAGGTCACAGTCCTACTTTTGACAGTATATGGTGTATTTCTGATTGAAATAGCTGCAGTTAAATTGTTTTTACCATAGTGTTCGTATTTGACAAATAAGCACAGCCAGTATTTACATGTGTTTCATCTCTAACAACAGTAATCTTGTGACCAATTTTTATTGGTGGCCACGGAAATTTTTGAGACGAAACAACAATAGCATCTTCATAAGTGTGGTCCTGAAAATTTACAGAATAAGAAGTACCAGATTTGGACCCAGGAATTTTTTCTTCAGTCTTTTTGTTATGTTTTAGCACATACAACATACTGATTGTAATATATGCAAATCATACATACTGGTTATACAATTGTAGAATCTTTAATTATGATGGTTATGTTTGTGTGATTGTTGCATGAAAATGGATGTTTGTGACCTTAAATGCAAGATTGTTCTCCTTCCCATTTGATGAATCATAATAGGCTGAAGGTACTGGTACTGCAACAGAAGGGGAAAGTGAACAAATGGACAGTATTCAGCAGGCAGTCGAAGTTAGTCAGATGCGTTTGCTAACAGATGAAGACTTTCGGAAGATCGATGCAGCAAGGCTGAGCAAAGAGGTAACTGCTCTAAAGAGAGGCAAGAAGAGACCAGCAGAAGAAGAAACATGCTCAAAGTAAGTAAAATTCAAATACATGTCCTTTTCTCTCAATACAGTTAACACCAGCAATATTTTTGTTCCAGAATGAAAGGACAGTGCTTGCTTGACTTATCGCTTACAGTAAAAAAAAACAGTATTGGTTCCATCCCATTTACTCAGATTTCAAAACCCTAGCTGTAACACTTCTATACAGAAAGATGTCAATTTTCCTCTGCAGTTTGTTACCAATGGTTTGGTACTGGGTCTATGAAATAATCCTTCACTTCCTTGGGTTTTCGGATGGACATAACAGAAGTGGCGTGATTGTTGGGCTTTACCTCTTTACGAATCTGTTGTCAGTGATGGAGAAAGAAGAGTGTTTAACACAACTGAGACTGGAATTGATATGCACCAGCACTGGTCTGTAGAGTAACAAGTAACAAGAAAAGCAGTGGGCAGAAGAAGACATAATGGAACAAATGCTGATGAAATGATCTGTATTCTGTAGCAAGGAACTTGGGTATGATGAAGTAATCGAAATAAAAAGGAACAATATACACAAATTTGAATGTATAAAAATGATACAAATATGCAAGACTAAATAAGAGCAAAATTGAACTAAGCATGAGCGATACAGTGGTTTTATCAATGTTTTTAATGCACAGAGTAGTTTAAGTAGCTTTAAATATTTTAAGAAGCTAACTAACTCCATGGAGCAGAGTCCTTCTTGAGAAGCTAACAGGTCCTCAGCTAGTCAAGAAATTCCCCGCGTTTTATGGAACCCGAAGGTTCATTACCGCACTCACAAGAACCCGCCACCTGTCCCTATCCTGAGCATTTTAAGAAACTAAAAATTGTAATTTCTGATATTTTAACAGTGACGCATAAATTATGTGCTTCATATGTATAATATATAATATCACATAATGCGGTGTTGGTCCCTGGTGATAGATCTTTAGGTTCAAATCACGTCAGGCTAAATTGGTTAATTGCTTGTGTTGCTTGTGTTATATTTGATGGTAAATAGAATTGATAATAAATTAATAATGCAACATTGTAAATTCCAAGGTCCATGTGAAGTTTGTTGCCTGCAGCTTCTACTGTTGTCATAAGGCTTACTTCACATGTGTAGTTATCATCTGTGTATAGCAGTTTGCCTGCCCTCGCCCCTCCAAAACACACGCACGCTTAACTACAGATTTGGTTGTTTCCCCCAAGTATATAAGAGTAATCTGAGTTCCAAACTTCTGATGATGGTCTACATTCGCTTTGACCCTGATTTCCACCCCACCTTCCCCCTAACTACAAACATGTTGGAAGAGTTGTATGTTTTGGTACTTACTTGCCAACATAATAAGGTCTACATGTCAGTTGTCTGAGTTCCAAACTTCTGATGGCTGTCTGCCAACTGGCCACCCTATTCCCAGCATATGAGACCAGTTGTATTTTTGTCTTTCTTTTGACTTACTGAGACACTGCTGTTTCAGAGCATTCAGAATATTGAAGAGAGTGAGTGGTGTATTGACAGAACAGTCACATGGACATGATGTGACTGGAACTTCGTCTCTTCAGTGTAAGAATGCTCATGCTGGGTTCAGTGTCTATGAACTTGTAGCAGGAAGCATAACAGAAGTGTGTATAGAGCAGTGGAGAATATTATTATGTCATATTGCTGTAGGCTGGCTACAAATGAGGAAGTATTTTAGCAACACAACAATGTGATGCATGGCCAAGTGGATCACAGGTACACCAATACAATGTGATACATATCAGACAAAGATTAATATGTGATTCTTTTGTTCTGCAGGGGAGAGCTGGTATCACTTGCTGACATTGAGAACATCTACAAGAAACGTCGTCATGATAAAGAAATGCGTCAGGAATGTGTAAAGGTGAATAAATTCAGTGTACGTCTTCATATGTGTTCACTCTTATCAGTGGTAAACTGACAGGATACAAGATAGAAGCAAATATGTTTCTTATCACCATCACATCTAGAAATGGTCTGGGATCCACTCCATCTGCTGTCCAGTATGTAGCATTTCTTCCCCTGTGATAAAAGCAGGTGAAGTTTGAAGTTAGTCAATTAATTTCATCTGTTGTTGAGGTTAATATAATGAATCAGTTCTCCCTGTGGCCTTGAATGTGCATATCATATGTATGTATTTATACTAAATTAATTTCAATTACATTTCATCACACTGGAATTTATTCCAAATTTAGTTATGTACATTTCAGGATTGGCATATCTTATTTCAGTTTAATATTTGGTAGAGGAGTTTTTTTTATTCATAATTTAAGAAAGTATAACTTGCTGTTATTGCACTTTTACTGTAATAAATGTAGGTACTATGTAGGAAATATTTTTATTTGTCATAATCCACTTTGATAGCAGCAAGTTTATTGTACATGGAAAATGTAGTGTGTTGAACATAATACTGTGAAACCTCTACATTTGTCCCATGTGCATTGTTTTTCCACAGTTCTCTTTCATTTCTTCTGGTCACAAAAATTGCCCACGTAAACAATGTATAGTTGTATCAGATACACCAGCTGAGTGACAAGATGCAAGTTCCATACTGCGGACCTACAAATATTAGGCACCACTGTCCAAAATTTAGTCATCTAGGCAACCTGGTGTCCGGGATTTTATGCAATCCTAGTTTATGTGAATGTATCTCAATAAACCGTCCTCTTCATTCCAGAAAGGCCAGGAGGATCGTGAGAAATTTGGTTTTCAAATTCGGCGACTAAATCCAAATTCAAGCACAACTAATCGAGAGAAAAGGAAAACAAAGAACTACATGATGTTGAAGCACAAAGCACGAGGGAAGTTGAAGAGATCTTTCAAAGAGAAACAGGTACAAGAAAACTATGTCATCATACTAAGTACTGGGACTTTCACATACACATACACATTACTTACGTGACTACCTGACTGTGTGTTGAATTTCTTTCTACTCTTATTTCCATTAAAAGTTTGGGATTATCATAGTGAATTAGCAGGTTGTAGAGGAACAGATATTTGGCAGCTGAGGCATGCACAAAAACTAGAATACCCATAGGCTATAAGTATACTCTTTCCAAAACAGTAACCATTGAATTCATTATTGTTGTTACTGTTAAGTTCGAAAGGAGCAGACTGTATGAAGTGTTTCATATACATATGTCATAACAGACTGTTTTGTCCATCTGAATATAAGACATTCCTGCATATAAGACCACCCAGCACCACAATCATGAGTTTTCAGGAAAATTCCTACGCAGAACTTTGTGTGTGATTATAAGGCAATTGATATTCAGATGATGAAATGGGAGAAAAATTATCGTTGTAAATAAACAGAAGTATAGTTTATTGTCAGTAGGGTAAATGCAGTGTATGTGGGTGTTGTGTAAACATATTTTTATATTGTTTCACACTAATGTATTTGCATAATGTACTGTATTTCATGCTGGAATCAGTTAAGTGTTATTACCATCCAAATGTTACGACTACATAGATTACGCCCTTGGTGGATCGCATTTTGTCTGTCCTTCCCCATTGCCAAAATAAGTTTTAACTTTATTGTAACCTTACTAATGATTTTGTGAGTATTTTGAAGTTTAAGTTCAAGTTTGCAGTGGAAATGAATCACTTCTATGCTTTCTGTAATTTCGTTATTGCAGTGGCCTTCACAGAACTCCAAAACATTGTTCAAAAGATCACATACTTCACGTCCCACAAGAACTGCATTAAAAACTGTTTTCATATTCCATTACTTCTGTACACTGAAACAGGTGCTTAATTGGAAGCTGTAGGACACTGCACAAGTACTGAAATGTAATTGTGAAATATATGCACCGTAATTTCCAAAGCAAAAATGTCTAAATAAAATAAATAAATTGACATGAATATAGTGTATAATAGTACACTTGTTGAAGATGCTAAACCAGTGTGGACGGTAGTAAAGTACTGCTATGTCTCCTCTTATTGTTCCAGATTGCACTCCGGAATCATCTCCTGAGACTCAGGAAAATGAAGTAAATACACGTATTTAATGTAATCTAACAGTGCATTGTAAATAGAGTAATAAAACCTTCATTGAAAGGGAACTAAGTACTTTTTATGCAACCTACAATGAAACAGATCCTGAAGTAAAATTTTGTTGAAAGTCTTCTTATTATGCAGTCCTTGTGTATGAGACACCATGTTGTATTACTGAAAGGCAGCCATTATCTGCATGATTGTTATTCCTGAAGACATTTTATGCAATATTAGCTGGAGATATGAGACCCTTGAATCAGTACTTGTTGAGTGCTGCACAGGCTTCTGTTTTCAATTCTAATTACCTGTTTTATACGTACAGTAGACTGGTGATCCTTAATGTCTACCTTCAGGAGTGTATGTTTCCAGGCTGAATGAACTAGAAGTCACAATGGGGAAGTCTGAAAATTCAGGCCTTGTAGCATTTGTATTTTGTGGATGAATGGGTTTAAGTTAGGTAGCCTCAACATATTCTTGAGCTGTATAATTGCTCCATTCTGTGGTTTGGTGGCAGTCTGTGAACATTTCTTTACATAGTCCACATTAAGCTCTTTTAGGAGTTTTAGTGTTTGAATAAATTGAGTGTGAATGTAAGTGGTTATTCGTCACTGTTATCAAGAGCTGTCTCAGTGTACAGGGCACTGAGAAATGAATTTTATTCTGTATTTTCTGGTACTTTGTTGACTTAAAATCCCATGAATAGTACATAGATTTCTCAGAGATAATTATCACTGCTTAATTAAGTACTGGGACATTACATAGCTATATTAGTTTTTTTACCATATTTAATTTAGACATAATGAAACAGCTTTGTTATTTACAGGTAATTTGTATTTGATGGTATAGTGTTCCTCAGCCTGTCACATTTAATTTAGATGTATTTGATGCAGTTTTTCTTCTCAGTGTTACTTAATCCTTTGCCATTTATTTTGCATGCTGTTTCAAAAACTGCATGTTTTGGTGACAATAACACAAACTAGAAATAATACAGAAGCTTGAAGAAGCAAGTTCAAGCAAAAATATGGCAGTGACATGTAGTAAAGGAAAAAGAACTGCTGTTCTGATTTTACCATCAGCTTATCAAAGCAGAAGGGATGAAACCATTGACTCACAAGGAACTTGATACAGCTGTGTTAGAGACTGGTTTGATCGGCAGCAAGCACGAGGGTACACTGTACCCAGAATAATCTGTACTAAACTTGTTTATGCATTAGGAATGGAAGATTTTAGTGCATCCTCTGACATAATTCAAGTATTTGGAAGCTTGCCATACAAGGAGAAGAATAAGTGGGTTATGAATTGTCTGCAAGCAAATGTAATTAATTTTGAAGAATTCATAAAAGAAATCTTAAGTCCTGAGCAAATTAATGCTGATGGGACTAGTCTGTTGTGGAAGTGTCTCCCAATAGAATATTAGCATTACAGTCTGAATGTTGCACGCTTGTGCATAAATGAAGTAAGGAGAGAATTACGGATTTGTGTTCTGCCAGTGCTACTGGCTTGCGTAAAATTACGCTTTCTGTAGTTAGTGCTCCATATGTAGATGAAATTACAGAGGATCATTTTTGAAAATTTTAATGTAAACCAGTTACTGATTCATATTCTGCTCTCTTAAAATGTGGGGTTTGGGAGTGGAAATTTGAGTACAATGGGACAGTACAACAGTCATGTATAAAATTCAAGAGAACCTTGATTCGGTTAGGGAAAGAGTGTTTCTTCTTTTGTGGTGCTTGGCCCGTTTTCAGTCCGCAGCCTCCCCATTGTCAGGGTGTGAAGACAGTCGAGTTTTTACGAGGTGAGGATGTCACCACCACAGCCATGAAGCAATTTAGGGTAATTAAAGTTTGTATAAAGAAAGCTATACTAAAATTTGTATAGGTAAATGCTTGCCTGATACATTTCCTATTTATAAATGTCTGAACCAAGAAGATGCCTTACAACCATTCTCTTCAACATTGCTTTAGACGTGCCATTCAAATAGTTCAAGAAAACCAGGAGGGACTGGATCTGAATGGGATACATGAACTGATGGTGTATCCTGATTATGTTTAGTGCAGAAAAGTGTAAATATCATAGAGCAAATCACAGAAGCTCTGTTATGCCCTAGTAAGGAAGTTAGTCTGGAAGTAAATGTAGAGAAAGTGTTGAGTGTCATATCTGTTGATGTCTTGTCACCAGAATGCAGGACAAAATGATGACATAAAGATAGCTAATGCATTCTTTGAGAGTGTGACAAAGTTCAGTTCTTTGGGAATGAGAATAAGAAGTCAAAATTGCATTCACAAGGAAATTGAAGAGTAGGTTGATTCTGGGAGCAATTGCTACCATTCAGTTCAGAATCTTTTGTCTGCCCATCTGCTGTACAAAACCATACAGATTACAATATACAGAACTGTAGTTTGTGATTTTGTATGGGTATGAACAGGGTCAGCTCTAAATTTTTTGTTGCCAAGGCAAAGCCTAGGCTTTCTGCCCCTATCACCACAATCAACCTCATCACCTGCAACTGCACACGTAACAATATAAAATATTCATGACAACAGACTTCTTGTCACTTTTGTGAAGTGCAGTCATCAAAGTACCTTATGCCTACTTTCTGACATTTTCCCCCATATTTGGCCACCCTAGACAACTTCATAGGTTTCCTAGCGGGTTCAGCCAGCCCTGGGTGTGAAACTTGGCCTCTCCATGTAAGAGAAGAACACAGACTGAGGGTGTAGAGAACAGGGTGCTGAGGAGAACATTTTGACATAAGAGTGAGGCAGTCACACAGACTGGAGAATATACTATTATGAGGAATTCATCATTTGTACCTTTGCCAGGGACGATCAAGAAAAGGGGGACAGAAATGGATGGAATGTGTGTCATATGTTGCAGAGGTGTGAAATTAATATATAAATGTTGGTCAAAAACCTGAAAGGAAGAACCATCCTAGAAGACCTAGGGATAAATGGGAGAATAATACGAAAATCTATCTCAGAAAAATATGGAGGGCAGGATAGAAACTGGATTCGTTCAGCTTAAGATAGGTCTCGGTGAAAGGCTGAACAAGGCAATGGCTCTTCCTGTACCACAAAAAAAAAACAGTTCTCTGCGACTAGTTGAGCGACTCGTCTTCATGAAGTTAGGCAGTTTTGGGAATACGCTGTCATTTAGAAGTAGTAGGCATTATACCCGACTGAATAAAATAAATTGCCGGTAGTAATGACAGCTTCGAAGCGAGTAGACTACGACGGACCGAATGTTACATTGTGTTTTATTTTGTACGTGCTGTCCATGCAGATATCGGTCTCTACACTGCATTTGTGTGGCTATTAGGGTTAACATTCGCATAGGCTTGCCTTGTTACAGCAATTAACTTGTAAAATTAAAGTGCTGTAAAACAACGCTATAAACCGCGAGTAGGAAATAAAAAAACTCATGCGTAACGTCACCATGTTGGTAGTAATTTTGCATTTACAATTTTGGCAACAGTTGAGCATCTACTGCTGTCAGAAAGGTGCGAGCATTTTGTTTGTATGTTATTGCCGTGATTGTGATAATGCGTTGTGGAACTCGTGTTATTCATGATTAGCAGGGACGTAATCGCCAAGCCGTTAAGCAGTGTTTGAGAGCGGATGAACTAGTCGTTCCGTGGAATTCCCGTAATCGAAGGTAAAGTGAGTATAGTAGCCCATACTGCATGAAGGCAATTAGGAATTTGTAGCCATTTTCAGACACCTCGTTACCGGTATAAACGATTAGTGTGAAATATAGGGATGCATTTTGTTGCGAATAAGTTAAAACAGATACAGGAAACATTAGTGAATCAGGCAAGCCCAGACTGATTTCGCCGCTTCCTGTTGTTTCATTAACAAATAGTTATTCTTAATTGAGTTCAATCCAAGAACAAAGGGAGGTCGTTCGCAGGGATCAGAAATTCGCGAACTGTCGTGACGCTACGTATCTAATATGATTAAAGTGTGGTTTCAGATTGTGTATGTAGGCCTATCTGTAATAAAATACACGAGTTACACGATTGAGTCTATTGTTGTGTCACTTCCATCTGTCGCAGTTGTCATTCGTCATGTGATTGTACAAAGTTTCTTTTTGGCCCATAAGATGTATATGTTATATCGTACTCCCACATCCTACTTGTTACGGTCTATGGATGCATCTGTCTACCGCTTGCAGTACCTTTATTTAACAGGTTTTATTCAAGAATATACATGGGTGTAATGCTACCAAGAGCTTTTTTGTACATTGTGATTTAATGCTTAATTAACATGTATACACAGTGAATAAAATCCACAATAAATATAATGGTGTTACTGTAATACTGTTATGTGTTTAAAATTCAGGAGGCTTGGATGTGCGTTGTTAATGCTAAGATTGTGACAAAACTTCACACTGTTGAATGTAATTATATTTCCCTTGTGCAGGGTCAATGAGTGCTGAACTTAGGATCTGTCAGGTTTTACCTGATGTGTTGTAACTGAAAAGTATCATTGATGAGTGTTTCAGTTTTCTTTTGTTTTGCAACAAACCAGTATACTCACTATTTTGGTGTGGTGGGTTGTGATGTTTTATCATTAGGTGAGTGATTCAAAACGTTTTAAAGGATGTGTTCCTTCATGTTAAAGGGTGAAGAGGTCCAAGACCTCTTGACACTTACAGGTAATGCAATACATTCCTTCAAAATGTTGGGAACCAGTCACCCAACAATTCAGTGTTGCATCCCAGAAAACTGGGATTCTTTTATTAAGCTTCTGTAAAAACCTTAAAATTTGCACCATATACTCAGCATTATAGCTTAATGTCTCACTTCATATATGAAGTAGGACTGATTTAGTATCTTCTGTACAGCATGATCATATCTTGTTCTTCAGATTTTTCATTAATAATTACATGATTATCTGACTTCACAGTTGTAGTTGATATAGCATTATCAACTTTTGCCTGCCAGTGCAGTACAAAGTCTTCTCATATTTAAAGTTAAATGTCAGATGTTAACAATCTCTGCTATAAAAACAGTTCTTGCAGCTAATGTTGGATACTTTTGTAAGACAGTATTTCAATTTTGGAAGACTTTGGCCACTGGGAGATTGAGATGAATTTCTTCGCAAGATACTGTATGCTCTATTTGTGTTGAAGAAGTGACTGAAGTGCTACAAATACAGTTCTTCTTTGTTAGGAATGTGTTGTCTGAACAGAGGTTGTAGGAGGTCTTTGTTCTAAGTGTGATGTGAAATGTAATAATGTGTAGGCCAACTGTATTATGTCAAGCTTCTGTGTATTTTGAAACTTTGTCAGATAATAACTAAAGTAGATAATGTGCCATAGTTTTAGTCAGGCATTCTCAGCAAAATATTATTTAAAACTGTAGTGGAAGACAGTCCGGGTAGGCAAACATTTGTCTGACACATTTCCTATTAAGAATGGTTTGAAACAAGGAGATGCTTTATCACCATTGCTTTTCAAATTTGCTTTGGAATATGCCATTACGAGGGTTCAGCCAAACCAGGAGGGCATGAAATTAAATGGTACACATCAGCTTCTAGTTTATGCTGATTATGTTAATATATTGGGCGGAAGCATACATGCTATAAAGAAAAACACAGAAGCTTTAGTAGTCGCTATTAAGGAGATTGGTCTAGAAGTAAATGCTGAGAGTGCATGGTCATGTCTCGAGATCAGAATGCAGGACAAAATCACAACATAAAGGTAGATAATAAGTCGTTTGAAAGGGTGGAACAGTTCAAATATTTGGCAACAACCCTAACGAATCAAAATTCCATTCAGGAAGAAATTAAGAGCAGATTGAATTCGGGGAATGCTTGTTATCATTTGGTGCAGGATCTTCTGTCATCCAGTTTGCTATCCAAAAATACAAAAATTAAGGTATACAGAACTATAATTTTGCCTGTTGTTTTGTATGGGTGTGAAACTTGGTCTCTCAAACTGAGGGAGGAACATAGGCTGAGGGTGTTCGAGAATAGGGTGCTGAGGGGGATATTTGGGCCTAAGAGGGACGAGGTAATGGGAATGGAGAAGACTGCATAATGAGGAACTTAATGATCTGTACTCATCACCAAATATTATTCGGATGATCAAATCAAGAAGAATGAGGTGAGCAGGGCATGTAGCACGTATGGGGGAAGAGAGAGGTGCATACAGGATTTTGGTGGGGAGACCTGAGGGAAGGAGACCACTTGGAAGACCCAGGCATAGATGGGAGGATAATATTAAAATGGATCTTCAAGAAGTGGGAAGGGATGGCATGGCCTGGATTGATATGGCTGAGGATAGGGACAGGTGACGGGCTTTTGTGAATGCGGTAATGAACCTTTGAGTTCCATAAAACGTAGGGAATTTCTTGACTAGCTGAGGACCTGTTAGCTTCTCAAGAAGGACTCTGCTCCTTGGAGTTAGTTAGTAGTGAAAGACTCTGACCTGGGCATCCATAAATGGTCTGTTTCATAGAACACAGGTACAGAAATGCTTACATTAAACTTACCCATCTGTGTACCACATCTGCAAAACTACAAACGGCTGTGTTGAAATCTGGAATTATGGTTTGCACCGAGAGTTTGATCCATTTTAATTTTGGACCACATGAATCTAGTATAATGGTAACTTTGCATGAAGCCTAAATTTAGTTTCATTAAATTCTTCAAAAATTTTGTATCATACATACCAGAAGATGGTCATATGCATCCTTCAGTTGACATTAAGAAGATACATAACATTTAAGATGATGTCAGTCAGTTAATTCCAGTGCCAGATGGTTAAGCATGCTAGAGAAACATGATAGATGTTTCATACTACTTTATGTATCCTGAGTACCTGCACTAACCAGCTGTGTCCAGTATTACTACTATCACCACCATCATTACTACTACCACTCTTACATCTGATTGGATTATCTTTCAGATCACCAAAATAGAAACTGGAAGTGGAACGTGGAGGAATGACAAGTCCTTCACCCCAGTCATCACCTATGCCCCCTCCCCAGACTCCTTCTCCAATGGGACCTCCCCAGCAGTCTCCATCACCCATGCCATCACCATCAGGCATGCCACCACCACCACCACAGGCACCATCACCTATGGGTCCACCACAACATCACCCACATAGTCCTACAGGCTACACTCAGGGCCCATCTCCAGGAGTGATGCATATGAATGGACCATCAGGACCACCACAGCATGCAATGACTTCAGGCACACAAACATTCCAGCAGCACACCATGGGCATGGGTCACCCTCAGCCTGGACCTCAGGTAAGGGTATGATATTCAGATAGCATGTTAGTTATAGTGTCATACCAGCATTCTTATGCCCAGGGGTACACAAATCCCATGTGCCTGGTTTCCCAGGCAGCTAAGTTTTGTGCAGTGGTGCCTAATATTTTCAGCATAATTGAATTTTTTTTTTCATGTGCACAAAAATTTATATCAGTTTACATGAACCAAACAGAAATGCCAGATCACAGTGAGGTTCACAGTCACTCTAGAATTGTGGGTCCTGAGCATGTAACTTGGTTCCTTTCACCCTTCTGACACCTACAATTTGGAGATGGCTCCTACACTTTTGCAACATTTGTGAACTCCTGCTTATACCAGTAAATTAAGGTAGGACAACATGAGGTTTGGTCAGGAAGTTTCTGCACTGGCCACAAGATGGTGCGACTGCAGTTGGTACAGAATTTTTCTGTCATGTGGAGTTCTAGTAGAATTTGCACGAGTCATTTGCTGTTGATTTCAAAGTTCCAGCTTCATCATTGTGAAGTAATACCTTCGGAAGTGTGACTGTGTGTTGTGCCTCAGTGATCTCCATTCCTTCAGAAAATGGCAGACTGTAAAGTACAGTGTGTGTGCAACAAATTTTGCTTCAAATTGGGAAAAAGTGCTATATAAACCTTTGAGATGTTATAGAAACAAGCCACAGTCTTTTCAGTGGAAGAATCCATTATCTTCATGCCAGACCAGTTTGTTCTGATATGAAGTGCATGTTCATTGTTTTGTTTGACATGCGTGGAATTGTGCATCACAGATTCATTCCACAGGGCAAAGGGTGAACTAACATTTCTACACATATGTGTTAAGATGTCTACAGGAAGGTGTAAAGTGAAAGTGCCCTGGAAAATGGTGCACTGGAAATGCTTTCTGTACCATGACCCTGTTTCTACTCACTCTGCTTTGGCTGTGCAAGAATTTCAGGCTTGTAATGGCATGACTGTTGTTTCACATCCCCTCTACTCCCCAGATCTAGCACCCTGTGACTTCTTTTTTTTGTAAAACTCAAGCTGGTTCAGAAGGGAAGGAGTTCTTATGACATCAGTATAATGCAAGAACAGGTGCAGACTACACTTGAAGATTCTTGAACAGAGGACATAAGCAAATGATTCAACAGTGGTACAATTGCTGAGCTTACATTATCAAGTTACAAGTATACTGCTTTGAAGGGGATGGCATGGAATAATGTCAAAATGCTGTTATCGCTGTAAAAGAAATATTTTCCAGAAGGTTTCTGATCACATCTCGTAAACCCAAATATGAGCCAAAAGTGGACATCTTATGCAATTATCTTTTTGTTATGATATGTGAGACATTTATGTCCCTGTGTAACTTTCAGTGGTCATGGAAAGCCATTTTTAAATGCCCTGCATGTATTGGCATGGGTACACTCCTTGGTCATTATTGTAATTTTTACTACAATTCACATGTTGAATTGTCTTTCCAGCTGTATGGATTTTGTTACCATAGTTTACAGAAAATCACACAGATTGAGTCGTGATGTCGAGAACATTATGGTTTATCATGCATGCACTGCTGTGTTTGGTCGATGTGTTACCTTTATTTCTCACTGCTGAAGGAAAACATTTATTAGACCAGCCATTCTTAACCTGGGGTCCACAAGGGGTCCATGGATAGATTTCAGGGGGTCTGTGAACTTTGATGGGAAAAAATTGCAACTTTATTTTCACTAACCTCTGACTGAAATTTAGCTTTTCATTCAATAATGAATGTAGACAACAAAGTAATTTGTGGCCTCTAGATTCGAAAAATGTTTGTTAACTTCAATAAATCTCACTGCCTAAAATTATTATAGCCTAAGAAAGGGAAACCAGAATATGTTTGCTTTCACACTGAACTATCTTTTTAAGTAAATGAAATTTAATTTCAACTTGCCTGTCTTTTAAATTTATTTATTGTCTTGTTATTGATTTAATGGATTAATAAAGAAGCACGTGTATTACCATATTATGTGTTTGTTATTTTTTTAATATTTGAAAACTGTATTCGAGCATTATTGATTTCCTTTTTAATACAGTCTATAATATAGATTGTAATACATGGATATAGATTCTACATTTATGCACTTTATTTTATGCATTTAAATATGTTTTTCTGAGAAGGGGTCCATAGGTTTCACCAGACTGTCAAAGGGGGTCCATGGCACAAAAAGGGATAAGAAGCCCTGCATTAGACTATAATCTTCTGGATTATAGTGTTCTAGGATATGATGCAGTGTTGACTGGTAATTTGTTACTGACATTTTGGAGAAGTTTGCTGCCTCCATTTTCAGGATAGTCTTCTTCAACTATTTGCTTCTGATACATGGTTGAAAATAAAGTTCTGTGACTGGTGCTGTCATGCAAGTGTGGTTTGGCTTATAAACCAGTTGTAGCCTGTTTCTGTTAGTTCATGTTATGACAGCCAGGGATTAGTGAAAAGAATGTTCTGGCTCAGTCAGTTCATCTATAGCAGCCATGCAAGTATGTTATGTTTTGTCATCATGGCGCAGCAAGCGAACCTCAAGTTTTATTTCAGGCATGGGAAAACAGGTACAGAAAGGCACAAAGTGCTTAAAACCGTTTATGCAAATGAAGCGGTATTGTATATGCATATCTTCAGATGGTTTAAAAGACTAGGTTGCAACATGAGGACCTTGAAGATGATCCAGGGATTGGGCAGCTGTCAACTGTTTTAAATCTGGGAACTGTTGCAAAAGATAGCGAAGTGATAGCCAGAGAACATCAAGTGATACTAAAATTGATGGAGGATCAACTGCACATTAAGTGGGAGACAGTTCATCAGATTATTCATGAAGGTTCTGGGAAAGAGGAAGATCTGTGTGAAGTTTGTTCCACACAGCCATATGGATGAGCAAAAGGAGCACAGAGTTATGGCTGGTGAAAAATTTATTGTGGCCTGGTGGATATCAGCCACCCACCTTATTCACCTAACCTCATCCCAGCCAACATTTTTACTACTACTGCAAGTAAAAATCACCTTTAAGGAAAGAAGATTTCATGATGCTGATGACATCAAGAACATAGCCACAGAAATAAGTGCATTTCCTTTGGATGCCTTTAGTGACTGCTATGCAACTTTGAGAAAGATGTGACAAGTGTGTTCTAGTGTTGGGGAGCTAGTGTGCATTGACAGTGGTGTGAGTTCAGTCCTTCCCAATGTAAAGTTCACCATACATGCATTCAGGGTGTGTGCCTTTGATGGGCAATATGGCAAACACTTTTGGACTGTGTTAGACTCTGCAGTTTCTAGTCTTGGTCATGAACATTGGTCATACATCACATTTGCTGGAACTTGTGAAAAATGGTACCCTGTCTTGTGGTCATGTATGCTGCTGAATGCTGCTGTGCTTGGGTGGTGATGGTTGGGAAACTGATGTCTGTATTGTGCCACGTTTCTGCCAGAAGAATGCCAAAGTAATGAAACATGAAACAGACTGCTTGAAAGTAATTTGCAGTAATTTTGGGTAGGGGAAAATTACTTGTTGAAAGGATAGAAACTTGAAATGAAACCTGAGCACACCACTACACTCCCTAAAGCTGGAGAGTGACATGTCTGTAGAAACATACAAATTTACTTCCACCGAAGAAGTTCAAAATTTTTCTGATGAGACACAGCAAGTGTCTTCTGGAATTCTGTGTTGGTCACCCACTTTAAACTTGTGAATGGTATAATGGTGACAGCAGATTAAAACACTGTATTGAAAAAAATGTGTGAGAATGCTGGTTGCTGGTCATACTTCCATCCTCATTTTTGTAATTTTCAAGATAAAAAATGCTTCATACAAAACTTGTAGGCAAATTCATTGTGAATGATTGACAATTGCATCATCAAAGATTCAGTTCTATTGAATTCTGAATGTAGCAACATTTGTTAAAGACTGTATGAAATCAGCTTTAACCTGAAGAATTGTCTCCATTTTTGTTCCCAAAACAATTGTGTGATTTATTAATAATAATTTAAAATATGCACACTGTACATAAGTCATTGTTTTATTATATTTCAAACTAGCAGCAAAGATATAATCCCAAATTTTGTAAATATAACGTAACATATTATGACACAGTGTTTCCTATCCTAGGCATTTTTGGTGTCTTTGTCTAAACATGGTGGTTGTTGTTCCATTGTGATGGCGATGATGATGTGTCAGCTTTGTTGAACAAGTTGACAAGCTCCTTGGCTAACTTCTTTGTTCCACAAGCCAGTATCCTGTGTGACATCATGTCAAATGGCCCGCCTGAAGTAGAAGGATGAAAGTTTTATTAATGTGTTTTGCACTGAATGTCACAGATTTAGGAAGCACTGTGTTGGGGGATGCAATGCAAAGCAAATGCAATTCGTGAAGAATACTGTCTTGTGGGATGTAATGCCATGTGGTCTTGTGTCACATCCCTTAAGACAGTATTGTTCACAGTCATCACTGTGAGAACCTAAGATGTCAGTCATAGTGTTATAGTAGTGCATCCTGTCGTTTATTTGCTTTTAAAATAATGCTGCTTGTACGTTTTCTTCTCAGTACATTTCATATTCCAGGTTCGTAGGCGTATTAGCATGTTGGTAATAAGAGGAGTCAGAGATTGGATAGTCAGTGAATTTAATATAAATAATAATTATAACTGATGTTTATGGCACTATGGACTAATATTTTATAAACCTCTCAGTGTTTCTGCCAATTTAGGAGGGAAATAAAATCAGCATAGAGCATTTATTGAGGGGCAGTGAATATACAAAAGTTTGTTGGTTCTGCCTCAGCCAAGGTTTTTGACTCTAGATTATCAGACACAGAAACTGTAAGGGCTATGCCACTAGCATGAAAATTGCTAACCCTGAAAGCAAACATGTAAATATGAGTGAATGTGAACACAGGAATTGTGTGTTGGGGCCACCTGTAAAGTTAATTTTAAGTGATAGGTGTACAGAAACGTTTCCCTTATTTGATTGTATATTGTATATAGTTTTGTAGGACAAGTAGCATGTATGGGAAGATGAGAAATGTTTACAGGATTTTAGTTTAAAAATTGGAAAGTTAAAGATTACTAGTAAGATCTAGTTGTAGATGAAAGAATACAGCTTTCCCCCACCCCCTCAGTATATCAGACTATAGAGTGTCAAATGTTAGGCGGATGGATGCATGATGAAATGGAAAGCATATGGAATGAACCGGTCATGACTTAATTGAGGTACCATCCCAGCATTTGCCTGGAAGACAGGTAAACCACAAAACACGAGTCAGGGTAGTTGGTGTCCCAGCCAAGATTCGAACCAGACACTTCTCAAATACAAGTCTTTTGGTGTTACTACCACCAGCCTATTTAGGGAAGGGTAATATTAAAATGATCATAAAGAACTAGGTTATGTGTGTGTGAATTGGATTCATCTAGCTCAGAACAGTATCCTGAGGAAAGTTTATGTGACCTTTAATGTTTTTTAAAAGTGGTAATTTTTTGACTACCTGAATAACCATCAACTTCTGAAGAAGAGGACTTTTAAGTTAAATTACTTAGTGTTTCTTAACTAAAAACCCTCTGGTAACAGAACCCAAAAAAATGGTCAGTACCACTAATACCAAAATCAGTTACTAGAAATTATCTTGAACTGGCCCCTTACATCTGTTCTTCATCTGTTGATTCTCAGTTGGGCTTATAATCAAAATTCTCTATACTTTTTTGTTCCCCACATTTTCCTCACATGTAATCCCCATGGTAATCTACATTACACTATCTTGTCAGTTCTGAGTCACCTGCATGACTCAGAAGGCTCCTCATTATGCTTTCATATCATAAATTGTTAATTTAATGCCTGCCATTTAAGCAGAAATATTTTCCATAGTACTTTCTCTGAAAGACTTGTAATTACTGTTCTCTCCCCTCCCCCCCTCAAAGGCACCACATTTCCACCATACAAAGATTTACAAAATTATTTTTTTGATGTATGTGTGTCTTTATTTTAATGTTTCAGAAAGTAGGCATGTTGTGTGGCATGAAGTTCTCGAATTAACAGCAGGTATTTCCAGAAACTTGGTTGTGCACCTAATTTAATCATGAATATTTGTTACTGATCCCACGAACTTCAGTTGTAACTCTATTTGTGAAAAGAAGTTAGACCTCTTGAGAAAATACCTGTCGAGTCCATAACAATGCCTCCAGCTTCTGTAACAATTAATGCTCCAGCTGCCACATCCCAACACTGAAGTCCATCTATGTGGTATACTTCAGCCACTCCCATTGCAACATGACACAGTGCAAGAGCTGCTGACCCCAGTACACGGATGCTGTGAAACATGCACGTATTATACCATTCAGTAGTGCCCTGTTTATCAACTGATGGTCTACAGAGTGCTGTTTAATATGGACCAGTCTACAGATTTTGGTACCATTATATTTTGTTACTCTTCTGCAGCTAATGGCTCTATCAATTTTTTTATTTTGTTTTAGGAACTGAAAGTTTACATTGTTTGTGAGTACATTTTGCAGAGAGTCTTCTGACAATACAGGAGATCTCTCACAACTTAAATTATTATATGTGCCCTCTTGGTGATTTTATAGTGCTTATCTGATTTATGGACTATACTTTATGCTATACAGAATGGTACAGACAGGGGCCTGGTCTTCAGAAAACCTGCTTGTGTAATGGGATCCATTTTGATTTGTCAGTGACAATATAAATTTCACAACTTTTTTACAAATTAAATGCCAAGAATTGTAGTTTACTTACCCATGTGCTGCTGAGATGCATGCTTCTGTCCTTTTCATGATGCGGTCCCTCAGACTTGGGATACATGCAAAAGATGACTCCAAGTACACAAGTGACTTGCACAGTTCTGAAAACAGACTGCATGAATTACCACTGCTCACTGTGCTAGCTGCATGAGGGAGTAACTCAACACTGTGTAACATATGCACCTGATAGATTGACTTTTGAAATAAACTAAACTGTATCGTTGTACGTTTGATATTTAACATATCCATTTTGTTTGTATTATTTCTGTATGGCCAGTGCTTTATTCATCAAAGTGTAACCCGAAACATGGAGGATATGTACATGGCGTTCTTCCAGCACATTTCCTCCCTTGTCACAAGCTGTAAGACATGAAATGAGTGTATTGTGCATAAATATTTGTTTAATTTTACTGCGTGACCTTCATCCGAAACTTTTTCTGTGATAATTATTTAGTGAGTTACATTTGAGATGCATGCAGAAATAAATGTAAGTGTTCATGTAAAGACTTTAAATAGAATTGAAATGTCTTGACAAATTTTAGTAAAATTTGGCAATATTAAATTTTTTGAAAATTTATTAAGCAGATTTTGAGTTATTGCATGATGATATACAGGCAAGCAGGCAGTTATGGCAAAATATGGTCATTTCTGCAACTATTTGCTGTGAATATGTCAGAAACTGTTTTAAGATTTTCTGATCTGGTACATGTACTGGTGATGGATTTGCATTATATTCTGTTTTGCAAGCATACTGCCAGCTGCTCACATAATATACAGGACGGTTTTTGACTTGATGTCATAACTTCAGAATTTTATTCCTGAGTGCATTTCCTGTCAGAATGTCATACAAACATATACCTGATTTTCAGCAATTATGTGTTTATCATTACTTGAATGTTGAAAAAATAATAAGCAAATGAGTCATTTACATAAAGTTTGTGTTGTTGAATTTACAATAAATGTTCAAAATAATGACCCTTGGCATCAGCACACTTGCTGACATGTCTGTGAATCAAGTGTGTAGCTCGCATCGTATCATTAGGATTGTCCTTTACACGCATTGCAGCACGCAGAATGTAACAAAAGTGGGCCTTGTGCTTTAACATCTTGCTAGCACACCAGATCTTTCACGTGCCCCCACAGGTAAAATGTAGGGGGTTGCAGTCTGTAGACATGAACTGCCAAAATTATGGAACACCATGACTGATCTATCAACCAGAGAAGTGATGATGTAGATATATTTTCACTGCACAGCTAAATTGTGGATGCATTCTGTCATGTTGCAATTACAAATACAGTCTTTACAAAAGTAAAAGGTAAAGTTAACTTTGTCGATGCTAGGAAGGCATGTAGGGGAGTAGAGGTGGTAGCTCCACTCATTCTTAACCTTGGCACTACTAGATGGAGGTGAGTGGTTAACTTCACGCCCCAGCGGCTTTACCCCAGGGAAAGAACCCTGGTACCCATTGAATAGGTGGCTGGGTGGGCCCCAGAACCAGTCTGAACATTTTGGAACAAAAAATGAAAAATCTTTTGCCTCTACCGGGAGTCAAACCCCGGACTGTCTAGCCCTTTGCCTAGTCACTATACCGCCTACACTACCCCAGCTCCTTATGTTTACAAAGGTACATTTGTTAATAGGTGCAGCTGTTAATTGTAGCTGTCACCTGTAACCCCTGGAGAATTAGACCTATGTTTATATGATATTTCTGACAGGGAATAACTTGATTAAGATCCTGAAGTTAAGGCATAAAGTTGTGTATCACCCTGTACATAAAATATTGATGTGTATTATTGAAAAGCCTCCATATATTTTATTTAAAGTACTCAATACTATCTAGCTGAGAGTGATCAGATGGGCAGTGGACATAACCGTTACTTACGATCAACATTTGAGGTCCGTATCACTTTGTTGTTGAGATAAGCACCATGGCCCTTGATTGCAGTGAACATCTGATCCAGAATTGGATTGTATACGATACCAATCATTACCTCCTTCTCTATGCTCAGAGCAATAGAGATGCATGTGTGATGGAAACCATGTACAAAATTTGTTGTTCCGTCTATCGGGTCAATGATCCAAGTGGGTTCACTTGTCAGCACTGGTGTTGTTTTCTGTTCAGAGTTGGTTTCTTCAGCAATGAATCTGAAAATGTTCATACATTAGAAATTATGCTATAATAGTTGTAGTGTCTGTGTAGCATTTCTGAGCCCATTCAAATTCCAAATTGAAGTCCACAGATTTACAAATGTCACAAACTGATACCTTCATTGTCGTCTTATTCTTTACTGATGTATCTGATCTGTTGCCGCTAATTGTTTGGTCTGCAAGCATTGCTCTATCCAAATATATTTATTGTCCTCCATAACATCACATGGTTGTTGTTTGTGATGTAGCTTTATTTCATTTAATAATTCACATTTTCTGCAGCTTGTTGTTCCTGGTTTTTGGCACACTGTTGGTCTTATAGTCTATTCCCTTTTGGTTAATTTATGTGTGACATCAAACACCACCACCAATTCTACAACTACCACAATCCACCATCACCATTGCTGCTGTTTAAGGAATATTTTTGATTGTATAATTTTTATTTTTAACATATTAAGGGTAACTAGAGAATATCCACATGATTGTTGAAGATTTTGTTATGCAACGATGTACTTACTTGTGTGATGGGAACTTTTCTGAAATTTGCGTTACAAGAACTTCCTCTACCCTTTTGTCATATTGTGTTACAAGGTCCCATGAACCGAGCTTTGTGTTAACATGCTTGGTCCTTGCAATGCCATCCTTTATGATCTGCAGATAAAAATGTAATATCATGTCTTTGATTATTATGCATTGACCACTTACCGAAGTAAAAATACATTCCCATCCACACAGCCAGGTGTGCACAACTTTTCCAAAAAAAATCTAGAAGCCACCAAAACTTTCTGGATAACTTCCATAACTTATAACGCACACATATTAGGCACCTTTGTAAAACATTTAGTTGCTCAGGTGCCAGGTCACCTGGGATTTGTCCACCCCTACCCAGAACCTTTATAAAAGTATTTTGTGACAGTCCATGAAGAGTGTAACTCCTTGATTGCCAGATTATTTTAAGTGTTCAGTTCTGGCAGTGATCTTTATCACTTTAAATTGGAAAGATATCAAATATTTGAGATTTTGGGGTTTCTTTATTTTAAAATGGAACATGTTTTTGTCAAGGAATTTATTGGAAATTTAACTCTCTTCGCGGTAATGCAGCGAACAAATACTAAAATGTAAGAAAAATAACAATGTAACTTTCCAATTTCTGGCATTCATTTTCCTGCTTTACACAGCAACCTGATAGAGCAACGTCTATGATCTGACATTGACTCCAAATTCTCAGTTCTTGCCACACAGAGAACAAATTGTCTCCATTACAAATACCAGTTTATTGTTGCTATTAGGAAATAATTGCTGTGTTTATTTTGAGAATCGTACCAAACCCATAAATATACGCCAGTGGATCAAATGCAGAGATTTTTAATGTGAAACCAGGTGGGACCTATAGTAATCACTGTGCTTTAGTGCAGGCCTGTCAAAATCGTTGGTGCATGCTTGATAAGGTATTTGAGTTTGGGCCGGCGTAGAAGACCAAGGGACGTTCCGATTCCTGACAGGGGCAAGAGATTTATGTCTCTTGTTCACATCTTCCAGAGCGCCTCTGCGGCCCACCCAGCGTCCTATGTAGTCTCTGGGTACCAGGTACGTTTTTCCCGCGATTACAGCGGCTGGGATATGCAGCAGACCACGCTCTTCCGCTACGTACCGAGGTTAACAATTAGTGGAGCTACACCTGGATTTCCCCCTATGTCCTTATGCCGTACGCTGTAACAACTTTACCATTCGTTGCTTGTTTTCTGTCTATGCATAGGTGACATTTTCTATTACCATACAAAATAAACAGTTGTCAAATATTTTAGTTTTTCAACTAATCCATATTGCAGATGTGTGTTGAAAAGTTTATAACTGCTCTAAAGGTCGCTGTCCTGACTAGTTAATGCTCTCCATCACCCAACATTCAGTTTCCTTAAGATCAGTTTAATAAAGATCTAAAAATAAAATTAACGAATTTGGCTTTTACGTGTTTTTAATGAATGCGAAACTTGGTCTTTAAACGTAAGAAATAAATTTCATCTCCCACATATGTGGTTCTTGTCCCTTCCACGTCATCCCCCTGTATATCATCATCCTGTCAACATTAAGTAAAGAATACAAATTGTGAAGCTCCTCGTTACGTAATATCTACCATCTTCTTTTTTGGAATGTTTAACGGCCCCTATGCTCCTTACAACCATTGAACAATCAGACGCATTTCGATGCGTAAATTCGCGTCATTCTTTGTGATCGTCTGTGTTACCTGATGAACATACATTTGGCATTTTGTTAATTTCATTATTGGCTCTACGCCTTTAATGTCTTTGTCGTTGTCAGGTTTTTTTTGAAATTGAAATTTAAAACTTAGTATTACAGTTGGGTTGTACTGGCCGTGTTAATTATGAGTAACACGTACACTACATAGCCAAACAATAAGGTAAGCAATCCCATTACAGGCCTGGACAGGCCCTTAGGGTTCCAGGAGGTTGAGGCTCCCAGATTTCTAGACAATCGGCACATGGAGGTGGTAAGGTTGTCAGCCCTACGCACCGGCCGCCTCTACCCCCCAGGAAATATTCCTGGTACTCCTTTCTGTTAGAGACTACTTATTAAAATAGTAAAAGTTGTGTCGTGCTACATACATGTTAATTAGGGTAACTTTGATGTCACTGAGGATGACGTGAATTCGGCGTCGAAACGCGCGTGGCTGATGATTGATTGTAAGGTGTAGAAAGGCTCTGGACATAACCGGTAGACTTGTTTTCATCAACGGCATACGGCATGCAGAGGCTAAGTGTTCTTTCTTAAGCCGGCGCGTTCTCACCACCACGTTTTCACGTTCCCTCGATCAGTGTTTATCTATTAGGGCAATGGTTGTCAACCTTTTCGTTATCGTGACACATTTGGAATATTCGTTTCTTTTTTTCACGCCACACTAAACTAACTAACTCCATGGAGCAGAGTCCTTCTTGAGAAGCTAACAGGTCCTCAGCTAGTCAAGAAATTCCCCGCGTTTTATGGAACCCGAAGGTTCATTACCGCACTCACAAGAGCCCGCCACCTGTCCCTATCCTGAGCCATATCAATCCAGTCCATGCCCCCCCATCCCACTTCTTGAAGATCCATTTTAATATTATCCTCCCATCTACGCCTGGGTCTTCCAAGTGGTCTTCTTCCCTCAGGTCTCCCCACCAAAACTTACATTGTTCAGATTATCTACATTACTTTGGTTTGGATTCTGTAATTGTTACAAATTTATTCATGATAAGAGTACACTTATTTTTTGAAGTATAATTTGTTGTATGAACGTAGTCGTACAGCAGCAAGATGACGTTTTAGTGCAAATATTAATTTAAAAAGCATACGTAAATGCAGTGGTTTTCACACTTCGTGTAATGATGGCTCCTGAGCTTAGCAAAGGCGGACAAAAAAGTTCTCCCTGTCCATATCATGAAGGCATGTAGGGGAAGTAGAGGTATAGCTCCAGTCGTTCTTAACCTGGACACTAGGTGGAGGTGAGTAGTCAACTTCACTCCTCGGTCACTTTACCTCGGAGGAAGAATCCCGGGATCCATTGAATAAGAGGCTGGGTGGGCCCCAGAACCAGTATGGACGTTCTGGAGAAGAGAAAAATCTCATGCCCCTGCCAGGATTCGAACCCGGAATCATTAGTGTAGCTTAGTGGCTATACTGACTTCGCTATCCGGGCTTCCTCAGTTTAGTAACGACTTTATCGAATCCCCACCCCCTTCTTAACTTTTTGTGTAAGCGTGTGTATAGCAAGCAGCACCTTCATCGGTTTTTATTTTTAAAATTTGAGTTTAAATGTTTAGTGTTATATAATCATTCTGTGTTCAAAGCCTTGCGTCACCCTTGGCAAAAGTTCATGGTACACCCGTGTGCAGCAACACACTGACTGAGAACCACTGTGTTGGGGTGATGACCACATTTTACGCTTATTTAAAATAGGTGAAATTGAATGCGCTTTTGTAAACTTTATTTGTTAGATTTTTAGATAGGTTATGGGGAAAATAGTTTTGCAAATTCCATAAAGTGGTTGCAGCTTCCGAACATTTGTGAGCAGTGTCGCATCACTGAATATGAATCTCAGTAGGCAAATAGGGTCAGGAGTGGCAGAAATACGTCACTTCAAGTCTACACAATTCGGAGCGGGTAGTATATATTTATGCAGTTAGAAAACGAAAACGCTGTGGAGCCAGCAAAACCAGTCATGGAATAATTAACTCTTAAGCATGTGAATTAGCAAAACCAATTTATAATTTTGGAAGTCATGGAGGTACAGAGGTTTGTCAGCATTGTAAACATGGAGATTTGTCTGTATTATGAGAAATCTTAAGCGTTTCGTGTGCGCAGATTTATATTAAGTGAATGAAACCTACACATGGTAATACTTGTCTCATATAAATGTCCGACAGAAGGATTTGGAAGACATGCCTACTTAAAAGTTCAGTTTTAAATGTAAAGTCCAAACGGTAGTGGGCCGCTCGTGTAATACAAACGCCATATTTCAAATTTTGTCAAAACGTGTCAGAAGATCTATGTAGAAGTTGATTTGTGCTCTTAAGTAAAGTAACCCTTAAAATAATAACGAAAATCACAATGACTGTACAAATTTAATGTAGTTTGTCATCACCAGTTCGTCAAAAATCGGTCAAGTAGCTTGGACCCTGTTACTTTATGGACTATGTTTTATTTTATTTTTTAAATGTACGGAGAATATGACGTTGAAATAAAGACAGAAAGCAAACCATACACGAAATGTGGACACGATAGGTTAGCTGAGTCAAACACCTTTTACTGCTGTTACTTTGAAAAATGGAAAAATGTGTGGAAGTCTGAAGGCCTCACCTCTCCTGCTTCTCGGGTTATTCCGAGGACGGCTTCGTAGTACTGGTAGACGCTGTGTTTCATTTTCTTGTGTATCTCTGAACCCCTGATTCTGAAGACTGCTTGCTCAAGCTCGAGCCATCAGCTAGATATCCTGTGGAAAGGCCCCCCCCCCCCCCACGTCTCTACGGTAAATCGCTTATCAGGCGGTCACAAACTTTACGAATGGCTTGTAACTTTCCTTGCGTATTGCTACCAGGGACGCACCCAAGGGGGGAGGGTTGCGGGGCTGCAGCCCTCCCAAACCCACCAAACCGATATTTAAAAAACACAGATTTTGTAGATATTATGATATCAAACGTTTTACGTGATTTACCCTTTAGCCGAAATCAGCCACTGAAATCAGGTGATGACTAGTACATTAGAATTTTGAAAAACAAATTAATAAAATAAAAAAAAAGAAGATAAGATACTGATTGAGTGATGGAATATGTGGTTATATTCGTATGTGTATAAATGCAGTTGCAGACAGTTTTATTGTTATACTTACGCAATGATTCTTATAACATAATTTCTAAAATCAAACAAATTATATACAGCCTCAGGGTCAGCCCCCCCCCCCTCCCCAATAAAAAATTCTGAGTGTGCACCTGATTGCTACAGATGCTTGTAATTTTAGATAGCCACAGAGTACGTACCAAAAACATTTTTGGTATACATGTATAAGATGCGCGATAACAGCTGACGTTCCTGATTTCACAACCCGCGTTGTGGGATCTGTGAAAGTTAGGAATATTTGCAGTCGCTTTTCGCTGTTGCACCACCTGTTTTGTTACAGATTGTTTATCACACCTCATGTCTTGGTTTTATGTCAGTTTGTAGCAGTGGCGAATCCTTATACGGAGGTCAGGTCTAGCGGAAGGGTATACAATGCCGCATTGTATACCCTTCCGCTAGACCTGACCTCCGGATCAGGATTCGCCACTGGTCTGTAGCTCACTTTTAACAATTACCAACATTGTGTTTTTAATTATTTGACAAATATTACAAGCTCAGCTATGCGTTCAGTGCGCTGGACGGAGGAAGGGGTAGATTACTATCCGTAGACTTTCCTGAAGTTGGAAGCAGCAAACTCCTCCGAAACTGTGGTGCCTATATAACATTCTACACTTGATTTCAGGCTTCAGCCGCGATGTTGATGAGATCTGCGCTCTTCTGGGATATTACGCGGCGTCGTGTGGTAATTGTTTACCGACGTTTCGGGAGAACGTATCGGTTCCATTTTCACGGGTCAAGAGTCCAAGTAGGAAATAAAGAAAGCCAGCAACCTATAACATAGATACGTTGTCCCGAAACGTCGGTAAACACCACACGACGCCGCGTAATATTCCAGAAGAGCGCAGACCTCAACATTCTACACGTCATCATATCCCAGATGACTGAAATCTTCTGTTAATTCTGTGCAGTTTCAGTAGATATCGTGCGTGTGAAATGTACTTGGACTCATCTGATGATCTTGATTTCAGGCTTCCGCCGCGATGTTGATGAAATCTGTGGTCTTCTGGGTCGATTCCTAGTAGGAAAGTCTTCCCTTTCCTACTAGGAATCTTGACCCGTGAAGATGGGACCGACACGTTATCCCGAAACGTCGATAAATAATTACCACACGACGCCGTGTAATTACCCAGAAGACCACAGATTTCATCATCTGATGATGACCTCTTGAAGGTCAAAACATGTAGTTGCTAATGCGAAATTTGAGGTTATCAGCGGTGTTGCTAAAGATTTAATTTTTTTGGGTTGTTGGGCCGTGTAGAATGGTAAATAGTTACCAGCATTTCGAAGGACGTTTTTATGTGCTTCGCCCTGAAGATGGAGGTACTGCTGTTCTTCGAAACGTTCGTAACTATTTAGACGACACGTTGTAACATCCCAGAAGACGTGGATCTTCATGTAGTGGCTAAGATTATGTTATAAAAAGACGTTTTCTGTGATGTTCATATGACGGGTGTTAAGAATTAGGTAATAATAAATCAAACAGGTTTCACTAATGCAAAACAAAAGTAAACAAGTATTTTTTTTTCATTCCGTGCATTGTAACTCGATATTTTGTAATATTAACATTAATATTACAAAGTAAACAAGAATTGTTACGCTTCGTGTACCTTTCCTAACATATTTATTCAACATTCAAGAACGGTCTTCCGAACACGAGAGAATATCGCCGAACATGAACAGTGGTTTTCCGAACATATGCGAAGATTACCGAAGTATCTTATTCTCGATAATTATTAAACGAAACTTCCTGCCGCCTGAATGTATTTGTCTCCTTGTAAAAGGTAACGTTCGCCCTACATCAGGCCATGAAGGCCTCGAAGGGGAGTAGAGGTGTAACTACTCTTTCTGTAACCTCGGCACTAGATGGGGGTGGGTGGTCAACGCCACGCCCCGGCCGCTTTACCCCCGAGAAAGAGACCCGGTACCCATTGTACAGGAGGCTGGGTGGGCCCCAGGGCCGGTCTGGACGGGTGCTGAAAATCTCGCCCCCACCGGGATTCGATCCCCGGACCCTCCAGCCCGTAGCGAGTCGCTATACCAACTGAGCTATTCCGGCCCATTTGTCTCCTTGTATATACATATATATTTACTAGAACATAATTTTACATGTGAGCATAAATAATGTTTTGCGCTGTTGAGCTTGTTGCAATAAACGAGCACGTCCTTTTGCCGAACGCGCTTAATAGGCACGCAAATTGCTGTATCGTTATCGTGCGTGGTTTTCAGCTGAAACTTACACTTAGTATCACTCAACAATGCACGGTGAACACAACGTAAAATTTGCACCAAGTTTATTCTGCTCATTGTTCAGCACTTCCACTTTCGGTCTGGTTTCTTCCCCGTTTTAAACTCTATTTCGGTATTTTTTTTTACATGAGCAGTGAGCCATGTTGTTTCATTGTATCTTATTTGGTGTGTGTTCTTGCACATTGACAGACAGGAAACGACGAAACTTTGACCGCCGGTCTGTGAATAAAAGAAGACGGGGAACAACCAATTAAGTGCCTTCAAATTAGCACAGTCGAAAAATTTGTCATAAACTTGTCAAACTCCGAAAAATTTTTGAAATCGTAGTTGTAAAATGTCAGAAAGACGGCAGAAAAGTGGGAAACACGAAATTGTGTAGACGAGTAACAGGTCTTATCTCAGTTGCAAGTGGAGGAGGGAGACCGGAGCATTATGTGGGAGTGGCTACTAAATGCCTTGAAAATTTTCCTCAGAGCGTAAACATTTCCACTGAGAGACAAGTGTAGAGGTTACAGGTTAGGGGTGACACAGGATGTGAGGTTGTTTAATGGTGGTATTTCTCGGATGGTGTTTGTTGATTTGTGCGTTATTTCTGGACTGTATCATGTACAGAGCATTGTGCCAAATGAGATGAGCACATGATAATGTACTGTAAACCTAATTAAAGTAGGAGTCGGTAGTGTCATATTTCGGGGTACCGTTCTTGTATTCTTTCGAGGGACATCACGAGAACTGCCAGTCAGGAGAGCCATTGCCGTACTCGAGAGTCGAATGAGGTACACCCAGCGTAGTAAAGGAATCGTATCGCCTAGAGCATGGGTATTCAACCCGCGGCCCGCCAGTTTGTATTATGCGGCCCGCAGCCACATTTGTAAATAATGTGTGTACTATAAAAATTACACAAAAATTTAGGTGGCTAGGTGTACCACGTACTGATATGTTTTACTTGCGGCCCTCGAACCAGCCCACTATAACGGTTGTGGCCCTTTGCCATAAAAAGGCTGGATTCCCATGATCTAGAAGGTACGTTGTGTTGCTGTGATGTTTGGATTGTTCTGTAGCAAAAAAGAAAGGTGTTAAGTGTGTCGGGTCTTGAATTTGTAAAGATGTTGATGTAAAAAGATGCCCTGCAAACTTGCATGGCATTCGATTTTGTTAGTAGTCTTTGTACCGAAGACAGACGCGTAAGCAGCGTATACATAATAGAAATCATTGTTGAGGGGTTGGGGCCTCTTTCCTCTTCTCGGCTGTGATAACCTCTTTTCCGTTGTAGGTGGTTCCTATCCGTACAAATTCGAAAACACTGCTTTCTTTACCGCTCAGCTGCTATGTCGATGGCGTTATTTAAAATGTGATAAAATGTAAAAGTTTTCCTTGTGCTTGATTAAGCACCACCCATTAAAGCATACTGGGGAATGGAGGTATGTATCCACGAATTCCTAACCTCGGCACTGATTGGAGGTGAATGGTCAGCTTCACTTCCCGGCCACTTTACCCCCTGGGAAAGAGCTCCCGGTACCCACTGAATAGGAAGCTGAATGGGTGCCAGAGTCGGTCTGGACTCTGGAGAAGAGAAAAGTTTTTGCGGTTGCCCAGTCTCGTCAAAATGAGGTGTGAAAGCCTTTGCCGTCATATTTTAATGCTGCGTGTAGTTGATACGTTCAAATTGTGTTGGCTTATAACTTGTGCACTTTAGGCTGTGTTGTTTTCTTTTGCCGTCCTGGTGAAAGGAATACTTCTAAACTGAAATATAAGAATATTCCGTAGTTTTGATCGTATCCACTGAAGGATGCAAACGTTATTTCGGTATTCGTGCTGCAACATGCTTGAATGAAATTGTGTTGTCGCGTCATGTGTTGTCACAAAACAGTATTTCAGAATACTGGACCTAATTCTCAATTTCCAGTAAATTTGTGATGAGAAATAAGGAAACGTTCCTGACCATAATCTGAGGTGCGCTACAGAAAACTACTTAGCTGTTAATTTCCATTCATCCATCCATGTATGGCGCTACAGCTCCTTCTGGGCCCTGGGGCCCCTCGAAAGGCGCCTCCATTCTTCTCTATCTCCAGCTCGTCTCCATCCTCGTTTTCCTAGGATCTGTAATGCATCCCTTTGGAGGACGTCCTGTCATCTTGTTCTTGGTTTTCCTACTGATCTTGTGTTGTGGAATTTCCCTTTTTTTTGGGGGGGGGGCGGGGATTCTTTCTGTTTCCATTCTTATGATGTTACCAGCCCATCCTAGTCATCAGATTTTAATATTATCCACGATCTTTATATCTTAGTAAAGACTATAAATTTCGCTATTGCCTCTAGGGCGCCAGTGCCCTTTCTCTTGTACTGGGCCATATATTCTTCTCCATATTTTCCTTTCCAAAGCGTGTAGCATATTTTCTGTCATTTGTGTTAGGGTTAGCTGTTAATGTCCCTTGGTTTTTTTTTACCTAATATTCTTAGGATGATTAAATAAACGAGAATAAGATGGACAGGAGATGTACTCCGCACGGAAGAGATACAAAATTTTGGCACGAAACTTCAGTGATGATAACCGCTTAGTAGACCGAAACGTTAATATGAGCATACTGTTAAAATAGGTGTTAAATAAGTCGCTTGTGAGATTATGGACCAGAGTTCAGCTGGCTCAGGACAAGGCCAGTGGCGGTCACGTATGAATACGGCAGTTTCCCATCCTTTCTTCCATGGAGGAACCCCTACCAATAAAAACGCTTACAGGCCAGACAGTTGGTAATGCACGGAGATTACTCCAGTATTGCTAATTGACAGACAAAAATTCCCGCGATATTTTGAGGGATATGTGGAATTTTGTAAGGTATTTAAAAATGTTGATGTATTTTTGCTACGATTTCTCGTGGAACCCGTGCCGATGTTCTGCGGAATCCAAGTTGGGAAACGCTAGAATACGGTAATGAACCTTCAGAGTCAAGAGACTATTTATTATCTTCTTAAGAAAGACTTCCGTGTAGTTGTGTGAGAGTTGAGACTTACGGACGAATAAACACGAGCACATTGTGCACAGTGACATGAAGTGTATGTCGCTGTGCTGTAGGGCATGGCTTCCAACCCGTGGCCACGTTTGTCAATTATGTATGTACTATAAAAAATTACACAATCATTTAGGCAGTTAGGTAGTCCACTTATGATCTTACACGTGCAGCCCGCGAACCGGCCTACAATAACGGTTGTGACCTTTTTCCGAAAAAGGTTGGACGCCCTTGCTGTAGGGTGCGTTGTGTTGAAACTGGCTCCTCCTTTAATGAAGGGAGATGCAGTGGAATATTTCCCGGTTAGTGGATCATGTGCACACCATGTGAACAGGCAGGTCAGGCGTTCACAACAAGTTCTGGGAAAGTTTTGCGCCTGACACTACTGTTCTGTGGGTGTGCCGAATTATAACAAAGTAACTTCTCTAGCTATCCTGACATGTCCTTGTAAATACACGCGTTGTTTGTTTTATACAAAAATAACGTGCTGTAAACTTGCATAGTTGAGAAATACTTCTTGGACTGCTTGACCCTTGAAGATGGGACCGATAGGTTCAATTCAATTTATTTCATCTTCAAGCAGATCCAAATCAACAGGCTATACAACAATTGGATATAGAATGTGTCACATAACAATCATGTTCAAATCTTCTCCAGAATGAAGTCAGTAAGAGATAATACAATAAAATCATCATGAATAAGTATAGAATTATTTACAGTTAAAATTATAATGCTTAGAATGTATGTATAAAAATATAAATGAAGTATATAAATATATACGCAAATAGACACACAGATACGTATAATATATCATATATATTTAAAACAAGTATAATTTAAAAATTCTTGTCCCGTAACGTCGGTAACTACCAATCTACGCTGCACAAAATCCCAGAAGAGTGAAGATCTCTAGTACTGCACCATTTCACTCTTGTAGTACCTTCCACCCATGCAAAATTATCAAGCTGTCTCTTCCCGTGACTTTTTCAGCCTAAGATGTAGGCCTGTTATTTCCCCTTGCTTGCTGCACGCGGTGTATGTGCAAGAGATTTCAGTTTATGACGGAGGGACGTGCAACACGTTCATGCAAAACGCCAATACCAAGCTACCAAGCCACGCAAGTCACGTGACACAAGGATCGGTGTTCACTTTACGTTAGTCATGATATCGGTAGACGAAGTGGCAAGTTTCTGATGTAGAACTGATGCTATCAGTTGTAGTTTATACATCCTTGCTTATTTACCGACCGTTCAAGAATTTTGAACTGTGTCCGAAGCATGGCTTCGCATTCGAGGGACGCAGAATTCATTTCCTCTTGTTGGTTGCAATTCTAACAGACTTTTTGTGATTGGGCAGGAATTTGCAATCATTCATTCTGTAGTCAGTCTTACTACAGATCCGTAGCCTCTTCCGAAGCGAGTTCTCCACAGGGTGCGATCTAGTGCTTCCTCTTTCAATTTCCAGTAAAGGTAAAGCAATCCCATTACAGGCCTGGACAGGCCCTAGGGTTCCAGGAGGTTGAGGCTCCCAGATTTCTAGACAATCGGCACTTGAAGGTGGTAAGGTTGTCAGCCCTACGCACCGGCCGCCTTTACCTCCCAGGAAACACTCCTGGTACTCATTTCTGTTAGAGGCTGAGTCGACCCCAGGGCCATAGTGCGACCGAAAGGATTATGTCAATGAAAAATTCCAATGACACCAATGGGAATCGAACCCGCGACCTTTCGGCTTGTAGTGCAGTGCCTCAACCAACTGCGCCACCGCGTACCCCCTTCAATTTCCAGTATCTTCTGTTTTTCTTAAGGTCATCCAGTAGCTGCTTACGCCTTCTTCCTCGTCTTCCCGTCATTTCTAGCCTTCCCTCTAACTTTCCTTCAATCACGTTTTTTAGAAGGTAGTTTCTACGCAAGATGTGACCAATCCAGTTAGCCTTTCTTCTTTTTATTGTATGTAGGATATTCCTCTCCTCCTTGACTCTGTGTAATACTTCTTCATTTCTCACACGATTGGTCCAACTGATCTTCTCCATTCGTCTCCAGCACCACATTTCAAAACTTTCCAGGTATTTCTCATCTGCTGTCCGAAGTGTCCATGTTTCAACACCATACAAAGCTGTGCTCCAAATGCAGCACTTTACTAGTTTCTTCCTTAAATTTAAGTCCAGTTTGCTGGTGAAAAGAGTCTTCTTGTTGAAGTCTGCTTTTGCCATGGCAATTCTGGATTTAATTTCACGTGTACACCTTGCATCATTTGTTATCTTGCTACCCAAATAATTTAAATATTCCACATTCTCCAATTGTTTTTTATCTATCATAATTTTTATTGGGTATGGTTGCCTTTTGATCCTCCTCACCTTAGTTTTTTCCACATTCATTTACATTCCATAGCGTCTTCCAATTTTAGTTAGTCTATCAATTATGCCCTGTAGCACCGTTTCTTCGTTAGCCAGTAGCACAAGGTCATCTGCATATTTCACAGTGCAAATTACTTGTCCTCCTATTTTGATGTCTGGGTTTTCGTGTAAAGTGTCAGATGTTTTTGTCCGATTTTAATCAAATTTGGATTTTGTTGACATATTTTCATAAAATTTCCTAGTTTCAAATTTCACAGAAATCCGTCCAGTGGGAGCCACGCTGATCCATGCGCACAGACGGACAGACAGATTGTAATTTGTAATAATTTGTAGAAACAATGGTATGTCACACATGTAACATAAAGGTAAAGTTCTCCCTAGAACAGACCATGAATGCCCAGAGGGGGAGTAGAGATATAGCTCTACTCTTTCTTTAACCCTGGCACTAGATGAGGGTGGATGGTCAGCTCCACGCCCCGGCCGCTTTACCCCCGGGAAAGAGACCCGGTACCCATCATATAGGAGGCTGGGTGGGCCCCAGGGCCGGTCTGGACGGCTGCGGAATATCTCGCCCCCACCGGGAATCGATCCCCGGACCGTCCAGCCCATAGCGTAGTCGCTATACCGACTACGCTATCCCGGGCCACACACGTGTAACATAGGAAAAATAATTTAAATACATTAAAAACAATAGCTTAGTTCCTGTTGCTTGCTGAGAAGCTGACGACTGGGCAGGAATTTTTTTCTTCACCACAGCATTCAGATCAAATATGGCACCCACTTAGTCTCACAGCCAGTATGCACCAGGGACTCTTTCTGAAGGGCGTAGGAATCCTGCCATGAAGTTGATCACACACCTCCTTCTGGTTCCATGGTCAAGAATATATGGAGCTTTACCACTTTTCTATTTATCGTCCTGGAGCCTTGCTAAAGTACAGCGGCATCTCTTTACGCTCATCTCTTAAACCCATTAAAACTTACCTATCTTGGCACATAATAAACATGGTAAATCATAATATTTTATTACAAAAATTAGATACATATGGAATTAGAGGAATTGCACATCAGTGGGTTGCTTCTTACTTAAAAAACAGAAAACAGCTGGTAGAAATTGACCATCTTGATGCAACAACTCACGAAATCCAACAAAAGCGGTCGGAAGAAAAAATAATTCAAACGAGTCCCACAGGGTTCCATTTTAGGGCCGTTGTTATTTTTAATATATATGAATGATATAGATACAAAGATCAGCAATGACACAGGCATCAAACTAACACTCTTTGCTGATGATACTAGCATTTTAGTAACTGGCAAAGACATACAGGATCTAACTTTAAATTTGGATAAAATTAATAAAAGTATTTTACCCTGGTTTGACAATAACAGATTGATTATAAATAAAGACAAATCATGGGCATTAGGCTTTCATCACAAATTAAATAAACATATAATATTTCCTGACATAATATTGAAAGATAGACAAATTAATTATGTACCCAAAACAAAATTTTTGGGAGTCTGGCTAGACCACAATCTAAATTGGGATTTTCACGTGGGAAAATTAGTAATTAAACTAAGTAAACTTTGTTTTGCAATAAAAACAATGAAGTCGTTTGTAAATAAAAATATTGTTAAAACCATGTATTTTGCATACATGCATTCATCTTTGAATTATGGTATTTTATTCTGGGGAAACGTTAGAAATCTTCAGAAAGTTTTTAAACAACATAAAAGGGCAATAAGATTAATAGCTAATATTTCAAGCACAACAAGTTGCAAACCATATTTAAAAAAATTAAAGATTATGACACTGCCATGTATGTATATCTATGAAATTCTTCTATACATTAAAATGTCCCTAAATAAATTCAAAACTAATTCTATGTTTCATTCGCATGATACAAGGACTAAATCAGACTTATTTATTACAAGCCACAACACCAAACTATTTGAACAGAGTACTGCTTACAACGGTGTGCTTGTTTATAACAAACTACCTAGCGAAATTAAAAGTGTTAAGTCCATTATAAAATTTAAGAAGACACTTAGAAATTTCCTACTTGAAAAGAGTTTTTATTCAGTGGAAGAATTTATGACAGGTAACTCTTAATTTGTAGGAACTGTGTTAAAGATGTATCTCTGTATGGTAATTGCGAGTGCTTTCTTTCTTATGTGTATTATGTCAATCAGGGCCTGGTGAGGTCCTGTACATGTATGTAATTATATTAGATTTATGTGTTTGTTTGCTTTTACTGTAATTCTTATACTGTTTACTCTATGGACGTGTCCAATATCATTCTGTAATGATTTCTAGGACGAAATAAATACAATACAATACAATACAACACACTAACTGTACACGGGTGTTTATTGAGCATTGACAGCTTTTACTTTATGCTTTGATCCCTGCAAAACTGAACACCACTATAAAAAACTGCAGACTGATTTGAAATAGAATTTTAGTTGAAATGTAGTCTGGTCTTCCATTTCATGTGCTGAAAGTTTTTAGGTTATGCTTGTGGGGTGAATATTTATAATAGTTAAAATTTTTCTTTGTAAATGTAATTCAGAAGTAAGCAAAGTGACGCAGAAGACAAATGTAAGAGAGAAAATTATTCACAGCGTTGTGAGACTTTTATTTACGTCAGTGAAGAATATTCTGTTCTGTGTGTGTGGTTTCAGCACATATGCAGTCTTATGATACTTTCCACATTGCATTCCCCATCACGGCTCACTAGTTACTGATATTTGTGGGGCTCAGTGTGTTTGAAGTATCGGTGTATTCTGCACTCAATAATGGGACTTTGCCAAATTAAATTTTAAGGCAGTGTGGACTTTAGTTTCTGAGCCAAAGCAATGTAGATGATACATGGACTACATGAAACCCTGTGTGCTGCAGTCTTCCTTACATACTGACAAAAGAAGATTTCTGACTTTTCGGATATGCTATAAGAAAATGTGTACATAATACATAATGCCCTAATTACTAATAGCCATGAATGCAGTTTTTGTCTTTTTGTAGTGTCTGTATTATTAAGAGTGGTAGATGTGTATAAAAATAAATGTGTGTGTGTGTGTCTTTGTCACTTCAGGCTTTCTATGGTGAGATTCTGAAAACTATTTGTAGTTCAGAGGCAAATCTCAAACCATTTATTCCAAAACTTTTCCTGCATTTTCTGCAGTGTTTACAGGTTAGAGACCAGAAACTGTCAAAACATGACTTTTCGTTTGTATGGAAGTACAGAGTTTAGGAGCAGAATTTTTATTTTCAGGTTTCTATATTGTTAAGATTGTTATGTTGAGGTAGGATTTGAACTATAGGCTATAGAAAAGAATGTGTTTCTTTTTTGATACTCATGGCAAGTTGAGTGAAAAAAATCCTGAATGAACATGGGAAAGAGCAGTGTGCGGGGAAGTATAACAGTGGAGCACTGCACGCAAGCAGAATGGAGATGAGTTCTTGAGGAAACAGTATTTGAGATTTGAGGTTGTCATGATGGTGAATATGAAGATTACTGTCTACTGGGATGTGATGTCATGTAGTCTGGTAGATGTGTACCAGTGTTTAAAAGGAATGCTTCATCATCAGGTTAGATGGTGTAGACAGCAGGTTTCTCTGAAGTGTCAAATACATGTTTTTTGTTTTTATCATTGTCTCTTATCATGGAAATCGTGTAGTGCCTGTTGATGTATTTCATGCAACTTAGAATGATATGATTATACATTGTACTTAGACTATATGTATTTGACATATTCTACATCCTGTGGGTTGTCTAAACCCGGTGAGGATCTAATGAATGAAAAATAAATGAAATAAATGAAACATGTACAAGACCACGTGGCATCTTGTCCCAGTAGACAGTAACCTTCAAGCTAGTGCTTGCTGAAGTGGTCAAGAAATTCCCTACCCTTTATGGAACCTGAAAGTTCATGACAGTGTTCAGAAGAGCCTGCTATTGGACCAGCCTTAGCCAGGTGGATCTGATACACATTCTCAGTATGCTAAAACCATGTGGAAAAAATTTTTTTTCTTCAAAGCTGTGAGTCAGAGAAAAATATGGATGGGAACTGACATACATTTTTACCTTCCTGGTACCAAAAAAAGGAAAGTGGGCTGTTTTTTTGTGTTAGTAGTATTAGGTACAGGGGGAGGGGGGGGGGTTAAAATATGTGTACAAAAAATTTTTTAACTGCCACTTTGAGGGAAAATGAAGGACAGTTAAAATATTTGTTTTGCTTGCGTGTTCCATCAGGAAATAAGAGTGGTATTTTTTATCTTAATAGTAACAGGTTGCTTCAGATATGTTCATAAGAAATTCATCTGGGCAGAAAAATATAATTAATAACATTACATAAATTTACCATTGAATTTCCAATTAAATTTTACTAAACATTTTCCTGGTTTTGTTTATTTACTGTGAGAGGCGGTTCTGATACTTAATCTGCCACAATTCAGGTATTAGTCCTTGTTCCGCAAGAAATTGTCTAAACTTTGCAACTTTTCAACTTGGGACACTTAATAAATATTTAAATAATGGCCTCAAAATCTGCACATATTTACAGTTGAATGGAATAGCTTCTGTGGGAACTGAATTCAGACCGAAGATGAACATAACTGTCATTTCACAGAATTATTGTATGCTTGATATTCCACGAAGTTTGCGCATTGCTTTGTTTTCTACCTTTAGAGATCTGCTTGTTGCATCTTCCTTTAACCTGCTTTTTATTGATTGTTTATGCTGTTAATGTAGACAGTATGTATGAAGTTGACACTGTCTTTTTAGGGCACATGAGTTATAAAAGAAATAGCTTGTCAGTCTTAATTGTGTGTTAATTGTTCTCAGTCTTGAACCACACACACACACACACACACACACACATATATATATATATATATATACTGTATATATATATATATATATATATATATCATTACAGTTGCTTTGCAGTTATGTGATTTTGCATTTTAGGTTGGTACATTTTTAAGCCTTGGAAATGAAATGTCTCATTATTGGCCAGCATTTGAAGAAAACATTTGTGGCTGATCAGTTGCTTTTCCTGCACTGCATAGATCCATGCTGTGTTTCAGGGGTTTGGTGGCCCAAATGACCCACAGCAGAAACACACCTTCAGTTCAAGTCAGCTGCAACAACTTCGAGTGCAAATCATGGCATATCGGCTGCTATCACGGAATCAACCACTGTCACAGCAAATAGCAATGGCAATACAAACGAAGAGGGTTGACCCTCCACTCAGTCATCCTAGCCAGTGTCCCACTCCACCCTACCAACAGCAGCAACAACAACAGCAGCAGCAGCATCAACAACAGCAACAGCAGCAGCAACAACAGCAGCAACGGATGAGCCAGCAGCAGTCTGACTCTGGTATACATTATTCAAAATACACACAGTCCCAAAAAAATGCATACAAGTGTTAGCCAACAGGAAGTCAAAAATTATATCTGATGAGAAACATTCAGTGCCAGTAAAGAATAATAGTAAACTTCTGTAATTGTGTGGCATGTACACCCATTACAGTATCATCATCATCATCATCATCATCATCACTATGTAAGTTTGGAATATGATGCCGAGGGGAATATTTAGACCTGAAAGTGAGGAAATAAGAGGAGGATGGAGGAAATTGCATGATGAAGAGTAGCGAGGAAAAAAGTCACACAGAGTTTTGACTGAAAGATCTCACGAGAAATGACCAAGTGCAAGACCAATGTATTAATTGAATTAAAAACTAAGATGGTGGTCTTTTAGGATGTGACATTGTGTAGTTTGGTAGATAGGTAACAAAATTGTGGAGCAACCAGCTGCCTCCATCTTCAGGGTAGAAGAGTCTTCCCTAGAATGTTACTGCCTGTGTACCAAGTACATGGCATAACTTCCTAGAATACTGTATATGTAACTGTACTTGGTGCTGTGAGAACCTCAGATTTTATTATTATTATTATTATTATTTACTGCAATTGGGTTTTCACCCGGTGGCAGTAGTCCTTACATTAGTACACACAATACAAATGGACATATAATATACATAAAAGTAACAATACAAAACAAACTATACACAATTACAAAACAAAATACATACAGTAAATACAAGTACGTACATTAGAACATCGTACACACATTGCAAAAACATCCACACCTTAAAAAAGCATCCATACCTTACAAAAACATCCACACCTTACAAATACATCCACACCTTACAAAACACCCATACACATACAAAAAAAAATACATACAGTAAATACAAGTACACACATTAGAACACCGTACACACATTACAAAAACATCCACACCTTACAAAAGCATCCACTCCTTACCAAAGCATCCACACCTTACAAAAACATCCACACCTTACAAATACATCCACACCTTACAAAACACCCATACACATACAAAAAAAAATACATACAGTAAATACAAGTACACACATTAGAACACCGTACACACATTACAAAAACATCCACACCTTACAAAAGCATCCACTCCTTACAAAAGCATCCACACCTTACAAAAACATCCATACCTTACAAATACATCCACACCTTACAAAAACACCCATACACATACAAAAAGAAATACATACAGTAAATACAAGTACACATATTAGAACACCATACCTTACAAATACATCCACACCTTACAAAAACACCCATACACATACAAAACAAAATACATACAGTAAATACTAGTACACATATTAGAACACCATACACACATTACAAAACATCCACACCTTACAAAAACATCCACACCTTACAAAAACACCTATACACAATACAAGAAAAAAACACACACGCACATTACAAAAAACACCCACACATTAGTTAATTTCAGTGCGTTAGAATATCCTCAGTATAAAGACAGACCATAGTACATGATAATTATATCTCCCAAGAACTTAATTCACTTCACTTCACTTCACTTTGAAACCAAAGCACTTCACTTCACATCACTTCACACCCCTTCACATCACATCCCTTATTCTTATTTAATCCTCACTTAAAAACCCTTAGCTTGTAATGACTTTCTTGACCCTTTTTCTAAAAGTGCTTAATTTACAGGGGAAAGTCGCTAGTACGCTTGGAGGTAATTGGTTCCAGCTTTTTATGGTCCTATTTACAAAGGAATATTTACCTACATCTGTTCTTTGTTTCCTAGTCCTAATTTTCCGACTATGATCGTCCCTACCCAGGTAGCATGGTTTTAGCAGTCTATCCCCTATCGTTTTCCAAGCCCGTCCCCCGGTATATGCTTTGAAAAGGGCGCATATTCGGGCTATCGCTCTACGCTGTGTCAATGTTTCCCAACCCGATTCATTTGTATTATTTGCAAATTTTGCCGCTCTCTTTTGCACGCGATTCAAAGCGCTTACCTGACCTTCTCTGTATGGGTCCCAACACACCGCTCCATACTCAAGTATCGGTCTCACTAGTGCCGTATAAGCTAAACGTTTCGTATTAGTATTTGCCCTTTTGAGTATACGCATTACGAAATGAAGAGCCTTCCATGATTTTCTTAGTGTATAATTTACATGATCTGCCCAGCTTAGGTCGCTGCGTATAATTATTCCTAAATACTTAAAGCTATTTGCCTCTGGAATTAGTTGATCCCCAATACAATACCTCAGTGTACCTTTCACCCTAGCTCTATTGAAGCTTACTGCTTTACTTTTACCTGGATTTATCCTCATTTCATTTTCAACCGCCCATTCCCCTAATCTATTTAAGTCTGTCTGCAAATTTTCAATGTCACTACTATCGATTATCCTCCTGTATATTATACAATCATCAGCGAAAAGCCGTATATTTGACTCAATGTTTTTCCAAATATCATTAACATAAGCGAGGAACAACAACGGACCTAATACGCTCCCTTGCGGCACTCCCGACGTTACTCTGACTTCCTCAGATAGTTGTCCGTCTACTCTAACTCTTTGCGAACGTCCTAAGAGAAATTCCTTTATCCATACCACTACCCTCAAGTCCACTCCGGTTTCCGCAATTTTTGTAAGCAGCCTATCATGTGGGACTAAATCAAAAGCCTTTGAAAAATCTATTATAATCGCGTCAGTCCTGACTCCCTCGTCCAGTGAATCAGCAATATCTTGACAAACTGTGACTACTTGACTTTCGCATGAGTACCCTGGTCTAAATCCATGCTGACCCTCATATAACCACTCACTCATTTCCCAGACTTGCCTTAGATACCCTGCTATAACGTGCTCCATTTGTTTGCAAACTACTGAGGTTAAACTGACCGGTCTATAGTTTCCCACTACCGATCGATCTCCCCCTTTATAAATAGGAACCACTATAGCTTTTTTCCAGTCCCCTGGGATAGAATTGTTGTTCATCGTTATACCCAGCAATCTCGCGAGATATGGAATCATGGCTTCCCCACCTAACTTTAAAATTTCCCCAGGAATGCCATCTGGTCCGACGGATTTATTTCTCCCGATTGCTGATAGTCGTTTCCGTAAAATGTTGATATTAATGGTGAACGGTTTTCCTGAATCCGTTGATTGGATCTGCGGGGTATTTCGTTCGCAACTGAATACAGACGCATAATAAGAGTTTAGGGAGTTGGCCTTTTCTATTGGTTCGGTGATGAGATTTCCATTAATGCCTTTGATCGCAGGAATATTTTCTCTATTACCTTTACGTCTTTTAACATACTTATAAAACTCTGCCCAGCATTTACCTTCGTTTTGTAAGACCGAACTTAAGAATGTCTCCTGAGCCTTCTTTTTTGCTATCAGTAACTCTTTGGATAAACGTTTCAGCTCTGCTTGGTAATGCCCTCCAAATTTTCGCTTATTGTAAACTCTCCTCACCTTTACCTTAAGTCGTTTTACTTCCTTTGTATAATATTCCGGATCCGGATTTTTACTCAGAATTGTATGTGGTACAAAACGTTCTATACCCTCAAAGACTATTTCCTTATAGCTTTTCCATATCTCCTCCACGCTACTACCATTTCCAGCCCATAAGCTAAACTTTTCCCGAAGAAAGTTTTGCAAACCTAATACATCTGTTTTATGGTACACCGGGACTTTCCTTTCAATTTTTGTCTCCCGACAATTTTCATCCCATTCTACTTCCAATAAAACCCCGCTATGATTAAAACCCCGCTATGAGTAGGAACGAATTGTGTGGTGTACACTCTCAAGGTTCAACACATTTCTTACCAAAGCCTGCCACTGGACACAACTGTAAGCGAATTTTATCACCGTTTGATCTCACAACCTATTTCCATAAGATTTGTCTTAATGTTATTCTCTGATCTTCTCAGTCTTCCAAGTTCCCATTTTCTGAGATGTTTCCCACTAAAACTGTGTATGTGTGCATTGTCTTCCCCATCCTAGCCATATTACCAGCTCCACATAACATAGATTTCACTGTCAGAAATATTAGGTCACCTGTATAAATCATCAAATTTGTAAATATGTGATGCTTAATTATATTTATTTTTCTTTCTTAAGCTTGAATTTTTCCCAAGCACTTTGTTTCAAGTGCTTGTAATTACTGAATGACACTGACTTTCAGCTTTGAGTTATGCCGGTTGTGTGCAGTGTACAGTGTTTGGCAAACAGTGCAGTTGGCACCATCAGGGTGAATGCTGAAACACTGGATGGTTGTCAACAAGGACACGGCTCAGACTTGAAAGCTGATCTAATTAGGAGCCAACCATGAAAGTGTAAAGGCAGGAGTTATTAGTATTTTTCCTTCCCCCAAGTAAGGAATCACATTTCACTCCCATACAAAACAACAGGAAAAATTGTTGCATAGTATGTCATAAATTCAATGACAGTAATAAATTGAGTCTTTGAGAAGCATGTTGGAAGGACACAGGTTGACTTTGATTGGCACCTGATGTTCAGTGACAGGATTCATGGTAACAGTGATGAACTTTTTTGTCTCATAAATAACCATTGAATGTACAGAAAAGACCCCGTTTCTGCTAACTCCCTCCATATTGTAGAGTCCTTCTTAAGAAGCCCAGTTAATCAAGAAATTCTCTATTTTTTATGAAGAACCGAGGGTTAATTACTACCACTGGACCCTATCCTGAGCCATATTAATCCAGTTCACACTGTCACATCAAATTTCTTAATAACAATGTTAATGTCACCTTCAACATAATGCTTAGGTATCCCGGCCGCTTGCATTCAGGTTTGTGAGTGCTTTACATCTACCCACACATGCTACATGCATTGCCCATCTTATCCTCCTTGTTTTATGAGTATGAATAAATAATGGGTCGGGCCCTTGCGGTCCCGATGCACTTAGGCCTTTGACAGACCCTTTGTGCCCCTTAACTAAAGTCCAAGTCATAAGAGCCCTGTCCTTGTAATAAAGGTCCAGATCGCCCCCAGACTTAGTTCTCTGACATCCTCAGGTTTCAAAAAGAATGAACCCAGGTAAGTGTGTCTGTGTGTTGCCAGGGCTTCACACTCACACAAGACATGAGCTGAGGTCTCCTCCTCTGCCCCGCATTTCCTACACAAGGGACTGTCGCTCAGTCCCATAAAGTGAAGGTGTCTTCTCAAGGTGTTGTGTCCAGTAAGCAGGCCAATAACCACCCTGGACTGCATCCTATTAAAGGACAGCAGCCTGGTCTTAGCGGCAATACGAGGGCCCACGATCAACTCTCGAGCCTGTCTCTGAGTGCCAGAAAGTCCCTGCCACAGTGTCATGTGCTGTTTATCCAACCAGCACTGAATTTTCTTCTTTGTACTCTGCCTCAAGACCCCCAGGGCCGGCTCCGGTCCAACAAAATGGTGAACGGAACCCCCCCCCCCCCCCTTGCGAGGTCATCGGCAATTTTATTTCCTCGAATTCCAGAATGACAGGTGGAGATATCATTCAACACCCTTTGGCATTGCCATACTAATGGGGATGTTGTTTTAGCAGCCTGTAAAGCTTTCAAAGCTGCTTGACTATCAGAGCAAATACTAATGTATTTCTCTGATCTAGCGTTAGCTTGTATTTCATAAGCACAGGCCAGGATAGCATATATCTCAGCCTGGAAGACTGTTACATATTTTCCTAGAGAGATACTGAGCCTCCTACCCAAGGACTGCCCATAGACTCCGGCCCCTGCCCACCCCCCTGCATTCTGGACCCATCTGTGTACCAGACGAGCCCTTTTACCACAGGTGGGGACCCAGGTCCTTTGGTCCACTCTTCTCTAGTCAACATTTCAACCCTATACTTGGGTTAAAAATTATATGCCATCCTCATAGTATCGTTCCCCATACTGAATATGGGGTCCGATTTTTAAAGCCGTGTTAATATGGTGCTATGCCCACAATTGGGATATAGGTAAGACCAGCACCCCAGACTCCAGAGTCGATGTGTGGCTAACCTCGCCTCGCCTTAAACCACCAGATCAAGTGGTGGAAGGCAAGTGAGCACCTCCAAGGCACTTGGTGTAGTGCTCATAGCCCCCGTTATTCCCAGACAAGCAAGTCTCTGGATTCTACTCAGCTGTTTCTTGGCACTAGCTGTCTGACAGCCCGGCCACCAGACTAGAGATGCAAAGGTGATGGATGACCAAATGACCAGTGGACCACTTTGGGCCACAGGCCCCATGTAGCACCAAAAGTCCTCCTACAGGCCCACAAAGAGTTGTGTGCCTTCTTCACCTTGATATTCTCATGCTCCTGCCAAGTCAGCCGAGAGTCCAGGATCACCCCCAGATACTTGACTGACTTGGAACGGTGCAGAGAACTCCAAAGAAAAGAGGTTCAAAGAAACCAGAGAGTTTCCTTTTCCTTGTAAATACGACAAGGTCGGTCTTGTCAGGGTTAACTGACAAGCCAACTCTGCCGCACCATTTCTCTACTGTGTGAAGAGCCCTCTGCATGAGCTCTGACACCGTGTTCGGGAATTTCCCCACTGCCAGCAGATAAATGTCATCAGCGTAATCCTGACTATATACACCGCCCATACTGAGCCTTGCTATCAAATCATCGACAACAAGGCACCACAAGAGCGGTGACAACACACCTCCCTGCGGGCAAGCCCTAGACACCGCAACCCTCACCCTCCTTGATTTAATCACCGTAGTAATATTTGGTGAATTCTGAAGCTCTTCATTATGTTGTGTCACCATCTGTTACTTCTTTCTTGGATCTGTAGTACTCCCTCAGTCTGTGGTCTTCCTGTCCCTGTAGCAAAGAATGTAATAATTAATTGTATAAATAATTGGTAGGTTTGTTTGTTTGTTCTTGGGTCCTTCTCTTTGAATTTACATCATTTGAAAATTTCTTGACATTGGTGTTTGTGACACATTTACTGACCCTGAGTTTTTCACAGGATCAGATGACTTTAAACTGAGATTAAATTATTTTATTAAGGTCTGCAGTTAACCCAAAGTTGCTTGGAACAGAATTGTATGTTTGTTGCTGGCATAGGGTCATCTACCCCACCTGGCATGATGCAACACCCTATGCGGCCACCAGGTCCCCCTGGTGGGCAACCCCCTACACAGTCTCCAATGACTGCTCAGATGGCTCCACCAATGGGACCAGCTCCTCCACAACAACAACAACAGCAGCAGCAACAGCAACTACAACAGCAGCAACAACAACAGCAACAACCACAACCACAGCAGCCCCCACCAATGCCCCCTGCACCAATAGCACGACTCCCTCAGCAACCTGCTCAGCCGACGGTACCTACCCTCCCACTGCCTCAGCAGGCACCACTGCCTCCACCGCCTGCAGTTATGCCACAAACACCAGGTCCCATATCACAGATGCCAAATCAGCAGCAGACCATTGGCCCAGGTCCAATGTCAGGTGGCATGCCTGCAATGGTACCGTCAAGCAGACCAACAGCCCCTCCAGTGCAGCAGCCCTGTGCACCACAGGCTCAGCAGAAACAGAATCGAGTTACATCTGTCTGTAAACCACTCGGGTTGGATCCCCTCCTTATATTGCAGGAGAGAGAGAATAGGTAATTTTATCAGCCCTCTCACACTCGAAACCCATCGTTGTTAAATTCTTGTTATCTTTATTGATAAAAAAACTATTGTAATTTCTTCTGCATGATCCATGGCACATCAGGCATTAAAGTTACTGATGAAATCTGTGGTCTTCTGGATATTACGCGGCGTCGTATAGTAATGGTTTACTGACGTTTCGGGACCGATACGTCAGTAAACAATTACCACACGACGCCGCGTAATATCCCAGAAGACCGCAGATTTCATCAACATTGCGGCGGAAGCCTGAAACAAAGTTACTGATGTTGCACTAGATATCTGGAGTTTGATTCCTGGCTGGGTACTGTTTTTCATCTCATTACTGTGTCCAGACTGGGTGTGGGGCACACACTCTCTTAGTCACTGGGTTCTGGGAATCTTTCCCCATATGTGAAGTGGCTGGAGCATGAAGCTGACCATTCACTGCTGTTTATAGCACCACAGCCTAGAATGTGGCCTAGAAAGCCACAGCTTTACTTTCATATCCCCTGTGTGCCTTTGTAGAATGATACGTAGACACACAAGCAGTTTCATCCTGTATTAGGTCTGTGAAAGCACTAGGCAGAATTTACTTATTTGGTCACTTTTTCAATATGTCAGTCCATTATATTTGTCAATAATGAAATTAAAGTCATTATGCTTTTTCTTAAATTTAAAACTCATTAGAGAAACCTCTTATGATGTTAATGAAAGTAATAATTTGCTGAGATTCATTGGTTACAGATCTTGGGCCCACCTATCAATTAACACCAGGTTGTCGTGGTGGTAGCCCATTACCATTGGATACGTATGATATGTACAAATCTTTTATCCTGTTAAACCATTTATATTTGACTGTGTAAATGTCTGCCTAAATTTCTTATTTGAACTTTGTTAGTACATCTTAAATCCTGTAGGCTATGTCCTTCTTCATTGTTAACCATTTTTCATTTAAAAATTTTTTCTCCAATTTCTAGTTTCTGAACAGTCCAGTATTGTGTGTTTAACATTTCTTCACCTAAACATAACGGACGTCTTTCTTGATCTGCTTTCTTTCTAATTTCTTTCAACTTCCACACTCCTGCTAGCAACCATGCTATCCCAGTTCTTTCTTCCCCAATACAACATTCTGTATATGATCTTTTACCCCAGTTGAAATTCATTTTTGATAGAGTGTTAATGAGCTCTTTTCAAACATTTTTCTATCATATTCTGCCTTTCTATCATTACATCTCTATTTCATTATCTTTGTTATCTCTCTTAAATTATACTTTTGTTGCTTCCTCTATACAAATACCAATCTGATATTACATAGTTCCTCATTCAACTCCTTAGGCCAACTTCTCACACTCATATTAATCTTCTTCCATTTGTAACATTGTTTTATAATTGTTTTACCTGATCTTCTATATCCACACACATAATCTGATACCAGTACATTACTATCTGCCCCATACACTTGCCTCTCCTACTCTCTCTCCGAAGCTCGATTTCAGCAAATCCTTTGGCTGCACAATGCAGGAAAAAATGACAGACAAAGCTGAAATGAAGTTCATAAGTAGTCACATACTTTATTTACAAATACTATTTTTCAACACAGTCTTTATCCTTGTCAATGGCTTTCCAGCACCTGGAAATGAGCCTTTAATCCTTGTTGGTTAAAGTCCTGTGGGGTTTCTTGGAGCCACATTTTTGCCCCTTTGTTAACCCTTTCCTCCCAAAACTTTCTTTTGTGAATGGCATTTTTTATTGGACCAAAGAGATAGAAGTCAGATGGGTCCAAATTCAGACTGTATGGTGGATAGGGCAACACAGTCAAACATAGTTTTGCTATCTCTTCTCTTGTTTGCAGACTGTTGTGCAGCCTTATTATGCAAGAGAAGGCCATTGTTCATCTTCTGACATATTCACACTTGTATCATGCCCTTGTGGATTCTTTGCAGGGTAGTGACATCTGCCTTAGAATTTATTGTTGTTCCTTTCTCCGTAGTTTCCACCAAAATCACTCCTTTCGTGCCCCACAAGACAGTTGGCATCACTTTCCCTGCTGAGGGAGCTGTCTTGCACTTAGTCTAGCATGATGAAGTCGTCTTGTCCCAGTCACATTTTGTGGAATGAAGTCATCCCGAACTGTCTCATATCAAGCCAGCAACTCATCAGCAATGTGCTTCCTCTGGACCTTGTGTTATCACGTTGGCTGTTGTGAAACAAACGTTGCACACTTTTGAATATCCTAGTTGCCGAATATCACCTTCAGATTTCTTTCCCTGCTTCCAAGCTGCAGTTGTAACTCCCTGTAAGTGACATGAATGATTTCATCAACATGTTGCACATTGACGGGTGTCAAGGCCAAACTTGGACAGTCAATGTGTGGTGTATAATCTAGGCTGGTGTTCCCTCTTTCTGACGATGTCACATTTTGCCCAGTGTCCACCTGTGCCTTTATTGATAGTGCAGTCTCTGTAAACATTTTTAGATGTCTGTAAAATTCCCCACTGCTTCCCTTTAGTCATTAGAAATGTGATGACAGCTCTCTGTCTGTGATACACTTCACCATCAGTCTCCACCTTGAGAAGTGATTACATCCTTGTCATCTTTCAGAATTTAATGAAACCCTATTATCCAAGGTGGGAAAGTTCAAAATTAATGTACACCAAATTTCAGCTTTTTCTGATGTTTTTGGCATGGATAAAAAATTTGGGATAAATGTTTTTGAGTGACCTATGTAATTAATTCACCACTGTAGAGAGACAGGAATGTGAAATTTTGTATTAAGTAACTAACTTCATGGGGCACAGTCCTTTTGAGAAGCTAATAATTCTTCAGATAGTCAAGAAATTGTACAACCCACAGGTTCATTGTTATTGTTCACAAGATCTTGGCACTGGTCCCTCCGGTGAGTCAGATGAAGCCAGTCCACACCCTCCTGTCCTGTTTCTTTAAGATCAGTTTTTATATTATGCTCCTATTTATGCTTAGGTCTTCCTGCTGGTCTTTTTCCTTCATGTTTTCCCCAAACCCCTGTATTCATGTGTGTCACATGCCCTGCAGTTACCAAATCTATAAATCAGTCTTGAAAGTTAGCATTTTTGCATCATCCTTTGCATTGCAGAGTTGCAGCTCGTATTGCTCAGCGTATTGAGCAATTGAGTAACTTGCCCAGTACCATACCAGAAGATCTTCGTGTGCAAGCTCAGATAGAACTTAGAGCTCTGAAGGTTCTGAATTTCCAGAGGCAACTCAGAAGTGAGGTGAGTTTTCATCCCATTTGTTGGAATATCAGTGTTGAGTATACCGTTTTGATTCATAAATTAATGGTAAAAACATTATTACAGATTTTATATTGTACACGGAGGGATACATCCCTTGAGACAGCAGTGAATGTGAAAGCATACAAGCGCACCAAACGCCAGGGATTGCGTGAGGCACGAGCAACTGAGAAGTTGGAAAAACAACAGAAACTGGAGGCAGAGAGGAAAAAGAGACAGAAACACCAGGTGTGTGGGTCAATGTATGAGGCATCTATTAATATAAGTGTATTCATATTACCCAATTACTGTCAAGTCTCATATAATTATCATGTGAGTTGCTTTTTGTGTCTCTAAAAATATACACACTTTTGTAAAGGAGTGTGTAGTACCCCAGAGATACATACTTTGTAATTTTGCGTATGTAGTTGTTTTAATGTTCATTTGTTGTTGTTGAAAATCTTATGATAGGACAGTTAAAATTTATTTTGTTTTGTATAGTTAAATTTGTGAAGTTGTTGATGTAAATATTATATAGGATGTTTCTGTGATGGAGGGCTAACTTCTTTAGTTCAACAGCAAGTTTCATTTATTTTGTGTAATATGTGCATCTTTGAATGAATATTATGTACGTATTGAAGACTGACTTCAACATTCATTATCTTTTCAATGAAACTGACTTAAATTATTGAAATCACTAACCATGTAAGCAGGACATCTGTTCAGAAAGTTCTTGGACTACTTGCACAGCCTCCCTTTAAAATTATGTGACACTTGTGTGATGATTGGGCATGGTTTAGTAGACTGTCTGGATCCTATCACTGTTTTTCATTTAGTCCTAAAGTGTTTTGTTGTTGAGTAAAGACTATTATTTGGTTTAAGGAAAGTATGCTTCAGGTGATTTTGTAAAAATTTCATTAATGGAACCGCTTTTTTTTAACTTGTTATAAAATCAGAAAACTTATAATTTGTTGAAAGCGGTACTGTAGCAGGAGGGGAATATTTCAAAGAGGATGATGTTTAAGCAGATTTGTATGGTACATATTTTGTTTTATTTTGTCACTGAGAACCTTTTGAATAGACCTTGTACACAAGTATATACTTTCTGTAACAACAGAAAGGAAAGCAGATGAATGCCAGTAGTAAATCCTGTTACATAGCAGTTACTCAAATGTATTCTAGAGTTATTCACGTTATCTAAGATCAGAAAGTATTTTCTATTGTACTTCTGTAAATGTATGTCATATTGTCACCATGGCCACATGGCCTCCACATATGGAAGTAGCTGCAAATATATTGAATAAGCAATTGACAGCCAACAAGATGGCTCCAACTCAGGGGTTGGGCATGGGACTAACAACACTTCACCATGAAGTGTAGCACTTTACAAAATGTTACAGAGGGTTCAAATGGGGACCAATGGTGGGGTTTTGTGAATGCGGTAATGAAATTTCACTGAAATTTGTTTTCAAACAATGTAAGACTTAATCTCAAATTGATTCGTGATCCACCATGCACCACATATGCAGATGCTCCCCTATTTTACCAATATGTTGGGTTGCAGAGGTCTGTTAATAAGTCAGTTTGTTCACAAGTCCAACTTTACTCCTGTCAGTACCACACATGTTGAAAAACAGTCAAACAGTTCATTCCAAAAGTATGTGCAATGTTTACCTGCCTGTCACCTCTTTCAAAACAACTTATAATGCTCACTTTAATTTATACTTAAACAGTGCACATTTTTTTACTCAACACTTTTACAGGCCACTGGACACACAGACAGGATTGTTCATATTTCTCACAGTTTGTAAGTGGAATGCTTATAAGTAGAGGAGCACTTGCACATGTTTGGGTATAAATTGTACCCTCATTATTAATTCTCCAACATGTTTCATTTAGTCAAAAACCATTTTCAGGGAGTCAGTTACATGAGTCATAGTGGAACTGTCTTCAGTAGTTCCACTACAGCTCATGTAATTGTCTCACTGATGATGGTCTTTGACAGACCAAAACATGTCAGAGCATTAATAGAGAGGCTGCCATTTATAGCTGTGAATATGCTTTGATGGGTATTATTTAAAACACTAATAATAATCTGATTGTGAGCCACATTCTTTGACGATACTCTCTGTTATAAGTATAAATTTTCTAAACCTGCAGTTCTTAGGTGTTTTTTGTGTTACCCATTGTATTTGATTCAGACAATGTAATTTTTGGGTGATATCTTTTTCATGGGACTTGTTTCTGTTGGGCAGGAATTTTTGGTATCAGTTCTGCAGCATGGAAAGGATTTCAAAGAATATCACCGTAATAATCAAGCCAGAGTGGCGCGCTTAAACAAAGCTGTCATGAATTACCATGCAAATGCAGAGCGTGAGCAGAAGAAAGAGCAAGAACGAATTGAGAAGGAACGTATGCGTCGCCTGATGGCAGAGGATGAGGAAGGATACAGGTATGTACACAAAAGATGTCCTCTAAGACATACATCCCAGTTATGTTTTACTGATTTAACACTTACAGTTCAGATTTAAACTTTCAGTGTACAGTGATGCGGTGTGAAGCTTTTTAGACATTTTACTTCTTTATTCAGGCTATTATAACAGCCTATAACTAACTACTAACTCTATGGAGCAGAGTCCTTCTTGAGAAGCTAACAGGTCATCAGGTAGTCAAGAAATTCCCCGTGTTTTATGGAATCCAAAGGTTCATTACCACATTCACAAGAGCCCACCACTGTCCCTATCCTGAGCCACATCAATCCAGTCCACGCCATCCCATCCCACTTCTTGAAGATCCATTTTAATATTATCCTCCCATCTATGCCTGGGTCTTCCAAGTGGTCTCCTTCCCTCAGGTCACCCCACCATAATCCTGTATGCACCTCTTCCCTCCCCCATACGTGCTACATGCCCCACCCACCTTATTCTTCTTGATTTGATCACCCGAATAATATTTGGTGATGAGTACAGATCACTAAGTTCCTCGTTATGCAGTCTTCTCCACTCCCCTGTTACCTCGTCCCTCTTAGGCCGAAATATCCTCCACAGCACCCTATTCTTGAACACCCTCAGCCTATGTTCCTCCCTCAGTGTGAGAGACCAAGTCTCACACCCATACAAAACAACAGGCAAAATTATAATTCTGTATATCTTAATCTCTGTATTTTTGGATAGCAAACTGGATGACAGAAGATCCTGCACCAAATGATAACAAGCATTCTCCGACTTCATTCTGCTCTTAATTTCTTCCTGAATGGAATTTCGATTCGTTAGGGTTGTTCCCAAATATTTGAACTGTTCCACCCTTTCAAAGGATTTATTACCTATCTTTATGTTGTGATGTTGTCCTGCATTCTGATCTCGGACATGACCATGCACTTAGTTTTCTTAGCATTTACTTCTTGACCAATCTCCTTACTAGCGACTACCAAAGCTTCTGTGTTTTTCTTTATAGCATGTATGCTTCCGCCCAATATATTAACATAATCAGCATAAACTAGAAGCTGATGTGTACCATTTAATTTCAAGCCCTCCTGGTTTGCTTGAACCCTCCTAATAGCATATTCCAAAGCTATAACAGCCTATATATCTCTGAAATTATTTGATCAAAGTGGTGAGGTAAAAGAGATCTGACTTGAAACTGAAGGTATCACATCACAAAATGGGTAACATTTCCACAGAATTATTAGTTGTTACGCGAAACATAACATTAAATTACTGTGTATAATAACAGAAAAGATAAAGTACATTTTCACTCACATTCCTCTTAAAAATTGCTACAAAATTCCACATTTTGTAACATCACCTTTATGCTACTCCACATCTTAAAACAACCATCACAGTTTTCAAACCTGTTTTCACTGCCTTGTTTGAAACTTTGGCCCACCAGAGGCAGCAATCCAAAGAATCTCTGCTTCAGTGCATTTGTTTAATTTCTATGAAGTGGTCTAACATGTCCCAGCTGGTATCCTTTAAACCTGGTACCTATAAAGTATGGTGAGCATATGTGGTTAGCTGTATGTTCTTGCTTATTCACAGTATAAATGACAGTACTCTGATGAATCTATCAATGTCGTGTTACAGGAAACTAATTGATCAGAAGAAGGACAAACGTCTTGCATTCTTATTGTCACAGACGGATGAATACATTGGCAATCTCACTGAAATGGTGAAGCAGCATAAGATGGAACAGAAACGCAAACAGCAGGAACTTAAACAGAAGAAGGTAAGCAAACATCTTTGTCTATTGCATGAATGATCCTCAGTCTTTTCTGATACATCAGTTAGTAAAATGGCAGTGGGTTTTCTGAAGCTTAGTGCTTTATCTGTCCTATATTTACAGTACAAATAATAGCTTACAGACCTTATTATTGTTATTAGTGTGTCTGTTCATGTTGTTTGCAGTGAGTAACAATAGAACCAACAAAGCACATGGAAGTTGTAGTCACAACTGTATTTTATCATCTTGCAACATGTTTTGGTCTGCATGGCTATGATGAGGGAGAACGTTATGATGTTAATGGAGGTACCCAGGTTCACATTTATGTAGAATTATGAATAAAATATATGTTGATATAGTACACAGTAAAAGTTTATTTTGATTATTTAAAAGTATTTAAAATGTGGATCCGCTGTTAACAATGTATAAAATCCAAACTGTAAACCAGAATGTGTGTGAGAGATATATAGCAGTGAATATTTGCAGATTAACTGAGTCATGTTACATGTAAGAACATCATATACAGTAGTCAAATCAGGTGCATGTAGTATACCATCTGTATGTGTGTGCCAGTTTTTCTAGAAAGTGGAGACTAAGTTCATCATGTTCAAACCTCTGTGTGTCAAATATAGGTCAATATGTTGCAGTCTGTGGTGTAGGAATGCTATGTAAGCAAGATAATCAGGAAGTATGTGATCAGACTTCCACTCCGGTGCACATTCTTCATGTGTATTATAAACACGATGGCCTGGTGTGAAGATGAGTGTCTGGGATAGTAAAATATAGTTGTGACTCACAACTTCTGTGTACTTTTGTTTGTTATGTCATTACTCATTGTCAATTTGTGCATGGTCAAAAATGTAGTATTATAAGAATGTTTATGATACAACATTTTATGTCTTTATGTATATTACAGTTTTAAGGAATATCGTAATTACCCAATAATGTATCTTTTTAATTGAAGTTTATGTGTAAGAGCATATGACATAATGGGCATAACAGTTGTGATGTTTGTAACTTGACTTCTTTATCTCATTGCTGAGGAATGCGGCACCCAGCCTCAGAACTCTGTGTGTTCCTCCTCGTGACTCAAGTGATTGCCCTGTTACGTGACACAAAAGGGAGAGAGGAATAAAACTTACTGTACACAGTCAGTTTAGTCATTAAAGGAGAATAACTAATTAAAATGTTGCTAGTTGTAAAATAAAAATTTCTTTGTCTGTGATAAAGTAATATAATGGCAACTGGAATTTGTAGACTTTCATAAATAAAGGGAGTTCACGCTAGTGGCTGACAGACTGTGTTGCACCATGACTGTATCATTATAGAGAGAACCATTCATCTGAAGATGGGAGCAGACCCTCAGTTTTCATGCTTGGTTGCCTTCAGGTCAAGGCCTGTAAAGTTTTCATTATTATTTGAAGCATATACTTTCTTGCCAACATGTAAAATTACATACCGGGGGGTTTTTTTTTTTTTTCCTCCTCTCTCTCTCCCCCCCCCCCCCCCCCCTAATGTATTAAGTTGCATGGTTATCATTTAAGCCAACTTTGACCTAAGAATCTGGTTATTGACAACAACATACAGGAATTTTTCAGTATCATAACCCCCCCCCCCCCCCCAGTTACTCCTCTGCTTTTTGTTACTATAATTTTTCAGAATTCAAAGCAGGCTGATGCTTGGCTGGTGCTACTTAAGTAACTTCGTATGCAAACGACAGTCAATTTGAAAGTTTTGTTTGAATTCTGCATAATGCAAATAGATTTATTCCGTTGTTTGTGGCCTAATTACCCACACATATTTTTTTTACATTCAGTAAAGAAAAGGCATGACAGTTCTGTGGCTGGATTAAGCACAGCAATGATCTTTTCTTTGGTTGGCTTTTTTTTTTTCCTCCCTTCTCTGGCCTCCCCATGGTTCGGTTTTGTGGTTATTCTTGCTGTCTTCATTTCTTCAACCTAAGGCACAGGGAAGTTATTGGTTATTTCAAGCAGTGACGAGTGTTGCTTGCATATGAGAGGCACCAGCTGTGATTACTGAGTTTGCTTAAGGTTGTCCTCAGTTCTGCAAGGCAGATGTTAGGTCAGTACCATGAAGTATTCGTCATGCTACAACACATTATTAAGACAGTGTGGAGTACATGACATTGTCAGCTATCCTGCAGTTTCATGCACAGGATATTTCTAAAACTGATAACATTGTATTTTAATTCAAGTACAGCAGCAGTGTTATATGCTAGTGAAAGCTGGACCTTAGGTATCACTTTACTGCTCCATTTTTCTATGCTTCTGATCTTGCGCCACTACTCTGTGATCATATGTTCCTTTTCTAATCCACTTTTATGCATTATTTTCTTATAAGATGTGGATGTTAGCATGTCAGTCATGATTTCCTTAGCTGAACACACCTGTGAATTGAACACTGTGTATTTTTGCAACCTCTGCAGTTGTGTACAGCATAATTAAATAACCTACAAATTGAATGTTACTGTCTTGTGAAATATGATGCTGGGACAGCATCACATCCCACAGAAAGTGGTCTTCGTAGTCACACACATGAAAACTTCAAATCTCACAGCCAACAAATTGGTGAATGGGATGATGGGTTTTCAGAAAAAGAAGAAGAAGAAGAAGAAGAAGGCTGAAGGTGAAGAAGATGGTGAAGGAGGTGAAGGAGATGAAGAAGGCTCTCAGTCAGCAGATCCACGAGTTACTGTTATTGAGATAGCTACAGGTGAGTTTTGAATACAAGTGTTGATGAGGAGCTGAAATTTTAACATTGAACATTTTCGTAAATGCCACAATGTGTAGTCTCTCAACAGTAATTACAACTTATGGAGCAGAATTCTTCTTGGCAAACAAGAATTATTCAAGAAAGGTCGTGCAGAACTGGTAAGAGTTTGCAGGGATTTGTCAGTGGGAGAACGGGATGGTTCTGCATTTTAGCAGAAAATGGCTCATTAGGTATTACTTTCCCAATGATAAAAGTAAATCGGCAATTCTTCGGGTAACAGAACCTGGCCTGTCACTGCCCGCACTTCAGCACTGTGTTCTGTGCACTTGTGTAGTTGGTCAGAGGCCAGAAAGGTCCAATAGACCACACCTGGAGGCACCACAAGCCAACCAGCCAAACAAAGTTTAAGGTAGTATGCACCAAGGGATATGGACGTGCCTATTCAATGCTGTTTTCTTCACAGCAGTGTCCTTGTTATCTAATACCATGAGTCCTGCAGTTGTTGGTATCATTGGTTGAAGATATGTGTTGTGAACCACACAAGTTTGGTATGAATAGCTTTATTGTAATCACAGTGATGTCACCAGATCTATTTCCACTCAGTACTAACATGGATTTTGGAAACAGAAAAGAGTCACATGGGACCAAATCTGAGGAGTATGAGTATGGAAGACAACAGCCATGCTGTTTGTGGCTGGAAATTCCTGCCCAGATAAAGCAGAGTGAGCAAGAGCATTATCATGGTGGAGAATGCAATCTGTATTGTCCCATTTATCATGTTTTGGCAACTTTTTGCCATAGACACTGCTGAACATCTGTGTAACAAATGCTGAGTCTCAGTTTCTTCCTGTAGGGAAAATTGTCCTTTCAAGTGGAAGATTGCATGTTACAAGCCGAGTTCTGTGTTTAGAAGTCTCGGCACTGGTAAAAACTGGGCAAAATTTCTGATACCCAGTTTCATAAGAGTCAACAAGCAGTGCCCTAAATGCCCATCATCTGCAACAAAAGTTAGTCCACTTTTGAACTTTAAATATAACATGTATGATGGAGTTATACTGGTTGTTTCGTGGCTAAGAGCAGGTTTTACTGTGTCATACATTCCCATACCAGTTTTGCGTAATTTGAAACAACTTGGGACACACTGTTCCTTAAAGTGCCACTTTTAAAGAAACAACAATTAGAGATAGCATTATGTGAGTTCACAGCCCTGCTGCTGAACATCTGTCTTCTGAGAGTCACAGCCTGTAGTTTCTGACAGTAATTGCAAGTGATTCACCAAATTGTATCCTACTGTCATCTAGCAGGGCATCTCCACTACCTTGCAGTCAATGTGGAAATGTTATAATCACACTTTGATTTTAATTATTTGGCAGGTAAGCAATTGATGGGAGAGGAAGCACCATTGGCGAGCCAGCTGCAGGCCTGGCTGGATGCACATCCTGGTTGGGATGCAAATGAAGAAGAGGAGGAGGAGGAGGATGATGAAGATGATGATGAAGAAGATGGTTCAGAAGACAACTCAGAGGAAGACGAGCAGGAGGACTCTGCATCCAGTGAGTGAACATACTAACTTTGTGGGGCAGGGATTTGCCAACCTTCTGTAACATGATTTTGCTGCAGTAAGCTAATGAATATCCTAATTATTCAAATATATGGAGCTGGGGATAGCGTAACTGTTATAATGACTAGGCTATGGGCTGAACAATCCAAAGTTCAATTCCCAGCAGGGGTAAGAGGTTCTTCTCATCTCCCAAATGTCCAGACTGGCTCCAGTTTTCTATTCGGTGGGCACTGGGGGCTGTTTCCCTGGGGTATAGCAGATACCTCCACTCTTCCTATATGCCTTCATGGCATGGACAGGGTCAACTTTACTTTCCTTGTTAATTCTTTTGATGTTACATTCCATGTTTGCAGATAGTTAAATGAGGAGTTGTGGGTGAAGCTCATTGTGCTTATTTTGCTATTACAGACTTCCAGTTCTGAAAATCTTGTTTTCTTGATATCCTGTTTTGATATTGCAGATGCATAATCTTAACACATTCACTGCCAAAGTCGACCGTGGTCGATTTAAGTATGTACGTTTTAAATTGCCAGCGTCGACTTTAGTCGATCTAAAGTTTACTCTGCTCTTTTGCCTTAAATAGGCCACGCACACAATAAGTTCTTTCAGGAAACATATTTTACATCTTTATTAAAACCTAGCTGACAACTAGAAAAAATATATGATTTTATACATAACTCTATATATATTTCTATATATCTATATATCTCTATATATATTCTATTTTATAATTTATAAGATGACGCACTAGTTGTTTAACATTCAAAAAATCGCTGGAAATTTAACATCTTCGGGGATTTAAACGCCCAGCACTGAACGTGTTAACAGCAGAATTTGTCATTTTTGCTAAGATCAGTCACACCTGTTGGGAACATTTGTCGGTGTGGTCAGTATTTAATATGATGTCTGCAGAAGATATAAGAAACATTCAAAGAACAGAAGAGTGAAGTAACCAGAACACAAAAGCACGTTTTACAGTCCCCCCCCCCCCCCCTTCAGTACAAATTTTGTTGGGAACATTTGTCGGTGTGGTCAGTATTTAATATGATGTCTGCAGAAGATATAAGAAACATTCAAAGAACAGAAGAGTGAAGTAACCAGAACACAAAAGCACGTTTTACAGTCCCCCCCCCCCCTCCCCTTCAGTACAAATTTTGCATTCACCAATTTAAGCTCTTCATCACCTTTGTCATGCACCTATGACAGGCTTGTTTCAGCTTTCATAACACCATCATCATCGTATAAAATTTTGCATGAATTACCTGCCAACGTTATTCATGTATTGTTAATATTTCAAGAATACGAGGTATGACACAAAAAAAACGAGACTAACCCTATAGCTCTGGAACCAAGAGTGGGGGGATGAAACAAATATACGGCTATGGAACATGATCTGTCCTGTCACAGTATTACAAGTTTCAGCTTGATCGCTTCACTCAGTACAAGTTGACTCATCTTCAAATATAGGCGTTTTTACCCTCGGACGGAAAATGTCGGACTGCAAAAGTGAACAACGAGTTAACATCAAGTGTCTTGTTAAACTGAAGAAATCCGCGATGGAAACTTTTCGGTTATTGACTGAGGCTTATGGTGAAGATTGCATATCATGTGCACGCGTTTTTGAGTGGCACAAACGATTTTCAGAAGGCAGAGAAAGCGTGAAAGATGATGATCGCCCAGGCCGGCCACGCACAGCTGTTAACGATGACAACATTGAAAAAGTGCGACATGTGATTCGAAAAGACAGAAGGTTGGGTGTTCGAGCAGTAGCTGAGAAAGTTAATTTGGATAGGGAAAGTGTTCGACGAATTCTAATGGAAGAATTGAACATGACAAAGGTTTGTGCAAAAATGGTTCCAAAAATTCTGTCAGATGAACAAAAAGAACGCCGCCAGGAATTGTGTTCAGACCTTTTGCAACGCATTGAGGATGAACCAGATTTGTTGAATTTGGTCATTACTTGTGATGAAACTTGGATATTTACGTATGATCCGGAAACCAAGCGACAATCAATGCAGTGGAAGTCAACATCATCTCCAAGACCAAAAAAAGCATGCATGAGTCGTTCGAGGTTCAAGGCCATGTTGATTGTTTTCTTTTATATCCAGGGTATTGTGATGGCAGAGTGGGTACCTAGCGGCCAGACGGTAAATCAGCACTATTACATTGAAGTGTTGACGAAATTACAGGAACGTGTGAGAAGGAAACGACCGGAATTGTGGCAAAACGGGTGGATTTTGCATCAGGATAACGCGCCAGCCCACAACGCTTTGTTTGTGAAGCAGTTTTTAGCCAATAAAAACATCACTGTGATGGAGCACCCAGCTTATTCGCCAGACCTCGCTCCCTGTGACTTCTACCTCTTCCCAAAGATCAAGTCAGTGCTCAAAGGGACCCATTTTTAATCGGTAGAAGATGTGAAAGTAAAAACGACGGAGCTCCTCAACAGTCTGACAGAAAATGACATGCAGAATTGCTTTGAACGTTGGCAGCATTGTATGCAGCTGTGTGTTAACTCGGAAGGGAACTACTTTGAAGGCGATCGTAGTTAATTTGCTGAATTTGTCAAACAGAAATAGTTACAGACACAGTCTCTTTTTTTTTGTGTCGTACCTCGTATACGTATATAATAAATATTTAAAACCTAGCTGTGTGCCTGGTCTTCAGCCAGGATGGCATCAAATCACAGTCTGCGTACATGACAACTACTAACACATATACAGCTATGTAACAAATTAATAAAACGTTGTTCTATTCAACTATTTTTATTATTAAACACACAATAAAATTTTTATAATGCATCCTACTTCTATTATATATTGAAAACACATGACTACTGTAACTTGATGATATTATTGCTATTCTGGTAACCATAGCAACACTAAATGTGCCTGCAAAGAAATGGTGATAGTGTGGTGTTATGGGTGTATATTTCTGATACTTCCATGGCTATCGTAACAGCCTAGTACCGTTTGATGTGAACAGACCGATTTTATTGCAAAACACGCAGCTGTGTTGATTGCTTGGTTGTGCATTGTGCCTCATGGCGTACATCACAGATAACACACCTGGAAAAGACAGTGACCTGCCAACCAAGGAAAGAATAAATGAACAAACTAAACTCATTTTTATGTATATTAAGATATGTACAATGCTTATATTCTTGTGCTTGCTTGGATCCAAGTAGATGTTCTCTGTTATCCTTTTATATATTCACTTCTTAGTTAGGTTTTTTTTTCACTTTTTAGTCTCTTTAACATAAAATTATTAAAATTACCAATTACTTATTATTATAACTTTATTTTTTGTCACTTTTCTGGTTATTTAACTACTATGTGTAGGTGTAGTATACTGTAAAGTTTGTTAATGTCATATATTGTTTATTTTCTGTATTGTCTCTATTTGATTGTTATAAAGTTCTCGTTTTATAGTCGCGATGCACACTTTTGTGTTTGTAGTTGTATTGTGATTTTATTACACTCTTCCCTTTGTTGGTGCACTGTGTTTTTATATTCAATGTTGAAACTGATGTAGTTGTACAGGCACTCAGATTTTTGCTTATCTCATCACTGAGGCATGTTCAATGTAATTGTTACAATGAATAGCATAATACAAGACAACTACTTGAATTTAAGTAAGCTTATGTATATGAACATTTTATGTATTAATGTATTCAAACTTAATGTATCAGAAGTTTAAAATAATTTTGCATATTGTTAAATATTTGTTAGATGACTAGACCTTTTGAATATTAATAATACATGTATAGTATTAGTGGGTGAGTCATGTAAAATATTATATGATGATGCTGATGATAATTTCATGAAAACATAAACACCTCTGTCATAGGTGTGTGGAAATGGCTTAAGCTTAAGTGGAAGGGCTTAAGCTGGTGAATATATGATTTGTGTATTTAATATAGAAGCCACACAGAATTGTGAATGACAAGACTCTTTGCAGATACCAAACCAAACACATCAAACAGTTCAAGTGCATCTGATGAGGACAAGGCAAGAGAGGTGATAAAGAAGGCAAAGGTTGAAGATGATGAGTACAAGACATCCACTGAGGAGCAGACATATTACAGGTACAAGAAGTTACAAGTTCCTTGTTAGTATAAATTAGAAAGGAGAAAACAAGAATGACAACACTAGCAAATAAGAACACTCTTGTCATTTGTTGGGGTTACATTCTTCAAAATTCAGCAAACAGTGAAACCACAATCTGCCAAGTTAAGCACGTAATGGGAAAACGGGGTTAGAGAAACTACAGATACGTGAAACATGATCCTATGTAAATTAGTGATTAATAAACACAAAAATATATGTGTTGGTGTGTATTGGAATGACATTGCTGTTCTTGACTTAAAGTTGTCAGGGTGAGCATACAATGTAGACTCTGTGGTGGAGGGGGAACAAGACTGAGTGAAAAAAGAGGTGATCTTTCATTGCTTTGCTTTCTTCTGTTTGTCCTTGTACACCTCATTGCATGGTATCTTGATAGCTTTGATCTCATGCCTAAGTTGTCTGAAATTTTCAACCTCAAAGAAGTGACTGAGTCATCCATCATCTGGAGGCCTTTCTTTAGAGCACTGGCAGTCAACTGTGGCCTTTCTAGAACATCATCAGGATCTTCAGCTTCTGGTTCAGTGACCACTGTCAGGTGTTCCAAGGTTCTCATCAGTTGACTCAACAGTTTGAGTCTAGGGAACTTCCTGGGCCTCAGCCTCTTCCAACTCTAGGGATCCTTCTCCTGGAACTTATGAGCCAACACAAGGATGTTCTTTGTTTTGTCTTGCTGGTTGAGCAATCTGAAGGAAGTCATTAACTGCTTCAGACAAGCTTTTTCAGCAGCCATTCAGAGCCAGGCTTACTTAGGCTTTAACGATTCAGTCAACTGTGCTGTACAATTTCCAGCATTCAGTGACACTAACAAAGGTCTCTATCTCACTTGCATTCAATATACCGTATATTCTCGAATCTAATCCGCACCCTTTTTACAGTTTTAGAGGGCTGAAAAATCAGATGCGGATTAGATTCGCGGTCTAGAGCTGGATTTTGGAAAAATGATTGAGCTGCTGTACGTGCCGTAAGAACAATACAATACAATAATCTATTATTTTATTATTTATTATTATAATAATATAATAATTGGGTCCAGTGAATTTCCTTCGTGACGCCTCACACCCGCTGATCGCTGCCTTGTGTTTCCGCCATAGTCGAACGTTGCTTTCATCAACTCCAAAAATTGCAGCGGCTTTGCGGTTTCCATTCTCCTCTGCGCACCGAATAACTTCACGTTTGAACTTTGCCGTATATGAGAGTCGTTTAGATTTCAGGTGTCCCTCTTCCATAACTACGGTACACGACAAATTGGAACAAGCACCTCCCACGTTTCAACAACTAAGGCTCAGCTGGCTTCAGACGAGATTGCACACGTCTGTTGAGAAAGGCCCCGCCTCTATCGGTATGACTCATCGGCCACAGGCGTAGCGTCGGATTTTAACGCATTGGTAACATCCAATATTATTCAATCAGTCGCCCCGTGGGCAAGGGGTGGTTGAAGGAAAGGTGCGGATTAGAATCGCGAACTAACTTTTTTTTTTTTCGTTTAAGAAGTCGCCAAAAACTGGGTGCGGATTAGATTCGGATGCGGATTAGATTCGAGAATATACGGTATTGCAGAAGCTGCAGCAAGTGTAAAAGCTCTTGAATGTTGTGATGATTCCCAGGTTAGGTTGGCTGCAGGAGTAAGGTGAAGGTGTTGGACAGATACTCAACTTGGATATTCAAATGAGTCACACCAACTGTGGATGCTGTGGGGCATTCCCAAGGACAAGGAGGACTTTGAAAGCTAGATCCTTGGATTTAAATACAGTTTTAAAACCAGCCTTTACTGGCATGGCCTTCTCCCTCAGCACAGCACCACTGACTGACAACCATTTCTGTGTCGTGTCTTCCAGCCATACATACAAGGCACTTCCTGTCTGTTCAAGGAAGGGTTGTTCATGACTTACACAAGAAATTTTTGCACTTGATGGAGCATTGGTCTTAACACTTCTCCTGCTCTTGTCTTCATTTTTATTGATAAAATGAATGGTTGATTTGTTTGTCCTATAATGGTGTCTGACCAGTTTGTCCAACACTTCCACTTTCTGTAACAAAAACATCACTTTTCTATTCTTTTGATTTGTGGGCTCTTCATCAACACATACATCACTTCCTAGACATAATTAAAACACAAGGGCAACATTTAGTTCTGAAATGTGTGAAATATGCATTTGAAGTACATTTCACATCATGCAATATCTAGCTAACCACTGAGTGAGATAGGCAGGCAGAGGTGGCCTCTGTGTATTACACCATGCATCTGTGCATGTGTGACTACAGATGAGCAAAGGGTGCACACTGCAGTGCACAGACCCATGAATGTGTAGGGTCTGCTGTATTTTGTTCACTTTAGGACAGAACCAGAGTAAGGTAGTGGTAACATGTTGTGTATTCATAACGTCACCTGCTAATAACTACAACAGCTTCACACTTGTATGTTTGTGAGTGTGTGTATGTGCACAGGCATTCACATTATAAGATATAGAGGATTAGTATCACAGCATAAATGTTAACTACATTGTGAGTGACCTGGTATTCAGATTCAGATGTTACATAATTACCAGAAAAGAGAGAACTGTGATTGCCAACATATTATGTGTAAGAGTCTCAAACGTTTATTAAATTAAAATGCATGTGAAGTGTCATTATTTTACATGGAAAGAATTTAATTGTTTAAAACTAAATAAATTTTATATATACTTTAGACAAAGAAAGTTCGCAGTGTGGGCAGAATATTCCTCTGTAACTGTCAGGTCTGATAATTGCTCTTCACTTGCAGGTGCTGAATTTTTATCATCATCATTATTTTTGTGAGAAGTTTCCGTTATTTATGTATAAAGATAATGCTGTTACATTTAGACTGTGTTTAAAAACTTCCTTGTGCCATGAAACACTACTAGAAATTTATGTGTTAAACTTGTTTGTGACACATCTTGACATAAGTCATTGTCATAGACAACTGTTTTATGGTGTAAAGGAAGTTTCTGAGCGTGAAATGAACAATCATAGCACAGAAAAATAAAATATATTTAGACTAATTGGACAATACTTGATAATGTCATAGTTACAGCAATTTTTTTTTAATTTGTGGTTTTATTTTTATCTTACAGTATTGCACATACAATTCATGAGATAGTTACAGAGCAGGCCACCATCTTAGTGAACGGAATGCTGAAGGAGTATCAAATAAAGGTACAAGGAACTGTATTTTCTTCTCTGATGTCTAATAAAATAACCCCTTGAATCACAGAGATAATTAACTGCATGCAATAAATTCCTCATTGCAAAGCTCCCCTCTCCCATGGAGCCCAACGTTTATTATGCTGTTATTTACTGTGTGATGGCAGAAATGCAGAAACCAGATTTCATCCAATGGCTGAATGGACAAGTCCACATATTTGCGTGGGGGGTGACTGTTCAGTCAGCTATTGGCAGCCAAGCTGTGTGCATCAGCTTGCAGTGTATGTACTAGTACTGGAGAGGCTGTGTTCTGCATTTGTGTGATCATTACTGACGACTTGTTCCTTTCTCCTGTTCCCCCGTCAATTCCCGTCCGTCATGTTTGTATGTGACATCGCATAGTAAACATACTCTACTGTGTTCATAAGAGCATGCCACTGGACCTTATCCTGAGCTAAATGAGTCCACCACTCCACGCTATTTCCAACACCCATTTCATTATTATCCTCATAAATATGCTTAGCTCTTCAGAATTGTTTATGACCAAACTTTTGTGTGCATTTCTTATCTCTGCCATGAATCCTACAGTCATGCAGTCTTAGGTTCAGTGAATCCTGGGGTTGGAAGTTCAATTCTCACCCATGGTACAGAGACGCGCATTTTTTATCATTCTATTTGTCACCATAATTTCTTCAGCTTTGGGCATTATGGCAAGAACTAACAAGTAGAGCACTTGCAGAGTGCTCTCCATGATTCAACAAATTCAGTAAAAAAAAACTCTCGGGAGAGGTATCTAGTGAGATTTGGCTTGAGAAATTCATGAATGATGCTTCTGTAATCTCTGTTTTTATAATTGGATATAAAATGTTATAGTTCATGCTCTCATTTTCAGATGCTATTCTCAAATTTGGCATTACCACTTCTCTAGTTAACTGTTATTGATTAATCTTGTAAATCACCTTTGTGCAAACTTGTGCATTACTTCCATGTTCACTATTGAGGGACAGTGGAAGTGGGAAATGAATTTTGCAATTTGATGTACTCTTGACTCTGAATTTACAAAAAAAAAACCATTTGAATCCACTGTAATTGTAGTGTCAAGAGTAGAATGACTGAATGAATAATTGGAAAGTGTGTGGAAGTGGTCATGAATACAGAACAGAAATGTAAACCTACATCTGATTTCAATGTGTTGTACTGTATTGTATTGTCTTCCCATACACTTGTTGCAGGGCCTAGAATGGCTTGTTTCACTGTTCAACAACAACCTAAATGGAATTCTAGCAGATGAAATGGGGCTTGGCAAAACCATCCAGACCATTGCTCTCATCACATACCTGATGGAGAGAAAGAAAGTTAATGGACCATTCCTCATCATTGTTCCTCTCTCGTATGTACTTCTTTATAATAAATGTAAGGCATGTACCCATCTGATGTTTATTTTAAAAAACAGATTGTTCTAATCTGTCAGTAGTGTTGCAAATATTGTGGGCTAAGCCAAGTCACCAAGGTGTATATATTACAGACTGAAAAGTTAAGAACAGAGCCAAGCCACATTTGTGTTCTGATATCACCTCACAAATCTGAGCATCTTTTATGTTTTTGTTACTGAATGTAGAAAGTTAAAACCATTGCATGGTATTCATACCAAATTACTGGCAAAAAGGTGAAATGCAGATACCCAGACAGTATGGTGCTCTCAGAAGCCCCCCCCCCCCTTTTAGTGTGGTGGGAGCATGACAGTAAGCTAAAAATTGTTCCATGAAAAGACTGTGAGAGATGCACTTCTTGACAGTATGCATTCCTGATTAACAAGGAGGGGTGTTTTTGCAGCACACTCTCCAATTGGGTTCTGGAGTTTGATAAGTGGGCACCTTCTGTGGTTGTGGTTGCATACAAAGGCTCACCTGCCATGCGACGGCAGATACAGAGTCAGATGCGTTCCACAAAATTCAACGTTCTCCTCACAACTTACGAATATGTGATCAAGGATAAGGGCATGCTTGCCAAGGTAAGCCAGTACTCTACACACTCAACTGTCTTTATTTAACATGATGTAAGCATGCTTGCCAAGGTAAGCCAGTACTCTACACACTCAACTGTCTTTATTTAACATGATGTAAGCATGCTTGCCAAGGTAAGCCAGTACTCTACACACTTAACTGTCTTTATTTAACATGAAGTAAATATGATTTTCAGTTAATGTGAATCTTTCTCAAACAGCTGATAGTTGCTTGACTTGTCAAGAAATTTTCCACCTGTTATGGAACCCAAAGGTTAATGACCACCTACGCAGCATTCTGCCACTAGACATCACGATCCAGATGAATCAAATCCACATTCTCACATCTTATTTCTTTAAAGCTGCCTTAAATAATCCTCCTATCTACACTGTCTGTACCAAAGTCACCCTTCAAGTTTACCAGCTAACGTTTTGCATGAATTTCTCACCTCTTCCATACATTGCCCTTCACATCCACAATTTGATCTCATTTACGCAGCAGCAGAAACCCGAGATCATACTGTGTAGGTATTTGTCAGGCAGATGAAGTGTCACCCCAAAATGTAAGTAGTGGATTCATATGGCAGAGTTGCAAGTTGTCACAGCTGAACACTGGTTATGGTTGCCTGTGTCTGAGGATTGAAAGTGACACTGGTGGGAATGATCTAACATAAGGGCAGGGAGTCCTGTGGCATCTGTGTGAGACAAAGAGGATACAGTAGTTACAGATGATTTTTTTCTGTTGATAATTACTACTGATGGTTGTTGGTGATAAGTAGCAGAGGCAGCAGTGTTTGCTCAATTGATAAATAATTTGCTAAATGATATGGGCACAGTAGTAGAAGGAAGAGTGTTGCTCATTTGATAAATAAGCTTGCCAACAGTTTTTGAAGGTTAAAGATAGAGGGAGCTGTTGTGATGATATCAGTGGCTAAACCATTTGTTGGATTTTCATGAAATTCAGTATAGGAGTTCTTCAATAAAAAACTTATGAAGCAAGCATGAGTTTCGTGAAAATTGGCATGGTGAAAACCGTACCTTACTTAAGGGCATAAATTAAATGTTGCCCATATTTTATGCATTTTTCATCCAATTTGGATAAAATTTGGAAAAGGAGATGTCCATAAAAATGTATTGAGTTTCTTTGAGTTTCATGAAAATCAATGCAATTAAGGCCAAAGTTTTGTTACAACAATAAACGAAATTACATTTACACATGTAATGACATTCTTCTCAGCATCTCAAATTCACCTCCACTGCTCCAGCACCATTCCTCACTTGGCTGAGGCATGGCAGCATTTCGTAATTACCGTTACAGCTGTAATAGTACTTGCCAGTATAGGCAGGTTACCGCTACTTTACAATCCAAAAGCATCACATCACGTGTGGTATTTTTTATCAGAATATTCCAAGAATACTTTGGGTCAGGACCAGGAATTCTGAATGTTTGGGCAGTAAAACAACACTTCGAGAAACAACGCATCTGATGTAATTATATGATGTTTATATGGGCGATTTTTCGAGATCAGAAGAATTGAATGATAATTGCAGGAAAATTTCACACCTGGAGGTTTCTCTGTACTTAAAATGAACATGTGATTGTTTCAGCTGCACTGGAAGTATATGATAATAGATGAAGGCCACCGAATGAAGAATCACCACTGCAAACTAACTCAGGTTCTGAATACACACTATGTGGCAACACACAGACTCTTGCTCACTGGAACTCCACTGCAAAATAAGCTGCCTGAGCTTTGGGCACTACTGAATTTTCTGCTTCCATCTATTTTCAAGTCGTGCAGCACATTTGAGCAGTGGTTCAATGCTCCATTTGCAACAACTGGAGAAAAGGTATGCTAACACAGTTTTGTGAGAATCCAAACACTAACTGGATTTTGACATTGAGTTCTTGTAAAAATGCAGTTGTGAAGTATTCTGAACTTTTTTTGTGAAATGTCTCATTTCATTTTGTCATCTCCTTTGTAGTGATTTGTGAGCAGAATTTTGTATGTATAAAACAATTTTACCTTCTGTTTTGTATGGATGTGAAACATGTTACATGGGAAGAACGTAGGTGAGGGCGTTTGAAAACGGGGTGCAGAAGAGAGTGTTTGTACTGAAGAGAGAGGATGTAAGAGCAGGGTGGGAATGCTTGTATACCCTGTATCATTCAACAAATATTAGAGTGGTCAAATGAAGCAGGATGTGTTGGCAGGGCACGTGCATTTACACATGCCAATGCAGGACATTTAAAGCAGTGTTTCTCAAACTTTTTGTCACTCATGGCCCCCCCCCCCCCACCCACCCTTTGTAGATGCTGTTACTTATGAAAAGAAGTTTCTTTATTTCCACATTGTTGATTTATATATTAGAATATATTATATTACTTTTATTTGCAATATTGTATTGTTTTTAAATATTTTGTTTATATATAACACTTTGTGTACATATACAAGTAAAAATATTCTGTTAATAATTGGCATTATAATCAATGTGTTCCTTGGGCCTGATGAACACTTGCAAGTTTCTGAATGTCCAGTTGCAGTGTGGTTGGTGATAAGCGAAGATCATATCTCTGCACAACATCAAGGCAGTTACCTACCTTTGACAGCAAAGAAGTCATCCAACTGAAACCATATTCAACCAGATAAGATGTGGGAAAAGCAATAAAATACAACTTTGCCTACTGTGTTGTGGGGGATGCAGGGGAGAAGGGAATCTTTGAGTCAATTTAAAATGTGAAATATTTTATTCATGCAGTGAAGTTTTGGTGGCCTCCTCAAAAATTAATATGGCCACTTGATTTTCAGTCATACTCCTGTGGCCCCCTGGAGGGCCATATGGCCCACTTTGAGAACCACTGGTTTAAAGGTTAGCAAAAATAGGATGTGATGGTTTATTCTGGATTATTGTGTCATGGTATGGCCCACTGGTAGGCTGTTGTGAGTGGTTACAACACTTCAGATATCATGAAAGGTGGGATATTTCTTTACATAGTTTGTCAAAGAGGAGTCTGCACCATGAAGTTACTGTTTTACATATTAAACTGATAATGTGTGTATGGTACAGGATCACATATGTGCATTTTTGACACATGTAATTAAAATATTTAACTTAAAGTTACTGTTAGTTTGCCTTTGACCCTGCATCAAACACTACAAAAATTTCAGTGGAGTAAAGTACAGGCTGTCGTCAAGTCCTGATGTTAATGTTCTCCTGCACTGCATCATTATGTGGATTATGTTTGCCTGTAGGTTACATGTTAGAAGTGGAATTCACATTCCTGGACCTTGGACCAGATATTTTTGAGCAATTATTTACACAGTAAATGAATGGTTTAATAACCTCAGAATGTAAAATATTGCATTTGAAACATTTAACAGTGATCCAACATTTAGTGAGTGTATTATGAAATAAAAATGATATGTTTATGTCTTTGAGAAGTTATTCAGATACTGACTTAGCAAATAACATATATCTTTCAAAAACAACTTTTTTTTTTAGTTTTTGGACTGTAAAATTTACAGTCACTTAAAAATGCTAAAACTAAACATTTTCACAATTGCTAAGTGATATGAAATGATGAATAAGTGAGAAAGTAGGGTAACTTACTCATCATTTTAAATAACTTTGTATAACTGTGAAAGTGTTCAAAAGGTGAGCAGGCCACATCATAAAGTTCTGCAGGCAGTGTGTTTGACAGGTGTGAATTAAGAGTGTTGTTAAATTCCTACGTTATATAATATTTTTTACCACAGTCACTGTTCTATACCACATACTTGAAGTTTTGCTTTCATTTGTTTTTAAATGAATTACCTTCATCTTGATTATTTTAAATTGTTATATTGCTCAGGTTGAACTGAATGAGGAGGAAACTATTTTGATTATCCGTCGCCTTCATAAAGTATTGAGGCCATTTCTGTTGCGGCGATTGAAGAAGGAGGTGGAATCTCAGCTGCCTGATAAAGTTGAGTACATTGTAAAGTGTGATATGTCAGGCCTTCAGAGGGTTCTGTATAGGTGAGTAGTGAAAAATTAAATTAATGAACAAGTGATAATCACTAACACTGTTAACAGAACCTGAAGATACAGCACCACTGATACCAAAGCCTAGCATTGGACATGATCCTAAGCCAGTAACATCTGCCTCCCATCCTGATAACCTAGTATTTCCCAAAGACGCATCTTAATATGCGGGAGACTTATTTCATGAGAGAGTTTGCTGTTTTTTAATAACATTTATATGATGGGAGACATACCAGAAGAATGGAAGAACAGTATTGTTATATCCATATACAAGAAAGGTGATAAACAAAAAGTGGAAAACTATAAAGGAATTAGCCTACTTAATGCACATTATAAAATATGTAGTAAAGTTTTAAATGAAAAATTGAAAGCGCAAGCAGAACAGTTCCTTTTGGAATGTCAGAATGGATGCCGAAAAGGCAGATCTTGCATCCATCCATTGTTTAGTATGAAATTTACTCATAGAAAATACAAGAGAGTTCAATTTAGAAACTCATGTAGCATTTCTTGATTATGTGAAAGCCTTTGACAAAGTTAAAAGAGACAAATTGTTTGAAATACTACAAAGCAAAAATATTCCCAATTTATTGTTAAAACTTATAATAGAAATTTATTCTGGAAACAATAAAAGTAAAAATAAACAATCAGTCATCAGAAGAACATACAATTAATTACAAGGCTGCCCTTCATCACCGACATTATTCAGCATTTACATGAACGAAATTATAGTAAAATGGAACCAGATTTACACAAAAGATATTACTTTTTCAACCACTACAAAAAAAAACACTCTACTCTTTGCAGATGATCAGGTCATAATAGCTGATTTAGAGGATAATTTACAGAGAGGCGTATTTACAGTGCAAAACATAGCAAAAAAGTTTGGAATGGAAATATCACCAGAAAAATCTGGGACAATGGCATTTTTAGCACAAGACCAAGTAAGGTGTAAAATCATTGTGGATAACAAATGTTTACAATGAGTAAAGAATTTTAAATATCTTGGTTGTGAAATTTCTTATGAAAATGAAAAAGATTTTCAACAAAAAGTAGCAAAATTTGCTCAAATACTGGGAATTCTAAACAACACTTGTAAACCAACTTTGCTCCAGGATTCTTCAAGAATAAAAGTACATAATGCACTGGCTTACCCCATTGTTCTATATGGAAGCGAAATTTGGACCCTCAGGCAAAAGGATAAAAAACGATTGACATCAACCCAGATGAAATTTTTCGGAAGAACAGCAGGATACACACGTTTTGATCACAAAAGGAATGAAGAAATTTTGGAAGAGTTGAAAGTAGAACCAGTGAAAGAGAAACTAAGAAGGTACAAATCCAATTGGCTGCAACATGTAATAAGGATGAACAACAACAGGATGCCCAATTATAGACCAAATGGACAAAGACGACTTGGAAGACATTTGAAGAGACTATTAGACGAGGCTGAAACAGGTCTATTAAGGCCTAACTCGTGATGGATGATGATGATGAAGATGATGACGATGACATATCTTAATATTGTCCCCTATCTCCTGCTTTGTTTTACAGTTGGTCACTTTCCAGGAAGTTTCTCCACCCATGTCTGTCCTTTATTGTTGCTACGCACCCACCCTGTTGTGACCTAGACTTCACTGTTCTAATAATACTAGGTGACCTGTATAAACTGTGAGGTTCCTGACTATGTATTAACCTAAATTATGCACCTTGTCTTTCTGTTCTAATTAAAAGAACTATTTAATTGTTACTGTATAATTTATGTAATATTTCAGTAGGTTAGTTTTAAGAAAGTGGCCTTATAGCATACCATAGGAAGTATTATAGTTATATTTGACAGTTATGCTGAAGGTGCATTGTGATTATGTAGGAGAAATTGGTTTTTTATAATTGTGCTTATGTTGAACATGAAAAACAGCATCAAGACGGTAGAGTGGTGTTGAAATGTGTTGCTTTTTACTTAAAAAATAATATTAATTTAATATTAGTTTAAATGGTATTTTATATTGGAATTCAATACAGTAGGAGGGGAAACCTACCCAGTTTTGTGCCCCCTTAATCCATGGAAAAACACATTAAATCACCATGAAATCAGGTACATTTTCCATACTTATGTTTAATGATTCTCCTTAAATGGCTTCATTGTGGAGGTATGTTATGAAACTGGGTATCGTACGTTATATACCCATAGTCTGTTTTCTTCCTTTAAGTTGCTGTCATGTATTAAAGTGAGTGAAACTCAGATGCTTAATTTATATGATGAGTGTTTGTATCTTGGTTTTCAGACATATGCAGAGTAAAGGTGTGTTGTTAACAGACGGTTCAGAGAAAGGGAAACAAGGCAAGGGTGGAGCTAAAGCATTGATGAACACCATTGTGCAATTGCGAAAACTCTGCAATCATCCGTTTATGTTCCAGAATATTGAGGAAAAATACTGTGACCATGTGGGCTCCCAGACAGGGGTAGTTTCTGGGTAAGCTTAGTTATGTTCACCTTACTTTTCAGCCTTCAACATGGTGGTATAGAGCTGATATCCTCATTTATAAGATATTACTCCATTAAAAACTTGTGTGTGCATGTTAAATTTTTTCCTCTGTTAAAACAATTTGGTATGCAACAATGCTTCTTTGATCAATTAATTTATAGATGTTATACTACTGTGTAAAAGTGTCTGGTTTTATGGCATAGTACATTTGAGTAAATAAGACCTCATTATATACAGCTGAGACCAGTTCCTTCACCTATTCAAAATGTTGTTAGTTTAGTTATTCGTTTCTTGTAAAGTTATGTTAAGAAGTGAGTCCCTTGTTACCGCTGCATGGCGTGTTCTCAGTTTGCACTCAGAGGAGATGGCCACCAGATTTGGAGGAGATCTGCAGGTATATTGAATAAGCAGTCACAGACATCTGACAACTGCTACTTTGTTTCATGCTGTAGAGTAGGAAGAATAAGTTACAATTCTGTTGGGCTGGGAAAGAGTAGTTTGAGACCATGATAAGTTCCATAATAACTTAATACCAAGGATGTAGTTATAACATGTTATTGTGTGTTCAGGCCTGACCTATATCGAGCATCTGGAAAATTTGAGCTCTTGGATCGAATACTACCAAAATTGAAGGCTACCAGCCACAGAGTACTTCTCTTCTGTCAGATGACACAGCTTATGACAATCATGGAAGACTACTTAGGGTGGCGTGGATTTTCCTACCTGAGGCTGGATGGCACAACTAAGGCTGAGGATCGTGGTGATCTTCTCCGCAGGTTCAACAGCCCTGACTCTGAATACTTCCTGTTCCTTTTGAGCACACGGGCTGGAGGGCTTGGTTTGAACCTGCAGGCAGCTGACACTGTCATCATATTTGATTCAGACTGGAACCCCCACCAGGCATGTATCAGATGAGAATACAGTAAGGGTTTTATCAGTCTCACTAACAGTCATAATGTCTGATGTTCCTTCCTCAGAGCAAATGAACAATTTATTCCTTCCAAATCCTGTCTTCTTTTATAATCCATCATCAGACCTACATATTGTGGAATTTTCAAGGTACACAATGAAATATCAAATTATAAATAATTTGCATCAGTACACATTCTTCATCTTTCTTTGTCTTAAAATAAACTGCAGTTTATTTTGACACAACTATATATTCCCATTGAACACTGTTCACTTGTTTATTGCTGTGGTGTCACATACCAATTGCTGGATGCATTAAACAGCTACCAAGCAACAATGTAGAACACATTTGACATGTTACAAAGGTTATGGTCACCTAACAACCAGAGGGAGGTAATCAGAACCCATTGAGTGAAATAATTTTATACAAGGTGTTTCATAACTTCCTGAGGCCATTCCCAGTCAGAAGTATCATACGAACATAGTTTCATTCTCAAGGGTTATGGAGCTAGGGGCATTTGAATTTGAACGTATTCATGACAGCTTTTACATGCACACTGAAGATTAATTTTGAATACCCATAATCCCATGTCTTCTCAAGGTCCCTAGACCTCAGCATATTAGATTTCCACGTGTTCATGCTGCGATCAGCAAGAATTGGGGTACTAGAATGCATGAGGGTTAAGAATCAGCTTAGCAGCATACTGGCTCACACCATCAACATACTGTTATGTGAAGTCAAACTGCTTCTTCAGTGTTACTGTAGTCATCGGAACTGAAAGATTGTTTTACTACACTCATCTTCACTGGATTAGCATCCCAGTCTGTTATCCACAGCTTACTAGTTACTGGTATACGAGGGCTGTCCAAAAAGTATCCGACTATATTTTTTCCCGCGGTAAGTAATGGCGAAAGGGTGGGGAAACTGAGCATAGTGGTAGAAGGGACTTTCATGCGCATACGTGATTTTTTGCTGCCTCGCAACACCGCCGGATGCGTCTGTTGCTGCCAGATAGTGAAGTGGTGTAACACGTGTTTGTCGCATTCTCGTTTCGCTCAAGATGACAGAATGTTTGGAGCAGCGATACTGCATCAAGTTTTGTCAGAAACTTGGGGATACCCAAGCGGAAACAATCCGCAAAATTCAGCAGGCTTTCGGTGATGATGCAATGGGGGTCACTCAAATTAAAGAGTGGTTCAACCGCTTTAAAGATGGCCGCATGTCGGCGGACAGTGACCAGTGTTCCGGGAGACCGTCAACGAGCCGAAATGCTGATGTCATTGACAAAGTGCGGACATTGATCATGGAGGACCGTCGTTTGACCGTCCGGGAAATTGCTGATGAGGTTGGGATCAGCAGAGGTTCCGCAAACACGATTTTAACTGAGGATGTGGGCATGCGAAGAGTGGCGGCAAAATTTGTGCCCAAGCTGCTTTCGCCGGAGCAGCAACAACTCCGCCTTGAGGTCGCGCAGGACATGCTGGAGTGCGCCAACAGGGATCCTGAATTCCTGAAGACTGTGATCACTGGTGACGAGTCGTGGGTGTACGGATATGACCCGGAAACCAAGGTCCAGTCGTCACAATGGAAGCATCCAACATCCCCGAGGCCCAAAAAAGCACGACACGTTCGGAGCAATGTGAAGGTGATACTGACTGTTTTCTTCGATTACCGGGGTGTTGTGCATAATGAGTACGCACCACTAGGGCAAACTGTTAATAAGGAGTACTACCAAGAAGTCCTCCATCATCTTCGTGATGCAGTTCGGCGCAAGAGACTGGAGCTGTGGGACGCACGCAACTGGCAGCTGCATCATGACAATGACCCAGCTCATTCATCACACCTGATCCAGGGTTTCCTGGCTAAGCACGGCATTCTGCAGGTTCGCCAGGCTCCCTACTCTCCTGACATGGCTCCTTGTGATTTCTGGCTGTTCCCGAGATTGAAGACACCGCTAAAAGGTGCCCGTTTTGACAGCCGCGAGGACATCATACAGAACGCGATGGTGCAGCTGCACACCATTCCAAAACAAGCCTTCCAGAATTGCTTCCAGCGATGGAAGGACCGCTGGGTTAAGTGTGTGGAGTCACAAGGGGCCTACTTTGAAGGGGATTAGGTATTGTAACCACCCAGATATAAAACTTTTTTTTCCCGGCCCAAGGTCGGATACTTTTTGGACAGACCTCGTATGATGTGTATGTTGCAACAGCAGGAAAGAGTAGTACTTTAGAGCCAGTAACTTTTCTGATTTTTGTTTCCTCTTATTGATTATTTTGTGTTAAACATTACTGCTTTTTCCCCACCCTTTGTTTTTCAGTATTTAATGATGTGACCACCCAAGTGGTGAGTAAAAAGTCACAAGTTTTGGGTTTGGTTACTACGTTTTTTAGAAGTTGGGTGGTGGAACAATGTTTCAAACCCCAGAACATTGGAAAATGGATGTGACTAACAACTTACCGTATATTCTCGAATCTAATCCGCATCCGAATCTAATCCGCACCCAGTTTTTGGCGACTTCTTAAACGAAAAAAGTTAGTTCGCGATTCTAATCTGCACCTTTCCTTCAACCGCCCCTTGCCCACGGGGCGACTGATTGAATAATATTGGATGTTACCAATGCGTTAAAATCCGACGCTACGCCTGTGGCCGATGAGTCATACCGATAGAGGCGGGGCCTTTCTCAACAGACGTGCGCAATCTCGTCTGAAGCCAGCTGAGCCTTAGTTGTTGAAACGTGGGAGGTGCTTGTTCCAATTTGTCGTGTACCGTAGTTATGGAAGAGGGACACCTGAAATCTAAACGACTCTCATATACGGCAAAGTTCAAACGCGAAGTTATTCGGTGCGCAGAGGAGAATGGAAACCGCAAAGCCGCTGCAATTTTTGGAGTTGATGAAAGCAACGTTCGACTATGGCGGAAACACAAGGCAGCGATCAGCGGGTGTGAGGCGTCACGAAGGAAATTCACTGGACCCAATTATTATATATTATTATAATAAATAATAAAATAATAGATTATTGTATTGTATTGTTCTTACGGCACGTACAGCAGCTCAATCATTTTTCCAAAATCCAGCTCTAGACCGCGAATCTAATCCGCACGCGAATCTAATCCGCATCTGATTTTTTAGCCCTCTAAAACTGTAAAAAGGGTGCGGATTAGATTCGAGAATATACGGTATTTTGTACACCCTTGTTCAAACATTTTATTTTAGCTCTTCAGTGTGATTAATCCATGTTGAGTTAATTCAGTTTGATGGTGATAACTATGAAACTATTGGTAACAGGCACACAAAATTAAGAACTGTATACAGGCATTCCCAGTGGCCATGCGGTCTAAGGCGTGGGTCTGCGGCTGCTCGCTTACTAGGATTGTGGGTTCGAATCCCACCCGAGGCATGGATGTCTGTGTCTTGTGAGTGTTGTGTGTTGTCAGGTAGAGGTCTCTGCGACGAGCTGGTCCCTCGTCCAGAGGAGTCCTACCGAGTGTGGTGTGTCTAAAAAAGTGTGATCGTGAAGCCTCGAAAAATGAGGCGGCCTAGGCCCCCAAGGGGCTCTCAAGCCATTGGGGAAAAAAAATACAGGCATTACCACAATATCTTACTTTATGTACAAGACAATTCAGCAACAGTGTGAACATAATACAACAGATTATTATCAGATACTTAAAATACAGCTTTGTATTTTTAATACTCTATAAAGGCATTTATTTTTATATTGCAAGTAATTATGTTCAGTCATGCTGGTAATTTTAATTAGTTGTGTATTGTACTGTACTGTGTGAGACTGTGTACTGCTGCTTGGAAATCCCACTGCAGTTTTACCAGTTCATGACTTGGAAAGGTTGAAAATTATTGGGTCACTTGATACTGTGAGTAGTTTATAAGTCATTTGAAGGTAATTTGTTAATCTGTAATCCTGTACCACACAACAAACATATAAAGATTAGTTTCATTTAACATTACATTTTGTGTTGCAGGACCTACAAGCACAGGATCGAGCCCATCGTATTGGACAACAGAATGAGGTTCGTGTACTGCGACTGATGACTGTCAACTCTGTAGAGGAGAGGATCCTGGCTGCAGCCCGCTATAAACTCAATATGGATGAGAAAGTTATCCAAGCAGGGATGTTTGACCAGAAGTCCACAGGCTCAGAAAGACAGCAGTTTCTGCAAAGCATTTTACATCAGGATGATGCAGAAGAGGAGGTAACCATCTATCTTATTATGTTCACACAGTTGCTGAATTGTCTTGTACATAAAGTAAGATATTGTGGTAATGCCTGTATACAGTTCTTAATTTTGTGTGCCTGTTACCAATAGTTCCATAGTTATCACCATCAAACTGATTTAACTCAATGTTTCACAAACCAACCAAATGCACATTCATTGATACTATTTTATATGGTTACTAATTACCCCTACATATGTTTCAGTCCTTCACAGACCATCATCAGGGGGTTCTTTAAAAACTACACTTATTATACATCCATAAATTCAGGCATTATCGTCTGTAGTCAGATCACTTTCAGTTTTGTCAAGTTATAATAACCCTTTTAAATTGGATATGTTTAAAATTGTAGAGTATTAAAACACTGTATAAAATCATAAAAAGTTAAAAAATTTGTAGTGGTTGTATATATGATGTTACATAGCATCACAATTGCACTATTTACACACTTCACTAACTGGATGATGCGTAGAATCGTGGTGTTTGGGTTAGAAGGTCATATTTGGGTTGAGCTGCTTGGTTTTGTGTGTGTTGTCATGATATGTGTTCCTGTCTGTTGAACGTCTTGTAGACTGTGCTGTTGGATCGTGATTTCAATCGTGAATTAACTCAATTTAATTACTTTTATTTTTGTTTTATCCGACAAATTTGTCGGATAAAACAAAAATAATAAAAAAATGTGCTGTATGAATAACATAAAAAAAATCTATTTAATTACGTTTAGTAACACATGTTTCTGGTCTCTAAGTTTTAAAAGGTTACTTAAAAAAATGTTATGAACACTTTTAGGACCAGTTTGGAGGGTGAACTGGTGGGTTTGATGTCCATATTTCATGTGTTTTCTCATTTCAGTGTTATATGCTATTCCAACTCTGTGGACACTTTAAAAATATGATTAGAAATATATTAGAATATAAAGAAATTGAGTGTCTAAAGCTCACTTAATTTTATTTCACCATGGTTTCTTTAATTCATTCTCCTCTTTGTCTTCACTCTAGTTCCTTTGTGGTTTCTTCACTGTGTTCTCCAATCCAGTATACTTAAGAAAGCTGTATTTGTACTGAAGTAACATTATTTTATAATGATCTTTCAAGATAGATACTTTTAAATTTTGTTTTCACATCATTATTACAGGAGGAAAATGAAGTACCTGAGGATGATACAGTGAATCGTATGATTGCTCGTAATGAGTGTGAGTTGGATCTCTTTTCACGCATGGATCTAGAGCGTCGCCGTGAAGAAGCAAAACTTGGTCCAAATCGTAAATCACGACTAATAGAAGAAGGAGAATTACCTGACTGGCTTGTCAAAGATGATGAGGAAGTAAGCAGTTTTATTATATCACAAGCGTTCCTAATAATGAACATTTTGTACTTCCTGTGTGTGGAAAATCCTTTGATGAGAGAATTAATGAAAGTTCATACTATCATTTTCTTCTTTTACCATAATTCCAATTTTGTACTTTTCAGTGGATAAAAATCCTCCTTGTTTTCTTTTATTGTCCCATAATATTTCCATTCCAATTTCTTACCAGCTGTTTCCTCTCTTCTTGATATCTACTATTATTCGACTAAACCATCTTTTTTTTCCTTCTTCTTCTTATCCTATAAGGTTCTGTCCTTGAAGTGTTAATTCTGATATCATCCCTTTTCTGTGTATTTTTCTGTCGTGGTCAAAACATTGTAATCCTTTCTTTTTCAAATTCTATCAAATTTTCATTGTACTTCTCACAAAATGTCACTTCCACGTCTGTGCTGTCTTCCTTTTCATACATTGTTGATGATCTGTCTGATATATTCAGCACTGTGCATTCCTAATACCATATTTTCCCACCATCCTAGATATGCCCAGCCTACTGTATCCTTCTGGATTTCACACTTCTAATATTACTGGTTCACACACATATAGGTCACACCCTTATTTTTGGACTGACACTTTGGAATAAAAAGTGTAGTCTGTACACATGTAAATACAGTAAATTAGGCAAGTGACTCTCCTTACTACATTGAGTTCATATTTGTTTCGTTAACCAAGCATTCAAATTTTAATGTTTGTGTACATAATTGGAGGTATTATGTTTAATAGGTTGAGCGATGGACATTTGAAGAGGAGGAGGAAAACTACCTGGGACGAGGATCCAGACAGAGGAAAGAAGTGGACTACAGTGATAGCCTTACAGAAAAGGAATGGCTTAAGGTTAATTATAATTTATTTTCTGCACATGATTGGGATGGAACTACAATTTACATAACATATTCATTGCCTTTATTTTATATATGTGACAAGAATAGAACTGCTAGTTACTAAACTTCTCCATTACCATTAATGCACCTGTACTTTCCCAACTTCAATTACAGTTTGTTACAGCTAGTTATAGCCTGTACCATTAATATAACCATTATGAATTTCTTATCTTGACCGTACAAAATCAGCTTGCCTCAGGTGAGCAAGTGACAATATTTTTCAAGCCCTGTTCATTGTAAACACAATATTTTTATACAAAGCCCAAGCTGACAATCTGTCAGCCACAGTTTAACTTTCCTGTACCATCTGTATTAACATTTTCTTTTCCTGGAAAAAACATCCACATTTATAAAAAATGACTGATATAATGTTGTTATTGTAAACTTATGATTTGTTTTGCATGCTGCAACTGGGATCGCAGATGAACTTTACCATCCAGTAAATTGAACACTTCCAGTTGCTTGTGGAATGTTTCCAGTAATTTAATTAGTTATGATACTATTTTCCAGGCAATAGATGAAGCTGGAGAAGACTTTGAAGAAGAAGAGGAAGAAGAAGAGAAAAAGGTACGTAAGAAAACACGAAAGCGACGAAGGAAGGGAGAAGAAGATGAAGAAGAGGAGTCAACGCCAATCAAGAAGCGTGGCAGAAATACCACAGTAACTGCAACTACTGTGACAGCATCGGTAGAGCCAAGGCTGAAACGTCAGATGAGGAAGTTGATGAATATTGTCATCAAGTACACTGACAGGTAGCTACTGAATTAGCAGATATGGATATCTTCATGGATAATGTAACTATTCAGAAAGTAAAGGTTTTATAAAGAGATGAACTGGAATGTTTATTATCCTTGCTAGTCTAACATTTGTTAGCATTACTGCAGGCCTGATGGGTTTAGTTGGTTGGCATCTTATTTTTCTTCTAGTGTTATTTCAATTTTATGCAAGCCAATGACAAAGGTTTCCAGCCTGTTCTCTCATCCCACAATCTTTCCTGTTCAATTTCTCATTACCTCTTCCCTCTCTTGATGTTCCTGGTTAGAAAGTATTGTCTTACAATGCTGTGCTCTGTATCATGATGATTTTGCTGAATTCTCTTCACAATAAACACACAGGATCCATATGCATACACAGAGTGACATCCAGCACCTGTAGCATACCTCAGAACTTGGATATTAGTATCAGAATATTTTCAAACAGTATTTCTGCTTTAGAATCCAATTTTTTGTTTGAGCAATAGCAGAATCACTGCACATATGAATTCACATCTAATGGATGTTGCATCATTTTGAAATGCACACCTAAATGGCCAGGTGCTACTCTTCAACAACTTCAGAATTGTAGAACTGGATTCTTTTCATGCGAGTGTGGCAGTAATATTAACCAGAGCCCAATGACTGCTTTTGAAATATTTAAATATTATTATAATAATCTGTGGACACACAGATGCAAATTTCTGTACAGTGAAACCACTATCCATTTTTTCCAAAGGAACCACGTGACAAAATATATATAAATGCGGCAGGAAAGCATTAAATATATCAGAAACATGAGAAACAAACACCAAAAATTAAAATTATACATTTTTCTCCTAAGCCTACAAAAATATGCTACCAATGAAAAGTTACTTTAATTCCTATGTGCAAATCACTTTTTAGTCTCTGTGTACAATGTAAAAGTAATACCTCCTGTGGAAACCATGTCCATCTGTCCGTGACCTAGCATCAGCGACTAGTCTGCCCATCAGATGTTCAAGAAGTTTGGTATAGGAGTTCTTTTTTGAAAAGTTGTTGATCAGGATTTAGTTCTGTGACAATCAGTTCAATGAAAGGCATCCTTTACATAGCGTGTAAATGAATATTTGCCCATATTTTCTACATTTTTCATCTGAGTTGTGTAAAATTCAGAACAGGAGATGTCCAAAAAATTTAATGTGTGGTGGTGATTTTCATGAAAATCTGCACAGTAAATGCCACACATTACTTACAGATGTAAATGAATTCATATCTGTACTTTCCTCTGTCTGTCTCTCTCTATCTATCTATCTATGTATCTTATCTATCTATCTATCTGGGTAACATTTGATGTAAGGGATCTGAACATAATTCTGTTGAGCATTTGAGAGTGTAATTATTATTGACACAGGGAAGGTAATACTTTTCTTATGGACAAAAATAAAATTACATTGACACATATATCAACATCCTTCTGAGTGTCTCCCACTCACCTCCTGTCACTCCACCTACATTCCTCACTTGGCCAAGGCATGGAAACATTTTGTAAGTACTGTTACAGCTGTAATGGTGATGACGCATATGGGCAGCTAGCCACTACTTTACATTCCTAAAATATCACATCACTTTCACAACTTTTTTCTCAGAAACTATCATCTGGGAATAATGCAGGTCAGGACCTAGAATTATGAATGATTGACACAGTTAAACAACACTTTAAGGAACAGTGCATGTGATATAAATTATACATTATTCATAGGGTGATTTCTCAGAACCAGAAAAAATGAATGATAATTGAGGAAAAATTATGTATACAGGAATGATGGATAGAGGTTTTCTTTGTATGCTACAGCTGTCAAGTTCTTATTTATGCAGAAATTGTTGAATTACACTTTTTTATGCATTCTTAGTCATGAATGTAAGGTAACATGCTGCACACCATTTTTAACGAAAATAAATAGTAAAAGCCTTGTGTTGTAGTCAAGTAAATGTGATGCAGTTTACTGACATGAACATTGAGACATAGTTACTTAACAGCTTTTTTTGCATAGTGATGGGCGAGTACTCAGTGAGCCATTTATGAAACTTCCTTCCCGTCGTGAACTGCCAGACTACTATGAAATCATCAAGAAACCTCTCGATATAAAGAAGATCCTGCAGCGAATTGATGATGGCAAGGTATGTAAGAAAAGGAGTATTTTAAATCACCAGCTCTACATTCCATTCTTTTTTGAAAGTTTCAAACATAACCAAGCATGGAGTCCTAGCATCATGTTTGTACAGCTGTATGACATAGATTAAATAAAACTGAAAGGGCAAGGAGTGGACATGAAGACTAATCAACAGGATAATTCCTCAGGTTTAGCAACAGGGCATTGTATCTAAAGTGGGAGTGATGGCTACTCATTTGACTTCACCCTCCTGTTCCCAGGAAGAGGTATTTTACTGACTGACTGACATGCGTACATATATCAGCAGGCTCTCTTTGATTCCCACTTTGACTGTGATGATGCAAGAAGAGCACATCTTTAAAATTGTAGATTTCTATGAGCTTTGATACAGCTGATCACCTGAGATGATTTAAATAGATTTATTCACCATGCAAGTTTCAAGTCATGTAAATGTAATTTTTCTAGCAAGAAGCTGCTGTAGAGGGGTAAACTAAAGTGAGTACAATAAGGTATAGTATTTATGGTATGCAGTATTTCACCAACATATTTGATAGGGATTAATGAAATTATTATTATGACTTTAATCTTCAGCTTTAAATTTTGTACCTTACACTTGTTCCAGAAGTCACATACCTTTATTATAATTAAATTTGTATTTTTAATACATCTTCACAGGTACTGGAAATTTGTAGGAAACCCAGTGCTTTTGATATAGTATTCCGGTTTACAGTGTTTTCCTACCTGCAGTCCCATTAAGTAACATATTTATTGTTTGTACATTGTCTTGCCTAGTTGTAGCTGGTTCCCTCTTACAGTGTTTTAAGTTTCCGGTCCCGACTTTACTTTTCTCCCTGTTGTAGGTTTTTCAGTATGATATCAGCTTCTGTACTTATGTATTGTTATACTGTAGTACACTTTTATTAAACAGTGTATGACACAAAAACATTCTCATTCTGTGCAGAACGTTTGTTTCAAAGAATTTAATTTCAAGCGGTTGAGATGTAGGTCCATGTTAAAAAGCAACATTCTCACACTTTAAATCCTTCCTTGTTAGGTCTAACATCATACATGCATTTCATCTTGGATCACATTTTATTCTTCTGTTGGAAGTGTTGTTTTTCTATATCCACCTGTTCTTATATTTTCAGATTTTCTTGCATAGAGTGTTTCAGTTATTTTTTAAAGCGTGTTCTAGTTCGTTGTTGTGTCACATACTCATAAATATCATTACTGCAATACAGCATTTTCAGTACATGTATATGAAGATAAATCCAAAGATATGTCTATAATTCACAGATCAACAGATGGGAGTGCACACACATGTGTGTCTGTGTGTGCATGCATGCCTGTTCAAGAGAGATGAGGGAGGGAGATCTGAATGTCACTAAATCCAAATATTTTCAGTTCACTGGTTTTGATGATCTGGAGCGTGACTTCATGCAGCTGTGTAAGAATGCACAAACATACAATGAAGAAGCATCTCTGATACATGAGGATTCTATTGTTCTTCAGTCAGTATTTACCAATGCTAGACAGCGTCTTGAGCAAGAAGGAGAATCAGATGAAGACGATAAGTCACGAGGTAAGTATTGCTTGTGAGAGTTTAAAAATATTCGTAAACTTTGTTTATATGGGTTCCATACTCTCCAGATCTGGCTGTCATTTCCAAGAATGGTAGAACACTGCTGTCACAACACCCTTACTCTCAAGATCTGGCCCTCATTACACTACCTCTATCCTATTTCATAATTTAAGATACTGTCTACAACAGATGTAGCATTATTAAATAACCTACAATTTACTTGTGCATCTAATTTCTAATTTCCTGGCATGTATGAATAAAATGTGAAGATATGTCACCCATGACATTCTTGAATATTTTATTTTTCTATGTGTATAATTTGAGTTAGTACCATGTTTATGATGTACAAGTGTTACCATGTGTGTCTTTATTCACTTTCATTTATTTAGTGGACAGTATTACATAGGAGTCTTTTCAGATGCATTGTGCTAAATATTAACCTTTAGCGTACGGAGTTATTTTCTCGAGTTGCCCTTTAAATCGAGATAAGAGGCCTACTTTACGGCACAAGCCCTGCGTAGCAGGTCTGCGGTCCCCGCGTTGGCCCTTTAAATTTTTGCGCATTTCGTTAAAAAAAATTAATATTATTTGATCTAAAAGAGATAAAATAATGGAATTGCTTCCATTTTGTAGAAAATGAAACAGGCTTTTAGTAGATCGCTTTATAAATTCAGCTTGTATCCTTCCTCCCTATATACACAATAAAGTTCCGTATTCGTATGAATTTGCAGTTTATGTCGTCTTATTTGGGGCTGTTAGCAACATCTATTATGAAACAGGCTTTTAGCAGAGCGATTTATAAAGTCAGCTTGTATCCTTACTGCCTAAATACACACAATAATGTTCCGTATTTGTATGAATTTGCAGTTTATGTCGTCATATTTGGGGCTCTTCCAGATATATCTGTTATGAAACAGGCGTTTAGCAAGCGCTTTATAAAATGTCAGCTTGTATCCTTTCTGATATCTCGTCTCTCCTACTCAATGAACACAGTTTATTTATCTGAAGCACGCACAAACGTAACACTTGCCTCTGCTAGCAGTCTAAACATTGGAAGGTTTTTAGGCGTCACTCATTGCAGAATCATTCCACACCGCTTATAGCGTATAAGTATCTAAACTTATCTAAAGAATGTACAACCGTAAATGAAATAAAACGCTGTTCAGTAACAGTACCTTCGCTAATCTTTCTATATACACTATAAACTTTGGTTCTATCAGCTACCCACAACGCTTATAGCAAAACAGAACTATATCCCGAAAGAATTTCCAACCTCAGTCAGAGAAAACGTGTTTTTTTTTAACTAAAATAAAGATTCAAAAGACAAAGAGAGTACTCACGTTCAAGAAATAATAGAAGAGTGTTATAAATTTAAGACAAATAGCACCTACAAATAATATAAAAGGATTTTTTAAATTTTCTGTTACGACAAAGACAACAGAGATGTAGTACATTTTTGCACACGAATCTTCCTGCTCTGCAAGCGTGGGATGACTTCTGACGTAATTTTCTTTGAAACGAATTGAATGCTGCCTTTGATAGTGATAGAGTAAACACAGCTCTCATTTCATAAGCTGTCCAGAGAGATATGATAGTCGGCACATACGAAACTCCAGTGCACACGCAGTCCGTAGGAAAAACAACTTGCGTAAAGAAGTACGCTTAGCTTTCAAACAGATGAATAAAGAAGGCTACTAAATGCTTGCTACCAGAGATTCTTCCTGGGGTAAAGTGGTCGGAACGTGAAGCAGACAAAAAATGTCTTCTAAAGCGGAGGAGAGTGGAGATATACACTTTGCCTACATCAATCAGGGCTTAGGCAGCAAAGTAGAGTGGGGGATTTAAATACCTTCTGGGTCATATATGATACGCACGGAAGCGTAAGGTTAATGCAAGAGAAAAATGTCTTCGGTTAAAGTTACAGAGATTTGTAAAGTGTATGTACTAAGTCATATACAATATTTACCTAATACTCTCAGTTGTTGGGGGGAAAAATTGTTAATAAGTGCAGTCTTTTCCACTTATGTGGGCTACTTATGTGGATAAGATGCAGAAATAATTGAAAACAGTGGTTACATCAAGGTGCTTTGTTTTGTATGCTTACATCACATGGCACATTTTAACCACTTTTTACGTACTAGGTTTATATATGTGATTTTTGTCTTAACAAATGTTCTGTAATGTTTGTTTATTTTTGTGTGTTCTTTAGAGGTCCGCTTACACAGCTCATTTTCCTTGCAGATAGCTGTAATAGTTTATTCAGACCCCTCACCCACCCCCCCCCCCCCCCCCCCCCCACCCCTACATGTATTCTAGCAAGGTGTTAACACACTAGTGTGATGCTGCACCTAATGCGATCCCTATTACCTTGATCTGTGCTGATCTCCCATTTTCTTCCTCATCTCTTTGTTCTGGGACAGCACTGATATACTGGAGTTCAGGTTCACATGCATTCCTTTGCAGCCATTCTTTATGACTTTCTATGTTAACATTTTCAGACCCATTCAGAACATTCACCATATCAGTAACTTCAGACTCATTTGCTTTTCAATGGTGAAACCCTCAGACTCATTTTCCTCTACATTTGGTAGAAATTTCTTCCATGATCAAAGAAGCATTACTGGGTTTAGGCTTCAGACATGCAAAATATAGCATTGAACTTTGTCAGTTTGTCAGAATATTGTGAAACCCTCTTTCTCAACAAAAATTCTGAGAAGGGTAGTCTGGTGGTGTCATTTCGTTGATAAATTACACCCTGATCCATGGCTGTGACATTAGGGCACTAAAACTGTACAGTGCCAAGACACAGCTCATTGTTCCCTTCACTTTTGGTCAGTGTTTAGCCTTTTAACACATGTTGCTGCAAAGACATTTGGAAACAGTTCCACCAGTGGCTTCCCCTCTCAATTTCCACTCTTACTATAATATAAGCTTTAAAACTTTAGCGGCGACATGATTCAATATAGCCTTCTCGGGTGATCAGCCGTGTTAACTGGTTAAATACAACGTTTCGGGGACTGGCTCCGTCCCCATCCTCAGGCAGAACTGATTTCTATTTATGTCCTCCCCGTAGAGGCGCTTGATATAAGTTGTAAAACTTTTATGCTGCGACATCATTCAATATAGTCTTCTCGGGCGATCAGCCATGTTAACTGGTTTAAATACAACGTTTCGGGGACTGGCTCCATCCCCATCCTCAGGCAAAACTGATTTCTCAGTTCTGCCTGAGGATGGGGACGGAGCCAGTCCCCGAAACGTTGTATTTAAACCAGTTAATGCGGCTGATCGGCCAAGAAGACTATATTCCATTCTTACTGTTAGACAGTCTCACCTTTTCTGTCCCCAGCTCCTACACTGGTTGTCTGAGACAGGAGAATCATTAAAGCCTAGTTGATGCATGCCTGAGCTTGTAAAAATGTGTCATTATATAAACCAATTGGAAAAAGCATGCACACACAACATGACAACTGGGAAATCCATACCCATGTAATTGGGAGATGACTGTACTTGTAATTTGGTAATTGCCTTTCTGTAGGTGATGTACCAGAAGAAGAAATTCCATCTGATGCAGACTCTTCTGTGAAGATGAAAATCAAACTGAAAGGGCGCAAGGTAGAATCTCGTGGTATTGGCCGCCGCAAGAGATCTACCAGGAAGTATGTCAGTGATGAAGAAGAAGGAGAGCCACAGGCAGGCAACTGAAGCAGCAGAATGGTGTACATGTTAGGGTTGGTATTACATGACAGTATTGACAGTGTTTGTCCGCTCTGGAGTTTCTGCCGTTGTACAACACAGAGGCTGAAATCACATTATCCAAAGATATTAGCAAAAATTTTTCTGGTAGCTAGCTACTCAATGAGCCAAGTTTTTGTCCCAGGGTTTTTGTTACACTAGAGTGCTGTACTGTAGCTTGGGGTTCACATGTCCTCTTGAACCCAAATATATAACATGACTGTATTTATTTACTGACAGAAGTTATTTAACTTCATTTATATGCAGCCTTTTCTTTTACAGCTGTTTTTTAAGAGATTTGCTTTTATAAACGACTTTAATTTTTTGTGGTTCATATGTAATTGGGAGTACCACAACGGTTTAATATTAACCCTTTGGCACTGGATTAAATGCTCAGTGTGATTTGCAGATCGCATTGAAATAAGGGCTGCATAATAAAGGCCGTCATATATGCTGTCAGCTGTACCTGTCATTCAGCGTTTTCAGCATCACACTGCATAACAGGTCTACCTGACCTTAGGTGCCAAAGGGTCAATAACCCATATTCGTGAATAAAGTAAAGTATATATCGTCACAAATGATAATTAGGCAGAGACTGTTACAGCATATTGCACTGTAAATTATTTATCATCATAATACTAAACATATAGGTATATGTATGTCGTTGTATAGGAAGGTAAGCGATTTTGAGTCATGTTTTTAAAGTGATATGCTGTCCCTCTGTTGACTTTCAGTGAGTAGTGTAGTAGTGTTTTATTGAAAGTTAGGACTTGGGAATTGTTTAATGAATCATTGTATCATTTTTTCTACATGTATTATACAGAAGCTATTATTGGTGTTTTAGTAAGAGTAATGTATTTGCCATCCTGCCCATCCATCAGAAACCCCATATACATAACCCAGTAATATTGATGGCTTGCCAGTAAACAGATGAGCCCCTGCTTATATCATTCTAGAGCAAATGGAAGGAAACTGCCTAATGTGTTTATCAACACCAGTGTCTGTAAAAGTGGATGCACACTAATTCGTTCGTGTATTTAGAGTCATGCCATTGAGTCAACTCATTTGGAACAATAGGGATTAAAATGTTTCCCTGTGCGTTAATTACAATAATTGTAACATGCTGTCGGAGTCAGGAATATGATAAAAGAGCACAAAGACCACACACAGTGTTTTCCTTGTCCCATGAATTATCCCTTTATCATTTGTATTTTTATGTTGATGGACTGATTTAATTGTCTTCCATGGTAAACTTGCTTGTTTGAGCAGTCACCAGTACAGTTCCCTTCACCTTCTGAAAAATTGTCCCATTCTTCTACTATATCATCGCACTGAAAACAACACCTCACTTAGTCATTAGTGTCATTCTGACAAGCATGCACAACCTACAGAATGTTGAGTGTATGTTTTTGGCCTGTGAACTTAATAATGAAGGCAGAGACAGTCCCTAGAACAGTGGAAATTCACTGCATCCTGACATGGCTGGTTGCCCAAGAAGATTTTGTTGTATAAAAAATTAATGTCCAGCTCCATGGAGCAGAGTTCCCATGACAGTCCCTGTCTTGTATGTACCCAAAAGTTTGATTACTGTGTTCACAAGCAATGCCACTGGATCCTACCCTGAACTGGTTAAATCCAGCCCACACTCCCGTACTTCCTGAAGGTACATATAGTTTTCTCCCTTGGGGTTTTATAAAATTCTGTATGCATTGCCAGTGTATCCCATGTGTGCTGCATACCATATTACCCAAATATAAGGTGCCACCACCCCCCCCCCCCCCCCCCCCCAACAATCTTCAGTTTTCACGGAAATATGTACTTAGAAAGTGTTTAACTTTGTGCCCAATTATAAGGTAACCCCCATTTCCCAGATGATGAATTACAGTAGAACCCGGATAAGAAGTCCCCGCATAAGACGTTTTCCCCTGTAAGAAGTCTGATTTTTAAAGTCCCGAAATCCTATTGCTTTTAATAAGCTTTCCCTCTTAATAAGTCTTCCTGCTTAAGGAGTCCCTAATCCTCTGGTCCCTTGAAAGACTTCTTAACAGGGTTCTACTGTAGTAAAATATTGTTTTATATTCAGGGTAAGTATGGTATTCCACTCATCTTATCCTTCTTGAGTTTAACAGCACAGTAAATTTTGCATAAATCTGCATTTCCTTTGTACTGCTCCCAGAAAATTGTCCTTTCTTTTCTATTCTGTCACAACAGCTTATACAGGGTGCATTTAAGCAACACAAACTTCTAGAGCTTTTAGGTAGGTTCAAGATAGACTGCAAAAAATTAATCTGAGTTGTCGGCATCACCTAAGGCCAGTGAAGTGCCATTGCCCCTGTAGGGTTTGCAACCATCCCTGTGCTGCTGTCAGTGCCTGTATTTGTGCATGCAGGGCTGCTGTGCATGATTTTGTATGGTTGGTCATCACTGACATATAATGAGATGAATGTACCACAGAGAGGTACTGTCTGAGGGAGGTGCAGGATATGCCTCCAATCTGTATGTCCTATTGTAAGTAACATCTCACAGCAAGTAATGCTTTCTTCAGTGGCAGGAATGAGGTTTCAAAGAGTGACCCCACATGTCAGTGTTGTGCAACCCCTGGACTGCATATCGCCCAGCGAAGTTGTATCTGCGGCCCTCAGAGTTTTCAAATACATGTAACTTATGCTGCCCCATTGGAATGAAGGACAATTTTTTTTAGTGATTTAGTGAACTTTGCATGCACAGTTAAATTTGGTAAACAGTATTTGAGTTGTAATGGGATCATGCATATTGCATGGGCAAACATTGTTTGTTTGAAACTTTGCAGTGGAGGAGTGAGGAAAATACAGAGTGGTAAGTTCCCCCCATCCTCCTTGCTCTTTCAGTTTCAGATGTGTTCTAATAATAATTAGTGCAAGTGTATTTCAGTCATAATTTTATAGAATGAAATTCTGTGTATTTCTTAAAATTATCATTGACAAAGAAACAGGGCAAGTTTCTCATTGGCCTTGTTCTATTCTTAAAAAATAATGTAAGTCCTAAAAATTAAAGTATAATTATTTGGGATATTAATTTTTACTAATAATTAATTAATAATAATTTTATTCATTTAATTGCTTAGCATAAAATAAATTTGCCCCTATAAAAATAAGACTGTTACTCTTCAACTTGGTTTGCAGCCCACACAGGGTTTGGAGATTTTCAAATGACCCTTGTGCAATAAAAGTTTTCGGGACACTGCCGTGTGTAATTAATGGAGAAAAATCTAATTTGAAAAGTAACACTGACACACTGTGATGATAATCAGGCATTTTGTTATTATAACAGCAACTATTACAACAGCTGTTTTAAGTGACAACCACCAATTTCATTGCACAGTCTGCAGTAATGCACAATTGACTGTTGTCCTCACTTGAAAGTACCAGGTGTTTTTTGTATGTTGTCACATGCTGCATCAGTCCTGCGCAGTAGATCATCATCTTGCTGTACTGGAGTCTTGTAGACAAGACATCTGACATGAAAAGTCAACAGGATTTATGTTGGGTGAGCAAGCAGGCCGAATTAAAGGACCACAATGCCTAATTCATCTCGCAGAAAAAAACAGGATTCAGGTACTCCCACATGTCCATGCTGAAATGAACTAGAGCCCTGTCATGCATTAACGTCTAATAGCACATCCTGCATCCTTTCTGGCACTAAGTTTCTCCAAACTTCCCTGTAGACAGATCCTGCAAAATATGCAGGAAGTATGTATGGGCCTATGAGCAAGTTGTGAGCAATAAAACTCCAGATATTGATGGAAAGTCTTAGTTGGTGGCCTTGTTCAGCAGTTGTGTTTTCTATTTTATTCTGTCCAAACATGGTTGTTATGGCTGCTGGTAATTATTTTTTGAGTACAGAATATCTAATCAGTGTAGAGCACAGTGCTGGTGAACCAAGGCTCCTCTGTACAGCATTAGAGAAGCCACTGCCTCAACTTTTATTGCCTGGGGTAGTCTGCTGGACCCATTGCCTGAACTCTTTTGCTGATGATATGGTTGCGGCTGTTGCTGATGCATGACCTGCCAAATGGCCATATGAGATTCATGCATGGTATGCCCACCTTGATATGTGCTGGTTGAGAGTGTGCCTGCAACCATATGCAAGACCATTTCCTCAAGCCTCAGAGTACAGACAGTCCTGCCCCATCCACAGTCATGTGTGTTGACATTAAAAAAGCCAGTCTCTCAGCCGCTGATTGATGAATGCAAACGTGCTGTGTTGCAGAAGTTGTTAATTAGGAGAAAGTTCTCGATATAATAGCTGAGCCACGCTACCATTTGTGTCTGCTGGACCGTGTGCAAGAACATATTTGTCATTTTGTGTACACAGCCATTGCGTTGTTGATATGACTTATTCACTAATGCAAACAAACTCACAACAGAGACAAGGGGCACATGCCAAGCTAAGAAGCAATTTTGTGTGGAGTAATTAGGTAGTGCAGTTTAATGCAGCCAGATGAGCCACATAGAACCATGCACAGCCTTCCTAATTATGTAACTGCAGGAATTGATAGATGTGCAGCGATAGTTGCCAACCCTACAGGGGTAACAGAAATTCGTCAGCCTGTATCTCAGTTATGAGACAACACAGACAGCGTAGACTAATTTTTTATGTATACCTTGAACCCATCTACAAGCCCTAGAAGTTTGTTGGTGTTATTGAATACACCCTATATATATTCACCGATTGAGGCCAGTGAAGTAGATTCATTCTTGAACACCTAGGTAAGCCATGGTATAGGCTTTGCCATGGCTGAGATATATTCTCACCACAGATACCTTGGTTTGATCCCAAGGCAGTCTATGTGCAACTATGGTGGACAGATTGGCACTGGGACAGATTTTTATCAGAGAAATTTGGTTTTCCCCCCATCATTTGTCATTTGAAAATTGCTCCATATTTATTTCTGTACCATCCCAGCCTGCTACAATAGACCCACTGGCCAAAGCACCACGGGACTCCGTTTCACTCCATCCAGAGAATAAGAAAAATACATTCATGGTATAATGCCAGTTTGCTTTGAAATTAGGTTTCAAGACATCATTGATTGAAAACAAAATACTTCAGGAAAGGCTGTTTGAAGCGACACATTGTTATTCTTCATTATTTTTTTTTGTGGCTTCTCTAGCTGTATATTTGAGAGTCGGTTATACTTGTTGGTGTCTTATGTTTTGCTGGAGCAGAAAATTTGAGGTTTTTTTTTTTTCTTTCTTTCTTTCTTTCTTTCTTTCTTTCTTTCTTTCTTTCTTCCAGTAAATCACTATCATTTAAAAATATAAGCAGAGTTAGGTGACACACTCAATGGGTACCAGTGTTTCTTATGAGGGGTAAAGGGGCCAGGGCATGTTGTTGAACACCCATCTCTAGCACCGAGGTTAAGAATGAGTGGAGCTATACCTCTATATTCCGTATAAGCCTTCATGACGTGGACATGGACAACTTTACCTTTACCTTTTAGGTGACAGACATTGGTCACATAAAATTTACCTCTAGAGCAGTCTGTGTTTCAGGAGAGATAATAAACAATTTTTCCTTTTAGAATTTATGTTTTTGTCATTCCATACTGTAGGCACCTTTCTCCACTCATCCTCTCCTTCTGCTCATCCTGTTCCCAGACCCTGTATTCCCTTTTGTAAATGCAGTAACCTTACGGGTATTTTCCTTTAAACAGAGAACTAGTTTTTGTGTGGAATGGCAAAATATTTTGCCCACCCTTATAACCATTTGATTCATAAATGTAACTACACATAACATAGTATTGCACCGTGATCCATGAAGCATTTTTCTCTTTTTGTAGTAATTACATTAGACAATATTTTATAGGACTGAGTTTTTGAGACTGGTATTATAAATCTTCAGTCCACATAAATCTTATTTAAGGCTCTGTGCATATACAGTAGATATAAGGTAGCTAGAAATATAGAGTTTACATCGACATGATGAGTGTTTTATCAAATAGTTTATTCCATTTTTATTGTCCTGTTCATACATGTTGCTGGTTCTCTTGCCATTGTGTTTCCAAAGTGTATTTCTACTCATGTATGTGCATTGAGTATTTCCATAAGTGACAAAGCTCCATTTCCACTATTCCCATGGTGTGTACAAATACAGAGACTGAATTTATGTAACATCACCTTTTCTGTGATTCCCATTTTTTTATAGTACCTTACAACATGTTTCAAGGCCTTCTGAACTTCATTATTTATGGTGGTGATAGTAGCAGTACATTCAACAAAATGGAGATTTTAATATTAAGTAGTAACAGGAAACAATGTTGTATTTATTTCCTTTTACTGTTAACATTTAAATTTTGTGTGTGCTGTTCCACCATTTAAAGAAGTGTGGGTTCAATTCTGAGTGATAAGTATACAATTTACATGTCTTATTAACTGTTACTGGTGATGAAATAGTTATGCAAATATATGTATGTATTGTGCAAGATTAAAACATTTTTAGTTGCATAGTACTGTGCACCCATAGATTAGTACCCCTTAGTTTCGACTGCAGACCGTGAATAAGCTTAGGTTTCAGATAATTTAACACTCAGTTGTGTTTTTTAAAACATATTCATAGCAAAGAGTACTGCTGGAATTTTACATTAATATATTCAGTATTGCAGTGGAGCTAGATACCATCCTGCTGCATTTCTATGTGTCATACTTCAGTGTGACACATATTGGCCTAACCTGAAAGTATTTATAAAGTATGTTATACCTCAGCATTTCTCTAAGTATAGTAATGAAGAACACAGCCACAGTTTCAGAAGTGGTTAAGAAAAGTGACTGTGTGGGTCATATTTGCTACTTGGAGCTGGAAATGGTGTTAAAACATGTAAAAAATAAATAAATGCACATTATTTTATTATAAGTCTGGATAAAAAAGAGAGTTTACACTTAAGCCATTATCCACAACAAAATTTCGTTAATGAATAAAATTTAAGACTGCCCTTGACTTGAGAGGATATACCTTTGATTTTATGGAGTGTTCCTTTTCTCTGATCAGGAACACAAACGGAAGTGTGTTTCAATATAAAAAGCTGAAAATGACATGAATATTATATTCTCTTTGACAGCAGTATGTCATTTGAAAAGTGTATTTGTTCTGCATGGCTTTCATCTGTATGTAGTGTGTAAATAGCATTTTAAGTATTTACATTTCGTAACTATCTAAGTTCTAGAGAACTTTATAAACATTTATTTTCCAGTAATCCAAATAAAGTTATATAATAATTTGTTTTCCAGTAATCCCAATAAATTTATACTGTGAAGATAGGATAATTAATTCAGTCTTCTGTCCACTTGTTAAATTGGTAAAGAGGCTTGGTCATGCCATTGTCTCCAAAACATAATGCTAGAAACATTTACTGAATATAAAATATATAAACATTGTACTTCACATAAACTTACATTATTTCTTATAGCATACATTATGACAGATGATGTATCAGTTAACAGATTCACTGCTAAAATCAGCTTCAAGTCAGTTTATCAGATAGAGTTTAATACTGCCAGGGTGAAGGCAAATTCATTTAGCACATATCACCTTGTAACTTGAATTTAACCAGGAATGGTTGCATCACCAATGAACATGAGTTGCTTGAAGAGTCATTTGTATCATTAGGCATTATAAGGTTTGTGATATTTTCTGTTTGCTTTCACTGTCTCTGTCCTTTGTCCTTATACTTATTACACAGAACAGGGTAGGTCACTGCAAGATATAGCAGTTGTGTGAGATCACAGCTGATTTCTGCTGTACAGCATCATAGTCTTCGTGTTTGTGGATACCACCAAACTACAGTCATGTCAGTGAAAAGATTTTATGAACACCAACAGAACGAAAATTTTAGAAATTCTGAATGGCAGGGATTCTGATAATTATTTTGTACTTCAGTCAAGTCCATCAGAAGACAATCAGGATGTTTTGGAATCGTCAGATGACTCGGATCAGCCAGGATTTTCTAAGAGCGAACACCGTGGCACTATGTCACCCTGTATCATCAACCATGCAGTGCAGTTCATGTTCTGAGACACTTCCTACCTGACTTGAGTACCTGATACAGTTTATAACCCTGATATTCTTGTAGATAATTGTTAATGAAACCAACTTGTATGTACAGCAGCAAAATCAGGCACAAAACATTGAAGTATAATTAACAGTGGCCACCTGTAAAAATAATGGTATCATGTCTACCAGGATAAATATACAAGTGTGAAACTTACAGATGCCTGCTTGGACAAGAGCATTGGAGTGTGTAGAACTATCCAGTCAGGCTTCAGATGGGCTTCATGGAAGGTATTGCTGGTGGAGCATAAGGGCAAGGTTTGGTAAGAGAGGTGACCCAATGGCAGTTCCCTTTATTTGTATTTGAAACATCTGATTATAATCATTGCTTCTTGTAGGATGAATGTTTCCAGCATTCATTATTGCTGGAAGTTCAAGATTGATTTTCCACATGCCTGTACATCTGTAAGTCGAGTAAGTTCTTCAGTGGGGGGAAGGGGGTGATGAAAACAGTGAATACATGAATATCAGTGCAGTACATTGTATAGAAAATACAGAGTTGTCCTTATGCATTCTTGTAGGATGAATGTTTCTGCATTCATTGTTACGGGAAGTTCAAGATTGATTTTCCACATGTCTGTACATCTGTAAGTTTAGTAAGTGGTAAAACAGTGAGTGCATGAATATCAGTACAGTACATTGTATAGAAAATGCAGAGTTGTCCTTATGCATACCATGAAGGCATATGGGGGAGTGGAGGATCCACTGGCAGGCTTTTGTGATGATTTGTGTTTCATAACAAGAAGAAATTTTATGAGCAGATGAAGGCAAGACAAGATGTTCCCGTAAATGAAACAGAAATATTGGGCATTGACATTTTAACTGATCCTTACTTCTTACCTTTTCCGCGCAATCAGTAGGTTTCTGTTTTTATTGTGTTAACGTCTCGATATGAAGGTAAGAGGATCAGCTGCTAGCTTGTACAGTGGAGAGCAAGGCTTATCTCCGGGAATATGATGTGGAAGGGGTGTTGGGCGATGGACGTACAACTGTTAATTGTCATCAAGTTACCAACAAATCTAACACACCGAAGCAACCAAGTCAGTAAAATTAATCAGATGATTTGTAAGCTGATATATTTGACAAATTAACCACAATACTCTTCGTTAACAATTTACCACAGGCTCCTATCTTTAAGGTCTCTGTCTGACTGCTGACCAGCGAGCAGTTGGAGCTCACGACTTGCAATGCCCCTCTTGTAACCCCCAGTGTTCTGTGCATAGCCTTCCCACGGCTAGCATGATGCCTTGTTTTACTGCCCTTTTCTGAATCCCCGACCCCCAATATCCTAAGCTGCCTTTTGTATGGGGTGCCGACGCTGTAAAACTCCCACTCAACTACACTACTTCCATCCTTCCTCGAAAGGGGCAATATAATCGGTTATAACATTTAAGCAAGTTTGAGAGGCACCAATTATGTAGCATGAACTGTTAATTATGGAAATTGCTTTTTTTAATATTTTATCAACATGTTACTTACACTTTTCTCTTACCTCCTTATGTCTTAAAATATGTACATTCTGAAATTAGTCCACATAATATATTTTTTAGTGAGCCAGGGTAGTGTAGTTGGTATATCAACTAGGCTATTGGCTGGATGGTCAAGGTTGGAGTCCCAGTAGGGGCAGGAGATTTTTTTTTCTCCAAAACATCCAGACTGGCTCTGGGGCCCACCTAGTCTCTTATTAATTGGGTATGAGGGTTCTTTCCCAAGGGGTAAAGCAACGGGGGCAGGAAGTTAACCACTTGCCTCCATGTAGTGGCAAGATTAAGAATGAGTGGAGCTATACCTCTTTCTCCTGTATGCCTTTCTGGTGTGGGCAGGGAAAGCTTTGCCTTTTTCATGCATTTTAAAGTTTGAATTAAACAATATTCATATTGTGTTTCATTAATATTCAAATGTGTATATTTTGCTGAGATTTAAGGACCAGCTGTCATAGCTACAGAACAAGCATTTCTGTGTTCCCTCTGGATTCATAATTACTTTTTAGGCATACTTTGATTAAATCATCAGTATTTTGTTTTCTTATGGAAGAGTCAAAAGAAACAAACATTCTATTTATCTTTCTACCCTACTTACAGTTTCAAAGGTGCATCTAACAGTTTACATATTTTATGTACAACAAGTACTTATGCTTTAATTTTCTCTGTCACTTGTGATTAGTAGGCAAATTTATGAAAATATTTTTGGGGCACACTACAGATTCAATAGTACACACACACCTACATGCACACACACAAATTTGGAAAGGTGAATAAAACAGTTCTTAGTACCTCATGCCTGGCATTTGAAATTCAGGTGTTATGTTCTTTTTAACAGGCTGGTTGAAAGAAATGCTGCATGGAGTGAAACTAATACTGTGAAGGGTTGTAAAAGACCATAAAAGTTCCCTCTTTTCATTGCCAATATTTGCAGAGTAGCCAGTTCTTTTCAAGTGTTTCAGTTTTCTTCTTCTTCTTCTTAGAACTGCAAAATTGGTAGTTCTTACATGAATTAGTTCATGTTCAAAGTGTTTTTGTGGATTTTATTTTAATCACAACTGTGAATAAAGAACCAGTATACTGTACAAAGTATATATCCTGTAATGTGCCCAAATTTTCGTACTACAAACTGACTGCATTTATTTAATTTAAATTAAACTTTACTGAATGTAATTGTAAGTTCTGTTGCTTATGCCAATTATGAGAGATGTCCCTCAAGTAACTAAAATTCCTTAAACTTATCCACAAAGTCTTGTTTTAATGCCATACATAAACCTTCTTCATATGGATCAAAGTTTGTTGTGTCCTTTCCACTTGACACAATGGGAACAAAAGGTTTTGTTTTCCTAGCTATTACAGTTTCCCAGTCAAGAGTCTTGAACCACTCATGACCCTTAATAACCTTGGTAGCCTACCATTTTTAAAACTCCATATCTTATACCATGATCCATCTATAAGACTGAGACAACAAATCTCAGCTTTTGGTGAAATGAGGACAACTGAACCTCCCAGCTACAGTCTTCCCATACACCTTCATCAGATCTGTACCAAAGATTGGTGGATATCCAGCTGCCATTTTGTAGATTAGCATTTATACTGCCCACACATCTACAGAAAAGATGTACTCTTCACTGATGATCGCCTCAGGAGCAAAGTATTGTGGTGTCGCAACAATGTGTTACGTATTTGCATGTTTTTTGTACAAAACCCCTGATCTGTGATTTTGAGCTACCCATCTTTATATGTTGTCATGTTCTCTGGCTTCAGGTCATGGCATATTAAACCTAGGTAGTGTAAATGTTCAAGGGACAATACAACCTGTGCATTGTACAAATTGTATTAAAGATTTTCATCAAAATTTCTCATCTTCAAGTAATGAACACTTTGCACCATTTATAAATGGTATAGCTATATAAAAGTAAGCAGTGACTTTGAAATAAACGTCCATATGAATTATTAGCTCAAAATTGACTACATCTAATGTTCTAATTTTGTTGTGTGTATGTGTAAAATTTGTTCCATTTAACAGCATGCTCCTTTTCCATAATTGTTAAAGCATAAGGTGTCTTGGATTCTTTATGTTTAATGAGCATAGTGCTTCTAAATGAGTCCATTAATAAGTTCTCATACACTGAAAATCTGTAATTTTGGCCTTAAACAAAAATGTTACAGCGCACTTTTTTTTTTTCGCAAAGTTAGCCTTAACGGTATTGAAATGAACTTAAAAATTCGAATAGTGCCTCAAAAGACTTCCTTTCATTCTCCATAGGCCCTATTGCCCCACAAGTTTATGGCATCCTAAATGCTTCAAAGAAGATATTCAAATTTACCGCCAATTTTCACTTAGTAATTTCTTAATGTAAGGGAATGATGTTGTTGAAGGCTTATTATTCTTTTTTCACCATTAGGTTAATTGTAGCATCGTGTCAGCATTACAACACTAGTCTATTTCGAATTGGAAGTAGTTAATATGACGGCGCTACAAGGAACGTTATGGTGAAATGTGGGTAAGTACATGGTTTTAAAATGACCGGCCGCGCGGCAACAAAAATGTGTCGCTCAAGTAGTGAAAGCATTTGCTGTGACAGCTTGCGTACGTGATGTAGAGTGTAGTTAGAGGTTAGTGTTACAAAGAGGTAGTTATAAAATGCAGAATTCATGAGACAGACAAGAACGTGGTTATATCGGGGATGTAGTTAGTACGCTTGGCACGTGTAATGGTTCGGGATTGTTTCATGAGAATAAGAAAGGTGTACTATATTGTGTTGTAAGAAACAACTTAAGAATGAGTGGAAATTATAAACAAACATATTGTAAGCATTCATTTGTAATCTACGTATTTTGTGACTATTCTTAACATTGGCTTCCTGGGGCTAGACTTAACTGTTCCAGGTTAGTTTCAAGGCATATTGCAATCTATTCTGTTCTTGACGAATTCCATATCCAATCCGACCTGCGTGCATATTGGATCGGTGAATGTGTATGTATGTATGTAAGGCAGCTGATCGAAGCGGGTAATGGTAGTAGTGAATATCCCTAGTAAAACCGAATTAGGTTCTAGTAAATATAATTCCTAAACATACATCAGTGTCAGTAAAATGGAATGCGGCAAATGAATGATTTAAAAACGGACGGAGAAACGCTACTACCCTGAAGCTAAAGGTAGTATGTGCTTCAAAAACATTGGTATTCCCCTACCCTACACGGTGTCGTAACCTAGAAGAACAAACTAAATGTGTACCACCCTGAAAATCATCGCATATAACGAACACCATGAACCACAATCCTTTCTTAGGAGCTAATAACCGCGCAACTAATTAAAAAAACCCCCTACTCTTAACAGAACACAGTGGTTCATTGCCTTGTTATAAAATTGTGCAGCTGGGGTCCCTCCTGAGACAGATTGGTCCAACGGAAACCTTATGCCCCATTTCTTAAGGATCCGCCTTGAAAATATTCATTCGTTGCAAGTGGTTTCTCCCCTGCAGGTTTCTGACTAAAATTTTGTATCAATTTCTCATCTCGTTTTCCTTTAGTTGATAATCATAATGTTATGAGACCTCTTGAATTTTCTTCAGCATTGTGTTGCTTCTTCCCTGTTAGGTACAAGTATTGCCCTCAGCAGTTTGTTCTCTTAGACACTCAAATTGTGGTTGTCATTTTCACTGCAAGTTTCACACGTGCTTATAACAACAGATAAAATAATTCTGTAAATTTTATTTTTATGTATTTAGATACAAGATGTGAAAACAAGAAGTATGCATTTATGATATATTTAATTTATGTGTAATAAGTTGTACATGTAATACAGTTCAGTTTTAGTATCGCAGCGTGTTGCAGTATAAATCAAAATTCATTTTTATGTGTGTAGGGTGTCTTGGAAAGAAGTGGCCAAGGTTTGGGAGGTTGTTAATCAAGTGATTTGAGCAAAATATGTCCTATCAAGATCTGCCTTTTTTGTGACAGTTACAGAACTGTGGACATTCAGTGTTCTTGGCGATTGAGGAATTCCTTCTGGGATATGATGCGGATCACTGGGTATTTGTTTTTGAGGTTTCAAGACAGCATTATGATCTCATCTTCAAGGGTCAAAATATCATTCTGCTTGGATATTTCAAGCCTTGTAGGCTGGACCACTGCAGTGTTCTGAAATGTTGGGAACCAATTACCTAGTATCACAGCATCACATCCCAGAAGAACGGATACCTCATCAACTGTGCTGTGCTAACCAAAAAAATTGTTTATAATTACTTTTAAATGTGCAGTAAATATTTACACTAGCAGTTGCATGAATTGTAAATTCCATTTTTACAGAGTTGTAGGTATTCATATTTAATTGCATAAATGTGTGCTGCACTGAGAAATGTCTGGTGTTAGTGGTTGTGATCATGATAGTGGGATGATAAATAAAGGTATAAAATGTATCAAAACCAAAGGTGTGGAGTTTGAACATTTATATGTTAAACAAATGTGAAGATCTACTGCTGTTGATGGGACATGCAGCAGTCTTACAATGCCATAAATTATTGCTTATAATGTTTATTATACTGTAGAAACATTTCTGCCTATTATGCCTGTTGGCTAATAACTTTGAAAGATTGCAACTCCAAAACTGTCACAAATGAGACATAATGATATGTTATTTTTTGCTCAAAATAACTTGATTAACAACCTCCTCCCACCCCCACCCCCCAAATTTTGGTCACTTCCTTCTTGTGCACACACACACACACACACTGGTATATATATATATATATATATATTATTAGTTCACAGAAGTGGAACATTTTCCTTGTAGGCAGTAGTTTGGATAATATGTCTCCATATGAAATGTAACTATTGTACTGCCACCACATTTCCATTTAATTTTTAGCAACAGTGCTGTCCTAGATTCTTAAGTATGCTCTCTTTGTTCTAGGACACTACTTACAAGCCTGTTGTTTACTAGCAGCATCCTACAAGACAATGGGTAGTGAGAGAGAAAGGTGTGTTTATTATGTACATAATAACTTGACTGGACTAGGTATTCTGAATGTTACACATGCTTACACATGTTTCAAAATCATTTACCTAGTGGCACAAAGCTGTACTATGTACTTGCCATCCGTGATTGTAGCAGTAAGTTTGGAAACTTCTGAATATGCCTGTGTATGACCAGTTGAATCAACAAAGGTAAATCAGCTAGACCAGATGGACAAAATAAAGGAAAAAGAGAGAACAAACAATAAACAAATAAGGGTTGCAGTATGCAATGAATCTGTGGAAACAATCATTCGTGAGTATCTTGGGTTCAAAACAGTATTCCGCAGATGGGTGCCAAAACAGGTGAGTAGGGATCAGAACTGCTGGGGCGTTCTGTATGAAGTACATCTGCAGTGCTGCTGGGAAGGCGAAAGTGCCTTGTTGAAAGAACAGGAATGTGTGATGTGCCGTCTGGGCAAGAGCAATTGGATAATACTGCAGTGGAATCACACATGTTCACTTCTGATAGCAAAGTCATGGCACTTATCTTCTGGGACAATTTCAGGGTCATTCTTGTTGATTTCATTCCCAGTGTAACAACAGTGATTGCTGATGTATGAGAATATATTCACAAGAAGAAGCCTAACCATATACAGCTTTGGAAAACTTGGATTTGTTGAGGAAATGTACTGGAAAGTGCATCAACATCTCCTTATAGTCCAGATCTAGTGCTCATCAATATCTGTCTTTTTGGAATGCTGAGGGTGTTGATGGGAAGCCAGAGTGTTTAACATGATGAACAGGTTCATCGACATGTCAGTCATTTCCATTGGATGACTTTGATAAACTTGTATGAGCTGGGTATATGAATTTAATTTTAACAGATCCTGGCAATGGCATATGATCTTCAGATGGAATGGGGAAAAGGGATAGCCTACTCTTGTGGGCCAGTCTCAATCCCTGGAGGAAGAAAGATGCATATCCAGCTTCTGGAACTTTGTGGGTTTTTTTTTTTTTATGTAGAGGTGATGGACTGTGTTCGGTCATCAATATGGGGATTATGATGTTTGTACATTATTGACAAATATGTGCGACTGTAGGGTGATCATGTAAATAAGTAAAAGTGTAAAAGGTAGAAAATAAAAGAGTCCTGGAATTTACACTCGTAAGACCAGTATGGGAAAAACAGAAGCAGAAACTTTTAGCTTGTATTGATGGCATCATTGGAAGGTGCATATACATCTATTTAAATGTTTGAAAGTATTAATTTCTTACAGTTTATTTAATGATGCTGTCAGTAATTCAGAATATATGATGTCAGTGGTAGGATGATGGATGAAAGATGAATGTAAAGGATTTGAAAGGACATGTTTGTGGCATAATCATGGTACTATCTCAAAGTTTGCCTGGAGGGACAGAGGAAAACCACAAAAATGTCATTCTGGATACTTAGTGTCCAGTTTGAATTCAAACTGTGCGTTAGTGCTACACCAGTTTGCTATATGTAGAATGTGTGCTACAACATAGCAAGAGAGCGTGTCATGTGAAACGGTTATTTCCTCTCTTCATGTAATCATTTCCTATGCATCTGAAATATATGCGTTATTTGTATTTGGATTAAATTGTATTGATTTTAAAAGTGAATCATAAGTGTTATTCTTCATTGATAATTTGAGTCAATTCTTACTTCATTACAGAACATCACTGGTAACACTGTTATCTGGTTTGGGATTAAGTGAAGAGGAAGTGCAATGTTTTGAAGAAGAAAATATTAATTTGCAGACATTTGTATTATTGTCAGAATATGATTTGATAGAGCTTGGCATTAGTGACCGTGCAAAGAGAGAAGCAATCATGAAAATTATACGTAGCTTTCGGTTACAAGGAGGTAATGGAGAACCAGTTTCAAGACTTGGACCTTTAAGGTAATTTACCACTTTCTTTCAGAAAATAATCTTTGAATTACAAAGATAAGTTACTCTTCTCATGTTTAGTTATAATGACTTTTGGTTGCAGTTTGCCAGTTCTTTTGTATGGGTGTGGAACATTGTTTCCCTTAATAACAAGTGTCTGACAACAAAGTGCTGGGGAATATATTTGTACCTAGGAAGCATGAAATAAGTGTTCTTCCTAGAACTCCATGTCCTGTAAAACAATACCAATTTTGTTGACTACTTTGCAACACAGAAAAATGTTTTCTAACAAAGTCAAAAACTTTGAGCTGGAGGGATATCCATGATATTACCACTTATAGCTCCCTTCAGTTTTCCAGATCCTAGAAATTAAAACAATTATAAAGTTTCCATTTTGTGTCTGACACTGTTCTTAACAATACTGTCATGTGTCTGCTTATTAGACTTTTAGTTTTAAACATGTCTTTGATGGCTGAAAAATAAGATGCTGTGAAATTGTAGAGGTGTGAGGAGAGTATTTAGAATGGAAGTATATTTTTATGAAAGTTTGTTGTTTTAATTTGGTCTGTTTTCCTTGTCCTCTCAATTTTATCCAATCATCTCACATGTTAAAAACAAATATTAAATAATCAACATGTTTCAAAAATAGAGGATTTTTCATATTAAAAAAAAAATTTGTATTTTATGTTCATGTATGTCCCATCACCAGGATTCGGAGCCAAATCTAATATAAATTCTCAGACAATGTGGCAAAAGCTAAAATATTTGGGAACTGTAGTAAAAAATTTGAATTACATGTATATTCACCAAGAAATTAAGAATGACATCGGAGGAATGCTTGTGTGACATTTGAGGTTTTTGCACCAGTGTCAATGAAGACTCAATTCCTGTGGGTTTTATGGTCAGTAGTTGTCCACATTTCAAAGGAATATAGTGCCTTCATCTTCAGGGTCAAGGGGTTCAAGAAGAGTAGCTGTACTGGAAAATATGGGTATATTTATATAGGTAGGACAATTTGGGTGGCAGGGCAGTGTGATACAGTTATGCACTAGGCAGAGCTGTAGGTGGAATGGGCAGAAACTGACCAGTGGCCGGTGTAAGGTTCAGAAATGAAGTCTTGGACCATTGCATGTAACAGGTATGTAAAAATGCAAAGGTGGTCTGCAATACAGTTACTAAGTGGGCCCAGCGAAATTGTAGAGGTGACAAGGGAAGTTTATTTGGTTCTGAAAAGGGTCATTCATGCTGTTGTGACCCTTAAAAGGTAATAATCTGCCTTTTTAGGGCCACTGGAACATAAAAAGACATTTTCAGGACTTAGTTCTTCCATACTCTGTCATTTCCTTGTCACCTCTACAACTTCCCTAGCTTCTTTTAGTAACTGCATATGAGACCATCCTCACTCAACTTGCTGTCTTTACATATCCATTACATCCTGAAGTCCTTCACTTTGTTTCTGTACCTTACACCTTGCCACTGGTCAGTTCTACCTGTGGCTGTACCCAGTGCATAGCTCGCCACCCCACCCCAATAACTCTTACCTATGTAATATACCCATATTGTCCAGCACAGCTACTCCTTGGACTTGTTGACCCTGAAGGTGGAGGCACTATTCCCTTCTGAGTCATCGGTAACTATCAGTCAACAGGGTGAAGCACTCCACATTCCAGAAGAGTTGATCCTTCAAGGAGTGCTTGCTGTGATTCAGTTTCAAATCTTTTGCCTTCCCACATCCTGTCTGAAGATGTATAATTTTACCTGTTGTTTTATATGATTGTGGAACTTGGTCTGTCAGTCTATGAAAAGAACATAGGCTGAGGGTGTTTGTGAACATGATGTTTGGTGGGAATAAGAGCAGGAAAGTGGAGACAGTTGCACAGTAAGGAGCTTCATAATTTGTATTTCTCATTACATATTATTAGTTATTAGCATTAATAAATCAAGGAGTGTGAGTTGAGCAGGGCATGTAGCACACATGGAGAAATTTGAAATGCAAAGTTATAATTGCAAAACCTGAAGAGAATCATAGGTGTGGATGGTAGAATAATAGTAAGGTGTAACTCCAAGAAATGGAGTACAAAGAGTGGATTAGATTCATTTTGCTCAGTCAGTGGTTCAGTAGTGAGCACTTTTGTGAACGTTGTATTGAACTTTCATGTTTCATAAAACGCATGAAATATGCTGACTAGCTGAGTGACAGCTTTTCAGAAAGCATTGTGTTCCCTGAAGTTAGTTTAGTTAGTGCATGTTGCCATTCCAAAGTAGTATGTAACATGAATTTGTATGTGTGGGTCTGAATTTTAACCATTTGCTTCAGCTGGAAGGATGGTCTGATGGTGGTGAAAAACAGCAGCCAGCATTTGGATCTGTTGTGTGGAATGATGAGGTACTTGAGAAGCCAGCACTACATCCATCGAAGAAAGCTTGCTGAAGCAGATGGATTTTTGGACAAGGAGTGGTCCTGTAGTATGGCATTATTGGCCTGTGCTGCTGTAGCAGTCTCCGAGTCACAGTGTGCATACCAAGAACTAGAACACTTAAAGGTGACCTGACTACATGTGCAAGCATGCAAACAGAATAGGTTGCAAGAACTGCAAGTGGGAATGACAGAACAGGGTAGCACAGCATCAGTGCTATTTGTGGGTCTGCCTACGTGGTGAATATCTCGTGTAATGAATGGCTGATAGACCATTATTACTTTGGAAATTTTTCTTTGTTTTACGGTTGTACTTACATGTTTAGCCGGTACTGTACATTATGCAGCCTGCTACGCAGAAGGGGGCGGAAGCCTTATATGGTAATGAAGCTGTTCCAAATGGTAGTTGCAGAAGTCCTAATATGGGAATAAGCAGTGTCGAGCGTTGTGAGTGTGAATGGCTGTTGATCTTTTCATCTGATGAGTCAGACCACGACGCTGTTTTAAGCATATATATAGGAGTGTAGCTGTGCCACAGGGTTTGTGTTGAGTTCCAGTTTTGGCAGTACCTTTTGGCTGCAGTGCTATTTGTTGATGTGCTAAAGTTTGCTATTGCTAAAGTGAGGCATATGTTTTAAGTTATTGCTATGTGTGGCTATTGTTAAAGTGATATAATGATTTTGTTAATTTTCTTTACCAAGGTAAGTTGGTTAGGTAAATTTCTAAATTCTAAATTATTTGTATTACCCTTTGGAATTAGGAACTGGAGCCTTTTGGTTTATTCTTTAGGAGTGTAACCTCCAAATTCCAAATTTTATATTAGTGAGAACCACAATAATTTTAATTTGTTTAGACTAGAGTTGTGGCATAAGGAAGGGCTGTGTATTGGGCAGTACCAAGCTTCATACAGCGTACAGGCTATATTTCTTTAGAAGTAGGGAAATTAGTGTGTGTAACTGGTAGTGGAGCAAAGAGCTCAGTCTGTAAAATTCAGTGTTAATGTTAGTAAAACCAGTAGTACACAACTGCTTTATTTGCCGGTCAGTCAGAGATCCAGTTCCCCCAAGTCGAGAAGCCCTGGTATTTCAATCGTCAGCACAGATAAGGCTGGCTGGTGGCAGCTCCTACCAATTCAAGTATCCCATAGTCTCGCTGAGTCACAGCTACCTATAATGAGGCCCATCCACAATTACACTTTGGGACCCACCACGTTACACTTGTTTAAAAATTTCATTTTAATATTAGGCATAATTTGTTGTAATTTAGTACACAGTTGTATAACTTTTGACTATTGTGTGCTTATATTTAAAATTGGTTGTGTAATGTCATGAGAACACAGGGCAAAATGACAACATAAATATAGCTAATAAATCCTTTGAAAATATGGCAAAGTTCAAATGTTTGGGAATTGCACAAACAAATCAAAATTGCATGCATGATGAGATTAATAGCAGATTAAATCAGGGAATGCCTGCTACCATTTAGTCCAGATTATTTTGTCTTTCCATTTGCTGTCTAAAAACATAAAGGTTATAATATACAGAACTATAATTTAGTCTGTTGTCTTATATGGGTGTGAAACTTGATCTGTCACACTGAGCAAAGTACATAGGCTGAGGGTGTTCAAGAATAGGGTACCGGTGAAAATATTTGGGCATGAGAGGCAGGACATAACAGGAGAGGGAGAAAATTGGATAATGAGGAGCTTCATGATTTTTGCTCGTCACCAAATATTATTTGGGCTATCAAGTCGAGGAGGATGAGATGGGGGCATTATGGGGGAGAAGGAAAATGCACACAGAGTTTTGCTGGGGAAACGTGAAGGAATGAAACCACTTTAAAGACCTAAGGGTATATGGGAGGATAATGTTAAAATGAATGTTAAAGAAATAGGATGCAAGGACATGGACTGGATTGATGTGGCTCAGGACAGGACAGTTAATGGGCTTGTGTGAACACAGTAGTGAACTTTCTGGTTCCATAAAATGTGAGGAATTCCTTGACTAGGAGAGGACCTGTTAGCTCCTGAAGAAGGATTATTTCTGCTCTGGTCTTTCAATTGAGTTACAGCACAGTGGTCTTCTGTGATCTACAGAGCAGAGCAGTATAGACAGGAATTTGAGTTTCTTGTAAATGGTGGCATTTTCTACCCAATGGGGACGTAGGTGTTTACCATAATGGCATCAGCAAAAATAAATTTTAGTTTTTGAGTGGAGTTTGAAGAAATGGAATGCTGGTTTGATGTTACATAAGAACAGCTGAATGCTTTGCAAGAGAGTTGGCAGTGGTTCACTACTAGAAGCAGACCTAGCATGTACCATTCCACATCAGGAGTGTGAGAAGTACAGATTTATATATACAGTATTTCAAACCATCAAATTACAGAGTTCATTGTTCTTGATCAGCTGATTGCATTGTAATATTGTTTAAACATTAACCAGAAACATTTTAAGCGCATGGTAAGGAAACATCCCTCAGAGGGCAGTCCTCAAGGATAGAAGTAATTTTGTTTTGTATACATCACATGTACTTAAATTTCTGAGTCCAGTAATGATTTGTGTTCATTTACAACTCATGGCCATTTTATGTAGAGGGTATCTTGGTTCCTTGGTGTTTTTAATGGGAATATAAAACTCACCAGAATTGTAAATATATCTACGTACTGATGCGTGTAATTTCGGGAATTTTCACGTCAGGGATTGCAGATTAGGAAATACTTGTGTGATCATAACATTTGAATGAAAGAATACTGGAACTAAAATAACAAACAATATTTTGCATAATTGCGTGGTGAAGTATCATACAGATACTGTCTTAATACTGTAGTGTTACACAGTCTGAATGCATTTATAATATATATTTCTTTATTCAGGGTTATACTTTTTCTTGAATCAAGGTTGTAGGTTCTCTGGGACTGCATGGGCATCATGCAGAAAGCACAATTTGTCATTCTAAACTAAAATTTGTTCTAGGTTTCAAGTCTAGGAATGTCCAAAACAGTATCTTTCAAATGTAAAAAAAAATGCTGCAAGTGCTGTTTATTAGGAGGTGTTATTTCTGTCATAGATCACAGTATTAAAGGCACAGAATATTTTGATTAGGTCATGATTCAAGGGTGAATTCAGTTCAGAATATCAGTTGTGAGCAACTGTATGAAGCAGAGTCCTTGAGGAGTTGACAGTTAAACAGCTAGTGCTCTCACCTTCAAGGTTAGATGAGTCCAAGAACCTGAAACTTCATTACTGTGTTCGCAGAACTTCACCATTTGGCCTTGTCTTGATCCAGATAAATCTACTCCATATCCATACACTCTTTCTATAAGCTCCAATTAAATGTTATCCTGCCATCTGTACCTAGCTTTCCCAGGGTATCTTCTTTCAGGTTTTCTAATTCAGTTGTAACTGGGTAAATAATCATAGAATGTAAAGCCTAAACCTAGCTATAAAGGAATTAAAATTTTCTTTGTTCATATTCTGTCTGATCCATACCCATTTGTTGCCAGTCATTTTCTGTACACGGTCTTCAACATTTGGTCCAGTCTGTTGTTGAAACAATATGGCATGATTGCATGGTTTTATTTATGAATTTGTGCCTTTGGTTTCATTTCAGCTGAAAGTTGCTGCCACTATTGTTGACCAAAAGGCTGGACGGCATGGTAAGACCAGAAGATTGGTACCAGTGCTTGTAGCAAGCATAGTACTTGTGGGTGTTGTGGTATGGAAGATTAGTAGATTTCCAGTACCTAAGTAATCTCTTTGTTGCCATTCCTTGTGGCTGTGTCAATCTGCATGAAAGAAGGAATATGAGTTTCTATTTGTTTCCAAGTACTAACATTTAGAACATATTGTTCTGAAAAACTTTCATAAGATAAACATGAGGCAACATTTTTTAGCAATAAAGCAGTATTATTTCATTCATTTGTGGTAAGTCTATAGGCTAGTGGGACAGACTTTGTCATCATTTAAAATCACTTTTCTGTTTAATACAGTTGAAGTCTGTCACATACATATAAGAGTTGGAATGGTCTGTATAACCTGTATTTTTGAAACGTGATGAAATAAATTAAGAATCAATCACATTTGGATTTTGTGTAAGAATGGGGCTGTGCATCATGCATTTGTCTCCCAGACCAGATGGTCAGTTAGCATTGTTACACATATGCCATGATGTCTGTGGAAAGTTGTGAGAAATGGCAAAATCGATGAATTTAACCTGATTTGGACAGTACTGCCCTCTACATACCTGAGGTATCTGGGAATGCTGCTTGCAGATAGCACCATTCAGTTTGAGGGTTTCGTTAAACTGCTGTTAAATGTGTTTACCTTGTTATTAAACTGACAAGAGACTAAACTTATGGTAAATATTATTTTGCCTTTTTTTCACAAATTTTTAAACACTGCAATAGACACTGAGTTTTAATGTGCCTTGATAGATTTGGATATTATGTTGTATGATTAAGTTTCAGCCGTTTTATCATATGTAGTGTGTTTGGGATAGTGAAGACCACTCTGGCCCCCATTACTCCAATGCAGATTGTCATTGCCACATGTTAGTGTATGTGGAATACTGTCAAATCTTCGAGATTATATTATTATTATCATCATTGTCTTTATTTATCACCTTTATGCAGGGTATTTACAATTATATGCCTGAAACAAACCATGTTTGTAGGATATACAATATATAGTGTTGCAGCTTACAATGTATGGTACATGTAATGTCATGTCCCATGTTCAATGTTCTGTCCTTTTACATCAGTGCTTTCTGAAGTATGTGTGCAGTGCCCAATATGGCTGTTTTCTGTGGTTCCTTAATTTCGTGGCTTCTGGATATATTGCTTAGATATGTTCTGAATGATTTTGAGAAGGTTCCAGTTGCCCCTGTTAGTACTGGTATCACTTTTGTTTTTACATTGCACATACACTGTATTCTATTGTAGGTCTTTATGTTTTAGAATCTTCTTGGCTTCTTTCTTGATCACATTTCTGTCTCCTGAAATTGCAACGTCTATTAACATACATGTTCATTTTTGATTGTCATAGATTATGATGTCCAATTTATTGTTAGGGGATTCTGTAATATGGTTACCTTGCCTTCACAACTCGTTTCTGCTAATTTTGGTATGTGCTCATACCAGTGTTTATTGTTTAATTTTACCCCTATTTCCATGCATAAGTTAAAGTGTACTTGAGTACACACTTCAGTCTGTATCTTTATGTATTGTTCTTCTGCCAATATTGGGCATGCTGATATGTATAATGTGGTCTAGTGTCTTGTCAAATTGTTGTCATAGTCTGATTTGCTATATGTTTCTGTTTGTAATATTTATTTTTATTATTATTATTTTTTTAGCCAAAAGTGGGGCTGTAACTACTGCATTTTTCATTTATAGATGATCCCCAAAACAGAAGATGAACTATTGATAAGGTCGCATGGACTACAGAAAATTTGTATGATGTAATACGTATGCTCATTCATTTTCTTAGAATTATGCAGAATTTTCAAAGAAATTATTGCTCCATTTGATTTATTATGTTTTTCATAGACTTGAAGTCAGTATGTATCTAATAGAAATGTCGAGTCATTAGCTACTGAATCAATTACTTAAATATAACTTGTGGCTTCTGTTTTATTCAAATTTTTACTGAGGTGACTGCAACTCCCCTGTACTTAATACAAATGTAAATATAAATACGAGGTGTGTTCAGAAAGATCTTGCGCTGGTTAAATAAAACACTGTGCGGACCAGGACCATTAAGGCTGTACTGTAGTAATACGGATAATATTGATCTCTTTGAACACTGTGTCCTGTGTGAGACACGTGCTGAGACTAAAAGCAGTTGAGCATATAGTGTGATCAATTGTAAACGTTGAGGTATGAAATGTAAACTCCCTTGCTTAGTTGTTAAGATTTGGAGAAACCGAATAGTGTGTTTTTTCTGGAAAGTATTTACTAATTTAACATATAGGGACAATAACAGTGACTGTACTATTTTAGTGTTACGATCCACTGACATTTCCTAACTTGTTCATCCATCGTGTGCTGTACATCTTGCCCATTTTAAAATATCCTCAGTATATTACTTCAGCACACTCCAGTTGGATTACCCAGTGTCAGATTAAAATACAACATTTGAAATAGAGACTGCACAGACTGGCCCTGTCTCCATCCTCAGGTGTGAAATTGCTTGTTGAGGGGGGGGGGTGCCTTCTCTTTTTTGCCCATTAGATAAAGCTCATCTTGTTCATCACTAAGCCATTACCTGATGGGCCAAATGGGGTAGGTCCGACCATCTGTTACGTGAGGGTGGAGGCAAAGCCAGCCTCTGAAAGGTGTCTTTAGAATGCGGTATTGTCATCAAATGTCAGAAATGATATAACTTTGTATACACGTATATATTTGAATCTTTATAGCACCATGCGTAGATTATAAGTCAGTACAGGTGAGTGGTTGCTTTGCATTTAGTACGCAACTTTGTGGATTTGTGATATCTGCTTTGAACAACAGGACAGATGGGTTTGTGGTATGTTTCCTGAATGGGAATATGTGATGTCTCACATTGCCAGGTTTTCTAGTTAATTCAGGCGATCACCCAGAATTTTTCCTTGGAGGGTAGGGGGGGGGGGTGCTGACCCTGAGGCTATGTATAATTTAGGTTTGATTTTAAAAATTATGTTATAAAAATCATGTCTTAAGTATACCTGTAACATAACATTGTTGGCAATTGCGTTTATATACATACGCATGTAAGTACATGTTTCATGACTCACCCAATTTAAATCACAGGCCCTAATCTTTTTGGTTTATTTCATCTAAGACAAGATAAGTTTCTTTATTTTATTTTTCAAGACCTTAATGTACTAGTCGTCAGCCGATTTCAGTGGCTGATTTTGGCTGAAGGGTAAATCAAGTAAAATGTTTAATATAAGTGTAACATTTACCACCTAGTTTAATGTACACAGAGTGATCTGTGGTAAATACAGACTGATAAGTGGGTAAGTGGTGTGGCATGTTGAGAAGACCGTCCAGTTCGTCTCCGTATTTCGCTGTTACCTCAATTGCCATCTGTTAGCGTTTAATACAACTAACTCGTTCCTGCGAGTTGTGTTGGGGGCAATGGTGAGTTGCTCTCGGGTTACACGGATGAGTACATCATTAGTTCGGTTTTGGTCTGCGATACTGAAGTAATCTGTGTCTAGGAGCAAGCAGTTCGGAGTGCGGGAAAATGGTTGCATGCTGCGTTTTCAGGTGGTCGCTGTTCCTATTTCCAGTGGCATGCATCGCAGTAAGTTCTACGATCAACTTATTATCATAAACTTTGCAGAAATCATGTTCTTATTTGCGTTTTAAATTGGTAAAGTGTACACGGCTTTCTGAGGAAATGACTTGCCGATCAGAGAGAAATAATTAGGGATGCACGTCTAAGTGCAGTGGTCATGAAACTTAAGTTAGACGTATCATAATTCCGTATGTAGAGTGTAAGAAGTAAAACGTAAGTCGGGTGTCATTAAAGGCTTCTTTATTCTTAAGTCATTTAGTATCTTACTCAAAAACGATCCATCGTGTTCAGAATGCTGACAACAGCACACGACTTTTCCCAGTACGCTCAAATATTGTCATGTTTTTTGCGATTACGAAGCTACGAATATTTAGACAAAGAGGTTCTGATTCACAAATTGTTACTGTGGGTGGTGATTTTGTTCCGTGTCACCGACCTCTGCACGGTCGCCGACCGGGAACGTCTATAAACTGGAATTTGAAGGACAAAATTTAGCCGCTATTTGAACAAGATCAAGAAAAGGTTAGGGGTAGGCGAGTGAGGCAGCTGCTTAGGGCGCAAGGAGTGACAGTAGTATTGTGTGCTAGACTTTTAAAACATTTTTGGGTCTTACGGTATTCTTTTAATTGTGGCATTTATTTTGTGATGCTTGATGTAACCGGCTCAGAGCCATTCAGTGGACAGTACAGCACCGATACATGGGGGAATTACCCTGAAATGGAGTGGGGATTACGGAAAGGAGCTGGACAATATAAATTAGGCCTGATCCTGCGGCAGTGATGTATACAGAGAGGCCGTGAATTCTTGAAGTCGAAAGAGTCGCTTCCAGGAGAACACTTGGCTCCAAATTTGCATGTGTGCGGCCGCGTGTGTATATTCAACCTGAGGAAGGCGACGCGTGAATCCAGTTTAGTTCATTGAAAGACAATGACTGGTTTGTCTTGTTAGCAGTAATTTTTCCCAGTGGCGCAACAGCCCCTACTGGGCCAGGGCCTCCTCCTTATCGAGGCTTCACGTTCACACTCAGGCGCACCACACTCGGTAGGACTCCTCTGGACGAGTGATCAGCCCGACGCAGAGACCTCTACCTGACAACACACAACACTCACAAGAGACAGACATCCATGCCTCCGGCGGGATTCGAACCCGCAATCTCAGCAAGCGAGCGGCCGCAGACCGGCGCGGCTGCTGGGATCGGCTGTTAGCAGCAATACGGAATTGAAAACCTTCATTAAAGAAGAAATATATACTTTATACAGCATAATTTGAATTAAATATTGTGGCTCACAGTGTACATACATATTTTACCATGGTACACATTTTGTAATAATGTGAGTGCTGTAGTCACGACTGATTACAATATTATTCTTTATTAAAGTGCTGAGTCAACAGCCAAGCGGCCAATAACAGAAACAGCACAGATACATACAAAATTACTAAGAGGCAACAGTTCGAGGCAAACATAAAACAAAGCAGAAAGAAACTGGCTCAAAAATAAGAACAACATAGAAACTGCATAAGTAACACATAAAAACAAATTATGATAAAATTACAAAATTATTGCTATTATATTGGAACTCTGACACTGTTCTTTTTGGACAACGTCCCAGTCCCTTCAGAAAGGCCTACATTTTAAAGGCTGTTAGACCTTTCAATGAACGCTAACATAGCGTATGTGGCTTCTTAGGACTGCCGCCTGGAACTAGTTATGTTACGCGAGAGTGGGAAACTTTTATGCAAGGAAAACAGGTCCTGTCAGGAATTCTCGTGTTAACCGCATACCGGTTAATGCACCTGAAGCGAAGCAGATGCCTCTGTATATAGGTTCATTCACTATATGAACTTCAGAATCTTATTTGTGAGGCCATTATGAAGTCAGAAATTGAATATAAGCATATTTCAGATTCTCAGGGGTTACCAGTCTGGATGTTCGTGGCAGTGCATGGTATGTGCGTGTGTCATCTTGAAAGCTACTAGCCGTTGTTTGTCACTGCGTACTTAGTTGAGAGTCGTGACTGCAGGTTTTGACCGTGCAATGAAAAGTATCATCATCATCGCTTCCCTCTTCGGTGTCTCGGTCATGTGGTCGATAATTCAGACCACCCAAATCTGCAAACCTCAACCCTTACACTTTTTTCCTGTGGGGGGAAGGACTTGAAAGATGTGTGTAACAACACAACGTAGAAGCACGAGATGCGTTTTAACGTCGCATTCTGAATGCTGCACCCCGTGAGCGAACAGTCCTAAAAACTGACGACAAGCTGCACCCTCGATTCTCAGACGTGCCAGGATGTGACCTGAGGGTGACAGTGATCATTTTGAACATTTGTTATAAGTTAAAGACTGATGAAGACCTCAGGAATTAGGACGGAAGCCGTGGATCATCTTGCGTCATGTATGTTTGGTTTGACGAATTTTGTAAAATTTTATATTATATTCGTATGTACCGTGCATTCTGTCATAACTTGACATTACTTTCACCGTGCACCATTATGATAAATTGTATATATATATACCAACGTGTATTGCACAAAATTATGCAGATAAGTTTATCTAGTTATAATTAAGTGATAAGCTTATCTAGTTATAATGTTGTGCAATACACGTTGGTATATATGGTTCCATGACAAAAGCCCACACGACGAAAGCCCACACGACGAAAGCCCACACTACAATTGCGCACAGATAAAACCCCACTGTCATGAATGCTCACAGGAAAAATACCCACACCGATAAATGCTCACACGGATATATACAATTCTGTCATAAGTTATATTCAAACCAACCAATGCACTACAATCACTAACAAAGTATATTTTGCTACCAAGTTGCCATCTTCAGGGGGCAGACCAAAGAATCACAATTACTCAAGGCATCCAACTTCTTTTATTGTGATGCTGAATGTACGCGTAGTTGGATGCCTTGAATAATTGTGGTTCTTTGGTCTGCTCCCTGAAGATGGCAACTTGGTTGCCGAAACATATGTAGGGGTAGGAAGATATATTTTGTTAGTGATTGTAGTGCATTGGTTGGTTTGACTGTAACTTAGAAGAATAAAAGTTCTTCCAAGTTGAATGAAGTACAGAGTGCATCTAGTGCAGTGCCTTATTGCCGGTCCAAGTTACTTAATGAATGTCGTCGTCGTTTGTGTTGCTGTCCAGGTACCCAGGTGTGCTGTTACAGCCCTGGGTGCCAGAAAATGTAGAAACAGAAGTGCCATTTAAACATATTCATGCAAAATTGTTGCACCGTTTTTTTTAATTATTTCTAATTACAACTAGATGCAGAGGTAGGAACCATGTTACCCTACACTTTTCTTCCACATATGCCGAGCTTAAAATAATATCAAAATGACCGTCCGGTGCCGAAATTAGAACAAAAAGTTCACAGAGGAGGAAGCATTCCAGTTATGTAAGTAAAGGCAGAAACGAAAATACAGATGCAGGGATCACCGAAAAACTAGAACCGAAATTATCTGCTTCTTTTTGACACAAAATTGTGACCGAATGAACTCTGTGTTTAGTTTTTGGTTTGGTGTAGGTAACTAACTAATGAATAATTGGAATTAAAATTTGAAATTTGGTGTGAAGATAGGTGTTGGAAGTTTCGAGTTTATGCCCAGCAGTTGTAGCACGACATAAGGACGATGGTAATGAAAATGTGTAAGAGGAAAGTAGCTTTTATGAGGTCCACCTGAAACTTTTTGTCAATTTTAAGACATTCGTCAAGCTCATACTTCATCTCTCGTTCCTGAACTGTTGTCAGTTCGTTACATTCTATAATGAGATCTCTAATGCCCAATAAAGACGTTTAGTCTCGTATGATGGAACGGCAAAGGAGTGTGAAGAATGCAAACAGTTTGCGCACACACGTGTACAGTAAATTCAGATTGCCCCCCCCCCCCCCCACATGAGGAACAGCTTCGCGGATTTCTGGAAACAAATTACCGTACGTTCTATGTGGGTACGCTAAAACAATATTAGATGTCGTCTTTATTCGGTATTGCGTATTGGAACGCAAACGTGGGAGGCAATACTGAAAATAATATTTTTCCGGGTAAATAATACCACAAAGCTTTCTATTAAATGGATACGATGGGTTAGGCGGCCGAGACTTGAAGCTGATCTATCACCATCTAGTCCCGAGGTTAAAAATATGTACACTCCCACCACCGCTACCCCATATGCCTTCGTGGCGTGCACAGGAATGTCACAAATTGCAAAAGCAACAAAATTTTCCGAAGGAAACAAAACTTTAAAATCTTCTTGAGTTTTGGATTGTGGACTTATGAGTTATGAGAACATATAGTCTGGTAGGAGGCCACCGACGTTTCGGGGGAACCTGCTGCCTCCATCTTGAAGATAGAAATGGTCCTGCAAGTGAGGGATGCATGTTTCTCCGAAAAATTTGTAACCGTCTACCAGGTTAGACGGTTGCACAACGTACGACCCGAATCTTCATCGCAGTAAATACTTAACTGTTCTTCACTTTAATGGTAATTATCTAATTGAACATACAGACAACGGAATGTCCAAGGTGAAAATGACACCGTAAACTGTACTTCCTGGACAAGAATACGGCTTTGTAAGAATTGTTGTTAAGAGCTTGGTATGTGGATAGTCCACACCATCTGTCTTTTCCATCGTCACTGAGTGGGTTATAAATCAAATTTGATATGTATGGCCTGATTACGGGCGAAGGTTAACTGCAGTTTTTTTTCTCCTATTTTCACTCATTCAGGAACTCAGATTATTGAAACAAAATATATACAGTAAGAGATACGTCCTTGTGGGCAAGGTTCATGTAATGACGCACTTCACCTCTTTCCTTACAAGAAATGCCATCTAACTTACTGGAATGATGAAACCTTTAATTAGATATATCATTAGTGCTGCTTGTAGGTAATTTTATTATTTGCTGGTCATTTAGTTGAACCTTGGCTTTTGTTATATAGTTACTTAATGTCATGATTCGTAGCCTCTACGGCCCAATATCAGACGGAAGGATGTTCAGCTTGTCTACATTGATACTTCTCGGGTTACTGGGTGATCGCCTTGGTGCTTTTGTATGATTCATACCGGTTTTTTCTCGCGACGTAGTTTCCCGGGAAGGCAGTTAGCGGCACTTGTACGCCAGCGCGTATCAGTCGTGGAACGCACAGGGTCGTCTGGTGGTTTGCGAAACTTATTTGGGAATTATGACTGTTTCATAATTCAGTTTTAAAGATGTAATTGCATTATTAAAATTGCTACATTAAAAGAAAGAACAGTCTTAAAGTTTGTACTGAAATGCTGTTTTATTTTTCGGGTGTAAATACAGCGTGTCGTCTGTCGTCTAATGTTTCATATTGCCATTCGATGGCTGTCACGTGGAATTGTGCTAAAAAGGGTTTTTTTTAAACTGTGACATGAAGTTAATCGATTTCTAAAGCACATAACCCCACTATCATTGCACGTTGAAGAAGATGTCTGGCTTTACCGACTTGCAATATTTTCGAGGTGGTGGAAATAACATGCCTTCAATGGAATATGAAGCGCGCGCTTGTCATAGGGAACGTTTCTATGGCAAAGGCGAGTTCCATCTGAAAATTGGGCATAATTTCCTACATTTACGGATTTCCTTGACCAAAATTGTAGAATCGAACCTATCGCCAGAACTCAATCCAACTTTACGCAACAGTTGGAGAATCTGTCAGGCCAATGCCTGCCATATTACTCGTTCTTGACAGAAGACTCACAAGGCGGAAATGAGCTGATGTTCTCGCCATTTAGTATAGGTGCTGTCTCTAAAGTGAATGTCACGAATGAGTTTTAAGATAATTAAATTGATATGACGACAGACTGCCAGTTTTAGACAATTTCCAAGCAAAAGTCCCTTTCGGAATTCTGGTGTGAAGTCAACAAGGACTAGTCTTCCCTTGGACTTGGTTTAAGGGAATGGGGCCTTGGTTCTTCTCGTTTAAATTATCAGACACAGGGCACGCCTCTTCTCGAAACTTCGAAAACTACGCACAAAATTAAGATATTATAACAGACAACATTTAAAGGGAATTTTTTGTTCGTGTATAAAAATTTCAACTAGGGCTACATATCGGCCTGTCGTTTATTGGGAACGAAGTTAAACTGAGCTGAAGAATATTATGTAAAGTGCAAGTACAAGTAAGGACTGAAGTCTTCTGGGATGCTACGCTGTGTCGACTAATAAGTAGAGGGACACTATTTTATCTGACAAATTGCATCTTCTTAATGGGTAGCAGGGTTGTTTCCCGGGGGTCATGCGGCCGGGGCGTGAAGTTGACCACTCACCTCCATCTAGTGCCGAGGTTAACAATGAGTGGCATTGTGTCTGTACCCCCATACATGCCTTCATGACGTGAACAGGGACAACTGTATTTTTTCATTTTTCTTACACCTGTTAAGCAAGTAAGAGAGGATTGAGTTAGCTGAAACAAAAAGGAATGTTTCGTAAAAAGGGCAATCGCCCAGTGGAAGAACAAAAGTTCTCTACTATATGATATTTCTTCAGTGAAAAATGTTTCTGCTTCAAATGTTGCGTGTCTTCTCTGTGTTGGCTGTGAACCCAAATATAATAAATTCCCCTAAATAAATCTGGGTGATGTTTAGATGAAAAACATTCTAAGATGTTAAAAGTAACTAAGTTTTCTTATATTATATATACCGTGCATTTAAGTAATTAATTAATTATTTCATTCCAACAAATGCACTACACTGTTTTAGTGTTTTCTGTCCCTACGTATGTTTCGGCACTTCCTGTGCCATCATCAGGCATGCCGTCGAGAGTTCACAATCCTCAATGCATCCAATTCACTTTCACAACATATTTATATGTTGTGAAAGTGAATTGGATGCATCGAGGATTGTGACCTCTCGACGGCACCCCTGATGATGGCACAGGAAGTGCCGAAACATATGTAGGGACAGAAAACACTAAAACAGTGTAGTGCATTTGTTGGAATTAATTAAGTTTTCGTAATTGTTTAAGTTAACGCAGCCAACGTTTTGAAGGAAAGAGGCTCAAATTTGTGATAGGTGACTTATTTCATAACTTCAGGATCAGATTCCTGACCTCAAGCCGAGTCCACAATGTCATATCAACGTGGGTCCGATTCGCAACCGTTACAAAGCTACGGAACTTTGAAATGTGAACGAATAAGGGCAGGTGGGCACGAAAACACACGTAGGTTATGGAAGACATGGTTCTGTTTGCCAGTCGCGTAGCTAGGTGTTTTCGACGCCCGGGGCCAGTAATCACAATGGCCGCCCCTAATAGAAGTTATGAACTTAAAATAATCACAGTTATTTACTGAATTTCCTTGCATTCAACTCAGTAATTTAAAAATTTTGAGCGCAGAAAATCAAAGTTTTAATTCAAAGTATGAATTTTTCTGCCGAATTTGCTGCCCTGAATTTGCACTCTGCTGCCCGGAGCGGCCGCACCACTGCCCCCCCCCCCCCCCCAGCTACCCCCCCCCCCCACCCCCCAGCTGTTTGCTTTATACAATGTTACAATGTGTTTACCAGAAGTGTTCAAAATGTTTGCCCTCATCTTGGATACACCGTGTGGCCCCTTTTAGTGTGTCTACAGAAATGGGCCGGCGCCTCATAATGTTGGTAGTACATTTGACCGCGTGTGTGTCGAAAGGAATGTCATCTAGGAGTGCTGGCTGTTCATTTTCCAAGAAGTCAGTGTAAATATTACCTGTCAGCCGTATTATGCATCTGCCATACAACCTGCTGAAGGTTACCAGCAAGTGCAAAGTTCAAAGTCCTGTGGCTTTGTGACGGTTGCGAATCAGACCCATGTTGGTACAATATTTTTGGCTCGGCATGAGGTTAGGAATCTAATTCTGAAGTTGTGACATAAGTTCCTGGACACTGTATATTTAACTGTTCAGGACTGACAGTAACTTACATTTTATATACCTCACCAAGATGTAAGCAAAACCATGTGATGTTTATAGTGTAGTCCTCTACATGATAGTATTTGCAGTGCATTCTGAAATTAATTCTTTTACATATGTAGACTACTGCAATTGGGTTCATGAAGAGTCACCAGAACTCTATGTCCAAAACCAAAGTGATAGCAGTTGTTAATGAAGAACCTTTTGTGTAAGCAACTCAGGAAATTTAAATGAATTATTTTTGTCAGTAAAGGCTTGAAAACATCAGACCTCTTCACTTTCAGTTTGTATCACATTCACTGTTGCAGAGGGCAGCAACTACAGTTGAAATGCCACACTCCTTCAGCATTGATTATGAAAATAATCAGTTCCTTTTAAATGGAAGTCCATTTCGATATGTGTCTGGGTCATTGCACTACTTCCGGGTTCCTCGAGCCTATTGGAGAGACCGTTTGCATAAACTGAGACTTGCAGGTCTCAATGCTGTTTCCACGTAAGTTGAAATATTAAATGTCTTTGTAAATTCGTTCAAGCCTGCCCAACATTTTTCAAGTCCCAGAACCTTTCAAAGATTCGTATGTGCTGGCTGGTACAGATGATTTCAAAGTTTTAGAGACACACCAGTGAGAAGTTGTGGCACTGTTATGAAACCTCTTAGGTAAAAGCTAGCACTCTATTTCAGTTGTTATCAAATGTCTTATGTAGGGGTAAGTTGTCAAGGAAGGCAACACTCCTGTTTGTTTCTTGAAAGGAATAAGGGATTACAGGGCACTCATCCTATTATTTTTTGGAACCAGTGTCACTGATATTTTGTATTACTGGTGTAATCAGACGTAGAGTATAGATGTCGTCCATCAGTAACAATTGTGTCTGAATAAGAAGGTATTGGTACTGCCGCTAAATTTTCTTTCACAATCAGATCATGTTTTGTGGAGTATAGTTTTTTAATAAATATAATTCCGAATTTGTTAGTATTGTTCTATGCAATGGTAAACCCTTTAATACTTTGTGTAATATTTGTGCATAGGTATGTAGAGTGGAGCCAACATGAGCCTTCACCAGGTCGTTTTGAATTCTCTGGAGAGCTTGACCTCCAGTACTTCATTCAGTTAGCACAGGAAGAGGATCTCCTAGTCCTTTTACGACCTGGTCCATACATCTGTGCTGAGAGGGATATGGTAAGGATTACTACAACTGTAGTTCTTAGAACTGCAACATGATATAAAAAATTACAGTAGTTTGGTGGAAGAACAAGTGCAGATTTCCACAACATTTGCCCATACTTGTTTTTGAAAAATTGCACTTCATTACTTGATTTTTTGCTCCTGATCTTAGGATTGGTAAATCATAAGGTAAAGAGTATCTATTAGCTAGTCTTGTCTAGTATCTCTACCAGTCTGCTTTTAATGTTTGTGTTTTTCTTTAAATGGATTTTAATACTGGTTTGCATTGAGAATTCTTATTTCAGATTAAAGACTGGTTTTCAGAAAATAATTGGAGTTAATTTTATATCCTTTTTACAGTAATGATTTTAATAATAATAATAGTAGTAGTAGTAATAATAATAATAATAATAATAATAATAAATGTATAGTACCATTAGCATTATCTATAACGGGTACTACACCAAAAAAAGTATGACAGCCTGAAACTGCTCACTCTTTACCCTGGTCTGTATATTTTAATGCTAAAAGCAGTTATACTTAACACATGCCATATAGGTAGAAAGTTTTCAGCACAATAATGAATAAGAAGTGCTTGGTGAGTGACCCGTACTGTTTGAAAACCAGCTAAACTGCTGTGAATTAATAATAATAATAATAATAATAATCTTTGGTTGTCATTGTTACTGCTGCTTCTGCTGTTAATGTCATTGTTGTCACCGTCATCGTCGTCGTCGTCGTTGCGTACAATGCTTCCATCTCAAATTGTTTACTTCAGACCACCTTCTAATTAATCCGGGATTGTCACAGTATTATTTACATATCTTGTACCTGACTAAGCCACTTATATTTAACTTTATCTGTCTTCCTATATCTATAACTGCCTTATTAGTACACCTTAATCTTTTCTTGTAAGGTGCGTCCTCTTTCATATCCAGCCGTTTTTTTGTAATGATTAATTTTACATCAGGCCGTTTTGGAGAGGAGGTGTGAACTAGTTGAGGAGACCTCCGATACAAGATCACATTCTCATGATATGTGATGCTGTCAGGTTTGGTAGATAGATACCAACAGTTTGGAGGAACCTGCTGCCTCTGTTTCCAGTATTTTCCTTTTAAATATTGGTACTCTTCTACCACAGTACACAGTATCATGTCCAAGGAGGCCATAATCTCAATATTCATTCCTCTGCCAAGAATCAAATATGATCCCTCATTTGTGTCTAACCCGTTGTGTGGTGACTATACTGACTGCATTACCCAGACTCCTGCAGAGATGTTACAAATGGTGTAATGAGTTTTAATGCATATAACCTAATACAGTAACTGTATCATGATATATATCCATGCAGAGTTGGAAAACATTCAACATAAATTTATGTAACAGAACAAGATGAATTTTTTGTCATTGAAAATGTGAACGTCTAACAGCGAGTAATAATTCTCACACATGCAAAATCAAGCCATACACACTCTTTGATAATGTGATACTGCACTTTGGTTGTTCTGCAGGGAGGCTTACCACCTTGGCTGCTAACTGTGAAACCAGACATCTACCTCCGCACTAATGATACGAGTAAGTGTCAGTGGTGGCTCGTGGGATTTTCTTATGTTAAGGCTGGGACTGGGATTATTATATGATTAATGAGAAGGCCTAATAGAGCGTTTCTTTCAGCACAGCCACTCAAACACTTATGTTTATCGTATATAGCAGAGTTAAATTTTCTGACATAATTTTGTATTTTGCTTGATGGTGATTGAGAAATCAGGTGTTGCACGACCTAAATTCTTAATCTCAGACTTTTTGGCGAGCGTTGATTTCTAAAAATTGATGCCCTATATATATATACGCCACACTGTTCTTGTTCCTGTTTGTCTTAAAATTGCATCTTTTAAAATTAAGACATTTACAAATATGGCTTTGAAAACAGCTAGATAAAAATGATTATCAAAGTTCCAGCGTTTGAAACGTTAAAAAAGGTAAGTCCTCATTTAAACCCTCCCTGGGCTGCAGGAGCTAGCTGCCACTGTCTTCCCACCACTTGGCCTAGCTGTGCTGACGCAAAGCACAGTGACTGGGCAGGGCACAGCCCGCTTGCTTTCCACAGTGCTCAGAGTCCGTCACAAGTATTTGAATTTAAAATGGTTTTATTCGTATTCTTGTAAAGAATGTACATATCTCCTAATGAAAACTTTTATTCAGATATTTAGTTTACTTTTTCTCAAAATTTATAGATGAGCCGCCCCTGGTAAGTATAGAATTTTTGAGTGTTGCCTTCACACCAATATCAAATGTCAAAAAAGAAATGATCATAAACGTTGGAAATATAATTTTAGTTTGTCATGTAGGGCACTGTAAGTTTTCAAGATTATCATAAACCTTAAATTAAAACAGAAATGCTGTGATGGCTTCTTTCTGTTTCAATGAATTAATCTTGATTTATGGTGTCGTTAAATTGAGGTACGCTGGGGCTAAAGGTAGGTAGGGTTACTTGCAAAGAAAGCTGAAGTAATGTTTGGTTACAGTAGCTTATGTTACTTAAAGCTGGGTTAGTTTAAGTCAGGTTGCTTCATTGTGGTTTAAACTTGTTGTTAAATTATGTAAGCATAGGTCTCTTTGGCTGGAGTGAGCCAAAGATAGGGCCACCCTCTTCTTCACTTTCAGTATTTTTTACATCTCTGAGTGACTATGTTGAACTCTTCAGGATGTGTGGGAAAATATTTTAACCCTTGTCAGCAACTCATGTTTTGAACTGCTGTTTCTCACAAAGTGACAGTTTACAGTTAGCATTTTCATTGTTTTTAATCCACAGCCTATATGGAGTATGTAGAGAGATATCTGAAGTATGTGATGACCAGTGTACAAGCACAGCTGTATGGAAATGGTGGACCAATCATCATGGTACAGGTAAGACAAGTGCTGATTACATGTATTATGCCTCCACCACTGCTCCTTCATCAAACCAGTCACTTGTTCAGACACATTTGCAAAATATATCTCATCCTTCCCCATTCATACCTGCCTTTGACTGAACCTTGCCTATCAACACACAGGTAATAGCAATATATGAATCTCACTCCACACCCCTGTCCAGAAGAAGTGAACTTTTTGTCTGTTACACACTGCTTACTTCACATTCCTGTACAGAAGAAGTGAACTTTGTGTCTGTCATTCACTGCTCACTCCACACTTCTGTCCAGAAGAAGTGAACTTGCAAACAATTTCTGCTCGGTGTCCATCTGAAACAATTTAGTTTTAATTATTTTCAACAAATGCAAAGGGATGTGTCCCAATCAAAGGCCCTAACTGCTCCCTTTTCATTTACATAAACTGGATTGATGGTCAAAATCTCCAGTTCATGGTCATATTTCTGGAACCTCTGTCCAAGGTTCAGCCACTGGACCCTAGTTGGATACAAATCCCATGAGACATCTCATTAAACCTTACAGATGCTGAAACAGCATACATGGTAGCTTGTGTTTATTTATGTGTAGTTTATTTAACAATGCTGGCAGTAAAGTATACCTTTATTAGAAGAAACTAAAGGGTTAAATACATGACCAACATTATGTATTATGTCTGATTGTACTTTGTGTAGTCAAATTTTGCAGCTGACAAGCTATGAATTTGAGGTAATGACAGGGGCAGGATGCAGTTTGAAATATAGTCCTATGTTATATCTGTTCCAAAAATGTCCTCTGCCTTCACACTCTGTCCAACAGTCCAGCCTGTAACACCTTTCCCAGTTTTTAAATATTCTTCAAAATTTTTAATTTCTATGCACAAAATTAAAACAACAAAACCCAGCTGAATACAGAAGAGTGACCATGGTGGTACAGAACAGGGGTACTGGTGGAAAGGTATGGTCTCCCACCTGTATGAATATTAACTGATATACCACTTATATTCACTGTTATCGGGTAATATTTCATTTTATTACACATCGGTCATTACTTTAATGAATGAGTAACCAGAAGGTAATGTCTGTAGGTCCATCAGTCAGTCTTCATGCTTCACCTCCAAAATTATGTAGTGGACTTTGATGGAATTCAATAGTGAGGTGTGGTCAAATAGTTTTTTGACAATTTTCAGTTTTATCCTTATAAGCCAGACTTCTCATGAAGCTCTAAGAATTAGTTCATCATACAAATCTGGTGCACAAAAATGTTGATTTCATGAAGATGGATAACTTTTTTAATTAGGTGTTAGAGTAGTGTCACCAAATGCCATCCATTGCACTGTTGTATATCACGTAAGTTTTATTCAAGATTCCTATGTTTAACCCAAAATATTCTGACCACTATTTGAGGATATTTTCAGGGTTATGCAAAGTCCTAGAAAAGTGTTGATTAACTGATTATGAAATTATATTTCTAGTTGATTCTGACAGTGAATCAGTCAGTTTTAAAAATTTAATGAAGATGAAGCAGCAAGAAACTTTCTGTCCTTAGAGACTGTTTTTAAATTACTCTCTTTGTAGGTAGCTGTTGCTGATGTATGTGTTGGTCCTCCCAAGCTGCTGCAATTTCCTGTAGCATGTGTTTTTGAGTTGTATTAGAATTGTAAAGTTACTGCGGTATATTTTTAACATAACACAGTGACAATTAATTTGTGCCTTCATGTGATTTAAATTTGTAATTATATTTGATCTGCAGTAAGTGAACTACCAGACTGAGGGATATAAAACTATAAAGACAACACTGGGGAATATGGAGTACACCTCTTTTACTTTTGATTCATTAGCTTAAATGCCTGTACACCCTCTTTTCACATCATCATGGCAGTGAAACTTTTGAAGTAACTGTAGAGTTGCCCAGCAGCAAAGTGAATATATATATATTCTGTTCGGGTTCCATAAAACGCGGGGAATTTCTTGACTAGCTGACGATCTGTTAGCTTCTCAAGAAGGACTCTGCTCCATGGAGTTAGTTATATATATTCTGAATGTTTTTCACCAGATTGAAAATGAATATGGCAGTTATGAGGCATGTGACTTGGACCATATGATTCGACTTCGGGATATTGTTAGAACTATTGTGGGAGATGCTGCCGTACTGTACACTACAGATGGAGCTGGACCATCATTCCTTAAATGTGGGAAAGTTGAAGGTGTTTATGCAACAGTAGACTTTGGAACAGGTAAGAAATTGTTTTGTCTTTTGTGCCACCGGCTGGCACCCCGCCCCCTTAATCCGGCCCTGCAACACAATGGGAACTGACTAGTAATTGGGGTTATTTCAAATAATGACACTCTAGTGGTGGTGGTGGCAGTGGCGGCTGTAGTGGTAGTAGTAGGAGGAGGAGGAGCAGCAACAGTAATAGTAATTTTTGTAAAGCAGTGTTTATATTTATGCAGGGATTATGAAGTCTCTTTTTCTGATGATACTAACATTCTGTCCATTCCAGAATACATGGTTGACAAAATTGTAAGAATTTTCAGCAATGATGTTCAAAAATAGCATGCATTATAGAAATTAATTAAGTTGCATGTACTTGAAAAAGTAGCATTAAATGAGACATCTTCTGCAGAGTGCTCAGGAGCAGAATAAGTTTCTCAGTTAACCCTTTAAAGCACAGTGGTTTCTACTATATGTGTTTCCTGCATTAACATTAGAAAATTGCATTTTGCAACACATTGTGTTAATGTGTTTTGTACAATTCTCACAATAATCAGCAGTTATTTCTGTGAACAGCATTAGCTGGTTGATCTTTATGATGCAGACACAGTGTGTTTACTGTGAGGCAGGAACTGAATTTTTGAATATAATTCAGATGAATTTCATGCTTCCAAGGCTTAAGTCAATTATTTTAATTGGCTTATTCAAGTTCTGAGAATATCTGTCTTATTTTCTAATGGTGGACCTGATTTTAACTGGCCTAGCTGGACAAACGCCTTCTCTCCACACCTGATGATTCTGTATATTAAAGGCCATAGACATTGACATTATTTACATTACATTCTGTACTACTTATTTCTTTTAGGTACAGATGTGGACACAGCATTTTTAGCCCAGCGCATGTATGAACCTTCTGGACCACTTGTAAACTCGGAGTTCTATACAGGCTGGTTAACCCACTGGGGAGAAATATTCCAGAGGGTTGACACTGATGCAGTAGTGAACATGTTGGATCAGATGTTGGCACGCAATGCTTCTGTTAACTTTTTCATGTTTTATGGAGGCACAAACTTTGGATTCTCAGCAGGTGAAATCATCAGGACAGATAGGGGTGTCTTACAAAACCTGAGGCAACTTTCACTCCTCTACATAAGTCATCTCCAGGGGCGTAGCCAGGGTAGGGAAAGTAGTGCTGCCGCCCTGCGCAGCAGAGTCCAACAGGCTTCAGAATGGGCAGACAAATGAATATTATAAATTTAAAAAATCAGATTTAAAGCACTCAACAAATTATAAAGTTCTGGGCCAAATACAAGGAAATTCAATAAATGAGATATTTTTAAGTTAAAAATTTCTGTTAGGGGCGTAATCGCCATTGTGACTACTGGCCCTGGGCACCAAAAACCTAGCTATGCCACTGGTCATCTTACTCTCTCATCTACGGAGTTCTGTTACCCTCTCGTGGCCATCTCATGCTCCGATATTCACTACATCTGTAAACTGACACTGTCAATTTGAAATATAGGAAAAGCTCAGTAATGATATTTTTCATGAAATGTAATGGTCATTGGAGTAACAATATAACATATAATAATGGATGGGCATGTAAGCACATATAAGAACAATTAGAAATGCATACAAAATTTTTGTTTTGAAACCTGACTGGAAGAAATCTGACTCCATGGAGCAGAATCCTTCTTGAGACACTAACAGTTCCTCAGCTAGTTAAGATATACCTTGCATTTTATGGAGCCTGGAGGTTCATTACCATGTTCACAAGAGCCTGCCACTTGTTCCTATCCTGAGCCAAATGAATTCAGTCCATGCCTTCCATCCCCTTTCTTTCAGACCCATTTTAATATTATCCTCCCATCTACCCCTAGGTCTTCCAAGTGTTTTCTTTCCTACAGGTTTCCCCACCAAAACCCAGTATGTAGTTCTCCCCTGTATGTGCCACATGTCCCACCCATCACATTCTCCTTGATCTGATCACTCTAATAAGGTTTGGTGAAGTGTACAAATTATGAAGCACCTCATTATACAGTTTTCTCTACTCTCCTGTTACCTACCCTGTCATAGACTCAAATATCTTCCTCAGGACCATGTTCTTGAACACCCTCAGTGTACATAAAAAAACGAAAGGTGAAATTGGCTGTATATGCACGAAGGCATATTGGGGAAGTGGAGGTATATCTCTACTTATTTTTAACCTCAGCTGTAGATGGAGGTGAATGGTCAGCTTGATGACCCAGCCACTTTAGTCCCAGGGAAGAGTCCCTGGTACCCACTGAATAGGAGGCTGGGTGGGCTTGAGAGCCAGTCTGGACGTTTTGGAGATCTCTTGGCCCTGCCAGGATTAGAACTCCAGATCATCCAGGCCATAGCCTAGTCACTGTACTGAATATGCAATCCTAACTCCTACCTCTGGCTGTGTTATTCCCTTAATGGGAGAGACCGAATTTCATGCCCATATAAAACAGCATCCAAAATTATAGTTCTGTATATTTTAATCTATATTCTTAGCTAGCAAATGGGAAGAAAAAAGATTCTGGACCAAATGGTAACAGATATCTTCTGAATTACCGTATGTCTGCTTTTAATTTCTTCGGGCATGCACTTTTGGTCTGTTAGTGTCGTTCTCAACTATTTTAACTTTGCTACATTGTCAAAGGGTTTCTTAGCTATGTTTATATTTACAACAGGAAGTTTTATTACATAAAGATGCACTGATGTGACATAATCAGTTTCAGACCATATGCCATGTGTTACAGGTGCCAATTACGGAAACAGCTACCAACCCCAGCTTACATCTTATGACTATGATGCCCCTATCTCAGAGGCAGGGGATCCTACAAGCAAATATTTTGCTATAAAAGAAGTCATTGGTAGGGTAAGTAATAGAGGGCTTGATGTGGGATGATGTTTCTTGAATCATTTAGGTGGTTTAATATTTGTTCATATTTTGTAAAAATGTGTCATATGCATAATCTGAGATTAGACCAGTTCATGCCAGTCAGATATGTTGCATGAATACTTTTGAGGAGTCTGCAAGAGTGGCGAGTAGAAGGGAACCATTTTGTCATTGTTTCAGCATTGTACTTAGGAGTTTATGATAGGCTGCACACATAGCTAGGGTAGAGTGGACACAGATTTCATACAAAGTTGTAGCCGAGGAACCTCTTCAGAACTAGGTCTATCATATGTGACGTGATGACATTTTAACCGAAGATTTTAACATGATTCAGATTGCTGCAAAATTTGTGCCCTGTCTCCTGAATGATGACCAGCAACAAAAGCAACTTTCTGTGTGCAAGAACCTGCAAGATCAGACCAGAAAGGACAGAAACTTCCTTTCTAAGGTCATAACAGGAGATGAAAGCTGAGTTTATGGTTATGATGAAGATTCAAGGATGTCACAAAGATTGAAGCTGTATTGCAGGTGATGGAGGAGAGCATCACAAAACAAGAGTTCCAGAGATGCTTTCAGTGGTGGAACAGGGGCTGGGCCCAGTGTATGAACTCTGAAAGGGCCATACCAATCTATAACTAAGATAAGCCTAAATGTCTTATATTGCACCAGTTCAGACACTTTTGGCCCACACCTTATGTCTCATAACCTTCTGGTCATATGGTGTGAAAGGGAAATTGCAGTGAAGGTGCAATTTTTCACTGTATATGACAACTATAAAGTTGTGAAATGTGTCTGCAAGCTGAAGGAAACCATTTCCATATGCGTTGAACTAAAACTTCCCGGCACCTTTATGAAGAAATCCATAGTAGATGAGACTCCTGTCTCACATGGAAACTTGCACTTAATTCTGATGATTTCTGTTCTCTTTGTTGCAGTATCTGCCACTGCTTAATGATACAGCACCTATGCCGCAACCCAAGGCTGATTATGGCACCATAATATTGAGTCCTGTTGTGCCTTTACTGGACCAGAGAAGCAGGCAGGAATTGGGCAAAGAGCCACTCAGAAGCCAGTTTCCCCTTACTTTTGAACAACTAGGCCAGCGCTACGGGTTTATGCTTTATGAGACGACAGTGGCACATTCTGTACCAGATCCAGCAGTCTTCAGCATCCCAAAGATCAGTGACAGGGCAATTGTGTTACTGGATGATGTGAGTTCTGAAACTACATTTGTTATACTTCCATTGTTATTGTTGTTGTTATCATCATCGTTATATTTATACATACAGACATCTATCTTGACATACTCAGAGATTGCCCTACTTCATATGCTGTGAAGTGAAGCTTCCTGGTATTTCTTACGAGTATACTGTCATGTCCACTTCAGACTCTTTACGTGCAAAATGAAAATGTTATATAGACTAGACTGTATGAGAATGTTATATAATAACAATACAAATACAAGAAATATGTTCGTGAAACAGTATCAGAACTAATAAAATTAATAATCTTAACTAGGTGCCGAAAGGAATTTTAAGTCGCAGCAAGAAAATTACATCATTGAGTTTGTCAGTTCTTGAAGGCACAAAAATTCAGGTTCTGGTGGAAAATGAAGGGCGCATCAATTATGGTTCCTTGATCAACGATTTCAAGGTGAGCTCATAGCTTCATAGTCAGAGTTAGTAAAGATGTTATCACACCATCATCTTATTTATCTGTGCATTGTTCATTTAATGAATGAAGCAGTGGACATCATCATCATCCCTATATATATTACTTCGGTCATGTCAGTTGCACAAGTTGTGCAGATTTTATAAATCATATAGATAACTGAAACAAGAATTTGGGAGTTAACTTTAATCAATCTGATATTCTGGAAATTCTTTCTGTTATATATTCGCATGCTTGAGTTTACCTTTATGGTCTTCAGACCTTGTTAGTATGACTGATTTTGTTAACAGTAAGAACACAGATGTAAATTTAGAGTAGGAAGTGTCTGGAGTTTTATAAGTAACTTGCTGTCCAATACATTAGATTCAAAGATAATGATAACAATATTAAAATGGAACTTAAGATGAGTCCAGGGACAGGCTGTTATGAACATAAAGATGGACCTTCTTGATCAGCTGAGAAATATCAGTGTTTCAAGAAAGACCCTGCACCATGGCATTAGTTAGGCAATTAGGTAAGCAGTTTGTTGTGCTTATACATTAAGTCAGTCACACATTTACAAACTATGGTTATAATTCTATTGGTAGATTTAAAAAGCAGTAACTTTCTTTACAGGGGCTTGTTTCCAATGCAACACTTGGAGGTGAAGTGTTGGAAGATTGGATAATTACTGGCTTCCCCCTCAATGACATTTCAAGGCTTGGTGTCAGCAATAATGACAGTTATACCTTCTCAAGTCCAGGATTCTTCCGTGGAACATTCACACTACCAGAGTCATGCTCGGAGCCACTTGACACATTTCTAGATCCTACAGGATGGGGAAAGGTGATTTTTTTTATAATGTACCTGTAGACATATATGGCACAAGGGATGGACAAAAAGTGTACAAGGCATATGTATATATGCAAGTGACTTCGATGAATCTTTGATATGGTCGATAAAAGAGGAACATAGGAAACAAATTATTTTTCTTCATTGTCCCTATGGAAAGTGACACACCTACACCACTGGATAAGTTTCTAAAGCCCCTGTCCGTTGAAGTCATTGTCCTGTTCTTTCACTTTACCATTTCACTGCTGTTTCCACATCATTATCATTTCAGATGCCCTAGGTGTTGTATCATCTGATATTCATCAATATTCATCTGAAGACAGAGACCAAACCAGTCTCTGTAACGTTGTCCTTAGAATGTTGTATTTTAATCAAACAATGGACAAAGTGTTAGTTATGAGGTTTTCACCATGGTGTAATTTTGATATATTACACTGCATCGTTGGGTATCGAGTTCCTGATGTTTTGAAGGAACAATGCTTTCTTCTTCAAGGGGATGCAGCATCATATCCCAGAAGAATGGAGTCATCAATGGACAATGTGTAATTAGAGTGTCATAGTTCACAACAAAATAACTGAGGGGAGAATTGCAAATTTCACAACTGACATACTAGGTAGAACAGTACTTTTCATGTATACAAACTAATCAGGACACCACATCTCAAACATTAGTCAGATGTACCTTCCTTTGTGTCTCCTCACAGTCTGCTTACATTTTTTTATTATTATTTCATTTTGTTCATCCACTTTTCCAACATGTCTGCATTCTGTCCTGTATGCTTTCAATATTTCCTTTTACCATATTTAACCTATTGTTTTTTCCCCCAAAATTTATCACCTGAAGGAATGGGGGGAACAGGTTGTGCAAGTGACTGTAGAAGGGGCTCATCTCATATTTGGGTAAAAACAGTATATTGGTAACTCTTTGAACAGTTCTGTAATCATATCACTACATACATAATGTCATAATGAAACACAAGAGGCCTGAAGAATCCTATTTGTTGTGCTTCAAATCGTTTTATACTTTCATTTTTAAATTGAATTTTTAATACAAATTTAAATACTAATTTTGCAAAATCAGATATTCTAGTTGAATGTTTGAACTTGTTCATTTAACATATCCTCCTTCTTCTTCTTGTTTTTGTTGTTGTTTCAATTCTTTGCCTTTTACTGGCATGGATTTCTTTTATGCAGTCATGCCATATGGTAAGCTGATTTCAATAGATTGTGTGTTGATCACTGGTAGTTCTTCCTTGGACTCTTTCAGGATTTATACATTAATTTTAGAAGAAATCAGAATACAATGAAGAAAATTCTACACATATCTTAAAAAATATTGGTGACAAGCCACATAGCCCTAATGCTGGTAATGATGAAGTGACATTTTGTTCAATATGTAGAATCCTCTTACATTTAAGATCAGATTTTTACAGTACTTTTTAAAGGAATTATTTTCTCACAGGGAGTGGCTTTCATCAACGGTTTCAACTTGGGACGGTACTGGCCAATTACTGGACCACAGGTGACACTGTATGTCCCAGGCTGCCACCTGAAACCATATCCAGATGTCAATGAGATAATACTGCTGGAGTTGGAGAAAGCAAACAGTCCACAATATTATGTGAGTTTTGTACCAGAGCCAATACTGGACAAACTGCCACCAGGAGATACTGTCTGATCATACTGTATATTTCCTAGTACCATCATGGCTGAATCATGGGCTAGCACCAGAGGTAAATGCTACTGTGCTTGTGGTATACACTTAAAAAAGACAATGTAAACACATATTTTATTATTTTAACCCGTCATATGCTATTTTGTTTGTTCTTTTATGTGTAAGTTTCCATGGAAACATAACTTTTCCATTCCCTGGAAACTGCAGATGAGCCATTTAGCTGTCAATACATAGAGGTTTCTTCAAAGATTAATGGTTTGAACTGAGCAGGAAGGGTTGAATATGGAATAAAGTGCATAGATAGACAATTATGTCTGTTCATGTAAAAGCATTCATGAAGCAGGACCAAAGAGTATGAGATTTGAGGTTTCCATGGCAGTTTTATTGAGGATTCAGGTCTTCTGGGCTACAGTAATTATAAACACGAGAAGCTGACAGAAATTAATTCTCAGTGATGGAGCCACGTCAATGGAAGGAGACCAAAACACAAATCACAAGGCTTCTAAAAGTTATCTGCATATAGGGTATACACAGTAAGTTGTGTTCGACAGATATACTTAATGGTTGCTATGTACATTACTGTCAAGCAAATATGGTTTCATATAATAAATAAATCTTCAGAGGTATGGCATGTGCTGATACATGCGGTTACTGAAGTGACAAATACAGACTCCCAGTTTACTGATTTAACCTGAGAACTCTTGAGAAGAAATTCTTGGAAGTACTTAAGAATATACTTTTCTTTAAATATTTCAATTTATATGACAAGCCTAGCAGGAATTATTAACTATACAATTTCATGCTCCATTTCTGTACATACCTTCCACTAGTAAGCATACAGATTCAAACTACATTAAATTTGTCAGCTGTAATCTCAAGGATTTTCAACATCATGTTTGTAACTGTTCACATGTAAGTAAGGTTTCATACTGGCTCTGTAGGTATGTTTATGATCCATCTCCATACAAGATTTTACACTGTACTGAAGTATTTCCCTTAAACCAAAAGCTAAATGAAAATATCATTTACCACCATGTTTGGGATTCCACAAAAGTCACATTAAAAATATTCTGTCATGACATACAATTTTGGTACCATACATTAACTGATGCTAGTGTCACTCCTACTTCACAAGTTTGCACAGCCACCAGTTATATGCTACAGACGTGAGGAGACTGCAAGTTGAAGTGTGTTATTTGCACGAAGTTCTGTGACAATCCAGCGCCCCAACTGCAAGTTACTGCAGAGGGGATAGGTGGACACACTGACGTTACGTTGTAAGTTTCACATTCCTTAAAGAAGATAATAAAACGGGAAACAGAATACTGTGGGAAGACTTTTAGGAACCCAAGCAACTTTAAACTTGTTACGCAGGAAACCACCTTAAAATGTTATGTTACAAAACATGTACCAAATTAACCAGAGGTGAAAATATTTAAGCTGTCCCTGTCCATGACAGGAAGGCATACAGGACTGCACTCATTCTTAACCTCAGCACTAGATGGAGGTAAGTGGTCAACTTCAGGCCCCAGCCACTCTACCTCCACTACCCACTGAATAGGAGGCAGAGTGGTGCCAGAGGCAGTGTGGACGCTTTAGAGACGTGTAAAAATCTCTTGCCCCTGCCAGGAATCGAATCCCAGATGATTCAGCCCATAGCCTAGTCAGTATACCGACTACCCTATCCCAGCTGTACATGACAATACATATTAAATATGAAAATTGAAATTTACAGTGACAGAACAAAATAATAAAACCTTCATCAGAAATACAGAAGAGGAATGACCACTTTGATTCAGCTGCTTTTAAGTGTTAAAGAGGAATGAGAGACATATCATCATGTACATATGACTTATGCCCTGCTCAGTTCCAGGTGTGCATGAGAAGCAGCTAGTGGAAGCCAAATCATAACCATCGTATATAAATGGGTGAAGTCTGTTACAAATTGGTAAGTTCAGGGAAACAAAAATGACTGGAAAATGTATGAAAGGGAAAAATGTTAGTCTGTAACGTTAAAATAGGTCTCCTTAATCTGTTAACATGGGTATTAAAATGGTTAAATATATACTACTATTAACTATAAATAACAGTATACATGTAGTTAGTGTAAAAATGTGGAATGGTATCAGTTTTCTTTGACAAATTACAGAAATAAGAAAACATCTAGAATTCTATAACAGGCAGATCAGTATACAACAAACTACCTGGTGATCAAGTTTTAAGCACAATGTGGAAACAAATTCAGACCCAACACTAGTAAAAAAGTTTTCATAATAAAATAAATATAAAACATGACAAAGCAGACGATCAAAATGTACATCATAACCACGCAGAATTTGCATTACATTTAAAACAAAGAGACTCTTGCATTATAGCTACTGTTCTCTCTCAGATGTATCTGACAAGTATCATTCGTCACTTCCTAGCAGTTTACTTATCATACAGAACTTAGGCTCATTCAGTGATCCACCTATGCTTGTGTCATAGGAGAGAGGCTGTCACATCTCTTTACATCAACTGCACTTATGATGGATATCCCATTGGAACAGTGTGTGTGTTTCTGTATGATGTACATGCTAAATACAATTTCTACAAGAAGTGTCATGATAAATTCACATGGAAGTTTTCTGATATGCCTCTTCCAAACATGACAAAAATTTACAGATATGCACAAGGTCTCAGGCAACAGGTTCCATTTTAGGCAGGAAGCTAACAGGTGTGTTTGCATCATCAGAATGAAATGCAATACAACTGCTGCATTTGCATTCACATAAAACACCTGTGGTTCACAAACTTCATGACACAGATTGTGAGCAAGACTGACTTTCATGAACTAGTAATTTTACACAGACAGAACAAGAGACCCCACGCTTGTACTGTTTAATGATGCATCTTTCTATTCAGCTCAGTAGACATAACGTGACAGTGCCTGACGTTAAGGTGTGTGATGTGCGTGAGTGCAACTAGGATTGTTGGGCCCATTTTTTAAGGCCACAAATTCACACTGATGTTACATCCTGACACCATTTTTGAACATGTACCCAATTATGTGAGAACCAGTGCCCTTTTTTAGCAGCACACACTACAAAAAATTCTATGTATTGTTTAGAGAGTGGTTTTGGTGACAGTAATAAACAGGGCTGTCGCCTCCTTGTTCACCAGATCTGAACCCATGTTAAAAGATGAAGTGTATAGTAATAACCCTTGCACTGCAGATGATATGAAAAAAAACAATCAAGATGTAGTGCCTTCATCTTATCAACTTGACCAGCAGAACTTCGACGTACAATGAACAACATGTTTTTTGAGACATGATGCCTGCCTGCAATATGCAGAGAACCATTTCCAGCACCTTCTTTACATGTGAGAGTAAAATAATATTAACTATATTGCAGTGGACTAAAACTTTCCAGCACCTTCTTTAAAGAAAGTAAGTAAAAACTAATATTAATTGCAATACATTCAACTACAATGCATGAATCCCAAATGACAGCAAACTGGAACAGCAGCAGGAAGTGACCAATAATATGTGTTAGCTGAAATAAAGCCTGATGTAAAGCAACTGCAGTTTATCAAACAAATGCTCCAACAGCAATGTTAGAAGTCATCATCTTCATCTGAGTCAGCAGCCCTGCCACGAATTGTCTGCTTCTTCCCTGCACCACCCAAAACAAAGTTCTTAGTTCGTTTTCCCTCGACTGGAGGCTCTAGCAGATCCCCGCTGTACTTAATAACTCCTGCCTGGGCTATCCGCCATTCCATCATCTCTGTTGAGAAGTCATCGCAATTCCCAAGATCTGTGAATCCAACAATGTAGTCTTTTGTTTTGCTGTCTTTTATCAGTGCAACTGTGGGTATGATCTTGATGTGAAGGCGTTCTGTAATAAAAGGAGACATCTTCAAGTTACCATGTCTGACTTGGGTATGGCATAACAGGTCCACAACTTGTAATTTCAGGAAATTAACAAACAAAACAAGATCTCTGTCTCATACCTCAGAAATATTTGAGCACACTGATAACATAACATACTTGTGGCCTTGCTGTGCTTAGTCCTTAGTCTATTTGCTTAAATGATCATCCTGCCATTTTGAAAATTTATTTTCACATCAATAAAAGGGGTGGAACAATTACTTGGTTTTCCCTATATAATATGAAAGTGGTGATAGAAGAATGAAGCGTGGTAATAATGAGATTTAATATATTTACTTATATTTTCATAAAACAATACAAACTCATGGGTTTAAACTTTACTGTGTAATGCTGTAATTATATTTATGCATGTCAACATTACACATTGACCTGCTACAAATGTGTTTCTGTTACAAGAATAATCCGAAAAGCACACGGTAACACTACTTACTACCTTATTCTGTTCCTTACATATTGCTTGTTTAGGTAGTGCTGAGGAATGTGGGATGCATTATATATTTTTTGCCTTCATAACAGAATTTTCCACTATTTCCATTATTGAATTGCGAGGACAAGTTTTGAACTTGAAACATAAACATTTAGTTGTGTGTTCTTATATTTTTTTGCAAAGCTTATTTTATTTAAGTCTAAATTTAATTTTATGGACCCAGGGATGGCCACAAATGCACATCAAAAGCTGCAGCAGCAATGGTTGATATGAACGTACAATAATAAAAAAAAGGTATGAGAATGGTGACTGAACAATTTAAGTATGTTATTTCAAGGCACATTCAGTCAGCTTCTCTCCTGGTGATCTGTTCCACCACAGAAGCATTCAATCAATCCATTGGGTTGGTGAGAGGGAAGCAGAGAGAGATGCAATTCAAACAGCACAACGTTAAGTAAATACTTATTATCGGTGGCTCAATAGCCACAGAAGCTTTCAATACACAGCCACTTTTTAGCAGAGAAGCACATCCACCCTAACCATTAGTCCATGTGGAAGTGAAAGTGGAAATTCAGTGTAAACCATGATAACTAACATGTCAATGAAAAGGAGATGCAACTGTGTGCTGTAAAAAAAATTGTTTCTTCCTCATAACCCCTATGGGAAAATTACTGGGTCAAATACAGTAGATATGTCAGATGTTTCAGGCATCCATTACTTTCCAGTGTACAAATGTTGATTACTTACGTGTTAAAAATGGACATCGTTCCACATCAATCTTGCAAAATCTGGCCTCTAAATGAGATTTGCAGAGAATTTTTAAATGATGGTCCACTATCTTACATCGAGGTGAATCATTCTTGTAGAAATGGCAAATAATGTCTTTTGATTTCTTTGTTACTTCAAAAAACCCTTTCTCTTCAGGAATTTCAGTATATTCTCCATGACCCTGAAAACACAGAACTTATACTTCTTGTATTGTACATACACCTGACATGTAGTCAGCAAACAGACCATACATTGATTCTGTAGTTTTCAGCTGAAAAGAGGGGTCTGCAATACCTAAAAACTCGTGTAAACTTATTCAGTTTTCACATATTGTGTTCTGTAGTTATACTGGTTATGAATTTAACAAATCAATACTGAACTCAATTAATTATAATATCAAAAGATGAAAGAAATAAAACAAGCATGGATATAAGGGAGAAATGAATGAAGGAATGGAACAGTGTGTCTTTACTGCCTGTACTTAAGACGTAGGAGACACTTGTAGCAAGAACCTGCATAATGCTGGTATGAGTGTCTCACCAAGATTTGCCACTCCTGTTGCTGCAGTGCTTGTTTCTTCATTTCTTTCAGCCTCTGTTCCCTGAGTTTTTCTATGCCATCTGAATTTAAATTTTCCAGTCTCTCCAGTTCAGTATCCAGCTGTTGTTCCACTGTCTGTGCTACCTTCAGCATATTTTGCTCCAATGTCTGTTTCTGATATGCCATGCTGATGTCTAGAACTGAATAATCATGTAGATACAGATCATAAGAATGCATAACAAGAGTGGAGAAATGTTCCAAAATTTGAAGTACACATATTTTTCAAACCTGTTTTCCAGAATTTTGTCCTTCATGTTTATTTACTTAATTAAATCACATAACAAAGTCCCTAATCATATAAAGTAATGGGATAAGACCAAGTTTCTTAAAAAGGAGTCAAGATCCTTCCTATTAAAACATACATTTTATTCAGTGAAAGAATATGTCATGTTACTGTGGCTGACATTAGCCTATGAGTGAAATAAGAGCTGATGAGTTGTAATGTATTAGTTTATGTACTGTTGGTGTAAATCTGACTGAACTGATCTGTCCTGTGTCAGATGTTAGACTGAAATGGGTGAATAATAAACTAAACTAAAGTAGGACAATCATATCTCTTAATGCATGCTATTAAAATATGCCATAACATACAAAACACATTTTATACACATATTCTGTACACACAAATCATTACGGATGTCATTCACTATTATCCCACATACCAAACACATCTTCCAAAGCCCTGAATGCGTATTTGTATGTTCTTAATTCTATACAATTATGTACTCACCAACCACAAACTTCGATGTGATGATCTGTATACTATTATAACCCAACAGTATTTGTTACAAGTGCACACTTCTTTTATTTCTAAGTGAAAGATTTCTTGCAATTGTGGTATACTATGTACCACAGATTAACAAGTTTATGACATCAAATCTTCCTGAAATAAGAAGCGATACTTTCTTAAAACAGTTATTTAACTTATACACTCTCTTTTTCAGATACCCGTGACACAATTCCTACAACGCCGCGGGGGCGAAATCCTCAAAACACCATATATGGCTGCACAACACAAAACAAGACACTCCCAGATATCCAGCTAATACATCTGATATTAAACAAGCCATTTGGTAATATACTTAACACTACATAAAATGCAAACTATACACTATTTTAACCTTATGGCCTTATTTCACATACGCACTTGCACAGTACACTACCCATTGCTCACTCGAGACATCGATGTCGCAAGGTTGCCAAAGTATGTAATGTATATTTACTTCCCAAGAAAGACATTTTTTCCCTCGGACAGAATAGTTTCCATTCGTTTATGGTTCAGCGAGGCCATTAGGATGACAGGCGACAGAGGATTGAGCGATGAATTATGGAATGGTTAGTGAAGAATGAACTTTACGACACATGGTCTGCACCTAAATTCACGAGGCAAGAGGAAGCTTACACTTCTTATTGCTAAGAGTCCAGGTGATAACAGCGTGTCAGGTATTAGCAGTATTCCCGTTATCACCAATGCAAGAGCCTCCCTTTGTTTAGCTTAAAAGCAAAAGCATAAAGGTGCTTAAGATATATTGACTGTAATTACCTAGAGTTTACAAACCAACATAGAACTGTTGATTAACCCTTTAAAGACGAAACGTAATCTGCTTTATTTAAAGGCCCAGTTCGTACCGCACAGTAAACACTGTCTATATCGGTTACAAAAACCAATCAGTTAATGTTGCATAGGGAAATAATCGCCGTTTGTTCTGAGATCCATACAAAACACATAAATACACTGTGTGGGCAGAACGTTTCGTTTCGTCCAATGATCATACTGAACTAAATACTGAATTAAATAAGGTATTTTGTTACATTTCTGAATGGTTTCAAAACAATCAGTTGGTGCTCAATTTAAAAAGACGCAATTGATCAAATTTATTTCTTCTAAATCTTCTACTTATCCGTTACATGTATCATACAATAATCAAGCTCTTACTGTCGCTGAAAATATTAAATTTTTAGGCGTGTATCTAGATTATCATCTTACATGGAATTTGAATCTAGAAAATTTAATTAAAAAACTGAGTTCTATCTGTTTTCTCTTGAGAAAATTATCATCTATTGTAAATGTAAAAACGCTACAAATGGCTTATTTTGCACATTTGCATTCACAAATCAATTATGGTATAATTTTCTGGGGTTCATCTTCATCAATGAGAAATTTTTTCATAATTCAAAAGAGAGCAATTAGGATTATGCTGAGGCTGGGTCAGTTCTTGTAGAGAAGGTTTCAAAAAATTAGATATACTTACAGTTCCTTGTTTATATATCTACGTTTTGATGTTATTTGTAGTTAAAAATCCTAAAATGTATCAAACCAACACCTCAGTTCATGGCAGGAATACTAGGCAACAAAATAAACTGCATGTACCTTCTGTGAGATCTTCCACAATACAGGGAGGTGTATATTATTCATCTGTTAAAATATTTAATCACCTTCCCCAACATATTTCAAAATTTCATAACAATATACATATTTTTAAGAATATGTTAAGGAATTATCTTGTTTACCTCGTTGTTTGACAATCCTTAAGAACGAAAAGGCAAAATTTAAAGTAGCCTTAAGAAAATACTTAAATACACACTCCTTTACTCTGTAGAGGAATTTTTTATTTGTAAAGATGATCTATAATACTGTCTTATAAAATGTTTAAGGTATTTTACACTGTAAAAATTGTATATATTTGTGTATTTATGACTTGTTCCACATCCTATTGTCTTTGCGATACACTTGTGGATCCATAGAATGTATGTGTATATGTATGTGTATATGTATATGTATATGTATGTGTTTATGTAGGTTTATATGTATATATACGTATATAAAAAATGTGGAAGGAAGAGGTCGTGGTCTAATGTTGGCCAAATAAAACTTTGGACACCCCTCACACACACCACACCCCCCCCCCCCCCCAAAACAAGAAAGAGAAGTGCTTACAACTCGACCGCTATGAGAATGTTCGTTCATTGACAACGCTACATTTATTTATTTATTTAGTCATTCATTCATTCGTTTATTATGGTTAAGTCTGAATGGTAAGACCATTAAAACAATCATTTGAAAAGGACGTAGAAGGAAACGGCCACGACTAATTTGCGTCGGAGAAATTCCTTTGTTGATCACGACGACCGCGCGGTCTAAGGCCTGCGGCCGCTAGCTTGCTGGGATTACGGGTTCATATCCCGTCGGGGGCGTGGATGTCTGTCTCTTGTGAGTGTTGTGTGTTGTCAGGTAGAGGTCTTTGTGTCGCGCTGATGACTCATGCAGAGGAGTCCTACCGAGTGTGTATGTGTAATTGAGTGTGATCAAGGGCAACAATAACCTCAACACCTACAGTCAGTAGGTAGACAGAGGTCAAGACTAGGAAAGAAAAATTACTTTCACCGTAACTTACCTTTTCAACTTCATTTGTGTGCTCTTTAAAGAAACCGATGTTATTTTCGTTACTTTAATTTCTTGTTGGTCCTAATAGGATATAAATGTGTGGTCCTAACGAATGTGTCAACTTAAACAAAATGACAGCAAACAATGCTATGAAGAATCAAAGGACATAATTTTACGCCATCGTCCCTCAACATATATTGGGTATACAATTATTCTTCTTTTACGAATATGTCTCCCTCAGGCTACCCCTCACTTAAAAGCATTGTACTCCATCTAGCTAAAGTACACTTATTAAGGCCAACAATGCACATATACGTAAGAATTCTTTCGCACGATATTTCGACGTAACCTTTGGCCAATGAGATTGTTATGCATTGATCTCTTTGCATAATCTTTAAACCACCAAACTGATTTCAATGGCCTTTTGTACTGGGTATCGATAATAAAATCTCACGGGCGAATGCAATTTTTATTCGTATTGTTGAACGTAATAATTCCTTTACACGAAGCCAGGACCGAAGTTTTTTAGGGTTACTAAAAATGCTCATAGTGTACCAAATGGGTACGTAATATAACATGAATATCTCATTAAAATGTATAAATGTTGTCGAAAAATTGCGTTGGCATGGCGTCTTTTTAAAGAGATGCAAAGAAATTAATTATATCTCTATTTATTATCCTTGTAAAGAGAACTTTTAATAGTTCAGTATTGCTTGTTGTTTGGTGTATTTGGCGATGCTCCTAGAGCAGAGTGATATCATAAACCTACATCCTTCCTAAAAGTAAGAAAGTAGGCTAAGTAATCTGCATGTGTACTTATACCCTAACATTTATTGGACTGGAATATTATACCTACTGTAAAAATGGGACATGGTTAAAACCGAACGCCCAAAATGTATTCTAAAATATTTGATCACTGCAGAAATAATTGAAGAGCTGTCAGTAATATTGAGATTTTGTTTTAAGCAGAGTTTTCTGTACGTGTAAATGTAAGAGCCCAGTAAATGACCTGACGAGATACGGAAGGGACGGCTGGAATTCGAAATCCGACAAGGTGTTGTCAGTTTTTATTTGCCTCATATTTTATGGGGACAAAAGCAGCACAGAGTGAAAATAGTCTACAACCGATGATTAATTACAAACGTATACAAATCAGAATATAGTGGTGTTTGTAAACGAGATTATCTCTGCTACGTTATGCTAGGGTTAAAGAACACAGCGTTCCTCCCTGTCCTGCCTGTTGAGTTTCCAAAATTATGGTTGGTACAAAGAGCCGAGACGCAGCCAAAGGTGATCACGAAATGACATGCAAATAATCACAGGAGCAGGGTTGACGCTGCTCTGTTATGTAGAAAATATGCTCTGACATTTTAACTAAGCCGTTCAATTCTGTACAACACGAAGTGTGGTGATAAAGTTTTGTGTACAACTGAGTTATAGCGCCTAGGGATTTGTGTTCGGACAATACACGAGTGGCGAAGAAGTTGCCGCAGAAGCACGGCGATCTCGCTTCAAGATTAAAGTGAAATTCTGGACAGGCACAGTTTTTTAAAAATTGTTGATTGGTCCCTTACAGCTGAAAAGCTAACCAACTTTCAATACATATCATACGACAAAAATATAGTATAATTTTATAGAAATGTTATTGGTTTTCAAATGGTTTATAGTTTAAACATATGTTTTAAGACAGCACATTGGCCGCGCCATATTTCAGGGATTTAATAGCCACTCCACTGCGGAGGCCGGGCTTACTACCGTGTGGGATTTTGATGTGGCAGTAGGGCAGGCTTTTCTTCGAGTACGCTACTTCACTTTTCCTAGTTAATCCTCGTTCCATCACTGCTCCCAATTTATTCACCCGTCATCCGAAGGATAGGCACTGAGCACATTAGTTGCCGAAGTTCCAGGTTCATTTTCTCACCCCAGTCTAAGAACAAAACGAGAGCGCCCATGTAGCATATTTACAACCTGTTCGCCTTTTATAGAAGCCCAAGTTTCTTTACCGTTCTCATAAAAGCATAGTACTGATCGCTATGCTGAGCCACATGAATACAGTAGGTTCATATTCTATTTATTTACGATCAGTTTGCATATTATATTCCGACCACCTAGGTCTGGCAGGCTATATTTTCCCCTCAGGCTTACCGACTAACTTAGCATTCATTTCTCATCTCTTGCATGAATTCTACATTCATAGGCATGCATACGGGGTGTGCCCAGGCACAATCTAGTGTCTCAAATGTGTGGCTCTGCGTTTTAATTTAATCGCATGATACCCTCTTTAATAAGCGCCAATAGGTAAGTTTTAGTTTATTTTGTTTCCTTGCGAATAACAATAATGCCCTCTATGAATGGGTATTCAATAAATATTCACCTTTTAAAAAAAATGTAAAACGGAATTCCCCTGGGTGCACTCCGTAATGAAGTGGGCTGCGCAGGCTTGTGGCTACATTCCTTAATTTAACCGCCCTAACAATATCTGCTGAAAAACATACTTTATGAAGTTCTTAATTGTGCTGTCTTCTTCATTCGGTCCTAATTTCCTCCCTGTTCTGAAATAACCTTACCTCACTCTAGGTTCTTCTCTATGTATAATTTAAATTAACAGCGTCAACATTTTAGCCATTTTACGTGTTACAGGTCTCCAGTTCGAAACTGTCGGATATAAACTCGATGCACAGAATTCCAGAGCTCGTGACGTCGTGTTGCTGGCTCGCAAGCTTGTTTCCCCTGCAACACACTCGGACCGTCATTTATCGACGGCTGTACTGTGGGTAATTATGTCTTATTTACATCAGTAACAACAGTGTGGTGATTAGGAATTGCGGCTCGTGTTTGTTAGTTACAGGATACGAACTACTTTCCTGACTGAGGTTTCTCGTGGTTCTCCTCGGCTAATGATCACCTGATCTTAAAATACACCACGACCAGTTTTTTTTTTTTTTGTATGGCTCGACAGCCTTATATGGGCCTGGGCCTCCTCGTTTCGTCGAGGTTTCATGATCACACATTTGAGACACACCACAGTCGGTAGGACTCCTCTGAACGAGGGACCAACTCGTCGCAGAGACCTCTACCTGACATCAAACAACACTCACAAGAGACAGACATCCATGCCTCCGGTGGGATTCGAACCCACGATCCTAGTAAGAGAGCGGCCGAAGACCCACGCCTTAGACCGCACGGCCACTGGGATCGGCACCACGACCAGTTACTGAAGCATATTTACTAATTTATTATTCTCATTTACCTTCCATTCTGTGTGAGACATATGCGGTTAACAAAGGTCGTTAAATAAAATAAGAAGAATAAATCTACAACAAATGACGTAAAAGGCATTTTAAAAAGGTTTGTAAGTTTTGTCACTGTGAGTATAATTGTCCTCTGGACTGTGCCATGGTAGGCCTGTATTCAGACAGATACTTACTGACTTTTTAGAGGAACCTGCTGCCTCTGTCATTAGGGCAGATGGCGGTGGCAGCAGTTTCCTGTCTAACGTCGGTAGATACATACCAGACGTCATGGTGTCACATCCCGGAACAAGTTGTCTTCGTAGTCACTACCGTGAGAACCTTTCCTAAATGTGATTATTTCTATTTATTTCCCTCATCGATTCGTAAAAGATGAAATTATATTTAAATATCGAGGACTGAATGTTTGTAATTACTACATAAATGTCGAGCCGATCCCTGCGGCCATGCGGTATAAGACGCAGGTCTGCGGAAGCTCGATTACTGGAATCGCGGTTTGGAATACCGCTGAGGGCATGGATGATCGTCTGTTGTGTGTTATGCAGGTAGCGGCCTCTGCGACGAACTGATAACTTGTTTAGAGGTGTTATAGTGTGTGTGTGTCTGTGTGTGATTTGGAAACCTCAACTATGAGGCGGCCTAAGCCCGATTTGGGCTGTTGAACCACAGGAAAAATAATGTCGAATTGCTGTGACTTTTCTTTACTTATACGGAAATAAAACTTCCAAGCCTGACATTAACTTATCAGGCTCCAGATATCACAAGAGCATAGACCGGATGGGGAATCAAATTGGAACCGTATAACCAAGTTACTACATGAATGTAAAATTCTTGTCAGAAAGGGAGTTTTAAATTAGGATCGCTTATGAAGTGACTGAAACACAAGTACCATCTATAGTTGTGAGAGTCTGCTTGTCCATCTCTATTGATAAAAATATATGTAGTAGGTTCAGGAAAAATATTACTGTAAATTTTCTAAAACAAAGGTCCCATGAACTTTTAATTTGCACAATGGTTTGTTATCTTATCATTTCCTGAACCCACTTCTCGGAAGGTGTGTTTCTGCTTCACCATAAAGTAAATACAATTGTGATACGGTAAGTAGATCACGGATGACGTACTGAGATCGTCTAAATTTGTAACGAAACTGCTGCCAGACCAAAGGCTGCCTGATTCTGGCTGTAGATAAGAAGATCGTTTAAACAACTACTGTTCAGCTCATGTGTTTCTATTAAATTCATCACCGCCGAAACGCTTAGTCGTTAGTAATACTCTGTGAACTGGTGCCTCTAAGTGCGTTTTTAAGCGCGTTGGCAACATTGCGAAAAGCGGCTGTTAGCTTCGTCATGGCTGTCCGCCTGTCCGTCCACATCTAACAACTCGGTTCCCACTTAAGGGATTTTCATGAAATTTCATATTTGAGTATTTTTCAAAATCTATCGAGAAAATTCAAGTTTCTTTAAAATCTGACAAGAATAACAAGTACTTTACATGAAGACCTATGTGCATTTATGATAATATCTCGCTGAATTCTCCTTAGAATAAGAGATGTTTCAGACAGAAGATGTAGAGAAAATGAAAACACATTTTATGTTCAATAACGTCTTTCCGAAAACCGTGCCGTTTTTGAGATAATGTGGAAAAATATGGTAGAGCGGGACAAACCACAGATAATATAATACGGCGCATGCGCTTTGCATGCAGGAGAACTAAGGCAACAAACACACACTCATAATAAGTAATGTTTATTGCTTGTTCACAGCAACAATATTTACGCGAACGCGCCTCAGTGTTACGTCATACGTACATTGCCTGTGTTATTGAACTTCTCATTGATTGTCGCAATAGCCTGTCTAAAGGGATCTGCTTGTAAGGTTGTTTAATGGGGCAAAGGACAATTAGGGATGGTAAGGTTTATTGGACCGATCCCAGTGGCCGTGCGGTCTAAGGAGTGGTCTTCGGCCGCTCGCTTACTAGGATCGTGGGTTCGAATCCCACCAGGGCATGGATGTCTGTCTCTTGTGAGTGTTGTGTGTTGTCAGGTAGAGTCTCTGCGACGAGCTGGTCCCTCGTCCAGAGGAGTCCTACCGACTGTGGTGTGTCTCAAATGTGTGTGACCATGAAACCTCGACGAAACGAGGAGGCCCAGGCTCATATAAGTCTGTCGAGCCATACAAAAAGGTTTATTGGACCGATCCCAGTGGCCGTGATGTCTAAGGCGTAGGCCCAATTGCTGGGATAGCGGTTCGAATCTCGCTGAGGGCATAGATGTTCGTCTGTTGTGTTTGTTGTGCAGGTAGAGGCCTTTGCGACGAGCTGAACAATCTTTCAGGGGAATCCTACCGGGTATGTATGTCTAATTGTGTGTGATCTAGAAACCTAAAAAATGCGACCTAGACCCGATTTGGGCTGTTGCGTCACAGAAAGAAAAAAAAAGTTTAGTTGCTATAAAATAATGAAACTCAAATTTGTGTCACTGCCTTTATTCTTGAAGCTTCCACTGAAACAGTCGCCAAATAGGGGTTGGCCTACTCTATACTATTTTAAACAGAATAAACTACCTAAAAAGTCAAACGTTTATTGGCTAATTCAATTTGTTACCTATTGTGGTCTAAGCATATTGGTCTGAATCAATATCGCGAACTGAAAAATACGGTTACCAACCCGTTTAAGGGTATCTTTTTATGACAAATAAAATACTTTAATTCACAAGCTGTTTATAGTAATAAACTTTGCTTAAATATTTCTCCTCATTTCTTTACCATTTTTATAAAATTTTTGCAGTGTTTTTTCAAGATTGTTCTCTTGTGTCAAACTTATACTGACCAGACAAAGGAACAAAAATTTCTCCAAATGCATGAATAGAAGTAAAACACCAGATTGTGTTGCTACAGTTAATGCGACTTATACTTTCAAGATATACTGCTAAGTGCGCTCTTGTGAACACGGTAAACGATGTTCTTGACCAGGTGATAAATTATAAACTTCGTAAGAAATACCCTGCCATATGTAATTAGGTACAGTATAAATAAATATAACAACAGGGCGTTTGAGAGTTGGAAATTTGAGGCCAGGTATACAAGAGAAGTATAAAGAAAGAATTTAATTTGTAAAACCAAAATGGATAAATGGTTGTGACGTGTCCAGAATTTCGCATACCAGCCGTTCCAAGTGAAAGCTGAACAGTGGTCCTTACAGCCGAGAAATACAAAGAGAGTATAAAGATTTATCCCTCAGGCTTTTTTAGTTTAACTTCTCTTCCTTGAGGGTTGTATTGTGTGCAAATTTATATTTCCATTTGTTGAAAACATTGTTCTTAAAAATATATAGAATATGTGATGTATTTGGGATACGTTTACAGGCTTTCTAGTGTATAATAAAACTCTCTGTGCTTTCTGCATCTGGAAAAACAATTTATATAAACAACGGGAAAATGACATCAATACACTGAAAAATCGAGATGGCTTTTTGACATTAAAGTAAATATGGTATCTGACCCTCTGGGCGGAAAATAATATTGGTAAAAAAGCAAACCATTTTTTTTATTTCAGGCTTCCGCCGCGATGGTGATGAAATCTGTGGTCTTCTGGGTTATTAACACGGCGTCGTGTGGTAACTGTTTACCGACGTTTCGGGACAACGTATCGGTCCCATCCTCACGGGTCAAGAGTCCAAGTAGGAAAACTTGGACTCTTGACCCGTGAGGATGGGACCGATACGTTGTCCCGAAACGTCGGTAAACAGTTACCACACGACGCCGCGTAATAACCCAGAAGACTACAGATTTCAAACCACTTTTTCCTCAGTAACAGGTTGCAGAGCAACCTCAGACATAGACTGTGCGTGTAAATAAGGACTGTACAATATCTCTTGCATGACGAGCGCTCCTTGCGTCAGTCGTGTCGCACGATGGAACAGTTGAACCCAGCGGTTACGTACACATTACAAAAGAAACAAATGTCCCACTACATGTGGGGTTTGGTATGTCGTTTCAGAGTAAACGACTGCACTGAAATTATAAACCTACCATAACTTCGAAGTGTAGGTACAGTAGGCTACTGGTTTCTTCTCCAACATTATTTTAATATGTCATGTAATAATTTATCCCAATGGCCTTGCGGTCTAAGGCGTGGGTCTGCGGCTGCTTGCTTGCTGGGATTGTGGGTTCGAATTCCACCAGGGGCATGGATGTCTGTCTCTTGTGAGTGTTGTGTGTTGTCAAGTAGAGGTCTCTGCGTCGGGCTGATCACTCGTCCAGAGGAGTCCTACCGAGTGTGGTGTGTCTGAGTGTGATCGTGAAGCGTCGACAATGTGGAGACCCTGGCCCACTGGGGACTGTTGCGCCATTGGAAGAGAAAAAAGTAGATCTTCGAAAAGAATAAAAATGTTTTAACTCATTTTTATGTAGAATACAGGACACTAATAGCCACTAGGATCGGCTTTGAAGATCTACTACCATAAACATTTTCAGGACGGCAAATTCACAAGACGACACTGTTGCAGGATACAAGAATTGTCTTCTTGTATCCTGCATAAAAGTGTAAATTTCGTCTACTGAGACAGACCTACGCGATTATTGTCAATTTTTGCTTGCTAGGTCGAAAAATAAACTAGGTTGAGGGGAAAGGGCGATCGTTTTTCTGAATCCCATTATGTTTGCTACAATACAAAATTTAAGACCTTAGAATAATGCACTTAGCGGATAGCAGTATATAAGTGCAGCATAAAAAATAATATATTGAATCTTGCAGCTATTTTTTAATAAAACCAAGGTTTACACAGGAGCGTCATAATACCGGAAACCTGTATTTCCCTGTTAGATAAAAGTGTTTCAATCCTTTAATTACCCTTAATTAATTCTACTTGAAATTTATAAATCACAGTTTCCCACCACGTTCTGAATACTGCACGATAAAGTGCAAAAATACTTCTCATACAATGTTTGAAGTTAACTGGCAGTCAGTCACCTGTATGCTGTGTCAAGACCGAGTTGATAAGGGTGTGAACAGGCAACGCGATGTTATTGTACTTTTATGAGAGTGCACATATGTGAATTCACTTATTCAATCAAGGCACCCTAAATGAGTTACTAAAATATTTCACTGAGTAAACATTTCTCCCAACCGAAGAGGTTGTGCGTTATGTATTACCTTTGTAATTTACAGTGGCAGATTCTCTTTGTTCCACGGTAACCACGAAATTGCATCATAGTAGGTAAAACTAAATGTTCCTCGTTCAGTGTTAGTACCTCTTGTGCGTTGTCTTGTAAAACTAACAGACTTACTCAGGTATATAGACAGTTACCAACAAATGCACAAACCATAAATAAAGGCATAAATCAACCTTTTATTAATTAAAACCCTACACATGTTTCGGCTCGCAAGGAGCCATCATCAGGGGTTACAGTGGTGCTGGCTGATGATGGCTCCTTGCGAGCCGAAACATGTGTAGGGTTTTAATTATGATAAAAGGTTGATTTATGCCTTTATTTATGGTTTGTGCATTTTTTGGTAACTGTCTATAATACAAAAATGCACGGTGAAATGAGACTAAAAATTACTCAGGTATAATTAATACCGGTAAGAGGGGGGGAGAGAGACAGCACGAATAGAAGTAATTTGTGACCAGTGATTCACCATAGTGTGACGCTGAAGAAAGGAAATGAATCGTTATCTCGTCACACACACACAGACACACATATCAGCGGAATCAGTCATTGCACTCGATCGATGAGCTATGATGTCCCAACTCCCAAAACAGCTGAGCTGCAGGCTGCGCGGTTAGCAACCTCTCCTCCCATCCAAAAGGTGAATGACTGAAATGTCAGAGTTGCGTGACGTCACGACTCAGAGCACCGCCTCCAAAACTTGTAGCGGTGAGGCGCCAGGTTCGGAACTCGACATCGTAGTGCTTTAATAATCCTCAACCGAGAATGTAGCAGTTTCTGGAATCTTCTGTATAACTGCTTAGTTCAAGAAAGTATAAATGCTCCAGGAAATTTGATACTAAAGTTACTGTTTCTTGGAGCCGGTTAAGTGACGTCACTGTTACGCCGCGGGTTGTTGTTCGTTGATGTTCGGCAAACCTCGGCTCCGCCATGCAAGTGTGTATCGGCTACGAACAGCGGGCAGTGATCTTGCATGCCTCTTCCCGTGTGTGTGGTGAGGTTTTGGTGTGAATTTCTGTGCTGGAATTTAGTGTGTGTGGCAATCTGACAAGAAGTGTGACAACATTTTGATTGAAAAGTGCGATTTGTTGTACATCGCTACGTTTGTCTGCTGCTGGATCGTAGTAAGTAACAAGATACCCATAGTGGGTTCGATAGTGTGTTGTTTTGGTGTCAATGACCTTGGTTCTGAGGTGAACCGTGTTAGGCACTTGTCAAATGGATACCGACGGCTCACTTAACCTGTTACTTGTACGGCATTATTGGAATTGACTTTTATTCTTAATTTCTGTACTTCTATTTTACGAAATCAAACGCAACCGTTATAATTGAAATCTTATCAGCGTAGCAAAGTTGGCAAAACTTTCTTGCTGCGCAGTTTATGTTCGATTTCGAAAGACTTCCCGCGTACTCCTAGATGCTTGTAATGTTTTAATAGTATCTGCAGGAACTTCAGTTAATATGAAGCATTCGGTCATTTTTACTCTTGCAAGAATGCCGTTGGAACATTCCCTAAGTCGAAAGTTTTAAGGTATAACTTTGCAATACACTCACTTATCGTGTTAAATAATTAAGCTCCGTTTGTGTTTGGGATGTTAACTGTACTTAAAGGCCGAATTCGGAAAGAGTTATAAGTGATCACTGCGTCGTAAGTTTGTTCATATTGTAGGACTGGATTCGAATGACGTGCGGCGCCAGGGTCACAAAGTCGCCAATGACGAAAATTAAAGTCCACATTTCACTTCACTATCTTTAACATATCTCTCTATCTCCATCCTATACATTCTATCCTTTACTTTCAGTTTCGAGGTTCACCATATAAGAAGTTTATAACGTACATATTACATAACTGAAAATATATTCTACAATAATAATTCCTTCATCCAGTCTGCACTCAAGATAACAAAATTTAAATTCACGAATCTACCCTACAGAATATTCAGGAAGTAACATTATACACCAAAATTTAGCACCTTACGTGATGTAACCATAAAATGACGATATAGCTACAATACCTCCTACTTCCAGATTTATTTCTACAACATAACCTTACATATTACTACTATTTTATGTAAAAATGAGATATCAATTCTTTTTGTAGTACTTTATGTTCATAATTTCCTTCCAAGTATTTCGTACATAGTGTATATTACCTGAAGATGGCCAAGTTGGCCTAAACCTGTCGTAAAGTGCACTAAATATCTCATAACAATAAAAAAAAGTTTTTGTTGTGACTGACGGATTGCTTCAATGTACTTAAATAAATTGCCGACTTTAATTGGTACTAGAACCCTTTAAAGACGAAACATGTCTGTTTTATATAACGACTCAGTGCGTACCGCGCAGTAAACACTCTCCACCTCGGTTATACAAACCAATCTGTTAATGTTGTATAAGGCCAAAAGTCGCTGTTTGTTCTGAGATCCGAATAAAACACATAAACGAGCACCATGTAGAATTTTTTATTAAACCTGGTGGTGCGTAAAGTAACCGCTAGGCTTTAAAAGGTTTAGATTTGGTAGTTTTGATTGTGCTAGTCCATAACGTGTATTAAACGAGCATAACTGACATCACGCAATTTCTTGCATCATATGCAGGGAAATCCGTGTACACCCTTGAAGAGGATCCTATAGTGTGTGTATGTGTGTGGAGTCCGTTCAGTTAGTACAGGCCTAGTGACAAACATGCTGACAACAGTTTGTAATCCTTTCACTCAATTTAAGTTTTAATTTTCCTACAAAAAAGACCCACATCTGTCTGTATGATTTGATGCATCTTAAAAATAGGTCAGTTTTAATAGCACGTAGTTTAATCTGTTACTGAATTCTGATGTACGACTACATCATCAGCAGTTCGAAATTCGGCAGAGAAATAAGTTACTTCTTGAAACAGAATATTGAGTAACAGCCTTATATTCGCGGTAACAATCCCAAATCGAAGAGAAATACTTAACTTACAAGTGTAATTTCACAACGCAGGACATTTTCTTTACATTATGCATTTTGAAATCTGCAATTGGTTAAGGTGCAGAGGAAGAAAGAGTATCCTTCCGCTTATAAATATGACCATAACGTAGTAATATGAATTAATTATGAGTATAAAATAATTTGACTTTGTTAATTTCTGTATGGTTATAATTACAAGCTAAGTTACTAGTTTACTTCATGCGTGTTAGTGGGAGGAGAGTCCAGTTTCTTAGAAGAGGGCTTAATATTGAGGAGGATATTAAGGAAGCAATATACTCGTAGCTGGGTTGCTGCGGCAGAGGATAGCGTCTAGTGCCTGGTTCTTAATAAACACGTTGATTAAATACAGGTTGCCAAACGCTGGAGAATTTCTTGTCTAACTGGGCGGATATCAGTTTGTAAGAGGACTCTACTGCGTCGAGTTAGCAGATTGACAAAATGAAAAAGTCCGTCGGTTATATTTTTTTTTTGTGGTGAAGGGCCCCGCAGCAGATGCTACGGACGCACCGCAGCCTTGAGGCTTATTGTGCAACCCTGTGATGAAGATGAAGAGAAAGATGATCAGTTTTTTTAATTTTTCCAAGCAATGGAGCACCGGTGGAATGAAATTGACAGGGGAAAACCGAAGTACTCGGGGAAAAACCTGTACCAGTGCCACTTTGTCCACCACAAATCCCACATGGGCGTCGTTTTTATTTTAGTTTGGGATTGCGTTGATTCTGCTGGAAGCCCTGAGAGTGTCTGATTGTGGGACTATGTGAAGGTAGATCATTGAATGATTCATAGGTACACAACGATATCAGTGTTGTCACATTTTGTTTGGAAGCTTCAACTACCACTGCCAGTAAATGATTCCTTTAAACATCAATATAACTAATAAGTGTAATAAAGGTACAGTATTTTGCAATATTGTTACATTCCATAAGTTCCTTGCTGCTGCAGAAATGAAACGCGACATCCGTCCATGTTTATTGTTTTTCGTAATTGCCGCTGCAATTTCTGTTGCTGATTCTGATTCAGTTTATCAACTTGTGAGCTTCTGGCGCTGAGGGCCCTCAGAGTTTAATTGGCGTTATATTAGAGGTCTATACACATTTTAACACAACTGGAAAAGAATTACTGTTCTAGTGGAGGAGACTAGCGCGCTCACTCACACACATGCACACCTGCCACTGCTCCCCAGAATTCAAAACAAACAGAATGCAGGACGCGCGAACAGTAACAAGAATGTCACATAATACGAGTAGAAGACAACGGAAACCACTAACTATATTGTGTCTCTTCCCTACAGCTACGCGATTAGAGACAAGTGGGACGATGAGAAGATTCCTCGAACTTCAGCGATACCAATGTTCATAAGGGGGCAGTGCCGTGGCTCAGGCGGTTAGTCGCCGGCCTCCCACTGCGGAGGCCCGGGTTCGATCGCGGATCGGTGCATGTGGGATTTGTGGTGGACAAAATGACACTGGGACAGGTTTTTCCCCGAGTACTTCGGTTTTCCGTTGTCAATTTTATTTCACCCGTGCTCCATTACTTGGAAAATGAAAAAAACTAATCATCTTTCTCTTCATCTTTATCACAGGGTTGCAAAATAAGCTTCTAGGCTGCGGTCTGTCCGTAGCATCTGCTGCGGGGCCCTTCACCACAAAAAGAAGTTCATAAGGAACATGAAAAACAATCAGATGCCACTGCGTACTTTTTATATAAGAAAATAATTTTTAATTTTATTTAATTCTAAATATTGCAGGTACAGCTCTGGGATTCCTCAGCTTTGTAACAAAGTAGAATATACGGCTTTATGCTTTCGCGTATTTTCTACGTTAATACTTTTAAAAATTGCCTGACGTGGCCACACTTGGCGGCCTAAACATTGCAGGAACGCAATAATCGGCACTAATTGTCCTATAAATAAGGACATGTGCAAACAGCATGCCACTATTCTACATCTAGCAACATGTTTTTATTTTGTATCTCGTTTCAGCAACGGAATATTTGTGTTTATGTCGTTACACATTTGTGTTTATGTCGTTACATATTGTGTTTATGTCGTTACATATTTGTGTTTATGTCGTTACATATTTGTGTTTATGTCGTTACATATTTGTGTTTATGTCGTTACATATTTGTGTTTATGTCGTTACATATTTGTGTTTACGTCGTTACATATTTCTGTTTATGTCGTTACATATTTGTGTTTATGTCGTTACATATTTGTGTTTATGACGTTACATATTTGTGTTTATGTCGTTACATATTTGTGTTTATGTCGTTACATATTTGTGTTTACGTCGTTACATATTTGTGTTTATGTCGTTACGTATTTGTGTTTACGTCGTTACATATTTGTGTTTACGTCGTTACATATTTGTGTTTACGTCGTTACATATTTGTGTTTATGTCGTTACATATTTGTGTTTATGTCGTTACATATTTGCACACAATTTCACAGACCAAGTCAGTTGGTATTACTTTTTCTCAAGAAATAGGAAAATGCATGTCTTATTGCGGTTTATGTTTTATTGCGAATGTTTAATGTGTGTGATTATATGACGCTTGTTCTGTGATACTGTCACACGAAAGCTGTAGTTTTTATATACACGTTTAGACGAGCTTGCAATATATGATGCTGGTGTAGGAATTGTAGTCTTATTTCTTGAGTCGTTATCTAGCGATATTATCTTCATATGAGTAAAAGGTAAGCGTCACCCCATGACATGCCATGCAGGCACTGCTTGGAGGAAGAGGTATAGCTCCGACCCACTCGCAACCTCGGCACTGTAAAGGGGTGGGTGGTCAACTCCACGCCCCGGCCGCTTTCCGGGAAAGACCCTGTACCCCTCGTACAGGGGGCTGGGTGGGCCTCGTGGCCGGTTTGGATCAGCACTAAAAAATCTAGCCGCCACCGGTATTCGATCCTCATGTGAGTAGCCGCATGTAACTGCCTATGTAAAATATGTCGATTTTTTTATTTTCTGTAACTGCTGTTTCTAAGACGCGTTTGACCAGTCGGAAACGTGACGATCCTTTCCAAATTTCTTTTTGTACTCGTGGTGAGTGAGGCTGTGGAACTGCGGCCTGTGATACACTGTCCATCCACCGGATGGTAGATTAATGAATATGGAGCATGGGTTGAATAATAATTGACAGGGGGGAAACCAAAGTGTACGGAGAACAACCCGTACTAATGTCGCTTTGTCCGCCACAAATCCTACATTGACTGCCCTGGGACTGAACAGACCTCAGCGGTGATAAGCAGGCGACTAGTCGCCTGGTAGTAGGCGAAGATGTCGCTGACACTAAACTTTTTACAGCCGAGCCGAGACAATATTGGCATTTAGGTGATAGAACGGTGTTATAACATGTGCTTACCGTGTTTATCAGTGGTTATGACTAATGAACTGAGAGGAATGGGCGACGCCGTGGATTATTTACAGTTGTTTTGGCATAACCTAGGAAATTGCATAAGAAATAAGGGAAACTGCGAAAATTAGTGTTGCGTGAATGGTGATTTCATATTATGCAGGTAACGTGTCTAAACAAGGTCAGTAGTGCGATTACGTTTTTTTTGTATTAATATATGCCAGAAAAAGCCATATTGATTCATTGTTCGGGCAACCAATGACTGAGTTTTCCTTTCATATATTAGAAATCCAAGATTTTTAAATTGTGTTTCTGCTAAATTCTAAAAGGTTCTGACGATGGTATTTAACATTGAGAACTAATTGGTTTCTGGACTTTGTCCATCGTCCGGAAATCTAAAATCACGACGTTTCGGAAGCTGGATTGAGTGCAGTGATTGAGGTTAGCTCGGTCTAAGGGACCCAACAGAGTAGGTGTCTCCTCCCCCTTCACCTGAGGACGGAAGCAGATCCAGGTTCCGAAACGTCTTGATTTTAGATTTCCGGACGATGGACAAAGTCCAGAAACCAATTACTTTTCAATGTGTTTCTGCTGTTCGGTGAATGATTGTCACGATACTATGTATGTTTTTATTGACTGTTCTCTTAATTTTTGGTTAGCACAGAAGGTTAGGTGCTGGTATTTTCGGTGTTCTTCGATCGTTGTCATTAACGAAATGCAAACATGAATTCAATTATACTGCTAGGAGCATGAGAACCGTGATAGAAACTCGCAATAGTGAGGGTGGAAGACGAAAGCTAGTGGTAACTTGTGCCTGGCTCGCAAGCTGACTTCTCCTTCCGAGCGTCTGCACCGCCACGCTTCAGCAGTTGCACTCTGTGTGTTTCTTAAGCAAAATTTTGTCCTCATGGACGGATAGAAGGAACAGCAGATTTTCCAAGACCTGCACCTATCTGTCCAACGTCTTTTAATTTAATTAAATTAGTTAATTAAATATCCGTAGAATGAGTCCGTAACCTGTAGCAGAGTTAAATTTCTCATTGAAATAATCTCTAATAATAAATGCGACGTATATTTACCAGAACATTAAGGATGTCTAAAAGTGATTGCGGAAGTACAGAAATCCCTTGCAAATTGTCCTTTTGCCAACCTCGAATTACCGTTTGAATTTGGTTTTGCTAACTTCGGTATTTGGTTTCATTTTCTTGCTTCTGAAGATACGTGGCACAAAATGGTTCAGATTAGCTGGAGGCAGGGCTGTAGGGTGCAGTTGAATCCAGTCAAAATCCTGACGCCTTGTTTATTGAGAATGAATTTTAGTATTATTCTCCTCTCTGTTTCTTGGTCTCCCAAGTGGTCCACTCCCTTCAGACTTTTCGACTAACATATGTAGCATTGCTAATAACGTGACTGCTTATAAGATTTGGGATGTGTTAGGAAAGGAAAACTAAATAGAAGCGTGTAGTGGGCCTGTATGCCAAAGTCCTAAGTATTTGTCTTCGAGAACGAAGAAAACTGCCAAACGTTTCAGTCATGGTAGCCAAATCTGGATAGTTCGAGCTGCTTGCCTCCTGAACATAACCTGTTCAATATAGTAAATGTATACAATTAGTGCAATTTGGCGAAACATTCGAACATCAGAACTCCCGCCTCACAAATGCGTTGAAGAATTTGCAGTATGCAATTAAGGAGAACGGGTATAGCCGCACAGTACAGCAGTCCTTACTAACCGCGGAGGTTATGTGACAGAACAAACACAGAGTTGGCAAAACTGCGGTTCAATATAGTCTTCTCGGGCGCACAGCTGCGTCAACTCGTTTGAATACAACGTTTCGGGGACTAACAATCAGTTTTGCCTGAGGATGGGGACGGAGCTAGTCCCCGAAACGTTGTATTCAAACGAGTTGAAGCGGCTGTGCGCCCGAGAAGACTACATTGAATCATGTCGCCGCGAAAGTTTTAAAACTTCTATAAAACTGCGGTTGTCAAGATCAAAGCCTAATGGGAAATTGTGGGTCAAGAGAATGGTGACTGTTGTTAATACTACTCAAAGCCCAATTACGTAAGTACGGTCAGGTATGCCCTTCACATACGGCTAAAAATGTTAGAGAAAGTGCATGTTCCCTATAAGGCTGTTTTCTTTCTGGGAGCCATGAGTAAATTTTACACTGTTTGAAACCGAGCACTGTATTGCTAGCTGCTTGTTCTATGCTGTGACAGTTCGCTTTCTAAATTTCTCTGCTGCTTTCCTTTATTTCATTTTTACTGGTGTATTTTTGTGCTTTGTTGTACATAAAAGCAAAGATTGCACAGAGATACGCGCATTTGTGCGTGCGTGGGTGCGTGAGTGAGAGAACAGAGGATAGATTGTCTCAGTAATAACTAACTCTGGCAGCAGAACTCGAAGATTTATCGTAGTTAATACCAAATCCCGTTGCTTATGACTATCATAAGCCACTTACATCTAACTTAACGTTTTCACAACCTTTTTACCTAAGTTCATCTTAATGTTATCCTCCCACATTCTCGGTCAGCCACGCAGTTCCCGCACCAGTATTCTCTAAACATTTCTTATCCCCCTTCCTATAGCTACATACCCACCCCACCATCATAACGATATTACGTAATGTTTCTAAGTTACGTGGAGAGTAACCAACGTATTCTCCCGTACCCATTCGTTACGTGGCGCTTAGAGGGACATATGTACTGTCGGTTGCATGGAATGCATTGTGGAAAACGTGGGGATGTGTTTTCCTCGGTTCTGTCCAACTCTCCCCTCTGTTAGTTCCCACGTTCTCGCGTAATTTAATTCTGTATGAATGTATTTAATACAGCTTCATAAACTAACGTGCCGGCCAGCCATCAGTCTCGTGAATGCATATAATTGCGCCTGATATCAGGTAACAACAGTAGACTGTGCAGTGCGTTGCTTGTAAACACTGTTCAGGCGGGTTCATTGACCGCCCGATGAGAATAAATCGGGAATGTTCGGGTGAATTCGACAAACAAGAACGAAAATAGATAAAACAGTGTCAGTTAGTGAAATATGAAATTATAAAAAAAGGTAGTTTTATTTTTGTCATATAAATACTTTTTCAGAGGTGTAGATCTTTGTGACCTTTTAGTGAACATTGAAGGCGTGAAATACGAAATTATAAAAATTGAAGGTAGTTTTATTTGTCATATAAATACTTTTTCAGAGGTGTAGATCTTCGTGACCTTTTAGTGAACATTGAAGGCGTGAAATACGAAATTATAAAAATTGAAGGTAGTTTTATTTGTCATATAAATACTTTTTCAGAGGTGTAGATCTTCGTGACCTTTTAGTGAACATTGAAGGCGTGAAATACGAAATTATAAAAATTGAAGGTAGTTTTATTTGTCATATAAATACTTTTTCAGAGGTGTAGATCTTCGTGACCTTTAGTGAACATTGAAGGCGTGAAATACGAAATTATAAATTGAAGGTATTTTTTTTTGTCATATAAATCCTTTTCAGAGGTGTAATCTTCGTGACCTTTTAGTGAACATTGAAGGCGTGAGAGGACACGGGGAAGACGCCCTTCTCGCGACCTCACCCACGCTTCTTCATATTGCACGGATTTCCAAGAATGAGCAAAATAGATAGGAATGCGGAATACCGGCCACCAGGTTTCTTTATAACTCCCTTGAAATAAGGAAATACGTGTCATTGTACTACTCTTGAAGTAAGGAAATACGTATTGTTGTACTACTCTTGGAGTGTGGAAATACGCGTCATTGTACCATTTTTGAAAAATGAAATACATGTCGTTATGCCTCTCGAAGTAAGAAAAATACGTGGCATATTATTCTTGAAGTGAGGAAATTCGATTTGCTATTGCCTACTACGTTTGAAGTAAGGAAATAGATGTTCTGACAAAGTACACGATTATCTTCAGTGGCTATTTTCAGCTTACTTTCCTGATTTATGAAGAAGGAAAGAAACGTGGGAAAGAAAGTGACACACGAAAAGAGCGAAAAGAAATAATAAACAGTGAGAACGAGACATTGAATACCAAAAATTAAACACGCAGACAGAAATGAACGGCAAATGTGTAAAATGTGATGTCTTCACGGCGGTGTCGATGAGGACTAAAGTCATCTGGGATATGACGCCGTGTCGTTTGATAGACGGTCACCAACGTTTCACAGAACTTGTCGCCTTAAAAGTCCAAGACTACCCTCCTTTGACTACTTGAATCCTAAATCTGGAGGCTGCAAGTTCCCCCGAAACGTCGGTAACTACAGAGTGTACCGTATAGGACGGAAAAAGATCAGACATGTATAAATACTGAAACAAGCAGATAAGAAGCACGTAAAAGACTGTATCTGTTTAAAAAGAAGTACGTGAATTTCGCGGAGGTCTATGCCTGTTGTCATGAGCTGTCTTGATCTCGTTGGCCAACTTAAGAATTTGGCCCAACTGTCGGCTGAAATTCAGGGTCTGAGGGAAGATACTGGCCCAGTAAGGACTAAGCGGCCTTTTCTTTTACTGTTCGGGATAAGCTTCCAGTAGCCGTCGGCTACTATGACCAGACAGGGACAGGCTAATTTATGTACATCGATTCACCCTTCAGGATGGGGCACCAGCGCGCTCGTCCCAGCACGGCCCAGTCGCCTGCTCGATCAGCCCTGAAACGGTGTACTCCTAAGTAATGAACCGTGTTAGCAGTAATTAATGTAGTGCAGTTACAATTTTCTCACGTGTTAAATGATGGAGTATTGACATTTAAATACGTGGTGGCATTTGTGCAGTTTAAAGGCACCTGGCTTTCGTTTGAGGTAACTCCATGTTTATTGATGGCGGCCAATCCTCCGTACGTCTATTTTGGTGATTTGCAGTCGTACTTTATTGTGGAGCGCATTATTGATGGTTTTGCGCAATGCATGTCTTCCCCGTTTCAACTAAAACCCCAGGGGAATTCTTAAGTCTTGTTGCGGTAAGTTCTGCATCTCGAATGGCGCTGACAGGAGCAGCTACAATAACGTATAGTGCACGTGACATCCTTTGCACTGCACATTCGGTTGCAGCACATCGTCGTACCTGGTATCCGCGTATGGAACCAAATGACTAATGTCTTCAAATGTCATGCACACCTCTCCCTGTGGGTTTTTTTGTGATGAAGGGCCCCGCAACAGATGCTACGGACGCACCGCAGCCTTAAGGCTTCTTCTGCAACCCTGTGATGAAGATGAGAGAAAGATGATCAGTTTTTTTTTTATTTTTCCAAGTAATGGAGCACCGGTGGAATTAAACTGACAGGGGAAAACCAACGTACTCGGGGAAAAACCTGTCCCAGTGCCACTTTGGCCACCACAAATCCCACATGGACTGACCGGGATCGAACCCGGGTCTCCGCGGTGTGAGGCCGGCGACTAACCGCCTGAGCCATGGCACGGCCTTCCCTGTGGGTTAGTATATTCAGTTATGTGTTAGCACGCACTGTATACGAAATCAAGGAAAATGTATTCTAAAGGTCTATTATTCCCACTTCGTACTCGAGAGGTGCTGTGTTCGAAGCTAAGGTGGAAACCGCCTGTCTTGAGGCAAAACATCACTTTTTTACTTCAAGCCGGGCTCTGCCATTTTTATCGACAGTGTATCCAACCTGTTACACATAGTCATCGTGTAATTTATTAGTGGACACAATAAAACCAGTCTCTTTTACAGTGCATCTTTGCATAAAGCAAGGTCAACCTCAGTGGATATGAGAGATGAACTCTTTGTAGCATGGAGAAAACTCCATAATGAGGAACTTTGTAATCTTCACGAAATATTATTAGTTTCATAAAATTTAGGAGGAGGATGTTGGAAGGTCATGTAACATGCATAGGAAAACTGAAAAACAATACGAAATTTTGGTCAGGAAAACTTAAGGAAGAGACGTAGCCATAAATGTGATGGTAATGTGAATGTGGACTCTAAAGGGATAGAGTATGATGTGCAATGAATTTATGTGTCTCAGGATAGGGTCGAGTAAAAATCGTGCTCTTAACACTATTTCATGAGATGCAAGCGTGTTGTGAACACGGCTTCATGTCAGCCGACGAATTTATTGACCAGTTGAGCGACTGTCACTATCTCAAGAATATCGTTGCTCCATGAAGTTGCTTAAGACCATCATCAGATAAATTATTTTTACCACTGAAGAAGAAGGAGGAAAGCTAACTGGATTGGTCACAACTTGTTTAGGAACTGCGTTCTAAAACACGTTATTGAAGGTAAGATAGAATTAAAGATAGAAGGGACGTGAAGACGAGGAAGAAGATGTTAAGAGCTACTGGATGGCCTTAAGGAAAAGAGAAGAAATTGAAAAAAGGAAGCTCTGGATCCAACCCGCTGGAGAACTGGATTTGGAAGAGGGTATGGACCTGTCGTAGGACAGACTACGTGATTATTATTATTATTATTATTATTATAATAAATAGAAGCTTGTTTGTAATGCAACTCGGTTCGGGTGGGAGTTATTCTGAACGTGATTTAGTGCGTGTGCGCTGTAGACCGTATGTCATCTTAGCTCGAAGTGGTTACACCCTGTTCAGGAGAAAAGGTAAAATAGTAAAGTTCACCCTAGGGAAAGTTGAGGTATAGCTGTACTCTTTCTTTAACCTAGGCGCTACATGGGGGTGGGTTGTCAACGCGTCGCCCTTGCTGCTTTATCCCCGGGAAAGAGCCCCGGTACCCATTGTACAGGAGGCTGGGTAGGTCTCGGCGCCGGTCTGGACGGGTGTGAAAAATCTCGCCCCCGCCGAGACTCGATCCCCGGACCGCCCAGCTCGTAGCGAGTCGCTCTACCGACTACGCTATCCCGGCCCACACCTGTTTAAGGATGTTAGAATAAATTAATTTATTTCACAGTAACTAATAATATTCTGAGCCCATTACAGCACGTCAAATCATGTTAGTCGAGAGGTTATTGGAACCTCAACATGCTTCAGGAGGCACATTTCTCTTACACAAGCGTAGTTACAATTCACACTCTTTGTGCAGTATGTTGATACACTTATTAATTGGGATAGGTCTTTTCACTTTAAATCGCCCTGAGACCCGTCCAGCCTCGTGTACAATGGGTACTGGGTCTTTCCCGGGCGTAAAGCGGCCGGGCCGTGGTGCTGACACCCTTTAGCGCCGAGGTTGCGAGTGGGTTGGAGCTATACCTCTGCCTCCTCTCTGTGCCTGCATAGGCATGTTATGGGGTCACCTGTCCTTTTTCTATTCGCTCTAAATGTCACGTTTAAATGCTACGTTTTTTATCATTCATCACAATAAATATCACAGTAAAGAAATAAAACATTAAATTATTAAAAGCTGTATTAGAAAATTTGTACAAATAAAATTATATCAAAACCAATGTCGTTCTTCGTGAAATGTATGCATAAGCTTGTTGTTATCCGTACGAGTACTTGCAACTTTCTATATATTATTTATTTACTGGTAATTTCTCGTATAGTATTACACACCACATTTTTGCCGTTATGTGATACATTCTGCTGATTTCGTACCAGACTTTATGCATGGTCAGTGTCTTTCTGTTCTTATTAATATTATAAGCATGTCTTTTGAAAACCATTTAACTTCACAATAGAGGTCTCTGCTACGGGCCGATCACTCGTTCAGAGGAGTCCTACCGATTGTGGTGTGTCAATGTGGTCTCAAGGAGGTAGTGTTTTTTTCAATAATTTTTCACTACAGTTACTGATTCTTCTTCTTTGATTCCTCACGTAGCGGACGGTGCGGGTGACTCGTTTCTTTTATTCTCACGGAAGTTGGTAAATTGGTAAAACTTGCAATCTGTATGGCTGATTTATGTATAATGTCAATAGAAATAAAGCTTTAATTTAAAAAAAAAAATGTGGTCTCAAAACCTCAATCATGCCGAGACCTAGGCCCACTCGGGCTGTCGAGCTATGAAAAGAAAAAAAGAAACTTCACACAATCGATAATTATCCGTATCTAAATGAAGTGGTTTCAGGTTTTCCGAGTACCATTTTTCAGGCACACGTAATTGTCTCATGCGTGCCACATACCGCGCTCTTCTTTTATTCATTGAGCTTATCACTTTAATAAAATTTGGCGAAAAGTACAAATGAACAGGCTGTTCATGAAGTTCTTTTCCTTTCGTCTGTTTCCTTCTCACATGTTCTTCTCCAAATGCATTAAACATCTGTCTGAAAGTTTATTGAACAGTAGAAAGACTTGATATTAATTTTTTCTTCACAATTCATACTCCTTCCATTGGCGATTTTTGTATCTGCTCCTATATTACATGCGCGACTTAACGTGTAGTTATGTATTCCCCAAAAGCGTATGACCCGCGCCATTGTTATAGCTGCAATATAACATGAGTTAACTGACAAAACGGATTTGTTTCTATTCATTAGTAGCCATATATTGTGCGTGGCTAATACCGCTTCATTGTTTTTCTGTATAGCGAGCGAGATTACTCGACAGATCTGTCTACGTCATGGTTGTGACGCCACAGGGTCATTGCCTTGTATCGACACAGAGAAAGTTGTGATGATAACCGGGCCAATGTACTGGCAGCACAGAGGAAGTAAATAGCTACTAAAAGCACAACCACCAAAGCCTTCTCACTTAGTACAATTTTACTTATATTTTAGGAGACGAAACTATTAATAAAGTTTTAATGTTCAGCGATACTCAAGTCCTGTGTGATGCTAAACGTGTCGACTGCTAAATAGTGACCGACGTTTCGGAGAAGCGTACTGCCTACGTATTTTGAGGAAAACAGTCCAAGAAGACAGATTGGCTCTGAAAATGGAGGCACTATGCTCCTCCGCGGCGTCAGTTTCTATTTACTATTCGACACGATGTAACCTCCCAGAAGACTTTCATTTTCGGATATTTTGTTATTCTACGGTTCCTTGACATTTGCATGATCCGAATTTTGTCTGGAACCGACAATTGATGTTTATTGCACTTTCTCTTGAATTCCCTTTCTTCCCGGTATGGACAGAACTTAACCTTGAAATAAACTATGACAACTTCATGTAAGCACACTATTTTTTTTTTTTGCAGTGATCCAATCATATGGCACTATACACCTGTCAACCTGTACAGTTGAGAAGTTGCTTTGAAAAATTCAGGGCGGAGTCTTTGATACTAGGATCTGGAAAAGATGCTAGGCCAGTGTTTCCCAACCATTTTTCCATGGACGAACCGCTAATATAATTTTTCATATCCCGAGAAACCCCAACCTATGAAAACGTTTACAGACCAAACAAGTATAGCGGGGAGTGCAGTTCAATTACTGGTAAATTATTTTTAAGCAAATATATATTTAAAGGGCTGGTATATATATATAAAGTCGCCTTATATGGGACATGTGATTGAAAAAGTGCCAATGGGACAGGTGTTTCTTGGAGAACTTCGCTTTCCCCTGTCAGTTGTCATTTCACCAAAGCTCCATAGTTTTCATTCGTCTACCACCGACGCTACGTAGCCTTAGCAAATTGACAGCGAACGTCGTTAAATAGAACACTTCATACGCACGCGTATAATTCTTCAAATAATTTATTTTCTGTGTTACAACAATGAATTTAGAAGGTACACGATCTTTGCATTGTTTTCAGATACGTGGTTCAGTCTGAAGAATACTGTTGTGTACTGCGCTTACAGACGTGTGTTTCCTGGAGCTGCCGAAAGCGAGCCTGTTTATTGTTTTAATAGAAACAGCTTTGCAATTTAATGTTAATGTTCGTATATGTCTGGCACCACGCTAACTCACAAATCGTAGAATTTACGGAACGTCCCTGTGAAATTACAACAAATACAGTTCTTTTTATAGGAAAGTGTCGTGTTTAGAGTGGTTGAAATTGCAATATTTCTGTCCGTGTAGGAGATGCGTATTAAAGTCCATACGATGGGAGGCTGGGCTGATCCCACAGCATGTCTGGACACGATGATGGTGAAAGTAAAAGTCGCTGAACCTGTCCAGGACAGAACCTCCTTACTTGTAAATTATCTTCCGGCTTAGCGTCTTACAGCAAGAACAGTGCTCATATAGGTGTACTCGTATATTGCGAATTCATTCCACTCATTTCGTCGCTTGTGAACCCCCCTTTTTTTTAAGGATTTTGGTGAATCTTGTTCATCGCAACTTAGGATATACGAGCACTGTCATATGTGTAGGTTTCCTTTCTTTCCATTCATCGTTAAGTCCCACATTACTGAAGTGTCTAAATACATTTTTGGGCGTGTGTCGTCGGGTGTCCACTTGGGAGAACATTGTCTTATGTAAAGTCATAAATATTCATAAAAGACACCTCATAACTTATCCCATCTTTGTGCACTAATATAATACCTCTTACATCTGTGCCATGGATAGCGTTATGCTCTGCCGTGTCAATCATCCGGCTTGTACAGTTCACATCGGCTCCATTCAACCGACATGACGGACCTTCTTACTCAGCAAACACTTCATGATTAAAGGAAACGTATACTTTAATTTAAATTCCAACGGAACCTTGGTCTCTTCCTATTTATATAAGAGCATGTATAATAAGACAGACTCTCAGATTCCCGGCTTTAACCTCTATTTTCTTTCTGTTTTCTGTCTCTGTGTACTCCTACTCATTTTCTTATTGGTCAAACAATTCAGCTAATCAGAAATTTTCTGTTAATGTTCATTGTTGCCTCGCTACCTACTACACACGGCACTAAAAGTTTTAACAGTAATACGTATTATCCAATTTAGTAACTACTTCTTCCTTAACTCTGTCATTAATAAATCGATTTACGGTTAGGGTATGTGGCCTACTGCTGTAGTGGCATTGGGAAAGTCTGTTTAAACGTTTGAATTGAAAGACGGTGTAAAAGATTAAATTGAAACTCGAGAGGAAAATTTAGATGAAAACCTGATATTCTATGCAGCAAGCTGTGTGAAAATACAAATTGAGAAATGTAACCTATATTCTATTTTTTTTTGTGTGTGTGAAGGGCCCCGCAGCAGATGCTACGGACGCACCGCAGCCTTGAGGCTTATTGTGCAACCCCGTGATGAAGATAATTATGTTTTTTTTTTTGTTTTTCCGTGTATGGAGCACCGGTGGAATGAAACTGACAGGGGAAAACCGAAGTACTCGGGGGAAAAACCTGTTCCAGTGCCACAGAGCTGAGCCCTTGACAAACTGACAGCATTTCAGCTGGTCAAAAACTTCTTCCGTGTTCATATAAGTCAGCCACTGAACTCTATCCTGAGCCAGATCAATTCAGTTCAAAACCTTCTTCTTTAAGGTCCGTCTTAATATTATTCTCCAGTGTAGGCCCAGGTCTCGCAGGTTTTCTATTCAGGTTTTCCGTGTGAAATGTTACGTGCCTTTCTAACCTGTCCTCTGTCGGCTACTTGTCTTGTCCTTCGTATCCTCCGTGACTTGCCATCCTAATGTGTGGTGAATTCTGAAACTCGAAACGACATGAGAATATATTTAATAAAAATGCGCTATCAGTATTTTTACACCGGTTGGTTGGAAGAATTTTGTTTGTTTGTACCAGTAACGAGGTTCAGTTGACAGTACATTGCACCGCTGTATAATGTGAACCAAAATTACTTTGTGTTGCAAACCTTCACGCAAAATTTCGTCGAAATAAAATATCCAAACGCATAGACGGAAATGACCTTTGCTCAGAGTGCAAGGAACGCATAAAAATGAGGATTTAGAGCAGCTAACTTTGGTCGCTTTGCTTATTTTAAGTACGCCCCCGTAGCAGCGGATTAAACATTCCCTCTCTCTTCGGACATAGTCATACAATAAACCAGAATCTGTTATTGTTACCTGCAGTATGGCTGTCTTCACCGTGTCTATACTCAGCTGTGTGCTTATTTGTATTTTTATTAAAAAAAAACTATATGACTTAATTTTCCGTTATATGCTCGTCCGATTTAGTGCAACCTTTGACTGAAAAAACAGATTTAATTTTACGGTTTGGACTTCGACCTCATATATTTGTGCTATTACTCCGATTTCACGAGCAGAGGTTCTTGTTTTTCTGACATAGTTTCATGTTCTTCAGGAACATGTCTTATTCTGTTTTTGTAGCTACGTCATTTATTTTGTATGCGATGGTTCCATTCTCTCGGAAATTTGCATCACAGTGATTCATATTTTCTAACAAATTATATTGTGATGTTATGAGTAATTTTTATTCGTTCCACCTTTGACACCACATTTAAATATACAACACTTTTTCCTACGAAAAAAGGTAAAGTTCACCGTATAACCTGCCATAAAGGCACAGAGGGGGAATAGAGGTATAGTTCTACTTTTCCTTTAAACTCGGTGCTAGATAGGGGTGGGTGGTTAAAGCCACGCCCCGGCCGCTTTACCCCTGGGAATGACCCGGTACGCATTTTATAGGAGGGTGCGTCTCCCCAAGGGCCGGTCTGGACGGGTGCGGAAAATCTCGCCCTTACTGGGATTCGATCACCGGACCGTCCATTCCGTAGTTAGTCACTATACCGACTACGATTTCCCGACCCACCTTTATCTTACAAAGCTATTTCTAAGGTACAGAGTGTTCAGGATTAGCACTCTTACAGCGATTTTGTGTTTCGTTTACATGTTCTTGGCATCTGCTTTCATGTAACTTACGTAAGTAATATTCTTATGCTGCGCTAAACGTCTCCAATGTAGACTGCAAAATGTCTATACTTGCAGGGTTTCTCTTCAATAGCGGCCTGCTCGTAATACGCGAAACTTAAAGCGTTGTCACAATACGGACAAGCCACTTATCTCAGTGAAAGTGTTAACGAATAAGCGGATAGGATTCCTTGATGACAAAGTGGTGTCGTCCGCAATCGGAATCTCTCAGCTTCTAATAAATTTTATTAAACCTTTGAGAATAGAATACAAAACCGAAGCTACTTCGCTTTACTATGTTCAAGATTCCGGAGCAGAATTACTCTATCTGAAGGTTTCCCAGGCTTCGCCCTCCTGTCCTTTTGACAAGAGAAACATGTAGCATTTGTGGAATGATACTGATGTGGGAAAACCGGATTGCTCGGTCTGAAGAATGGAAGAAAAAATGAAAGTACTTTTTGAGGCCTTGGCTCTTTTGGAATTTTATGCCGCATAGTTTTGTAATTAATTTACGACGTTTCGGGACCGACAATATCCCATCTTCAAGGGTCAAGCAGTTCAAGGGAGCAGGAGGATGTCTTATTATATAGAGGATGGTGTGGGTGCTGATTAGTTTTCAGGGAAAGTAAAGGAGCCAATCAGGTCGCTGGAGCGTGAAGTTGCCGCCAGGACGTGGGGGGAAAAAGGAAGAGGGTGGCAGGAAGTGGAAGATCTACAGCCGTCTGAAGACTGCGGGTGTGTACAGCATCCCCTGACTGCGGCCAGGTGTAGGCCCGTATAAAACTTGTATGAGCGATATAGGAATAAAGTTGTGTCAAATGGAACATGTTTTAGTTTAACTTGTCTTGTGTACGCGGAGCAAGGCAATCCATTGCAATAATGAAAATAAAAAAGGGTTATCGTCAATTAATACGGACTCCGTCATTTTCTCACATGAAGCATGTAAGAAGGCCTAATTGAAAGTAGAAGCCCACGAAGTAAAATTATATCGGTACTTTATAGTAATCGATAAAGAGCAATCCCATTACAGGCCTGGACAGGCCCTTAGGGCTGCAGGAGGTTGAGGTTCCCAGAATTTCTGGACACTCGGCATATGAAGGTGGTAAGGTTGTCAGCCCTACACACCGGCCACCTTTACCCGCCAGTAATCGGTATACTCTTAAAACTTTTCGCAAATTACAGTATTAATATGTATCCTGTGGGCCCATACTTTTTAATGTAGAGACTATGGCGTGAAAAGTTTCCGCTATCAATTTTGAGCTCCAAAAACAAAACATCAATATACTGAACAACTTAGACTTAATCATTACTTATTATAGACTTAACGTGGACTTAGTGTGAGCTTTCTTGTCCATGTGCTTGTCTCCTTCTAATAACTTTTGAATCAACCAACTGACTTTCATAAAGAAAACTTGATATGAAATTATGTCAGTAGACGCAGCCCTCATATTTGTACATTTCAATTTACCATTATCAGTAATACCAACTGCTAAGTTAGGGAGGAAGGAGCGATGCGGGGTTTGAAATTGTGTATCACGTTAGATGTTCGAAAGGAGCCGCGAAGTCTCAGTCGGTATATTTGTCAGACTACGGGCTGGACGACTGAGGAATAGTGTTTCGATTTCCAGCAGGCATTAAGAGATCTTTCTCTCCTTCAGAGCGTCCAGGATGGCACCCAGCCTCCTCTACCATCCGAATCGGGTACTCTTTCCCCGAGAATAAATAAATTGGCGCGTGAAGCCAACCACTTACCTCCATGTAGTGCCGAATGTTAAGAATGTATGGATCCATATCTCCACTTACCTATATGTCTTCATGGCGCGCCCAAGAACTACTTACCTTTATCTTTAACAGAGATTCGAAATATACTGAAGTTTTGAAGAGGTTTTTTTTTTGTAAAGTTTAAAACAACGTGGCACTCGAGTAACATCTCTTGACTATTTATCTTTCGGTTTCATGGCGATAACAAATAAATCACAGAAGCCAGATATGTGTAATTTGTAGAGTGATAGATCATAAACATACATGTTTTGCCTGAAATATTCTTTACTTGTAGACAATTAAAACATAGTGACGGAGCGAATTACTATCTTTGGATCTGTATTCGTGGAAATTGCGCACGCATACACACACACAAACACACATATATCCCTCTTCCTTGCCTCACTTTATAATCTGAAACAATCGAAAAGTTTTTTATTTCTTCCCACAACTTCTTGAAATTTTGCTTTCTCGGATCTCCTAGGTGTTGGTGGATGTTTTCCGCTTTTACCAGCCGAGCGGTTAGCTTATAATTAAGGAAGTTATAAAATTTCTCAAATGACAGTCGTGGGTTGGTAAACACAAAGAGCTCGTACTCAATACAGAAACGGAAGAGATTTTATTAAGAAGTATGAGAAACTAAAAAAAAAGTTGTCAATCGGTTATTTGAGCAGCCTACACTCTACCACTCTATAGTCATTCACACAAAATGTGTACAAAAGATGCAGAGAACTTAAGTATACGCTTCTATTCTAACTACAGTTCCGAGCAGCGGATTGTAAAGTCCAAAGGCGCACAAAGACTGAAGCAGTAGGTGTTTATCTTAGGATGACGAAAGGAATTTAACTAATTTACGTGTTTTGGACCAAAACTGGATAGACACTGCTTTAATTTTAATTAGGTGTTGGCCTTTGACATGACTTATTGTTGGGAGAAGGAGACAAAAAATATAGACTGTACCGTGTCAGATAAGTCATCACGACAGCTTAATTGTTTGTAGATTTTATTGGGGTCCGTGTACCAATTGTGTAACTTGTCTGACCACAATGGCACTGAGCATCTCACTGTTTGTAGACTCAACATTAGAAGACGCGAGCCGGCCTGATCATTCGCATGCAGTGAGGAAGTTGGAATTACTGATAGTGATGAATTGGGTTCTTGTGTTCAAATAAACATCCCGTCCACAAAAATAAACGGAAAATTGAACTCGATGAGCGAAACGGAAGACGTCAAACGTCCCCTCACCCACCAATAATGTTAATCCTAAACATTTTGATTTACAAGAGCTGGCATGAAATTGTCAATGTCAGGTTTCATCTAAGAACAAAATATCCTAACATAAATTTAATGCTCGACCTCGTGACGTATTGCAGTTGCGGTCGTCGCCTAGGAGAGGCGCTGTAACACGACGTGACGTCATCGCGTCTAGAAGCCTCATCAGTGGAAATGTGGGTAGTCCTCGGTTATAGTTAGCCGCTGGTTAGATCAGTGACCAGCGTGTCACGATGTAGTGTTGCCAACTTGGTGGAAACGAGCTAAGACATTTTGAACGACTCGTCAACAATTCCGTATTGGATTCTGGCAACGAACGACATATATGCAATAAAGTCACAATTTGGGCACCCGAAATTGGTAATTTGTGCAGTTTCTTCTAACCGTACACTGCTGATACAAAGAAAAGATGAACCTGGGTTACCCAAAAGAATTAATATAGTTCTCATAATTATGAAGCTACTTAGGAGATGAATGCTAGTGTATCGTAGAGAGAAACAGTTTACAAATTAATATGGATCAATAACGAAGCGAAATTACGTACAACTCTCAAAGTTTTCTGTGTGTGAATCAGGGAATTTAAATATAACACTAAAAAATTCTGGGCCTCCCCCACCCCAAAATACTTTATAAAGATTCAAGTCTTGTGGGGTATGACGCCATGTTTTATCTTCATCATCACCTCTGTGAAAATGTCACCTTTGCAGATTCCGGACATTTGGTTTTTTAAGAGGTGTGTATTGAAAAACGCGTGAAATGAAAAAGAAATGTGCTGTATATTGCATAATTGAGAGTCAGTGAAGGATGCTAATTCCCTCCCCCCAGAAAACAGGGGTTAGGGGGGAAGTTTTCATTTAACTTCACTCTTCTCAGTAAAGATTCAGATGCAGATTCATACAACAGAAAACACACTCGAGCTATTAATGATACCCACGTATTAAGTATTTAAACTCGCAAGTCTCGGAACGGATTTTTTTTTTCATGAATTTTCGACAGACAATAACATCTCCTTCTCGGTGTTAACATACTCGTGTTCCGTATGGAGTACCCAGTGCTTCTGATGTCCGGACAGTTAACGAAGTGGACGATGGAGACATTTATTAAAGGGGACCATTCTTCAGCATACATTATTAGCAGTCAATGGGGATGAAATAAGAGGAAGCTTGTAGCACTTACGAGAGGAATGAAATTTATATGCAAATTTTGAATCGTACAAATCTGAAGATAATGAACCATTTGAAAGGCCTTGATGTAGATGGAAGGATGATAGTACAGTGGTTATCTATAAAATAGAAATAAATTGGACTCGATCTTCCGACTTCGTATACAGTCCAGTGACGGGCTGTTCTGAACTACACGTAACGAAACTTCTGTGTGCATAAAAGGGAGTTTCTTAACTGCCTGAGCAACTATCATTTGACAAGAAGCTTAAGTTTCCTACGTGTTTGGACACATCGACTGTGTTAAGAATCAGGGCCAAGTAAATTAAATTCCATTTCATGTCTGTGTCAAGTAACTTTATTGTCAACAGAAGTAATATTTGGAAGAATGTTATCCTTCTGTAATTTGTACCGAGCAATATCTGAGGATAACTGGATTGGTCACATCTTGCGTAGAAACTGCCTTCTAAAACATGAGATTGAATGAAAGTTAGAATAAAGGATAGAAATTACGGGAAGACGAGGAAGAAGGCGTAAGCAGCTACTGGATGACCTTAAGGAGAAGAAAAGATACTGGAAATTGAAAGAGGAAGCACTAGATCGCACCCTGTGGAGAACACGCTTTGGAAGAGGCTACGGACCTGTCGTAAGACAGACTACAGAATGAATGAATATCTGATAACCGAAATGCGTTCTGGGGCCGTAAAATCACCCAAAAGTCAATCTTTGGCACAATGAGGAAATTGTTTTACAGTTTGTTGACAGAAAACTTTTAATTTTGAAATTTCAGAAAAGAAAGTCCTGGTCAATGTGATTGGTTTGTGTCGAACTGCTTCGCGGGATCTGCTCTTCCATTGACCGCCAGCAATAGCCTTTTTTCTGCAGATCGTCTCAAGTATTCACGTCCTTTAATACGTATTTGCGCAGTCAGTGCTTGGGATCAGACTGAAAATTATAAGTTGTGCACTTATTCTAATTCAGGCCCGCCACGTCCAGTCTATATTTACGCACAGAAATCATAGACACGTCATAGATCACGGTCAGCGCAGCTCGGTGTTTATTCCGCTGCACCTACTGGAAACTTTCCAGTTCTCACTCAGGTTGAATGTATGTTTGTGACGTACTTGTTTGAATACATTTGTTTTATCGACAAAGAAAACTCAATCCCTTAACAACACATTTCTTTTCCAGAAGCCAACAGTTACGGAGTCGTCATAAATTCTCCGCGTAATTTAGAACCCGAAGTTTCATTACCGTTTTCACAAGAGCCTGCCACTGGCCCCTGTCCTGGCCTATACTAATCCGGTCTACATCCACCCCTTGTATTAGATGAAGATCCATTTTGTTATTATTATCCTGGCATCCATGTCTATGTCTTGCAAGTAGTCACACCTCTTTCTCCGACAAAAATGTGTATGCATTTGTCATCTTTGTCACTCGTACTACCTGCCTCACCAATTTCAGTGTCTTTGACTTTGACATCTGAATATTATTTTATGAATATTAAAAATCTGAGTCTTCTCCTTATGCAAGTCTCTCCAGCCTCCTGTCACTCTTGGGTTCCGAATATTTTCCCCAGCATCCTGTTGTCAAATATCCGCAATTTATGTGACATTTGTGAACATGAATATCTGTGTCTTAGCATGTCCAGTTATGGGAACGTTTTAGGATTTACTTCGTAGGACTGTCATTACAATTTCGAATTGCATAGCAGTTTAGTGGAGCCATCTAGCGGCGCGAGATGCTGCGGGCCCAGTAGGTCATATGGGAAGCACCCTGGGGGGAAGGAAACAACTTTCCATTCTCATTGGGGGTCACGACATGAAGATCAGATGAAGGTGACCCACATTAACCGCCGAAACGTAAGTAAGTCAAAGTCACCACTGCGCAAGGGCGAGCAACCCGTCCATGGCCATGCAGACTCTGTGCGTCTCTGGAAGGTAAAAATGTGTTAAATTCGAACTCAGATGCCCTAATTTCAATTAACTTCCAGCATCTGCTTGAAAATGCTGAGAGAAATGTTAGTCCTCAGGGTGCTAGACCTCAAAACTAATCATCGCTTCTGTGAAGAGGTGTTGCTTGTTTTCTTTTTTCGCTTTAACTTTTGATTAGGTAGGTAGTTATTTCGTCCGTCCGTTCACTCCTCGTTTTTTGGGAACTTTTGAAAGCAGATACTTATTTCTTATTATTGCTGTTCAGATATTCACTTTGTAATCTGTTAATGGCAATACATTTCAGTTTAGCGGGTTGATAGTGTTTACAGCCCTTGCATATATGCCATACAATCTACAACATTGGTCTTATTTGCCTCTGATTTCCATATACGTATCACGAGGAAAATAATTCTCATATATATTTTCACTTCATTCTTTCACCCTCACCCACTGCTCCACGTCATACAACTTGCATGTGTGTTGGGCAGTATCGCTCCTCTGCTTTTTTTTTTTTTTTTTTTTCGTAATAATTTCTCTAAAACTATACGGAGCATGGAAAGCTGGTATAACCTTTCCTGTAGTAGCCGATATTAACACTTACGACACGCCCAGAAAATCGCCAGGTTTTCCTTTACTCTCCTCCACACGAAAGAATAAGACTTTGTTTGGATCTATTTCGACTGTATTGCATTCCTATTTGAAAGTGATTAGTTTTGAAGTTGGCTGGATGTTGTTATGACATACGTATTTTACAGCAGTAAACTAACATTCCATTGGAGTGTAAATTATAAATCTGAAAAGCCGCATCGAATACTCCTGAAATACTTAACCTTCCACAGTCCAAATTATTATAGTGAATTCTAACAGCCTGGTTCAAATAAATTTTCCGGAATATCTCAAATTTTAAAACCCAACATAAAACAATATAAGGTAACATGTCGATTTCAGCTCGACATTTGACCTGGTACAACGGAAAGCGCTGTCGAGTTCATTTCAACATTGGACCAATAAGGGTTATTTTTTTATTTCCTCCTGTCGCTCCTTGCGGAGCATAGGGCCTCCTTTCAGAGGTTTCTTGGTCTGGAGGTGTGCATTCTGTAGTGAGTGACCAGTCCACTGACTGGTCACGAGTTCTACTCATCCTGATATGACTGCCAGAGCCATCTAGCAGTCAAACTTGGGTGAGAAATGGCCGCTGAATTTTGCTTACGAAACATCTCTATTCATGCCCGTAAGGTTCTTTTACATGCCGTAAATCTACGACGGCTTTACTTCCCCTCCGAAGGAAGTTGTGCTACGGATTTTTATCACCCTTAAAAATCCATCGACCTCGGCCGGGATTGAACCCGCGAACCTTGGGTCCAGTGGCGAGCACGCTAACCACTAGTCCACCGAGGGCGACCAATAAGGGTTAATCTATGTGAATCACCAACACCACAGCAGCACTTATTACCGCGTGTTCGTCATTTGTTTGCGTTTGAAACGCCGCAGTTAAGATGTTATTCTTGCCTTATACTTGATGGGTTCGAGGACTGGCTCTGATCGCTACCTCCAGCTGTCTTAACAAGTGATCTGCTCTGTCCTCCTCAGGACTTCTTTCATAGCTTATTGCTTCATTGTTGTTCCCAAAACACTGTTCAGAACAGTTCTACCGCTTGACATTATAATAACAACCTATGGGATTGAAAAGCGTTGTTAAATAAACCAAGGAATAGCTGCTTTACCCTACCGTGTTTTGGGAGAAGAGGCTTAATGTAAAAATGAAACCTTTCCTTGTTTTCATATTCTCTAATTTTCATTATTAATTTCTTATAAATAAACTTTGTCCTTGTCTGCGTGTTCGTAACAGTTATCTCTAAATGCGGTACGGTGCTAATTATGTTCCTTATCGTGATCGCGGTCTACATTTATCACCTTTGTTTTGAAAGCTGCTGCCGATAATGTTCATTCGGACTGTGGTTGCTTTCATTGGTAGGTCGCGACAGGCTGCAAGGTCTGCAGTGTGTGTCGATGGCTCTTCGTATGAATGTTATTGCGAAAGGTCAACTTGGAATGAAGATTTCGGCGCTGCTGAGCAGGAGTACCTAGGGGAAAAATGTTCCGACTTCCCTCGTGTAGTTGGGTTTGGCCAACTTCCCGTAAATGAAGAGAGAAAAAGGTGGTTAATAAAGTAATCATGAACAGTATCGCTTGTACCACGCCAAATTGTGCAGAAATTAAAATTCTGTTGCTCGGAAGAGCATAACTAGCAGGCAGTCAAAGGCAAGTTTCGTATACTACTATAGCGTCCTGATAGCGCCTCGGCACGTAATTGGTCGGACGCTTTCTGTACAGCTTTAAAATCGGAATAAAGTATCACAAATAGTCTACCAAACAATCATGTGTATAACTTTCGTTTCACAAAACTATTTACACAGAGTTGTGACAGTCGTGAGGGGAAGCCTACAGTAACAGCAACGAACGCAGCTTTTGTCCGCGTTCCTTCGTATCGTGAACTGCCGTCTACCGCGTCTTGTAGTTTGAATCCCTGAATGGCTACATCGAACAGTCTTGCATGCAATTTGACGACTGTAGGCACCTCGCAGCTTCACGATTTACATGCGCATAAATAACAATTATGTGTAAAGGTTACGCGAATAAAACTATAAATTAGCCCTTTACGTGCTGGTTTTGTGTTTTAAAAGTCTTTTTTTTTCGCGTATTTCCATGGTCATATAAATGCTATCTTTGAATAGCAGAGAAGAGATTGTCTTCCATCATTCCTTTTTCCTTGTGGGCGTGATACAAAACTGATTTTTGGATAAGTTTCTTCCATTTATTACTAGTCTTTAATAATAATAATAATAATAATAATAATAACAAAGACAGGTCTCGTCATTTTCACAAATTTTGGAAATTTGGACTACTTTGCTATGGGAATTAATTCCGAGAGAGTGAGTAGCTTCTCACGCCGTTGCATTACTTTGATGGACGATCTATCCGTCGCAGGTCCATAATTCTCACAAGACAGTACAGAACATCAAAATACTAGTATCTTTACGTGATGGGTAAACTGTAATTCGGTACATGTCTGACTACCTAAAGAATTAATGAGTGAATAACACTGTGACTGACTGAATGATCTTGTAATGCCATAAAGCGAAGCTAAAACAAAAGTTTTTTTTGGGTGTTCTCATTTGAATTCGATCACGTTCCCAAGAATCCAGTTTCCAAAAATACAATTTACTGGAAAAGGTAAAGTCGTTCCCGTGCACGCCATGAAGGCATGTGGGGAGTGAAGGTACAGCGCCTCGTATTCTTAACCTCGGCATTTGATGAAGGTGAGTGATAAGCTTCACGCTTCGACCGTTTTACCTCTGGGGTAAGAGCCCACTTTACCAGTTGAATAAGAGAACGAGTAGGTACCAGATCCCAACTGGAAGTGCTAGAGACAAGAAAAATCTCCAGTCGCTGTCAGGAATCGAACCACGATTCATCTGTTGTCCAGCCCACAGCCTAATCACCATACTTACCATGCTACTGTTATTCTCCCATTTCAGTCTAATTGTTCAAAGTGGTTCCTTGTAGAAAGGTTACAACTTTTGATGGTGCTGAACGTAACATTTGGACCTAATAACGAGTAGGACTCCTCTGAACGAGTGATCAGCTCGTTGCAGAGACCTCTACCTGACGACAAGCAACACTCGTTACAGACAGACATGCATGCCCTTAACGGGATTCGAACCCACAATCCCAGCAATCAAGTGTCCGCAGACCTACGCCTTAGACCGCACGGCCAATAAGATGTTAGTTAGTTAGTTTGGTTAGTTAACCTAGTTGGAGGATAGACGACTGGTGATGTTAGAATGGAAATCCATATGCAGATACCTGCCGTGTGTGAACAGTGACAAATGAAGTAAACAGAGTTGAGCAGAAGGAAAGAAAGCGCCGGCATCCCAGCGGATCCCGGAACTGGTCGTTCATGTGAAATGGAAAAAATAGTTGTATTAAAGAAAGGAATGCTTCATTGGTTTCTTTTCTTCTAAGACATGACACTGGTCTCTTATCCTCAGGAGGAACAGACTTTGACGAATAAAGCTACTGACAGCTGGAACTCTGCTTAACTTAACTGGTTTGTGAGAAGCAAGGCACGAAGTAGGTCTTCCTCATCGTGTCCGATGAATAATGGATTGTAAGCCATAGCACAGTTTGTGACTGAAAGAGAGAGGAAGTAACAGGAGAATGGAGAAAGTTGCATAACGTGAAGCTCCGTAATTCGTACTTTTCACCGAACAGGCCTGTTATTAGGGTTATCAAAACATGGATGAGATACAGGAGCATGTAACATGCATGGCAGTGACGAAAAATACAAAAAAATTGTCGGAAGAACTGAAACGAAGACGCCGCTAGGGTGGCTTATGCATATATGGTAGGGTAGTTTTACAATGGATCTTAAAGATAGTCCTATAGGCGGAGGATAAAGTGTAGTTGTGGGATCTTTTGAAGGTGATAATAATTCTTGACCAGGTGAGCAACTGTTAGCTTCTGGAAGGTCTTTGCTTTGTGAGTTTGTTATTTGATGAGGGCGCATACACGTAGTGCATCAGTCTGCATCATATGTGTGACTCATCAAACTAGGCCGTTTATAGGCATCATCTCAGATATTAAGATTAATGACTGTGATAGTATTGTTTTGCCCTGTGTTCAGAAACTCAAAGCCGCAGAGAAGCGTTTAGCACACCCGCTACTTATTCAGGTGGTACTGGGTTCGATTTCCTATCCGGAGACCGACTACTTGAATATTTAAAAAACGCAGTACATTCTGGAACATAGGTACCAACATTTTGGAGGAACCTACTACTTCCATCATCGGAGTAGTCTTTTACCGTGAAGATGGAAGTAGTAGATTTGTCCGAAGTGTCATTACCCATCTACAAGGCTGCGTTGCTTGCCAATGCAGAACACGCCAGTCTGCGCTGAAATGAAAGGACTGCCGGTGCGCCCAGTACTACTATGTGTAATGCTGCAAAACATGCGATTTCTTGACAACATTATGTGCCTGTACGTTTCATCATTTTGATAGGCTATTATACTGTAACTATTTTTTGCACGTGTGCCATATTTGCACAGCAACGTACCTGTTTCTTTAAAGAATAGGCCTTCTGCTACAAGTGCGCCGCCAGGATATTTTTACCAAAGGGAGAGGGAGCTGTTATAAGTTTGCTTAGAAACTTACGTTTAAGCCATTTAAGCATATTTTTTATGGAATGTAATTTAATTAGGTTTATTGATATTTTTCGGTGTATCCCCTTTCTCAATTTTAATTTTCTCCAAACATCCAGACGTGAGGCCACATACCTCACTCGCGCGTCTTCCCCCCCCCCCCCCCCACCGGTCTCCTGCGCCTGTGCCTGCTGGGTGCTGGCCCGCAATCTGCTTATGAATTTACGAACCGGTCCGCAACGGTTTTTAGGCCTGTTCGCCAAACAACTGCGACAAGCGACTATTAGGCTCGTCATGTCCGCCCGTGCTTCTGTATATCGTCATCGAACAGTGCGACTCCCACCGGACGAATTTTCTTGTAATTTCGTGATTAGGATTTTTACCAAAATTTGTTAATGCATTCCGATTTTGGTTCAAACCAGACAAAAATAGCAGATACTTCACATGAAGGTTTGTCTGTTTTTGATGATATGTATTTTCTTTGTAATTGAGACAGTGTGTTCTCTGTGTGGTACGAAGTGAGGCTGTAGTTGGTGTCTGTAACGAAGGTAGACTGTGCTGTCTGCGGTACGAACTAAGGCCGAAGAAACAACTGACGATCTAAACATCTCGCGAGTAAAGGAAATAGGATATCTCGCCCTTCACGAGATAGGTAGGCCTACAGGAAAGATATCTCTCCGTTTACGAGCTGAGTAGAAGAAAAAGAGAGTCAGACAGAACGGGAAAAATAGCGGACGATCTAAATATAACTCGCATTTTAATGTCTTTCTTGAAAATAGGGACAAGGCGAAAGCGTCTGAAGTGTTACGTCCTGCGAACATTTCCTAACTTCTTTAACATACGTACCACAGTGGTTTATGGACATACCAGCCCGTCCGCAGTGTTACAAGTTTGAGAAACACTATTCTGAGACATTGCTGCTGTGAAGCACAGTTACGTGCTATGAAACTCGCCGACTTGACCGGAGGAATCTTCTGCCGCGCACTTGCAAGAAAATGTAAAAGAATGAGCCGAGACAGATCAGAAATGTGACCAGCGACGAGATGGATGACCGGATCTAGATCTTCGGGAGGGGAAAGGATTGTTCTCTTTTCCACCATGGTGTCCAAACCGGCTGTCGGGTCCACACAGCCACCTATTCTGTGGACACTGAGGACGCTTTCCGCAATATTAAAAGGCTGGAGCGTGAAGCTGGCCACACACCTCCATTTAGTGTTTAGGTCCAAAATGCGCGGGCTTTCACTCCAAGTTTTCCCGGGGGAGGAGGTGCTTATGGAGAGGGACAAACTTCCCTTTGCCTTCCATAAAACACCAATGTCGAGCTACTGAGGGTAGTGGTAACGCTGTAGACTTGTGTTGGGATGGTAGCCTGTTTGAATGTCGTCCGGACTACTGGAGATTCTGACGGGGGTTTTCCATGATTTCCTGAAGCAGTTCAGCCAAGGGCCCGGACACAGTGCCTTTATATTGCTATATTATTCATTACGAAGGCGGTATTTTATAAGATTCTCCAAATACCTCTGGCAATTGTTTGTTCATTACATCAGTATTAATTTGTACATTCATATATAGGCCTACATGACGTTCTGGGAGTTGGTGTTAATACTTTCTTCAGGTCGTTGTCAGTCCTTATATTGAGCGACTTTTGTGTAATATTGTTGGGAATGGCTGGAATTGAACCTGGTATATTTTGATCCATTAATGTCGAAATCCACACTTATTGTTTTTATACACGTATAGAATTAAACATGAGAGAAGAATGCTGGATGAAGTTCTGTACGTACGCGATAAGAGTCATATAGGATATCCGCAAAATTAACTTGATTTTTCCGACTGACTTTGAAATGCAACTGCTTAATGCTGAAACTGCCGATCCCAGTGGCCATGCGGTCTAAGGCGTGGGTCTTCGGCCGCTCGCTTACTAGGATCGTGGGTTCGAATCCCACCGGGGGCATGGATGTCTGTCTCTTGTGAGTGTTGTGTGTTGTCAGATAGGGGTCTCTGCGACGGGCTGGTCCCTCGTCCAGAGGAGTCCTACCGACTGTGGTGTGTCTAAAATGTGTGATCGTGAAGCCTCGACGAAACGAGGAGGCCCAGGCCCATATAGGGCTGTCGAGCCATAGGAAAAAAAAATGCTGAAACTGCCTTTCTCCGGCTCCTTCCACTTAATTACCTGTGTGCAAACGATGGGCCAGTACATGGGTTCGACTGCTCACGAACTGCGTGCACATTGCACTGGGGAAGTAATCCAGTGAAAGTGGCTGTTGTGCAGTGATGATGCATGCGAATCTGGCAGGCAGCTAATGGCCAGCTTCTCTCTCCAGTCCTCACTTACACATTCCCACAGGTAATAATGACATAGTAACTGATCTACGCCACCATGGGAAGTCGTCCTTTTGTGGCTTATGTTACGACGCTCTCTGTTTCGCGTATTCAGTCGGGTCGGCGGTGGGGCGATGGGTGAATAATAAATCGGAGATAATTTGGAAGGAAGCGGACGTGGCCTAACCGATGTATTGCACCAGTGATTGCCTGTAGGAACTGAGGAAATCCATGAAAACTGCCAGATATCCCTGCCGAGATTCGAACCGCGAACTTCCAGATTATACGTGTAGTGCGTTACCGCTACACTAATCTGTTAGGGCCTGTAAGAGGTCATGTCTGTCCGTCAGTTTATCTGCTTATGACTCTACACGATTCATGTCTATAAGTAGGCGATGAAATATGATGTTGGTTGAGGTAATACAGTAAAAGTTTTCTGAATTTAATTTTTCTCTATATCGGTATCATAGTTATAGAGCTCAAATCGAAAGTGTATCAGACTTATAGAGGACAGTGCATTTCACACTGATATTAGTACAGGCATGAATACAAGGTAAAGGTCGCCCCGTGACATGCCAGTGGTGGCACAGAGGGAGAGTAGAGGTGTAGTTCTACTCATGCTTACTCTCGGCATAAAATGGGGATGGATGGTCAACGCCACGCCTCCGACGTTTTATCCCCGGGAGTATGTATATTTCTTTTGGAACATTGCTCGATATGCTGCCTGTTTAATGAAATTCAAAGAAAATGTAATGTGCACTGCTATGTAGTTAAATACTTTTACTGTTCTTAGTATTTAAAATGTTATTACCAGTAGCCTATACGAGTACTTCTTATGTTTCATAAGCAGTTTCATTTTCACCGCTATATCATACAGAAGTGTCTCGAAGTAGTGGTGTTTTGTTATGGTCTAGGTGGCTGACGTGGCCTTCTCTTTGTAATCCCATGCCCTTCATCTGCTTGTGGCGTATATATCCCCAGCGCTGTGTCAAATTCTTGTTTGAGCGTCAGACGGCGACACATGTAGTCACCAACTCAGCCCCGAGATATTGTAGTAATGGTGTTTTGGAACGAACCGTCAAACTTCCAAGTGTCCCTTCTTAGGCAGTGCCATGGCTCAGGCGGTTAGTCGCCGGCCTCTCACTGCGGAGGCCCGGGTTCGTCCGTGTGGGGTTTGCGGTGGACAAAGTGGCACTGGGACAGGTTTTTTTTCCCGAGTTGTCGGTTTTCCCCTGTCAATTTCATTCCACTGGTGCTCAATTACTTGTAAAACTTGGTAAAAAACTACTCATCTTCATCATAGGGTTGCACAAAAAGCCTTAATGCTGTGGTGCGTCCGTAGCATCTGCTGCGGGGCCCTTCACCATGTAAAAGAAAAAGTGTCTCTTCTGTAGTATAACGGTGTGACTTTTGGCTTATTTTTTGTATAATACTTGTAGTAATTTAACTGTTCGTTTAACGATACATGTAGTTTTTGTGTTTGTTTGCAGATACACACCTCCGGATTTTTTCGTGTCTCGATGGGAGGAACCTATTAGGTAAGTAGAGACTTTCCTTACTTCTTTCTCTCCCTCTTTCCATCGTCATTTTTGTTTTCATCTTCTATTTCGAGTACTTATTATCTCTCTCTAAGCATATCACGATTCTGTGAACCTCACACTGTGGACGGATACTTTCAATAGTTCTTGATCATTCTTCACCGTAAAACAACCCACTCGGCTACATTCACAGATCATTCGTATTTTTCACCTGATGAGGTGATATAACTTTCCAGCTCTTACGAATTATTATTATTATTATTATTATTATTATTCAATCACAACAAAGTTTATCCACCTACGTAAAGGTAAAATATAAAATTATTCTGATGGCATGTGTAGGAATGAAGGTATAGTTCCCCTCATTCTTAACCTAGGTACTAATGAAGGTGAGTGGTCAGCCTCATGCCCCGGCCGCTTTAACCCCAAGAAATGTCCCCAGTATCCATTTAGTACGAGGCTACGTAGTCTCCAGAACCGATGTGAAAGATTTGGGTTTAGAAAATCCCTTACACATGCTGGGAATCGAACCACGATCGTTGATGGCTGGGGCCGTCGCCTACTCACTATACCGACTGAGCTATCCCGGCTCCGTATGCGTCTAGAACCGCGTTGAAATGCGGCTAGTTTACAGTATGAAAGTACCCGGTTCGAATTCAGACTAAGGAAAAGCTATTCTGATTGAGAGTTACATAGACTTTGAATTAGCTTCATGCCGCTATATTACCTTAAACAGATCAGTGACACCTTGCATAATTCACACGTTTCATTTTTCGCTATCGTCCCACCATGGATCCCACATGACCTCAGCACTTCATACAGAGTTGTACAATGAGCAACACCTCTCATGGAGGGTACGCGGTGGTGCTGTTGGTTGAGGCACTGCTCAGGTTCGATTCACGATGGGGTCATTGGGATTTTTCATTGACTTAATCCTTCCGGCCGCAATGTGGCCCTCGGGTTGACTCAGCCTCTTAACAGAAATGAGTACAAGGAATATCTCCTGGGGGCAAAGGCGGCCGCTGCGTAGAACTGACAACCCTGCTACCTTCGTGTGCCGATTTTCTAGAAGTTCTGGGAGCCTCAACCTCCTAGAGCGTTCAGGGCCTGTCCAGGCCTGTGTAGAGTTTGCTTTACCGTAACACTTCTCATGCTTGTGCCCCGGATTTCACAGGGACAACACATTCCCTCAAAATCTCCAGCAAGGCCCGTGTCAAATCAAACTTAATGCATTCTCTCAGACTTAGTGCTCCTTGATACTCCACGCAACCGCATCACATGACAGCTGTACAAGAACAGGGGTGCACAAATTTTTCAATACTCTAGGAGCCACAAAGGGTGACAAGAAGCAAATATCATAACGAGGACCAACAGTTATTAGGAGCCACAGTACAAAACGTAGTCACCACGGTGATCTGGCGCCAAGGATTTGTGTATACCTTGATAAGAGGACAGGGCACTGGTCATCGCTACCACTGGAATAGAACCAACGTCTGAATTACCATCACTTTCTTTATCAAAGGAGATAGCCCTAAGCTTACACCCAAATTTGTGGAGGAATATAATTAATACAGCGGTGTTCATGTAGCACCAAATATCAGCTTCACCTACGAAAGAGATTACATACAGGTGTTCGACTCTTGTCAGAGAATTTACATTGTTTCGCTGACGACCTCGATTACGGGTTAGGGAATTCTGTGAGGCAAGGTAGCCGTAATTATTTTGGTGTTATGAATTCCTTCTATAATAAGACTTTCACAGGATCCAAATGTATAGGCTTATGGGCTAATGGTTCACTAATTGATGGCAATAAAAGCAATCATTTTTATACTGTGCTCTTTGTTATCCTGACAGTGGTATCCATTTCTTAATATATTTTGTCTGGTTAATATGCTATTGTACTTACAATGCAAAACTGATGTATGTACACCGTTCCTTCGTTGCTAAGCAACCACCTAATGAATACAGAAGTCACACTAGTGCACTGTCTTTCCATCGACCTTCGCGAACAGCTGCTTGTACAAAAGTTAATGTTTGAAATGTATAGGTTTTATACATTTCCTGCTTTCATTACCAGATGCAGAGGATTTTGTTTATCGCATCTTACAAAAGGATGGCTCGTATATCCTATGAATATACCTGAATATTACGAATTTCTGCTTGCCATCTTGCAAAATCAACCCGCCTCAGACGAACAGGCGACCGTCTTTTCAACCCTTGATTATTTCGATGATGAAGATGATAATAAGACTCATACACATGTGAATCTCTTTAGAATTTAAGGAAAAAATTTATAAAATTTATCAACTGCTTCTTTACGATAATTTTCTTTACGCAAGTTTAACTTATGTACCGACTCACACACAAACACTTTGATGCTAAGTGCTTCCTTTAAATTATTCGGTACCAATTCCCAGTTAATTTACGAGTAGATGGCTCTGGTCGGGCCAGCACATCTCGAACCGACATTGTGTGTGGCTCTCCCCTGCGTGCCATGCGGCTGGAAAGCGCAAGAATTGCACTTTCACTTTCACGGAGCCACAACAATATTGCATGCTGCAATGAGACGAGGTCACTGACTCCTGGTGTATCCTCCCTCTGGAAGTTGGCCGACCTGTTACTGTGACCGGAAGTGGCGTGATCACCCAAAAAGAAGAAAAAAGTAAATAAACAGATCAGTGTTAATGGCACGCAACTGCGACTTTTGGCGAAAAATTAATGCGAAGAGAAAGCAACAGAATGTTTGGCCGCCTCTATATATGGTGGGATTGTTGTTATAACCTTACGTCTTGATGCCGCTTAACAAACTGGACTTTCTTATTGTGTAAAAGGTAAAGTAAGGGTAAAGTTGTTCCTGTGGTTAATTTAAGCACCACTCAATGAAGCAGTTTGGGGTAGTGAAGGTGTAACTGCGTGTAATCTTAAACTTGGCGATAAATTGAGTTGAGTGGTCAGCTTCACGATCCGACCGATTTTTCCCCAAGGAAAGGGGCCCCAGTGCCCATTGAATAGGGAACAGGATGGGCCTCAGAGCGGGTCTAGACTGGACGCAGTGGAAAAGAGAAAAATCCCTGGCCAATGCCGGAAGTGGAACCGCGACTCCTCGGTCTTTCATCCTGTATTGTAGTCGTTAAAATTGCCATGCCATAGGCCTATAGTGCATGTTAGTGTTTATGTAGCTAGTGGGTCCTCACAGTGCCACGCCGGGGCGTGAATACATTTTCACATGTTCCTGCGTTACATTTTATTGTACTCCGATAAATATCATTATGGTGATGTAGACAAGGAGGATGACATCGGCGGTACGTGGAACACGGAAAAGGGAAATGCATATAAAATGTATGTAAGAAACCTTTCATCAAAGGGACTACTTGAGAGACTTAGGAGTGTTCAGGGGATACTGTGTAAGTAGATCTTAAGGATGAAGATTGTGAGATTAGTGGTGGATTTGTCTGTCTCAGTGGCGGATTATTGTGAACACGGTAATGGACTTCCAGGTTTCATAAACGTTGGATGTTACTTGACCAGTTGGGCATTTATTAGTTCCTCAGGGACTCCGCTCCAAATAGATAATTCTAATACAATTGGCGGTATGGCGACTTTCCCTGACAACGAACCGCTTATCTCGCTAGTACCAATCAAGAGCATAATGTAATGTTCGTTTTACCGTGTACTTCTTTCATTCTTGTTGCTGAAGGCTCGATTTGTTTCAGTTACAGAATGCGAACTTTCACTTACTTCGAAAGGCCGTTCAGGCAGTCCCGACCAATGTATTTTACTGACAGATCGTTTGGTATGGCGAATGGGCACCAAGTTCAATATTAAAATCAGTTATAAAGCGTTACAAGTCGTGTTAAAGGCGATACTGAAATCACCCTGCTGTTGCCTAATTACATAAAACACATTCCTTTTTTTCAGAACCTGATAGTCTCTGAGATAATGAACAAATTTCCCGCATCTTATGCACCCCGAAAGTTTATTAGTGTTCACAAGAGACCGTCACTCGTCTTATTCTTGAGCCACTGAGAAAAATGCATATCCTCACATCGAGTTCCTTTAATGCAATTTTAATCTAATTTTTCATCTACACCTGTCTCTGCCAAGGCGTCTGCCCTTCAGTCTACCAACAGATATTTTGCGTGCATTTATCTGTTCCGTGCGCGCTACATGTTTCGGCAGTATTATCCTACGCTGCGTAAAATCTCAGAAGAGCGCAGATCTCAATGTAATCCTTCTTGATTTGGTAATTTTAATAATAGGGCCTCTTTGTTACGTTTACACGTAAGATTGCTATAGTTATGTAATATTATCTATCGTCCCGTAACCTCCTGTTTGTTAGGTCCAAATATTCTCTGGGCACCCTTTCACAAACATCGCCGCATGATCTTTAGGGCGAGAGGTTAAGAGTCACACTTGGGCCTGTGGCCTATAAAGCAACAGACGAAACTGTAGCTTTGCATATTTTAATCCTATTAGCCTACTGTCACATTATTGTTATTGTGTGTAAATACCGTAATTATATGCGGATAGACGTACTGTTGTAAAGTATAGAAAGCTAATTAATTCTGAACGTTCTACTGTATATAATGTTTTTAATTTTATGCAAATTTTAAAAATATATATATGCACCATCCGATGGTAAGAAAATAAGTAATAGGAAAGGATGTGGAAGGAAGTAATCGTGACCCGTGTCAAGGTACTGCCCTGGAATTTGCGCAAAAGGGACTTGCATGAAACGTTTTGTTTGAAATTTAGAAGGAAGGAGACCGTTTATGAAATGAAGGCATAATAGAAGGATAATATTAAATTGGAGCTTAAAGATGCAGCAAGAGAGGGTGTGGATCGGGTTACACTGGCTCAGACAAGCTCCCATATCAGACTGTTAGGAATACGATAATGAACCTTCGTTTTCCATAAAAGTACGAAATTCCTTCATCAGCCTTTTAGCTGTACGTTTTCGGAGGAAGACACGGCACTGAGTAGTTATTGGCATATTCAGTCAGTTGGTTGGTCGGTCAGTCAGTCAGTCTGTCAGCCATTCAGTCAGCCAGTCAGTGCAAATGTAACGTGTTTACTGCAGATATGTAATAGGTTTTCTGTACTGTCATTTTTGGCCTGCAAGTAACAAGGCAAACCAGAATAAATATTTCTGCGAAGGGCGAAGTAGGCTCCACAGATCTCTGCCACAGTGAACATCAAACAGTACAAAGAACATCGATAATGGAACAGTAATTTATATGAGACCGTAGTACTTCCATGGAAAGGTTATTCGTTGTAAGAAGAAAATACGTATCTCTCCCATCCGTGATATTGACGTCACAATGATAATGGTTTGCGCACTCACATTTCCGGGATAACACCTTCCCAAGTTATCGGTCGTTCGCGAGGTCACAGACCGTCGGTGCTGAGTCAGTTCCTACGCAGATAACACGCTGATAATAAAAATAACTCTCCAAGGTTTGGATGTTGGGCAGGCAATAAATATCGCTTTATATCTGACAGGACAAGCATCGTCTGCGGATTCATTACCACCACCACTAATAATGGTAATAATAATAATAATAATAATAATACTTACAAACTTTCACCTTCAGCCTGTTGTCGGTGTTAGCCATGTTTCTGCAAGAGCGTTGACATCTTCAGCATAGACTGTATTTCGTTCCCTTAATGACAACTTATTTTTAAACTTTTAGTGACCAGTGACAAGTATTTACTTGGGATTTTAGAACTGTTATGTTTAACTCATTGCACTAATTGTAAGATTTTTAACTGACGTACTTTGAAAAAGAATTTTCCGTATAGATTAAGATCTCACTCTCCACAAGCATATACTCGTTAGTGAAGGATGACATTATTGTATAATATACAGGGCATACACAAAAGAATGGTGCGGTATCAAAAGTGAATAAAAAATGTATTTCTCACCTTACACGGGCACAACATACACCGTCAGCGGCGGCAACTGTCCAAGTTTCTCATTTGGTAATTACAATCCTTCAATGTGTGCACCCTGGGTCACACGACACACATCCACACGGTAATCAAACTCATCCCAGACCGGTGTAGCATGTCCGCTGTAATGGCCTGTAGTGCATGCGTTATCCGATCACGAATTTCATGGATGGACGTGGGCAATGGTGGTACATAAACGCTGTCTTTAACGAACCCCCAAATAAAGAAATCGCACGGTGTAAGATCTGGCGAACGGGGTGGCCAAGGGAGAAGGTTCTTGTCTCCATTTGCAGCGGCACGTCCGATCCAGCGCATTTCCCCTAAACTGGCCCCGCGGCCACGCAGTAAGCATGAGAAGCGAACTGCTGGTAGCACATGAGAAACTTGGACAGTTGCCGCCGCTGACGGTGTATATTTTGCCCGTGTAATGTGAGACATTATTTTTTATTCACTTTTGAAACTGCACCATTCTTTTGTGTATGCCCTGTACAGCCTGAAGGTAAACGCGTACCGGTCGAAACATGTAGCTACTGAACCTCCATACAGATTTACATACCAACCACAGTTGTGTTAGACTGTTACACCAGTTGATTAATTCGTAATTATTTGTTTTCAAATTGTATGTCATATGTTACTTCTGTACGATAAACAGCATTCAGGAAAATTAAAGTCCGTTTGGAGTGATATAAAGTAACGGCTATAGTGACCGGTATACGCCAAAAGTAATTTGCGTGACATTTTTGGTTTGAACGACGGCTACGACGTTTCATAAGAATCAGTCAAGTAATGCTGAAGTTGAAACACTCGTATACAGATAGACAGGTACGACCTCCCCGTTTTCACTGATGCTAATCTTTCTACACCGAACATGAGAGACATATAAGAGGCTACGTAGATTTAAGAATACAGCTTCTCTAAATTATAGGATAACACGTATAGCTAAAATCGAGCGTTTGCATTCATCAGTTTGAGCACACGCATGTAAACTTGGAGGCCATGGGCAGCAGGGCAAATGATTCCAACAAAGTCAGCACTTCTCTGTTAATCTTGTTATGTCACTACTGCAGCTATGCAAATAAGATCAAAATGCGCCGCCTCCGACTGGGTTGACCCAAATTACGGGTACTTCACTCTAATGCAAACCCTCATACAGCCCTGACCCTTGTAGTTCGTTAAACCTCAAGCAACGCCAAGGAACAGAGCCCTTCAGGGGAAAGTAATGGTGGCTTAGCCAATGAACTTTGTTATTTACGGACGCTCTCATTTGATAAATGAATAAAACATTATTGGTGAAATGATGTTTTTTTTTCCAATGACTCGACAGCCCCTTTGGGGCCTAGGCCGCCTCATTTTTCGAGGTTTCACGATAACACACATTTGAGACACACCACAATCGGTAGGACTCCTCTGGACGAGTGACCAGCTCGACGCAGAGACCTCTACCTGACAACACACAACACTCACAAGAGACAGACATCCATGCCCCCGGTGGGATTTTTTTTTCTGTCCCGTTATTTCCCTTTGATCCATTTTGTACTTTTAAATCCTTCCGTCCTTCTTCATGTCACTTATGATCCATACTAGTCCTTATACAACAAACACAACACAAACATCCATGCCCCCGGTGGGATTCGAGCCCACTATCCTAGTAAGCGAGCGGCCGAAGACCCACGCCTTAGACCGCACGGCCACTGGGATCGGCGGTGGAATGATGTCGCCAGGGGAAAACCGAAGTACTGGGAGGAAAACCTGTCCCAGTGCCACTTTGTCCACCACAAATCCCACATAGACTGGCCTGGTATTGTACCCGGGCCTCCGCGGTGAGAGGCCGGCAACAAACTGCCCGAACCATGGTACGGCCCCTTAACCAGCGAAGAAATTTCATACCTCTTATTGAACCTGAAATTTCATTACCAGGTTTTCAAGGGCCCGTCAGTGGAACCTTTTTCCGAACCAAATAAATCTAACCAACAACCGTGCAACTTATTTACATAAGATCGCTCGTCATGCTATCTTTACATCTACATCCAGGTGTCCCAAGTGGGCTCTTTCCTTCATTATTTCATATTACAACTTCGTAAGGATTTTATTCTGTAGTCGAATATCTCGTTTCAAATCCCGGGCAAGCTACACCTTTGTGTAGGTAAAAATGGTGATATCCCTAGAAGTTGAGTTTGACAAACTCGGAAGGGCATGTGTTCGCCATTGCGGCTGCGTCTTCACCCTAAATTGGCAGCAACCTCACAATATTTCAGTTTTCACTTTTTTCACTTTAGCTGTGACTTTTACGTTTTACGTTCCGCAAAACCAGGTTACTTGGAAGTTGCTGTTGGAGGGACACATTTTGACAACGTTAGTAGGCCCTGAGTTTAGAGTATATTGGACTAATAATCTTTTGGCCCTATGCCGTGTGTGACTTTTTCGGCATCTGTAGCTGAGGGCGTTTTATTCCAAGACATATTTTAATATATTTCAACATGTGAGGACTATGCAGTGACCCCTAAGAAAGACTGGTCAGCCAACGACAAAAGGGTCCCTTTCGTTGGCTGACCAATCATAGAAGCCGAAGGCACATTTGTCGGCAGTGTCACTTCTGGAACGCGGAATAATGACATGACGGACGACGGAGTCCTCGCACATTTGCCGTGCTCGGTCGCTGCACATGCAGTAGGCTACTTACTGACTGTGTGGGCAGTCATCTCTCACTGCCGAGGGCAGACAACACACACACCGAACAGGGCATAAAAACAACTGCGCAACTTGCTTGCCTACTACGATAAAGTGCCGTTATAACAGTGTAGTACAGAACTATGACCGTGCGAGTGCTACATTGTGTGTTTTAGTAAAAAAAAGGTAAAATTTACCCTAGAACAGGCCATTAAGGCCCAGAGGGGGAGTAGAGTTATAGCTATACTCTTTCTTTAACCTCTGCGCTACATTTGGTGGGTGGTCAACGCCACGCTTCGGCCGCTTTACCCCTAGGAAAGAAACTGGGTACCGGTTGTACAGGAGGCTGGGTGAGCTCCAGGACGAGTCTGGACGGGTGCGGAAAATCACGACCCACCGGGATTCGATCCCCGGACCGTCCAGCCCGTAGCGTTGTGTATTCCAGTGACTTTATTATTTCTATAACAATTCTTACGAATTCATTAAATGCCATCCTTCCAGTACCACCTACCTTTCTGATCACCGGAAGGCATACCTGTTAAGACACTGATGAAGCATTCTCTGCTTCTGTTCTTTGAGCTATGCTGTATACCTCGACCTTTCACTAACTCCCTCCACCTGCCATTTTCACTAACTTGGCGCCCATCCTTCCGGTAGGAAGTGTAAGGATCCATCCGCACTGAACGAGTGGCACGTCGTGGCTCCCCAGCGATTGCCAGTCAAATAAAACCGTCCAGCCGCTGTCTTGTACTGGGCGTTCTGTCCACACTGGGAAAAGCTCCTGTGAGTATCGTCTGGTTCTGCCGCATCGTGTTCGGCATCTGGTACACATTGACTCTTTCGAGAATATGTACACACTGAATGCCGCCGGCACGGCAGTGGTACGATACCACTGGGATTTCTTTGAAGTTACCGACAGCAATCGGGGGAACGGCTGGCAGAGCTCTTGCGATATCGCGCGGTGTTTGGAGATTCTGGCCTGTCGTCCACAACGCCCAGTGGCAGTCAACCGAGGTGCCACTGACGTGCCACTGGCTCATTGTGGACGGATGCTAAGGTGGGATGGACAGGTGAAACTTGCGTCGACCAGCAGTGAGGCTCGAACGTGGGCTCATTGTGGACGGATGCTAAGGTGGGATGGACAGGTGAAACTTGCGTCGACCAGCAGTGAGGCTCGAACGTGGGCTCATTGTGGACGGATGCTAAGGTGGGATGGACAGGTGAAACTTGCGTCGACCAGCAGTGAGGCTCGAACGTGGGCTCATTGTGGACGGATGCTAAGGTGGGATGGACAGGTGAAACTTGCGTCGACCAGCAGTGAGGCTCGAACGTGGGCTCATTGTGGACGGATGCTAAGGTGGGATGGACAGGTGAAACTTGCGTCGACCAGCAGTGAGGCTCGAACGTGGGCTCATTGTGGACGCCAGCACGTCTTTCTCAGATGTGTTGCATGAAACGGCCAAGCGTTCACTAGTTTTTGTTGGAAGTTATACTGTACGGGAAATGAGAGAAGTGGGATGGCGTGGTTTAGAAATGGGATTTGGAGTTTCAGGGGTGAGGGGTGGGATATAAGAAGGAAACTTTACACTCTGTTGTGTTGACGAGAATGTTATTCATATACTTCTGAATTTTTTTCTGAGACACGGAAGTTGAGAGAAAAACTTTTAACCGGATGTGGCTCTCAGTTAATGAAGAGGGTTGCCTACAAGAAATTAGTGCGGTGTTCTAAGACCTCGGAACTGAGACCATTAGGAAAGTTCTTCTATAAGGTGGCATGGAAATGGCAAAATTGAAAAGGAAAATGGCGTTGATAGTAGGGGGTTCGAGGGTAGTGCTGTTTGTAAATATTGGTAAGGAGAGTAATTTAATGAAGTTCTCTGAGTTATGGGATATTGTAGCAAATGCATGAAACATGTTGTAACAAGCTGTATGTGTTTTTGACTCAACTATTTATCTGCATTATCATCATCGTCGTCATCATTATGTGCGATTTTCTCCAGCTTCCTGTCACTTTTGAAATATTGTTATATGTGAGGGGTTTCATCTGACAAATGTAACAAGTTGAAATCTGTAGTAGGGACGGCGACGCACAGAATGGATCACTGAACTCTCTAATTCTGAATTAGTAGCTCTTGATAACTTCGCCATATGGACTGAAACATCTGACAAAACGTAGTTATTGCAATCCCCGGGTGCACGTTTACAACTAACAGTGTTTTATATGTGACAAAAGAGCATTGTATTTAGTCCAGCTCAGAGTGTTGACTGTTGTTTGATAGCCTTGTACTTCCGGCATTTATCTGAAGAGCTCAAGATGTATGCTTTATTTACGAATTTGCAGTGGGTTTGTTGCCACTGAAGACAAGGATCATGGACCTTCCAGTACAAAGTACAAGATGAGTTTCGTGGATGTCTGACGCCTGCAAGCTACGAGTTTCGCCTGGCGCCAGTACTATCTGATTATTCTGTACGTAGAACGTAATCCATCTGATACCTAGATTCTTTCCTTAATTATCCTACGTGCAAATCGCATTTTTTTTTTGCCTCGTATTGTATTGGCATCTGTGACCTGTCTGGCTGTACCATATTTTTCCACATTGTGTCATAAAAGGCACGATTCTCGGAAAAATGTTATTGAGCATACAATTTGTGTTTTGATTTTCTTTAGAACTGTTGTCTGAAATATTTCTCATTCTGAGAAAAATTAAGCGAGACATTGTTATAAATGTACATAGGTTTTCATGTAAAGTATCCGTTATGTTTGTCAGGTTTTAAGAAACTTGAATTTTCTCGACAGATTTTCAAAAAATCCTTAAATATAAAATTTCATAAAATCCGTTCAGTGGGAGCTGAGTTGTTCCATGCGGACAGACCGACGGATAGACATGACGAAGCTAACAGTCGCTTTTCGCAGTTTTGCGAAGGCGCTGAAGACGTCATCAGAATTAAATACAGATTGGGTAAAGGATGCGAAATATTTTGTCAGATTTTCTAAAATATTGTCGATGCTTTTCTGTTGCTCTAATCTCACATCATTGGGATGATGGTTGTAGTGACAAGAGCCTGTATTACACTTTTACACTTAAATAACAGTGGTTGGTTCGTCGATGGGTCATTTGTTTTCGGAAGTGGGACTTCGTGCAAACATTTTAAAAAGTACTTAAAATAAACCAACGGCAAAGCAAAATCTCGCCTCGACCTAGATTTTTTTTTTGCCTGTCCGGGGTTTTTCCCCTTTGATCCATTTTTGTACTTTTTGTCCTTCATGCCACTTATGTTCCATACTACTGTCCGTACAACAACACAACACAAACATCCATGCCCCCGGTGGGATTTTTTTTTGGTCTGTCCGGGGTTTTTCCCCTTCGATCCATTTTTGTACTGTTTAAATCCTTTTCGTCCTTCATGTCACTTTACGTTCCATGCTACCGTCCTTATACAACAAACACAACACAAACATCCATGCCCCCGGTGGGATTTTTTTTTTTTATTAATTCCTGGGTTTTCCCCTTTGATCCATTTTTACTGTTGAAGTCCTTTTTGTCCTGCATGTCACCTTATGTTTCATGCTATCATCCATACATCTAACACAACACAGACGTCCATGCCCCCGGTGGGATTCGAACCCACGATCCTAGTAAGCGAGCGGCCGCAGACCCTCGCCTTAGACCGCACGGCCACTGGGATCGGCAATGATTCGATCACCGGACCTTACAGCCCGTAGATACTCGCTGTACCGACTACGCTATCCCGCGCCACACAGCAAAATGTTGTAGACATTGTTTATTAAGTAATGAAGGAACTGAAGGCTACCAAAACGGAGTACACTGATGCATAAGAGCATATCAAAGAAAGGGGGAAAATATTTTTTATCACAAAACTAAGACAAGTACAAACATTATTTTAAAGTAAACTGCATTTAAAGGAGCTAAATGTTGTCTCCTGAGACTAGTTTATCTGTCCACTTATGCCCTATAAAGATTATCTGAGATATTAAATTGTTTAACGATCAAAGCATTGTCAGCAGCTAATGTAAAAGTTTTACTTTCTATTTTCTGTTGGAATAATGACAAATTTGCGTTTCTTTCTTTTGCTGTTGTTTTAAATACAGTTTACTCGAATTTTCTAACTTCTGAGATGAAATTTTTATGGGTTAAATAATTTTTATTGTTGCATTTGCTTAGTAAATGCAGAAAAGTATAAGTACATGTTCATGTCTTGTCACTAGCTTACAGGACATGATATTTTGCTTTACGAACCTTGCCAGAGGTAAGGTAATTATCTTCTATTAAAAGCATCCAAACTGGCTCTCGAGCCCATCCGGTCATCTAATCCGCCTATACGTAAGACTCCTCCTCCAGATCAAAGCGGCCGGGTTGTGAGGCTAACTACGCACTTCCATTTAAAATCGAGTTTAGGGATGCGTGGTGCTATATCCTCTTTCTTCTTTATGCCTTATTGGGGTGGTGCTTAATTAGGCGTAGAAACTCAACTTTATCTTAACCTTTACAGCGCAAGCTGATGTGTAAGCTTGTATTGTAGAAATAACTGTGACAGTGAAAATTCTGGAATTTGAGTATTTTTTCTTTAAGTATGTATTCGAATATCTGACTCTTCGGTTGAAAATGTTGCCGTGGGTGTACACGGAAGTTTATTTTAGATTCAAACTTGCAAGACATTTACTGGGAAACTTGACACGCGTGGATATACGGACGCATGGCCGGATAGATGGAGGGATGAACAGTCAGTGAGTGGATGGAAGGAGTGTTCTAAGTAAACGCTTGTTACATAAAATTGTACAGACGGCAGGTTGTACGCCTAACAAGTCACGTTTCAGTTGGTGACAGTAGACTCTACCAGAGGTTCTGAAACGTTTTCCCTGGTATACCAATAAATAAACCAGGAATATTTCCTGGGGTAAAGGCGGCCGGTGCGTAAGGCTGACAACCTTACCACCTTCATGTGCTGATTGTCTTGAAATCTGGGAGCCTCAACTTCCTGGAACCGTAAGGGCCTGTCCAGGCCTGTAACGGGATAGCTTTAACTATATATTAGAAAAGTACGGGAGAGAGCTTCTTGCTGATATTTTAAAGGTCCTAGGCATGAATGTTGTCTCTTATCGATTTTGCACCTCGGGCAGTCAGTGAACTCTCCTGGGTCGTCAGCCTGAAGTGAGGGAGGAGGAAGAGGTTGGTTAGTGCGTTGAGGCAGGTCGGGACATGAGTTTATTGACCCAACTCTACGACCTTGGAGGTCATGGAGTGGCAACTCCCACCTATCAAAGTGAGGACAGCCCGGAAATAAAGATGTCAGGTCATTCACCTAGGTTGGAATCGACCTTGGAGGACGTGTGGGCGTGACGTATCAGGTCGCTCCCCTCCCTCGTAAGTTTCGGAGTGGCAGACGAGCTGTTCAGTCCATCTTATTTGAGGCTGAGTTCCCGTGGGATAAGCT